>CM077162.1:115674152-118074152 GCA_039583875.1 Platanthera guangdongensis | reverse complement strand
CTCCTCATGCCGCCTCCTCCTCTGCGTAGCTCTTCATTTCCGGCTCCTCCTCTCCTACTCCCTGCCCTGCCTCCTCCATCCTTCGCCCCATCTCTTCGGCTCCCTCCATCCAAGAGATGGTGTTTACTGCAGTGACATAGCACTCCCGCTCCACCTTGGGGTCCCCTCTGACCCTGACCTGAATCCCCTCGGTGTTGAACTTTAAGCACTAATGGAAAGACGAGGGGACGCAATGGAAGGCGTTGATAATGGGCCTCCCGAAGATGGCGCTGTAGCTGCTGGGGGCGTCCACAATGACGAACATGCAGTTCCTGGACTGTCCCCCCAGGGTAACATGGAGGCCTACTCCTCCCTCCACTTCCTTCATCTCTCCTAAGAACCCGAACAAGGGCCCATCCGAGGCCAGCACCCTCTTTGCCTCCACCTTCATCGCGTCGAACGCCTTTTTGAAGAAGACGTTGACGGAACTCCCGTTGTCCACGAGGATCCGAGAGACGGTAAAATTCTCGATGGCTGCCTTGATGACCAGCGCATCGCAGAATGGGTCCTCGTGGTCTGGCATATCGCTCCTAGAGAAAGTGATCCTCTCCTCCGGTGGTGGGGTTTGGGATGTGGAGGCGACGCTTCGCCGGTACATGGTGTGGAGGCTTGCCTTGCGGGAAGCCTCGACCCCTACCCCCCCCCCCCCCATGGATCACTCTGATTCCCCCTCGGGTTCCAATATCCACCCGGTCTTTGCAACGATCCTCCTCCGCCCGAGGCAGGACCTCCTCGATCCTCATTTCTTGCCGACCCTGCTGCTGCTGCTACTGTTCCCTATTACCTCTCAGCTCGAGGAACTCCGGGCAGGTGGCTGTGGCGTGCCCCTCTTCCTGATGAAAGTCGCAATAGGTCAGCTCCACCCTGACCTCTCTTCTCCTCCTCCTCCTCATAATCCCCCTCCTTGCTCCCAAGGCTATGGCCATGGCCTCCTCTTGATCGGGGAGTCGGGGCCTCTGGTCCTGCCTCCAGCCCGGAAGGTGGAACTGATCTTGCCTCCTCTGGTAGTGACCCCTTCCGTAGTACCCAATCTGTGGCCCCTTCCCCTGCCACTCAGGTCTCCAGCCCAGCTGACGGTCGGGCTCCTGACGCCCCCACCTCGGCTGTTGCTGCCACTGGAGTTGTCTTTGCTCCCTCTGCCTAGGCTCTCCTCTTCTCTCCTCCTGTCCTTTCCCTCCTCTTGACTCCTTCTCTTCCTCTGTGGCCCACCTGGCCAGCTTCCTTGCAAACTCCGGGTTCGACGCCTCCCCGTTGACCTCTCTCGCCGCCCTCTCCATCAACTCCTCATAGGAGAGGGGAGGAACTCTCTTCAGCTCGATTCGGAAGAACCACTACTGTAGTCCCAGGGTAAAGGCCATCATCAGACTATGGCCCGGCATTTCCTGAACCTGAGTAACTTCCTCCTGAAATCGGTCCACATAGCTCCCCAACGTCTCGTTCACCACCTGCTTAATGTGGAACAAAGACTCAGACTCCTTCTTCCTCTTCTTCGAGGTAGTGAACCTCAGCATGAACCCTCGGCGCAGGTCCTCGAAGCAGTAGATGGAGCTGGCCGGTAGCTGGTGGAACCATTCCCTTGCCTTCTCCCGGAGGGTGATGGCGAAGAGTCAGCATTTGAATCCGTCCGACATCTGTCGGATGGAGACTACATCCTCAAACCATTGCACATGTTAGACCTGGTCTCCCTTCCCGGTGTAGTAGGACATCTCGGGTTCCCTGAACCCATGTGGAACTGGAGCTGAGGAGACCAGCTCGCTGAAAGGACTGCCTCCCCCACCGGGCAAGCCAGCGAATCTCGCGAGACCAGCTCGCCAAACCGGCCTCGGCCTGCCGAGCTGGGGAAGAGCTTGCGCCCAGGGAGCTCGCACCCCCGGCCTTCCTCGGCCACCTCCTTCTCGGCTCGCCTGTTGGGAGCGTCCTCGCCCAAAGAGGGGGCGGCCGCGATCTGGGCTGCCGGAGTCAAGAACTCGGCCCGCGTGCCGAGTGCGAACTTGACGAGTCCCAGCACCTCATACCTGAAGTCTTCCAACATCCCCAACGTTGCGAGAGGCGATGGGGGGGGGGGGGGGGGCGGCGAGTTCTGCCCGTCAGATCCCTGTCCTCCTGTCATTGAACTCGCTGAAGCTTTTCTCCACTGACCACTGTCCACGCTCACCGCACCAAAATGTTGAAACCGGAATCCGGTCTCCTGTGGAGTTCGACCCTTGGGGAAGGGGTGGTCTCGCGCCTACTTCACTCCTGCAAGAAAAACAACAAAAAAGACAAGGAGAAACGGACCCAAGGGCTCGGCAGTGAGGTCCCACCAAACACACGGAAGTTCTCAGAGCGCTTCCCCTCCTTAGCCAGATGCCGAGCTAAGGT
The DNA here is from genome assembly GCA_039583875.1 of Platanthera guangdongensis. NCBI lineage: Eukaryota > Viridiplantae > Streptophyta > Magnoliopsida > Asparagales > Orchidaceae > Platanthera > Platanthera guangdongensis. The sequence goes on along the minus strand of CM077162.1, from coordinate 118,071,752 downwards.
ACCCTCAGAAAGCATTTGAAAACTGGAGCAAGGAGGCACAGAAAGCGTGCCTTCTAGGGTACCCCTTGGGTCTTACTTATAGTTTTTGGAATCTGAACTGCCAATAACCGAAAGGACTGACCTGAAAGTACCAAAAAGCCCCTGGTTGGGTCTGCCAACATCCAAAATCCGATGTTCCGAACAGCTATGTGCAGTCCAACCTGGTCTGCCAACAGCGTGGATCCGCTATTCTGAATAGCTATTCGCACCCAGGGGGGGTCAGCTCGCCATCAATCCCTCTTCGCGAGTGGCGGGCGCGACCTGGCTCAAGTGTCTCGCCTATTCTTCTCGGGCGAATGCGAGCTGGGCCGCCGCGACCCGCCGGTCCTCTGCCGAGACGGATAGGCGACTAGATTGTGTACATGGAACGTACTGGCAGCCATTGTGACCCTTAGAACAGCTCGTAGATCACGGGTCGTCGAGCCCATCCGCGAGTACCGGTTCAACGAATGGCGCCCCCGCTCCGGTCGACGATTCCCTGAGCGAGCGGAAGGGGTTGGGGAGTCGTCTCGCCTGGCCCGCTCGCTTGAACAGAGTGGGAGCGGACCAGCCCCTTGTCGCATGTCTGCTTGTTGCTTGGGTGCGGGTCGCGGGCTTGGGTCCGCTCGATGTTCTTGGTGGGGCCCGTTCGACGAACACGGGGTTGTACAACGTGCTTGCCACCCCACAAAAGAATTTGACCCCGAATTTGAAAGGGAAAGACCGAGACAGCTGATACCAAAAATGCAACGACTACATCTATTCATATAGTGTATAATAGAAGGTCCGGCTGGGGCGCCACATCATATACCACAAAACAGGCGGCGAGGTCACGGAGTGATACCAGAGTTGCGCATCGTAACTCATAACATTCTCGCGGAAGCTTATAACACGAAACTGAACTTCAAACATGAATGTCCACCATAACAATATACACATTGATATATATAAACAGGAAGGTACCAAATACAAAGTCGGTTGGCCTTATGGCCTTACAATTACGTTTATAACAGTGGCTCCCAAACATTGGCACGCAGGCCGGCCATAGACAAACAAAACAAAACATTTTAAACTTTAGCCTTCAAGGGCTAGCGGCAGCGCAACAACAGTAGCAGGGACTTTTTCCTTTATGCATCCCTCTTGGTTCTCCAGCACCTGCACAGGGACAGGCCACCCAACGGTGGAAAACAAGGCAACAGTTAGCATTCAGCTGACCAAATTATAACGACCCTACCCCTTTCCCGGGGCAGTGGTATTCCTTCCCTGCAGGCATAACATTTCACATGCAGATATATATATTCATACAATGCGCTCTCACGTATATCCATTCCAACACAACCATCAGCCACGCGGCCCGATGATCCGTGCACTCAGGTGGTGTATCGACAAACCAGGGTCCAACCACCGTGTCAGGGTCTCCACCTAACGGTAAAATTGAGCATTTTGCTCCATGGCGTACAGCCGGAGACTTCAGTCTTAATGACCCAGGATAGGCTCATATCCCCCCATTGTGTCATGACGCGCAGGCCTAAGACTCTTGCTATGCGATCCAACAGACCGCACTTTCAGGTCTCACGTCGGATGGACATAACATAGGTCGGATCAGCCACCCCCCGTTGCTCAAGTCGCCTTGCCATCACCAAGTATGGCATACTCACGGCTACATAAAAGGCGCATGTCGGTTTCACCTTACCTGTTTCCTTTAGGTGAGCTTACAAGATCACACATAACCAGCTCATTCTCACGGCACTGGCTTCACATTCATCGGTTACCTAGGAGCTATACCTCGCGTTAGTGAAAGAACTCAACTTCCATCCCTAGGATTAACCGTACATCATAGAATACACTTGAGTGTATTTTTCCGGACTACCAAGTCAGTACTTCCTGCTACTCCCCTTCACAGGCACAACCCATCAAGCATTCCAAGCATCAAGTGTATTTTCCTGGCTTACCATGCCAGTACTTCCTGCTACTACCCTTCACATGTACTACCCATGAACATCAAGCATTACAAGGGTATTTCCTGGACTCCCAATACAGTACTTCCTGCTACTACCCTTCACAGGTACAACCATTCTGCACAAGCATTATACGGGTATTTTCCTGGACAACCACTCCAGTACTTCATGCTACTGCCCTTCACAGGTTTAACCTGTCGACTCCTAAAGTACACGTTTATCACGGATTCTTCTCCTGTGCTTGTATGCAATATCAAAAATCAAGACCAACCTGTCCAAATGGGCTTCACACAGCATGCCTATTTCATACTCCATTTCCGGATCTATATGCCAAATGATTAGGGATTCCATGAATCAATCGAAGGGACTCCCATCATATGCCACCCTCTGGTGGGGGAATCAGATGCACATACCAAAAAGGAATCCATCACATGGCTAGGAAGAGAAGTCATTACCCTTGAAGAATGCTTCAGAGCCATGTATTCCTAGTCGGCTGGAAAGCACCGCAGCGGCTTTGCCTTCAAAACGCTAGCCACGGATTGTGAACAGGAACTCCGTAGCTCCACCAGTGGCTAGCTCCTATCCTCCTCCTCCATCTTCCTCTCTCTCTAGGAATGTAGAAAGATGAAGGCCCAAATCAAAATGAGGATTTCTTCCTCATCCTCGGCCTTAAGGAAGCAGAGAGGGCTCTCAGCCATTGGATCCCAGCTGAAAAAATGGACGGTCATGATTTTGCCACAAAAGGCTATTTTTTTCCTGACATGGCCTGTGACACGCCACAGGCGTGTGTGCCTTAAGCGGCACACAACCGACTCATCCAGTCCAGTACATGGCCAATTGACATGGCCGTGTCACGGGCCGTGTCACCTAACGCGCCTTTAGATACGCCCGTGTCTGTGGCTGTGTACTTTAGGCTCCACAAAACCAACTTCAACCCGAGCGAGACACGGCCAGTAACACGCTCATATCACAGGCCGTGTACCCTAAGACACACTCGTGTCGTGCCTATGATCACCAGGTCTCATTGCCTTGTCCACATCCAGAAAAGGACACGACCTGTGACACGCCCGTGTTACAGGCCGTGTGCCCTTACACGGCACCAGACACGCCCCTGCTCAACTTCGTCGAGCTGAGTTCGTCGAGCAGAGGAGTACATGGCCCCTGACAGGCCCGTGTCCCAGGCCGTGTCACCCAACCTTTCCCAATCCTGGGAATTGGGGTGTTATAATGCGTATCTTGCACTAAGAACATATTCAGCTGCTGACCTGATGGCCTTCTAAATGCCATTTGATCCAACACACCACCCGACATTGAAGCCATCTCAGGTATATAGGGTTGCACATTGCTTCCCTACTTTGCATTAGTCACAGCGAACACCACTTCAACGATCCTTCTTATGGTTTCAAACGAAGCAGGGGTCTCAAGCACGTCGTTGGGTGCACTATAATCCTCAAAAATCGGACGTTTCGACGGCCCTGCACCACTCCTGGTCACCTATAGTCATACAAAACACCGTTAAGTGACCAAACAAAATTGCAAAAAGCAATTATAGGAACACACAGGTTCCCCAAACATCTTTATTTTCATTCTTAAGTGGACATTCATGGGTTCTTTTATGTTATAACGATGACGCACACACATGTGCTCACCACCCCTTAAAAGAATTCGGCCACGAATTCATTTAAGTTGACCGAAACCAGTAGCATGATACCAAATTGTACCACCCTCTATTCGTCGCATAGTATATAGCAGTAGGCCCGGCGGGGGCCCGACGCCAAATACCACAGGCAGACTGGAAGGTTACTCAAAGGAAACCATCCAACTAAGAATCAACATCCTACTCAGAGTGCATTCTAGCGGAAGCAATTTAAAAGTTGCAATAAAATAGAACCCAGCCAAAAGCATGAATGTCCACTAAACAAACCCAGAAGGAATGAACGTACAATACACCAGTACTTGGCCTTATGGCCTTACAATAGTTTACTCAAATTAAAGTGTTTTCCAAACCTCGGAACGCAGGCCGGTCACACATGAATAATACAAGAAAACATTTATTTTTAGGCCTTTAAGGGCCGGCTCAGCAACATGGTCATTTGCCCGCTATTTACCTCTTGGCTCCGCAGCACCTGCAAGCAACAATCCACCGCAACGGTGGCATACTAAAGCAACGGTCAGCTATGCTGACCAAATTATAATGACCCCGCCCTCAAACTTGGGCCGGCGATGCTCCTTCCCTTCACTTTGTTAGCATAACCAAGCAGTATAATGTAAAAACACTTCATCACAGGCATGGGCATGCACGACCACACACCCCGTGCTCTCATGGCATATTCATGATGAACATGGTCAAAGTCCGCTGACTCACCACCACCCCCTGGGCGGCAATATCTCGTGAGCATTAAGGTCTTTCTGGCTAATGCCTAAGACCCTCCATCTATGCCAATGGAAAGTACCAATTACCTTTAGTTCACTTTAACCGAATGACATAGAGTGGGTACAGTTCTGCTTAACCCGTTGCTCACACCGCCCTATCACCTTAAGAAATGGACGCGAGTCAAACTTCCCCGAGTCCTACGAAGAAATTCAAATGAGAAGTTATGGTCCATATATTCATGGCCACAACAATAAGAAGGAACCTAAATCCAAACCCATTGTACATAAGAAAAAGGAGGTGCATAAGCCTTGTGAGCACCATCATAATAAAGCCTCTACCTCCAATTCAGCCGCTACGGCTAGATCACATGTTCAAAAGGTCGAGTAGGAGACCTAGAAAATATACAATAGGTATGTCTGTTGGTGTTGTAGCAAAATTGGTCACTTTGTTGTGGAATGCTGGTTCAATCCCAAAAATTTTGAAACTCGTCAAGTTAACCATACGAGGCAGACCACTCGTAGTGTTCACACATCAAGGGGGAGTATGCCAATAAGGAATCTAGAACCCAAATCTTATTGTGTTCCCAAGGTAAAATGACCTACTATTTCAGGTATGTCCAAAGGCCAACAAGACGCCTATCTGGTATTTGAATAGTGGATGCTCTCGGCATATGACCGGGACAAGATGCATACTTCAAAAGTATGCTCCAATCAAAGACTCTCCAAAGGTTATCTTTGGTGGCTCTAATCAGGGAAATACAAAAGGCTACGGTATAATTTCTAACGGTATAGTTTCATTCAGTAATGTGGCTTATGTGAAATGATTAGAACATAATCTAATCAGCCCAAGTCCATTATGTGATAAAGGATTTATTGTTACCTTTTCTAAGGATCAGTTCCTGATAAAGTCAGCCTCTACAATGGAGACGATAATAACAGACACAAGGTGTAGAAATATATTTTTTTCTTAATTTTCAATGCTTAGACACTTCTACCCCAGTATGTTTTGTTGAAAAAGATAGTGCATCTCTTTGTGATCAATGGCACAAGAGACTTGGATATATAAATTTCAAAACCATTAATATGCTATTTTCTCAAGACCTAGTACTTGACGCAACGACTATTAAGTGCATTAAATAAAGTCTATGTCACGCATGCAAGATAGGCATGCAGACAGGGGATACCTTTATGGGCATTGCTAATAAAGATTCCTCAAGGTGTTTGTATTTACTGCACATGGACTTATTCGGTCCAATGCAAGTTCGTAGCATAGGAGGTAAGTCATATATGATGGTAATTACTGATGATCACTCACGTTTTACTTGGGTGTTTTTTCTGAAATGAAAGTCAGATACCTTTGATGTGTTCGCAAATTTTGTCAGGCAAATCCAGAACGAATTAAACTCCTCAGTGGTCAGAATCAGAAGTGACCACAGAACAGAATTCGAATTTGGTGCCATGATAGAATTCTGTAGAAGTCTTTTTATCTTTCATGAGTTTTCCTCCCCACATACTCCACAAAAAAGGGAGTTGCAGAGAGAAGGAACAAAATACTCATCGAAGTATGTACTATAATGTTGACTAACTCCTCTCTACCAGAGTACTTCTGGGCTGAGGATGTCAATACAGCTTGTCACATTTATCAACAAGAACCATCGTTAGACTCCCTATGAGATACTGAAAGGCAGGAGACCAAATGTGTTCTACTTCATGTTCTTTGGCTGCAAATGCTACGTACATTATAATGGGAAATATCATCGTACAAAGTTTGTAGAAAAATGTTTTGAAGTTATTTTCGCAGGTTATAGTAGCCATAATATGGCTTATAGAATTTTTAATAAGAAAACACTGGTGGTAGAAGAGTCGATTAATGTTGTATTTGAGGAGACGAGCTTTCTACATAGCAGCTCTTCCAGTATTTTTGTTGAAGATGCAGGTTCAAGGATGAAAGAGTTCAACTTGGATGAGATAGTTGAAGAAAGTGCTCAAAAGTTCATCAAAATCACTCCTCCAACCTCAATTGTAGAAGAAGATCACCAAGATGAAGAAGTTATCGAAGTGGAAGAAGTAACTCCAGAAATAGTGGATGCTCCCGATACAAGGACTCTAGAGCTCGGACACTTGATTGATCACCCGATTGATCAAAACAAAGGAGATCCTCATGCTGGTGTAAGAACTCGAAGATGTACTACTAATGAAAATTTGAATTTGTGTTTTCTCTCGGAGGTTGAACCAAAGAAATTCGAAGAAGCAAACCAAGTTGCATCTTGGATAGTTACAATGGAAGAAGAATTAAATCAATTGTAATGCAGCCAAGTCTGGAAGCTTGTACTAAGACCCAAAGGCAACAATGTAATTGGAAGAAAGTGGGTCTAAATGAACAAGATGGACGAAGATGGAACCATCATCAAAAACAAAGCCAGACTCGTAGCTAAAGGATACAAACAGGAAGAAGGGATCAGCTTTGATCAGACCTACGATCCAGTGGCAAGACTCGAAGCCATTAGGTTGTTCCTCGCATACGCTGCACTTATGGGATTCATTGTCAATCAAATAAACATGAAGACTGCTTTCCCCAATGGTAATATAAAAGAAGAAGTATATGTTGAACAACCCCCCAGACTTTGCAGGTTGCAAAGATGATTGAAAGAGCACTTTCGAGACTTGCCAATTCCTTGGAAGAAGGCTCATATCTTGGAACAGTAAGAAACAGAATTGTGTTGCAATGTCAACAGCCGAGTCAGAATATATTTCCACAGGCTGTTGTTGTGCACAAATTCTCTAGATAAAGAATCAATTTGAAGACTACAACTTGAAGTTCAGGGACATTTCTATGTTTTGTGACTTCTCCAATGCTATAGAAATCACCAACAATCCAGTTTCTCACAGCCGGACAAAGCATATCGAATAGAGATATCATTTCATTCGAAAGCATGTGGAGAATAGGGACATCAACCTCTAGTATGTTCCCACAGATAGGCAAGTTGCAGTTATTTTCACGAAGCCGCTGGACGAGAGCAAGTTCTCGCTCTTCAAGACAGAACTTGGTATGCTAAACATGGAGTCCTGAAAAGTTCACAGTTCAAGTCAAGGAAGGATTCAGCATCAGCCACAGAGAAAATGCTAAGGAAAACTCTTACTCAGCAAACTTTCAAGAAAATTCAGGATCAGAAGTGGATTTCTCGCAAAGACTTATGGCTTTCTCGAAACAGAACTTGAATTTCATGACAAGACTAAATGATTTCTCGAAACAGAAATTGGATTTCTAAAAATGACGTATGGATTTCTCGAAAAACTACTGGCCTTCTTTAAAAAATCTTGGACTTCTCAAAAACTCACTTGGATTTCTCGAAAAATTATGGGACTTCACGAAAAACTTTTATATACTTTTCGAAAAATTCCATACCTTTCGAAAAACATGTCGATTTCTTGAAAAATGTCTCAAACTATTTGCCGATTTTTTTTGAGAATTTGAACCGCCATTCCATGTACACCAGTCATTATTTTTCAATATCTCTAATTATATATATAAATATGGTAGTCCATAGAATATCCAAATTCCAAAATTTCAAGAATAGGGATTTTCGAAGAACGACGATTCAGTTCCTCTGGTTCTTCCATTATTCCTAAAGTCTCCATCGTTCTTCTTCAATAGGTCAAAAATCTATCATTCTCTATAATACATGGCTCCAAATGCGAAGATAGGGATTGACAGTGAGTTTGTTCGCACCGGAATCGCCGAACTTTCCGATGATTTTTGAAACGTCAATACACTCCTTGAATCTGCTGGCCTCACTTTCGTTCTTGAGCAACCTTGTAAAGTATTGATTCCAGATATCGAAGAGTTTTTTAGGAATGCAAAGATTAAGAGAAGTAGGAAGTTATTGATGAGTTCAGTCCGGAATATGAAGATCAAGATCAAAGAAACCTCCTTAACAGAGTTTCTGAAATTTCCCTTAATTGACGAGGAAGAGTACTTAGAAGAACCCTACTACTCTAGGTCCATGTATTTCTATGGTCTCCCTGAATCCACAAATTAAATTTGATGACCGAATATGAATACTGAAAGCAAGCTCTTTGCTGATATTCTAGGCAAAGTCCTACTTTGTAAAACTCACTCCATTGGATATATATCCTCAGATTTCTTCGACATGATGACAGTAGTAATTTGTAGCAAGAAATTCCAATGGGGACAAATTCTCTTTCACAATATTAAGGAATGTATAACCAATTATGTCAGGATCATCACTTTGTATCTCAATCAAGTACACCCAGAAATCTTTGACATGTCAAAAGGTGTGTCTGTTCACCACCTGAAGAAAGTCACACTAGCCTCCATAAATAGATGGGAGATATGAATTCAGAGACCAGGGCAAGCTCTAGAAGTTCCCAGGATTATCTTTGATGATGAGGACAGGATCCCATCTCCTTCTCACACTGATACAGCTGGCACATTAGGTGCATCTGTTTAGGGGGAGCCTGCTTCTTTAGTTCTTGTAGAAGTACAACAACCTTAGATAATAGAGACTGAAATTCACATAGATGTTCCTGCAACTCAGATTCCTGATTAAGTTAATGATATTGATGTAGAAGTGGAAGAAGAAAACAAAGATCAATCTGATGATAAGCAAAGCACCTCTGAACAAGATGATGGCTCAGGCATGAATATTCATACTTCCTCTGATCAATAAAATCTCACAAATTCTCAAGTGAATGCCAGAGTCTCCTCTACTGAAGCTATCATTGCCAAAATGATAGAAGAACTCAATTCAGATGATCCCCTATTCATGTCTCCTGAGAAGACTACTGTAAAGTCCCCTAAAGCTATCCCTAAAGAGACCCCTAAAGAAATTCCGCCAGAAGAGATACCAGAAGACTGTCACCCCCAGTCACACATTGAGGGGGAGAATGAAGTTGTATTAACTAATAAAGAAGAAATTATACCAGAACCTGCAGAACCTGCCATGAGGAACTTAGATTTCTCTCTCCTCACTCTCCTTGGTGAGGAAGGGGATGAGATACTACCTTTCCACATAGGCAAACGTTCAGTTGTAATTGAAGAGATACCTATCTGGCAACTCCAGCTCTTCCTCCTCCACCTCCACCAATTGATATTATTCCTGATGACACCCTATTCGGTAAAATTGAATCTATGCTTACAAAGCAAAACGAGTACTTTTACAAGTCTCTCAAATAAGTCATTGAAAAAGTCACAGCTCTAGAGAAAGAAATGAGCAGAGGCTTTGCTGAGATTCAACATAATACAGATGAGTTCAAATGATTGTTACAAATTGGTGGAAAATACATAGACCACACCATTACTAGTTTTGGTCAAGTAATGGAACAATCAGTCACATTGGCAAACAATCATAATCAATTGGAGAAGAAAACTGTAGAACAGGATTTCAAAACATGTGTGGAAGTTGGGAAATTTAAATAAGATGCCATAGAAACCCTCTGTCTAGAAGTCAGAAAGGGGGAGGACAAAGTAAAAGAAGTTCTAGAAAAGAAAGTTCTTGAGATGAAAAATCAGTGTGGTGAACAATTGAAAGAGATCAATACTGGTGTAGAAAAGCAGATTAAGGAGGTAAATCTCAATACTTTTGGGACTGTAGTGTGGATGCATAATAAGATCTTTCCTGAATTTATTGTTGATCCCAATACACCTCCACCTACACATCTTGACCCAAATATCTGCCAACCTACATTCTCTCCTAGACCAAAACTTTATGAAGCTCCTCCAGAAGACTACACTCATGCCTGGAGTACTGATCACCAAGAGTATCCTCAAGATCTTCCTCCTAAAGTGCAAAGGACAAAATGAAGGAAATATGGTGAGGCTGCCTCTGCCAGCCGATCCATTCCAAGTCAAGAAGCTGAGAAAAGAAAAGCAGACGAATTTGTTGAGGTGTGTAGCCCAACCTCCAACTCTTTTATTCTTAAGATTCTAAAGCTGGTTATAGATTTTAACGATGATAGAAATAATCATTATAGTTCCCAGGAGTGGGAGTTGTATGAAAAATCTTTGACTAAGAGGAGGATCTATGATAGAGAATACGGTAGAAAGAATCCAAAAGCTCCTCATAAACCTTCTAAGTACTATCCTAAACCTTACCGCTATCAGAAGAGACAGCAAGAGATGAAAGAAAGATAGCATCAGCAGCAATTCAAATGATTCTATGTTTATCAACTTTATAAAATTTTGTGGATCAGGACACTTCAATGGACATACACTTTATATATATATATAATTTTGAATTTTGATGTTATATTAATTCTTATTTTTCATTGCATTTACTATTGTGTTTGTTAGTAAATTCTTTTAATTATCTTAATATAGTTCATCTTAGTATAGAGGGTTCTGACTTCTATAAATATGGCGAGATTGTTGGATATTGTATCCACAATAACCTAGATATGTGTGAAGTCACCCTTGAACTAAGATGAATTAAGTATGTATTTGATGTTATTTTTTATTTGAGTGCTTGCAAGCCATTATTGCCAAGTGTAAACCAATGTAAATTTACAATGAGTCACTTAACAAAGGACTATGCAATGTGATCCCTCAATGTGTGATCCATGGTGTTGACTCGTGTGTAACCTCTCTATTGGGATGCAATTCATCTTCAAGTAACTAAAGCATGGAACAAAGGAAGGATTGCTGATCTTTGAACAAAGAAGAAAAGGAATTCACTCTGAAATTTTCCTAAATCCATTTTTCGAAAAGAAGAAAGTTTTTTGAAAAGTATTGTTATATTTTTTGAGAAAGAAGAACTGTTCTCGAAAAACATAAAGATTTTTCAAAAACTCTCATAAACTTCTAAGATCTCTTTTTCGAGAAATGTTTTGTAGATTTCGCAAAAAAGTTAAGTTCATTTTTCGAGAAAGAAATGTTGCTTTCGAAAAATCTGATTCATTTTTCGAGAAAGAGAAGTTGTTCTTGAAAAGTCAAGTTCATTTTTCAAAAATCAGTTCCACAATTCAGAAAATTCTTCGTGAAGCATTTTCTCGGGAAGGGTATGTCATCTTTCGAAAAAATAAAACTCTTTTCGAAAAATCATGATACCTTTCAAAGAATGCAGTTGCAGGAAATTCAAACTTCATAGTTCGTCGAACGGGATTTCAAATATTAATCCAAATTTAATATGATTGATCATCATTCCTTAAATGATTTTAGACCGTTAGTGAATGTCATATACAAAGTTTCACAAGGATTCGTTAACCCTAACAGTATAAGCAATAATTACAAGAAATCAGAATCACCGCAAGTTCTAAATCGGGAAAAGTGGCACGCCGCCATCATTGTTCTTCTCTATCGCTTCTTCCCCGATCCAGCGATTCAATAGAAGAAAAAATTTGACTGATCACAGATTCAAGTTTCTTCAATCATTCACTAGATCGTGTCGGATCTGAAGAGTTTCAGATCATGTTCTCTCAAGATTTCTTCCTCAACATCTTGTTCAAGAATTTCAAGTTTCAAGAGGGAAGAACTTCGATGATTCTAGATCTAGAAGTAAAATTTTCATTGTACTTGTAAAATTTATTTCAACTCTTGTAGGTGTCTTTTCTCCCAGTTAATCGGAAGATTATTCTTTCGAGTGTAGATCCCGTTTTGGGGGGTCAAGTTTGTAGGGATGTATTAACTCCGGGTTGTAGGAGCATTGCTACAAGGTGTAGGATTATTTTAATCCGAGTTTTAGTGACGTAGCCAAGGCTTGTTGTTTTGCTAGATTGGTCAGGTGGAGAGTGGACATGCACAATATTGGGGAACCACTATAATTCCTTGTGTCGCCTGGCTTGTGCATTATTACTTTCTATGTTATACTCTCTCAAATTTTTATTCCTCAAAAGACGGAGATATCACCTATTTAACACCTCTAGGTAATTTAGATAGACAACTAGATACTTTCAGGTCGTTATAAATTGGTCATCGAATGCTGACCATTGCTATGTTGCCACATTTTGGTGGGCTATGTTCTGCATGTGCTGGAGAGTCAAGTGAGAAATTGCTGGCTACAGCCCTATGTTGTGATTGGCTGGCCCTTGAAGGCCCAAATGTGAACATTTACTATTTTTATGTGTGGCCGGCCTACATGCCGATGTATGAATTCACTTCATATAAAGAGAACAGTTATAAGGTCTTAAGGCCAGTGTAGTTGAGCTATTGTTGACTGTTGATGGGCGACAGTGACTATTGTTGGGCGATAGTAACTTTTGTCTATAATTGTATTAAACATTTCTGGGGTATATATAAATGTTTCTGTGTTTATATTATGGACATTACTATTATACTTGACTTCAAATCTTAACCCGCAAAGCTTTCACTAGAATGCTCTGAGTTAGGATGCGTGTAGTCTTTTGATATTCATATGTAATGTGGCTGCCTGTTTTTGGAATATGGTGTGGGGCCCCAGCCGGACCCTCTATTATATTTCATGTGACTGATGGCGATGTTATAATTTGGTATCATCTTGTCTTAGTCTTCCTCATGAGGATTTGTTGTCGAATTATTTTGAGGGATGGGGATCATGTGTAAGTGCTTACCGTTATAACATAAATGAACTCAAGAATGTCCACTTAGGAATGAAAATACACATGTTTGAGGAACTTGTGCATTCCTGTTATTGCTTTTGTAATAATATGAGTTGCTTAATTGTGTGTTTCGCGATTGCAGGCAACTAGAAGTAATGAGGGGCAGCAAGAAACCCAGCATTCGATGGGCAGTAATGTGCCAACTAAGGTGCCAACACCTCCTACTTTGATAGAGATGGTTGATGCAGCGATCCAGAGCCGCCCTGCTTTGGCGCAGCCAGAGTAACACGTCCGGCGATCACTACCAGGTTACAGCCCAAGCACCCCACCTATGACCGCAATTATTCTCAGCGCGACGGGATGTTGAGGCAAGGTCTCGAACCCTACCCCCTTGATAAAGAGCTTTCCTAACATCTCTCATCACCAAATGAGTGAGGACCAGGCCTCCTCCTCATCCTACTTCCTATTTCCTCTACCTGTGTTGGGCAGGTATTACTATTTAGGTAGAGGGGTAACTACTCTATCACCGTATCGATACCCGTTACCGAAACGGATATTAGGCCAGTTACCTGTGCACTTTTTATTTCATAGGCCCATTAGCTAGAACTGTATAGAATTTAATAAGTCGTGCTGGGATGACAATAACCCCAGTACTTATCTTTCATTTCCTGCATTTTTATTTTTTCATGTCTATTTTAGTTTTAGCATTTCTTTTTGTATATTTTTCTTTTGTTTTTGCGGAGCTCACCCCTGCAGGTATTCATAGCAAATTGCATTGGCGGGGTTGTGATTCTTCGTATGGCGGGCCTGCTTCAGGTTTCCACGCGTCATCTGGTATGCTCACTAGCTGAGCATTGGGTAACCTCTTCCCTTAGCTCTTTATGATTTTAATTTCTCTATCATATGCTGTGTTGCTTAGTTTAAGTCTGGGGGAGAGCCATTATTTGTTACCTATTACACGTGCACATCTCTTGTGCATACTAGGAGCCTTTATAGTTTTATTTTGATTAGTTCATTGCACTGCACACCACTGCACCCACATGAGCGCGTTCTTAGATGTTAGTGTGCCGCGAGTTAAACTCATTTCTTCGTTAGATTTAGGAAAATTATGGTGCTGATATAGGATTGTGAGACGGAGTAAAGTGTTGACCTTGATGTGCCCCTAGTCAAGTGCTCTCATCTCGTGTAGAAATTTGAGTAGATTTAATTTTTCTGTATGCTTATAGTTTTATATTTTTATAATTGCGTAAATACTTTTATTCTACTCAAAAATTGGTGAATCCGGTGTGAATCCGACGGTAGCTTAAGGATGTGTGTAGACGGCCGTTAGGTTCGTATTGCTCGAGTCGGGAGGATGGATAGTCTTTCTCGTTGGCTAAGAACTTGCCCCAAGCTATTCTCGAAGCATAGGTATAGGTTAGTCATGCATGAGCGTGATGTAGGCCATCATTTTGGCCCGGTTGAGCATTGTACCATTCCTAACATCATATCCTCGCTAGCCCTGTTGTGCCTACCCCTCCTTTTGACTCAGCTCCACCATGATTTCACCAAAGCCTCATAACCAATCCTAGTCGCACACCCAAGTCGAGTTTAGTGTTTTATATTTTAATGTTGGGGTGTGATGTGGTGATTTTACTTGTGATTATGTGGATGTGCTCCAATGTTATATTTGATGAAATTCCAAAAATAAAAAGATGATTTGAATAAAGAAAAAAAAAGAGAAAAATATTTGTAAAGAAAACAAAAGTGAAAAGATAAAGTTTAAATTGAAAATCTTTTTGGAAATGTTATTATATTTGGAGTAGGCGGTGCACACACCCATATGTTAAAAGTTAAGTTTGGGGGTGTGGTGTACCCGCGTGTATTTTGTTTAGTAGAGGGATTCCTTTTATACTAGCTCATTTGGGTTAGGTGCATAGCCTTCTTGTTTATCCTTGTTTACCTCACCGAAACCCAAGCCCCATCTCTTCACCTAAAGTCCTACTGATTCGTGTGTGAACCCAAACCAGTGCCGTGGAGAGAATGCGAAAGGGCAAGCATATGGTCACCGACATTGGTGGATTCCTTTGGAGGTTATCCCGAGCCCCGATCTTTGGCAATGCTCGCCTAGCGATTAGTCTACTTTCTCCCTATGCATGACCGGATGATTCACCGTGATTCTATTTTAGAGTAGTAATAAAATTTTGATAAGCATTGTGAAAAATATAAACTATTCTGCATACTTAGAAATTTTCTCTATTGTATTTTTACGCACGCGAGCATGCGACTTCGCATGGTTCTTTGTTTTTCAATTTCTTTGTTAGCTAAATCATTTTCCCTATCTGCTTAGATTTTGTTTGCTCGGGACGCGCAAACAGTTAAGTCTGGGGGTGTGATGAGTCCGATTTATATAGGGTTTTTCAGACTCATCTGGGCTAGTTTTCACGCATTTGCACTTCACTTTTAGTTATATATTGTTCATATTTCATCTTGTCTCTATTTTCATAGGAAGTGCACATTTATGCCTGTGGTTGTGTATTTTGTTATTTTTATAGTTTGTACTCCTTTTTGTGATTTCCTGGAATGTCTGCACATATCAGTGATTGGTTTTACCTTTTGGTACATGGGTCGTGTGCGTGTTCCGGATGGTTGTGAAACAGGAATACTGCGCACGATCATGGGATCTAATGCGCACGACCACTGGTCGTGCGCCCCTGATCGTGTGCACTACTCTATGTTTTCCAGAATCAGCCTGGGGTAAGCGCACGACCACTGGACATAATGCGCACGACCACCGGTCGTGCGCCACTGATCGTGTACATTGATTCCTCTTTTCTGGAGTCCTGTCTGGGGTAATCGCACGATCATTGGACTTAGTGGGCACGACCACTGGTCGTGCGCCACTACTCGTGCGCGTTATCCCACTTCTTCTTCCTGATCTTCCATGCCAGTGCGCACGAGCACAGGACATAGTGTGCACGACCACTGGTCGTGCGCCTGTGATCGTGCGTATTGTTCATTTCTGCTTTGTATAAATAGTGCAGGTCTCGCCTTAATTTGGGAGAGGATCCGGAGCTCAACATTTCTCCTCCGTTTTCTGCCTTTTCCGCCGTTCCCCTTCATCTTCCACCCTAGGGAGGTGCTCCGGGCAAGCTTTCACCGCCAAATCCGAGCCGGAGCCTCCTCTCGGCCTTCTCCTTCATCCGTGAGCTTCAAGTAGGGTTTGACGCCATAGCCATCAAGCAAAGGAAAGCTAGCAAACTTCGTCCGCTATTGTGAGACAAAGAAGACGGGCCATTGGAAGGTGGTGACAGCCCTTCTCTACCCCGGACGCAGTTGAGGACCGGGCTTGGATGCGGAATGATAACCCGACGATTCCAACCATGAATCCTCAGCAAGACTTCGGATTCGGTCGATCTCTTGACTTGTTCTTGCTTTACTGTTGAATATTGGTGTTTAAATCTATTTATATTGATGAAGTGCACTTTGGTTGTATATGTTATGTGTATCATGTCTATGTGATTCCTATTTCATTTTACTGCCTAAGTTGCTTGAGTTGCGTCATATTCCATCCACCACCATCCACCCTTGCCGCACTAGCAATTGCTAGTGGCGTGCGTTACGAAGAGGTGCTCACGACCCTCATTCCGCCGTTCTAACCACCTCATCCGCTAGCCTTCTCGTCCATCCGCCTAGTGATTCGGTGCATAGCGGCCCGACTAGTCTTCCATCCCGCCTGGCGAAGCATCGCATAGCGGTGTTGCATAGGAGTAGTTGTTAGCCTTTTATTTTCTTTTTCCTCAAATATCAAAGCCCCTTTAGTTAGCTCCGACCTGAGGACTTCAATCTCAAGTCCACCTCGAAATTAACTCCACCTTACTGTGTTCCTTGTGAGATCGATACTTGGGAAAACCCCCATTTTATATTACTTGTGCGACCGGTTCACTGCCGTGATCTTTAGCATCAACTACTTGTTCGATAGAGTGAGAGATAAATAACAAAAATGTAGTGCTACGTTTCGTTAGTGTGAGGACAAGAGGGCGTTGAGCGAAGCAAGAGTCGTTGATACCCCGTCTGTTTAGTGACTTTTAGGATGGGACTACATCAATGGTCTGGTTGATTGCTGATGTGGTCTTTACAATGATCAATGCCCAACATGAGAGGCATGTATAGCCATCTATTTCGGTGGTGACTTCAATTGTGGTTGCGGTACTTGAGAAAATTGCAAGGGGAACAGCATCGGCCATGCCGTTGAAAATATGTTTGACGCAAAGACCGTACACGCTCGAGTAGTACTTTAGTATGCTTGTTGTGCTGAGACAACATGCAGAGTTGGTTTTTGAGATCGAGGAGACTAAGACCAATAGGTTTTATGATGGTCTCTATAATGAACTACGATATCTATTGGTGGATCCAAATTTAATTGGATTCCATGCCATGGTAATGACTACTAGGTCTTTGGAAATGGACTTGGAAAAGTTCAGTGAGAAACGAGAGTTCAACATGCCAAACTTTGTAAATGTTTCAAAGTCAAACTCTTGTAAGTGGAAGAAGAAGTTTCATCTGTTGGAATCAACATCTTCCATAACCATAGAATTAAAAAAGGTATGGTCCATATGTTTGCTTTTGTTGTGGCAAGGTAGGACATCTACCCGAGAATGTCGTGGTGATGCACCAAGGACAACGAAGGTGAAGGCTGGAGCAACTATGAGGTGGGTGCCACCTACATGCTACACGTGTGGTAGAGAGGGTCATAAGCTTGCGAATGCCGAACCGGCCTTTCATCGATGGCAAACTGAAGGGGAATGTTGAGTATATGTATATAAATAACTTTGATTTTGTACCGTACATTTCCTCATAAGTAATGATGTATTCAATGCATGTTTTGCATATGTAAATATGTTGTGATGAATAATCAAGAAGTCGTTTGACTAAGGCTTAATGTATGCCCTGTGTGCGTATCTTTGTATCACAGATAAGAGTTGAATGACATGGCCATAGAATAAAATGTGAATATGGGTAGAAAAAGATATGTTAGGTTGCAGTTATGATATCATATCATGACATGGAAGCATCTGTTCGGGCAATAGTTATGTTTGATGTGATCATAGGTATGGACTAGCTCTTGGAGCAATATACCTGTTTAGATTGTACCTTTACAAAAGTCACACTTGGATAGATGACCGAATGAGGGATGATTGATATTTTTTCACATCAAGTCCGAAAACATAATGCAGTTAAAACTCCAAAAAGATTTACGAAGTGCGGCGCCCCGGGCGGTTTTATTTAAGTAGAAAAGTGGATTTGGTTTTTATTTAGAAAACGGGGCGCGCGTATTTATTTATTTGGATATAAAAAGATTTGATCGAGTTTTAACGAAAGGAGGCAAATGCACCTATCATGAGTAGTACAGGATATTCCGGGTGGAATATCGAGGTCGTATTGTTCACGGGGTCGGTTCGATTATTTCTACTCTTCCCTAGAGGGACTATTATTTTACCGATAATTACTTGTCGGGTAATTTATATATAATAAAAAGATGGAAAATAAAGGCATAATAATGGTGGAGCCGATGAAGAGCTTAGCTTGGTGGCACCGAATTAAATTCGAACTAAAATAGACTTTTAATAAAAAAAGATCTTAAGTTTCAAAATAATTAGGGCGGAGACTTGGCCGTGGAGGTTCCACTAAAATGAGCTCAACTATCTCTAGGACTATCGCTCACCTGAACATTAAGACTATTCGACCAGGCTCTCGTCCGACGAAGGATTCCTCTTAATGCCCGCATTATGCTAAGAACCCCGCTATTGGGTGGGAACCCAATCCGGTAGAGTTGGCGTGCCTCCTCTCTCGAGGGTTAGTGCGGAACTCCATTTACCAAGGGGTGATCGGTCCATACGCACGGCCTCTCGGCTAGCTAGCGTATGGACTACGGAAATAGGGCCCACACATCGATTATGTGGTCCTACGCGTCGTAAACCCACGACAAACCTTAAGTGATTTTAATTAATTAAAAAATAAGGACCTTTAATTATTTAAAGCTATTTTATTTGTCCCAATGCTCTTTGATACTGAGGGCTAAGAAAGGTTAGCCACTCATCGGAATGGGGACGACAGCGGTTGAAAGCAATAAAAAGAAAGCAGTAAATAAAGCAATAAAAGAAAGCAGTAAAGGAAAGCAGTAAAGTGCAAGTCCTACTCAAACGAGTAGGACTGAAATGAAAGCATAAAAATTGCAAGTACCGACTCAAATGAGTGGGCGTGAAAAAGTAAAGTGAATCCTACTCAAACGAGTAGGAGAAAAAAAATGCACCAACATACGCACTCTACTGAAAAGTAAGCACATACACAGACCTGCCATTTAACTCAAATGAGTAGGCGGTAAATAAATGCTGGTACAAATATTACTCAAATTATTACAGACAAATAATGACCTGCCATTTAACTCAAATGAGTAGGCGGTAAATAAAATCCTGCCATTTAACTCCTAGTGAGTAGGCGGAAATAAATGCTAACACTCACGCACTCTACTTGAAAGTAAAACACACGCACACAAATCATACTCAAATAAGTAGGAGAAAATTAAAGCACGTCATTTAACTCTTAACGAGTCGGCAAAAATAAATGCAACACACGCACACACTCTACAGAATTGAAATAAAGCTATAAAAACTAACTCATACACGCACGCACACATACAAAATTAAGAAAAACTAAGTGACTGAAAAATTAAAATGACTACATTTCTACCGCTAGAATGCGGTAGAAATGAATAAAAAGTGAAAATAAAAATTAAAGGAACAAAAGTTTTTGCAAATAAATGAAAAGTGCAACTACTCGGAAAATTAAAACGATTACATTTCTACCGCTAGAATGCAGTAGAAATGAATAAAATGAAGAAATAAAATTTAAACGGGCAAAAAGTTTTTGAAAATAGACATGAAAATGAGAATGCTCGGAAAATTAAAACGATTATGTTTTCATTCTTATAACTTTATAGAAATGCATAAAAAGTGGTAATAAAACTAAAAAAGAACGAAAAGTTTTACAACCCTAAAGAGCCTAAGTTAAAGAATTTAAAAACCACCTTTTAAAACATTTTTATAAACTCGTAGGAATGAAAACAAAGTAAAAAAGAATAAACTAAACTTAAACAAGTTCAGTGCATGAAAATAATATTGCGATTACAACGGCTAGAAAATTGATAAATTGCTAAGTTATATTAGGTACAAAAGGTAATAAAAAGCAAAAAAAAGGGAACGAAAAATTACATAAGGTAGGGCGCTTTGGCAGATTTTCATACAACATAGAGGAGAAAATAAACATTTCTATTAAGTAAAAAGTGGTTACAATAAAGCAAAAACAAATACATAAAATAGGGGGGGAGAAAGTTCCCTTACAATGCATAAACAATCCCCAAGAACAACCCTAACCTATGCAAAGTGGTTCAAAAAGTGGAAACCTGAACTCATACAGAAGTTGTGAATTTATAGAAAAAATTTTCAAAGTACACGCCCTCTGACACGGGCGTGTCAGTGGGCGTGTCAACACTATTTACAGCAGATTTTGGTGGTTTATGGCGATTTGACTTGGTGGCTGGAAACGCGGCGGTCACGCCCCAGGTCACAGGCGTGACGGTGGGCGTGTCGGGGAGGTTGAAGTGGGCATCGTTTGCGTACAAAGTCATCGGCAGCGGTTTGTTGGGCCAGGTGGCGGAAGTCACGCCCCAGGTCACGGGTGTGACACTGGGCGTGTCGAGTTGGTGTCGACACTCGACAAATATCGAGCGGAAAGTGTTGAGTTGAAATATAGTCGAGCGGGAAGAGGAGTCACTCCCTAGGTCATGGGCGTGATGCTAAGCGTAGCGCAGACTCGACGATCGTCGAGTTGAAATAGTCGAGTGTGAATTTTGTCGAGCGGATAATCGTCGAGCGGAACATTTTGTCGAGCTTGATGGAGTGGTCACGCCCTAGATCACGGGCGTGATGTGTGTTCGACAATCGTGGAACGGAAATATCGATGAGCACGAGAATCATCGACCAGAAAATCGTCGAGCGAGCATTTTCGTCGAGCTTGCTGAAGTGGTCACGCCCCAGGTCACAGGCGTGACGCTAGGCGTGTCGCGGAGTTGTCGACGATCGTCGAGCGGAACATTTCATCGAGCGCGCAAATCATCGAGCGCTGGACACGGGTCATGTCATGGGCGTGTGATCGGGCGTGTCAAGCTATTTCTTCAAAATTTGTTCATTTTGTTGGATTTTGACATGTCACACCATGGTCACGGGCGTGACCCATGCTAAAATTTGACTTTTCCTGAAATTTTTTAGAAAATCAAAACAAAGTAGGTTAGCAAAATATTTACAAAATAAGAGCAATTTATTAAAGAGATATAAGTAAAAATGACAAAAAGTAACTAAAACAACTTATTTATTATACACAAAAATACGTATATTTACAACTCATCAAATACCCCCATACTTAAGCTTTTGCTATTCCAGAGCAAAAGTTGGATATGAACTTATAAGGAATAAAAGAAATCCTAAATTTAACTACCGGTTGACTTAATTGAAAGAAATATCAAAATGAATATCCGGGGTATACGAGTTAAATCCTAAATTATGGCATAAATTTAAATAAAGGAAGAGTTTCTGCTAAAAACTTCTGATATAATCGAATAGATAGCAAAATTTTTTATTTGTTAGGCTAACAAAATTAGATTTGATTATGGAAACTTTAGCTTTGTAAAAATTATAGGAAATAATAAAATTTACAAATTATGCTCTCAAAAATATTTTAAAATTAAATCTAGAATCTTTTGAATTTGGCGGAGGGGGTGTTGGTTTATGAAGAGGGCTTTGATTTAGAGGCGAGGGTATATTTTTTCGCTCGAACCTCAAATGATTTTTTTTCGAATATGGATGTTAGGAAAATGAAATCTTATTTTCCATAACATAATTTTTTTTTACAATTTTCATAATAATCCAATGTATATGTATAGGAGTAATGAATTTTATCCTCTTACTCCGTAACATATAATCTTTTCAAATATTGGATGCCTATGTTTACGGAACAAAATCTTATTCCCATTGACATAGGATCTTTTAAGGATCGAAATCATGCCAAGTATGACTTGAAAAAAATGATAGGGTTTTGCAAAAATAAAACTAGGTTTAATAAAACATTTTTGAGAGTGACCTTTATAAATTAAACGTTCCGATATTTCAAAAAAAGATTGGAGTAAACATAATATGAAATCTAAAGTTGTTATTTTCTATGAAAATAAATATGTAACTATTTAGATAAGTAGAAGTGGTGCTGAAAACAGGTCTCTATCTAAATAAAAAAGGCATACGAAAATTTTTAAATAGTAACCCCAAATATCTAAATCTATCGATCTCCAATAAATAAACGAATAGTAAGTAAAGAATTAAGATAATTCACTTATAAATTAACTCGCAACTGGATTTTTGGAGAGCGAAAAGGGTTAGGAATTGAGATATTCAATTTATTTGTTAAATAATTTACAAAATATATTTTTTGGAATTTTAGGGTTTTTATCTCTTTTTTTGGTATTTTTTGTGATTATCATCTTTTTTTGAATTTTTAAAGGTGTTTTATCTCTTTTTTTGGTCTTAATAATTTTTTAGATGTTTTTGGTTTTTTAGATTTATTTATAAGAAAGGGATGAGATAGAAGAGTTATTTACAAAGAAGATAGGGGGGAAGAGAGAAATTTTTTTTTTGTTTTTAAAAAAAAATATCGAAGGTGGCCCGCGAACAGACTCTTATTTGGGTGGTTGGTTCGATGAGTCGAACGGCGCGGGCATGCTAAAAGTGGAGCTTTTAAAAATAAGAAGAGGGGGGAGAAAGAGAATTATTTTTTACAAGGGAGTTTTAGCCTGCAAAAAAAATGGGAACTAAAATTTTTGTTTTTAAATAGTTTTTTTTTTGAGTTTTTGGATTATAAAAACAAGGGAATTTTTTTTAGGCTTTTGTATTTAGTAATGATTTTTTTTGGATGGGTGCAGAAAATAAAGGTGCAGAAAATAGGAAACTAAGAATACACCCTCATACTTAAACCTAACATTGTCTCAAATGTTGCAATCTAAGTATACGGAACGAATAAGATATAAAAAGTAAATATGTACAAAAATAAAAGTGGAGGGGAGGAGCTCCCCTAAGACGAGATCGGGAGGCTCGGGGTGATACCCTGCATTATTAAAAATAAATAGCAAAAATAAAAGAACAAAAACAATAAACTCGGTAAAAGGTGAGGGCGGTAGGGGGTGTCAAGTGCTTGTGTGGCACGAAGGTAGCTAAGGCCTTAGCTAAATGAATGGGGACAAAAATGCATCCCCAAACGCGCACAAGAGTGAAGAACTCGCCGAAAAAATAAAAGAGAATAAGTTAAAATAAAATAAGCAAAATATATACAATCTTTTTTTTAAAAAAATCAAATAATTATATTTTTTTGTTTTAAGTCGATTTTTTTATTTTTGAGCTAGTTTTTCAGAAGGTTTTTTTTTTTTTTTTTTTGTGGGTTTTTTAGTCTGTAGAGTTTTTTTAAGTTTTTCGTTTTTTTATTTTGTTTTTTTTATTTTTTAAGTTTTTTAGACTTTTTAGGTTTTAGGTTTAGTTGGTTTTTTTGGGTTTTATATTTTTTTAGATTTTTTAGAGTTGTTAGATGTTTAAGTTTATAGTTTTATTTTCAATTTTTTGAGTTTTGTTTTGGGTTTTTTTTGGTTTTTTGAATTTTTTTTGTTTTTTTTTTAGTTAGTTTTTTTAGTTTTTCGTTAGTTTGGAGAAAACGACGTCATTTCAAAAAAATATATTTTATAGATAATAATTATAATATGATAAATAAATTATTTTTTTTGTTTTCAAGTTAAGTTTTTTTTGTTTATTATTATTATTATATTTATATATATATATATATATATATATATATATATATATATATATATATATATATATGTAAAATTAATAGTTCTTCAGGGTTCAAAATAACGACACGAATGTGTCCCCGGCAACGGCGCCAAAAACTTGATTGATATTTTTTCGCATCAAGTCCGAAAACTTAATGCGGTTAAAACTCCAAAAAGATTTACGAAGCACGGCGCCCCGGGCGGTTCTATTTAAGTAGAAAAGCGGATTTGGTTTTTATTTAGAAAACGGGGCGCGCGTATTTATTTATTTGGATATGAAAAGATGAGATCGAGTTTTAGCGAAAGGAGGCAAGTGCACATATCGTGAGTAGTACAAGATATTCCAAATGGAATATCGAGGTCGTATTGTTCTCGGGGTCGGTTCGATTATTTTTACTCTTCCTTGGAGGGCGCTATTATTTTATAGATAATTACTTGTCGTGTAATTTATATATAATAAAAAGACAAAAAATAAAAGCATAATAAAGGTGGAGCCGATGAAGAGCTTAGCTCGATGGCACCGAATTAAATTCGAACTAAAATAAACTTTTAATAAAAAAGATCCTAAGTTTCAAAATAATTAGGGCGGAGACTTGGCCGTAGAGGTTCCACTAAAATGAGCTCACCTATCTCTAGTATTATCGCTCACCTGAACATTAAGACTATTCGACCGGGCTCTCGTCCGACAAAAGATTCCTCTTAATGCCCGCATTACGCTAAGAACCCCGCTATTGGGTGGGGAACCCAATCCGGTAGAGTTGGCGCACCTCCTCTCTCGAGGGTTAGTGCAGAACTCCATTTACCACGGGGTGATCGGTCCATACGCACGGCCTCTCGGCTAGCTAGCGTATGGACTATGGAAATAGGGCCCACACATCGATTATGTGGTCCTGCGCGTCGTAAACCCACGATAAACCTTAAGTGATTTTAATTAATTAGAAAATAAGGACCTTTAATTATTTAAAGCTATTTTATTTGTCCCAATGCTCTTCGATACCTAGGGCTAAGAACGGTTAGCCACTCATCGGAATGGGGACGACAGCGGTTGAAAGCAATAAAAAGAAAGCAGTTAATAAAGCGATAAAAGAAAGCAGTAAAGGAAAGCAGTAAAATGCAAGTCCTACTCAAAAGAGTAGGATTGAAATGAAAGCAGAAAAATTGCAAGTCTCGGCTCAAATGAGTGGGCGGGAAAAAGTAAAGCGAATCCTACTCAAACGAGTAGGAGAAAATAAATGCACCCACATACACACTCTACTGAAAAGTAAACACATACACAGACCTGCCATTTAACTCAAATGAGTCGGCGGTAAATAAATGCCAGTACAAATACTACTCAAATTATTACAGACAAATAACGACCTGCCATTTAAATCAAATGAGTATGCGGTAAATAAAATCCTGCCATTTAACTCCTAAAAAATAGGCGGAAATTAATGCTAACACTCACGCACTCTACTTGAAAGTAAAACACACGCACACAAATCCTACTCAAATGAGTAGGAGAAAATTAAAGCACGCCATTTAACTCTTAACGAGTAGGCGAAAATAAATGCAACACACGCACATACTCTACAGAATTGAAATAAAGCTATAAAACTAACTCATGCACGCACGCACACGTACAAAATTAAGAAAAACTAAGTGACTGAAAAATTAAAATGACTACATTTCTACCGCTAGAATGCGGTAGAAATGAAAAAAAATAGTGAAAATAGAAATTAAAGGAATAAAAGTTTTTTCAAATAAACGAAATGTGCAAGTGCTCGGAAAACAATTACATTTCTACTGCTAGAATGCAATAGAAATGAATAAAATGAAGAAATAAAATATAAACGGGCAAAAAGTTTTTGAAAATAAACATGAAAATGAGAATGGTCGGAAAATTAAAACGATTACGTTTTCATTCTCATAACTTTATAGAAATGCATAAAAAGTTGTAATAAAACTAAAAGAGAACGAAAAGTTTTACAACCCTAAAGAGCCTAAGTTAAAGAATTTGAAAACCACCTTTTAAAACATTTTTATAAACTCGTAGGAATGAAAACAAAGTAAAAAGAATTAACTAAACCTAAACAAGTTCAGTGCATGAAAATAATATTGCGATTACAACGGCTAGAAAATTGATAAATTTCTAAGTTATATTAGGTACAAAAGCTAATAAAAAGCACAAAAAGGGAACGAAAAATTACTTAAGTAGGGCGCTTTGGCGGATTTTCATACAACATAGAGGAGAAAATAAAAATTTCTATTAAGTAAAAAGTGGTTACAATAAAGCAAAAACAAATACATAAAAGAGGGGGGGGGGAGAAAGTTCCCTTATAATGCATAAACAGCCCCCAAGAACAGCCCTAACCTAAGCAAAGTGGTTCAAAAAGTGGAACACTCAACTCATACAGAAGTTGTGAATTTATAGAAAAAATTTTCAAAGTACACGCCCTCTGACAAGGGCGTGTCAGTGAGCGTGTCAACACTATTTACAGAAGATTTCGGTGGTTTACGGTGATTTGACTTGGCGGCTGGAAACGCGGCGGTCACGCCCCAGGTCACGGGCATGACGGTGGGCGTGTCGGGGAGGTTGAACTGGGCGTCGTTTGAGTACAAAGTTATCGGCGGCGGTTTTTCGGGCCAGGTGGCGGAAGTCACGCCCCAGGTCATGGGCGTGACGTTGGGCGTGTCGGGTTGGTGTCGACACTCGACAAACGTCGAGCGGAAAGTGTCGAGTTGAAAAATCGTCGAGCGGGAAGAGGAGTCACACCCTAGGTCATGGGAGTGATGTAACACCCCCTATCCGTCGCATAGCATATAATAGAAGGTCCGGCCGGGACCCGACGCCATATACCACAGACAGACTGGGTGGTTACTCAATGGAAACCATACAACCAATCCAACGTCCTACACAGAGCATTCTTGCGGAAGCAATTTATAAGTTGCAATTAAAAGAACCCAGCACAAGCATGAATGTCCACTAAAGAAGCCAAAGAGGAATGAAGTACATACACAAGTACTGGCCTTAAGGCCTTACAAATGGTTTACTCAATATTACATGTTTTCCATACCACGACACGCAGGCCGGTCATACATGAATAAAAGCAAGTAAACACTCTAATTAGGCCTTCGAGGGCCGGCTTCGCAATTTGGGCTTTAGCCCGCTATGGACCGCTTGGTCCAGCAACACCTGCAAGCAACAAACCACCACATGGTGGTAAACAAAAGCAACGGTCAGCAATGCTGACCAAATTATAACGATCCCGCCCCCAATTCGGGGCGGCGATGCTCCTTCCCTGCACTTGTTAGCATAACCAAGCAGTATATAAAATATACATTGCATCACAGGCATTGGTGCGCATGACCACAAGCCCCGTGCACTCAGGGCACATTCTCGGTGAACCGGCCAATGCCACATCAATTTAAGTCATAAACATTCCGGACTCACCACCGCCACTTTGACGGCCAAACACATGAGCTTTTTGTCTTCCTAGCATGGGTCACGTCAATTTAAGCCATAGACCGCCGAAGACCCTCATCTATGCCAACGACTCTAACCGAATGACATAGATCGAGTACGGTTCCATATAACACGTGCTCACATCGCAACGACAATTTAAGCCATATGCGCTGGTCAAACTTCTCCCGAGTCCTGTTTCCATCACAATACTTCACATAACCCGGTTATGTTCAAGTTGGCTCCCAGGCCACCAAGTTGGTAAGATCACGCATCCGCCCAATTTTCCGGGTGCACCTTAGAGTTAATCCCCAAGGCTCCCTGTTGCAATCTACGACGTAGAAAACCCGAAAAACCAACATTCGCACGGAGTCTTCTCCGGCATTTATGCAATGCAACATCACCGATCCAGACCAACATGTCCGGATAGGCTTCACACATCATGCTTATATCCGTTCTCGATTACGGACTCTATACAATGGGGACTTTACATATCTACCCGAAGGAACGCCTCCAACACACCGCAAACTCGCGAGAGCGGGCTTCCTATACAAAAGAAGTAGAGCTTCACATGCTAAAGTAAAGAATCGTTACCCTAGCGTTCTTCCTTGGCGCCATGGAAATGTAAGCGGATGAAAAGCACCAGACTCTCCTTGCCTCGATAGATCCGAAGTCAGTTCGCGATTTGGAGCTCTGAAGCTCCGCCGGTGACCGGATCTTAGGCTTCTTCTTCCTCCTTTGCTTTCGCCTCTCTCTTAACTTAGAAAGAGAACCACTCAAGTGAAATGAGGGTTTCAAAGGCCCAAACCCGGGTATATCCCAGTAGGAACAACCCCCAACCGTCGGATCCTAAAATAAGGAAACGAATGGCTACGATTCGTAGCTGAAAAGTAAAACCTGGGCCGAACACGGCCTATGACACGCCCGTGTCCAAGGCCGTGTCCCTCATTTGCCGTCAAAATCGACGCGTCTCGAAAAACACACGGGCATCCTACATGCCAGTGTTCGAGCTGACACGCCCGTGTTCCAACTGACACGGCCATGCGGTTGGCTGTGTGTCCCCATCGACACAGCCCCAAAAACAACCCGAGACTCACACGGGTCTTCGACACGCCCGTGTCCTATTTGACACGCCCGTGTGAAACCCGAACACGCCTGGGCTCCAGGCCGTGTTCCCTACCTCGACACTTCGTCGAGCGAAGTTCGTCGACCACACAACACGGCCTTTGACACGCCCGTGTCCTAGGCCGTGTTCCCTGTCTCGACACATCATCGAGCGAAAATGTCGATTCCCCGGGCCGATCGTCGACACGGGCTCGACACGCCCTGAGACACGCCTGTGTCTCAAGCAGTGTTCGCTGCTCGACAAATCGTCGACTCCAAATTTCGTCGACCTCGCGGACAAATTGTCGACTGCAGCGTGACACGCCCTGGGACACGCCCGTGTCCCAGGCCGTGTGCTCCCTGCCAAATACCAGATTTGGCCCAAAACGCCTCCCGTCACTCTTTTGAGTTTCGGGGCATTACACGTGATGCGAGGCGTAGCGCATACTCGACGATCGTTGAGTTGAAATCGTTGACTACGAATTTCATCGAGCAGAACATTTCGTTGAGCTTGATGGAGTGGTCACGCCCCAGATCACGGGTGTGACGTGTATTTGACGATCATTGAATGGAAATATCGTCGAGCGTGAGAATCGTCGACCAGAAAATCGTCGAGCGGATGTTTTCGTCAAGCTTGCTGAAGTTGTCACGCCCTAGGTCTTGAGCGTGATGCTAGGTGTGTCGCGGATTTGTAGACAAACGTCGAGCGGAACATTTCGTCGAGCGCGCATATCATCGAGCGCTGGACACGGGTCATGTCACGGGCATGTGACCGGGCGTGTTAAGCTATTTCTTCAAAATTTGTTCATTTTGCTGGATTTTGACATGTCACGCCATAGTAACGGGCGTGATCCAAGGAACACGGGCATGACCCATGCAAAAATTTGACTTTTCCTGAAATTTTTCAAAAAATCAAAACAAAGTAGGTTAGCAAAATATTTACAAAATAAGAGCAATTTATTAAAGAGATATAAGTAAAAATGACAAAAAGTAACTAAAACGACTTATTTATTATACACAAAAATACGTATATTTACAACTCATCCAATACCTCCATAATTAAGCTTTTGCTATTTCAGAGCAAAAGTTTGAGATGAATTTATAAGGAATAAAAGAAATCCTAAGTTTAACTACTGCTTTACTTAATTGAAAGAAAGATCAAAATGAATATAAGGGGTATACGTGTTAAATCCTAAATTATGGCATAAATTTAAATAAAGGAAGAGTTTCAGCTAAAAATTTCTGATATAATCGAATAAATAGCAAAACTTTTTATTTGTTAGGCTAACAAAATTAGATTTGATTATGAAAACTTTAGCTTTGTAAAAATTATAGGAAATAATAAAATTTACAAATTATGCTCTCAAAAATATTTTAAAATTAAATCTAGAATCTTTTGAATTTGGCGGAGGGGGTGTTGGTTTATGAAGAGGGCTTTGATTTAGAGTCGAGGGTATATTTTTTCGCTCGAACCTCAAATAATTTCTTTTTCGAATATGGATGTTAGAAAAATGAAATCTTATTTTCCATAACATAATTTTTTTTACAATCTTCATAATAATCCAATGTATATGTATAAGAGTAATAAATTTTATCCTCTAACTCCGTAACATATAATCTTTCCAAATTTTGGATGCATATGTTTACGGAACGAAATCTTATTCCCATTGACATAGGATCTTTTAAGGATCAAAATTATGCCAAGTATGACATGAAAAAAAAATGATAGGGTTTTGCAAAAATAAAACTAGGTTTACTAAAACATTTTTGAGAGCAACCTTTATAAATTAAACGTTCCGATATTTCAAAAAAAGCTTGGAGTATACATAATATGAAATCTAAAGTTGTTATTTTCTAACAAAATAAATATGTAACTATTTAGATAAGTAGAAGTGGTGCTGAAAACAGGTCTCTATCTAAATAAAAAAGGCATACGAAAATTTTTAAATCATAACCCCAAATATCTAAATGTATCGTTCTCCAATAAATAATCGAATAGTAAGCAAATAATTAAGTTAATTAAATGTATCGTTCTCCAATAAATGTATCGCAACTGAATTTTTGGAGAGCGAAAAGGGTTAATAATTGAGATATTCGATTTATTTGTTAAATAATTTACAAAACATATTTTTTGGAATTTTAAGGTTTTTATCTCTTTTTTTTGTATTTTTTTTGTGATTATCATCTTTTTTTGAATTTTTAAAGGTGTTTTATCTCTTTTTTTTGTTTTATTAATTTTTTAGACGTTTTTTGTTTTTTAGATTTATTTACAACAAAGGGATGACAAAGAAGAGTTATTTACAAATAAGATAGGGGGAAGAGAGATATTTTTTTTGTTTTTTAAAAAAAAATCTCGAAGGCGGCCCGCGAACAAACTCTTATTTGGGTGCTTGGTTCGATGAGTCGAACGTCGTGGGCATGCTAAAAGGCGAGCTTTTAAAAATAAGAATAGGGGGGAGAAAGAGAATTATTTTTACAAGGGAGTTTTAGCCTGCAAAAAAAATGGGAACTAAAATTTTTGTTTTTAAAAAGTTATTTTTTGAGTTTTTGGATTATAAAGACAAGGGAAATGTTTTTTAGGTTTTTGTATTTAGTAATGATTTTTTTGTTTTTTGGATGGGTGCAGAAAATAAAGGTGCAGAAAATAGGAAACTAAGAATACTCCCTCATACTTAAACCCAACATTGTCCCCAATATTGCAATCTAAGTATACGGAACGAATAAGATATAAAAGGAAATATGTACAAAAATAAAAGTGGAGGGGTGGAGCTCCCCTAAGACGAGGTCGGGAGGCTCGGGGTGATACCCTGCATTATTAAAAAGAAATAGCAAAAATAAAAGAACAAAAACAAAAACAATAAACTCGGCAAATGGGTGAGGGCGGTAGGGGGTGGCAAGTGCTTGTGTGGCGCGAAGGTAGCTAAGGCCTTAGTTAAATGAGAGGGGACAAAAATGCATCCCCAAACGCGCACAAGAGCGAATAACTCGCCGAAAAAATAAAAGAGAACAAGTTAAATTAAAATAAGCAAAATATATACAATTTTTTTTAAAAAAAATCAAATAATTATATTTTTTTTAAGTCGTTTTTTTTATTTTTGAGCTTGTTTTTACGGAGGTTTTTTTAGTTTTTTTTTGGTTTTGTGGGTTTTTTAG
Source organism: Platanthera guangdongensis (assembly GCA_039583875.1). NCBI lineage: Eukaryota > Viridiplantae > Streptophyta > Magnoliopsida > Asparagales > Orchidaceae > Platanthera > Platanthera guangdongensis. The sequence continues at coordinate 118,040,269 of CM077162.1, read as the reverse complement.
TTTGTAGAGTTTTTTTTAAGTTTTTCGCTTTTTTTATGTTTTGTTTTATTTTTTAAGTTTTTTAGATTTTTTAGGTTTTTGGTTTAGTTGGTTTTTTTTGGGGTTTTAGATTTTTTAGAGTTTTTAGATGTTTAAGTTTATAGTTTTTTTTCAATTTTTTAAATTTTTTTTGGTTTTTTTTTTGGTTTTTTTTAGTTAGTTTTTTTAGTATTTCGTTAGTTAGGAGAAAATGACGTCATTTCAAAAAAATATATTTTATAGATAATAATAATAATATGATAAATAAATTTTTTTTTTCAGTTAAGTTTTTTTAGTTTATTATTATTATGTTTTTATATATATATAGGTAAAATTAATAGTTCTCCAGAGTTCAAAATAACGACACGAATGTGTCCCCGGCAACGGCGCGAAAAACTTGATTGATATTTTTTCGCATCAAGTCCGAAAACTTAATGCGGTTAAAACTCCAAAAAGATTTACGAAGCGTGGCGCCCCGGGTGGTTTTATTTAAGTAAAAAGGCGGATTTGGTTTTTATTTAGAAAACAGGGCGCACGTATTTATTTATTTGGATATAAAAAGATGTGATCGAGTTTTAACGAAAGGAGGCAAGTGCACCTATCGTGAGTAGTACAGGATATTCTGGGTGGAATATCGAGGTCGTATTGTTCTCGGGGTCGGTTCGATTATTTCTACTCTTCCCTGGAGGGGACTATTATTTTACCGATAATTACTTGTCGGGTAATTTATATATAATAAAAAGACAAAAAATAAAAGCATAATAAAGGTGGAGCCGATGAAGAGCTTAGCTCGATGGCACCGAATTAAATTCGAGCTAAAATGGACTTTTAATAAAAAAAAAGATCCTAAGTTTCAAAATAATTAGGGCAGAGACTTGGCCGTGGAGTTTCCACTAAAATGAGCTCACCTATCTCTAGGACTATCGCTCACCTGAACATTAAGACTATTCGACCGGGCTATCGTCTGATGAAAGATTCCTCTTAATGCCCGCATTACGTTAAGAACCCCGCTATTGGGTGGGGAACCCAATCCGGTAGAGTTGGCGCGCCTCCTCGCTCGAGGGTTAGTGAGGAACTCCATTTACCAAGGAGTGATCGGTCCATATGCACGTCCTCTCGGCTAGCTAGCATATGGACTACGAAAATAGGGCCCACACATCGATTATGTGGTCCTACGCGTCGTAAACCCACGACAAACCTTAAGTGATTTTAATTTATTAGAAAATAAGGACATTTAATTATTTAAAGCTATTTTATTTGTCCCAATGCTCTTCGATACCGAGGGCCAAGAACGGTTAGCCACTTATCGGAATGGGGACGACAGCGGTTGAAAGCAATAAAAAGAAAGGAGTAAATAAAGCGATAAAAGAAAGCAGTAAAGGAAAGCAGTAAAGTGCAAGTCCTACTCAAACGAGTAGGACTGAAATGAAAGCAGAAAAATTGCAAGTCCCGGCTGAAATGAGTGGGCGGGAAAAAGTAAAGTGAATCCTACTCAAACGAGTAGGAGAAAATAAATGCACCCACGCACGCACTCTACTGAAAAGTAAACACATACACAGACCTGCCATTTAACTCAAATGACTAGGCAGTAAATAAATGCTAGTACAAATACTACTCAAATTATTACAGACAAATAACGACCTGCCATTTAACTCAAATGAGTAGGCGGTAAATAAAATCCTATCATTTAACTCCTAGCGAGTAGGCTGAAATAAATGCTAACACTCACGCACTCTACTTGAGAGTAAAACACACGCACCTAAATCCTTCTCAAATGAGTAGGAGAAAATTAAAGCACGCCATTTAACTCTTAACGAGTAGGCGAAAATAAATGCAACACACGCACACACTCAACAGAATTGAAATAAAGCTATAAAAACTAACTCATACACGCACGCACACGTAGAAAATTAAGAAAAACTAAGTGACTGAAAAATTAAAATGACTACATTTCTACCGCTAGAATGCGATAGAAATGAATAAAAAGTGAAAATAAAAATTAAAGGAACAAAACTTTTTGCAAATAAACGAAAAGTGAAAGTGCACGGAAAATTAAAACGATTACATTTCTACCGCTAGAATGCAGTAGAAATGAATAAAATAAAGAAATAAAATTTAAACGGGCAAAAAGTTTTTGAAAATAAACATGAAAATGAGAATGCTCGGAAAATTAAAACGATTACGTTTTCATTCTTATAACTTTATAAAAATTCATAAAAAGTGGTAATAAAACTAAAAGAGAACGAAAAATTTTACAACCCTAAATAGCCTAAGTTAAAGAATTTGAAAACCACCTTTTAAAACATTTTTATAAACTCGTAGGAATGAAAACAAAGTAAAAAAGAATAAACTAAACCTAAACAAGTTCAGTGCATGAAAATAAAATTGCGATTACAACGGCTAGAAAATTGATAAATTTCTAAGTTATATTAGGTACAAAAGCTAATAAAAAGCACAAAAAGGGAACGAAAAATTACTTAAGGTAGTGCGCTTTGGCGGATTTTCATACAGCATAAAGGAGAAAATAAACATTTCTATTAAGTAAAAAGTGGTTACAATAAAGTAAAAACAAATACATAAAAGAGGGGGGGGGGGGAGAAAGTTCCCTTACAATGCATAAACAGCCCCCAAGAACATCCCTAACCTAAGCAAAGTGGTTCAAAAAGTGGAACCCTGAACTCATACAGAAGTTGTGAATTTATCGAAAAAAATTTCAAAGTACACGCCCTCTGACACCGGCGTGTCAGTGGGCATGTCAACACTATTTACAGCAAATTTCAGTGGTTTATGACGATTTGACTTGGCGGCTGGAAACGCGACGGTCACGCCACAGGTCACGGGCGTGACGGTGGGCGTGTCGGGGAGGTTGAACTGGGCGTCGTTTGCGTACAAAGTCGTCGTCGGCGGTTTGTCGGGCCAGGTGGCGGAAGTCACGCCCCAGGTCACGGGCGTGACACTGGGCATGTCGGGTTGGTGTCGACACTCAACAAACGTCGTGTAACACCCCCATCTGTCGCATGACATATAACAGAAGGTCCAGCTGGAACCCGACGCCATATACCACAGACAGTCGGAAGGATTACCAAATGAATATTCAAACCATCCAATTAAGACTACTCATCCTACACAGAGCATTCTAGCGGAAGTTTTTAAAGTTGAAAGAACCCAAACTTAAATCCAACAAATAAGAATGTCCACAACTACAACTACAGGAATGAACCCAAATACACTGAAAAGGTACATGGCCTTATGGCCTTACAAATATTCACTTAATAAAACATGTCTTACATACATCGGCTCGCAGGCCGGCCACACATGATAAAAGTAAAAAGCAACTATTTTATGGTCTTCTAGGGCCAGCACAGCAACATGGGCTCCAGCCCGATATTTGGCACTCGGCTCCGCAGCACTTGCAAGCACATACCACCGCATGGTGGCAAACAAAGCAACGGTCAGCTAAAAGCCGACCAATTTATAACGACCCCGCCCCTTTCTGGGGACGGCAGTGCCCTTTCCCTGCATAGCATTAGCCTAATAAAATAATTAAGCGCAACTATACTACGCCACAGGTGTAGGCTCGCAGGACCAAACACCCCATGCACTCAGGGCACATTAACGGTGAATCCGGTCAATACCGTAGCTTCACCACCATCCCAAAGATGGCAACCAAGTGAGCATTTAGCCTTTTTGACCATCGTCTAAGGCTCCCGACTACGCCAATGGCCAGTCCCCGTCTTCGGGTCTCTCGCACCGAACCACATAGCCTAGGTCCGATTCCACTTGCCCGTTGCTCACGCCGCCTATTCAATTTAAGTCCTACGCGCGGGCCAAGCTTCTCTCGGATCCTGAAATTTTCCAAACAATCACATAACCCAGTTATGTTCAAGGCCGGTTCCCAGACCGCCGAGTTAGCAGAACACGTTTCCGCTCAGTTTTTCGGGTGCGCCTTGAAGCTAACCTCCAAGGATCCCTGCTGCAATCTACCAAGGATCCCTGCTGCAATCTACCATGTAGAAACCCGAAAAACCCAAAGCACGGAGTCTTCTCCGGCAAATCATAACAAATGCAACATCACTGATCCAGACGGTACACGTCCGGGTAGGCTTCACACACAATGCCTATGCCCGTACTTACGATTCTGGACTCTATATGCAACACAAGGGGGACTATTCACATCAACCCCAAGGAACACCATGCACTCACCGCACACTAGCGGGAGCGGGATTCCCTATGCAGAAAGAAAGATCTTCATATGCTCAAGTTGAGAATCATTACCCTTGTAGTTCGTTTTGGCGCCATGGAAAAACTACGCGGACAGAACTCTTCGCAACGACCTTCCCTCCACGGATCCGCTCTCAGATTTCGAAACGGTGCTCCGATGCTCCGCCGACGACCGGAGACCTCCTTCTTCTTCCTCTTCTCTCTAACACCTTGGAAGGAGAAAGCCTTGGAGAGAAATGAGGGATTAACTCCCCTATTCCCGGCCTTAACAGAGCAGGAACTTATCTGGGCCATTGGATCTTAATTAAAGAAAATGAACGGCTCAGATCTGTACAAAAATTCCTAGACCTGGGCCGAACACGGCTTGGCACACGGCCGTGTCCCAGGCCGTGTGCCTCGATCCAGGCATGATCGTCGAACTGAGAAACGACACACGGGCCAAGACACGCCCGTGTCTGACCTGACACGCCCGTGTCGAGTTCCTCAACACGCCCGTGTTCGGGGGGCGTGTCACGCATAACCGCCACGGCAACGGACACGACCCAACTAGACACGGGTATGGACACGGGTTGGCAAACGCCCGTGTCATCCGGCCCTATTCCTGGTCGTGTCCTTCTTGGGATGAAAACGACCAAAAACACCAGCCAGACACGGCCTTGGACATGCCCGTGTCCTAGGCCGTGTACCCCTATACAGGCACAAAAAATCCCTTTTTCGCGACCGCCTCATACACAATTTTCGGGGCGTTACAAATCTCCCCCCACTTAAGGAATTTCGTCCCGATATTAAGCAAAGGTACACAAACCTAAAACAATACCTGAGTGGAATAACTCGGGGTATTCCTCCAACATAGCTTGCTCTCGCTCCCAAGAAAGCTCCTCACGTCCGCAATTGTCCCATCGGACTTTAACCATATAGATATCCTTGTTGCGGAGTCATTTGACTGCAACATCTTCAATTCGTACTGGCTTGACCCTTGTTGTTAATTCATAATCAACCGGTACCTGATTCTCCGCAATGATCTGCGAAGGCTCTTGCACCGCCTTACGCAACACCGATACGTGGAACACGTCATGCAGCCCACTCAACTCTGCCGACAGCCTCAACCTACACGCCGCCTCGCCAACACGCTCCAGGATTTCGAATGGTCCAAGGTATCTCGGACTCAGCTTCTTCAAGCGTCGAACCCGCGATACACCCTTGAACGACTTAATTTTTAAGTACACCCAGTCCCCAACGTAGAATTCCACATTCCTATGCTTGGCATTATAGTACTTTGACTGTATATCCTGAGCGATCTTCAACCTTTCCTGAATTGTCCGTATCATTGAAGTGGCATCTTCCACCGCTTAACGTTTGTACAACTTCGATTCGCCTGCCCCCAACCAAGACAACGACGTACGACACTTCCTCCCGTACAAGGCTTCGAAAGGCGCCATTCCAATACTTGCCTGAAAGCTGTTGTTGTACGCAAACTCCACCATATACAGGTGATCTTCCCACTGCTTTCCGAAGTCTAGGACGCACATGCGAAGCATGTCTTCCATAGTCCTGTTGACCCTCTCGGTTTGGCCATCCGTCTGCGCGTGAAAGGCTGTGCTGAACTTTAGCTTAGTACCCAACAGATTATGCACCAACTTCCAGTCATTCGACGTGAAGCGTCCATCTCGATCACAAACAATACTACGGGGCACACTATGCAATCGTACAATATTATCCACGTAGAGTTTGGCTAACGTTTCCACCGGATCCTCTTTCCTGTTCGGAATAAAGTGCGACACCTTTGTCAACCTATCGACGACCACCCAAATGGTGTCGTTTCCCTACTGCGACTTCAGCAAGCCATGCACAAAATCCATAGATATGTCGTCAAATTTCCATTCGGGGATAGGTAGGGGCTTCAAGAAACCTCCGGGCTTCTGGCATTCCGCCTTCACTAATGCGCAAGTACGGCACTTGGCCACATAAAGTGCTACATCCTTTTTCAAACCCGGTCACCAGAATAACTTCTTCAAGTTTCTATACATCTTCGTGCTTCCTGGGTGGATTGAGTACTTGGTATGATGAGCCTCATACATCAGCTCCTCCCAAAGATTATCCGCACTAGGAACGCATAGTCGACCGTCCTTCCTTAGCAACTCATCTTCAACCATAAATTGGGAATTTGACTCATCCAAAGATTCATCCAAGATCTGCTTCATGCTGCTATCCCGAACCAAAGCCCGTCGAACTCTATCCGCTAGGTCACACTACACCTCTGTCCAAAACAGTTTCGCCTCGGCACTAGACTGCTTGTCGACGCAAGATATATCCAAAGCCTCCAACTCATGGACCAATCTCTCATCATGTATCGATAACCAGTTGTCCTGCGCCGGAATCCTGCGACTCAACGCATCCGCTACTGCATTTCCCTTCCCAGGCACATAATGTATCTTGAAGGTGTAGTCCCCCAAGAACTCCATCCATCTCCGCTGCCTCATATTCAGATCCTTTTGGTCCAACAGGTATTTCAAGCTCTTATGATCGGTGTAAATATCGAGCTTCACACCGTACAAGTAGTGCCTCCAAAGCTTTAGAGCAAATATCACGGCCGCTAACTCTAAGTCACGGACCGGATAATTCCTCTCATGAACCTTCAGTTGTCGTGAACCATAGGATATCACTCTCCCTTGCTGTAATAGAACACAGCCCAAACCATTACCCAAAGCATCAATATAGATTTCGAACCCTTTGGTTCCACTTGGCGAACATAAAATAGGCGCCGTGGTCAACCGCCTCTTCAACTCTTCAAAAGCCTGTTCGCACTCCGGAGACCACACAAACTTCTGATCCTTTCTAGTCAACGTCGTGAGTGGTAGCACTATCCGCGAGAAGTTCTCTACGAAGCGCCTGTAGTAGCCAACAAGCCCCAGAAAACTCCGGACCTCTGCCACTGTAGTCAAAGCAGGCCACTCCCGCATCGCCACTATCTTTGCCGGATCCACAGTTATCCCTTCTCAACGTCTCCAACATCATGTGTAAATTCTTGTAGTGATCCTCCTCACACCGCAAATACACCAGGATATCATCGATAAATACTATCACGAAATGATCCAGGTATTCTCTGAATGTCCTATCCATCAGATCCATAAACACGGATGGCGCATTCGTCAACCCAAACGGCATGATCGTGAACTCGTAATGCCCAAACCGCGTACTGAATGTTGTCTTTGGGATGTCGCTCTGCCTTATCCTCAACTGGTAGTATCCGGATTTCAGATCTAACTTCGAATATACCGTTGACCCAACCAACTGATCAAATAGATCGTCAATCTTGGGAATAGGATACTTATTCTTCTCGGTAAGCTTGTTCAATTCCCGGTAGTCGATACAAAGCCGCAAGCTCCCATCTTTCTTATTAACAAAGAGAACTGGTTCGCTCCAAGGCGACAAACTTGGATGCACATAACCTTTCTCTAGTAACTCTTGCAATTGCACCTTCAACTCCGCCACCTCTCTTGGCGTTATCCGATAAGGAGAGCGTGACACCCGTTTGGCGCCCGGTACCAGCTCAACGGTAAAATCAATCTCCCGCTGAGGAGGGGCTCCTGGGAGATCATCTGGGAACACATCGGGATACTCAGACACAACTGGGATGCTATCCAAACTAGGCTTAGGCGTCGAAGTCTGCACTAGAGTGACATACAGTTCTGCCCCAGACCGAACTGCCTTGAACACCCGAAGGGCCGACATTAGAACTTTCCCTGATCCCTTCATTCCCGCAAATGTCGTCTCATGACTAGCTCTCAACTGACCCCTAGCAACTTTGATCAACGAATGCCTGCTGCTCCAAGATCCTGACCATACTAAAGATCACGCTGAGCTCTCCTAGCGGTAGCAACAACGATTGCAAATCAAACTATTGACTCGCAATCCAGACCTAAACACAACAGATTCTATTTGCGCACATTGAGTACCATAAGACAACAACATCTCTAAAACGTCTTTTGCCATCGAAAGAGGTATTCCGACGTGCAAAACAATTCCTTTGGGAAAACGGAGACGCGAAGCCCCCTTTAACGAACGGTGCTCTCGCCAAATAAACGAAAGTCAGGACAAATCTCAACACAAATAGTTTTAAACTAACATGCACAAGGACGACATGTGGTTACAGTTAACTGTTATAACTTTAAACCATACCTGTCACCACGACAGCGTGCTTTTTGGCCTCTTGCTGACCCAGCCTGTACCCTTCAGACTTCCTCTCGGACATAAAGCGTCTGTTCCAACAGCTACGGGCAAAATGCCCCACTTTTCTGCAGATATAGCAAGCTCCTGGGACTCGACTTGTGGTTTCCCCCAACGCACCAGACGAAGGGGTTGAGTTCGAAGTCTTCAGCTTCTTGTTCCAACTGCGGACATCGGACTTTGAACTTGGCCCTTTGAACTGTGGTTTCTTAGTACTAGAGTCCTCACCTACTCCTGACATAGCTTCCTTAATCTTCTGAGCACCATCCCAACATTCTCGGGCAAAGTGCCCTTTCTTGCCACAAGTATGACAGTTGTAAGTAACATTGCTAGTCGATGATCTAACCTTCTTCTTCAGCATTCTGTGAGATGCACCCCTCATTGGACTTGCAGAGTTCGATACCCTACTTACTGGTATCTGGTGAATTTTTCCCATTTCCACTTCCAAAGATCTGGCTGACTCTACTAAGGCTCGGAATCCCATTAGTTTTGGTCCTAGAAGTAGAATTCGAAGTTCGTCAGGCAGACCACTATAGAATCTATCAACTATAGACCTCTCGTTCTCCAACTCAAAGCATGGGTAGCGGCTTATCAAAAGGAACGCCTGCAAATACTCAACATATGAGTGCGTACCCTGCACCAAGCACATATTCAATGGCTGACCTGATGGCCTCCTAAATGTCATTTGATCCAATACACCACCAGGCATTGAAGTCATCCTGGGGACAAAAGTTTGCACATTGCTTCCCTGCTGTGCACTAGTCACAGCAAGCACCACCTCAACGATTCTTCTTATGGTTTCAAATGATGGAGGGGTCTCAAGCACGTCGCTGGGTGCACTATAATCCTCAGAAAATAGATGTTCTGTCGGCTCTGCGCCACTCCCGGTCACCTATAGTCGTACAAAATACCAACGAGTGACTAAACAAAATTGCAAAAAGCAACTATAGGAACATGCAGGTTCCTCAAAACAAGTGTATTTTTCATTCCTAAGTGGACATTCATGGGTTCTTTTTGATGTTATAACAATGACGCACACATGTGCTCACCACCGCTTAAAAGAATTCGCCCACGAATTCATTTAAGCCTGACCGTAACCAGAAGTCTGATACCAAATTGTAACACCCCCATCTGTCGCATGACATATAACAGAAGGTGCAGCTGGAACCCGACGCCATATACCACAGACAGTTGGAAGGATTACCAAATGAATATTCAAACCATACAATTAAGACTACTCGTCCTACACAGAGCATTCTAGCGGAAGTTTTTAAAGTTGAAAGAACCCAAACTTAAATCCAACAAATATGAATGTCCACAACTACAACTACAGGAATGAACCCAAATACACTGAAAAGGTACATGGCCTTATGACCTTACAAATATTCACTTAATAAAACATGTCTTACATATATCGGCTCACAGGCCGGCCACACATGATAAAAGTAAAAACAACTATTCTATGGCCTTCTATGGCCAGCACAGCAACATGAGCTCCAGCCCGCTATTTGGCACTCGGCTCCGCAGCACCTGCAAGCATATACCACCGCACGGTGGCAAACAAAGCAACGGTCAGCTAAAAGCCGACCAATTTATAACGACCCCGCCCCTTTCTCGGGACGGCGGTGCTCTTTCCCTGCATAGCATTAGCCCAATAAAATAATTTAGCGCAATTATACTACGTCACAGGTGTAGGCTCGCATGACCAAACACTCCGTGCACTTAGGGCACATTAACAGTGAATCCGGTCAATACAATGGCTTCACCACCATCCCAAAGATGGCAACCAAGTGAGCATTTAGCCTTTCTGACCACAGTCTAAGGCTCCCGACTATGCCAACGGCCAGTCCCCGTCTTCGGGTCTCTCGCGCCGAACCACATAGCCTAGGTCCGATTCCACTTTCCCGTTGCTCACACCGCCTAGTCAATTTAAGTCCTACGTGCGAGCCAAGCTTCTCTCGGATCCCGAAATTTTCCAAACAATCACATAACCCAGTTATGTTCAAGGCCGATTCCCAGACAGCCGAGTTAGCAGAACACGTTTCCGCTCAGTTTTCGGGGTGCGCCTTAAAGCTAACCTCCAAGGATCCCTGCTGCAATCTACCGCGTAGAAACTCGAAAAACCCAAAGCACGGAGTCTTCTCCGGCAAATCATAACAAATGCAACATCACCGATCCAGACGGTACACGTCCGGGTAGGCTTCACACACAATGCCTATGCCCGTACTTACGATTCCGGACTCTATATGCAACACATGGGGGACTATTCACATCAACCGCAAGGAACACCACGCACTCACTACACACTCGTGGGAGCGGGATTCCCTATGCAGAAAGAAAGAGCTTCACATGCTCAAGTTGAGAATCGTTACCCTTGTAGTCCGTTTTGGCGCCATGGAAAAACTACGTGGACAGAACTCTTCGCAACGACCTTCCCTCCACGGATCCGCTCTCAGATTTCGAAACGGTGCTCCGATGCTCCGTCGGCGGCCGGAAACATCCTTCTTCTTCCTCTTCTCTCTAACACCTTGGAAGTAGAAAGCCTTGGAGAGAAATGAGGGATTAACTCCCCTATTCCCGGCCTTAACAGAGCAGGAACTTATCTGGGCCGTTGGATCTTAATTAAAGAAAACGAACGGCTCAGATCTGTACAAAATTTCCTAGACCTGGGCCGAACACGGCTTGACACACGGCCGTGTCCCAGGCCGTGTGCCTCGATCCAGGCATGATCGTCGAACTGAGAAATGAAACACGGGCCAAGAGACGCCCGTGTCTGACCTGACACGCCCATGTCGGGTTCCTCGACACGCCCATGTTCGGGGGCATGTCACGCATAACCGCCACGACAACAGACACGACCCAACTGGACACGGGTACGGACACGTGTTGGCACACGCCCGTGTCGGATGACACGCCCGTGTCATCCGGCCGTGTTCCTGGCCGTGTCCTTCTCGGGATGAAAACGACCAAAAACACCAGCCAGACACGGCCTTGGACACGCTCGTGTCCTAGGCCGTGTACCCCTATACAGGCACCAAAAATCCCTTTTTCACGACCGACTCACACACAATTTTCGGGGCGTTACACGTCGAGCGAAAAGTGTCGAGTTGAAAAATCGTCGAGCGTCAAGAGGAGTCACGCCCTAGATCATGGGCGTGACGCTAGGCATGGCGCAGACTAGACGATCGTCGAGTTGAAATCGTCGAGCGCGAATTTCGTCGTGCGGAGAATCATCGAGCGGAACATTTCGTTGAGCTTGATGGAGTGGTCACGCCCCAGATCACGGGCGTGACGTGTGTTCGACGATCGTTGAACGGAAATATCGTCGAGCGCGAGAATCGCCGACCAGAAAATCGTCACGCGGGCGTTTTCGTCGAGCTTGCTGAAGTGGTCACGCCCCAGGTCACGGGCGTGACGCTAGGCGTGTCGCAGAGTTGTCGACGATCGTCGAGCGGAAATCGTCGAGCAGAACATTTCGTCGAGCGCGTAAATCATCGAGCGCTGGACACGGATCATGTCACGGGCGTGTGACCGGGCGTGTCAAGCTATTTCTTCAAAATTTTTTCATTTTGCTGGATTTTGACGTGTCACGCCATGGTCACGGGCGTGACCCAAGGAAAACAGGCATGACCCATGCAAAAATTTGACTTTTCCTGAAATTTTTCAGAAAATCAAAACAAAGTAGGTTAGCAAAATATTTACAAAATAAGAGCAATTTATTAAAGAGATATAAGTAAAAATGATGAAAAGTAACTAAAACGACTTATTTATTATACACAAAAATACGTATATTTACAACTCATCAAGGGACTAATTTCTCTTGTATGCGCGGATCGAGCAAGATATTTATGTCTACCCTCCAAGTCATCAAAATTGTTCGGTTGTGCACGAAGTAATTATTCATGCCTATAGAGGCCATTGGGCCGAAGCACGGTTGTGTGACGCTTCTATTGTTATGGACTATACAGATGTGTTTCCTAAAGACCTCCATGGGTGATGTCCCCACAGGAGACCGACTGCACTATTATAGTGGTGTCAGGTGTGAAACCTATGTCCTACTCACCATATTAAGTAACGCCAAAGGAATTGACAAAAATGAATAGTTCAACTGTAAGAATTGCTAAGATAAGGCTATTGAAGTCCAAGGGTGTCACCTTGAGGTGCACCGACCCCTTTAGGGAAAAGAAAAGAAGGACGGCTGCCTGCATCTATACATCAACTATGGAGAGGTGAATATGCTATCAGAGAAGAACATGTATTTGATTCCACAGATTGATGATGTGTTCGATCAGATAGTTGGATCAATGGTATAACCAGTGCTAGAGTTGAAGTCTGGCTATTACCAGTGGAGAATATAGGGATGTGACATTCCCCAAGTTGGTGTGCGGAAAAATCTACGATCACTATAAGTCCACGATACTATCGATTAGGCGGAGAAATGCGACATCAGTCTTCATGGACTGAATTCCTTAAGAATTTAAGGAGTAATTGCACCTAGTTATGTCATCTTAATTGACGACATATTAGTGTAGACTTAGCTAAAGCATCACGAAAGGATGTTTTGCATACCCTGTAAAAGAACAAACTTTAGGCCAAGTTCTCAAAGTGCGAGTTATGGCTATCGTCGGTGGGTTTCTTGTCCATGTGGGTAGTGATGTAGGTATTGCAGTAGATCCTGCGAAGATAGTTATGATACATGAGTGACCTGCATTGTCTATTGTAGCTTTGTCAGAAAATTTCTTGGACTTGTTGGCTACTGTTCGCGGATAGCCTTGCCTCTCACAACATTGACGATGAAAGATCAAAAGTTCATTTGAATGCCCAAGTGCGCACGAACGTTTGAAAAATTAGAGAGTATTATGATCACGACACCTATTTTGAGTTCGCCATATGATTCGGATGGTTGGTGTATAGTGATGCATCTGGGAGTGGCTTAGGCTGCGTGCTTTCAATTTGGAAAAGTAATATCGTATGGCTCTAGACAAATGAAAGTGCACATGCTGAAATATCCAGTCCACGATGTGTAGTTAATGGCTGCAATTTAGCACTTACACTATGGTGTCACTACATATATGTTATGAAAGTAGACGTCTTCACGGACCATAAGAGCCATAAGGATCTAAATTTGTGTCATCAAAGGTGGGTGGAGTTCCTCGGGGACTTTCCCTTCGATAGCCATTACCCTCCCGAGAAGGGACATATAGTCGCAGATGCCTGGAGAAGTAAAACTTTGGCTAGAGCGAAAGGAGTATAAATACATAATGAATGTCTAATCCAAGAGTTCAAAATCATAGACATTTCTTGGAATGACAAGAGTTCCATAGCAAATGCATGCCTGAACTATACAAAGGTACAATAAGACCTTACGGATAAGGTTTGACCTGTAATGGAACTCGTGATGAGTATGAAACGCTATGCAGAGGATGTGCTAAATTACCAGTTCCCTTAGATGTTGGGCTTTCGAAAAAGGACAGTCGATGGTACATCCCCAATGTGGGTAAGCTATGTGAGGAATTGATACATGAAGCACAATTTATGAAATACTCAATTTACCTAGAGAGCACAAAGATGTGCATGAGCTCAATCCAGTACGGAAGTTTGATGAGATCCCTGTGAAATTAGTACACGGACTACCAAGATCACAGAGCAGAAACGATGCTGAGTGGGTGATCGTTGACCAATTGACAAAAGTTTCGCCCTTCATGTCGAACAAAAGGATGATTTCATGGAAAGTTAGCTACATTGTACGTAGACAAAAAAGTACGATTACACGGTGTGCCCGAAGCATCATTGTTGACCGAAATGGGTGATTTACTACAAAGGACTGGAGATTAATCCATCAGTGGTTGGGAACTAGACTAAACGTTCAGTGCGGCCTTTCATCTTCAAATGGATTGTTAGACCGAAATTACCAACAGAACTATGGAGGATACGCTCCTTATGTACCCCCTGGATTTCGGAAGAGGTGGGAAAACCATCTCTATAAGATTTAGTTCGTCTATAATAAAAGCTATCAAGCGAGCATATAGACGACGCCCTTTGAAGCTTATACGGTTAGAAGTGTCCTATCATCCCCCACCCCTTCCCCCATGGCCCATAGGCACCGAGCGGAGAAGAAGAAAGGGGAGGACTTGAAGGTGGAGAGAAATCAAGAAATAGATGGCAACGGACCTATACTAGCAATTTTATAGTACATGTGGCAGTAGAGAAAAGTATGAAAAGTAACCTTAACTTATCCGGAAACATATAAACAAGGGATCTTTTACAGGGCTCCCATCGTATAAAAAGTCTCATACCAATTTATATGTTGGGTTGTCGGTTATTAACAGCAATATATATATATATAAAGAATTTAACCTTAATTTATAAACTTTCCCACACAAACTTATAGACCAAGGGGTCGTTTTGCAGGGCCTATTGTATAAGCGTCCCATACCACTTATACAATAGTTGACAGGGGTTTTTATGCTATGATTATACTATGACATGCAAGTGGGTTATGATGCGATCATGCAATTGCAACTCACCCACCCGACTTTGTGCACACAGACCTTTAGTTCCCCCTTTCTTGAGCCGAACCTCCCAGGATACCTCCGTTATGGCAGACGGAAGCGGTGGGTTGGGCCTAGCCTACCTCTAAACCAAAAAATCACTACCGGTCAGACCTATCGTATGCCTCAACGCTGGTACACAAAGCGGAGCTCCTGCGTACTCTTGTCGGCTGGCGCACCGGACTTCTGTTGGCGAAGTGCTAGCCACACTTGCCGAGTCAACGTATTGGCGTCAGTGCATCGACACTCCAATACGACCCACCACCTTTACTTTATGCACATGCAAGCTTATGTATCAGTACCAAGCCAAAGCTCCCCGGACCATCCCGTCCCTCACAAACATCAACCGAGCCAAAGCTCGTAGGGGCATCCTGCCCCTCACATCAACCGAGTCAAGCCAACTTCCCGAGACACCGGAGTGTGTGAATGTGAACCCCTAATTATTCTAGCTGCTCTTTAAGATTTATCAACATACAGTTTACGTTAGCCCAGGACTGCCCAAGGTATACCCCGTGAAGGGCTCTCGAAGGCACTAGGAACTACGATGGGATTATGCCCAAAACTCTCTTTCGCAAGACACTTACTATTATTGGTTCCTACCTGATTTCCCGACCCTTAATTAATTTTACTAAATCTAGCCCTAATGCATTAAACACTTCCTCCCTACGGGAAGGACAATCTTTCGCTGATCCCGAGCACCACCTAACACTTGTCAACCTCTCACTCTACTAATCCTATATTCTAATGATGAACTCCTTTATTTACCCAACCAGCAACCTACTGAGGATTTAACTCTCCAAAATTCACTACCCACTCTAGTTCAGTTTCCGCAGTGACTATATGCAGACCACCCTATACTATATGAGATGTATAAGGAGGTACTCCAGATTGTCTTCCAAATCTCCTATAAAATTTACCAGAGGTCTATCATAACAAATTTAGTCTAAAATCAAAGATCCATAATTTTTCTAATTAATTTGATATTTATTGAATTTTCCAAAATATTTGTCCATGGGCAATTTTGAACATGTACTATATGATCTACTCATGTAATGGCCACCCAAAAATTTTGAACAATACATATCAGAGATATATTACTATATATTAATTTCCATAATTTTTCAGAGAATATTTGACCTCTAATTAATTTATCCAAAATAATTCCTTTAATCATATGAAAAGAAGGAAGTACCAAAATTACTCATCAGAAAATTATGTAAAAATTTCAAAGTCTTAATATGGTTCAGAAAAGATCATTATACAAAAATCATAATTTTAGAGCCTTGCTAGACTCCAAAATAAATTATATTAAGTTTTCATGGGAAACCATACTTAATGAAGCAACCCTTAAACATATTTATCCAAAAAATCTATAAACCTTTACAGAGGTCTAGAACATATTAAAAAGTCCTTTGGCTAAATTTCATCAATTCCTACCAAGTAGTTTCTTCCTAATAAATTTTTAAGTAAATAATACAAATTACCAATTTGTTAAGGAAGTATCCAAAATAATAATCCTAAATTCATGATAAATTCTCCAGAGTTTGTACTAATCTCAAAAACTACTCAACCCAAATCTCATCACCTTTCAAAGAGTTGTTGTGACATTTTCTATCCCTACAATGTTTGTGCCCTAAACTAGGGTTAGGGTTTTGAGAGGGTTTAAGGCGTCCAAATTCCCTAAAATTTTAACCAGAGAACTATACTAATCCTATAGTCCTTCCCACAAAGGTTCAAGTCAATCCAAGGTCATTTGACCCTATGATCTTCAAACCCTAAAAATCCCCATTAAGGAACTTACCCTAGGGTTCTAGGGCTACCCTACACTTAACCACCCCAAATTCCATTGGAGGGTGAGTTATACTTTAAAAAGTCAGTGGCCAAAATATCAACCTCTGTTGAGGTGATTTGACCACTCAAAACCCAAAGGAGATGCTTGACCTATTTAACCCTAAAAGGGGTCAACCTAGGGTTGGATCAATTCCTAAACAAAACATCTCCAAATGAGATGAAAATTTTACCAAAGCCCTAACATGCCATCTAAGACCTCCCACACAAATTTGGGGGGATTTGGAGGAGCTTAGGTCACCTAATTAATTTATTCATTGATTATTAAATTTTCCTAAAAACTATAGAAACCTTTTCTCTACAAATTCTGAATTTTGGACAGGCCCTAGGTATAGCTAGGGTTGGCTCCCTGCCAAAATTTGAATTAATTTGGACCAAGGATGAAGTGTGGGCACTCAGTTTAATGTATGTCTAGCCCTAGGTGCAGGTCCCACCAAAATGAGTGTCCTGGTCAAACCATAGACCCAAATTGGTTCAAACCAATTTTGAATTAAAGTAGACTCACTAGTGTACAATTTTTATGTTGATCACTGTTTATGAAACAACATTTATGTATTTTTAAAAATTATAAATATTAAATACATAAAGTGTGACAGAATGAAATAATCTGATATTATATCCTATAGTATATTATCATATATAACACGAATCTTGACGCAACATTCGACGACATCTGGTCATCTTCAACCTTGAGCTGACGGCCAAGATTTATCCCGCCTAGAGCTCCTTCCAAGTGCTGTCGCCGACGATCCGGCCACTTCCCCGGCCGGCCACCGCCACCACCACCTCCGTTGAGGTGGTGGCTGTCGCCAGGCGGCGGCTTGGCCGCTGGAGGGCCACGTTCTAGTGAACCCGAGAAGTGAAATTTGCGAAAAAACCAGGGGAAATTTCGAATTGGAACGGACTCAATTGATCCCAAACCTTGGCCCTAATGATTCCTAAGATCTACCAATAAAAGGAGTACAGGAGGACCTTGCCGACGGCCTTAAGTCGAGAAGATCGCCGGAAAGTCATCTTTGAAGGCGGCGCAGCTCGGTTTCTGCAACAACATAGTGGGGAGGCTCTGTTTCTTCAGGTAAGGGCTGGGAAATCCTCCTCTCGGCCGACTAAAGGTGTTTAAAGCCTCAGTTGGGGAGGGGAGAGGCTGGATCATCAATGGCCATTAATGGACTTGAAAGCCACCTCTCGACCTTGGTGGTTCAATGCATCCAGCCAGTGGAAGGGCCTGCAAAGTCTCCTGATCTTCTCAGGGCTGATAGGGGAGATGAACCAAGTAAAGAAAGATGGCCCTTGGCTTCCCCATGGCATGAATGGCCTTAACTCCATTTTCTCTCTCCTGCATTAAAAGGAATTTGGAGTTTTCTCTCTCCTGCCCCCTCATGACCGAATTTGTCGATCACTCTAGCCTATTTGCAGCCCTTAAAATCAATATGATTAATTTAGCCGAAGTGGGGGGGGGGGGGGTAATGGGCTTGAGCTTGGGTTAGCCTATTTGGCTAATTTGACTTGACCTTAAGGTAGAGTTGACCTTGGTCAACATGGCCATCTGGGTTGACCCCAATGGGTGTCTGGTGACCCATTGGCCTCCCCTAAGGTCTAAGAAGGCTTGGGTAGGGTTGGTTGGGCACCTTGGTGGTCACTTGATCCTTAGTTAGGGCACTTTGACCTTTTTAGGGCAAGGGTTGACTTTGGTCAACTTAGTCTCTTTGATTAACCCCAAGGGGTCCTTGGTGACCCCATGGCCACCCTTGATGTCTAGGAAGGGTTATGTGGGGTTACCTTGCACTTTGGAGGTCACCTACCCTTAGTAAGGGTACTTTGACCAGATTAGGGGCTTGAGTTGACTTGGGTCAACTTGGCCTCTACGACTGAACCCAATGTGTCCTTAGTGACCCATTGACCTCACTTTAGGTCTAGGAGGGCATTTGACTCTAACTAGGCTATTTTGACCTATTTAGGGTTAGGGTTGACTTTGGTCAACTTAGTTCTTTGATTGACCCCAATGGGTCCTTGTGGCTCTAGTGGGCCTCCCAAAGTGTTTGGGGGTGTTGTGGTAGGGTCCTGGGGTCAAGGTGTTGCCCCATGGTCATCCTAAACTATTGTTTAGAATTCTACTATTTGCAGACCATGATGATTTCCAACTTCATGCCTAAGCTCACTTGGTTTTCTTGAGCTTCCTAGGGTTTTGTCATGACCTAGTCATGACAACAACGCTCTTAGGGGTCTAGTTGTAAATGGGATGTTAAGGTTACTTTTCATACTTTTCTCTATTGCCACATGTACTATAAAATTGCTGGTATAGGTCCGCTGTCATCTGTTTCTTGATTACTCTGCACCTTCAAATCCTCCCCTTTCTTCCTCTCCGCTCGGTGCCTATGGGACATGGGGGAAGGGGTGTGGGATGTTAGGACTTAGTCTTTTAGACTAACGGTTTTTTGGACCACATCATTTAGGGGATCGTGGAGCCCAGCATGGAGGAGCAGCCCCGCAGGTCGGCACGCTTGGAGATGGGACAGTCTAGCACAGGAGTTCAAACGACAGGGACCGTGAGCCCCTGACCTTAATAGGGTTTTATTTTGATTCCACTTGAGTGACTATGTAGTGAGGATTTGATGCAGCAGGCTTAAGCCCTTATTTTCAGTACATTATATTATGTGAACTCTCCCTTCGTTGAGATATATTTACTCTGATGTGATATTATTGTGGACATTTGATTAGTGTTTTTACCTCACTTGTGCTTACTCTAATTATGTTGCTTTTTTGTGATCGAATCGGCCAGCAGAATCGGTGATTTGCGGTGATGACCCTTCAGGGCGTGAAGGTGTCGCCGTAAAGCTGCGGTTCTGGGCCTAAGACCCCGGTGTTTTAAAAAGGAAAAAAGGGGGTCTTACAAGTGGTATTAGAGGAAACCTGGATCGAAAAGTAACAGTCCACAACCCCTGGGTCACCCCTGCGCGAGTTTAGTTTGGGAACAAAATAAGCAGCGGAAGCAGTGGTGTGCCCATATGAGGGATCACATGTAAATTGTCCACTTTAGTTAGGTTTGAGTCGATTGCCTACTAATGAAGTTTGTTTTGTAGCACCCAGCTCAGCCCACTCCACTAGACGGAGCTCAGTAGACTCCGGACGTTGTACCACCTCCCCCGATCCCCACTCCATTCCTATATTCGGAGATGGGACAGACTCTGACAGCCATCTTGGAAGCCTTTAGGGCTCAACAGGTTTCGGCTCCGCAGCCAAACCTGGGGGCCAACTAGCTGAGCATTTTCCGAGGACGTGCTCCCCCATCCTACTTGGGGACTGAGTCGGCCGTGCGGACAGAGGAGTGGGTGGATATTATGTACGAGATTCTGACCGGGATACAGTGCCCTTTGGAGGAAAGGGTGCCCTTGGTGATCTCCTGCCTGGTGTCGCATGCAAAGAGATGGCGGAAGACCTCGCTAGACACGACATTTGTGCACAGGGAAGTAGTAGAGATATCTTGGGGGGAGTTCAGGGGCATGTTGTTGGAACACTGTGTTCCACAGTCGGCCAAGGATGTGCTAGAGGATATGTTTTTGCAGTTGAGACAAGGGAACAAGACGGTGGTGGAGTACCACCGAGAGTTCAACCATCTGGACCAGTTTGCGGACTCTTATCAGTTAGACGAGGTAGTATATACCAAAATGTTCTACAAGGGACTGCGAGAGGAGCTGAGGGAGACTCTACTGTTTGTATCTGATGGGCCCATTTCCCGGATAATGGAGATGGCAAAAAGTATAGAGGCTGATTGGCAAGCTACTCGGGGCCGAAAACGGCCAACGGAGGATCAGGGTCGAGGAGAAAGGAACGATCAGAGACGAGCCTGTATCACGGACGGGAGCAATGTCGAGGACCAGCCTCTCCAGGAGGCAAGACAGGAGACAAGGGAGCCAGTGGTGGTGGCTCCACCACCTCTTCAGACACGGGAGGGACACAGACCCGGGGGAATGGCATATCCGCCGCCGGAATGCTTCAATTGCCATTAGGTGGGGCACATCAGGAGGAATTTCCCCATGAGTGGGGCACCCCCACCAGCACCACCGGCTGCCCAGCCAGCGCAATATTTTGGAGGTCGAGGTCATGGCCGAGGACGTGGATACCAGGGTGGGGATCGTAGACAAGAAAGCGAGCATGTGTATGCTTTGGACCTGGCGCAGCCTCAGAACCCAGAGCAGGTCATAGCAGGTACGCCAAGATGTTTAATTGTTTAAATAGAATTCTCTTTCTCAGTTGCCCAATTTATAGAACTACGCTAGGTAGAATAAATAGGAAAGAAAACTCGTTATAAAATACTAAGACATTTAAACGCCCCAGGTATAGTCTTCATCAGCGGCAAGCCTGCCTATACACTGTTCGACACGGGTGACTCACACTCTTTTGTGTCGGAGGCCATCCTGGAAGGGCTGGATGGAGTGGAGCGGTTCACAGGCCTGATGAGGAGGTGTGTCTACCCGTTGGATCGGAGATACTCACCTCTGCCCACTGCAACATGGAGGTGGAGATTGACGGAAAGTCATTAGAAGTATCGGCAACGATCTTAAGGATGCCAGTCTTCGAGCTGATCCTGGGCATGACTTAGTTACACTGGAACCATGCCTAGATTGATTGTCAAGCAAAGAGGATCACCGTGAGGCATGGGGACTCTATCATTATCATCGAAGGTATAAGTCCTGCCTCTCGTATACTCTTATCTTCAGTACAGGCCGTTATGGACAATCTGCAGGGAGAGGAGGTTTATTAGATTCTATTTGAGATGGCGGAGGCCAAGGGGTCTGTGGCAGACAACCCGGTGGTGCGAGATTTTGCTGACATCTTTCCAGAGAAAATGCCAGGACTACCTCCGTACCGAGAGCAGGACTTCCAGATAAAGCTTGTGCCGGGGCCAAGCCGGTATCTAGGGCCCCTTACGGATGGCCCCGAAAGAGTTGACAGAGTTCCGAAGTCAGTTACAGGAACTAGTAGAGGCAGGGTTTGTCCGGCCAAGCTCTTCTCTGTGGGGACCCCCGGTGCTATTTGTCAAGAAGAAGGACGGAAGTCCCCTCTTGTGTATTGATTATCGAGCGCTGAACAGACTGATGGTCCGGAACATATACCCGCTGCCACGGATTGACGAGTTGTTCGATCAATTGGAAGGAGCGCATTTCTTCTCAAAACATGACTTGAGGTCAGGTTATTACCAGCTACGTATTCGAGAGGAAGACATCCCAAAGACTGCCTTCAGTAGTAGGTACGGACTGTTCGAGTTACAGTGATGCAATTCGGGCTCACTAATGCTCCGTCAACATTTACAAGCCTCTTGAACAGGGTATTCGAGGAGTATTTGGATGTATTCATCATCGTATTTATTGACGACATCCTCATCTACTTAAGTACGGAGGAGGAGCATACACGACACGTGACTTTGACTCTAGAGAGGCTACGGGAACACCAGCTATACGCGAAGTTCAGCAAATGCCAGTTTTGGCTAAAGGAGGTGGCCTTCTTAGGTCAAATCATCAGCGGTGCAGGGTTGGCAGTAGTCCCGGCCAAGATTCGGGCAGTTCAGGATTGGCCATTGTTGAAGACAGCCACGGATGTACGGAGCTTCCTGGGACTTGCTGGATATTACCGGAAGTTCGTCGAAGGATTCTCCCGGATTGCACTGCCTCTTACATCCCTGACGAAGAAGTAATCCCCGTTCATTTGGATGCCACAGTGCGAGGCGGCCTTTGTGGAGTTGAAAGGTCGGCTTACCTCAGCTCCCATTCTCGCTCTTCCGTGGGGAAGGGTGGGATTCCAGGTGTACACAGACGCCTCCTACCAGGGGATGGGTGTCGTTCTGATGCAGAACGTGCACGTAATAGCCTACGCCTCCCGACAGCTGAAGATACATGAGAAGAACTATCTGGTGCATGATCTGGAGATGGGTGAAGTGATCTTTGCTCTGAAGATTTGGTGATACTGTTGGATCCCTAGTTGATTTAGGTTAGGTTCGCTAACTTAGGATGATTTGACCCAACATGTATAGTCAGGGTCGTAGTTTTGTCCTAGAGTCTAGGCGAAGAGTTAACATCCCATGGATCTGCCTATAACAGCTTGTCAGAGACTCAAGCAGTTGCGTTGATACCCAGAACAATTGTGTCGACACACAGAAAGGCTGTGTCGACACCCAGAGGATTTGTGCTGACACAACAGACTATTAGTCGACACTACCCCAGTCGACACAAGAAGGATTTGTGTCGACGCAATTCACAGAAGCCGTTTCAGAAGGATAAGTCAAATTCTCAGGTCGACGATTGATGTCCTCAGCTCGACGATTTTGAGATATTTCTCTGAGCTGAGCTCGACAATCTTCATTATCTGGTCGATGAAATCTGGGATACTTCTTCAACTATCTAAAGTCAGGATAACTCCAAATTATTCTAAGTCCAACTTCAGACTTTGTTCAACGAACTGGATCCTAAGCTCGATGAACTTGGATCTCAACTTCACAAGAACCTTCAGTTAGAAGTTCTCAGGTCGACAAACTTTGTTCATTGGTCGATGAATTCTGGATCCTTTACTTCAACAACTATATTCATGAATTATTCTAAGTCCAGAATAGTTGCTGAACTCCAGTCGAAGAAGTTAAAAACTCAGCTCGACGAACTTCAGACATAAAAGGCGAAGGTTCTAAAGCATGCATTTCTGTTATCAGCTCGAAGATCTTGGAACTCAGCTCGACGAACAGAAGCCATCTGGTCGACGAATACAATATCTCAGCTCGACGAATTTGTAATTCAGTTCGACGAAATTTGCCACTATTCGACGATTCCAGACTTAGCCATTTCCGGCATTCTGTCCTTACTAAAATACGATAATTCCTGAAAGATTAATGCTCTAACATTCTCTGAATGTATCCACTAGAGGGAACATTAATTACAGTCTTCCTCAGGATTATTACTTGCCAATTTTCCACAAGACAGTTGGGGAAATTAATCAATGCTGATTATTCTCAAGGCCATTAACATTAATGACTGAGGCATTCAAAATTTTAAAAGATAGAGAATAATATACACACGAAGATACAGAGATACAAAAAAAACGAAGAGACAAAAAAAATAATTAATCAGTAGCTTACAGTGACAAGCAGAGATCATTATTCAGTAGAAGAAGAACAATCATACAATAACAAGAATCTTCTTCTTCCTCATACTCTCCAGGACATCCAAGGACAACTACTATCAAATCAGTCAAGAAGTTCATGCATCTCTGCTAGTCAAGAACTCTGCTTGAAGGCCTATCACCCTGCAGCAAAGCTCCAGATCTTCCCTGAACCATTCTACATCTCAGGGGGAGCTGTTTGCTAACATCAGTCCACATAAGTATACTCTTTGATTGTTGATAGAGAAGGCATAATCAACTCTCTCACCCCCACCTCTGTAAAGGATTGTCATCTCCCTTCAAAAGTGATTCCTGGTTGCAAGTCTCCTGATCAAAAGGCTTGAGTTGGTTTTTGGGGACATGATCAAAACCCATTGGTGTCAGGCTCCTGATCAACAACCTGAGTGGATTCCTACCATGGTGGTAGAAGAGTGGGCTACCCAGATTTGGGGAACCACTATAAATTTCTTGTGTCGTCTGGTTGCCTATCTTTTCTTTTTGTTCTTGTTGTGCTTGTGAATTAGGTTTACTATCTGCTAGCATTTCATTATTTCCTACACTAGGACTTAATAAATATTTTTTAAAGAATACTCTATTCACCCCGCCTCTAGAGTATTTTAGATCTAACTCTAACTTTCAATTGGTATCAGAGCAAGGTTCCTTTGGTTGGACAAGCCAACCCTTGAACCAAAGATCCTTTGTTAGATCTACACATCACCTTACTCACATTTAACTTAGAAACACAGCCATGACACAAAACAAAGATTATACAAGCACCAGACCTCCAGTTTGCAACCTTAACAGGTTTGCCATCTGGAAGGCAAGAATCAAGTTGTATATGAATTGTATTGATGAAGATATTTTTGCTTCTATCTTAACAGGAGTACCTCCCCCACCTGCTCCTCCTCCAAGCACTTCTACAAATATGACTTCAGTACCTCCTCCAGACTACAATGATGCATACATGAAAGCAAAGATGGCTGATGCAAAAGCCATGAACATACTGGCACAAACCATGTCTTATGATATATTTCAGAAAGTTGCTGAATACAGCTCAGAAAAAGCCATTTGGGATTCCCTAAACCAAATGGTGGATGGATTAGCAAATGAAAGAAAGGATAGGAGATCAAATCTCATATCCGAATATGAAAACTTTAAGAAGCAGGAAGTTGAGATAGTTTCAGAGATGTATAATAGGTTAAGCTCAATTATCAATGAGCTCAAGACCTTGGACAAGAACATCACTCTTACAGAAGTGAATGACAAGATTCTGATGTGCTTTCCAAGCTCATGGGATATAAGAATTTAGCCCATCAAGGAAGCCAGATGCCTGAATGAGATTTCAACTGAATCTCTATTAGGCAAACTGAAGTATTATGAGCAGCTGATAAAGACCAGGGAGGCAGCTGAACAAAGAACACCTCCTGCAGCCAAAAGAGAACAGAACATAGCCTTCAAAACTTAAGAAAGTCAGCAAGAATAAATGACAAACCAAAGTATAATAAGACACCAACTAAAGAAGTTGTGTGCTATGGATGAAAAAATCCTGGGCACTTCCTATCTGAGAGTCCAGAGAACCAGAAGAAGGACAAGAGAAAGGAAAAGGACTCTAGAAAACAGTACAACAACAAACCCTCTTCCAGCAAACACAAGAGAAAGGAAAAGGGGTTTGTTGCTGAGACCGGGAGTGAGACAGAAGATGAGTCAACATATTCAAGCTCCAATGAAGATGAGGAAGAAGAAAGAACAAAAGAGGTTTGCCTCATGGCAATTAATGCTTCAAGAAGTCATTCAGAAGATGGAGACTCATATAATGAGGAAGCTTCTAAATCAGAAGCTAATCAGGTATTATCATCTTTTGATTATAACTCTGACACTTTTAAATCAGATTTCAAGATTATAAGTTTAGACTTGATACATTCTGAAAAGAAATTAAAATTCTTAGGGAGAAACTAGGAACTTTAGAAAATGTCCACTCTGAGAACATTAGGCTAAAAGATGAACTAAACTTAGCAAATGAAAAAATAATTTCACTAAAACTGAGCTTTGTGAGGCCAAACAACTTGAGGAAACTCTCAATGGGAGAAGCCTCAAGCTGATGGATATCACAAGCACTGTCAATGACAGACTTAATGGCAAGCAGGGCTTGGGTGCTCCATCAGGTTTGGTCCCCATTCTCAGGAAGAACATTTTATCAACCCCAATAAAATTTGTGTCTTCTAAAGGGAAAGAAATTATAAATAATGAACTACCAATAGAAAAGATCCCTAAGGCAGTAGGATAGAAAACCAAGAACCAGAAAACACCTAATAAAAACAAAGTTCAGCAATTTTTGTCGAACTCAGATCAACGAAATGGGGCCAGTTCGTCGAACCCAAGTCGACGAACTCTGAACGCAAACTATAGTTATATTTATTCGTCTAACTGCGATCAACGAACTTTGCATGGTTCGTCGAACAGAGATCGACGAACGTGGGGCACTGAGAATGATATGTTCATTCTCCGGGAAGAGATCGATGATCTCAACCCAACTCGTCGAACTCTAGTCGACGAACTTACATAAATTCGTTGAACCCGGGAAGACTTCACCAAAACTATAATTCCAACAGAAACCTAAATACTTCTAAGAAACCATTTAATCCCCTAGCTGACTGGATCATACAACCTAAGAGATATCACCCCCTGGGATACAAATCTCAACCTGAATTTTCTATTATCTCTAGTTTTTCCTATCAGCCATACAAAGGGCCCAAGGTAACCGAGGTCAAAAATCATTAACTGTTTGTATTGCAGGTGAAAAATTGTCCCGGGGTAAATTAAACTTGGTACCTGGACAGTGGCTGCTCCAAACATATGACTGACAGCAAGGACATCTTATTCAACTACAAGTCCAAACTAGGGCCAAAGGTTATCTTTGGTGACTCCAAATGTGGTCAGTTAGAAGGATTTGGAGAAGTGAGAATAGGAGCTGTCACATTCAAAAAGGTGACATATGTAAGTGGACTCAAGCATAACCTCATCTCTATAAGTTAGTTATATGATGATGGTTATCAGGTATACTTTAATCCATCCACTTGTTCTGTTATTGATAAAAATAACCAAACTGTTTTAACTGGAAGTAGACAAGGCAACATTTACTTAGTAAACTTTCTTTCTGCCAAAACTGATATCTGTTTGCTAAATTTAACTAGTACTTAGAATGATTTATGACATAAAACACTAGGACATGTAAATCTGAAAAAACATTGCTAGGTTATCTAAGCATAACCTTGTTAGAGGTCTACCTTCTGGTCCCTACAAGAAGGAAGGTCTCTGCAGGGCTTGTCAATTAGGCAAGCAAACTAAAACTAGTTTTAAATTAGTTAATAAGAGTGATTCACCTAGGATTTTGTACTTGCTACACTTGGATCTCTTTGGACCCATTACTGTACAAAGCCTAGGAGGGAAATCCTACACTTTAGTTATAGTGGACGACTTCTCTAGGTTTAGTTGGGTATTCTTTCTGAGATCAAAGTCAGATACATTCAAGATTCTTACAGATTTTCTCAAGACCATATAGATTGAGTTCTCTACTCATGTTGCATTGATCAGAAGTGATCATGTCACAGAGTTTGAGTCTCTTCTTATGCATGAGTTTTGTGAGAAGGAAGGTATCAGGCATTGCTTCTCAGCTCCTAGAACTCCCCAACAAAATGGGGTAGCTGAAAGGAAAAATTGGACACTCATTGAGGCTGCAGGTACATTGTTTGCAGATGCTTACATGCCCTCACCTTTTGGGCAGAGGATGTAAGCACAGCAAATTATGTCCTGAATAGGAGCCTTATTCACAAATTAAAGAATAGGACTCCCTGTAAATTACTCAAGGGAAAGAAACCTAAAATAAACTATTTTAAAGTTTTTGGTTGGACTTGCTACATACACAATAACAACAAAAAATATATTAGAAAGTTTGAGGCTAAGGTTGAAGATGGAGTTTTTCTAGGATACTCCCAAGTAAGCAAGGCTTATAAGGTGTTTAATAAATCAACATAAAAAATTGAAGAATCTATTCATGTTTCCTTTGATGAGACTAATATGTATTGCAAGGAGAAAGAAACTTCTACCAATAGCACCTTGCAGGTACCCCACCTGTGTGAGACCTTGGATGGACTAAACCTCACCCAAGAGGTTCCAACTCATCCCTCTCCACAAGCCATTGAAGAAAGTGAAGAGGAAGAAGGTGATGCAAATTAATCTTTACCAACAGCAAATGCAATTCTACAAGAGGAATCAATACCAAATGCTGTTGAACAACCAACCCCTCTTAATGAATTTGTCACACTTAGAGATCTCCCCAGATCTCAAGTAATTGGAGACATATCAGTGGGTGTGCAGACAAGGCATCAACTCAACAATGATGTAATGCATGCCTGCTTTCTCTCCCAAATTGAGCCTCAATCCATAACTAATGCTGAGCAAGATCCCCATTAGATTCTTGCAATGCAAGAAGAACTAAATCAATTTGAGATATGTAGAGTTTGGGACTTGGTTCCAAGGCCTAAAGGCTATCCAGTGATTGGAAATAAGTAGGTCTTTAGGAATAAGCTTGATGCCCAAGGTGTGATTGTGAGGAACAAGGCTAGGCTTGTTGCTCAATGATATAGGAAAGAAGAAGGGATTGACTATGATCAAACCTTTGCACCTGTGGCAAGGTTTGAAGCCATAAGAATATTTCTTCCCTATGCAGCATTCAAAAGATTCAAGGTTTTCCAAATGGATGTAAAGAGTGCTTTCCTAAATGGAGTACTACGAGAAGAGGTTTATATAGAACAACCTCCGGGTTTTATTTCTTCAACTTATCCCTCTCATGTTTTTAAACTGCATAAGTCTCTCTATGGTCTAAAGCAAGCTCCAAGAGCTTGGTATGAGACCTTAGCTAGCTTTCTATTAGAGCATAAATTTACAAGAGAAACTATAGATAAAACCCTTTTCACTAGACATCATAAGGACCAAATCTTATTAGTGCAAATATATGCAGATGACATTATATTTGGCTCTACAGATTCAAAACTATGCAAGAGGTTTTCTGACCTCATGCATTCCAAATTTGAAATGAGTAGCATGGGAGAGCTTTCCTACTTCCTTGGACTCCAAGTGAAGCAGCTCCCTGATGGCATCTTCATCTCTCAAGCAAAATATGCAAAAGAACTTCTAAAGAAGTTTGGGATGACTGATGCCTCAGCCAAGAAAACTCCCATGGCTACCAATGTTGTTGTGGACTCTGATGCACCAGGGAAACCTGTAGATCAGAAACTTTATAGGGGCATTGTTGGGTCCCTATTATACCTCACAGCAAGTAGGCCAGATATTATGTTTGCCACATGTCTTTATGTTAGGTTCCAGGTGAACCCTAAAGAATCTCATCTAATTTTATTAAAAAGGATTTTAAGATATATAAAGAGTTGTCCTAATCTAGGCCTTTGGTATCCTGCTGAATCAAAATTTGAGTTAACTGGATACTCTGATGCTGATTTTGCTGGACATAGGGTAGATAGAAAAAGTACTTCAGGAACTTGCCAGTTCCTGGGTATGAGATTAGTATCATGGTTTTGTAAAAAGCAAACATCAGTGTCAACTTCAACTACTAAAGCAGAATATATTGCAGCAGGCAGCTGTTGTTCACAGATGCTCTGGATACAAAATCAGCTTCTAGATTATGGGTTCAATTTAAATAATTCAGCACTACTTTGTGATAATACAAATGCTTTAGCCATAGCCCAAAATATAGTTCACCATAGTAGGACAAAACATATTGATATAAGACATCATTTCATTAGAGAGTGTGTAGACAAAAAGAAAATCAATCTTGTCTATATTTACACTGATTTACAAAGGGCTGATATATTCACCCCCCCCCCCCTCTGGATGAGATAAATCATATGTTCTTTGTAAATCAGCTTGGCATGATCAATGGAGAAGATTTTATTTGATTTCTGTCTGCACTCGATGAATTTTCCAAAGTTCGTCGAACGGAGTTCGACGAACCGGGGAAGGTTTGCGAGATATTCATCGAACGGAGTTCGCCGAATTCTCTGTGTGAAACAATTTTCGTCGCCCGGAGCTCGACGAACTTGCTTCAGAAGATATTCGTAAACCGAAGTTCGATGAATTGTCTTCAAGTCTTTTGGATGAGATCGACGAATTTTTTGTTACTAAATCATTTCGTCGAACTCAATTCGAAGAACTATTTTTGTTTTCGTGGAGCGGAGTTTGTTGATTCATATTCTGGAAAACCCTATATCAAGGTTTTCTTCGAACTCCATCCCGCGCTTTCTATTCCCTTGAACTTGATCGTCGTTTTTCTCTTTTTGCAGGTGATTTCATGGCGATTCCAGCGGGAGCTTTGGCTGCGATGAAGTTCGATACTGCATTTGATGTGGATTTTGACTCATTTCAACATTCAGATCCCATTTTCTGTATATTCTGGAACTTCTTGAAGATCAACAACTCAAACCCCTGATGACTAGATGGATCAAGCTGCACAACACTGAAATCAGGGCATGGGTCTACACTCTATCGCAAACAAAAGAGAATATCATGACGGGCACCATCGCGGGTAACTTCATCTCCTTAACCACCGCCATCTTAACTGAAATCCTTGGATTAAGAAATGGAGAAGAGGAACTCGATATTGAAGCAGAGGAATCTTATATGATGCTAAGCCTCATGGGTTATACTGGAGAAAACCCTAACAAGCTTTTGAAGAAACACATGTCTGCCCCTATAAGTTTTTAGCCGACTTAGTTGGCAAAGTATTACTTGGGAAACACACTGCCCATGATTATATCACCAAACCACAGTTTTTGGCTATGTGTTCCATTATAAACAAGAAACCAATAAATTGGGCACAGTTTTTGTTTGATCTGATCAAGAAGAAAAACACCAAGAAGGAAGTTTGTTTTGGAAGAATACTAGGAATATCTCTACAGGAAAAGGCTGCAGACTCACTGGTCTCCCAGACCATCTTCATAAATGCCAGTAAACGGCTAACCCGTGCCTTATTTGGCAGGTGGGAGAGGACCATCACTAAGACTTCTAAGGCTTCCACCTCTTCCACCACAGCTTCTGAAGGCACAAGGGCTATTAAGTCCACTCTCCACCCTACTGAAGTGATCATTCCCTCCACATCTTCTCTTCCAGCCTTTCCTTCGCCACTACCACCTTCCTCTCAATATGTCCCAGTTGACATCACTGACATCTCCTCTTCCCCTCTTCAAGACCAACAACCAACCACACATCTTGCTTCCCCTCATGATACATACATTCCCAAACCACCTCAATATCCTCTTCCACCACATCTCTCTTCCATACCATCTTACTGTTGAAGCCAAAATTGGCTTCTGTGGAGTTCGGGGTCCCAAAAGAGGGGTGACCGCGCACCTACTACCCTCAAGCGAACGATCTAGGAAAAAGATTAGGAACACAAGGGACAGACCCAAGGTCTCAGCATGGAGGACCCACCGCATACCCGGAAGATTAATAAACTCTTCCCCTCCCAAGCCAAAGGCTGAGCTAAGACACCTTCGGAGGGCGCTCTTGGCCGACCGGATCATCTAAGGAGGATCTCAAGATAAACTCTCTCTTATCCAGATGTGTCTCCTTGGGTCTACACAAAATTATTCTCACCCGCCCTACTGGTGGCGCAAACTAGCCGAGCAATTCCACGACGCGCTGCCCAAACTGGGCCACGAACAGCGTAGCTCCGCTGTCTTAAAAGGCTGTCAACAGGCCATGAGGGGCTTCCCGGCAACTATACCTCGGGGCCCCCACGGGGCGAGTGGTTCACGAGAACACCGCCCGGCTAAAACGAAGAAGAAAGCTACACATCCACAGAGCATCACAGATATTAAAAGAATATTACAGGAATATGAATTCCATACTTCGGCACGCAGGCCGGCAATATAAACAAAAAAGGCCTTCGAGGGCCGGCACAAGCTTGGGCTTAAGCCCGCTACTCCCCACCTGGTACTACAACACCTGTACGCCAATGTCTCGACCAGCGGAGGTTAGCTAAATGCCAGTTGGTTAACATAAGTTGGCCGAACATATTGCACATACCCCTTTTTGGGGGCTATGGTGCGCATTCCCTGCAAATAGATGATATACAACTTCCTCGGAGTCTTCTCTGGGAACCCCAGAACATCACCAATCCGGCTCACACGTCCGGATGGGCTTCACATAACATGCTTAAACCCGTACTCACACTTCCGGGCGCTAACATAGTTAATTGCGGGGACGTACACGTCAACCCGTCGGAGAGCTCCCTTCCTCCACCCGTTGGTGGAGAGGGGCCTCCATGCAAATATGGAAACTGAGGGCTTCACCTGCCCAAGTAGAAATTTCGTTACCCTTGACGCGTGTTTGGCGGGGCCGCAACCGTGCTCATTTCCCGAGGCTCCCCATCTAGCGTCCGTAGTGGTTGTCCATGCACGGATCCGACCTCCGCGGGAGAGTTGAAAGCTCCGAATGATTTATCCCTCCATGGCCGAGCCTCTCCATCGCTATAGGCGGCGCCGGGAGAGGAGCTCCCGGCCGGCCTCGCTGTAGGCGGCGCCGGGAGAGGAGCTCCCAGCCAGCCTTGTTGTAGGCGGTGCCGAGAGAGGAGCTCCCGGCCGGCCTTGATGTAGACGGTACCGGCAGAGGAGCTCCCGGCCGGGCTTTCTTTGCCCTAGGCGGCTGCGATGAAGAGAGGGGGAGGGGCTCGGGGTTGCTGCTGTTTGTCCAGGCCGAGAGGGAGAGGGAGGGGCGGGGCTCGGGGTTGCTGCTGTTGGTCAACGGGAGAGGAGAAGAGGGGGGCGAAAGGGCTGCTGCTGTTGGCCGACGGGAGAGGAGAAGAGGGGGGTGGCGGGGCTGCTGCTGTTGGCCGACAGGAGAGGAGAAGAGGGGGCGGCGGGGTTGCTGCTGTTGGCCGACGGGAGAGGAGAAGAGGAGGGCGGCGAGGTTGCTGCTGTTGGCCGACGGGAGAGGAGAAGAGGAGGCGGTGCGGCTCTCTGCTTCTGCTTGGCCGAACCCTAGTTGGTCGCTAAAACCCTCAATCCCCTTTTTTTTTATTTTTCCTGCTGTCCTCCTGCCCGTGCTCCCCCCTGCTCTTGCTTTTCTCCTTTTCCATTTTCTTTTTTCTTACCCGTACCCATGCCCCTTCCCTTCCTACATCTTGATCTCTCTGAATCTATAATATATATAATAATATATATTTATATATAATATAATATATATAATATATAATATATATATATTATAAAAGTAAGCATATATATTTATATATTAAAGTCCATGCACATAAAACCTTCGCACGCACGCACGAGCACCCGCACGTCTTCGAACGGGGTGGCAACACATTGTCGCTCATAACATGTCCCGAGCGCGCCACTTGGGGAGGATCCCACTCGACGGGATACGGGGTTGTACACAATCCCCGCTCTTTTCGAGGTTGGTACAAGCTCGGAAAGAACTGTCCAACCCCAAGTATCCGGCGAGTTGGAGCCGACCCAAAGAAAAATTTTGGTAGAATCCAAAATTTGCATTTAAAACAATAATCTCTTCGTGCCCCTCTTGATGAGTATCACTTTCACAATCATGTTAGATATTTCAACAAGAGTATCACTAGCCCGTGGTTTTCCTCCTATGCTCATCATCCACAACATACACATTAAACAATGAACTCTAACACAACTAATAATCCACTCCCTTTATAGAGGGAAAAAGGCATGCTGGTGCCTAAAGATCAAAGAACCCTGAAATAGAAATAACTACAATACTAGAATCTACTGAAAAAATCACTATTTGCCCACGCCTCTATGAGTGGCTCTTACTAGTACCGTTGAAATGTTCACTGTCTATTCCTCCAAAATTCAAAGTTGCCCTTACAGATTTAAAGAACTAGAAATAAAAATAGCATTTTCCTGATATCCGTCGCATGATACCTTCACACAAAATTCGGTTGTAAACATAATTGAGGTAAGGGTCGCCTATCCAACTTTCAAGCATGAATACAGACTTAGGATGATGGTAATCCCATAAAACATTTTGAACATACCATAAGGTTTTTGCTCTTGAAAAAAATCAGTATTTCTTCAAATCTTGAAAATTGACAAGTTTTAAAAACAAAGATTCATTCTTCTTAAGAACAAAATAAAACGAGTACTCTTGGTCAGGACACGACCGTGTGACTCTCAACGCTAAGGAGATAGGGTCAATTCTTTTAAGAAGAAAAAGTTTGTCATTCTTGTGACACGTTCTTAGCTCCTCATTATTTTTACCACGATTACTTAATTGTTCAAAGTCACGATATGTATGGGGTACATGGTCAGTATAAAACAGACACTTGAGAGCAAATCTCTTTCAAAGGGAAATTAAGGGAATAGAAACAAATTATTCAAATCATTCTTTTTGCGTGCAGCGTATCATGGGAACCAAACCTATCCCTCCACAAACCAAACCTATCCCCCACAGGCGAGCCTACGGACCTGCCAGCTAGATGAGAGCCTGCGCAGCGGGTCTACCTGGGGCCGAGCCGAGCTCAGGGTGCCGATGAAGTTCTAAAACCAACCAAACCTATCCCCCACAGGCGAACCTTCGGACCTGCCAGCTAGATAAGAGCCTGCGTAGCGGGTCTACCTGGGGCCGAGCCGAGCTCGGGGTGCCGATGAGGATCTCAAACAAACCAAACCTATCCCCCACAGGCGAGCCTTCGGACCTGCCAGCTAGATGAGAGCCTGCGCAGCGGGTCTACCTGGGGCCAAGCCGAGCTTGGGGTGCCGATGAAGTTCTCAAACTAACCAAACCTATCCCCCACAGGCGAGCCTTCGGACCTGCCAGCTAGATGAGAGCCTGCGCATCGGGTCTACCTGGGGCCGAGCCGAGCTCGGGGTGCCGATGAGGATCTCAAACCAACCAAACGTATCCCCCACAGGCGAGCCTTCGGACCTGCCAGCTAGATGAGAGCCTGCGCAGCGGGTCTACCTGGGGTCGAGCCGAGCTCGGGGTGCCGATGAAGTTTCCACAAACCTAACCTAACCTATCCTAACCTATCCTAACCTATCCCCCACAGGCGAGCCTACGGACCTGCCAGCTAGATGAGAGCCTGCGCAGCGGGTCTACCTGGGGCCGAGCCGAGCTCAGGGTGCCTATGAAGTTTCCACAAACCTATCCTAACCTATCCTAACCTATCCCCCACAGGCGAGGCTACGGACCTGCCAGCTAGTAGGAGCCAGGCAGCGGGTCTACCTGGGGCCGAGCCGCGCTCGGGGTAGTGTAGGACCAAGAACCAGGACCTCTCCCCCACAGGCAAGCCTACGGACCTGCAAGCTAGTAGGAGCCAGGAAGCGGGTCTACCTGGGGTCGAGCCGCGCTCGGGGTAGTGCAGAACCAAGAACCAGGACCTCTCCCCCACAAGCGAGCCTACGGACCTGCCAGCTAGTAGGAGCCATGCAGCGGGTCTACCT
Organism: Platanthera guangdongensis; assembly: GCA_039583875.1. Taxonomy (NCBI): domain Eukaryota; kingdom Viridiplantae; phylum Streptophyta; class Magnoliopsida; order Asparagales; family Orchidaceae; genus Platanthera; species Platanthera guangdongensis. The sequence goes on along the minus strand of CM077162.1, from coordinate 118,004,778 downwards.
GGGGCCGAGCTGCGCTCGGGGTAGTGCAGAACCAATAACCAGGACCACTCCCCCACAGGCGAGCCTACGAACCTGCCAGCTAGATGAGAGCCTGCGCAGCGGGTCTACCTGGGGCCAAGCCGAGCTCGGGGTGCCGATGACGTTTCCACAAACCAAAACCTATCCCCCACAGGCGAGCCTACGGACCTGCCAGCTAGATGAGAGCCTGCGCAGCGGGTCTACCTAGGGCCAAGCCAAGCTCGGGGTGCCGATGACGTTTCCACAAACCAAAACCTATCCCCCACAAGCGAGCATACGGACCTGCCAGCTAGATGAGAGCCTGCACAGTGGGTCTACCTGGGGCCGAGCCGAGCTTGGGGTGCCGATGACGTTTCCACAAACCAAAACCTATCCCCCACAGGCGAGCCTACGGACCTGCCAGCTAGATGAGAGCCTGCGCAGCGGGTCTACCTGGGGCCGAGCCGAGCTCGGGGTGCCGATGACGTTTCCACAAACCAAAACCTAACACCCACAGGCGAGCCTACGAACCTGCCAGCTAGTAGGATCCAGGCAGCGGGTCTACCTGGCGCCGAGCCGAGCTCGGGGTAGTGCAGAACCAAGAACCAGGACCTCTCCCCCACAGGCGAGCCTACGGACCTGCCAGCTAGTAGGAGCCAGGCAGCGGGTCTACCTGGGGCCGAGCCGCGCTCGGGGTACCTCTACCTGGTCAATCTCTACCCACTACGGGGCACATCTACCCGCTACGTCCACCCTCCTGAGAACGAGGGTCGATCATATAATATTCTCCCTAAGGCATGTTTTGATCTCCAGGACAGAACATCCTAGCGACAAGAGGGGAATGAGAGGGGACTTCTTTCATCACATGACCCTGGTCGTCACTTGGTTCCTATTCCATAGCCATGACGTTCGCCTGAGTTTTTCTGTACTGGTCACTCTCCACGCTCACCGCACCATAACTGTTGAAGCCAAAATTGGCTTCTTTGGAGTTCGGGGTCCTAAAAGAGGGGTGACCGCGCACCTACTACCCTCAAGCGAACGATCTAGGCAAAAGATTAGGAACACAAGGGACAGACCCAAGGTCTCAGCGTGGAGGACCCACCGCATACCCGGAAGATTAACAAACTCTTCCCCTCCCAAGCCAAAGGCTGAGCTAAGACACCTTCGGAGGGCGCTCTTGGCCGACCGGAACATCTAAGGAGGATCTCAAGATCAACTCTCTCCTATCCAGATATGTCTCCTTGGGTCTACACAAAATGCTCCTCACCCGCCCTACTGGTGGTGCAAACTAGCTGAGCAAATCCACGACGCGCTGCCCAAACTGGGCCACGAATAGTGTAACTCCGCTGTCTTAAAAGGCTGTCAACAGGCCATGAGGGGCTTCCCCGCAACTATACCTCGGGGCCCCCACGGGGCGAGTGGTTCACGAGAACACCGCCCGCCTAAAACGAAGAAGAAAGCTACACATCCACAGAGCATCACAGATATTAAAAGAATATTACAGGAATATGAATTCCATAATTCGGCACGCAGGTCGGCAATATAAACAAAAAAGGCCTTCGAGGGCCGGCACAAGCTTGGGCTTAAGCCCGCTACTCCCCGCCTGGTACTGCAACACCTGTACGCCAATGTCTCGACCAACGGAGGTTAGCTAAACGCCAGTTGGTTAACATAAGCTGGCCGAACATATTGCACATACCCCTTTTTGGGGGCTATGGTGCGCATTCCCTGCAAATAGATGATATACAACTTCCTCGGAGTCTTCTCCGGGAACCCCAGAACATCACCAATCCGGCTCGCACGTCCGGATGGGCTTCACACAACATTCCTAAACCCGTACTCACACTTCCGGGAGCTAACACAGTTAATTACGGGGACGTACACGTCAACCCATCGTAGAGCTCCCTTCCTCCACCCGTTGGTGGAGAGGGGCTTCCATGCAAATATGGAAACTGAGGGCTTCACCTGCCCAAGTATAAATTTCGTTACCCTTGACGCGTGTTTGGCGGGGCCGCAACCGTGCTCATTGCCCGAGGCTCCCATCTAGCATCCGTAGTGGTTGTCCATGCACGGATCCGACCTCCGCGGGAGAGTTGAAAGCTCCGAATGATTAATCCCTCCATGGCCGAGCCTCTCCATTGCTATAGGCGGCGCCGGGAGAGGAGCTCCCGGCCGACCTCGCTGTAGGCGGCGCCGGGAGAGGAGCTCCCGGCCGGCCTCGCTGTAGGCGGCGCCGAGAGAGGAGCTCCCGGCCGGCCTTGCTGTAGGCGGCACCGGGAGAGGAGCTCCCAGCCGGCCTTGACGTAGACGGCGCCGGGAGAGGAGCTCCCGGCCGGGCTTGCTTTGCCTTAGGCGGCTGCGACGAAGAGAGGGGGAGGGGCTCGGGGTTGCTGCTGTTGGTCCAGGCCGAGAGGGAGAGGGAGGGGCGGGGCTCGGGGTTGCTGCTGTTGGTCGACGAGAGAGGAGAAGAGGGGGGCGGCGGGGCTGCTGCTGTTGGCCGACGGGAGAGGAGAAGAGGGGAGCGGCGGGGCTGCTGCTGTTGGCCGACGGGAGAGGAGAAGAGGGGGGCGGCGGCGCTGCTGCTGTTGGCCGACGGGAGAGGAGAAGAGGAGGGCGGCGGGGCTGCTGCTGTTGGCCGACGGGAAAGGAGAAGAGGAGGCGGCGCATCTCTCTCCTTCTGCTTGGTCGAACCCTAGATGGTCGCTAAAACCCTCGATCCCCTTTTTTTTATTTTTCCTGCTGTCCTCCTGCCCGTGCTCCCCCCTGCTCTTGCTTTTCTCCTTTTCCATTTTCTTTTTTCTTGCCCGTACCCATGCCCCTTCCCTTCCTGCATCTTGATCTCTCTAAATCTATAATATATATAATAATATATATTTATATATAATATAATATATATAATATATAATATATATATATTATAAAAGTAAGCATATATATTTATATATTAAAGTCCATGCACATAAAACCTTCGCACGCACGCACGAGCACCCGCACGTCTTCGAACGAGGCGGCAACACATTGTCGCTCATAACATGTCCCGAGCGCACCACTTGGGGAGGATCCCACTCGACGGGATACGGGGTTGTACACTTACCATCTCACACCAGACACACTCCTGCTAGATGCCACCGATCCATCCGTATCATCATCCATCATCCATCCAAGCGTTCCAATACCTGCTGCTCCACTTTTTAACCCTACCAGAATTACCACTTCCACACCTTCTGTACCAACCTCTTCCACAATATCATTGGATCCCTCCACCATATCATCTATCATCTCCATCATCACTCCCCTTCTTAAATCCCTTATAGCAGAGGCTATTACACATCTTGCTACCACCATCTCATCTTTTTCTACCCAACTATCTGCTCTTACTGCTGCCTCATCTTCATCCCGGGGCCTGGCCTCAGCACCCACTGACACCAGGCAGGGGGAGATGCCTGATGATGAAGCAGCAGCTTCAGCTTCAGAGTCTTCAGCTCCAGTTCTAGCAGATGCTCCAGCCTCACCAGCACATATACAGAATGTATAGATAAAGATTTGAGTGATTTTGTTGATACTGATATGGATATTGATGAGACTGTTGGTGATTTCATTCTTAATCCCACAGTTAACTTAGAAGATTTGTTGAAAACTTTTGATACAGTACATATGCATCTTCCTCCAGCAAATTCACTAAGCCACATTTGGCTATTGTTCCTTATATATCTCCTGTCAGTCCAGCAGTTGCTAAGCAACTTAGGGACAGCTTTGTACTTCCAGACTCTGCAGTCATTCCAACCTCTCCAGAAGCTATCTCAGCACCAACCTTTGTGATGGATGACTCTCCCATGCCAGATCTAGATGCATTAATCTTGGCTGACATTGCAGAAGAAAATAAGGCAGCAGCTGAATGCTCTATCCCAGTTACTTCTGATTCTTGTATAGCTTCTTCTCCAACTCCTGCTGAAACTCCAGCCTTTGAAAGTTGTGCTCCTGCTATAGAAAAGACTGCTACTTATGCTAAAGCATTGAAAGCATTGGATGCTCTATATGATAATCCTCAGGGTTCTGCCAGTGATGATGATAATGAAGATGAGGATGAAGATGCAGATGAGCAGGATACAAAGAATAAGAGGAAACAAGTATCCAAGAAAAGAAAAGCTCCTCCTCCTCCTGGTCCTAAGCCTAATCCAGCAAATGACACACCCTATTACATTCTGCACAACATAACACCATACAAAGGGATGCCAGCTTGGATGTGGCTGTCCAATAATGAATAAAATGAGAGGAAGAGAAGCAGAAGATACTCTCCACCTCCAGTTTAGAGATATAAAAAAGATCCACCACCTCCTCCTCCTCCTGCAGCTGGTGCTTCTGGCTCTAGTTCTCAGAAATCTGCCCCTATTCAAACTTATCAGAGACATCAAGGAAGATCTTCTGGAAGCAGTCAGCAAAGGCATCACTCTTCATAAAGTCAACATCAATAGCAGCAACATCAGCAGCAACAGCAAACTCTCTCTATAGAACAGAAAGCTAATAGTCCTAATAGGCCAGACTCACCTCCTGTTCCTTTTGAAGATCCAAAAACAGCCAACACAGCTAAAATGGCCAGATTCCAGGAACTTGTTGGTCTCTCTATGATCAACAAAGCAAGAGCTGAAGGCAAGGATATCTCAGGATACTCCACTATGTCTAAGTACAGAAAAGAAGAACTCAAGAGATATAATAAGGCAAACAAATTCTTCAATGTTGATGACTTCATGAAGCTACACCCAGAAGCAGTTGTCCCCAGGGCCACATCTTTGAAGATTATAGGAGTTGTTGACATGACAATGTCCAAGGTGGAAGCTTCAAATCCTAATAGAGAGATTATGTTTACTAAGCCAGGAGAAAAGACTAAAGAAGACAACCCCACAGATAAGAAACAGAAGTAATAATCTTTACATTGCTTCTTTTTCTTTCTTCTCTGCATTAGCTTTAAAACTGATTTGTCTGTTTAAAACAAAGCTCATGTACATATATATCTGATGCATGTGTTATTAATCTCTGCCAGATATACCGTTTTCCTGCTTTGTTTATTCTTATGTTTCTGTTTTGAGTATATTAGCGACCTCACCCAAATAGGGGGAGATTGTTGGATCCCTAGTTGATTTGGGCTAGTTTCACTAACTTAGGATTATTTGACCCAACATGTATAGTCAGGGTCATAATTGTGTCCTAGAGTCTAGGCCAAGAGTCAATATCATATGGATCTGCCTACAACAGCTTGTTAGAGACTCAAGCAGTTGTGTCGACACCCAGAACAATTGTGTCGACATACAGAAAGGCTGTGTCGACACCAGAGGATTTGTGTCGACCCAACAGATTGTTAGTCGACACTAGCTCAGTCGACACACGAAGGATTTGTGTCGACACAATTCACAGAAGCCGTTTCAGAAGGATAAGTCAAATTCTCAGGTCGACGATTGATGTCCTCAGCTAGACGATTTTGAGATATTTCTCTGAGCTGAGCTCGACGATCTTCGTTCCCTGGTCGACGAAATCTGGGATACTTCTTCAACTATCTAAAGTCAGGATAACTCCAAATTATTCTAAGTCCATCTTCAGACTTTGTTCGACGAACTGGATCCTGAGCTCGATGAACTTGGATCTCAACTTCACAAGAACCTTCAGTTAGAATTTCTCAGGTCGACAAACTTTATTCATTGGTCGACGAATTCTAGATCCTTTACTTCAACAACTATATTCATGAATTATTCTAAGTCCAGAATAGTTGCTGAACTCCAGTCGACGAAGTTACAAACTCAGCTCGACGAACTTCAGACAGAAAAGGCAAAGGTTCTGAAGCATGCATTTATGTTATCAGCTCGACGATCTTGGAACTCAGCTCGACAAATAGAAGCCGTCTGGTCGACGAATACAATATCTCAGCTCGATGAATTGGTAATTCAGTTCGACGAAATCTGGCAACTATTCGACGATTCCAGACTTAGCCATTTCCGGCATTCTGTCCTTACTCAAATGCGATAATTCCTGAAAGATTAATGCTCTAACATTATCTGAATGTATCCGTTATAGGGAGCATTAATTACAGTCTTCCTCAGGATTATTACTTGTCGATTTTCCACAAGACAGTTGGGGAAATTAATCAATGCTGATTATTCTCAAGGCCATCAGCATTAATGACTGAGGCATTCAAAATTTTAAAAAACAGATAAGAAGAAACACACGAAGATACAGAGATACATTAAAACGAAGAGACAGAAAAAATAATTAATCAGTAGCTTACAGTGACAAACAGAGATCATTATTCAGTAGAAGAAGAACCATCATACAATAACAAGAATCTTCTTCTTCCTCATACTCTCCAGGACTTCCAAGGACAACTACTATCAAATCAGTAAAGAAGTTCCTGCATCTCTGCTAGTCAAGAACTCGGCTTGAAGTCCTACACCCTGCAACAAAGCTCCAGATCTTCCCTGAACCATTCTACATCTCAGGGGGAGTTGTTTGCTAACATCAGTCTACATAAGTCTTCTCTCTGATTGTTGACAGAGAAGACATAATCAACTCTCTCACCCCCACCTCTGTAAAGGGTTGTCATCTCCCTTCAAAAGTGATTCCTGGTTGCAAGTCTCATGATCAAAAGGCTTGAGTTGGTTTTTGGGGACCAGATTAAAACCCATTAGTATCATGCACCTGATCAACAACCTGAGTGGATTCCTACCAGGGTGGTAGAAGAGTGGACTACCCAGATTTGGGGAACCACTATAAATTTCTTGTGTCGTCTGGTTGCCTATCTTTTCTTTTTTTTTTCTTGATGTGCTTGTGAATTAGGTTTACTATCTGCTAGCATTTCATTATTTCCTGCACTAGGACTTAATAAGTTTTTTCAAGAATACTCTATTCACCCCCCTCTAGAGTATTATAGATCTAACTCTAACTTTCAGAAACTACCTTTACGTGGTTCACTATGACATCTTCTCCGATCACAAGAATTTGAGATATGTGGACACACAGAAGGAACTCAACATCAGACAGAGACGTTGGGTGGAGTTCCTGTCAGATTACCAGTACACCATGCACTGCCATCCCGACAAGGAGAACATGGTGGCAGATGCTTTGAGCCGGAGAGGAGATACCTTAGGGAAGGGACCACATCTGATGTCCATGGAGCTAGTCAGGTCTTTCAGAGATATGTAGATATCCCTAGTATCCAAGAATGATCCACAGCTGTACATGGAGTATCTGGCATCGATGGTTGCCATAGATGATATTCGGAATTGCATCCGGGATGGACAGAAGATAGATGCATGGGTAGAGTCGATATTCCAAGCCTTGAAGGAGGGTTCGACGGGAGATTATTCACTGAGAGATGGATTGTTATATTTCAGAGGCAGGGTCTATATACCCGCAGGAGGTCAGATTCGGGAGGACATCATTGCGAAAGCACATTGTAGCAGATATTCTATACACCCGGGGATCACAAAGATGACGGCAGACTTGAAGAAGACGATATTCTGGTTGGGGATGAAGAAGGACAATACATACTTCGTGACATATTGCGAGGCTTGCCAGCTAGTGAAGGCGGAGTGCAGAAACCCTGCGGGATTGCTACAGCCACTTCCGGTGCCGGAGTGGAAATTTGAGGACATCGCGATGGACTTCATTCATGGCCTTCCCCGATCACGGGCGGGAAATAATTCGATTTGGGTCATTGTCGATCGGTTGACGAAGGTGGCCAGATTCATTCCAATTAGGAAAGATGACTCGGTTGGGGTACTAGTGCGGAGATTCGTAGAGCAGTTCATTCGTTACAACGAGGTGCCCAGGATGATTGTGTCAGATCGGGATTGTCGGTTCACATCCATGGAGTTGAGATCTGTGCAAGATTACTTAAGCACGTGGCTGACCGTCAGCACAACATTTCATCACGAGACGGATGGGCAAACAGAGCGCACCAACCGGACATTGGAGGACCTCCTAAGGCTATGTATTCTGGATCGAAACGAACCTTTGGAGAAGCTTTTCCCACTGGTCGAGTTCTCCTATAACAACATCTACCAGTCCAGCATAGGGATGGCCCCTTATGAATCCTTGTACGGAAGGAGATGTAGGACTCCACTTTCATGGATTCAGGATGAGGATCCGAAGGCATTGGGATCGAATTTTGTCGAAGACACCGAAGCTCGGGTGAGACTGATACGGGATAGAATGCTGGAAGCACAGAGCCGATAGGCTAAGTACTACGATGCCCAACACCGTCAGGTAGAGTTTCAGGTGGGAGACCGGGTTTTCCTGAAGATCCAGCCCATGCACGGAGTTTCACGGGTGTGTGGTCGGAAGTTGTAACGCCCCCGATTTTTCTGCAATTATTTAATTCTCGTTTGGCATTTTGTTTACCCGTTTTCGGCATGTGCCGTTTGTTAGAGCGTGGTCTTAGATCTTTAGGTTCCTTGTGTGGTTGTTGGTATCCTTTTTGGCATGATTCCCTAGCAAGCCGTGTTTGTTTTGGTGACCGGTGAGGCCTCTCGGGGGATGCTTGTGTTTTGGTATAGGGTAGTGATAACTCGACTTTTGTTCGTCGAAAGTTGATTTCGACTTCGGCGCTGTGTTCGTAGCATGGATATTTAGCTACGCTGCGAATTTCGTCGAATTCCGAGGTTGTTTGGTTTTCGCGTCGTTTTTTATTTTATGTGAAATGATACTATTTGTTATGTATTATATCAATTATTATGTTAAAGTTAAGCGGGTGCTATATAAATAGGATTAGAATAGGAATTTAGTTAACCGCTGCTCATCATCTTCCCGAAAACCCGACCTGTGCATGTTCGCGAAAAGAAACGCAGAAACCGCCGGAACCACTACCTTCGGACGCCCATTCCGGGAGTGTTAGTGGACGGAATTCGATTCCGAAAGCGGATTTGGATTACTCTCTCCTAGACCTTCATTCATACGGTAAGAGATTCAATTTTCGTCATGTTTCTAGGGGTATTGGAATTTTTGGTTTGATACTTTTCCGCCACTAAAACTCCAAACTTCTCGGCTATGTGCTTTGCTGCCAGATCCGAGAGAGAGGGAAGGTGCTGACCAAGAAAATTCTGGATTTAAGGCAAGTGGTGCTCTTCGCCCTTGCCAAGTAGTGACTTCTTCATTTTCTTCCTTGTTGTCAAGTATTAATTTCAGATCCTTCAATTGTCTAGTTTTTTCTTTAATCATGACAAGAAATTGTTAAGCCTACTGAATTTACTTCCTGTACAGTTATTTGATTTATCATCTAGTTGAGATATTGTCTAAATTTCTACTCTTAGAACCTAGGAATGCTGCTTAGCCCTGTCAGATCTCACTATTACTGTAATTTTTGGCCTACTGTCAGTTTGTTGTAGTGTTATAATGTTGAGTTCTTCATGGGTAGGCTGGGTTTTGGCGTAAATTGGCTTGGCAGTTGTGGTAGCAGTAGCAGCAATTTCCTTTTTCCTTTCCATAGACTTGAGGATTAGAGTGTTTCTGGGCTAGTAAAAGTGGTCTGGTATGATAGGTGGAACATAAAAGTGTTTGATGTAGGATTAAAGCGTTATCTAGCATTTTGTGCACTTAATGCTGATAGGTCGTCGATCTGAGTTCGATGAACATCGTCGAACTGAGATCGACGATCTCCGGTCGCCTATGATCGACGAAGGTCATCGATCTAGGTTCGACGGTAATTGTCGAACTGAGGTCGATGATTTTTCCTATGATCTGAGTTCGAGGATAATCGTCGAACCGAGTTCGACGATTTCCTGTGGTCTACGTTCGATGAAAAATCATCGAACTGAGTTCGACGAGTTCCGGTGACCTGCGTTCGACAAAAAATCGTCGAACGGAGTTCGATGATTTCCCGTGACCTGTGTTCGACAAAAGAAAATCGTCAAACGGAGTTCGACGATTTCCCATGTCCTGTGTTCGAAGAAAATCGTCGAACGGAGTTCGACGATTTCCCGTGACCTGTGTTCGACGAAAATCGTCGAATAGGGTTCGACGATTTCCTGTGGCTGGAGATCGACGATTTCCAATAAGCTGAGATCGACGCTTATTTCTTTTGCCTTAACTGAATTTTTCGTGCAATTTCTTTCCTTCCCGAGTGATTACCTCCTAGGTGGGGATGTCTTGTCGGCCATTCGTTTCTTCTTTTTTTAAGGCCGAATCGTGGGTTATGGTAGGTAATGGTATTTTGACGTTCTAAAGAAGTGGGATGTTTTGTGTGTGAGCCGTGGCCGCCACCTTTTAGTCCCAAGTACGGGCTAGGCATAGCCATGGTCGCCACCTTTTAATCCCAGGTATGGGCTGGGTATGTGGTAGCCTTGTGCTGACATAGTGTATTTTCAGTTGGACCTGTTTTGTTTGGGGGACTGTTTTTGGTCACCAACTCAGGTCCATGATATTTTACTACTGCCATTACTCACATTTTAGGATTGTTAGATATTTTCTTCCATTGTAGATTGCAATTTGTTTGGTACATATTTGCCTTGTAGACTCTGTAGGTTTTATGACATGGTTGTGGTTATTTTCTCGCACACGGTGCAAGTGTGTCTTGTCGTGCACAGTGTTTGTTTATTACTGTCTATCTTTTTTCTCTTGCATACCCCTTTTTATATAACACTTCCATGCAACTTATTTGTTTTACTTGCTGAGGTATTCTTTTCTTTTTTGAATGCCTCGGGTTCTGATTAGTGGCTGAGTGGGTGGCTAGTTTTGCTGTGCTGTTGCTGGTGATCACTTGTACTGTAGAGATGAGTTTCTTCATTTTGTGTGGTAGTTTTCTATTTTTCTTACAGACATACATGCTCGCCAGTGTGTTCGTGTTAGGTTGTTGATGCCCGTTGGTGGTTTTTTTCTTATGATACTAGATATGTTTCTTTTACAGCTATGTTTTTGGAGATAGTCTATTTGCTCTTGGGAATTTTTATGCTAGTTTGCTAGTTACTTTTAAACCTAAAAATACTATTATAAGTATATCTCATGATCAGCATGTGTATAAAACTCATACACTACTTTCCAAGCAACGTAAAAAGGATCATTTTCTTACTTATAATATAAAATAAATCTAGAGTCTTGCATAGTATAAGTTGACCTCGGGGGTTACTTATGCACTCTTATAGGGTGTCAGATATAAATAAAGTATTTTTCGCTGTGTATAAGTGTAGTTTTTAAACTGTGGACTAGGTGATCCACTGAGTCGAGGGATACGACCTTTAAAATATAACTGATTTTTTTAATCATTAAACTTATGAAATTTCATAGTCTAGTTAGATGGTGTTCGCCTGAGCGTCGACAGTTATCCCCTGCTCGACGTGGCATCACGACGCGTGTTTTCTCATACTCTGATACTTCTCAAATTCGGGGAAAATGCGGGTTGTGATAGAAGAAGAACCTCAGCCCTAGGTATATGGGCCCTTACAAGATCCTAGAGAGGATCGGGCCCCTAGCTTACCGGCTGGAGTTGCCACCGGAGCTGACGGGTTTACACGACGTATTCCATATTTCTTCGCTTATGAGGGCTCTACTACGCCTGGAGCAGCAGATTTTTACCACAGATGGACCGGTAGCTTCAGACCGGTCAGTTCACTTGGAGCTGGTTCGGATCGATGACCGAGGAGTACGGATCTTGCATCGCAAAAAGGTTCCGTTAGTCAAAGTCCTGTGGAGAAACCACGGCCAGGAGGATCATACCTGTGAATCGCAGGACCTGATGCGACAAAAGTATCCAGAGCTGTTCAGTCAGGTATACCTCACAACCTCTCAAGATGTTCAATTTACTTTCCTGTTTTACACCAGTAGGGCTGCTCTAGGAATAGTAGAGGCTAATATTTTGTTTATTGGGATCTTGACTTTGCCAATTGGGCGAATTGGTCATAGATTTAGGTTTTCCTTTAAACCCCACTTAACAAACATGGCGTCGAGATGTAATCTTTCACTCCTTATGGGATGTTATAAGCTTCCTTTTCTTCGATAGAAATTCACGTAGGCTTAACCTTGATTTCGGGGAAGAAATCTTTGTTTTGTTTATTGGGATTTGTAACATCCTATTTCCAAATAGACCCCTAAGAGTGTTGTTGTCATGACTAGGTCATGACAAAACCCTAGGAAGCTCAAGAAAACCAAGTGAGCTTAGGCATGAAGTTGGAAATCATCATGGACTGCAAATAGTAGTATTCTAAATAACAGTTTAGGATGACCATGGGGCTACACCATGACCCCAGGACCCTACCACAACACCCCAAACACTTTGGGAGGCCCATTAGAGCCACAAGGACCCATTGGGGTCAATCAAAGAGACTAAGTTGACCCAAGTCAACCCTAACCCTAAATGGGTCAAACTGGCCTACTTAGGGTCAATTGACCTTCCCCTAGCCAAGTGGACCCCACGCATCCCCTCCTAGACCTAAAGTGAGGTCAATGGGTCACTAAGGACACATTGGGTTCAGTCATAGAGGCCAAGTTGACCCAAGTCAACTCAAGCCCCTAATCTGGTCAAAGTACCATTACTAAGGGTAGGTGACCTCCAAAGTGCAAGGTAACCCTACATAACCCTTCCTAGACCTCAAGGGAAGCCATGGGGTCACCAAGGACCCCTTGGGGTCAATCAAAGAGACTAAGTTGACCAAAGTCAACCCTTGCCCTAAAAAGGTCAAAGTGCCCTAACTAAGGGTCAAGTGACCACCAAGGTGCCCAACCAACCTTACCCAAGCCTTCTTAGACCTTAGGGGAGGCCAATGGGTCACCAAGGACCCATTGGAGTCAACCCAAATGGCCATGTTGACCAAGGTCAACTCTACCTTAAGGTCAAGTCAAATTAGCCAAATAGGCTAACCCAAGCTCAAGCCCATTCCCCCCCCCCCCCACTTGGGCTAACTTTATTTTAATTAATCATAATGATTTTAAGGGCTGCAAATAGGATGGTGTGATGGACAATTTCGGCCATGAGGGGCAGGAGAGAGAAAACTCCAAATTCCTTTTAATGGAGGAGAGAGAAAAAGGAGTTAAGGCCATTCATGCCATGGGGAAGCCAAGGGACATCCTTCTTTGCTTGATTCATCACACCTATCAGCCCTGAGAAGATCAGGAGACTTTCCAAGCCCTTCCACTGTCTAGATGCATTGAACCACCAAGGCCGAGAGGTGGCTTTTAAGGCCATTAATGGTTATTGATGATCCAGCCTCTCCCCTCCCCAACTGAGGCTTTAAACAACTTCAGTGGGCCGAGAGGAGGATTTCCCAGCCTTACCTGAAGAACCCGAGCCTCCCCACTATGTTGTTGCAGAAACCGAGCGACGCCGCCTTCAAAGATGACTTTCCGGCGATCTTCTCGACTTCAGGCCGCCGACAAGGTCCTCCTCTACTCCTTTCAAGGGTAGATCTTAGGAATCATTAGGGCCAAGGTTCGTGCTCAATTGAGCCCGTTCCAAATCAAAATTTCCCCAGGTTTTTCCGCAAATTTCACTTCTCGGGTTTGCCGGAAAGTGGCCCTCCGGCGGCCAAGCCGCCGCCTAGCGACAACCACCACCTCAACGGAGGTGGTGGTGGCGGTGGTCGGCCGGGGAGGTGGACGGATTGCCGGCGGTAGCGCTTGGAAGGAGCTCCAGGCCGGATAAATCTTGGTCGTCGGCTCAAGGTTGAATATGTCCAGATGTCGTCGACTGTTGCGTCAAGATTCGTGCTATATATGATAATATACTATAGGATATAATATCAGATTATTTCATTCTATCACACTTTATGTATTTAATGTTTCTAATTTTTAAAAGTACATAGATTCTGATTCATAAAAGTCATCAGCATAAAAATTGTAGACCAGTGAGTCTACTTTAAAACAAAAGTGGTTTGAAACAATTTGGGTGTCTGGTTTGACCAGGGCACTCATTTTGGTGGGACCTACACCTAGGGCTATGCAGACATTAAACTGAGTGCCCACACTTCATCCTTGGTCCAAATTAATTGAAATTTTGGTAGGGAGCTTACCCTAGCTATACCTAGGGCCTGGCCAAAATTCAGAATATGTAGAGAATAGTTTTCTATAGTTTTTAGGAAAATTTAATAATCCATGAAAAAAAAATTAGGTGTCCTAAACTCCTCAAAATCCCCCCAAATTTGGGTGGGAGGTCTTAGAGGACATGTTAGGGCACTAGTAAAATTTTCATCTCATTTGTAGATGTTTGGTTAGGTATTGATCCAACTCTAGGTTGACCCCTTTTAGGGTTAAATAGGTCAAGCATCCCCTTTGGGTTTTGAGTGGTCAAATCACCTCAACAGAGGTTGATATTTTGGCCACTGACTTTTTAAAATATAACTCACCCTCCAATAGAATTTGGGGTGGTTAAGTGTAGGGTAGCCCTAGAACCCTAGTGTAAGTTCGTTAATGGGGATTTTTAGGGTTTGAAGATCATAGGGTCAAATGACCTTGGATTGACTTGAAATTTTGTGGGAAGGACCAAAGGATTATTATAGTTCTCTTGTTAATATTTTTGGGAATTTTGAAGCCTTAAACCCCCTCAAAACCCTAACCCTAGTTTCAGGCACAAACCCTAAAAGTTTGGCAGCCTTATAACTTTGCCAACTTCTCCACCGGATCGTCCTTCCTATGGGGAATGAAATGTGACACCTGTTGGGTTTCTCTATGAGGATGGCACAACACTTGTGCATGCAGCGGAAGAATAAAAACATCAAGAAAACCCAAAAGAGATGGGATCGGGCCATGGAAGTTGAATCAAGAAGTTAGCATACAACTAGGCAAAAAATACCTCGGTGGCGTTGAGTCATAACTCAACGGAGATGCTCCAAGCTTCGGTTCTTGCTGGTGGCGAGTTCTACGTGGAATGATATCCACATCTCTACAGAAATCCACACGAGCGGGAGAACACCGACCTTTCCATCGCACGGATTATCGGGAAGGAGGACGACCGCACCTTGCTCTTCCACGGACTGCTAGGTCCGCGCCAGGAATAGCAACACCAGCGACGATCGCCGGAGAGGAGGAGGTCGACGGAGCGAGCACGGCGGCAGAACCCTTCCGTCGGCGGGATTCGGGATCGGCAGAACGAACGAACGGCGGAACCCTTCCGTTGATTCGATCAACTCTGCTTCGATCAGAGATATTTCCCGAAAAACCCTAAGTATCTATTTATACCAAAGGCATAAACAGACCTAGGAATATCGCTATCCGCAGACCACCCAGAAAATTAGGGTTCCAGAATCGGCGAGAATCACCTAGCAGATTCGGTAAGAATCAATCGGCGAGAATCACCTAGCAGATTTGATGAGAATCAATCGGCGAGAATCACCTAGCATCGGCGAGAATCACCTAGGAGATTCGGTGAGAATCACCTAGGAGATTCGGTGAGAATCACCTAGGATCGGCGAGAATCACTTAGGATCGGCGAGAATCAGTCAGCGAGTATCAGCCGGCAAGAATCAGAGTACAATACTCGACGATTCACGTCGACCCTCTGTCGACTATTCTTACCAATCCTTCAAGGCAACATTTTCCCAACCCGACGATCCTTTAAGGCAACACTTTGCCCATAACCCCATTCAGGTCGGTGATTGGTAACCTTTACCAACACAGTCAATCATCTAACTTCTCCACATCTCTTATGTGCGACCCTGCAGGCTCATATCGCGTTGGCAGTGAGATTACATGTTTGACCACTTCTAGAACACCATGGTAACTCCAACAGACTCCCACTTGATCTTGAAAGTATCAAACCAAAAACCTCACAAACAATGAGCGGCATCTAGCAATGCATCATTGCTCCCCAAGCAATAAGAGTTTATAACTCATAAGCCTTTATGACCAATGTATCAGCGTTGTCTTTGTCCCTTTGTCCCTTACATCCTGAAAGAACTAGAGGCATGGACCGTATCACCCTCATAAAAGCTCAATCCAAATTTCTTGATCCAGGACGGACTTCCAGAGAATGGTGAGTCCAATATCACATATTGACTCAACCAAGCATGGCCATGCATTTCTCAGTCCAGTTCCATCAAGGGGCCCATGGATGTAACTAATGTCATATAGGAGGACAAATCCCATATCTGCTCACACACAAACACCCAAATGATTCGTAACATGCCCAACAACCACCCTTATCATCAACCTTTCTCAAGGAAAACTTTAGATGGCATCAAAGCACGCTCTTCCTCAATTGATGAATGCTGTGA
Organism: Platanthera guangdongensis; assembly: GCA_039583875.1. Classification (NCBI taxonomy): domain Eukaryota; kingdom Viridiplantae; phylum Streptophyta; class Magnoliopsida; order Asparagales; family Orchidaceae; genus Platanthera; species Platanthera guangdongensis. The sequence goes on along the minus strand of CM077162.1, from coordinate 117,988,600 downwards.
CTTTAGGTCAAAGGACCACAACACCATTGTCAATTGAGACCTACTCGTGACACGATTGGATGACAATCCACAGAGTAGTCTCAGGTTGGGTCTGTCCAGTACATCTTGTTCACTAACAAGTACCCACGTGATGACTTGATATCACAATATCATGACCTATGAGAACCTGTCATCAGTCAACGCACGTGCTAGCCTTCATGTACCATCATCACCCTTAGCTTCTATGATGATACTCGACCAGGGACCTTTTAAGAATGAAGCTTCAAAGAAATCATAGGCTCTCACATTCAAGTCACGTACTTGATGTCCCATGGAAGCGAACATTCTAAGGGTATCTATTATGTTAACATTTAACTATCATATAGAAAGAAAAAACTCATAATAAAAGAATTTGCCATTAATTGTAAGAGAAAAACTAGGTACATTGTTCATCATATGAACAAATGGCCAACAAAATACATGTTTACATGCAATCCACATGATTCTCACTAGAGTTGATCATTTAGGTATCGTATACCCATCGATCTAGTATGACCATCATGCTTTCTCTGCGCGAGAGGATTTGTCAGTGGATCCGCAATATTCTCCTCAGTCGGCACTCTGCAAATGTTCACATCTCCTCGTTCGACAATCTCACGAATAAGATGAAACCGCCGAAGTATGTGCTTGGAGCGCTGATGGGATCTAGGTTCCTTAGATTGTGCAATTTCATCATTGTTATCACAGTAGAGAACTACGGGACCAACAATGCTAGGAACTACATCAAGCTCGCCGATGAATTTCCTAATCCATACAGCCTCCTTCGCCGCATTAGCTGCGGCGATATACTCGGCCTCTGTTGTAGAATCAGCAACTGTCTCTTGCTTGGAACTCTTCCAGCTCACAACTCCTCCATTCAGGCAAAACACAAAACCTGACTGAGACTTGGAGTCGTCTCTATCAGTTTGGAAGCTAGCATCCGTGTAACCATTTACAACGAGCTCTTCCTCTCCACCATACACCAAGAACACATCCTTAGTCCTTCTCAAGTACTTCACGACATTCTTGACTGCAATCCAGTGACACTCACCGGGGTCTGACTGATACCTGCTAGTCATGCTCAAAGCAAAGGAGACGTCGGGTCGAGTACATAACATCGCGTACATGATTGATCCAATTGCCGAAGCATATGGAATCAACTTCATGCGGTCCTTATCTTCACAAGACTTTGGACACTGGTCCTTAGAGAGATTCACACCATGAGACATGGGCAAAAATCCTTTCTTGGACTCAAGAATGTTGAACCGCTTCAATACCTTTTCGATGTACGTACTCTGGGTCAAACCCAGCAACTTCTTCGATCTATCTCTATAGATCTTAATACCGAGTATGTAAGTCGCTTCACCCAAATCCTTCATTGAAAAGCAGTTCCCTAGGTTGTTCTTAACAACTTTCAGGGTAGGAATGTCATTCCCAATCAACAGTATGTCATCTACATACAATATCAGGAAGACAACAATGCTCCCACTGATTCGCTTGTAAACACAAGGCTCATCTTCATTCTTGATGAAACCAAACTCTTTGATTTTCTCATCAAAACGAAGATTCCAACTTCGAGAGGACTGTTTCAGTCCATAGATGGACTTATTCAGCTTGCATATTTTAGTGGCTTTATCTGGGGATACAAAACCCTCGGGTTGTGTCATATACACTTCCTCAAGGAGGTTTCCATTAAGGAAAGCCGTTTTGACATCCATCTGCCAGATCTCGTAGTCATAATACGCAGCAACAGCAAGCAATATCCTTATGGACTTTACCATGGAAACAGGGGAGAAGGTCTCATCATAGTCAATACCATGAATTTGCTTGAAACCCTTAGCCACCAGTCGCCCTTTGAATGTCTGTACATTCCCATCCATGTTGGTCTTCTTCTTGAAGACCCACTTGCACCCTATGGATCGTACCCCTTCAGGTGGTTCCACCAAGTTCCAAACTTGGTTTGCATACATGGAGTCCATTTCGGATTTCATAGCCTCAAGCCATTTGTCGGAGTCCGGTCCATTCATAGCCTCTTGGTAGGTTGTTGGTTCATCATCATGATCCATAAGCAACACATTACCTATTTCAGACACGAGAAATCCATCTCTCAAGCTCAAACCTCGGTCTACCAGATCTACGTAGGACTTGTGTTCCTTGAGCAGGTTCTCTAACTACAATATCTTGTAGTCCTGTCTTAGAATCCAATTCCGGTTCATTCAATACATGTGGTTCTTGAACTTCTTCAAGCTCTACCTTTTCAGTCTTTCTTGATAAGAACTCTTTCTCCAAGAAGACACCAGTCCTTGCGACAAACACTTTGCCCTCAGACGGTAGGTAAAAGTAATACCCTTTCGTTTCCTTAGGATATCCCACCAGATAACATTTATCTGATTTGGGTTCCAGCTTGTCAGGCATTTGACGTCTCACGTATGCCTCACAACCCCAAATTTTAATGAACGACATACTAGGACGCTTCCCAGTCCATATTTCATATGGTGTCTTCAGAACCGTTTTCGTTGGAGCGCGATTCAATGTCATTGCAGCAGTATCTAAAGCAAAACCCCAAAAGGAAACAGGCAAGTCTGCATGACTCATCATCGAACGTACCATGTCTAACAGAGTACGATTTCTCCTCTCACACAGACCATTATGTTGTGGTATTCTAGGTGGAGTGAGCTGTGATACAATACCACACTCTTTCAGATGATCACGGAACTCATGACTCAGGTATTCGCCACCTCGATCAGATCGGAGTGCTTTAACCCTTTTACCCAACTGGTTTTCTACTTCATTCTTGAACTCTTTGAACTTTTCAAAGGTCTCGGATTTGCACTTCATAAGATACACATATCCGTATCTACTGAAATCATCAATAAATGTAACAAAGTAGAAATACCCACCTCTAGCCATGGAACTCATGGGTCCGCATACATCACTATGTACAACACCCAAGAGATCCTCAGCCCTCTTAGTATAACTAGTGAAAGGACCTTTAGTCATCTTGCATAACAAACAAGATTCGCATCGCTCAAATGATTCATAATCAAATGAGTCCAAAAGTCCATCTCTATGGAGCTTGGATATGCGCTTCTCGTTGATATGGCCCAAACGACAATGCCAGAGAAATGTAGGGTTCGAGTCATTTGTTCTTAGTCTTTTATTATTTTCTACATTACAGATCAGATGGTCCAAGTTCAAAACATAAAGACCATTAAACAATTGGGCTACAGCATAACAAACATCATTCTTAAATATAGAACAACAGTTGTTCTTAATTATAAAAGAAAATCAAATCATGTCCAAACATGAAATAGATATAATGTTTCTAGTTATGGCCGAAACAAAATAACAATTATCTAGTTCTATTACAAGCCCACTGGGCAAAGAAAGACGGTAAACCCCTACGGCTACAGCAGCAACTCTTGCTCCATTGCCGATGCGGAGGTCCACCTCCCCTTTACTCAGCAATCTTCTCCTTCACAGTTCCTGCACATTTGTACAAATGTGAGAACCACATCCGATATCCAATACCCAAGATGAAGGAGCAGAAAGGTTTATCTCTATAACGTGAACATTTGAAGCGGAAGTCATACCTCCCTTCATTTTCTGCAGACCTTCAATGTACGAAGGACAATTCCTCCGCCAATGAACAACCTTGCCACAGTGGTGGCATTTCCCTTCCTTCACCGTGCTTTTCTTTTTCATTAGTGCAGAAGACTTGGGCTCACGATATGACTTAGGTCCCACCTTTGTCTTCCACGGACTATCGGGAAGGAGGACGACCGCACCTTGCTCTTCCACGGACTGCTAGGTCCGCGCCAGGAATAGCAACACCAGCGACGATCGCCGGAGAGGAGGAGGTCGACGGAGCGAGCACGGCGGCGGAACCCTTCCGTCGGCGGGATTCGGGATCGGCGGAACGAACGAATAGCGGAACCCTTCCGTCGATTCAATCAGCTCTGCTTCGATCAGAGATATTTCCTGAAAAACCCTAAGTATCTATTTATACCAAAGGCATAAACAGACCTAGGAATATCGCTATCCGCAGACCACCCAAAAAATTAGGGTTCCAGAATCGGCGAGAATCACCTAGCAGATTCGGTAAGAATCAATCGGCGAGAATCACCTAGTAGATTTGGTGAGAATCAATCGGCGAGAATCACCTAGCATCGGCGAGCATCACCTAGGAGATTCGGTGAGAATCACCTAGGATCGGCGAGAATCACTTAGGATCGACGAGAATCAGTCGGCGAGAATCAGAGTACAATACTCGATGATTCACGTCGACCCTCGGTCGACTATTCTTACCAATCATTCAAGGCAACATTTGCCCAACCCGACGATCCTTTAAGGCAACACTTTGCCCATAACCCTATTCAGGTCGGTGATTGTTAACCTTTACCAACACAGTCAATCATCCAACTTCTCCACATCTCTTATGTGCGGCCCTGCAGGCTCATATCGCGTTGGCAGTGAGATTACATGTTTGACCACTTCTAGATCACCATGGTAACTCCAACAACACCTTCGCTGGCCGATCTACGACCACCCAAATAGTGTCGTTCCCCTTTTGTGACCTTTGCAAACCGTGTACAAAGTCCATAGAGATGTCGTCGAATTTCCACTTCGGAAGAGGCAAGGACTTCAGAAATCCTCCCGGCTTTTGGCACTCTGCCTTCACCAAGGCGGAAGTTTGGCACTTCGCCACATAGACCGCCACATCCTTCTTCAAACCAGGCCACCAAAACAGTTTCTTCACATCGCGGTACATCTTTGTGCTCCCCAGGTGAATCGATTACTTGGTATGGTGCGCCTCGTACAACAAATCCACCCGCAAACTGCCCACGCTTGAGATGCAAAGATGACCGTCTTTCCAAAGCAATCCATCCACAACTTCATATTGGGAATTTGACCCATCCAGAGCCTCTATCATGAGTTGCTTCATGTGACCATCCAAATCCAATGTCTGCCGAATCCGATCCGCCAGGTCATATTGAACTTCAGTCCAATTCAAGAGTGCTTCAACACTTGACTGCTTATCTACACAAACAATCTCCAACGCCTCCAACTCCCGAACCAACCGCTCATCATGCACTGATAGCCAATTGGCTTGAGCTGGGGCCCGGCGACTCAATACGTCCGCAACCGCATTGCCCTTACCAGGAACGTAGTGGATCTTGAATGTATAGTTCCCCAGGAACTCCATCCATCTACGCTGCCGCATATTTAGATCTTTCTGATCAATCAAATACTTCAGGCTCTTATGATCGGTGTAGATATCAATCTTCACACCATACAAATAATGCCTCCACAGCTTCAAGGCAAAAATCATGGCCGCTAACTCCAAGTCATGGACCGGATAGTTCCCCTCGTGCACTTTCGGCTGTCTCGAGTCATAAGCTATCACACTTCCATGTTGCAGTATCACGCAACCCAAACCGCTTCCCGAAGCATCACTATAAATCTCATAACCTTCGGTCCCACTCGGCGAACTCAGCACAGGCGTCGTGGTCAACCGACACTTCAACTCCTCAAAAGCTCGCGCGCACTCCGGCGTCCAAACGAACTTCTGCTCCTTCCTCGTCAAAGTAGTGAGAGGTTTTCTACGAAGCACATATAATAGCCGGCAAGCCCCAGAAAGCTCTGGACTTCCACTACCGTAGAAAGCTCAGGCCACTGTCGTATCACAACAATCTTCACCGGATCCACTGCAATACATTCCCCACTCACTATATGACCGAGGAACACCACTGAGGACAACCAAAACTCGCACTTCGAGAACTTGGCGTACAATTGATTCCTCCTTAGCGTCTCCAAAACCAAATGAAGATGGCTGAAGTGATCTTCCTCACTCTGCGAGTACACCAAAATATCGTCGATGAAGATGATCACAAAATGGTCCAAGTACTCCCTGAAGGTCCTGTTCATCAAATCCATGAACACTGACGACACATTAGTTAACCCAAACAGCATGACCTTAAACTCGTAATGCCTGTATCTCATACTGAACGCTGTCTTCGGGATATCACTCTCCCTTATTCGCAGCTGATAGTACCCGGACTTGAGATCCAACTTTGAGTACACCGTCGACCTGACCAACTGATCAAAAAGATCATCGATCCGGGGGATCGGGTACTTGTTCTTCTCCATCAACTTGTTGAGCTCCTGATAATCAATACATAGCCTCAAGCTTCCGTCCTTCTTCTTAACAAAGAGGACCGGCGCGCTCCAAGGCGAGGAACTTGGACGCATATACCCTTGCTCCAACAACTCTTTCAGTTGAACCTTCAGCTCCACCATTTCCTTAGGCGCTAGCCAATAAGGAGAGTGTGACAAAGGCTTTGCACCTAGTATGAGCTCTATTGTAAAATCTATCTCACGTTGAGGCAGGGCTCTAGGAAGATCTCTAGGGAACACATCAGGGTACTCCGATACCACTGAAATACTATCCAACACGGGCTTAGGCTTTGCAACCTCCACTAGTGTAAAGAATAGTTCTGCACCGACACGGACCGCCTTCACCACCTGAATAGCAGACATCAACATCTTGCTCGACCCTTTTAAGCTTGTAAAAGTCGTCTCATGACTTGCTCCCAACTTGACTTCCTTACGACCGCAATCAATATAGGCTCGATGCTCCGAGAGCCAATCCATGCCAAATATAACGTCGAACTCCACCAATGGTAGTAACGATGCTTACAGATCGAACTCTTGATTCCCAATGCGAATCTTAACACCGCAGATTTTATCTACGCGCATGGAACACCCATTCGGTAACAGTACATCCAACTTGTCCTTTGACATCAAAGAAGGTACCCAGATGCGTGATATAAATCCTTCGGACAAGAAGGAGTGTGAAGCTCCTGTATGAAAGAGTGCCCTTGCCGGATTTTCACAAATCAAAACAAATCCTAAACAAATAGTGGTAAGGTAACATGTGCATAACAAGTATTTAAAGAAATTAACTTGCTATAAATTAAACCATACATGTCACCACATCTGCCTGTTTGATGGCCTCCTGTTGGCCACGATTATACACCCTTGGTTGGGCCGGAGCATAATGGGATGCGGTTGAGTCCACCGCCTTGCCCTTCCCTTCATAAGTTGCTCCTGGATTCCTTTCAGACTTGGGATGTGCGCTCCAGCAATCGTGGGCAAAGTGCCCCGACTTTCCACAGGTAAAGCATGCACCCGGGGTTCGACCCATAGTCGCCCCAGAAGAACCAGAAGTGGGGGCTGGACTCGAAGTCCTAGCCTTCTCTTGGAATGTTCGATAGCCGCAATTTGAAGTAGTCGGCGCCTTGAATTCAGACTTCTTGTCACCCAAAGTTTTATTTTTCTAAACATTCTTCATGTCCTTCTCCAAGGACCAGGCTATGTTGACCAAGGTCAAGAAACCCTGCGTCATCGGCCCCGAGAGTAGTAGACTCAAATCATCTCTCCACCCTTCGTAGAATCGATTCGTCTTGCGCTCCTCATCCGCGATGGTAGATCTAGCATATCGACTCAATCGAGTAAACTCGTGGAGATATTCATCCACTCTACTATCTCCTTGAACCAACTTCAGGAACTCGTTCTCCAACGCTATCCTCTGGGCCTAAGGGAGGTATCTAGCCAAGAACAGTCTCGAGAACTTCTCCATCGAGATGTCTGTAAGCAGCCTACCTCTCAATAGATGCAGCTCCAAGCCTTCCCACCACAATCTAGCTTCACCGTCCAGAAGAAACGTAGCAATAGTGGTCATTTGCCATTCCACCATCTCTGTTGCTGTCAAGACTCTCTTCACCTTGGAGAGCCAGTCTTCAGCTTGAGATGGGGTTCCCAACCCCGAGAATACTGGAGGATTAAAGCTCATGACATGTTTGAGCTGTCTCTCGGTTGCCCTCCTTGGCACCAACGGTTCCTCTACTACCTGTTCCACCTTCTCTACTCGGCCGCTTGCAGTGGTACCTGCTCCATCGCAGGAGCGGGCTGCTGTATTTGCCTTGCAGGTTGCGCATTAATCATGGAGAACACTGCTTCTGCCACCAATCGTATGGTCTCAGCCGATGGAGGTGTTGCAGGAGCAACATTTGGTGCACTGCTAGCCTCAGAAACTCGACGTTCCGACGGCCCAACACCAATTCTGGTCACCTATAGTGGTAGAAAACACCGTTAAGCGACCAAATAAAATTGCAAAAAACAATTATAGGAACACGCAGGTTCCCCAAAAACGTGTATTTTCATTCCTAAGTGGACATTCATGGGTTCTTTTGCTGTTATAACGATGACGCACATACATGTGCTCACCACCCCTTAAAAAGAATTCGCCCACGAATTCATTTTAAGCCCGACCAAAACCAGTAGTGTGATACCAAATTGTAACACCCACTATCCGTCGCATAGCATATAGCAGTAGGTCCGGCTGGGGCCCGACGCCATATACCATAGACAGACCGAGTGATTACTTAATGGAAACCATCCAACCAATGCAACGCCCGACACAGAGCATTATAGCGGAAGTAGTTTAAATAGTTGCAATTAAAAGAACCCAGCACAAGCATGAATGTCCACTAAATTAGCCAACAAGGAATGAAGTACATACACAAGTACAGGCCTTAAGGCCTTACAAATGGTTTACTAAAAATTACATGTTTTCCATACCACGGCACACAGGCCGGTCATACATGAATAAAAGTAAGTAAACACTCCAATTAGGCCTTCGAGGGCTGGCTTCGCAATTTGGGCTTTAGCCCGCTATTGAGCGCTTGGTCCAGCAACACCTGCAAGCAACAAACCACCACACGATGGCAAACAAAAGCAACGGTCAGCAATGTTGACCAAATTATAACGACCCCGCCCCCAATTCGGGGCGGCGATGCTCCTTCCTGCAGTTTATTACAATAACCAAGCAGTATATAAATATATACATTGCATCATAAGCGTTGGCACGCACAGCCACACACCCCGTGCACTCAGGGCACATTCTCGGTGAATCGGTCAATGTCACGTCAATTTAAGCCATAGACATTCCGATCTCACCACCGTCATTTTTACGGCCAAACTATGAGCATTTTGTCTTCTTGGCATGGGTCACGTCAATTTAAGCCATAGACCGCCGAAGACCCTCATCTATGCCAACGGCTCTAACCAAACAACATAGAACGGGTACAGTTCCGTCTAACCCGTTCTCACATCGAAACAACAATTTAAGCCATATGCGCGGGTCAAACTTCTCCCGAGTCCCGTTTCCATCACATACTTCACATAACCCTGTTATGTTCAAGTTGGCTCCCAGGCCACCAAGTTGGCAAGATCACGCGTCCGCCCAATTTTCCAGGTGCACCTTAGGGTTAATCCCCAAGGCTCCCTATTGCAATCTACCACGTAGAAAACCCGAAAAACAAACATTCGCATGGATTATTCTCTGGCATTTATGCAATGCAACATCAACGATCCAGACCAGCATGTCCGGATAGGCTTCACACATCATGCCTATGTCCGTTCTCGATTACGGACTCTACACAACGGGGACTATTCATGTCTACCCGAAGGAACACCTCAACCTCACCGCAAACTCGCGAGAGCAGGCTTCCTATGCAAAAGAAGGAGAGCTTCACATGCTCAAGAAGAGAATCGTTACCCTAGCGTTATTCCTTGGCGCCATGGAAATGTACGCGGATGAAAAGCACCTTAATCTCCTTGCCTTCGTAGATCCTAAGTCGGCTTGCTATTTGGAGCTCTAAAACTCCTCCAAGGACCGGATCTAGGTTTCTTCTTCCTCCTTTGCTCTCCCCTCTCTCTAGGATTTAGACAGAGAACTCACAGTAGGAAAATAATGGTTCTGAATCCTTCTCTCGGGTATAACCCTTTCGGGAATAACCACAGCCGTCGAATTCCACTAAAAGGGATGCACGGACACGATACAGGTCTGACCTGGACAAATGGGGTAAACACTGTATGGTTCACCAATAGGAGTAGGACACGTTCGCGTCAATTAAATCGTGTCGGGACATTTTAGTCAACTCCCGCCAAAACCCCATTGTCAATATTGTGTGTCGACCGAGTCAGACACGCCAGAAATATCCCCGCGCTCGACAATCGTCAAACCAAGATCATCAAACACGCTAGATCGTTGAACGGAGATAGTTGGCCCGATCGTCGAACGCAATACTCTGGCCAAATCGTCGAACGCGCGACCCGATCGTCGAGCCCACGGCCCGATCGTCGAACCCAGAAAACTGCCTGATCGACGACTACGCGGCCCGATCGTCGAACCCATGGCCCGATCGTCGAACCCAGAAAATGGTCCGATCATCGAACACCCGGCCCGATCGTCGAACATAGAAAGCTGGCCCGATCGTCGAACGCATCTCGACGATCGTCAAACCCAAATTCCTGCTAGATCGTTTTTTGCCAGATCTTGAACCACCCCGACACGCCCTGGGACACGCCCGTGTCCCAGGCCGTGTACCCTTGCCAAATTCCAAATTTCTTACAAATTCATCACTCGTCGCTCTTTTGAGTTTCGGGGCGTTACAACTTGACCCTTAGTTAGGGCACTTTGACCTTTTTAGGTTAAGGGTTGACTTTTGTCAATTTAGTCTCTTTGATTGACCACAAGGGGTCCTTGGTGACCCAATGGCTTCCCTTGAGGTCTAGGAAGGGTTATGTAGGGTTACCTTGCATTTTGGAGATCACCTACCCTTAGTAAGGGTACTTTGACCAGATTACGAGCTTGAGTTGACTTGGGTCAACTTGTCCTCTAGGACTGAACCCAATGTGTCCTTAGTGATCCATTGACCTCAATTTAGGTCTAGGATGGCATGGGTGGGGTCCACTTGGCTAGGGGAAGGTCAATTGACCCTAAGTAGGCTAGTTTGACTCATTTAGGATTAGTGTTGACTTGGGTCAACTTAGTCTCTTTGATTGACCCCAATGGGTACTTGTGGCTCTAATGGGCCTCCCAAAGTGTTTGGGGGTGTTGTGGTAGGGTCTTGGGGTCAAGGTGTAGCCCCATGGTCATCCTAAACTATTGTTTAGAATTCTACTATTTGCAGACCATGATGATTTCCAACTTCATGCCTAAGCTCACTTAGTTTTCTTGAGCTTCCTAGGGTTTTGTCATGACCTAGTCATGACAACAACACTCTTAGAGGCCTAATTGGAAATGGGACGTTACAACAGTGACCGTTAAAAATGAGAGTGGGAGCATAAGCAAACCTGTATGATAATTTTCCCAAGTTATTTGTAAAATAATGTTGTAACATTATATTTGTGAAAGAGCAATATGTTATAACATATTAGTTGTTGTTTTTTCCCTTATAGATGTACAAAATTTCCAGACCAAATTTCTGTAAGGAGGGGAGGGTTTTAACACCCAAAATTTGGCAGTAGAACTTCTTATTGTTAACGCCGAGCGACAGTGGGTATCGTCGGTGCGATAACAATAGGTCTAAATGCCTGAAAGCATTGAGTGAGCTCGACGCACTCGATGCCTCGAAGCATTGTGTGAGCTACTAGATTCGATAATGTCGGGGGACAGTGGGTATCTTCGGGGCGATAGAGGGAAAGCATTGAGTGAGTGCAATGCACTCAACTCCACAAAGCGTTGAATGAGTTTAACACACTCAATGCCTAAAATTGTTGAGTAAGCTATTGGCTTGATGTCGCATGGCGATAGTGGATATCGCCAGGCGATAGTGCCACCTGACATGGACACATGACAGATGGCTGTTAATCGACCAAAGAGCGGTGGTTCACTGGATTCAAGCAGCTGAAGTAGACATCGCCAGGCGACATTGATATCGCGTGGCGATAATGGCTGCTTTGACTTTTCAACTGATTTTGCTGCCAATCATTTCTCTTGATGTATTAAGCCTGTCGCTTGGATTGAGCCCAAAGTTACTTATACAGAGGTGTGCTAGAATGAGAAGTCACTCTCTTCTCATCTCTCTCTCTCTCTCTCTTCAGTTCCTTTTGTGCTCTTGGAAGGAGCAAAGGAAGAGTTGGGCTGATCTTTGTGAGTGCTGAAGGAGATTTGATAATTGGAGTCCAGATCCGTGGCTAAATCCACGAAGAGGAGTGCGACATGTTCCTTTTCATCAGTGTAGAAAAGCTTCGTCATGTCTCTGAATAAGACAACAAGGGTAACGATTTTCTCCATGGACAAATGAAGTCCTCAATATGCATACGTGCATGGAACCCCTCACCAAAATGTGAAGAAAAGGTGGTCTGCAATGCATATATCAGTATAATCCCCGTTTAATACAGCATATAGATCTGGAAATATAGAGTATGTAATAGGTATGTTGTGTGAAGCCCATCCGGATGGGTTGGTCTGGATTGGTGATCTTTATTTTGCATGTCGGAGAAGACTCCGAGTATATACGAGTAGTTTTATGGAGTCTCAGGGTTCTACCTCTGAAATGAGAGTGACAAGAAGTACAGGAGATCAGCTCCAAGAAAAGGCCCAGGAAAGATCACATTTCTGGGAACTGTTGATATCGCTGGGCGACAGTGAATATCCCCATAGATCTCGTCCTTCTTCGTGGCAGCATGATGGCGTCTGATCCTCTTGAAATCACTCTCCTGGAGACAAGGAACACCGAGAGAAACTTCTTCAAGAAGTTCGGGGCCTCTATACCAAAGTGCAGCACTGGTGCTCTTCCTTCATCCTTCCTGGAAATCCACCACCGATAACTTCTTTGTCCTCGTCGAGCTAACCACCAAAAGTATGACTCGGCAAGGAAGAGTTCGACTAGGGTTTTTCGTGTATTCTTTTCTATAATTAAGCATTATGGTTTTGGTTACTTTTCCACATGTCATTCTATCATTGGACCACCCATTATTACGTAAAATAAGTCTTTTTGAAAAGACTAGTTATATGGAGTCACTCATCACATCTCACGAACATGATTCAGCCCTTAAATATTAATCAGCAAGCACAGCCTAGGCCGAAATTATTCGAAGTCAAATTCATCTTATGCGTTAAGTATCACTCGACGAATTCATCGAGTATCCTTAACAATATTTGACGAATCGTAGGAATCCTCTCTGTAATCTCGATGAATTGGCTAAAAACTTTAAAGCATATCCCATGAATTCGTTGAGTCCAACTCGGCGAATTCATCGAGTATTTCCGACAAGACTCGACGAACAGTACTTCCTTTCCACAAGTTTCTCTGAAATAGTCGAACATGCTTGAAAACACTCAAGTCTTATTAGATGTATTTGCCGAGTATCACTCGAAGAATTCGTCAGATATCCTCAATGATATCTGACGAATTGTATAGTTTCACCGAATTGTCCTAGTCATTCTAGACGAATCGTCTAAACATTCCGACAAATCCTTCAAAATTACACTGGCCAAAAATTCTCTAAGTCAATGCATCTTATGCATCGAGTATCACTCGATTCTCATTGAATCCAGTTGATGCACTCGATGCTCATCGAGAGACATTGTGGACACTGAATGTATGACCACCAGTGCACCCCGAGCCTGAGTCAACTCTCTTAACTCAAAAATGCATGCGAGGGATCTAGCGTGAATCAGGACATTACAAATCTTATAAACAAAATAAAAGATTTTGTCTCCTAAATCACGCTAAGTTTGTGGGGGTAAACAAAGTATGAAGAATATAAGGTATGCTTTTATGTTTTCCTTAGGGAAACAACTCTAGGTTGTGCTTTTACATCAAGTTAACCGGCTCCCAAGTATACTCCTCTTTCCCATGATTAGACCGTTGGACCTGATGTCGATGATGTCTCGCCACTTGCTCATGATGATGGAGACCGTTCAATTGATGGCGATACGGTCCCGCCACTTGTTCATGATAACGTTACGGATGGTGCTAAAGATTTCTTCCACATAGAGTTTGATGATTGTGATGTGCGTTGCAACAAGCTTGAGGATTGGGACTTTGTCGCAACATCCACCTTTGACGTCATGCCAAAATTTTCACTTCATTTAGAATTATAAGTTTTTAATTAAGTATTTTTTTCAGCATTTTCAATTTTGGACTTTTTAATTTCAACTTTATTTGATGGATTATTTTGGGCCATCTAGATCTATGCTTGATGAAGGGTGGAGATTGAGTGGTGTATATTATTATATAAGGTCTAGTAAGAGAGAGAAGGATAGATTTTGATGAACAAAAAAAACCTAAGAGCTCTCCCTTAGCTGACCGTCCCCTCTTCCCCCAATTCCCTTCCCAAATTTGGGATTTCTCCCCCCTCCCCTCCCCCCCCCCCCCCCCCCCCGCCCCGTGAGCGCGCCTCTCATTTCGGTCAGCGCCCCCCTCTAATCTCTGGCCAGCACCGCCCTTCTCTTCTCCATTAGCACCCTTCCCCCACAGTAGCACTTGTTGCCCTCCGGCCGCCCTCTCACTGTCGTGGACTCCATCCGGTTACTCTGAAGAAGGTGGCTTGAGTCTCCTCCATCCGTTGCAGCTTCGTGGATTCTCGCAGAAGTGTGACACTTCCAATAATCCTTTTTCGTCCACTCATCTTGCTAGTTTTGGGTAATCCCCCCCCCCATTCTCTTGGTGTGTTTCGTCAATGCTAGTGTGAGATTGTGGTGGATTTGTAGACTGAAATATTTATCCAAACTACTGAATCATTGTGTGTTATAAATATGAATTTAAGGTATCATTATTGTCCAAATTTCTTCGCTAATTTTGCATCAGGTAGGTCTCTTGATGCTTTGCAAAATTGGGTTGTTCAAATCCTTGATTTTGCATTTGTTTCCCGAGATTTGGTATACCTTTGTATCGATTTTAATTTGGGGCTGATTGGGACTTGTTTTGAATCGCTAATTTTTGTCCAATTTATCTCAATTTGGACTTGCGAATGTATGCGGCCAATATCTAAGGAAACTTTATTTTGTCCTGATCGAGTAGGTCCCTTTCGCATGAGCGAATATTGGCATTGGCCCATCTCCAATCTCAATAGGCTTCACGACCCTTTGTTTCTGTTGGGGTTAGCAGTTTGCAATTAGACTGGCTGTGTTAGGTGTGTTCATGAAGAACGAGTCGTTACACGTTGGTCTGCATCAATTTGGTATCAGAGGGAGGTTCTGTCAATTTCCTAATTGACACCATCCTAAATTTTTATGCGGGCCTCCAATATCTTCTTGTGCGCATTAAAATTTAATTGTTACAACTTATAAAAAATTTTCTCACATCACTCCGATTATGGCACATGACGTTTATGCTTCCCGATTAGACTATTTGTATACTAAAATTATTGCAAATCACACCCCAGCCTTGCCTACATACCAGAGGAATCACAACCATCCCCACAGTCTTCCTGACACTAGAAGAGAGGCACCCACTTATGAAGGTTATGGGAATTCTTAAATTTTTATGGACTAGATTATGGGAATGGAAATTTATTTTGATTTTCACGAATGGGACGACCACCAAAAGGTTGTTGTGACTCGAAAGAGATTAGTAGGTCAAGCCCAAGTGTTTTGGCTAAACGAAGAGAGCCATGTGGGTGATTATCAATATTCTTGTCCGCAAATACGTATCCTTATCACTTTTCAATGTCACCTCGCCTACCTCCATACTACTGGCACCAAGTTCACTAGTGAGTACGCCTCCAAGCCCACGTGTGGGCATAACACCACAACAGTGATCGAGTTTAATTATGGCACTAGACCTGTATCTTCTTATAGGAGTGACCATATGCCTCAGGCTAGATCCTTTACCCACAAAGTAAGACTATCCAAAGTATGCCTACCTCCACCTTTAGGGAAAATAAGAAGTTTAGGACCTTTGCTTTGGACTCGAAAGATTTTACATCTATGGATGCCATGATCCCGCGGGGTGAGAGTATTTCGGTCAGTGAGGGTCATCCCAAGATTTTTACACACGATGTTGGGGGAAGGTCTGACCCCCATAATGTCGAGTGCCCTTCTCAGTCAATGACCTCAGTCCTATTGAATTCCCCTCCCAAACGTTCTGATCTAGTTATTGATTTTTCTAATGATTCTGAGTTAGTGCCTTTCATTGAAACGGCCTCAGAGGGCATTTACTTTATTGAGGAAGAGCTTAGCGTTGTTGAGAAGTTTGTTATCCCAAGTGCCATGGAAGTGGATCTCCACTCTATAGTTCCATTCTTTGGGATTACCCAACCTGTCGTTGACCTTATTCCATGTCTGTCACCTATGATAGTTGAGGAATCGTCTGATGACACTGAGCTCGCAGATTTACCTACTATCTTGGAAGATTTACATTGTGAGAGAAGGTTACTTTTGGGTGACTTTAACAATGAGAACCCGAAAGATAATTATTTTATGTTATCAGCTTTGCCTGAAGCTCATTGTAAATTCGAAGTTTTGTCGGGTTGTATTTTGACGATCCTCCCTCCTGACCCATTGAAATTATTATGCCACGTCCTAGTCAGTTTGTTTTGCCTATGTTACTAGCCCCTCCATTGGCCATGTCCGGTCGGACATGTTTTGTTGAGTTGTTAGATCTTGTGTTCGGTCTTTAACCACCCTTCGTAGATCTGACTATGCGTTAAATTTGATTGACAGTTTTTCTGAGTGCCCGTCTACGAATTTCTTGGCAGTCGCGACCGATTATGATTTTGTGGCGACTGTACCTGGGGCTTAGTTTCTTCATGATGTACTTCCCAACTGTTTACCACCTTCACATATTTTTCCTCCACTTGTTTACCACCTTCGCCTACACGTGTCTATGACTTTAGCGGTCCACTTTTAGTTCTGTCGCATGTGCTTCCGTTCACAACCGAGAGCGTCCTTTGATAGAGTTGGTGATTTGGATTTAGTTTCTTCAGTCCCCAAGCGGTTTTCTACAGGCTCCATCAATGAATTAACACTTAGGGATGCCGACACATCCATTGTTATGAGGAACTTCGTATTTGATGCTTATCTTCAAGATTTTTACGATGTATGGGTGTTTAACCTCTTTTCAATTTTTCAGATTTTTAATTGCATGTCTATGATCCACCTGAGTGGTGTTCTTTGTCGTTTCTTTCTCCCACTATATGTTCTCATGGGTTTGGAAGTAAGAGTTTTTCCGTGACTATATTCCACATGGTTTCCTTAGTTCTTGAATCGAATGGTAAGATTCTAGTTATTATTCTTCGAACTGACACCTTTTCGAGTTTCCTCGATAGCTTTGTTGTTGTTGTTATGCCTGACAGGTTTACTTTGATGAGTGATGCCTGCACTACTATCACTTGGATACTCGGGTTAGCTTTGGTACATTTAGGTGATGCTTCAACAACTTTCCCCATCTTGGCCACTCATCGGTAATGAGTTCTTTTGAGTGGGGGAGGATTGATGGCGACGATGTCTCGCCACTTGCTCGTTATGCTCGAGACTATTCGATTGATGGCGATGTTGTCTCGCCTCTTTTTCATGATGACGTTGTTGATGGTTTGAAAGATTTCTTCCACAGAGTTTGACGATTGTGATGGGCACTTCCTCAAGATTGAGGATTGGGACTTTGCCGCGACATAAACTGTCGACACCATGCCAAAATTTTCACTTCATTTATAATTATAGTTTTTTAATTAAGTATTTTATTTTCAACATTTTAATTTTGGACTGTTTTAATTTCAGCATTATTTTATGGACTGTTTTGGGCCATCTAGATCTAAGCTTGAGGAAGGGTGGAGATTGAGTGGTGTATCTTATTATATAAGTGCTATTAAGAGAGAAAATGACATATTTTGATGAACAAAAAACCCTAAGAACTCTCCCTTGGCCGACCTTCCCTCTTACCTATTAACCTTCTCGAATTCGGGATTTCTTCCCCCCTGTGTGCGCGCCTCTCCTCTCAGTCTACGTCGCCGCTCAAATCTCTGGCCAGTGCCGCCCCTCTCCTCTCGGCTAGTGCCCTTCCCCCACAGCAGCCCTCTTGCTACCCTCCGGCCGCCCTCTCCCTATATTGGACTCCATCCGGTGACTCCGAAGAAGGTGGCTTGTGTCGCCTCCATCTAGTGCAGCTTCGTGGATTCTCGTGGAACTGTGACCCTTCCACTAATCCTTTTTTGTGCGCTCATCTTGCTGGTTTTTGTTGATGTTTACGACAAATATATCGGTCGCACAGGTAATATAAAATGGGCGAATTTTCCCAAGTATCGATCTCTCAAGGAACACAGTAAGGTGGATTTAATTTTGAGGAGGACTTGAGATTGAAGTCCTTAGGTCGGTGTTTACGAAGGGTGTTTTGATTGTTGCGGAAAAAGAAAGTAAAACACTAATAAATGACTCCTTTGCAATGCCGTTATGCAATGCTTCGCCAGGCAGATGGAAAACTACACTGGCCGCTATGCACTGAATCGCTAGGCGGATGGACGAGTAGGCTTGCAGATGAGATGGTGAGAGCGGAGGAATCCTATGCACTGCCTCTATGCAATGCCGCTATGCAATGCTTCACCAGGCGGATGGAAACTACACTGGCTGCTATGCACCGAATCTCTAGGAGGATGGATAAGTACGCTTGTGGATGAGGTGGTTAGAACGGTGGAATGAGGGTCGTGAGCACCTCTTCTGTACGCACGCCACTAGCAATTGCTTGTGTGGAACTGAGTGGTGGAGGATGGATAATGGCGCACCTCAAGCAAATAACGTTAATATAAAATCAAATAGACATGATTGTACACAAATGTATAACAAATTAAGCACACTTCATCAAATACAAGAGATCAAACTACACTATCAACAACAAAAGAAGAAGAGAGAGTGTGAAATCGATCAGATCCAAAGTCTTGCTGAGGATTCACTGAAGGAATCACCGGGTTGTCAACTCGCATCCTAGCACGGTCCTCAACTACGTCCGGGGTAGAGGAGGCTGTCACTAACTCCCAATGGACCCGTCTTCTTCGTGTCACGATCTGATGGAGGAAGACACAAACTCCTTCGAGCTTGATGGTGAACGCTGCGTCAAACCATTCTTGAAGCTCAAGGGTGAAGGATGTGGCCGAGAGAAAGCACCAACTTGAATTTGTCATTAAAAGCTTGCCGAGAGCCCCTCCCTACGGTGGAGGAAGAAGGAGATCGGTGGAACCCTCCTCGGCGATGACACGTTGGAGAAAAAGTCCAGAATGCGGAATTAGGGCAGAACCTGTGAATTTAAAGATTACAGAAATTATAATGCACACAACCTGTGGCGCATGACCAGTGGTCGTGCATACTATGTCCAGTGGTAGTGCATTTGCCCTGGCTAGAACTTGGAAAAATGGAGAATAGTGTGCAGGATCAGTGGTGCATGACCAGTGGTCGTGCGTACTGTGTCCTGTGATAGTGCGCATAGGCATGGAAGAACTGGTAAGAAAAATGGAATCAATTCATACGATCAGTGGCGCACGACCAGTGGTCCTGCGCTAAGGAATACACTAAGCGTGCTGGTGTAAAATCGCACGATCAGTGGCCCTTAGGCAAAAATGGGCCCCAAACCAACCACTGATATTTTAGACATTCTAGGCAATCACAATAAGAAGTACAATCAATAACAGTAACAAAAATACACAACCACGGGCCTATATGTGCACTTCTTATGGAAATAAATATTATAAGATATATATATATATATGATAACGAACTATAAGTGAAGTGTATGTGAAAAAAACTAGCCCAGATGAGTCTGAAAATCAGTATATAAATAGAACTCGTCACACCCCGAAACTTACCTGTTTGTGCGTCATGAGCAAACAAAATCTATGCAGATATGGAAAATAAACTAGCTAACATAGAAATTGAGATACAGAGTACCATGTGAAGTCGAATGCTCACGTGCATAAAAATATAATATAGAAAATTTCTAAGTATACAAAATAATTTATAGTTTTCACAACGCGTATCAAGATTTTATTACTACTCAAATATGGAATCACGGTGAATCTTCCAGTCACGCGTAGGGAGAAAGTAGGGAGGCCACTCAAGTGAGCATTGCCAAAGACCGGGGCTTAGGATCACCTCCAAAGAAATCCATCAATGTCGGGGACCATACGCTTGCCCGTTCACACTCTCTCCACGGTACTTGTTTGACTCATGCGTGAATCCATAGGACTTTAGGATAAGAGATGGGTTTGGGTTTCGGTGAGGTAAACAAAGATAAATAAGAAGGCTACACACCTAACCCAAATGAGCTAGCATAAAAAAAGAATCTATCCGCTAACCAAAATACATGCGGGTGCACCACACCCCCAGCTTAATTTATAAAATATGGGTGAGTGCACCGCCTACTCCAAATACAATGTCATCTCAAATAGAATTCTTAATTATACTTTTTCTTTTCACTTTACTTTTTCACCATTAATTTTTATATATTTTTGTCAAATCATCTTTTTATTTTAACAATTTCAGCAAATAAAATTTTGGAGCACATCCACATATTGACAAGGAATATCACCACATCAACACCCCAAAATGAAAATGTAAAACACTAAAACTCGACTTGGGTGTGCAACTAGGATCAGCTATGAGGCTTTGGTGAAATAATGGTGGAGCTGAATCAAAAGAAGGGGTAGGCACAACGGGGCTAGCGAGGATAAGACGTTAGGAATGGTACAAAGCTCAACCGGGCCAAAATGATTGTCTACATCACGTTCATGCTTGACTAACCATGCAACAATGCTTCGAGAGTAGCTTGGAGCAAGTTCTTAGCCACCGAGAAAGATAATCCTTCCTCCCGACTCGAGCAAAACGAGTCTAGTGGCGGTAACACACATCTCTACACTACTGTTCGATTCACAGCTTATTCACCAATTTTGAGTAGAATAAATAGTATTTACGCAATTAGAAAAATTAAATCTACTCCAATTTCTATACGAGACGAGAGTACTCGAGTAGGAGCACTGCAAGAGTCAACATTTTACTCTGTCTCACAATCCTATGCCAACATAATAATTTTCCCAAATCATACAAAAGAAATGAGTTTAACTCCCAGCACGCTAACAGCTAAGCACACGCTCATGTGGGTGCAGTGGTATGCGATGCAATGAACTAATAAAAATAAAACAATAAAAGCTTCTACTATGCAAATGAAATGTGCGTGTGCAAAAGGTAATAAATACTGGTTCTCCCCAGACTTAAACTAAGCTAAACTGCATATGATATTGATATTAAAATCAGATAGAGGCAAGGGAAGAGGTTACCCAATGCTCGTCTAGTGAGCATACCAGAAGACATGTGAATAAACAGAAGCAGGTCCGCCAAATGAAGAATTACAACCTCGCCAATACGAATTTTCCATGAATACCTGCAGGTGTGAGCTCCGCAAAAGCAAAAGAAAAATAGACAAAATACAAAGAAATATAAAAACTAAGATAGACATGAAAAATAAAAATGCAGGAAATGTAAGATAACTATTGGGGTTATTGTCCACCAAGCACGACTTATTCGACTAACGAAGAGTTCTATCTAATAGGGCAATGAAATAAAAGATGCACAGGTAACTGGCTGAATATCCATTATGGTAGCGAGTACTGATATAGAGATAATGCAGTTACCCCTCTACCTAAATAATAATACATGAACAACTCAGGTAGAGGAAATAGGAAATAAGAAGAGGAGGAGCACTGGTCCTCGCTCATCTTATCACAAAAGAAATCCTTGCCTAGCAAGGCGCTGTCCACCGCAGGTCCTCCGGAGGTGATTGCGACGATAGGGGCTTCCACTGCGATGGACGTAGGAACCTTCTCATGTAAGCAGATGCACTCATCGTCGGCATGAACATAAGACTCATCGTCATCCCAACGTACTCGTGGAGACTCAACCCGCACAGGCTAAGATAAAGAAGGGGGTTAAGTAATAAATGAGAGGAAAAACTAAAATGTACAGAATATGGGAGAGTGATCCCAATATCACTCTCAGCATGATCCGAGCACAGATCATCATCGGTATCATATGAGTCGTCTCGTGGGGAATCTGAGAACTCGAGGTCCGCAGTGGTAAGAGAGACTGCCTCGTCCAATAAGGAGGTGTAAACCTCCGTGTACAACCCGTATTCATCGAGGATGGGTCCTACCACAACAAGGTCAGCAGAAGTCAAGGTCAACAAGTCAAGACAGAAGTCAAAGAAAGCGCGCAAGACCGCGGAAGGCCTGGGCGAGTATGGCGAGCTCCCCTCGCAAACTCGCCAAGTAGGCGACTAGGAGAGATACTCGCCCAGACCATGGGAGTTCCCCTAGAAGTCGCCTAGTCGCTAGGGGTGGGGTATAAATATGACCCCCCTCCATGGATTTCCCTATAAATAGGACCCCAGGGGTACGAGGTGAGACACTCAAAATCCACAGTATGATACTCGCAATCTATCCTTTCAACATACTAGCCGAGCCTTTGGATTTCATTTCCTTAGAGGCCAGGTCGTGACCTTGTGACTTAGTCATCAGCTAGTCTCCCTCGTACCTAGTTCGACCACTTTTGGTTGAGAAGATGCTACTCTTTTCGAGCATCCGGGTACGTGTTGGGACATTCCTGCCTCAACATCTGGGATTTTTTTTCCTTCATTCTTCATCCGAGTCACCCAAGTCATCTGACCTTATCTATGAGTCGGTAACCTTAGGCGTCATTGGTCCGAATTATGAGGTTGGGAATTTTCCTGGCTTCAACACTTAGTGCGATGAGCGTGGATCGCAGCCAAGGAGTAAAGTTTTGTGGCTTAATAAGATGACCAATGGTTGCGAGCATGGAGAGTTGGTTGGCAACTCCGCTGGTGTTGGAGATATCATGCAAGGTGGCGAGTTCGTGAAAGTTGCTGTGTTCGAGGAATTCGCAAAGAGGATTGAGAAGACCATCCTTGCCAGGTTTTCTCATCTCCCTGATGTCACAGCGACATCGCCTCATCGCTTGACACCACTGGATGAGGAAGCACTGCCGAGGCGAGCTAGGAAGGAGCCCACTTGGGCAATAGAAGAGTGATCGATGGAGTCGTGACACCATCCGGCGGGCAGCCAAGGGGTCCGTTTTCGGGATCCGATATCGCCGGCGAGATACCATGATACTCGGCAGTGGAGCGAGTATGATGTTTCCAGCAAGGATGAAATTCGCCACCGCCAGGGATGGAGAAGCCCCTTCGGTGACGAGATCCTCGCCACCCCCATTCCCGAAGGCTTTAGAGAGCCCGTTCTCACCTGCTACTTGGGTAGGGATGACCCTGTCAGGGATCTTCAGTGGTTTGAAGACGTCATCTCCATCTTAAACATGTCTGATGCATTTAAGTGCTGGTTTTGTAACATCCCTCAAACAACTAGACCATTAAGAGTGGTTTTGTCTTGACTAGGTCATGAGAGAACCATAAGAAGCTCAAAGGACCAAGTGAACACGGGCCAAGGTGAAAATCACCTTGGTCTCCCTATAACATAACCTCACCACCAGACTTAGGGTTTGACTTTAGGGCTCCAACTTGACCCCATGACCCTACCAAAGCACACTAAACCCCCTTGTGTGGTCCATAAGGTAACTAAGGACCCAATGGGGACATGTAAAGTGGTCAAGTTGGCTTAAGCCCACCCTAACCCTAAATGGGTCAAACTGGCATACTTAGGGTCAGTTGACCCTTCGTTAGCCAAGTGGACCCCACACATGCCTTCCAAACCATATAATGCGGTCAATGGATCACTAGAGACCCAATGGGGTCAACACAAAAGGGTAAGTTGACACAAGTCAACCATAACACTAAAATGGTCAAAGTGCCCTAGCTAAGGGGCAGGTGACCTACAAGGTACCAAGACAACGCTACCCAACCCTACCTAGACCCTAGGGGAGGTCAATGAGTCACCAAGGACGCATTGGGGTCCACCCAAAAGGTCATTTTGACCAAGGTCAACTCCACCCTTGAAACGGATCAAACTAGCGTAAATGGCTAGCTCAAGCGAAATCCACTTGGGCTAAGCCCAATTAAGGTGGCTCATTGGTTTATGCGGCTAGAAAATATCAGATTAGCCACCTAATTCTTGTAAATGTTGACTAGGAGAGACAAGCTTCATATTGCCCTTTAATGGAGGAGAGAGAAATGAGATGAAGACCATTCATGGCCAAGGAAGAGCAAGTGCCCCTCCATCCACCTCCAAGGGGGGCTGGTTCAACTCCCCATTTAATCTGGGGAAGGTCAGGGGCCATTTTGGTGGCTATTCATGGCCAGAACAGTGAATCCAGCCATGGCCGAGTCAAGCTTTCAATGGCCATTAATGGCCATTGACGGCTTGGCCTCTCCCCTCCCCAACTAGTGTTTTAAACAACATCAGTGGCATGAGAGGAGTCCTTCCCACCATTTACCATAAGATTTCGAGCCACTTTACTGTACTGTTGCAGAACTCCGACAACACCTCAACCTCAAATTGTAACCCAGCGATCGACTCGACTCCAGACCACCAATATGGTCCTCCTCTTCCCCTTCTTCAATGGGTAGATCATAGATTCAATAAGGAAAAGAATCGGGCTCAATTGAGCCTGATCCAACCTTTCAATTTCTCTTATTTTACAAAAAAAAATTAACCTGTTGGGATCGCTGAAATCCACCCCTCCGGCGGCTGTGCAGCCGCCTGGCAATAGCCACTACCTCGACGGAGGTGGTGGTGGCAGTGGCCGGCCAGGGAGGTGGCCAGGTGGCCGGGAAATGCGCAAGGAACAAGCTCCAGGACAGGGGAATCCTAGTAATCGGATGGAGCTTGAGGATGACGGGATGCCATTTATTTTGCGCCAAGATTCGTGCGCCCTGATTTTATCCCTAGGAAATAATGATTTCAATTATGTGATTTTCTGTCACACATTTTACATTTAATGTTTCTATTTTTAAAAAATACCTAGGTGTTGTTTCAGAGAAAATTATCAACATGAAAATTATATCTCTATGGGTCAACTTTATTGTAAAATTGATTTGAACCAATTTGGGTAAGGGGTTTGACCATAACACTCATTTTTGTGATGTCTATCCCTAGTACTAGTTAGAGATTTAAATTTGTGCCCCCACTTCACCACAAGTCCAAATGACCTGAAATTTGTAAAGGGAGTCATTATAACATATACCTAGGTCATGCCCAAAAATGGGAATTTTTGGATATACTTTTTCTATAGTTTTTTAAATTATTTTATAATCCTAGGGTAATTTAATTATGGGACCTAATGACCTCCAAACCCACCAAA
The DNA here is from genome assembly GCA_039583875.1 of Platanthera guangdongensis. NCBI lineage: Eukaryota > Viridiplantae > Streptophyta > Magnoliopsida > Asparagales > Orchidaceae > Platanthera > Platanthera guangdongensis. The sequence continues at coordinate 117,963,480 of CM077162.1, read as the reverse complement.
ATTTTGTTGAGTGGTCCTTGGGGTCATCATAAGGATCTGAATAAATTTTCATCCCATTTAGTCATGATTTAGTTTGGAAATAAGCAAACTCTATCCTTGCCCTAAAAGGGGTATTTAGGTCAAAAGTGCTCCTTGTGGGTTGAGTGGTCAAATCACCTCAACAGAGGATGAAACATGGGCCACTGGTTTGATATGATGCTTGTTGGGTATTGTATCCACATTAACCCAGATTTGATGAAATCACCCTTGAACTAAGATTAATTAAGTTGTATTTGATGCTTTGGTTGAGTTATGTGTTTGTAGGACTTTAATGGCACGTGTAGACCAATGTCAGTGTATAATGGGTCACCAAACACAAGACAATATAGTGTAATCCCTTATTGTGTGTTACAAGGTGTTGACTCATGTGTAGTCTCTTTATTGGGATACACTTCATATTCAAGCACTAGGACTTATTGTAAAATACTTGATGTTGGTCTCACCAAAGAAGAAGAGAATTCTGTCAAAGAGAATTTACTATGTATTTTACTCGAGTAGTTCTATACCTACTCGAGTGAATAGCTTAGTTAATACTCGAGTAAAATTATTCTTACTCGATTACAGATGATAGATCCCGAGTAGTCAATTCATGGCTCTCGAGTAGTTAAGACATAAACTCAAGTAGTTTCCCTCTTACTCTCGGGTTTATAGATTTTTTCGCGAGATATATTCTAAGTAAAATACTCGAGTAACACTTTATAGTACTCAAGTAGTTTATACCTTCTGTCTTGAGTTACAGAACTCTGAACCTCGTGTAATTTCTATTTACTCGAGTAGTTAAGTCATGTACTCGAGTAGTTCATTTACTACTCGAGTAGTCCAGTATTTATACTCGAGTAACCATAATTTCTTCCCTCAGAATTTCTCTAAGTTAATTACTCGAGTACTCATTTCCATATACTCGAGTAGTTCTTATCCTCTCGAGTAGTTCATCTTCACTACTCGTGTAACACCCCCTATCCGTCGCATAGCATATAACAGTAGGTCCGGCCGGGGCCCGACGCCATATACCACAGACAGACCGGGTGGTTACTCATGGAAACCATCCAACCAATCATAACGTCCTACACAGAGCATTCTAGCGGAAGCAGATTAATAAGTTGCAATAAAGAACCCAGCACTAAAGCATGAATGTCTACTAATACCAAACTAGGAATGTTGTACATACACAAGTACAAGCCTTAAGGCCTTATAAAATGGTTCACTTGATATTACATGTTTTACAAACCACGGCACGCAGGCCGGTCATACATGAATAAAGCAGTAAACACTCCAACTAGGTCTTCGAGGGTCGGCTTTGCAATTTGGGCTTTAGCCCGCTATTGACTGCTTGGTCCAGCAGCACCTGCAAGCAACAAACCACCGCACGGTGGCAAAACAAGGCAACGGTCTGCAATGCTGACCAAATTATAACGATCCCGCCCCCAGCTCGGGGCGGCGATGATCCTTCCCTGCTTTTCATTAGCATAAGCGAGCAATATATCAATATTCATTTCATCACAGACGTTGGCTCGCACGGCCACACGCCCCGTGCTCTCAGGGCACATTCTCGGTGAATCGGTCGATGTCACGTCAATTAAAGCCATAGACATTCCGGACTCACCACCGCCACTTTGACGTCCGAACCTATGAGCAATATGACTTCTTGGCCTGGGTCACGACAATTTAAGCCATTGACCGCCGAAGACCCTAATCTATGTCAACGGCAAGTGCCATGTACCCTTAGGTCTCTTTAACCGAACGACATAGAACGGGTACGGTTCCATCTAACCCGTGCTCACATTGCAACGACAATTTAAGCCATTTGCGCGGGTCAAACTTCTCCCGAGTCTCATTTCCATCACAATTCACATAACCCGGTTATATTCAAGTTGGCTCTCAGGCCACCAAGTTGGCAAGATCACGCATCTGCCCAGTTTTCCGGTTGCACCTTTGGGTTAATCCCCAAGGCTCCCTGTTGCAATCTACCGTGTAGAAAACCCAAAAAATAACCAATAGCACGGAGTCTTCTCCGGCATTATGCAATGCAACATCACCGATCCAGACCAACATGTCCGGATAGGCTTCACACATCATACCTATGTCCGTTCTCGCTTACGGACTCTAAACAACGGGGACTTCACATATCTACCCGAAGGAACGCCTCCAACTCACCGCAAACTCGCGAGAGCAGGCTTCCTACGCAAAGAAGGAGAGCTACACATGCTCAAGAAGAGAATCGTTACCCTAGCGCTTCTGTTTGGCGCCATGGAAAAGTAAGCGGATGAAAAGCACGCACTCTCTTCGCCTCCGTGGATCCGAAGTCGTCTAGCGATTTGGAGCTTCGAAGCTCCTCCAATTGCCGGATCTAGCTTCTTCTTCCTTCCTTGGCTCTCCTCTCTCTCTAAGCTTTAGAAAGATAACCACTCATGAAAAGTGAGGGTTTCTAAGGCCCAAGCCCGGGTATATCCCATCAGGAACAACCCCCAGTCGTTGGATAACCAATTAAAGAAACGAACGGCTTTGATTCGGGACTGAAATGTCCAAACTGGACCGAACACTGCCTGGCACACGCCCGTGTCCAGGGTCGTGTGCCTCATTCGCCGTCAAAATCGACGCGCCTGCAACAACACACGGGCATCGAACATGCCCGTGTTTGACCTGATATGCCCGTATTACACCTGACACGGTCGTGTGGCCGAACGTGTACCCCCATCGATTTATCCCGAAAATAACCCGAGAACTGCACGGGTTCTAGGACACGCCCGTGTCCTTGCCCGTGTCTACCTCAACACGCCTGGGCTCCAGGCCATGTACACGGTCTCGACACTCGACCCTTCGTCGGGCGAAGTTCGTCGACCTCACGACACGGCGTTGGACACGCCCGTGTCCTAGGTCGTGTGCTTTATCTCGACTCATCGTCGAGCAAAATTCGTCGACTCCCAGGGACGAGTGTCGACATGGGTCGACACGCCCTGCGACACTCCCGTATCGCAAGTCGTGTGCCATGTCTCGACACTTCGTCGAGCGCAGAGTGTCGACTTCGCGGGCTGAGTGTTGACACGGGTCGACACGCCCTGCGACACGCCCGTGTCGCAGGCCGTGTGCCCAGTCTCGACACAATGTCGAGAGCAAAATGTCGACTTTGCCGGCTGAGTGTCGACACAAGCCTGACATGCCTTGGGACACGCCCGTGTCCCAGGTCGTGTGCCTTCTGCCAGAACCCAAAATTGGCCCAAAACGTCCCTCGTTGCTCTTTTGAGTTTCGGGGCGTTACAACTCTCCCCCTCTTAAAAGAATTTCGTCCACGAAATTATATAAAGGAAAGACATGTACAAAACCAAAATTTGTACCTGAGCGGAACAACTCCGGATACTCGTCAAGCATAGTCTGCTCTCGCTCCCAAGAGAGCTCCTCATGACCATAATTGTCTCATCGGACTTTGACCATCCTGATCTCTTTATTGCATAGCCGCTTGACCTCCGAGTCCTCAATCCGCAGGGGCTTGACCTTTGTCTTCAGCCCACTATCCACCGGCACTTGATCAACCACGATCACTAGCGTACGCTCTTGCACCGCCTTCCGAAGCATCGAAATATGGAATACATCGTGTAATCCACCAAGCTTCACTGAAAGCTTCAACAGATAGGCGGCTTCACTAACTCGCTCCAGAACCTCAAATGGCCCAAGGTACCTCGGGCTTAGCTCTTCCAATCGCAGCACCCGCGAGACACCCTTGAACGGCTTGATCTTTAAGTACACATAGTCGCCCACAGCGAACTCCACGTTCCTGTGCTTGGCATTATAGTACTTCGCTTGCCGGTCCTGAGCGATAAGCAACCTCTCCCGAATGCTTCTCACGAAAGAAGTAGCATCCTCCACTTCTAATCGCTTATACAACTTTGACTCACCCGTTTCTAGCAAAGACAACAGCGTGCGACATTTTCTACCATATAGTGCCTCGAAGGGCGCCATTTGAATACTCACTTGGTAGCTATTGTTGTATGCGAACTCCACCAAATAAAGGTCGTCTTCCCATTACTTTCCAAAATCCAAGACACACATGCGGAGCATGTCTTCCATGGTTATATTGACCCTCTCGGTCTACCCATCCGTTTGCGGATGGAAGGCTGTGCTGAATTTTAGCTTTATTCCCAACATTTGCTGCACAAGCCTCCAATCATTGGACGTGAACTGCCCATCCCGGTCACTCACGATGCTGCGGGGCACACCATGAAGTCGTACAATGTTATCCACATACAGTTTTGCCAACTTCTCCACCGGATCATCCTTCCTATGCGGAATGAAATGCGACACCTTCGTTAACCGATCTACGACCACCCAAATGGCGTCATTACCCTTTTGCGACCTTGGCAAACCGTGCACAAAGTCCATAGAGATGTCGTCCAATTTCCACTCCGGAATAGGCAAGGACTTAAGAAATCCTCCCGGCTTCTGACATTCCTACTTCACCAAGGCGCAAGTTTGGCACTTCGCCACGTAGAGCGCCACATCTTTCTTCAAACCCGGCCACCAAAACAGTTTCTTCGCATCGCGATACATCTTCATGCTCCCCGGGTGAATTGATTACTTGGTATGGTGCGCCTCGTACAACAATTCCACCCGCAAATTACCCACACTTGGGACGCACAGACGACCATCTTTCCAAAACAATCCGTCCTCCACAACGAATTGGGAATTTGACCCATCCAGAGCCTCTACCATGAACTGCTTCATATGGACATCCATATCCAAAGCCTGCCGAATCCGATCAGCCATGTCATATTGGACTTCGGTCCAATTCAGAACTGCTTTAGCACTTGATTGCCTATCCACACAAACAATCTCCAATGCCTCCAACTCCCGCACCAACCGCTCATCATGCACCGATAGCCAATTGGCTTGAGCTGGGGCTTGGCGACTCAACACGTCCGCAACCGCATTACCTTTACCCGGCACGTAGTGGATCTTGAATGTATAGTCCCCCAGGAACTCCATCCATCTATGCTTCCACATATTCAGATCCTTCTGATCGATCAGGTACTTCATGCTCATATGATCGGTGTAGATATCAATCTTCACACCGTACAAAAAATGTCTCCACAGCTTCAAGGCAAAAATCACGGTCGCTAACTCCAAGTCATGGACCGGATAATTCCTCTCGTGCACTTTCAGCTGTCTCGAGCCATAAGCTATCACACTTCCGTGTTGTAGTAGCATGCAACCCAAACCGCTGCCCGAAGCATCACTATAAATCTCATAGCCTTCGATCCCACATGGCGAACTCAGCACAGGCGTCGTGGTCAACCGACACTTCAAGTCCTCAAAATCTCGCGCGCACTCCGACGTCCAAACGAACTTCTGCTCCTTCCTCGTCAAAGTAGTGAGAGGTAACGCTATCCGCGAGAAGTTCTCTACGAAGCGCCTATAATAGCCGGCAAGCCCCAGAAAGCTCCGGACTTCCGCTACCGTAGCAAGCTCAGGCCACTCCCGTATCGCAACAATCTTCGCCGGATCCACAGCAATACCCTCTCCAATCACTATATGCCCGAGGAACGCCACTGAGGATAACCAAAACTCGCACTTTGATAACTTGGCATACAACTGATTCCTCCTTAGCGTCTCTAAAACCAAATGAAGATGCTTGAAGTGATCTTCCTCACTTTACGAGTACACCAAAATATCGTCGATGAAGACGATCACAAAATGGTCTAAGTACTCTCTAAAAGTGCTGTTCATCAAATCCATGAACACTGACGACGCATTAGTCAGCCCAAACGGCATGACCGTAAACTCGTAATGCCCGTATCTCGTACTGAACGTTGTCTTCGGGATATTACTCTCCCTTATTCGCAGCTGATAGTACCCGGACTTGAGATCCAACTTCGAGTACACCGTCGACCCGACCAACTGATCAAAAAGATCATCGATCCGGGAGATCGGGTACTTGTTCTTCTCCGTCAACTTGTTGGGCTCCCGATAATCAATACATAGCCTCAAGCTTCCGTCCTTCTTCTTAACAAAGAGGACCGGTGCGCTCCAAGGCGAAGAACTTGGGCGCACATACCCTTGCTCCAACAACTCTTGCAGTTGAACCTTCAGCTCCGCCATTTCTTTAGGCGCTAGCCGATAAGGAGATTGTGACACAGGCTTTTCACCTGGCACTAGCTCAATCGTGAAGTCTATCACCCGCTGAGGCGGGGCTCCAGGAAGATCTCTAGGGAACACATCAGGGTACTCCGATACCACTGAAATATTATCCAACACGGGCTTCGGCTTTGCAACCTCCACTAGTGTAAAGAATAGTTCCGCACCGGCACGAACCGCCTTCACCACCTGAAGAGCAGACATCAACGTCTTGCTCGACCCCTTTAAGCCCGTAAAAGTCGTTTCATGACTTTCTCCCAGCTTGACTTCCTTGCGACCGCATTCAATATAGGTCTGCTGCTCCGAGAGCCAGTCCATGCCAAATATAACGTCGAACTCCACCAATGGAAGTAAAGACGCCTGCAGATCGAACTCCTGATTCCCAATACGAATCTTAACATCGCAGATCCTATCCGCACGCATCGAACACCCATTGGGCAACAACACATCCAACTTATCCTTCGTCATCGAAGAAGGGACTCCGATGCGTGATATAAATCCTTCGGACAAGAAGCAGTGTGAAGCTCCCGTATCGAAGAGTGCTCTTGCTGGATTTTCACAAATCAAAACAAATCCTAAACAAGCAGTGGTAAGGTAACATGTGCATAACAAGTATTTAAAGAAATTGACTTGCTATAAATTAAACTGTACCTATCACCACATTCGTCTGTTTAATGGCCTCCTGTTGGCCAAGATTATATACCCTTGGTTGGGCCGGAGCATAGTGGGACGCGGTCGACTCCACCGCCTTGCCCTTCTATTCATAGGTCGCTCTCGGCCTTCTCTCAGACTTGGGGAATCCGCTCCAACAATCGCGGGCAAAGTGCCCCGACTTTCCGCAAGTAAAACATGTGCCCGGGGTCCGACCCGTAGTCGTCCCAAAAGCACCAGAAGGAGCTGGACCCGAAGTCCTATGCTTCTTGAAGGACCTTCGATAGCCGGACTTTGAAGTAGTCGGCAATTTGAATTCAGACCTCTTATCACCCAAGCTTTTCTTTGCTTGTACGTTCTTCATATCCTTCTCCAAGGACCGGGCCGTGTTGGCCAAGGTTAAGAAACCCTGCGTCATCGGCCCCGAGAGTAGTAACCTCAACTCATCTCTCAAGCCTTCGTAGAATCGATTCGTCTTGCGCTCCTCATCCGCGATGGTGGAGCTAGCATATCGACTCAAACGAGTAAACTCGTGGAGATATTCATCCATGCTCTTCTCGCCCTGCACCAACTTCAGGAACTCGTTCTCCATAGAATCCTCTGAGTAGAAGGGAGGTACCTTGCTAAGAACAATCCCGAGAACTCCTCCATCGAGACATCAACAAGTTGTCTACCTCTCAGTAGATGCAGCTCCAATCCTTCACACCATAATCTCGCTTCACCGTCCAGAAGGAACGTAGCGATGGTGGTCATTTGTCACTCCTCTGTCTCCATTGTTGTCATGACTCTCTTCACCCTGGAGAGCCAGTCTTCAGCTTGAGATGGGGTTCCCAACCCCGAGAATACCGGAGGGTTAAAGCTCATTACGTTCTTAAGCTGCCTCTCGGTTGCCCTCCTTGGCACTAACGGTTCCACTACCACTTGTTCCACTCTCCTCGGCTCAGCCTCTTGCAGCGGTACCTGCTCCATCGCAGGAGCGGGCTGCTACGTTTGCCTTGCAGGCTGCGCATTAATAATGGCCAACACTGCTTCGGCCACCAATCATATGGTCTCAGCCGATAGAGGTGTTGCAGGAGCTTCATTAGGTGCACTGCTAGCCTCAAAAACTCGACGTTCCGACGGCCCAGCATCACTTCTGGTCACCTATAGTGGTACAAAACACCGTTAAGTGACCAAATAAAATTGCAAACAGCAATTATAGGAACACGAAGGTTCCTCAAACACGTGTATTTTCATTCCTAAGTGGACATTCATAGGTTCTTTTACTGTTATAACGATGACGCACACAATATTCTCACCACACCGTAAAAAGAATTCGCCCCCGAATTCATCTTAAGCCCGACCAAAACCAGTAGTCTGATACCAAATTGTAACACCCCCTATCTGTCGCATAGCATATAGCAGTAGGTCCGGCCGGGGCCCGACGCCATATACCACAGACAAACCGGGTGGTTACTCATGGAAACCATCCAACCAATCATAACGTCCTACACAGAGCATTCTAGCGTAAGCAGATTAATAAGTTGCAATAAAGAACCCAGCACTAAAGCATGAATGTCCACTAATACCAAACTAGGAATGTTGTACATACACAAGTACAAGCCTTAAGGCCTTACAAAATGGTTCACTTGATATTACATGTTTTACAAACCATGGCACGCAGGCCGGTCATACATGAATAAAGCAGTAAACACTCCAATTAGGCCTTCGAGGGCCGGCTTTACAATTTGGGCTTTAGCCCGCTATTGACCGCTTGGTCCAGCAGCACCTGCAAGCAACAAACCACCGCACGGTGGCAAAACAAGGCAACGGTCAGCAATGCTGACCAAATTATAACGATCCCGCCCACAGCTCGGGGCGGCGATGCTCCTTCCCTGCATTTCATTAGCATAAGAGAGCAATATATAAATATTAATTTCATCATAGACGTTGGCTCGCACGGCCACACGTCCCGCGCTCTCAGGGCACATTCTCAGTGAACCGGTCGATGTCACGTAAATTAAATCCATAGACATTCCGGACTCACCACCACCACTTTGAAGGCCGAATGTATGAGCAATATGTCTTCTTGGCCTGAGACACGACAATTTAAACCATTGACCGCCGAAGACCCTAATCTATGCCAACGACAAGTGCCACGTACCCTTAGGTCTCTTTAACCGAATGACATAGAACGGGTACGGTTCCATCTAACCCGTGCTCACATCGGAACGACAATTTAAGCCATTTGCGCGGGTCAAACTTCTCCCGAGTCCCATTTCCATCACAATTCACATAACCCGATTATGTTCAAGTTGGCTCTCAGGCCACCAAGTTGGCAAGATCATGCATCCGCCCAGTTTTCCGGGTGCACCTTTGGGTTAATCCCCAAGGCTCCCTGTTGCAATCTACCGTGTAGAAAACCCGAAAAATAACCAATAGCACGGAGTCTTCTCCGGCATTATGCAATGCAACATCACTGATCCAGACCAACATGTCCGGATAGGCTTCACACATCATGCCTATGTCAGTTTTCGCTTACGGACCCTAAACAACGGGGACTTCACATATCTACCCGAAGGAACGCCTCCAACTCACCGCAAACTTGCGAGAGCGGGCTTCCTATGCAAAGAAGGAGAGCTACACATGCTCAAGAAGAGAATTGTTACCCTAGCGCTTCTCTTTGGCATCATGGAAAAGTAAGCGGATGAAAAGCACCGCACTCTCTTTGACTCCGTGGATCCGAAGTCGGCTAGCGATTTGGAGCTTCGAATCTCCTCCAATGGCCGGATCTAGCTTCTTCTTCCTTCCTTGGCTCTCCTCTCTCTCTAAGCTTTAGAACGATAACCACTCATGAAAAGTGAGGGTTTCTAAGGCCCAATCCCGGGTTTATCCCATCAGGAACAACCCCCAGCCGTCGGATCACCAATTAAAGAAACGAACGGCTTTGATTCGGGACTGAAATGTCCAAACTGGACCGAACACGGCCTGGCACATTCCCGTGTCCAGGGCCGTGTGCCTCATTTGCCGTGAAAATCGACGCGCCTGGAACAACACACGAGCATCGAACACGCCCGTGTTCGACCTGACACGCCCGTGTTCCACCTGACACGGCTGTGTGGCCGGCCGTGTACCCCCATCGATTTATCCCGAAAACAACCCGAGAACTGCACGGGTTCTAGGACACGTCTGTGTCCTTGCCCGTGTCTACCTCAACAAGCCTGGGCTCCAGGCCGTGTACACGGTCTCGATACTCGACACTTCATCGAGCGAAGTTCGTCAACCTCACGACACGGCATTGGACACGCCCGTATCCTAAGTCGTGTGCCTTGTCTCGACACATCGTCGAGCAAAATTCGTCGACTCCACGGGACGAGTGTCGATACGGGTCGACATGCCCTGCGACACGCCCATGTCGCAGGCCGTGTGCCATGTCTCGACACTTCATCGAGCGCAGAGTGTCGACTTCACAGGCTGAGTGTCAACACGGGTCGACACGCCCTGCGACACGCCCGTGTCGCAGGCCGTGTGCCCAGTCTCGACACAATGTTGAGAGCAAAATGTCGACTTCACCGGCTGAGTGTCGACACAAGCCTGACACGCCCTGGGACACGCCCGTGTCCCAGGCTGTGTGCCTTCTGCCAGAACCCAAAACTGGCCCAAAATGTCCCACGTCGCTCTTTTGAGTTTCGGGGCGTTACAACTCGAGTAACCCAAAATTCCAGTTCAGAAAATATTTTATGTCCCTGACTCGAGTAATTCATCTACCACTCGAGTAGCTTACTCTCATTTACTCGAGTAGTATTTCTTGTGCTCAAGTAGTCTAACTCCATTTCACGTGTAATTGCTTAAGTACTCGAGTAAGTCTTTTTGGTACTCGAGTAGCTGATCAACTTCTCAATTTTCTTCAAGAATATACTCGAGTAGTTTTCTTCAGGTTACTCGAGTAACTGTCTCTAAGTAGTCGAGTAGTTATCTTCAGCACTCTCGAGTAGTTATATAAAGTACTCGAGTAGTAACTTCTTCACTCAAGTATATTACTTCAGTTTTCTCAAATATTTCGTTAAGTCTGGATTAATAGATTCCTTTATGAGCCTTGACGTGATTAGTCCACGTGTACCTCATTATGGATTAACTATGACAGATTATCATCGATCCTATATAAGGTCTTGTCAAACCCTAAGATAATCAGAAGTTTTTGCAGCCAAATTTTTTTTCAAAGTTTTTTATTCCCCCCTCTCTCTGTCCAAGAAGCAAAACTGTCGCCGTCGGTTCTCATCTGGCTAGGGTTTTCATTTTCAGAGGATTCAGATTAAGAAGGTTTTACAGATCGAGATTGTCGCACCGCTCTTCATCTTCTATTCGATCGTGTGAAGCCAAGAAGATCCAGAATTGATTTTGCCGAGATTTTCTTCACGTATCTAATAAAGTCGAAAAGTCTAGAAGAAGAAGATCCTGTCCGATTACTTGCAGATCTGATAAAGATTCATAGTTTGTATTTCATACACATTTTATTTCATTGTTGTAGTAGAGTTTTTCTCCGAGTGTAGGAGCATTTGACTCCGAGATTGTAGGAAGTTTCATCTTCCGAGTGTAGATCCGATTTATGGATCGAGATTGTAGGAATGTTATTCTGAGGCGTAGGATTGGTTTTTCAATCTGAGATAGTGGAGTACCCGAGTCTAGTTTATTGCTAGATCGTTGAGGGAAAGTGGATGTAACCAAGATTGGGGAACCAATATAAATCTTGCTACGTCTGTGATTGATTGGTACAAAGTTTTGTGCATAGATCTAATTTTTTATTCCGTAAAAAGACGCACATCTCACCTATTCACCCCCTCTAGGTGATTTAGGCAGACAACTAATAACTTTCAATTGGTATCAGAGGCAGGTTGATCATTAAAAGATTAACAACTTGATCAGATCCTTCTCTTGTTGTCTTTTGAGATATACCAACCATGGACAAGGCTAAAGATTTTGCCAAGCTTCCTTTGTGCACCAAGAATAATTTTCCCATGTGGAAAGTGAGAATCAAATTCTTTATGCAGGCTGTGGATCCAAGAATCTTCATGATAGTAGAAGAAGGTCCTTACATTCCGATGATAATCTCCACTATTGATCCAACAAAGAAAGTTCCAAAGAAACAAATGGATCTAGACAAGGACGAGATTGCACTTGTGTCATTAGACAAAAAGGCCAAAAACATTATAGCAAGTGTAGTCGATGACTCCATGCTGCAAAACCTTATCCACTGTCAGTCTGCAAAGGAGATGTGGCAGTCTCTAGTTACCTTTATGGAAGGTACAGAAGAAGTGAGGGATGATAGAAGATCAGTTCTAAATCAAAAGTACAAAGCCTTCCGACAAGGAAACAAGGACACCATTGCTGACACATTTGAGAATTTATTCAAGATAGTAAATGGCCTAAGGGTCTATGGCAGAGTCTTCACTAACGGAGAATTAAATGACAAGTTCTTGAGATCCCTAACTAAGGAATGAGATAACAAGGTCTGTGCCATCAGGGAGTTTGGAAAACTATCCGAGACAGACCCACAGAATCTCTTCGAGAAGCTTATGTAGTATGAGCTTCAACTTAACACCAGAAAGGCTGAAGAAGAGAAGAGGAGGTCTATATTCAAAGAGAAGTCTGTTGCTTTAAAGGTAGAAACCTCAAAGAAATCAAAGGTTGTTCCTCCTGATCCAGCTCAAGAAGTAAGTGAAGAGGAAACATCGGAGCCAAGTACCTCAGGCTCTGAGCTATCTGAAGGAGTGTTCTCAATACTCTCACGACAGTTCAAGAAATTCTTGAACAAGAAGAAGCACTGGAAAGGCAAGGATGCCTCTTATAGAAGATCACGACGTGATGGTGATCGTCAAAGAAAAGGCTCAAGTAGCCTCAACAGGTATACTTCTAAACAGAACAAACATATTTCTACTGACATCATTTGCTACTGCTGTAATAAGTCAGGACACGTCATTGCTGACTGGCCCCATAAGAAGAAGGAGGGTGGAAGAAGAGAGGAAAAGAAGTCCTCATACAACAAGAAGAGGACAGAGAAGAGCTTAATAACAAAAAACGGCAATACTCTTTGTGACTCCGACTCATCAGAGTCGAGTGAAGAAGAAGAAGCCTATTTTGGGCTTATGGCTCAGACAGATGACGAACAAGAGCCCCAGTTCACTCGGAAGGTAAACTCACACACTCCTCTTTCAGAATCTGAAGCTTCTGAGCATGATCGTTAGGACAACTCTTCTAACGATGAGTCTGAACTCATGGCCCATTATAAGGAGTTGATCATGGCTTACGACAAATGTCGCCGAGCCGTGAAAACTCAGGCTAAAGAGATAAAGTCTCTAAAAGCTGAAGAGATCATCTGTAGAGAAGAAGTCACTAAAACTGACTCACTCGAAGTGAATTTCAATAATGTTATTGAAGAATACAACAAAGCTCTTGAGCACCTTGATCTAAAAGAGAAAATCATCAAAGAGTTGGAAGAACAACTTGTTGCTGAGAGGAAACTTGTTGAAAGTTTCTCAAAGCTTAAGACTATTTTTCCATTCATTGCTGAATTCTCAGCGAAGACCAAGGGTGCTGGATTAGGCCATGAATGAGCTCCTAGCAAATCTACTAGGAGAAATAAGGCCCAACGGAATAATAAGGCCGCTAAGAAGGCCTTGGCCAAAGAGAAGGGGAAAGCCCCTCAAGATCAGAACTCATTCAAAAAGGTCATATTTCCGTCAAATGAGTTTGATCTTGACTCGTCCTACAGACACTTTGCTAGGCCTACCTATGTAGGGCCAAAGTCCCGTTATCAAGGATGGACTCACCCTAGAAACTTTGGTGAAAGTATCTTTAAGGCACCTTATGACGAAGTGATTCTTCAGAGCTATGGCCCTTTCAATCATGGTCATAACTTCAAGAACGCACCAAAGGCAAAGCCTGTTGCAGAAAAGCTAGTGAAGGAGAAGAAAACATGTGATTGTCATCATCATGAAGCTTCTTCTTCCAAAAATGATTCCCCTGCTAGACCACAACCTCAAAATGCCAAGCAGGAGAACATAAGGCAAAGATACAACATATTTGACTATTAGTGTTGTGGTAAAATTGGTCACTTTGCCATCGATTGCTGGTTTAATCCCAGAAATGCTGCAACCCCTCATGTTTGCAATATGAGAAAGACCACTCCTAATGTTAATATTCGTAGGGGGAGTGTTCTAACCCGAGACCAAGGACCCAAACATATTTGTCTTCCTAAGGCAAACTGATTGTGATTGAAGGTATGTCCAAAGGCCGCCAAAATTCCAATTTGGTATTTGTACAGTGGATGCTCTCGGCATATGACCGGGACTAGAAGCCTACTTCAGAACTTCTCCCCAGTCATGAACGGACCAAAGGTCATCTTTGGAGGTTCGCACCGAGGAATCACCAAAGGCTACGGTATGATTACGAAAGGTAGTGTATCCTTCTCAGATGTAGCTTACGTCGAAGGTTTGGAACATAACCTTATAAGCATAAGTCAACTCTGCGATAAAGGATACATAGTTGAGTTTCACGCTGATAAGTGCTTGATAAAATCTGTTGATAATATGGAAACGATTCTATCCTGCACTCGAAGTAGAAATATATTTTGTTTGAATTTCATTTGTATAGACTCTTCTACACTAGTGTGCTTTTTAGCAAAAGGTAGTGCCTCTCTTGGCAACCAATGACACAAGAGACTAGCACATATTAATTCCAAAACTATTAATAAATTATTTTAATTAACTTAGTACGTGATGCCCCAAATGTCAAGTACGTCAAAGATAGACCTTGTCATGCATGTGTAAAAGGCAAGCAAACAAGGGCTACCTTTAAAAGTATTATTGGCAATGATTCTAATAGATGTCTTCATCTACTGCATATGGACTTATTTAGTCCACTGCAAATTAGAAGTTTGGGAGCTAAGGATTATACGTTAGTAATTGTTCATGATTACTCGCGCTTTTCGTGGGTGTTCTTTCTGAAACACAAGTCAGATACCTTCAACATCTTTACTAATTTTGTCAGGCAAGTTCAGAATGAGTACAACTGCTCCATAGTCAAAATCAGAAGTGACAATGGAACAGAGTTCAAGTGTGGGGCCATGACAGAATTTTGTGAAAGCTTGGGTATCTTTCATGAGTTTTCTTCTCCTCGTACTCCACAACAGAATGGAGTGGCTTAGAGAAGGAATAAAACACTCATAGAGGCCTACAGGACCATGTTGAGTGATGCCTCACTACCAAAATATTTCTAAGCTGAATCCATCAACACTGCATACCACATGCAAAATCGAGCACTCATAAACAAAAACCACGATAAGACATCTTACGAACTTCTAAAGGACAGGAAACCAACCGTCTCATATTTTATAATTTTTGGTTGTAAATGTTTCGTGCTTAACAATGGTAAGTATCATACTACCAAGTTCAGCGAAAAGAGCTTTGATGGTATTTTTGTAGGATATAGTAGCCTTAGTATGGCATACAGGATATTCAATAGAAAAACCTGGTCGTAGAAGAATCAATATATGTTGTATTTGATGAGATGAGCTTGCTGCAAGGCAACTCTTCTAGTGTGCTTACTGAAGATGCAGGTACAAAGTTGAAAGAACTCAGCTTGGATGAACCATCTGAAGACAAAGATGAAAACTTGATGGAGATTTTATAAAGTTTTGAAAAATATCCAAACTAAACTCTCAACTAGGCAAGTGCACCTATCGAAATTTAGTATAGGAAATATCGTATTTAAACTCGGGGATCGTTGAGTATTTGTACTCACAAGGAAGAGCTATTATTTTATCGATCGGAAAATTGGTTTTGCGAAAACGAAAACAAACGTTAAACTAAGAGGAGAAATTCGATGAATAAAAGGCTAGAACTTGATCTAGAATCCCTTTGGACTAGAATAAAATCCACGAAATTAAAGAGCACAAGCATCTAAATTATTAACTTCGACCGCGGAGGTTCCAAAGCTACGAAGCGCCTCTCTCGAGAATACGCACTCGACTAACCTTAGGTAGATCGATTAAGACCTCTCGGTCAGTCGAAAGACCTAAGCTTGCTTTAGGCGGTGAACCTCACTAATGGAGTTGACTCCAAGGCGGAAGAATTTTGCGTTCCTCTCTCGAGGGGTGCAAGAAACTCTCTTTATTCCTGAGTAATCTACTCGTATCCACAACCTCTCGATAAATCTAGGATACGGATTTAATATCGAATACACATAATTTGTAATTAGATGAAATAAAAATCAAAGATAAATTGAAGTACTTAAATTAGAAAGCTTGAGAAATTGAGACAAAATAAAGAATTTTATTCTACTCCAAAGTTCACCATGATCAAGTGCTAATTGAAAATTAGCTACTCATCATGATGGGAGAGTTACAAGAAAAGTTGGGAAGAGACATGATTATCAAAAGTGCTTCAAATAAAAGCTACACTATGAGTTGAAAATGCAGGAAAAACAGTAAATAAACAGAACTAAGCTCCCAAAAATCTCCTCCTGAGCATCTGAAGTTGTCTGGAATTTATAGATGAAGTTGCTGGGTGATCACGCCCCTAGGTCACGCCCTTGACCTAGGGCGTGTCGGTCTCGGAACCATCGTCTTCAAGTCCTCTGAACGTTGGCGCGAAACCGCCAGAAGTCGTTAATTAGCGGGTCACGCCCCTAGGTCACGCCCGTGACCTACGGAGTCTCTTGACAGTTGCAGAAAAATGACGGGAAGCAGAAACGTCGAGAATAACTCCGGACGTTGTTAGAAGGGTCATGCCCATTGTCACGCCCATGACCTTCGGCGTGTCTTGCGAAACTCCCAGCGCTTGAAACTGCAGCATTAAGTCGGCACGCCGGGATGTCATAGGGTTAGGCACGCCCGTGACAAATTGGTCACGCCCGTGACTTGTTGTGCAAATAGAAACTGTCGTTGACTGGAAGACTGGACCAAACACTGGATGTAACGCCTGGCGTACATGCCCGTATGATCCTTGTCATGCCCGTGACTTTAGGGCATGTACTTTTAATTGACATGGCAGATTCATGCCAGGATGTCACGCCCGTGACCTTGTCGGTCACGCCTGTGACTTTGGCGTGTGCTTTTGAAATTTTGCTGCTTTTGTCCAGTTTTGTCTCCTGATTAACCCTATAGACTCCAAATTGAGATTTGCAGCCCAGATTGCCCAGAAATAAGAAATTAGAAAAATTAAATAATAAAATTATAAAATATACTTATAAACTAATTAATTATGAAATAAAAATAATATAAAATTATGGACAAAATTAGAGTTATCAAATACCCCCATACTTACTCGTTTGCTCGTCCCGAGCAAACAATTTTTCAAGGAGAGTAGAAAAATCTTACCGCTAAAAACGAAAACTGAACATAAGAAGTAGAATGCGAAGTCTTATGCCTATGCTTGTAGTTATTATTGTAGAAAAACCTACTCAGCATACAAATTAGTTTTTTAATTTTCTAAAATGTGTTTCCACTTATTATTTTTACTTCAAGGATGGAAACACGATAAATCTTCGAATCACGTTTAGGGAGAAAGTAGCGTGTTTGCTAAGATAACATTGCACAAATCAAAGATCGGGATACCCTCCAAAGAAATTCATCAATGTCGATGGCCATAGGCTTGCCCTTTCACACTCTCGCCACGGCACTAGGTTAACCTATAAACACAAATCAGTAGGACTTAGGTAGGTTGGAATGTAGGCTTAGGTTTTTGGTTTGGAAAAACAAAGATAAAAGCGATGGGTAGACACACCAAAACCTAAAGAGAGGTTGCATAAAAGAAATAAATTGAAAAACTCCGCCAATTCCTTTGTTTGTTTTTCAATATGTTGAACATTTTTTTCAACTTCCTCTTTTTATTTTTATTTGTTTGTTTTTTTTTCCTTTTTTTAGAGGAGAAATGAAAAATAGAACAACTCTTGTATATTGTTTTAAAAAGCCACCAAAATAAAATGGCTCCTAATCACACATAAACTGGTTTTATCTATAATTTCAAGCTCGGTTTTAGGTGTGTAATTAGGATGCTTTTTAGGCTTTGGTAAAGTGTTGGTGGAGCTACAACAAAAGGAAGGGTATAGGCTCAAATTGGCTTAGCAAGGGTAAAACTGTAGGTAACAAAGGCTCAAACTAGCCAAAAGAAATGCCTAAATCCTTTTCATGCTAATGAGTTTAACCTATGCAAAGTCTTGAGAATAGCTAGAGGGCAAGTTCTAGACATCAAGAAAGAATACCTCTTTATTGATCCGCGAAATATCTCTCTAGTAAACTTCTACACACTCTCCTAAAATATTTTTAGATTTCACCAGTTTCCAAGTAGAAGTAAAATAAACTATTTCTACGCATTCAGAAAAAAAAATCTAATTATATGGTGAATATTTAATTTTACTTAAATTCTACTAACATGTGCACTTAACTAGAAACAAGGCATGACCAACAGTTCTACTACAAAATTCAAAATTCAATTAAAGCATCAAAAATTTTCTAAACTTATGTAAAAGTTGAATACCTAGAATTTCGCATGTGAGTAAATAGAGAAGTAAAGATCTCCCTAATTTTAAAAGTAATCCTATTTTTTTGTGAATTTGAATTTTGAAAATTTGCATTTTTTTTAAAATTTTTTGTATTTTTGTAAAGTAAGTAAAAACAAAATTGCACAAAAGAAATAAAATCTTTTTTTTTGTTTTTGTTTTTCTTTTTTTAGAAAATTAGTATGATTTTTTTTGTATGTTTTGATTGAGAAATATCCCCCCATACTTAAACAAGACATTGTCCCCAATGAAAAATAAATAAATAAAGATAAAAGATAGGAGACTTCCCTGAAGCGGGGCATGCAGCACCAAAATGTACCTGGAAGACAAAGCTGAAGCAAAACATATTTATGATATATATATATATATATATATATATATATATATATATATATATATATATATATATATATATATATATATATATATATATATATATATATATATATATAAGAAAAAGAAAAGATACATGACAAGGGAAAATAAAATGATAAAAAGAAAAGATACACGGGGGAGGACTACAATCCCAAAGAAAAAGAAAGCAGGCTAATCCTCATCGCTATGCTGCCTCGGCTCCTGATAGTGCGTCCGGAGGTCTGAAAACTCACGCTCAATACGTGCCATGGAGGAGGCTTGATTTGCCGCTAGCGTGGTAAATCGACTGTCAAAACTCACAAAACGAGCGTCAAAATCGTTCTGCATCGTATCTAAGCGTGTGTGAAGAGACGCAAACTGACGATCCCAATAGCTTTGAGGGTCGGGCTCTGAAGAAGGGTCCTGCGGTGGTGGAGGAATGTGGGGAGAGTGAATAGTGCCACTGGGACCGGCACCGTAATCAAGGTCAAGATCTCTACCACCGACTGCGGGGGGGGGGGGGGGGGGGGGGGATAGCCTCAAACTCTCCATCAGTTCGCCGCGCTAGGCCGAGGGCCTAAAGGGTCTAGAACTGGATGACCTGCGGCGTCTGGACGCAGCTCAGTCGCGGAAGAGTATCCCAAAGGCCGAGATGCTTGGCGAGGAAAGTGATGAAGTTCCTGTCGTGCACTGCTCCCAATCTCGCATTTTCGGCCTGGTGCCGAAAGAAAATTTCGAGCAGATAACCAAGGTTGAGGGGGACCCGGTAAAGCATACTATATAAATATAGTAAGTCTGCCCGAGTCACCACACCGTGGCTATCGCCGCAACCAGAAATAGTGAAGGTAAGGAGGTTGTGGAGAATACGTAAGGCAGGAGAAATGAGTTGGCTGCCTTTGGATTTCTTTGGGGTGTAGGGAGCGGCGTCATTACTGATTTCCGCCCAATAGGCGAGAAGGTTGACATCGGAAGCGAAATCAGTAATTAAACCGAGATAGGCAGGAGATTGGTAAAAAGCCTCCGTGCAAAAGCCCATGATGACATTGAGCTAGCGGATGGTGAGCTGTTGCATCACCCCTCCTATGCGAAAAACGATGAAGTCGTCATTCGCCGCCCAGCGAAACTCAAAAGAGGCCAAGAACTCGACGGTGAGCTCGAGGAAGGCATGCTCCGAGATGGAAAATAGGGAACTCCATCCAGGGGTGGATAAAAATTCCCTACCCAAATCTGCCGCTCCAAATGTGGCGAGGATCGCCCAATCTAAAATGCGGAACACGCCAAGGGGTTTGGCGCATAGGCGCTCGCTGCGCTCCTGCTGGGTTTGGTTTTGAAATAGGAGCATGGCTTCCGCTGTGGCGGGATCCGCAGCGTGCTCAGAGGAGGAAGCGGTGGAGCGAGGGTGGTGGCGAGGCATTGTTGAAGAAAAATAGAGGGATTCAGGTTAGCAAAGGGAGAAGAGAAGGGTTGGATGGTGTGGGGAAAAAAAGAAGGAAAGAAATCCTATTATAGGATTTTTTCGGGCTGGTCACGCCCCATGTCACGCCCGTGACATGGGGCGTGACAGGCACGGGACAAAAAAAAGAGGAATCCGAGGCTGCCAGCCTCGGATTCGCTGGTCACGCCCCAGAGTCACGCCCGTGACTCTGGGCGTGTAAGGGGTATCCGATGCAGGAATTCAATGCGCTGGCATTGGATTCCAAGGCCACGCTCCAGGTCACGCCCGTGTCCTGGGGCTTGTCTCATAAAAAAAATATAAAAGGGAAAGGAATCCGAGGCGTTGACCCGGGGTCACGCCTCGGATTCGATAACACGGCCCAGGGTCACGCCCGTGACCCTGGGGCGTGTATCTGAAAACGAGAATAGAAAAAATATTTTTCGTTTATTTTTATTTTTATTTTTATTTTTATTTTTTTGAAACCGGGCGAGTCACGACCGTGACTTGCCAGCGTAACGGGCGTGACACTAATTGTCACGGCCATGACTGGGCAGGAAGAGAAGTTTTCCCAGCTTTACTTCGTCGAACGAAGTTCCGCGCTAGACACGCCCGTGACCACTGATGGTTACGCCCGTGACAGTACCGAAAGACGAATGAAACACTGCGCTCGACGAAACCACTCTCGGGTTTCGCTCGATGAACTAAACACGTCTCTGTCAAACCCGTGACCCATAGGTCACGCCCGTGACAGAGGCGTGTACGAACAGAAAAAAAATTTTTATTGTTTCTTATTATTATTTTATTTTTTTTATTTACTTTTTTCTTTAATTATTTTTTTTAAGATTCAAATAAACGAAAATAAAACAAAAGTTACCGACTTGAAGAAACGCGTAGACTTGATGCTCAACTACGTCGATCGTCACGCCGTAAAGATGTCCTTCAAACCTGCAAAAATTTAAATAAAATTAAAAATAAAAAGAAAAGATAAGCATGGGACTCCTCCCACAAGCGCTTTGTTTATTGTCGTTGAGCTCGACCAAAGCGGGGCACTCATTTATGGGTTCGGGAGGTTAATTTCCTCCCGATACTCATTAGTAGTATCGCCGGCGAGGAATATCTTCAGCCGGTGCCCATTCACTTTAAATTCGCCTTTTTCCGGGTGCGAGATAAGCACTGTCCCATAGGGCCACACCTCTTTTACAATAAAAGGGCCAGACCATCGGGACTTGATTTTGCCCGGAAAAAGTCGGAGGCGCGAATTATAGAGGAGAACTTGGTCTCCCGGTTTAAAATCTTTAGGGTGCTTAATTTTTTTATCGTGATAAAATTTTGTGCGCTCCTTATAAAGTTTATTACTTTCATAGGCGAAGGAGTGCCACTCATCGAGCTCGTTAATTTGGAATTTCCGAAGCTCGGAGGACAAATTTTCATCTAGATTTAAAAATTTAAGCACCCAAAAGGCACGGTGCTCAAGCTCAACCAGTAAGTGACATGCTTTCCCATAGACCAATCGGTACGACGTACAACCGATAGCGGTCTTGTACGCGGTCCGATAAGCCCAAAGTGCATCGTCAAGCTTAGCCTACCAATCCTTTTTATTTATAGAAACCGTTTTTTCTAAAATGCGTTTAAGTTCATGGTTTACTACTTCTACTTGGCCACTAGTTTGAGGGTGATAGGGGGTGGCCAACCTATGTGTAACGTCATATTTAGATAAAACTTTAGCGAATTGTGCGTTACAAAAGTGGGTGCCCCTATCACTAACTATTTTCCGCGGTGCTCCAAATTGTGAAAATAGTTTTTTGAGAAATTGGGTCATGACTCGGGCGTCATTAGTGGGAAGGGCTTGCGCTTCCGCCCACCGTGACACATAGTCAACCGCTACCAAAATATTTTTATTTCCATAGGATGTTGGTAGCGGTCCAACAAAGTCGATCCCCCATAAATCAAAAACTTCTATTTCTACAAATGAATTTAATGGCATTTCATCACGGCGGGAAATATTACCTGAGTGTTGGCATTGTTCACAACGACTTACATGGGCGTGAGCATCCTTGAAGATGCTTGGCCAATAGAAGCCTGCTTCAAGTACCTTCCGAGCCGTTTGATTAGCTTTATAGTGCCCACCGGCGGGTCCCTCATGACAATGCTTTAGAATTTGTGCGCCTTCCTCATGAGAAACACACCTCCGCACTACTTGGTCCGTGCAAACACAAAAAAGGAAGGGATCCTCCCAAAAATAATTTTTCAAATCAGAAAAGAATTTCTTCTTTTCTTGATAAGAAAAACCATTCGGGAGGAATCTCGCAACAAGATAATTTGCGAAATCGGCGAACCAAGGAGTGGGGAGAGTAATTACCTTATGAATGGCGAGAAGGCTCTCCTCGGGGAAAGTGTCGTCAATGTCCTCCTCCATGAGCTCCCCTGAATTGGGGTTCTCCAACCGCGAAAGATGATCAGCCGCCAAGTTCTCCGCTCTTCTCTTGTCGCGAATCTCCAAATCAAATTCTTGGAGTAGTAAGATCCACCTAATCAATCGCGACTTTGCATCTGTTTTTGCTAGTAAATATCTCAAAGCCGAATGATCGGTAAAAATGATAATTTTGGACAAGGTGAGATATGAGCGGAATTTATCAAATGCGAAAATTACGGCTAATAATTCTTTTTTGGTGGTCGTGTAATTTTCCTGTGCGGCGGTTAATGTTTTGCTTGCATAATAGATAGGATGAAAGTTTTTATTTATGTGTTGTCCTAAGACCGCACCGACAGCAAAACTACTGGCGTCGCACATTATCTCAAATGGAAGCTCCCAATTGGGAGCGATCATGATAGAAGCGTTAATCAATTTTTCTTTAATAAGAGAAAAAGCACGCAAACAATTTTCGTCAAAAATGAACGGCGCGTCTTTTTCTAACAAGTGGGTAAGGGGCTTAGTTATTTTAGAAAAATCTTTAATAAACCGGCGATAGAAACCGGCATGCCCCAAAAAACTACGAACGGCCTTAACATTTGAAGGGGGAGGTAGCTTTTCTATAGTTTCAATTTTTGCTTTATCTACCTCTATGCCCTTACTAGAAATTTTATGGCCTAAGACCAAACCCTCCCGTATCATAAAATGGCACTTCTCTCAATTTAAAACTAGGTTCGTGTCCTCACATCTTTGGAGTACACGGGAAAGGTTTGCCAAAAATAAATCAAATGAATCTCCAAAAATGGAGAAATCGTCCATGAAAACCTCCATGATATCCTCCACTAATTCGTCAAAGATCGCTAGCATACACCTTTGGAAGGTTGTCGGCGCGTTGCACAAACCAAAAGGCATCCTTCGATAAGAGAAGGTGCCAAACAGACAAGTGAAGGTTGTTTTCTCTTGGTCCTCGGGCGCGATTGGGATTTGAAAATATCCCGAGAGACCATCAAGAAAACAATAAAATGAGTGCCCGGATAGCCGTTCAAGTATTTGGTCAATAAACGGCAAAGGAAAATGATCCTTACGGGTTGCATCATTTAATTTACGGTAATCGATGCACACCCGCCATCCGGTAACGGTTCGAGTAGGAACTAACTCATTTTTATCATTAGGCACTATCGTTAACCCTCCTTTCTTGGGCACCACTTGGACCGGGCTCACCCAGGAGCTATTCAAAATTGGATAGATGATACCCGCATCTAATAATTTTATTACCTCGGCCTTGACTACCTCCTTCATGTTAGGATTTAGCCGGCGTTGAGGTTGAATGGTTTTGTGAGCGTGTTCTTCTAAAAAAATTTTATGGGTGCAAAAGGAGGGATTAATCCCTCTCAAATCCGTGATCTTCCATGCCATTGCGCGGCGATGAAGTTTTAAAGTATGAGATAATTTAATTTTTTCTTCATCGGTCACGTAGGCCGACACAATAACCGGAAGTTTTGAATCCTCCGCTAAAAATAAATACTCTAAATGATCAGGCAATTGTTTTAGTTCTAGCGCGGGAGGTTCATCATAAGAAGTTTTCAAACGATCACTACCAATTTCTAAAAGTTCAAAAATAGGTGCGCGAGTGATCGAGAGATTATCACTATTTTCATGAGCAATTAAATCTAAATTTTCAAAATCGGCATCATGATCAATAGAAGATAAAGATTTTTCAGAAAAAAGAAAAGATTCTTCTTCAGGAGAAGCCTCCAAATAATAACATGAGTCGTCATTTGAGAGCGAGTTTTTCATAGACGTGTCAATAGTAAAGGTAACTTCTTCATCTCCAACTCTAAGGAGAAGTTTCCCATTACTAACGTCTATAACTGCGCGCGAGGTGGCAAGAAAAGGGCGACCGAGAATGAGTGGGACCTCGGTGTGCTCTTCGATGTCAAATATGACGAAATCTACCGGAAAGATAAATTTGTCAACTTTGACAAGCACATCCTCTATGATCCCCATAGGGATCTTGACAGACTGATCCGCCAATTGAATGCACATTCTTGTGGGTTTAGGTTCTCCTAAGCCCAACTTCTTAACTAAAGAATAAGGCATTAAATTGATTGAGGCGCCTAGATCGGCTAACGCACGTTTTACTAATAAATCACCAAACAAACAGGGAATAGAGAAACTACCCGGATCGGGTAATTTCTTAGGTAATTTATTAAGTAAAACTGCCGAACACTCCACGTTCAATTAAACCGTGGAGATATCCTCTAGTTTCTTTTTATTGGATAAAAGATCCTTGAGGTACTTGGCGTATTTCGGCATTTGTGCTATTATTTCACAAAACGGTAGATTTATTTGGATTTGTTTAAACATGTCCAAAAATTTACCGTGATGTTCATCCACCCGGTCTTTTTGCATTCTAGATGGATAGGGAAGAGGTGGTTGATAAGCTTTTGGTTTATTAAAAATAGAAGGCTTAGGCGGAGGAGAAGATGAAGAAATTATTACCTCCGTATCAACCGGAATTGGAGAAGTATCGACCGGATTTGGAGAAGTGGTTACCTCCTTCCCGCTCCGTAGGGTGATGGCTTTGGCATGCTCCTTTGGGTTGGGCTCTGTATTGCCCTGTAGCGCTCCTTGTTGACGATCGGAGAGCATTTTAGCGATTTGCCCAATTTGTGTCTCCAAACTTTGAAGAGAGCCGGTGAGATTCCAGATGTTGGCATCATTTGTAGTCGTATATTTGGTGAACAACTCCTCGAGATTTGGAGCTTTTGGAGCTTGCGGTGGAAAATAGCCGGGTGGAATCGTGTTTGGCGGGCGCGTTGCGTTCCCCGGATTACTCCAAGAGAAGTTGGGGTGATTCCTTATACCCGGGTGATAGTTATTGCCAAAATTATTACCCGGATTATAAGGTGGCCGATTCGGATTACCCATGTAATCCACATGCTCGGCAATAGTATAAGGCTCCCAATATTCGGGCTCACAGGTAGATTTGGACGAGGAAGCAGACATCTCGTTCATCTGTTTTTGCAGTTGCTCAACCTGGAGAGACAAACTTGAAACCGTATCAATTTCATACATCCCGGCCGGTTTAGGTGGTTTAGACCGAGGTGTACTCCATTGATAGGTATTCAAAGCCATACCTTCTATAAGCTCTTGGGCGGCCGCCGGTGTTTTGTTATTAAGCGTTCCACCGGCGGCGGCATCGATATGTTGCCTAGTTTGAGAATTTAGGCCGTTATAGAAGGTTTGGATTTGTAACCAATCCGGAATTGCATGATGAGGACATCGACGAAGCAATTCCTTGAAACGCTCCCAAGTATCATATAACGTTTTCGAATCAAGTTGGGAGAAATAAGTAATATCATTGCGCAATTTAGCCGTTTTAGCCGACGGAAAGTATTTCGTAAGAATTCTTTTCGTCATTTGAGCCCATGTTGTGATGGATCCTCTTGGTAGAGAACCCAACCACTACTTGACTTTAGTGCGCAATGTAAATGGAAATAACCTTAGCCGGATGACATCATCGGATACACCATTAATTTTAAAAGTATCGCATATTTCTAAGAAATTTGAAATATGCGCGTTTGGATCTTCATCTTGAAGCCCATCAAATTGTACATATTGTTGTACTATTTGGATGATGCTTGGCTTCAACTCAAAATTATTGGGGGCAATAGCGGGGCGAACAATACTAGATTGAGCCTCGTCCAAGTTTGGACGGCCATAATAGGACATAGTCCTTTGTTTGACCGCATTTGGCTCACCCATATTGGAAGAAGAAGAAGAAGGAGATCTAGGAGACTGGGAAGAAGAACTAAAGGAAGAAGGAGAAGAAGAAGGCAGTGACGGAGAGAGGATTAATGAAGGATTAGGAGTGTCTCCTAAGGATTCCGTATCTTGAAAATTCGGAACTCGAAATCGTAAGCGATGCCGAATGGTTCGCTTGATTTCCGGATCCAAATCAAAAGAGGCGACGGATTCCCTCGGGTCATACACCAAAATAAGACAAAATGAATTTGTTTATTATTATTTTGATTTTTTTCTTTATTTTGATATTTCTAAAACAAAAAGAAAATGATAAAACTAATAGAACCTTGCTTTCAAAATATCAACAAAAAAAAAGTTCCCCGGCAACGGCGCCAAAAACTTGATGGAGATTTTATAAAGTTTTGAAAAATATCCAAACTAAACTCTAAACTAGGCAAGTGCACCTATCGAAATTTAGTATAGGAAATATCGTATTTAAACTCGGGGACCGTTGAGTATTTGTACTCACAAGGAAGAGCTATTATTTTATCGATCGGAAAATTGGTTTTGCGAAAACGAAAACAAACGTTAAACTAAGAGGAGAAATTCGATGAATAAAAGGCTAGCACTTGATCTGGAATCCCTTTGGACTAGAATAAAATCCACAAAATTAAAGAGCACAAGCATCTAAATTATTAACTTCGACCGCGGAGGTTCCAAAGCTACGAAGCGCCTCTCTCGAGAATACGCACTCGACTAACCTTAGGTAGATCGATTAAGACCTCTCGGCCAGTCGAAAGACCTAAGCTTGCTTTAGGCGGTGAACCTCACTAATGGAGTTGACTCCAAGGCGGAAGAATTTTGCGTTCCTCTCTCGAGGGGTACAAGAAACTCTCTTTATCCTTGAGTAATCTACTCGTATCCACAACCTCTCGGTAAATCTAGGATACGGATTTAATATCGAATACACATAATTTGTAATTCGATGAAATAAAAATCAAAGATAAATTGAAGTACTTAAATTAGAAAGCTTGAGAAATTGAGACAAAAATAAGAATTTTATTCTATTCCAAAGTTCATCATGATCAAGTGCTAATTGAAACTTAGCTACTCATCATGATGGGAGAGTTACAAGAAAAGTTGGGAAGAGACATGATTATCAAAAGTGTTTCAAATAAAAGCTACACTATGAGTTGAAAATGCAGGAAAAATAGTAAATAAACAGAACTAAGCTCCCAAAAATCTCCTCCTGAGCATCTGAAGCTGTCTGGAATTTATAGAAGAAGTTGCTGGGTGGTCACGCCCCTAGGTCACGCCCGTGACCTAGGGCGTGTCGGTCTCGGAACCGTCATCTTCAAGTCCTCTAAATGTTGGCGCGAAACCGCCAAAAGTCGTTAATTGGCGGGTCACGCCCCTAGGTCACGCCCGTGTCCTAGGGCGTGTCTTGACGGTTGCAGAAAAATGGCGGGAAGCAGAAACGGCGGGAATAACTCCAGACGTTGTTGGAAGGGTCACGCCCATTGTCACGCCCGTGACCTTCGGCGTGTCTTGCGAAACTCCCAGTGCTTGAAACTGCAGCATTAAGTCGGCACGCCGGGATGTCATAGGGTTAGCCATGCCCGTGACAAATTGGTCACGCCCGTGACTTGTTGTGCAAATAGAAACTGCCGTTGAGTGGAAGACTGGACCAAACACTGGATGTCACGCCTGGCGTACACGCCCGTGTGATCCTTGTCACGCCCGTGACTTTAGGGCGTGTACTTTTAATTGATGTGGCAGATAGCTCTTTCCACGTGCCAGGTTCACGCCAGGATGTCACGCCCGTGACCTTAACGGTCACGCCCGTGACTTTGGCGTGTGCTTTTGAAATTTTCCTGCTTTTGTCCAGTTTTGTCTCCTGATCAACCCTATAGACTCGAAATTGAGATTTGCAGCCCAGATTGCCCTGAAATAAGAAATTAGAAAAATTAAATAATAAAATTATAAAATATACTTATAAACTAATTAATTATTAAATAATAATAATATAAAATCATGGACAAAATTAGAGTTATCAAAAGTTCATCAAGATCACCACTCCAACCCCTATTGGAGAGATTGATGATCCATATGAAGAAATTTTGCAAGATGATGAAGTCACTCCGGTGATTGAAGAGAATCCAGATGCAAGAACTCTAGAGCTCAGACATCTGAAGGATCACCCCATGGACCATATCATAGGAGATCCCCAGGATCGTGTCAGAACTCGTAGAGGTACAACTAACGAAAATTTATATCTAAGTTTTCTCTCACAGGTTGAACCAAAGAAGTTTGAGGAAGAGAACTCAGACGCATCATGGATAGTGGCAATGGAAGAAGAACTAAATCAGTTCATGGACTGCAAAGTATGGAAACTTATTCCAAGACCAAAGGGTAAGAATGTCATCGGCACAAAATGGGTCAACAGGAACAAGATGGATGAGGATGGAACAATCAAAAAGAACAAGGCCAGACTCGTCGCGAAAGGTTATCGTCAAGAAGAAAGAATTGACTTCGACCAGACATACGCTCCAGTGACAAGGCTGGAGGCAATAAGGTTGTTCCTAGCATATGCTGCACTCAAAGGGTTCATCGTCTATCAGATGGACGTGAAGACTGCCTTCCTTAATGGTGACATAAAGGAAGAGGTGTATGTAGAACAACCTCCACGTTTCGTTGATTCTAACTTTCTTGATTACATTTATTTAGTGCATAAAGCTTTATATGGTCTGAAACAAGCTCCTCGAGTTTGGTATGAGACGTTGTCTAGCTTTCTACTTGAGAATAAGTTCACAAGGGGAAAGATAGACAAGACATTATTTCTTAGGTAAATAAAAGGCAATATTTTGCTAATGCAAATCTATGTCGATGACATTATTTTTGGTTCTCCTGACGACAACCTCTGCATGAAGTTTTCAAAACTTATGCAAGGGAAGTTTGAAATGAGCAGTATGGGCGAGCTGAAGTATTTCTTAGTGCTTCAGGTGAAATAATCTGAAGATGGAATTTTCATCTTGTACACCAAGTTCACCAAAGAGCTAATTAAGAAATTCGGAATGGAGAACATAACCTCGATGAGGACTCCAATGGGTTCGACAATGTCTCTGGACAAGGATGAGAAAGGGAAACCTTTTGATAAAACCAAGTACAGAAGAATAATTGGATCCTTGATCTACCTTACTGTAAGTAGACCTGACATAATGTTCTCAACATGTGTCTGTGCAAGCAGGTGAACTCTAAGGAATCTCACTATGCTGCTGCAAAGCGGATTTTGAGATAACTTAAAGGTACGCCAAATATTGGCTTATGGTACCCAAGAAGTAATGATAGAGAGCCAATAGGTTTTACAGTTGCATATTTTGTAGGGAGCAAAGACGACAGGAAAAGTACTTCAGGGACTTGCTAATTCTTTGGAAGAAGGCCTATCTCCTGGAGTAGCAAAAAGCAGAACTGTGTAGCAATCTCAACGGTTGACTCAGAGTACATCTCTACAGGAAGTTGCTGTGCACAGCTGCTATGGATAAAGAATTAATTTGAAGATTATAATATAAAGTTCCAGAAGATTCCATTATTTTGCAACTCTTCCAGCTCAATTGTAATAGCCAACAACCTAGTATCGCACAGCCGGACAAAGCATATAGAGCTAAGGTATCACTTCATCCTGGAGCATTTGGAGCATGGGGACATAGATCTATAATATGTCTCTACAGACAGGAAGATTGTAGATATTTTCACAAAGCCGCTTGACGAGACCAAGTTCTCGTTCTTCAAAACAGAACTTGGAATGCTCAACAATGAAGATTAGAGAAGGTGGACTCCCAAGGAGGTTCAGAGATCACGAATCGGTCAAAAGTTAGAATTCCACAATATTCTAACATGTTGACTCGAGTAAGCAGTAAAGTACACGAGTAGTTCAAAATGACCTACTCGAGTGGTAAGAATGACATACTCGAGTGGTAAGATTGACTTACTCGAGTAGCAGATTGTCTTACTAGAATAGTCAAATCACCTACACGAGTAGTCAAACTTCTCTCGAGTACCTCAGTAGAACTACTTGAGTACATCAGCTCACCTACTCGAGTACTTCAACACAACTACTCGAGTACCTCAACATATCTACTCGAGTACTTCCAGACTTATCTACTAGAGTAATATTAAGTCACTCGAGTATATGACAGCCGATTTTTCTCCTTTATTCAAATTTCGTTATTCGCAACCTGAGGCTTATGCCGCCACTTCTAAGGTATAATTCCATCA
Source organism: Platanthera guangdongensis (assembly GCA_039583875.1). Lineage (NCBI taxonomy): Eukaryota > Viridiplantae > Streptophyta > Magnoliopsida > Asparagales > Orchidaceae > Platanthera > Platanthera guangdongensis. The sequence goes on along the minus strand of CM077162.1, from coordinate 117,932,908 downwards.
TTTCTATTTTCATTAGACAAAAACCTATGGTTATATAAATAATAAATTCCATAATCTTTCTACACAAAATCACTTCCGCTCTCGAGTACCCCGACTGTTTGTTCGCCTTCTTGCAGAAGTTGCAGAGCCGTGTTTTCTTCCTCCCCGCCGCAGTTTTTCCTACAGTTCCTGGATCATGGCTGCTTCGTCAAAGATTGGGATTGGTTCCGAACTTGTCACCGCCGGCATCGCCGAATTATCAAATAATTTCCATAACCTCATGATATTTCTCGACACCGCCTCCCTCACCTTCATACTCCAAGAACCCTGCAAAATACTCTTTCCAGAAGTTGCCGAATTCTTCAGAAATATCAAGGTTAAGAGACATGGATCCGTTCTCAAATCAAAGGTCAGAGGTATTAAAATCAAACTCACCAAAAACTCTGTATCACAACTTCTCCGCTTGCCGATTATGGATGAGGAAGACCATCTTGGACCAGATGAATCCGACAGAACCTGTCTATTTTGTGGTGTGTCTACTGAGGCTCAATACATCAAGCGCTCTCAGATGAATCCAGAAGGGAAGCTAATTGTGGACATCACATGCAAAATTCTTCTTTGCAAAACTCATTCCATCAGAGACATTTCACTCACATTCTTTGACATTATCCAAGCCATAGTATGCAGAAAATGACTTCAATTTGGAATGATGATTTTAGATAAAATCAAAGACAACATAAACTCTCCCAATTATGCCACAATTATTTCTCTGCTCCTCCATGTAATTAACCCAGAGGTCTTCAGTTTCTCTAAAGGGACTATACTTCACCATATGAAGAGAATCTCTTTATCCTCCATACACAGATGGGAATTGAAGCTGCAAAATCCAACACAAGCTGCAAAAGGTCAAGAAAATCCAGCTATAGAGGACAGGACCCCATCTCCCTCTCCACATCAGGATGCCAGCTTCACTGGTGCAGCTATTGAGGGGGAGCCTACTCCTTCTGTCCCAGCAAGGATTCCTACACCTCCAGTAGTAACTCCTCCACCTCCTCAGACTCCCGAAGAAACTCCATCTGACCATAAACTTCAGGAAGCACTCCTCTCCATAGAAGCTACTATCAATGAGATGATAGAAGAATTGACTGCAAATGATCTTCCTCCTCCTCTCTCTCCAAAGGAAACCACAACTGAAATACAACCAGAGTCTCCAGTACATTCTCCAGCATATATTCCTTCTCCAACAAAGTCTCCTGCTGCACACCAAGAGCAGGTTGAGAGCATTTTTATTCTAGATGAGCCATCTCCCGAGCCAGCTAAAGCTCCTTTAAGATCACTGGACTTCTCCATACCCACAGTATCTGATGAAGGGGATGCCCTAATTCCCACTACTAGAGCAAATATCTTTGTCTCTATTATAGAACTAGCTCCATGGGTCGCTCCTCCTCCTCCAGTTCCCTCTTCTAGTGCTCCTCCAACTATTGCTGCTCCTACCACTGATTTGGTGACTCAAGTTATCCTTCTGCTTCAAGAACAGAGATCCTACTTTAATGTTTCCATCAAAACTGTCACTGATAAAGTCACTGCTCTGGAGACTGAGATGAGCAGAGGATTTACATAATACTGACTAGTTAAGACACCTTTTCCACATTGGTGGGAAGGCTCTAGACCACACTATTAATAGTTTTGGTCATGTGATGGAGTAAGGTGTAACCCTTGCTGGTAATCAGATTGAAATGGATAAAAGAGCTGAATCTACCAAGATGAAGATCTGTGAAGAGGTTGGTATATTTAAAGAAGATGACATCTTTAAGCTATTTGTTGAAGTCAGAAAGGGGGAGAATTTGGTGAAAGAATATTTAGAAAAATTAGATGCTGCCATGCAAGAGATTTGGAAAGCCAGAATGCAAGAAATCCATGATGATGTCTTAGCATAAATTCAGAGTGTCAAATTCCATACATATGACACTGCTGTCTGGATGCACAATCAAATCCTTCCTGAATTTGCTGCTGATCCAAATATCATTCCTCATCATATTAACCCTCTAGCTGATGCTGCTCCTGCTCCTCCTCTACAACTTACTTTCTCTCCCAGACCTAAAGGGCAGGAAGGCCCTCCTCCAGACTCTTATGCTCAAATCTGGGAGGATGACCCTGCAGATATTTTTCTTCAAGCTCCTCCTGAGATACAGACTTCTAGAAAGATAAGAAAGTATGGTGAAGGTCCCTCTACCAGCAGGTCAATTCCAGTCTCTGATACTGATAAGAGGAAAGCTCCAGAATATGCAGATATATGGTCTCCTACCTCTAAGTCCCTCATCTTGGATACCTTCAAACTTGTTATGGACTTCCATGAAAGCAGGAACATTCATTACTATTCCCAGGAATGGGAGTTATATGATAAATCTATGACCAAGAGGAGACTGTATGATAGAGAATTTGTGAGAAATAACCCCGCTACTCCTCCAAGACCTCCTAAGTACTACCCCAAGCCTTACAGCTATCAGAGGAGACAGCAAGAGAAGCAAGACAGGCAGTACCACCAAGTCTAATCTACTAGGTCATATGAGATTTTGGAAATGATTGTTGTAGAAATGATATTTTGGAAATCATATTTATATAATTCTATGTTTTTGATCATATTATGTTGTTCATAGTCTTATGCTTGCTTACACTGATTTATCTATTTAGCACTTTTTATGTCTATAATTCACCTTAGTGTAAAAGGTTCTGACTTCTACAAATAGGGGGAGATTGTTGGGTATTGTATCCACATTAACCCAGATTTGATGAAGTCACCCTTGAACTAAGATGATTTAAGTTGTATTTGATGCTTTGGTTGAGTTATGTTTTTGCAGGACTCTAATGACAAGTGTAGACCAATGTCAGTCTAGAATGGGTCACCAAACACAGGACCATACAATGTAATCTCTCATTGTGTGATCCAAGGTGTTGACTCATGTGCAGTATCTCTATTGGGATACACATCATATTCAAGCACTAGGAGTTATTGGAAAAGACTTGATGCTGGTCTCACCAAAGAAGAAGAGAATTCTATCAAAGAGAATTTACTAAGTGTTTTACTCGAGTAGTTCTATACCTACTCGCGTGAATATCTTAGTTAATACTCGAGAAAAATTATTCTTACTCGAGTAAGGATGATAGATCCCGAGTAGTCAATTCATGGCTCTCGAGTAGTTAAAACAACTACTCAAGTAGTTTCCCTCTTATTCTCGGGTTTACATATTTTCTTCTCCGGATATATTCTAAGTAAATTACTCGAGTAGTACTTTATAGTACTCAAGTAGTTTATACCTTCTGTCTTGAGTTACAGAACTCTTCACCTCGTGTACTTTCTATTTAATCGAGTAGTTAAGTTATGTACTCGAGTAGTTTATTTACTACTCGAGTAGTCCAATATTTATACTCGAGTAACCAGAATTTCTTCCCTCAGAATACCTCTAAGTCAATTACTCAAGTATTCATTTCCATAGACTCGAGTAGTTCTTATCCTCTCGAGTAGTTCATCTTCACTACTCGAGTAACGCAGAATTCCAATTCAGAAAATACTCTAAGTCCCTGACTCGAGTAGTTCATCTACCACTCGAGTAGCTTCCTCTCATTTACTCGAGTAGTATTTCTTATGCTCGAGTAGTCTAACTCCACTTCACGTGTAATTCCTTAAGTACTCGAGTAGCTGATCAACTTCTCAATTTTCTTCAAGAATATACTCGAGTAGTTTTCTTCAGGTTACTCGAGTAACTGTCTCTAAGTATTTGAGTAGTTATCTTCAGCCCTCTCGAGTAGTTCTATAAAGTACTCGAGTAGTAACTTCTTCACTCGAGTATATTACTTCTGCTTTTGGAAATATTTCGTTAAGTCCAGATTAATAGATTCCTTAATGAGCCTTGACGTGATTGGTCCACGTGTACCTCATTATGGATTAATTATGACAGATTATCACCGATCCTATATAAGGTCTTGTCAAACCCTAAGATAATCAGAAGTTTTTGCAGCCGAATTTTTTTTCTAAGTTTTTTGTTCCTCTCTCTCTCTCTAAGAAGCAAAGCCGCCGCCGCCGATTGTCATCCGGCTAGGGTTTTCATTTTCAGAGGATTCATATTAAGAAGGTTTTACATATTGAGATTGCCGCACCGCTCTTCATCTTCTATTTGATCGTGTGAAGCCAAGAAGATCCAGATCTGATTTTGCCGAGATTTTCTTCACCTATATGATAAAGCCGAAAAGTCTAGAAGAACAAGATCCTGGCTGATAACTTGCAGATCTGTTAAATATTCATTGTTTGTATTTCATACACATTTTATTTCATTCTTGTAGGAGAGTTTTTCTCCGAGTGTAGGAGCATTTTACTCCGAGATTGTAGGAATTTTCATTTTCCGAGTGTAGATCCACTTTGTGGATCGAGATTATAGGAACGTTGTTCCGAGGCGTAGTATTGGTTTTTCAATCCGAGATAGTGGAGTAGCCGAGTCTAGTTTATTGTTAGATCGGTGAGGGAAAGTGGATGTACCCAAGATTGGGGAACCACTATAAATCTTGCTTCGTCTGTGATTGATTGGTAGATAGTTCTGTGCATAGATCTATTTTTTTATTCCGCAAAAAGACGCACATCTCACCTATTCACCCCCCATATAAGTGATTTAGGCAGACAACTAATAACTTTCAATGCTAGACACCCTCACAAGGAAATTGGGGTGGATTGGGATAGATTTGCCCCAGGATCCTGGTTCAAACCCTAAGGTTGAACTTTGGGGATTGTGAAGGGCATGGGGTGAAATGCCCTTCTATGGACTTCGTGTTTAGTCCATCATATGCTAGGGTGGTGAAAAGCCCTATGGAGAGATATGGTGGGATTTTGACACATGCACACCATATAAATCACTGGATAAGTTTTAGGGTCCATGCACCTTTGGGAATGTCTAGTGGATCATATGACTTTGGAATTGCATGACATGTTGGTAGAGGTCATTTTATTAATCATATTAACCACTGAAATATACCACATATTGTTGGGATGAGTTTACTAGTGGGTTCCTTTAAAAAGTGCACTATCATGAGTTATCTTAAAGAATTTTATTATGTGACTTCCTGACCTTGGGTTGGGATGATATTTAGTCAAGCTATGTTTTAGGACTATAGCAAGCCCTTGAAATTTTTAACATGAATTTTAGATCATTATATGGGGTACTTCATTCACAACCCATCAAGTTTCATCTTCTACTTAGAAATTTCTTATGAACAAACTATTCAATGAAAACTTATGAAATTTGGGAAGTGGACATTTACTGACATTTTAAACCTCTGTGAAGTTTTATGGAATTTTTGGAAGTCTATCTGTAGGGGTTAGTTGACAAGGTGCTATTTTATAAGAAAAAAGTATTTGAATTTATTTTGATAATAAATTTTCTTGATAAAATATGATTTTTGGTCAGAGTCTCTTTCTAGTCATCCTTGAGATTCAGTAATTTTTCTATAATTTTCTGATGAATAACTTTGGAACTTTCTTCTTTACACATACTTAATGCCTTACTCTTGGATTAATTAATTAGAGGTGAAAACCTTTATGAAAAATCATGAAACTTGGAATTTGCTGTTATTCCTCTGTTATCTAGTGCTCATAATTTTTGGGAGGCCATTATTTGAGAAAATATTATACTTCATGTTCAAATTACCAATGTTCTAACTTTGGGGAAAATTAATTAAATACCAAATTAATTAGGAAAATTATGAGTTTCTGGAGATAGGCTAATCATGTCATGATTGACCTCCATTAAATGTCTTAATACTTGTGGATGAAAATTTAGAGTACCCCCTATCATGTACATCATATAGCCAAGGTTGGTCAGCAACAAGTAAAACAGCCGAAATTGTGATGACATGGGATATGGTCATAGGTAGTGGGAGAAATGCATGCTGATTTGGTGAGATGAAAGAGAGCTTCATTAGGAAATAGGACGAGGAGAATGTTGGGTTGGCTAGGTTTAAGTGGTGTTCGGGACCGACGAAAGATCGTCTTTCCTGTGAATAGAAAGAAAGAGAGAGAGTCAAAACACACTAGAATTAGATCAAGAGTAATTTTAAAAAGGGATCGGGAACCGTGTATTAACCAATAACAGTAAGTGAGTTGCGAAAGGGAGCTTTGGGCTCCAGCCCATCGTAGTTCCTAGTGCCCTCGAGAGCCCTTCATGGGGAAAACCTAGGGTAGTCCTGGGCTAACCTAAACCATAAGAAAAATCAATGTTTTAGAGCAACTAGTATAACTAGGGTTCCAATTTCACACACCCCGGTGTTTCGAGAGGTTAGGTTAGGTCTCATGAGAGTTAGGCTCAGTGGTGGTTTTGGTGATGGGTAGGTTAGCCCGACGAGACAACGTATCAGGTGGTTTTGTAACGGACGGGATAGTCCGGGGAGCCGGTGGCTCAGAAGGATTTTGATACATAAATAAGGCGGTAGGTCTTCGGTATTGGACGGTCATTCACACCGACATTGATACGTTGACTCGGCAGGTGTGGTGGACACTTTGCCAAAAAAAGTCTTGTGGATATAGCCAGCACTATTACGTGGTGACTCTAGGTTGTGTCCTTCTAGAGGCGTACGTAATGGCTAGGCCTGGTAGTGTGGATACCTATCTAGGAGTGGGGGGCCAGACCCAGTGTCTCCATTTGCCACTTCGGAGGTTCCTAGGAGTGAAGCTAGCTACCAAAATGTGGGGAACTAAAGGTCTGTGCGCATAGAGTCGTGTTTGTGAGTTGCACTTGCATGAATCATGGCATAACATATCACTACACTCATACTTGCATACAACTGACACCCCGACGTATATATTGGTTATGGGACTTTTTATACGATGGGAGCCTTGCAGAAGATCCCTTAACTTATAAGTCTCTATGGGCATTCATATAAGTTAAGGTTACTTACTTCTTAGTTGTCTTTCTTACACATGCTGCTTATTCTACATGTTTACCTTAATGCTTGCTATTATAGAATTGCTAACTTGCAACTTCCTCCCTTATCTGTGTAAACATTATAAATAACTGCTAGATTAGTTCCACCATCACTTATTTGTTTTATTCTCCACCTTCATAGCTTCCCTTTCGTCCCCCCCGCTAGGTGCCTAGGAGCCATGGGGGAGGGGTGGGGGATGATAGGACTTAGTCTTTTGACTAATGGTTTTCGAACCACAACATTCCAGGGACTCCGGATGGGAGACAGGGAGCAACAGTAGGGGATATAGCACCAGCGGAGTACGGTGCACATGGAGGTGGGCTAGTCTAGCACAGGAGCACCGGCTACTGGCACTATGAGTGATTAGTTTACTTAGCTTCGGCGATAGCTTTTAGTGAGGATTGATGTACCGGGCTTGAGCCCGTTTATGTTTCTTTGTACTGTTTTATTTCAGTACTTTTATTATATGTGGACTTGATGTGATTTCCTTTACATATATTACATGTGGTTGTGGACTTTGTTTTATCTGAACTATGCTTAAGCTTCTTTCTCTTTGGTGATCGTAAAGGCTATTAGGATCATTGTTTTGTAGTGACCTTCCAGAGTGTCGGTGTCACCACAAAATGGCGGTTCTGGGCATAAGACCCCGGTGGTTTTAAAAGGAAAAAAATGGGGTCTTACAAACTAGTATCAGAGCATACATCGATCCAAGAGAAGAAGTCCACAAGAACCCTCGGCCACCCCGCACGAGCTTATTTTGCGGACAAACTAGCAGCGGAAGCAATGGTGGGCCCATAAGGGAAATCACATGTAAAAGTCCACTTTATCTCTCCCATTCATTCCATTTGTATGCTATGTAAGAATTAGAAATCTTTCCTGTAGCCTGCGACGAACCCTACCACACAGCAGGGAACACCTCAGGCACAAAATATGGTTCCACCCTAGCAGGCTCCTGCTCCATTACATCACACGGAGATGGGACAAACATTGACGGCCATTCTGGAGGCCTTCAGGGCTTAGCAGGCCCCGGCTACACATCCAAATCCTGAGGCCAACTGTATGAGTGCCTTCCGGGGGGTTTCTCCTCCATCCTACCTCGGGACAGAGTCGACAGTCCACATGAAGGAGTGGTTAGACATCATATACGAGATGCTTGGGGGGATTCGATGCCCAATTGAGGAAGCGGTTGCTGTAGCAGTTTCCTGCCTAGAGTCACATGGGAAGAGGTGATGGAAGTCACAGCTGGACCCCACCTTTGCTGGAGTGTATTGCACAGACATCTCCTGGGAGGAGTTCAGAGCAGCTTTACTGGGACATTTTGTACCTCAGTCAGCGTGGGATGAGTTGGAGGATAGGTTCCTGTAGTTAAGGCAGGTCAAGATGTATGTGCTAGAGTACTAGCAGGAGTTTACTCACCTAGCACACTATGCAGACTCGTATCAGTTGGATGACGCGGTCTACATATAGAGATTCTACAAGGGTCTTCATGATGACATGAGACAGGCCCTCCTCTTCATCTCCGAGGGGAGCTTGGCAAGGATTTTCGAGATATCCAAGAAGAGAGAGGCAGATCTGCTCACAGTCAGGAGCCGAAAGAGATCAGCTGACGACACAGTGATTGGAGGCCGTAGAGACCGTCCTCGAGGTCAGGTTATTGGGGAAAGGTGGAATGGGGATCAACCTCACCATGAGGATAGGAAGGAGTAGAGGATCCTTCTATAATGGCTCCTCAGCCTTTATAGATATTGGAGATACCAAAGATAGTAGAGAACGCATCGACATGTTTTCGGTGCAACCAGCCGGGACACTTCAAGAGGAACTGCCTCATGAGGCAAGCACCCCGACCAACACTTCATGATGCCCCACCACCTTGGAAGTTTGGTGTCCAAGGACGCGATCAAGGATGTGGATTTCAGGACAGAGACTACAGGCAGGAGGGAGGGCAAGTATATGCCCTAGAACTGGCACAGCCTCGGAATCTGGAGCAGGTGACAGCAGGTATTCCAGTAAGTTTTAATTTCTTTCCTTTCAAAGAAAAAAAAACTAGATTCATGGATATAGAATAGTTAGAAATAGGAAAGAAAAATCATAACTAGAATTCTAAAAAATTTAACTATCTCAGGCATAGTCTTCATCAGCGGTAAGCATGCTCACACACTATTCGACACGGGTGCTTCACACTCATTCGTGTTAGAAGCCTTCGTGGAAGGACTATAAGTCATGGAACGATTCACAAGCTTGACGATGAGGGTGTGCCTACCCGACGGATCTGAGTTATTGACCTCTACCCATTGCAACATGGAGGCAGAAATTGGAAGAAAGGCGTTCGAAGAACAAGTGATGATCCTAAGGATGCCTGACTTTGACCTGATCCTGGGCATGAGATGGTTGCATTGGAACCATGCACAGATCGACTGCATGTCGAGGAGGACCACCTTGAGGCACAGGGACTTCTTCGTTGTCATCGAAGGTATCAGATCTACCTCCCACCACATACTATCATCCGTACAGGCCGTCATGGCCCATATGCTGGGTGACGAGGTGTATCAGTTGCTTTTTGAGATGGCTGAGGCCAAAGTTCCCATTATGAATATCTCAGTGGTGCGGGATTTTGCTGATGTATTTTCGGAGAAGCTACCACGGCTACCCCCACTTCGGGAGAAGGATTTTAAGATTCAGCTCATGTCGGGGCTAAGCTGGCATCCAGAGCTCCTTACCGGATGGCCCCGAAGGAGTTGGTGGAGTTTCGAAGCCAGCTACAGGATCTAGTGGAAGCTGGATTTGTCCGTCCAAGCTCTTCACCATGGGAGCTCCGGTGTTATTCGTCAAGAAGAAGGATGGGACACTTCGATTTTGCATCTACTACAGGTCCTTGAACATGCTGGCGGTCTAGAACACGTATACTCTGCTAGGGATAGATGAACTATTTGATCAGTTTGAGGGAGCTCACTGGTTTTCAAAGCTATATCTAAGGTCGGGGTACTACCAGATGTGCATTCAGGTGGAGGACATCCCGAAGACAGCCTTCGCAGTAGATACGGATTGTACGAGTTTATCGTGATGGCCTTCGGCTCACGAATGCACCCTCTGTGTTCATGAGTTTGATGAACTGGGTATTTGAGCCATACCTGGATGTCTTCGTCATCGTGTTTATTGATGACATCATCATCTACTTGAGGATATAAGAGGAGCATGTGAGACACCTGGCTCTAATGCTGGAAAAGCTCCGAGAGCACAAGCTATTTGCTAAGTTCAGCAAGTGCCAGTTTTGGCTAAAAGAGTTTCTTAGGTCTTGTCGAATGCACCCTCTCTGTCACATCTCTAACGAACAAGGAGACTCCATTTGTTTGGACACCACGGTACGATGCTGACTTTCTGGAGCTGAAGGGTCGGCTTACCTCGGCCCCTATCCTTACGCTTCTATCAGGGAAGGAAGGATTCCACGTGTATACGGATGCATCATATCAGGGGATGGGTATCATTCTGATGCAGAACGGGCACGTGTTAGCTTATGCCTCCCCTCAATTGAAGAAACATGAGCAGAACTACCCGGTATATGACTTGGATATGGGGGCAGTTATTTTTGCGCTGAAGATCTAGAGACATTATCTATACGGTGTTCACTATGACATTTTCTCGGACCATAAAACCTTGAAGTACATGGACATGCAGAAGGAGCTAAAGATCAGACAGATACGCTGGGTAGAGTTTCTGTCGAACTATCAGTACACTATGTACTACCATCCCGGGAAGGCAATCGTAGTGGCAGACGCTCTGAGCCGGAGAGCAACTACATCGGGAGCAGGTCCTCAGCTGATGGCCTTGGGGTTGGTGAAGATGTTGGAGGATATGTAGATATCTTTAGTGTCCGAGGATGATCCAAAGTTATATTTGGAGTACCTGGCATCGATGACTGCCACCGATGACATTCATGATCGCATCAGTGACAGGCAGAGGCTGGATGTGAGGACAGAGCTGATATTCAGGGCCTTGGAGGGAGGCATGGCAGAGGATTACTCCTTGAGAGTTGGACTGATATATTTTAGAGGCAGGGTCTATATACCGACAGGAGGCCAGATTTGGGAGGACATCATGACAGAGGCACACTGTTGTAGATACTCAGTGCACCCGGGGATCACTAAGATGGCAGCAGACCTAAAAAGGACGATGTATTGGCCGGGTATGAAGAAGGATATTACTTATTTTGTGACGCATTGCGAGGCTTGTCAGCTCGTAATGGCGGAGTGCAAGAATCCGGCCGGGTTACTACAGCCACTTCCAGTGCCGGAGTAGAAGTTTGAGGACATAGCCATGGATTTTATACATGGGCTACCCCGATCTCATGCGGGGAATGATTTGATCTGGGTGATTGTCGATAGACTGACAAAGGTGGCCAGGATCATTTCGATAGCGAAGGATGCTCCAGTCAGCATGCTAGTACAGAGGTTCGTCGAGTAGTTTGTGCGCTATCATGGGGTACCCAGGACGATCGTGTCAGATCGGAATGACGGTTAACGTCCAAGAAGTGGAGGTCTGTACAGGGTTCCCTGGGTTATTGGTTGATGTTCAGCACGACTTTCCGCCCATAGACAGATGGACAGACGGAGCACACCAACCCGACACTGGAGTACCTTCTGCGCCTATGCATTTTGGACCGCGGCGAGCCTTGGGAGTGACTGCTGCCGCTGATCGAGTTCTCGTGCAACAACAACCATCAGACCATCATAGGAATGGCCCCTTATAAGGCATTATACAGATGGAGGTGCAGGACCCCACTATATTGGATTCGGGATGAGGATCCAAAGGTACTTGGCTCGGAGTTCGTGGAGGAAACTGATGCTCAGGTTAGATTGATCCGAGTCAGGATGTTGGAAGACCAGAGCAGGCAGGCCAAGTACTACAATACATGACATCATCAGCTAGTGGTCTAGGTGGGAGACCGGGTCTTCATGAAGATATGGCTGATGCATGGGGTCTCACTATTTTGCGAGCGGAAGAAGCTCAGTTCGAGATACATGGGCCCTAATAGGATCCTGGAGCGGAGCGGTCCCTTAGATTATAGACTGGAGCTGCCGCTAGAGTTGGTGAGATTGCACGATGTCTTCCACGTCTCTTCACTTAGGAGGGCTCTACTACGCCCTGAGCAGTGGATTTCCACTGCAGACGGCCCGGTGGCTTCAGATCAATTAGTTAGCATGGAGCCGATCGGGATCAGTGATACGGCAGTGCGGGTCTTGTGACGCAATAAGGTTCCGCTAGTCAAGGTTCTGTGGAGAAACCATGGGCAAGAGGATCACACTATGAAGCCACAGGATGTGATGCAGCAAAAGTACCCGGAACTTTTCGAGCCAGGTATACCTTCAACTCCTAGGGATGTTACATAAATTTACTTTAGTAGAAATTCCGTAGGCTTAACCTCAATTTTGGGGACGAATTTTTTTATATATATTGGGATTTGTAACATGCCTCAAACAACTATACCCTTATTATTGGTTTTGTCATGACTAAGTCATGACAAAACCATAAGAAGCTCAAAGGACCAAGTGAACAAGGGCCGAGGTGAAAATCATATTGGTTTGCCTATATAGCACAGCCTCACCACTAGACTTAGGGTTTGACTTTATGGCTCCAACTTGACCCCATGACCCTACCACAACACCCTAGACCACCTTGTGTGGCCCATAGGGTCACTAAGGACCCAATGGGGACAGGCAAAGTTGCCAAGTTGGCTTAAGTCCACTCTAACCTTAAATGGGTCAAACTGGCCTACTTAGGGTCAGTTGACCATTCCTTAGCCAAGTGGACCCCACACATACACTCCTAACCCTAAAATGAGGTTAGTGGGTTACTAGGGACCCATTGGGGTCAACACAAAAGGATAAGTTGATCCAAGTCAACCCTAGCCCTAAAATCATCAAAGTGCCCAACTAAGGGGCAGGTGACCTACAATGTACCAAGACAACCCTACCCAACCCTACACAGACCCTGGGGGATGCCAATGTGTCACCAAGGACCTATTGGGGTCCACCCAAAAGGTCATTTTTGCCAAGGTCAACTCCACCCTTGAAATGGGTCAAACTAGCCAAAATGGCTAGCTTAGGCCCAATCCACCTGGGCTAAGCCCAATTAAGGCGGCTCATTGGCTTATGGGGGCTAAAAAATATTAGATTAGCCATCTAATTCCTGTAAATGCTGACTAGGAGAGATAAGCTTCATATTGCCCTTTAATGGAGGAGAGAGAAATGGGAGGTAGACCATTCATGGCCAAGGAAGACCAAGAGCCCCTCCCTCCGCCTCCAAGGGGGCTGGTTCAACTCCCCATTCAATCTGGGGAAGGTCAAGGGAAAATTTGGTGGCTGTTCATGGCCGAAAGATTGAATCCAGCCATGTCCAAGCCAAGCTTTCAATGGCCATTAATGGCCATTGATGGCTTGGCCTCTCCCCTCCCAAACTGGTGTTTTAAATACCATCAGTGGCATGAGAGGAGTCCTTCCACCACTTACTTGAAGATTTTGAGCCACTTGACTATACTGTTGCAGAACACTGGCGACACTTCCACCACAAATGGCAACCCGGCGATCTGCTCGACTCTAGACCAACAATAACGTCCTCCCCTTCCCATTTTTCTATGGGTAGATCATAGGATTCAATAGGGAAATGAATCGGGCTCAATTAAGCCCGATCCAAGCTTTCAAATTCCTTGGTTTTCCAAAAAACTTAACCTGTCTGGATTGGCAGAATCCACCCCTCCGGCGGCTGTGCCACCGCCTGGTGATAGCCACCACCTCGACAGAGGTGATGGTGGCGGTGGCCGGCCAGGGAGGTGGACGGGTGGCCGAGAAATGTGCATGGAACAAGCTTCAGGATGGGGGAATCCTGGCCATCGGCTGGAGCTTGAGGATGACAGGATGCCGTTTATTTTGCATTAAGATTCGTGCGCCCTGATTATATCCCGAGGAAATAATGATTTCATTTATGTGATTTTCTATCACACATTTTACACTTAATGTTTCTATTTTTTATAAATAATTAGGTGCTATTTTAGAGAAAATTATCAACATCAAAATTGTATCTCTATGGGTCAACTTTATTTTAAAATTGATTTGAACCAATTTGGGTGAGTGGTTTGACCACAGCACTCATTTTGGTGAGGTATATCCCTAGGACTAGTTAGCGATTTAAATGTGTGCCCCCACTTCACCACAAGTCCAAATGACCTGAAATTTGGACAGGGAGTTATTCTAACCTATACCTAGGTCATGCCCAAAAATGGGAATTTTTGGAGATATGTTTCTCTAGTTTTTGAAATTATTTAATAATCGTATGGTAATTTAATTAGGGGACCTAATCACCTCCAAACCCTCTCAAATTTTGGTGAGTGGTCCTTGGGGCCATCATAAGGCTCTATAAAAATTTTAATCACATTTGGTGATGATTTAGTTTGGAAATAAGCAAACCATCGCCTTGCCCTAAAAGGGGTATTTAGGTCAAAAGTGCTCCTTGTGGGTTGAGTGGTCAAATCAACTCAACAGAGGCTGAAACTTGGGTCACTGCTTTGATATTATGCTAGACACCCTCACATGGTATTTGGGGTGGATTGGGGTAGATTTTCCCTAGGACCCAAGTTCAAACCCTAAGGTTGAACTTTAGGGATTGTGAAGGGCATGGGGTGAAATGCTGATGTCGCGGCCTCTCAACCATCAGTTCAAGATGATCCGGACACCGCAATGCTCCAACAAAAAGATTTCAGGCGACATGATGACTCCTTGGCCGCTAACGGAAGGCAACGTTACAACCTCCGTCCGCGGCGCGCGAAGCATACTTAAAGACCTATATGAAGACCATTTAAATTATTTTAGATGCTTTATTTTATTTGGAACTCGTAATATTTTTATTTCCTGGATTTTTACTTTGGTGTGCATTTAAACATTTTGGTGTGCTATTAACGATCCGGATTGATGAGATTTCATCTCAATCTTTGATGGTTGGATCTACTTTTGTAATAGCTATATATACAGGATTATTTAGTGAATGAAGGGAGAAGAATTGAAAACCTAAAATCAGTCCCCAAGGAGAGTTCGGCCTTGGCTAATGAATAGCCCCCCCCCCCCCCCCCACCCCCGTGGAGCTTCCGACGTGGTCTCTTGGTGCGACTCCAAGGAAGAAGGACGGTAACACCACTCGGTGTGACGTCGGTGGATTCATTTGGTGCGACATCGGTGGGAATCGTGGAGAGAGTGATTCTTATCAAGTGTGTTTCCACCAACGGGTTTGGTAAACACTTCCACTCTCTTTGTGCTCCTCTCTTAGATTTGTGGAGGGTGAACCATCGTGTTCTCCGCGACTTTAAACTTTAATCCCTTTCAAATCTTTGAATAGAAAACGTTATTGTTCTTGTTTCCCATTTCCGGACCGGGTAGGTCCATTTCGCTTGAGCGGACCTTGGCCTATAACCTTGATCTTTATCTCAAAAGGATTGGCAGCCTTTGCGTTAATTTTGGGAACGAGTCGACTCATTCTTCACCGCCTCTTTAGAGTCGAACATTCTTCGATTCTGTTTATGCTTTGTGAGCAAAACGACACGTGTTGAGAACAGTAGATTCTTGTGTAGGTGTGGCGGGACAAGAGCGTGTTGAAGGGCGAACTTGAGCTTTCTCTTTTATAGATCTCTGTTAGGAATGTACGCTTCATCAATTTGCTATCAAAGCCGGTCGTTTCAACTACTATGTTGCAAACGTCCTCGCTCTCTTCCAATTGCATAAAATAATAATAAAAAAAATATTTTTCTGGTCTACAAATCGCGGTCTAAAATATTTATTTTACTTCGAAAATATATATAAAAAAATTTTAACGTTCGTCATTCCTGTCACTTTAGGAAAATAAAAAAAACTTGTTTTAAAATTAGGACCAGCCTCAAAAAAATCGTCTTTCAAAATTCTGGGTAACCCTATATGCGTACTAGACTAGGAACGAAGTACACTACACCATTTTCGTCTATAATGGCCGCGAATGAGCACCGGGATGCGAATACCGAGACTATTGAGGGACTATGAACTAAGATGACCGAGCTTAGGACTATGCTAGCCCAAATCCTACATAACCAAGAACGACCACCTCCACCCGTTAATGTGAGACCGCCCAACCGGCACCAACCGGTAGTCGATTTTGAATCTGATGGGAACTCCCCCGAATGCATTGTCTAGATCGTCACCACGAGCGTGACTTTGATATTACTAGGGCCATTAAGATCGATGCCCCCACCTACGATGGCATGGGAGGTCCAGAGATCTTCCTCACCTGTATAGTGGATATGGAATGATACTTCGATTGACACACTCTAACGGACCATCAGAAGGACCAAGTCACCAGGATGAAGTTAACTGGGCGTGCTAAGACATATTGGCTAAATGAGGAGCTTAGGATAGGGACCGAGAACGAAGTCCCACTTATAGGATGGTCGGTGATGAATAATTTGATATCTGATCAGTACATCCCTGCGTACCACCAAACACAGATGTTCGACGAGCTTGCCACCCTACGGTAGGGCTCAAATTCAATAGCTGAATATATGGGAGATCCCCGAGGTCACCTTGTCAAGATTTCGTAAAGGGCTTCAACCCGAGATTCAAAGAAAGCTCTTGAGCTATGGTCATACAGACCTGAACATGATCTTCAATGTTGCCCTCGACATTGAAAAACATCTGGCCTCTAAGGCCCACTCCCGCTATTCCCATGCAAAGAATAAGTCCATAGCGGGAGCATCTGCTTCCACATATCCGGATAAGGGAAAGTTTAGGTCTACCGAGTTAAAGTCTGTAGTGATCACTACTAGGAACGCTAGGAATCCCACGAGTGAGTGTATCCCCATAGGAAAGGTTAGCAAGTACAATGCTACATGTTACTCTTGCGTCATTCAAGGTCACTATGCCTTTTAATGCCCAACAATGACTAAGGATGTAGTCCTATTAGAGACGACCACCGATACCGATGATTTAGTGTATGAGGCTGCTGAGGAGAGTGACCCAGAAGGGGTCCCCAAGTGATTTAGAGGAAGATCACAACCTTATGGTGATGTGTTGTATCTTGACCACTCCTCGTCCGTTAGATGATTGGAAGAGTACGAGCATATTTTCTCTGATTTTTAAGAGAAATGAGAAACTGCGCAAGTTGATTATCGATAGTGGTAACTGTGTGAATGTCATTTTTGAGAATGTCGTCACGCGTATGGCCCTAACCACGGAACCACACCCGACCCCATATCAAGTAGCTTGGATAAACAAGATCACCATCCCGGTTACCAAGATATGCTTGGTCCTCCTCTCATTCAAATCATATACTGATGAGGTATGGTGTGATGTCCTACTGATGGATGCTTGTCACATGTTACTAGGTCGCCCATAGCTTTATGACCGTGATGTGACGCATTTTGGTATAGCCAACATGTATGAATTCAAGTTCAATAGAAAGACCATTACGTTAAGGCTGACTATCCCAAAGGAACCGGTAGGACCGATTAAGGACAACACAATCCCAGTTGAGAGTAAGTTCTTCAACCTAGTCGGAAGAAAAGAATTTATTAAGGACTCGTTTCTTGATGGAGTGATGTATGTTCTAGTCCATTTGAGTGCGAAGACGGATTCTGTAGTATTGGATGATCTGCCCAGTGAGTTACGGGTATTGTTGGAAGAGTATAGGGATACATACCTGGATGAGTTGCCATCGACATTACCTCCACTTAGAGATATTCAGCATGCAATAGATCTCATCCCGGGGTCTTCCTGGCCCAACCAGCCCATTATTGACTCCACTCGCTGCCCATAAGGAGTTGCAGGTTCAGATAGAGTAGTTGTTGAAGAAGGGGTTTATTAGGACTAGCATGAGTACTTATGCTGTTCCAGCTCTGCTTGCCCCAAGATAATAACAACAAAATAGGAACCTGCGGGTTCCTCAAACAGGTGTATTTGCATTCCTTAGTGGACATTCTTGAGTTCAATAATGTTATCGTGGGTCGCACTTACACGTGCTCGCCACCCCACAAAAGAATTCGACCATAAATTCAAAAGGGAAGACCGAGACAAGCTGATACCAAAATTATAACACCTCCACCTGTTGCATGACATATAATAGAAGGTCCTGCCGGGGCCCCACACCATATACCACAAACAGGCGGTTAAGTTACCGGTTAATATCAGAGTTGCGCATCCTAACACAGAGCATTCTAGCGGAAGCTTTTAATTTGATTGAACTCAGCTCAACGGAATGTCCACAATATATAAATTAGCATTTATATATACATCACGAAGGAATGTCCCCTATACAACCCCGTAGCCGGGCGAGTGGGACCCTCCCTAAATATCAGCCTAGGTCCGTGTTGTGGGCGACGAGTTGGTGCGACCCCGTTCGGAGACGTGCGGGTCCTCGTGCGTGCGTGCGGAGGTTCTATGCGCATCGGTTCATATATTATATATATATATATATTATATTATATATTATATTATAATATATATAATATATTATATATTATATATAAAAGATGAGATAAAGGAGGCAGGGGGGATTTTTTGGAGCAGGTAGACGGGGGTACAGTGGGAGAGGGAAAAAGAGAAGAAAAAAGAGAAGGGGATCGGGGGATTTTTTTTCAGATCTCCCGGGGCTAGGGTTCGGGGAGGAGTACAGCAAGCCCGCCTCTCTCCTTCTCTAGGCCTGGAGCAGCGCAGCCGCCCCGCTTCCCCTTCCCCTCTCCGGCCGCCGCCTCAGCAAGGAGCCGCCCGCCCCCGCGTCACTCTCTCTCTCTCTCGTCAGCAAGGAAGATCAGAGCTCACGCGCCTCCCTCTCTCTCCCGTCGGCTTGGAGCGGCAGCCCGACGCCACCCCTCACTCTCTCCGGCTGTCTACAGCAGAACCCGAGCCCGATCCTTCTCCCTCTCTCGACTCCTCTCTCACACGCAGCCCAAGCGCCGCTCGACGGAGCAAGCCGAAGCTCTCTCTCTCTCCCTACTCCATCTCCATCGACGTGTCCTATCATTTCTGGATATTTCTATGCTTCCCATATCGCACGACATTGACGCTGTCAACGGTCTCCCAGTTTATTTCTGCCTCTATAACCCACTCACTCTGCTCGGCCCTCACAGTGTCCGTTCTGTAAAACAACCAACTAAGCGGCTGAGTATCGAGGTGCAAAGATCAAGGAGGAGAAGGGAGTTGAACAAGTTGAAGAACAATTGGTTGTAGAGGCAAAAATGAGAATGTGCCAGCATGAGTTACGAGATGAAAAGGGAAAATTGCACTAGAAAGAGAAGTTGAGTCCATCAAGTAGATCTCTCCCTCAAGCTGAAGTTGGATATCAAGATGTATCTGGAGGCTCTCATTCAGCAAAATATTTCAAATAGTTCTCAAAATGATGGTGATGTTCCTTCTCAAGGCTCATGCGGCATGGCACTAAGTGCACGCCCTTCAGATTCTATACAAAATAGGGAAGATAATTTGGACCTGTATCAGGAGAGCATAATGATGATGTGATCAATCTGGCAGTCTATTCAGCCGGGAAGAAGAACAATGGGGGGCTCAAGTTTGGCCGACCAAGTGGAGGGGAGATCTTGAGTTGTCCTTTTGGAGCTCGAACCGCTGCGTCATCCATGCACGGACAGGCGCCACGCTCACTAGACGTCGAACCTCTTGTGAGATGTTCAGTTGCGACTCCGCCAGACACGCGACAAGGGTAACCATGTTTCAACTTGGGCAGGTGAAGCCTTTAGTTTACAAATTTGCACGGAAGCCCCTCTCCACCAACGGGTGGGGGGAAGGGAGCTTCCCGACGGGTTGACGTGTACGTCCCCGCAGTTAATTGCATTAGTACCAGGAAGCATGAGTACGGGTTTAGGCATGCTGTGTGAAGCTCATCCGGACGTGTGAGCCGGATTGGTGATGTTCTGGGGTTCCCGGAGAAGACTCCGAGGAAGTTGTTTATTTAGCCGCTTGCAGGGAATGCGCGCCACGAGCCCCAAAAAAGGGGGTGTGCGCAATATGTTTGGCCCGCTTCTGTTAGCCGACCGATGCCTAGTTGGTCGCCGCTCGTCGAGACGTTGGCATACAGGTGTTGCAGTACCAGGCGGGGAGTAGCGGGCTTAAGCCCAAACTTGTGCTGGCCCTCGAAGGCCTTTTTGTTTATATTTCTGGCCTGCGTGCCGAGTATGGTATTTATATTCCTGTAATATTTTTTCATATCTGGGATGCTCTACGATTATAGTTTACTCCTCCTGTCTTGGGCGAGCGGTGTGTTCGTGAACCGCTCCACCCGTGTGGGCCCCGAGGAATAGATGCCGGGAAGCCCCTGATGGCCCGTTGCCATCCTTTCAGAGTAGCGGAGTTCCGCTATTAGCGACCTAATTGGGGCTGCGTAGAGTAGGGCTTCTTGGTGGTTTTGTGCTAATAGTAAGGCGGGCGGGGAACATTTTACATAGACCCGAGGTGGCACCTCTAGTTTGGGAGTGGATCTCGAGATCCTCCTTGGATGTTCCGGTCGGCCAAGAGAGCCCTCCGAAGGTGCCTTAGCTCAGCCCTTGGCTTGGGAGGGGAAGAGTTAATTAGTCTTCCGGGTATGTGGCGGGTCCTCCATGCTGAGACCTTGGGTCTGTCCCTCGTGTTCCTAGTCTTATGCCTAGATCGTTCGCTTGAGGGTAGTAGGTGCGCGGTCACCCCTTCCCCAAGGGTCGAACTCCACGTGAGACCGGATTTCCGGTTTCAACATTTTGGTGCGGTGAGCGTGGACAGTGACCAGCATAGAAGAACTCAGGTGAACATCATTGCTATAGAAGTGGAACCAGGTGACGACCACGGTCATGCGTTGATACTTTGTATGTAAGGTCCTCATACTCAGAGTTGTCCCCTCCCATAGCTTTTGTTGGAATCCCGTAGCATTTGGAGTAAGATTTGCACCTATTTGAAGCGCTTCTACCTATGAAAACCCGTGCATCCCCACTTGTTACATCAACGAGAAATATGGAGGTTATTATCCTCAGGATCAAGTAAGAGAGCAGCTGAGAGGCATTAGGAGTCGGGGTGACCGGAAAGGGTTCCCTCTCTAGCGGTAATATGTTGTCTCTTCCTTGCAATTCAGTAGCGGTCAAGTTTTCTCTTTATTACCAATTCGCCTCGAGCTTCTGAGGGCTTCAAGGGTTAGCCTCGCGATCGACTCCGGAAGCCAAGCGTCTAACCCGTTCCTTTTAAATAGCCTAGTTCGGACGATGGGACGGTGCCGCGGGACTTTAAGCGCTATTGTAAGACCGAGCCTCTGCACTAATGGCCGAGATCAGCTCCCCCCTTGCACGTCGGCCTATGTCCTCCCGATCGCACCTCTCCTCTGACTAAAGGAATTATCAGGAACGGGCCTAGACGTTAACCTCCCAGATTTGATAAAGGGCCGATCTCTCCAAGCAATCACATGTGACATGGCGAAAAGTGATCTTTGTCATTAGATCAGGATACGAAACGTCCAACCTGTTCCTTCTAAATAGCCCAGTTCGGATGATGGGACGATGCCTCGGGACTCTAAGCGTTATTGTAAGACCGAGCCTCTGCACTGACGGCCGAGATCAGCTCCCCCCTTGCACGTCGGCCTATGTCCCCCCGATTGCATCTCTCTTCCGATTGGAGGAATTATTAGGAACGGTCTCGGACGCCAGCTTCCCGATTTGGCGACTTCCAGATCGTCTCTCTTATGTATAGAATGCGTCCTCCATTTGTAAAAGCATCGGTGCAATTAACTCTCCAGCACCTCTTAAGTGAATAGGATGTCTCCATCTCGAGCAAAGTCAAGTCATGGTAGTTTTGGACCCCGAGCAGATCCCGCTGTCAGGCTCTCACCTAGCTGACAGGACCGGAAGTCACTCGGTGTCATCCATGGGCCTCGAGCAGATCCCGCTGTCAGGCTCTCACCTAACTGGCACGGCCGGAAGTCACTCGATGGCGGTAGTTTTGGACCCCGAGCAGATCTCGCTGCCAGGCTCTCACCTAGCTGGCAGGGCCGGAAGTCACTCGGTGTCATCCGTGGGCCTTGAGCAGATCCCGCTGTCAGGCTCTCACCTAGCTGGCAGGGCCGGAAGTCACTTGATGGCTGTAGTTTTAGACCCCGAGCAGATCCCACTGTCAGGCTCTCACCTAGCTGGCACGGCCGGAAGTCACTCGGTGTCATCCGTGGGCCTCGAGCAGATCCCGCTGTCAGGCTCTCACCTAGCTGGCAGGGCCGGAAGTCACTAGATGGCGATAGTAGTGGACCCCGGGTAGACTCGCTGTCAGGCTCTCATTAGCTGGCAGGGCTGTAGGCACACCTGGGGGGAAAGGGTTGGTTCTTGGAGAGTTTTTCGCAGGACCCCGAGTGATGCTCGGCCCCGGGTAGACTCGCTGTCAGGCTCCCACTAGCTGACAGGGATGTAGGCACACCTGGGGGGTAAGGGAGAGGGTTTGGAGTTTGGAGAGAGAGTTTGGATATTTTGCAGGACCCCGAGTGATGCTCGGCCCCGGGTAGACTCGTTGTCAGGCTCTCATTAGCTGGCAGGGTTGTAGGCACACCTGGGCGGAAAGGATTGGTTCTTGGAGGTTTTCGCAGGACCCCGAGTGATGCTCGGACCCGGGTAGACCCGCTGCCTGACTCCTACTAGCTGGCAGGTCCGTAGACTCGCCTGGGGGGTAAGGGACCCCGAGTGCTGCTCGGCCCCGGGTAGACTCGCTGTCAGGCTCTCACTAGCTGGCAGGGCTGTAGGCACACCTGGGGGGAAAGGATTAGCTCAGCGTGTACAAGAGGATACAGAAGATACGGCTTTGTTGTTTCACGATGTCGCAAGAAATTATATACTTGTTGTAAGTAATGATATAAGGGCAATTCGATAGCAGTGAGCCAAAGGGTATCGAGCGATTCAAAAGATCAGAAAGGTCGTGGAGAGATCGGTGCTCCAAGCACAGTTTTCAGTTTAACTCAAACTTTTTTTTGGGTCGGCTCCCACTCGCCGGATACGTTGGGTTGGATGATTCTTTCAGAGCTTGTGCTAAGCTCGAAAAGAGCGGGGATTGTGTACAACCCCGTAGCCGGGCAAGTGGGACCCTCCCCAAATATCAGCCTAGGGCCGTGTTGTGGGTGACGAGTTGGTGCGACCCCGTTCGGAGACGTGCGGGTCCTCGTGCGTGCGTGCGGAGGTTCTATGCGCATAGGTTCATATATATTATATATATATTATATATTATATATTATATTATAATATATATTATATATTATATATTAGATATAAAAGATGAGATAAAGGAGGCAGTGGGGGATGTTTTGGAGCAGGTAGACGGGGGTACAGCGGGAGAGGGAAAAAGAGAAGAAAAAAGAGAAGGGGATCGGGGGATTTTTTTTCAGATCTCCCGGGGCTAGGGTTCGGGGAGGAGTACAGCAAGCCCGCCTCTCTCCTTCTCTCGGCCTGGAGCAGCGCAGCCGCCCCGCTTCCCCTTCTCCTCTCCGGCCGCCGCCTCAGCAAGGAGCCGCCCGCCCCCGCGTCTCTCTCTCTCTCTCGTCAGCAAGGAACAGCAGAGCTCCTGCGCCTCCCTCTCTCTCCCGTCGGCTTGGAGCGGCAGCCCGACGCCACCCCTCCCTCTCTCCGGCTGTCTACAGCAGAACCCGAGCCCGATCCTTCTCCCTCTCTCGACTCCTCTCTCACACGCAGCCCAAGCACCGCTCGATGGAGCAAGCCGAAGCTCTCTCTCTCCCTGCTCCATCTCCATCGACGTGTCCTATCATTTCTGGATATTTCTGTGCTTCCCATATCGCACGACATTGACGCTGTCAACGGTCTCCCAGTTTATTTCTGCCTCTATAACCCACTCACTCTGCTCGGCCCTCACAGTGTCCGTTCTGCAAAACACCCAACTAAGCGGCTGAGTATCGAGGTGCAAAGATCAAGGAGGAGAAGTGAGTTGAACAAGTTGAAGAACAACTGGTTGTAGAGGCAAAGATGAGAATGTGCCAGCAGGAGTTACGAGATGAAAAGGGAAATATGTGCTAGAAAGAGAAGTTGAGTCCATCAAGTAGATCTCTCCCTCAAGCTGAAGTTGGATATCAAGATGTATCTGGAGGCTCTCATTCAGTAAAATATTTCAAATAGTTCTCAAAATGATTGTGATGTTCCTTCTCAAGGCTCATGCGGCATGACACTAAGTGCATGCCCTTCAGATTCTATACAAAATAGGGAAGATAATTTGGACCTGTATCAGGAGAGCATAATGATGATGCGATCAATCTGGCAGTCTATTCAGCCGGGAAGAAGAACCATGGGGGGCTCAAGTTTGGCCGACCAAGTGGTGGGGAGATCTTGAGTTGTCCTTTTGGAGCTCGAACCGCTGCGTCATCCGTGCACGGACAGGCGCCACGCTCACTAGACGTCGAACCTCTTGTGAGATGTTCAGTTGCGACTCCGCCAGACATGCGACAAGGGTAACGATGTTTCAACTTGGGCCGGTGAAGCCTTCAATTTACATATTTGCACGGAAGCCCCTCTCCACCAACGGGTGGGGGGAAGGGAGCTTCCCGACGGGTTGACGTGTACGTCCCCGTAGTTAATTGCATTAGTACCCGGAAGCGTGAGTACGGGTTTAGGCATGCTGTGTGAAGCCCATCCGGACGTGTGAGCCGGATTGGTGATGTTCTGGGGTTCCCGGAGAAGACTCTGAGGAAGTTGTTTATTTAGCCGCTTGCAGGGAATGCGCGCCACGAGCCCCAAAAAAGGGGGTGTGCGCAATATATTTGGCCCACTTCTGTTAGCCGACCGATGCCTAGTTGGTCGCCGCTCGTCGAGACGTTGGCGTACAGGTGTTGCAGTACCAGGCGGGGAGTAGCGGGCTTAAGCCCAAACTTGTTCTGGCCCTCGAAGGCCTTTTTGTTTATATTTCCGGCCTGCGTGCCGAGTATGGAATTTATATTCCTGTAATATTTTTTCATATCTGGGATGCTCTGCGATTATAGTTTACTCCTCCTGTCTTGGGCGAGCGGTGTGTTCGTGAACTGTTCCCCCCGTGTGGGCCCCGAGGAATAGATGTCGAGAAGCCCCTGATGGCCCGTTGCCATCCTTTCAGAGTAGTGGAGTTCCGCTATTAGCGACCTAATTGGGGCTGCGTAGAGTAGGGCTGCTTGGCGGTTTTGTGCTAATAGTAAGGCGGGCGGGGAACATTTTACATAGACCCGAGGTGGCACCTCTAGTTTGGGAGTGGATCTCGAGATCCTCCTTGGATGTTCCGGTTGGCCAAGAGAGACCTCCGAAGGTGCCTTAGCTCAGCCCTTGGCTTGGGAGGGGAAGAGTTAGTTAGTCTTCCGGGTATATGGCGGGTCCTCCACGCTGAGACCTTGGGTCTGTCCCTCGTGTTCCTAGTCTTGTGCCTAGATCGTTCGCTTGAGGGTAGTAGGTGCGCGGTCACCCCTTCCCCAAGGGTCGAACTCCATGGGAGACCGGATTTCCGGTTTCAACATCCCCAATTACACAACAGGTTTGGCCTTATCGCCTTACAGTTAAGCTTGATACATGTGATTTTCATACATTGGCACGCAGGCCGGCCACACATGTATAGACTATCATATTAACTTCTTTGGCCGTCGAGGACCAGCATAGCAGCAGCAACAACAACAACAAGGGCTTCAGCCCCCTATTTTCCGCTCGGCTCTCCTGCACCTGCAAGGGACAATCCACCGCACAGTGGTAAACAAGGCAACAATCAGCGTTCAGCTGACAAATTAATAATGACCCCACCCCTTACTCGGGGCAGTGGCATTCCTTCCATGTAGGCATAGCATTTCACAAGCAGATATACCACACAATGTGCATTCACACACAATCAACATATCAGAAACGTCACCCACACGGCCAGACGCTCCGTGCACTCAGGGCACATTCTTGGTGTACCGGATAAACCAGTCTCCCACCGCCATTCAAGGACCGAATCCCAATGTCAAACTTGAGCATTTCGTTCCACGACCTTCAGTCGGAGGCTTTAGTCTTAATGGCGCGCAGGCCTAAGACTCTCGCTATGGGTTCTGCTGAATGCCAATATCCCAGGCACTCATGGAGGACAGTCGTAATGCAGATACAGTTCAGCCTTTGCCCGTTTCTCAAATCTTTAGTTCAATGCTAAGACTAACGCGGCTCGACATCCCCTTGTCTATTTGGCATGCAGCCTTTTCAAGAGCTCACAAATAGCCATATTGTCACCAAAGTACTGACTGCACAATCACTGGTTAGCTAGGAGCTGGGCGATAGTGACACTCACTATCGCCCAGCGTTAGCAACAGAACTCACTTTCCATCCCTAGTCCCAAAAAAGGATATTTGTTGGGTACTGCAATAATAGTAGGGCATATAGGATCTATAAGTTGACTAGTTAAGTTGTAAAAGAATCAGTCCATGTTGTCTTTGATGAGTCAAACTTGATTAACTGTGAGCTGCCTAGCTCCTCATCTAGTGTTGCAGATTTAAAGGAGGTAATGGACAATCTTACCATCAGGGAAGGTGATCCAGTAGTTGATGCGTTGAACGGCAAGTGTACCAGTCACACAAGTAATATAAAATGGGCAAATGTCCCTAAGTATCGATCTCTCAAGGAACACAATAAGCTGGAGTTAATTTTGAGGAGGACTTGAGATTGAAGTCCTTAGGTCGGAGTTAACGAAGGGGGTCTTGATTGTTGTGAAAAAAGAAATTAAAACGCTAATAAACTTCTCATATGCAACTCCACTATGCGTTGCTTTGCCGGGCAGGATGGAATACTACACGGGCCGCTATGCACCGAATCGCAAGGCAGATGGACAAGTAGGCTTGCGGATGAGGTGGTTAGAACGACAGAATGAGGGTCATGAGAACCTCTTCGCTATGCATGCCACTAGCAATTACTAGTGCGACAATGTGTGGTGGAGGATGGAAAATGGCGCACCTCAAGCAAATAACGTAAATATAAAATCACATAGACATGATTGTATACAAACGCATATCAAATTAAAGATAGTTCATCAAATACAATGAGATCAACTACACTATCAACAACAAAATAAGAAGAGAGTGCAAAATAGACCGAATCTGAAGTCTTGCTGAGGATTCACGGAAGGAATCGCCAGGTTTTCAATTCGCGTCATAACTCGGTCCTCAACTGTGTCTGCGGTAGAGGACGCTGTCACTCACTCCCAATGGAGTCGTCTTCTTCGTGTCACGATCCGGTGGAGGATGGCACAAACTTCTCTCAGCTTGATGGAGAAAGCTAGATCAAACTCTTCTTGAAGCTCAAGGATGAAGGAGCTGGCTGAGAGGAAGCTCCGACTTAAATTTGCATTGAAAGCTTGTCGGGAACCCTCTCCACGGTGGAGAATGAAGGGAAATGGTGTAACTTTGCCCGAAAAAGGAGGCTGGAATGGCTGAAGTCCGGTCTCTCAAATGGAGGAAAATCTACGCTTAAATAGAAGCAGGTCAGAAAAATAGTCACGCACAGTCTGGCGCACGACCGTGCGCTAACTGTTCGTTATTAACTACCAGGCCAAGCTTGCGGATGAAGATGTGTTAACCCGTGCGTTTTACTTACGCACGTTCGCTTTCGCACGTGCGTGAAGGAAATCGTACGGGTAAACACAGAGCACAGGAAAATAAGATAAGACAAGGGAACCGTGCGTTTTACACGCGCATGGGCACTTCTGCCTGTGCGTGAACAAAGCACACGATTAACTACAGATTGGTACAAATAAGAAAGCTATAGGAAAACCATGTGTTTCCTTCGCGCACGGTTCCGAAGAAACCGTGCGTTAACCGTGCGTGAAGATCGTCGACCTCAGCTCGACAAAACTCTTCGGGCTCAAAACGCACAATCAATAGGAACATGTGCTAAGAAAACGCACGACCGTGCTTTTTCCTCAAACCTGAATTCCAGACTTGGGGAAAACGTACCACCTGCAAACAAACAAATAAATCCAAAGAGCACCCTTCAGTAATGCAGAAATGCAACAAAAGCAACTAGAAAGAGCCCTTGGGGAGCACTATGTGCTTACCCCCAACAACAGAATGTGCAATTGCACACCCTTGGGCCAAAACAGTGCACAAAATGGTTATAGACCGGCCGATGCAAATATAACTGAATATCAGTTGAAATGCGGTGCACGAGTGTGAAAACTAGCCCAGATGAGTCCGAAAAATCCTATAAATATCGGACTCATCACACCCCCAGACTTACCTATTTGCGCGTCCCGAGCAAACAAAGTCTATGCAAATAGGAAAAATAAACTAGTTGACATAGAAATTGAGATACAGAGTACCATGCGAAGTCGCATGCTCACGCGCGTAAAAATATAATAGAGGAAATTTCTAAGTATACAAAATAGTTTATACTTTTCACAATGCGTATCAACATTTTATTACTACTTGGTGAGAGGATATTCACAAAGAGAAAAAAAACTGAACTAGCAATCCAACGAGGCAAGTATACCTATCGAAATGTAGCTAGGGGACACAAGTGTCGTATTAAAATCCGGGAAATGTTGAGTAATCTTACACACACGAAAACTATTATCTTATCAAGAGATTGTTTTAGCGTTTAAGAGAAATCTAAATGCGATTAAGAAAAGAAATATTACGCTAAAAAGAGAAATGCTTGCGGTTAAATAGAGAACTACTAAAAATGATTACAATGAGGGGTTGAACTATGATAAAGAAAAGCACTCGATCGAGAATCACCTCGGCTAAAGTTGATTAAAAAATGCGATAATAAACCCTAACTTAATAAAGTAAAATACCTTGACCGTGGAGGTTCCATAAGCATGAACACGCTTCTCTCGAAGCCGTGCCCACCTGAGTTTAGGATGGTCCGACCGAACTCTTGTCCAAATCAGAGACCTAAAGCTCGCCTTACGCGGTGAACCCCACTATTGGATTTCACTCCAATCGGGGAGATTTAACATTTGCCTCTCTCGAGGGGTGCGTGCAACTCACTTTACTCTTGAGTGTTCACTTCAAACTACGAGCCTCTCGGCTAGCTAAGATTGAAAATAAATATAAAAATTATATATCGATGATATAACTCCAAACCAGATTAATCAAGAGTAAATAATGGTCTAAACCCTAAAAAGAAAAAGTAAAATTAAAGCATCATAACTTATTCAACTCGAACCTCGGATTATCAAGATCGAGTACAAGGAGGATTAGTTACTCATGGTGAAGTGGAGGAATAAAGATGAGTCGAAGTGCATGAAAAATAAAAATAGAGACAAGAAACACTAAGCACACTTTATATTAAAATTAAACAATGAGATTACAACTTGAAATAAAAGATTACAAGTGCTGGAAATGAAAACTAGGTTAGCATTAACATTAAGCTACAAAAGCAATTGCAAAAGCTATTACAAAAGTACACTAAGCTAGGATTAGAAAGCTTAAAATGAGAAAGGGGGAGAGGAGAAGCATGAAAAACTACAAGAAACAAAAGGGCAGCACCTCCCCTCTCACTCCAAAACTACTTTTGGACACACGGGGGGGGGGGGGGAGGGGGTCTGAATTTGTAGCAAGTTTGCGGGTCGGTCACGCCCCCCTGTCACGCCCCGGTAGGGCTTGTCAGGTGGCGTGTCATGTACGGGGAAGACATCAGGAGTTGAATTCTGATGGAAATCATGATTTCATTTGTACGCCGGTGGACATGTCGATGGACACGCCTGTGTAGGGTGGGCATGTAATGTACGCCAAGATTCAATCATTGGTCGGAAATCTATTAAACACCAAAACTTGCAGAACTTGCCCTGGGACAAGCCCGTGTAGGGGGGCGTGTCAGTACTATTGACGTGCAGCAATGGGAAATCTTTAAATGCTGCAGCAGGCTTCTAGAAGAGGGAGACACGCCCAGTGATGCACCCGGTGACATGCCCATGGAGGGCATGTCCGAGGGGCGTGTTAGGGCGTGTGTTAGGGGGTTTTGCTCAGGATTTGGGCTCATGCAGCAAACTTCGTCGGGATTAGGTTACACGCCTGATGACAAGCCAAGGGAGGGCGTGTAAGAGGGACATGTCAGGTCATTTTGGCTGAAAGCTGAGGAAACCTGCAAAAATAAGAGAAACCATTAGTGGTATTAAAATATATAAAAAAACAAGGTCAAAATACAACTTTACAAACAAGATTTCTATATTAAAAATTATTAATTACCTTAGTAGTTTAGACTATAAAACGTACTATCAAATTCCCCCAATCTTAAGCTTTGCTTGTCCCCAAGTAAAGATATAAAACTAGCTAACATAAAAGTGAATAATCAGGAAAATATTAATTATGCTAACACAAGTATCATGCGAAATTCTAAGTAGGGAGAAGGTGAAACGTAAACCTAAAATAATTATTTAAACATGGTTTAACAATTTAAAAACTTTACTAACAAAAATAGGTCATCCAAAATTGTAACATAATTCGTTAAATAAATTTAAGCAAAGCAACAAATTGAAAAAATGCATTGAGTTGTTACTAGATCCAAGGGACAAATTATAACTATATCAATCAAAAATCAAAAATCTAAATTTAAATCCAAAACTATACTGTTTTTTTTCTTCTTTACTTAGCTAATAAATACAAATCAAAAACATGAATCAAAAGAACTTATTAGGACTGAAACGTTTGGTTTAGACATATAATTAGGAATGGAATTCAAAGATAAACATGAAGGCTTAAAATCACACTAAACCAAAATATAAAGTTTTAAAAATTTTCGTGATAAATAAACTATTTTTCTCTCTTTTTCTTTTTCATTTTTTCCCCTTTTTTTCCTTTTTCTTTCTTTCTTCTTTTTTTCCAAAACAAAATAAAGGCCATAAATAATTTCCTTTTCATTTTTAAATTGGCCAAACAAGAGTAAATACTTATTTTGAGCATACTTTTTTCAAAAAATTCTCCAAATATAAATCACAAAACAACCCTATCATGATCATGAAAATTTTTTAATGAAACTCAAAGGCTCTCAAAAAGGCTAGTGTGATTAGATAGGTTGGAATATTTTAGTTTTGGTGAAAATGAAATGATAAGTGAAGCTGATCAATTGAAAAAGGAAAAAGGCTCAAAAGCAGTTAACTAGGGAAAATTTTTTTAGTTTGGCAAGAAGGCTCAAACAAAAAAAAACGACATAAATCATTTTCAAAAATTTATCTAAATCATAGTTTTGAAAAATTTCAAAAAGCAAGTCCTAGATAATAAAATAAAACTAATGAAATTATCTTGAAAATAGAAATAATAGGTGCCTTGGATCATTCACACCTACTACGCTAATCAAAAGTTGATATTACAAAAATTATCCAAAAATGAAAAGGAAAATAGTGGATGAAATATTTTTAAGAAAGTAAAGAGAATAAAGAATGAAAAACCAAAATAGAAATGCGAGTTTTTAGAAAAACATTCCACATTAACAAGCTATCGCGAATTAGAAACACAGCAAGGCCAACATTTTACTTGTGAAACATAATTAGAAAGATTGATTAGAAATATTATTATTAGCTAAATCATTATAAAGAATATTGAGAAAAACAAAACAAAAATAAGGGGTACTATTGAAATACCAAAATCAGTTTAAACAAAATAATATATATATATATATAATTTTAATTTGAAATATTCTCTTTTTTTGGATTTTTGAGATATTCTCTTTTTTTTATTTTTAAGATATATATATATATATATAATTATCTAGATTTTGATTTTTTTTAAGGAAACAAAATAAAGACAAGAGAAGGAGGAAATCCTCCCCCAAGCTTAAAATAGACCTTGTCCACAATGGAGAAAGAAGGGGTATAAGAGAGAGAAGTTAAACAGAAATGAAAGTACAGAATTAAAAAACAGGTACTTCCCCGGATTTATGCGCCCTAAATGTTGATTTATGTTGCTCCCCCATGCTTGCATTTTGGATCTTCATTAAATGTCTTCTTTGGACTTCGTGATGGATTCAGTTGCATTGGAGCAGGCGATCGCAGAAGCTTCAGCTTGTCGGAGCCGTTCGGGGCAAAAAAGTGTAAAATAAAGAAAACAGATAAATAACTTGGGTTGTCTCCCAAGAGCGCCCTTTGTTTAAAACGTCATTTGAGCTCGACGCAACAAAATAATATTGTCCAAAAGATAATTTTTCCAAAATAATATTTAAAGTTTTTAACAAAAATAATTATTCTTAAGTTAGTTAGAGTTCAGATCATCCAAAATAAAATTAATACAGTTTGGACTGACAACACCACAGAAATAAAGTTTAAGATGCTGACCATACACTTTGAACTCACCATTATCAGGATGTGAAATTAAAATCATGCCATACGAAAAGACTTCTTTAACAGTAAAGGGCCCAGACCATCATGATTTTAACTTCCCCGGAAATAAACATAAACGTGAGTTATATAAAAGAACTTGGTCGCCTGGTTTAAAGGTTTTTGGGTGCCTTAAGTGTTTGTCGTGAAAACATTTCATCCTCTATTTATAAAATTTGTTAATTTCGTATGCGTAAGAGCGCCACACGTCGAGCTTGTTAAGTTCAAATTTTTCAAGGTCTCCGACAGAGTGGAGATCAAAATTTAAAAACCTTAAGGCCCAAAAAGCGCGGTGTTCTAATTCTACGGGTAAATGGTACGATTTTCCATAGACCAACCGATATGGCGTACAACCGATGGTGGTTTTGTATATTATACGGTAGGCCCATAGAGCATCGTCTAATTTGGTTGACCAGTCTTTTCTAGAGGTGGATACAGTCTATTCTAAAATTCTTTTAAGCTCTCTGTTCACTACTTCGACTTGTCCATTAGTTTGGGGGTGGTAGGCAGTTGAAAGATTATGCGTAACGCCATTTTTAATAAGAATTTTTGAAAACTGCGTGTTACAAAAATGTGAACTCCTATCGCTAACGATGGCTCGTGGCGTACCGAATCGAGAAAATATGTTTTTCAAAAATATAATTACAACTCGGGCATCGTTAGTAGGAAGAGCTTGGGCTTCAACCCATCGTGAAACATAATCTATATCAACTAAAATATATTTATTCCAGAAGCTAGAAAGAAGGGGGCCAACAAAATCAATTCCCCAGAGGTCAAAAACTTCACACTCATGGAAATAATTTTGGGACATTTCATTTTTATTGGAAATATTTCCCGACCGTTGGAAACTATCACACCTACTCACAAATGCTTGCGCGTCTTTAAATAGGATAGGCTAATAAAAACCTGCGCAAAGCACCTGGAGAAGCTTAATAGTGACCACCAGTCGGTCCTTCATGCAAATGTTTTAAAATATCTAATCCTTCCTCAAAAGAGACACATCTCCTTATCACTTGGTCCACACAGACTCGGAAAAGATGCGGCTCCTCCCCAAAATAGTTCTTCAACTCAGAAAAGAATTTCTTCTTTTGCTGAGAGGAGAACTCTTTTGGGAGGACACGAGACACTAAATAGTTGGCGATGTGTGCAAACCAAGGAGAAGGGGATGTGTTAATTAAAAGCTGCTTCTCATCGGGGAAGAAATCATAGAAAGATTTTTCATCTAATTTTTCTATATAAGGATTATCTAATCATGAGAGATGGTCGGCGGCCAAATTCTCGGCACCTCGCTTATCACGGATTTGTATGTCAAACTCCTATAGGAGTAAGACCCAGCGAATCAGGCATGGCTTGGCATCCGTCTTAGCAACAAGATACTTGAGGGCCGAGTGGTTCGTAAAAATGATAATTTTGCAAAGTGTGATATATGAAAGGAATTTATCAAAAGCGAAAACGACAGCTAAAAGCTCCTTCTCGGTTGTGGTATAATTCTCTTGTGTCAATGTAAGTGTTTTACTTGTATAATAGATGGGGTGGAAGTTTTTAGATATTCATTGTCCTAGTACGGCTTCCACCGCAAAACTACTCGCATCACACATAATTTCAAAGGGAAGGTCCCACACCGGAGCTATCATAATAGGGGTATTAATTAACTTTTCTTTTATTAATTCAAAGACAGATAGACAAAGGTCATCAAAAATGAACGGGGCGTCTTTTTCGAAAAGATGAGTAAGGGGTTTGGTGATTTTGGAGAAGTCTTTTATGAATAGGCTGTAGAAGCCAGTGTGTCCTAAGAAACTTCTTATAGCTTTGACATTCATAAGCGGCGGTAGCTTCTCGATAACTTCTATCTTAGCTATGTTTACCTCAATTCCACTTGCAGAAATCTTATGACCCAAAACTAACCCTTCCCTCACCATAAAATAGCTTTTTCCCAATTTAGAGCAAGGTTAGTTTCTTCGCATTTTTCTAAGACTTTTTCGAGGTTTTCTAAACAACTATCAAAGACATCGCCGAAGACAGAGAAATCATCCATAAATACCGCGATAATGCTTTCTATGTACTTGTCGAAGATAGGGAGCATACATCGCTAGAATGTGGCTGGTGCATTGCATAATCCAAACAACATTCTTCGGTAAGCGAAGGTGCTGAAGGGACAAGTAAACGTAGTTTTCTCCTGGTCCTCGGGAGATATTGGGATTTGAAAGTACCCCGAGAGACCATCGAGAAAATATTAAAAGCTATGGCTGGATAATCATTCTAAAATCAGATCAATGAACGGCAAGGGAAAGAGGTCCGTGCGGGTGGCATTGTTTAACTTACGATAGTCAATACACATTCGCCACCCCGTCACCGCCTATGTCAGGATTAAGTCATTATTCATATTATTAACTAAAGTTATCCCTCCCTTTTTCGGCACTACCTGGACAAGGCTAACCCACTTACTATCAGATATATGATAGATAATTCCTGCATTTAAGAGCTTCATAACCTCGCCCTTTACGACTTCTTTCATATTTGTATTTATACGGCACTGAGGTTGGATTGAATTGCGTGAATTATCTTCCATTAGGATTTTGTGGGTGCAGAAAGATGGGCTTATGCCCTTGATATCAGCTATCTGCCAGGCAATAGCTCGGTGATGTTTACATAACACTAGTAGGAGCTTATCATTTTGCACTTCGGTTAGGTAGGCCGAAACTATTACTGGTAGCTTGGAGTCTTTTTCTAAGAAGGCATACCTAAGATGTTTGGGTAGTTCCTTTAAATCCAGGGTGGGGGGTTCTTCATATGATGTTTTGGAAATTCTTTCTTTTTCAAAAACAATGTCTTTGTAGACCTTTACTTTATATAGAAAATTGAAAGGAGTGGAGTTAATGGCCTTGGCCACTTCTTGCAGAGATTCATTTGGAATAGTAGAGGAAGAACAAAAATCAGAAAATTTATTTTCACTTTCAGAAAGGTAGTAGGAAGATTCTTCACCTAAGGCATCTAAGAAAAAACAGGAGTCGTCATTTTTTGGAGTGTTCTTCATCGAAGGGGTGATAGAGAAAGTCACTTCATTGTTGCTTACTCGTAGGAAGAGCTTGTCATTGCTTACGTCAATGATAGCTCGGGAGGTGGCAAGGAAATGTCAGCTAAGCAACAATGGGATCTCGATGTCTACTTCGATGTCCAATATGACGAAATCCACCGGGAAGATGAATTTTTCGACTTTAACTAAGACATCCTCCATGATTCTTAACGGGCATTTAACGGATCTATCAGTGATCTAAATACTCATGTGTGTGGGGTTGAGGCTACAAATTCCTAACCTCTTGAATAACGAGAGGGGCATCAGGTTGATACTCGCACCTAAATAAGCCAAAGCGTGCTTGGCGAAAAGATTATCAAAGACACCCGGAATAAAAAAACTACCTGGATCACTGATCTTCTTTGGTAAACCATTTGTCAAGACCGCAGAGCACTCAGCATTTAGTTTGACATGCGATAAGTTTTCTAACTTCTTTTTTTAGTCAGGAGATCCTTAAGATACTTAGCGTACTTCGGCATTTGGGAGATTAATTCGTGGAACGGTAGATTTATGTGGATTTGCTTAAATATCTCAAGGAAGCGGGAGTATTGATCATCCTGACATTGCTTTTTAAGTTCGGAAGGGTATGGTGGTGTTGGAATATTTTTAATGATGGGTGGTGGAGTGAGATCTTGTTCTTTAATGGGGAGAGGGGTGATAACTTCTTCTTCAAAAGAGGGTAGAATGATAAAATATTTCTCAGCGGAGGGCTAATTTTTTAGAATGTTGGCGGAGCTTTGATTTTTTAAAATGGAGGCGGAGCTTGCCTCGGGCTCTTTCCTAACCATACCAGAAACTTGCTTCCCAGTCCGAAGAGTTATAGATTTTGCTTGCTCTCTCGGGTTGGGCTCGGTGTTGGCAGGAAGAGACCCAGCGGGTCGCTCAGAAATAATTTTTACGAGTTATCCTACTTGATTATCTAAACTTTTAACGGTCCCGGTTAGGGTTCTTATAGTAGCGTCATTACCAATCATATATTTTGAAAACAACTCCTCCAAACTTGGAGGTTTTGGAAATTTTTGACGAGGTGGTGGTGGTGAAGAAAAATCATTGTGCGGTGGCGGGCGCATTGCATTTGAGGGATTACTCCACGAAAAGTTCGGGTGGTTCCGTAAAGCGAGATTATAACTATTCGAAAAAGTGAAACCCAGATCAGGAAAATTAGCAACAGAAAAATCTTGAAAAGTGTTTCTAGGCATATTATTAACATAATCTAATTGTTCGGGAACAGGAGTTGCAGATTCCCATACCTTAGGGGTGGAGGCAGCAATCATCTCCGTTATCTTTTTATTTAAAATTTCCACTTGTAGTGCTAGCTGGGAGACGTTGTCCACTTCAAATATACCTGCAGGTTTGTTTGGGAGGGAACTAGGCACATTCCACTGTTATGTGTTCATGTCCATGCCCTCGAAAAGCTCAAGTGCTGCTTCTGGGGTTTTGTGGCTTAAGATACCACCAGAAGCTGCGTCTATCATTTGCTTTGTGCTTTGATTTAGCCCCTTATAAAACGTCTGCATCTGCAACCATACAGGCAGCGCGTGATGGGGGCATCGTCTTAAGAGTTCTTTAAATCTTTCTCAGGTTTCATACAAGGTATCAGAATCTATTTGTCCAAAGGCAGAAATATCGTTCATAAGTTTTGTTGTTTTAGCTGACGGAAAATACTTCGCCAGAAATTTTTCAGTTAGTTGATCCCAGGTGGTGATGCTGTTTTTTTGGTAGAGTGTTCAGCCAGTGCTTATCCTTAGTTCTCAGGGAGAAAGGGAAGAGTCTTAGCCTAATAGCATCATTTGTAACACCATTGATTTTAAAAGGTGTCACAAATCTCAGGAAAGCTTGCTATATGCTCGTTCGGATCTTCATCTTGGAGTTTGTCATATTGCATATACTGCTGCACCATTTGAATTATGCTAGGCTTAAGTTCAAAATTATTATTAGCTATAGCAGGGTGAACTATGCTTGATTTTGTACCCTCTAGATTCGGTCGTGCATAATAGGACATAGACCTATGCACGACTTCCTCTACGTGGGGTTCTTCCATTCTTAGGGTAGAAAATGACAAGGAATCCTCAACCGGTATTTGGAGAGTAGGGCCTTGAAATCGCGATCTTCTCCAAAAGTACGCTCAATTTTGTGGTCCAAGTCCAAAATACCCGACGGATTCCCGCGGGTCATGCACTAGAAGAAGAGAAGATGAAGAAAGAGAAAAAAATAAACTAGAACAAGAGTTAATAAAATTTTTTTGAAATAGATTTTTTTTTTGTTTTAACTCCCGAACTTCCCAAGGGCTACCCGATGA
This sequence comes from Platanthera guangdongensis, assembly GCA_039583875.1. Taxonomy (NCBI): domain Eukaryota; kingdom Viridiplantae; phylum Streptophyta; class Magnoliopsida; order Asparagales; family Orchidaceae; genus Platanthera; species Platanthera guangdongensis. The sequence continues at coordinate 117,895,287 of CM077162.1, read as the reverse complement.
AGGGTTCGCAAGGTATGAGTGGCATTTATATCCACATTGCCATTTTCGAGAGAGTTAGGTGGTGTAGAAAAATTGCGATGTGGGTTTCTATTAAGAGCGCTAATATTTTTTTTGAATTTTTTTATTTTTGAGAAAGATGTTGAGAAAGAGAAGTGATAAAAGTAATAGGTTTGTGTTTTTGAATTATAAACAAAAGTTGCTCCCTGAAAATAGCGCAAAGAACTTTGTGAGAGGATATTTGTAAAGAGAATAAAAACCGAACTAGCAATCCAACGAGGCAAGTATACCTATCAAAATGTAGCTAGGGGACATAAGTGTCGTAATAAAATCCAGGAACTGTTGAGTAATCTTACTCACACAAACTATTATCTTATCGAGAGATTGTTTAAGGGTTTAAGAGAAAGCTAAATGCGATTAAGAAAAGAAATATTACGCTAAAAAAAGAAATGCTTGCGGTTAAATGTAGAACTACTAAAAGCGATTACAATGAGGGGTTGAACTATGATAAAGAAAAGCACTCGATCGAGAATCACCTCGGCTTAAGTTGATTAAAAATGTGATAATAAACCCAAACTTAATAAGGTAAAAGACCTTGACCGTGGTTGTTCCATAAGCATGAACACGCTTCTCTCGAAGTCGTGCCACCTGAGTTTAGGAAGGTCCGACCGAACTCGCGTCCAAATCGGAGACCTAAAGCTCGCCTTACACGGTGAACCCCACTATTGGATTTCACTCCAATCCGGGTGATTTAACGTCTACCTCTCTCGAGGGGTACGTGCAACTCTCTTTGCTCTTGAGTGTTCACTTTAAACTACGAGCCTCTCGGCTAGCTAAGAGTGAAAACAAATATGGAAATAATATATCAATGATATAACTACAAATAATATTAATCAAGAGTAAATAAAGGTCTAAACCCTAAAAAGAAAAAGTAAAATTAAAACATCATAACTTAATCAACTCGAACCTCGGATCATCAAGATCGAGTACAAGGAGGATTAGTTACTCATGGTGAAGTGGAGGAAGAGAGATGAGTAGAATTGCAGGAAAAACAATAATAGAGCCAAGAAAAACTAAGCACACTTTATATTAAAATCAAACAACGAGCATACAACTTGAAATAAAAGATTACAAGTGCTGGAAATGAAAACTAGGCTAGCATTAACATTAAGCTACTGAAGCAATTACAAAAGCTATTACAAAAGGAGTACACTACGCTAGGATTAGAAAGCTTAAAATGAGAAAAGGGGAGAGGAGAAGCATGAAAAACTCCAAGAAATAAAAGGGCAGCACCTCCACTCTCACTCCAAAACTGCTTCTAGACACAAGGGGGGTCTGAATTTATAGAAAGTTTGTGGGTCGGTCACGGCCCCCTTTCACGCTCGGGTAGGGCGTGTCAGGGGCTTTGTTATTCATGGGGAAGACATCAAGAGCTGAATTCTGATGGAAATCATGATTTCATTTCTACGTCGGTGGATACGCCCATGTAGGGTGGGCATGTAAAGCATGTCAAGCTTCAATCATTGGTCAGAAGTCCGTCAAATGCCGGAAATTGCGGAACACACCCTGGGACACACCCGTGTAGGGGGGCGTGTCAGTACTGTTGACGTGCAGCGATGGGAAATCTTTAAATGCGGTAGTATGCTTCGGGTAAAAGGCGACACGCCCAATGACACACCCATGGAGGGCGTGTCGGGGGGAGTGTCAGGGGGTTTGTCAGGGGTTTTTGCTCGGGATTTGGGCTCAGGCAACAAACTACCTCGTGATCAGGTTACATGCCCGATGACATGCCCAGGGAGGCCGTGTATGGTGGGTGTGTCAGGTCATTTTGGCCGAAAGCTGAGGAAACCTGCAAAAATAAGAGATACCATTTGTGGTATTAAAATATATACAAAACAAGGTCAAAATACAACTTTACAAACATGATTTCTATATTAAAAACTAGTAATTATCCTAGTAGTTTAGACTACAAAATGTATTATCATTGCTCAAAAATGGATTCACGGTGAATCTTCCGATCACTCGTATGGAGAAAGTATACTAATCGCGAGGCGAGCATTGCCAAAGATCGGGGCTCGGGATAACCTCCAATGGAATCCACCAATGTCAGTGACCATATGCTTGCCCATTCGCACTCTCTCCATGACACTGGGTTGGTTCACACATGAATCAGTTGGACTTTAGGTGAAGATATGGGGCTTGGCTTTCGCTGAGTTAAACAAAGATAAATAAGAAGGCTACGAACCTAACCCAAATGAGCTAGCATAAAAAAGAAGCTATCCTCTAACCAAAATATATGCAGGTACACCACACCCCCAGACTTAATGTAAGACCCCATGTTTTTCTTTTAAACCACCGGGGTCTTATGCCCAGATCATCCGCTTTGTGGTGACACCAACACACCCATGAAGGTCGTCACTACAAAACACTGATCCTACCGGCCATACCGATCGCATAATAGTAGAAGTATAAATAGTACATGAGTAAAGTAGAACTCAATACTAGTCCACCAAGATCACATATATATAAATAAATCTCCACGAAGGGATAGTCCACGGAAAAGAATAAGCAAAGTACTAAAAAGGGCTCCTGCCTGATACATCAAGATCCTCACTACAATTCACTCAATGCGGAAGCAAATCTATAACATCTACTAATGATCGGGACTCACCATCCCTGCTAACTTGAATCCAGAGCTTGACTTCTCCGTCTCCATGCGCACCAACCTCTGGGGCTGCTTCTCCTGGTACGGATACACAATCCCCTAAAATTATTTGGTCAATGACCGTTAGTCTAAAAAGACTAAGTCCTATCATCCCCCACCCCTCCCCCATGGCTCCTAGGCACCGAGCAGGGAGGAGGAAAGGGAAGGTAATGAAGGTGGAGAATAACAAAGTAAGGAGGTGACGGTGGAACTAGTCTATCATGAATATATAATCACAGCAAGTATAAATAAGCAGTAGTAGACAAGCAGCAGTAGGTAAGCAGTATAAATATACACAAGAACAAGTGAACAATTATATTATGAGAAAGTAAACTAAAAAAGTATCCATGACCTATAAGAATGCCCACGCAAACCTATAGACCAAGGGGTCGTTTTGCAAGGCCTATTGTATAAAGCATCCCATACCACTTTATACAATATGTGTCAGGGGTTATATGCAATGATGATGCTATGACATGCAAGTATGCCATTATATGACTCATGCAAGTGCAACACACCCACTCAACTCTGTGCACACAGACCTTTAGTTCCCCCTTTCTGGAGCCTAACCTCTCAGGATACCTCCGTAGTGGCAAACGGAAGCGGTGGGTTGGGCCTCCCCCATCTCTAAATCGGTATCACACTACCAGATAGACCTATCGTATGCCTCAATGCTGGTGCACTAAGCGGGCTCTTGCATACTCTTGTCGGTAGTGCACCGGACATTATTTGGCCAACTGCAAAACCACACCTGCCGAGCCAGCGTATTGGTGTCGGTGGGACGACTCTGTAATACCAAAGACCTACCACCTTATATCTTATGCACATGCAACATTAATGTATTTCCCACCGAGCCAAATCTCCCCGGACAATCCTGTCTATCATAAATATCTACCGAGCCCAAGCTCCCCGGACTAACCCGTCCATCTCAAAACCATCAGAGCCATCGGCTCGCCGGGCTAACCTTCCCAACACCAAAATTACCCAGCCTACCACTCGTGAGACCTAACCTAACTCCCACAACACTGGGGAATGGGAGTGTAAGTGTAACCCTAGAGTATCTCTAATTACTCTTCCATTACATTTTATTCTTGCGGATTACGTTAACCTTGGACTGCCCAAGGCATTCCCCATGAAGAGCTCTCGAGGGAACTAAGAACTACGATGGGCTGAAGCCCAAAGCCCCCTTTCGCAAGGCACTTACTATTATTGGTTAATACTTGATTCCCGATCCCTCTTAATATTACTCTGGATCTAACCCTAGTGTGTTTGGACTCTCTCTCTCTGCACATGAAAGACAATCTTTCGTCGATCCCGAGCGCCTCTTAACTCTAGCCAACCCAACACTCTCCTCATCATGATTCCTAATGAAGCTCTCTTTCAGATTACCAAATCAGCATGCATTTCTCCCCACTTCCTATGACCATATCCCATGTTACCACAATTTCTGTAATTTTACTAAATGCAGACCAACCTAAGCTATATGATGTACATGATAGGAGGTACTCCAAATTCTCTTCAAAATGCCCTAAGATAATTGTTGTGGTTCTATCATGACACATTTAGCCTAAATCCATAAACTTGGAATTTTCCTAAATAATTTGGCATTTAATTAATTTTTCCAAAAATCGGTCCATGGGTGATTTGAACATGAAGTACTAAATTTACTTAAGATCTGTCCATACAAAAACTTTGAACACTATAGGACTGCAAGATATCAGTGAATACCAAATTTCATAGATTTTCATAAAGGAATTATTCTCTAAATAATTAAGCCAAGGTAATTCAACTAATTAGGGGTAATAAAGGAAGTACCATAAATGCTAGTCCAAAAATTATATAAAAATCAACAGAGCTTTATTATGATCATAAAACCCCACTGACTAAGTTTAAAGCAGTTCCAGGGTCAGTAAACTATATAGAAAAATGACTCAATAAATTCCATCATGGTGCACTTTGTGAAGAAACATCCTTGTAACCTCAGCTAAACAACATGAAATAATTTTCCAAGCTTCTATATGCCCTAAAAAGAGCTCTGGCTAAGTAATATAATTTTCCAGCAAGGTATAGTATTTATCTTCTATTTATCAAAGTAAGGTACACTAGTTTATCTTACACATGATGTACTAAGATGAAATGTTCAACTATTCCAAATAATTTACTAGTGCACCCAAACTACATTTTATTAGCTTTTCCGGAATTTCAAAGCATTCTAAGACATTTAAACTATAGTTACATCAATATCATCAAAACGTGCAAGATAAAGGCTATAGCTACAAGGATGAGGTACTATTATCTAAACACCCTATCATAAATTACAGAGGTTAATAACACTATAACATTACCCCTACCAAAATATCATAAAGATCCAAGGTCATAAGACCCGTTAAATATTCCCTAAGGTCTATAGACCTAAGAGCTTACTAAGTGGTTTAAGTGTGGTGCAATTGTACCAATACCACCAAATCCCATCCTAGGGCATTTCACCACCCTATGATCACACGGGCTACACACCAAGTCCATCCAAGGGCATATCACCACATGCCCTTCACAAATTCACAAAGTTCAACCTTAGGGTTTGAACTTGGTTCCTAGGACAAATCTAGCCTAATCCACCACATAATCCATGGGAGGGTGTTTACTGACATAACACATCAGGGGACCAAGTATCAACCTCTGTTGAGGTGATTTGGCCACCCAATACCACAAAGGGCTTCTTGACCTAACTACCCCTTTTTGGTCCAACCTAGAGATTGCTTATTTCCACAACAAATCATCTCCGAATAGGATGAAAATTTATACATAGACCTATGATTACCACAAGGACCGCTCACCAAAATTTGGGAGATTTTGGAGATCATTAGACCTCTTAAATAATTCATAATTAGATTATTCAATTTCTTCAAAAACTTTTTGAAATTATTTTCCAAAAATTCCCATGTTTTGGATATGTTCTTGTATAGGTAAGAGTGACCCCCATCCAAAATTTCAATTCATTTGGATGGATGGATTGATGGAAGTACTCAACATAGTATCTTGTCTAGCTTATGTATAGTCCTCACCAAAATGAGTTCTCTGGTCCAACCACTTACCCAAATGGGTTGAAGCAAATTTTAAATTAACGTAAACCCATAGAGCTACAATTTTCATGTTGACTATTTTCTCAGATTAAACATCTATGTATTTTTAAATTAATTCCTAATATGACAGATTTTATTATATAGAATATACAAAAAATATATAATATATATAATTTGATCTTGCACAGATCTTGACGTAAATACGACGGCACCTAAATTTCTTCTTCCTCCAGCCGACGGGTGAGATTTACCGAACCTGGAACATCTTCCAGGCCTATTTCCCAGCCACTCGGCCACCTCCCTGGCCGGCCACCACCGCCACCACCTTCATTGAGGTGGGGGCTATCGCCGGGCGGCAGCACGGCCGCCAGAGATGCTATTTCTGGAGAACCTGACCATGAATTTTTTCCCTAATAACCTGGAAAATGGAAGCTTTGATCGGGCTCAATTGAGCCTGATTCTTATTCTAAATGAATCCAAGGATCTGTCCATAGAAGAAGGAGAGGAGGAGGACCTTCTTGGAGGGCTGGAGGTGGGTCGATCTTCGAGTTGCCATGGCCGGTGGTGGCGCCGATCGGATTTTTGCAACAACACAGTCAAATGGCTCGCTTCATTCAAGTGAGATGTGGCAACTACTCCCCTCTGTATGGTGAGGCTTTTAGAAGCATTAGTTGGGGAAGGGAAAGGGACTAGCACTAATGGCCATCAATGACCATTAAAGGAGATTTTCGGCCATGGCATGGGGGTGAACCTGGCTCAATTTGGCCTGAAAATGTCTAGAAACTCCTCCTCTTCCCTAGAGGAGTTGAATCCAGCAATAAAGGGTGCCCCTTGGCTTCCCTATGTCATGGATGGCCTTCTCCCTCACTTTCTCTCTCCTCCATTAAAGGGACAAAATGGAGTTTTCTCTCTCCTAATCATCAAGGACGATATTGATCTCTTCTCCAGCCTATTGGCACCCCACTAACTCAAATTAATAATAAAAATGAGGTTAGCCTAAGTGTGGGAAATGGGTTTGAGCTTGGGTTAGCCCATTTGGGCTAATTTGACCTGACATTAGAGTAGAGTTGACCTTGGTCAACATGACCATTTGGGTTGACCCCAATGGGTCCTTAGTGACCCATTTGCCTCCCCTAAGGTCTAGGAAGACTTGGGTAGGGTTGGTTGGGCATCTTGGGGGTCACTTGACCATTTGTTAGGGCACTTTGACCTTATTGGGGTTAGGATTGACTTGGGTCAACTTAGCATCTTTGGTTGACCCCAATGGGTCCTTGGTGGCCCATTGGCCTCACTTAAGGCTTGGGAAGGTCTAGGTGGATCCCTTTGTCCAAGGGGAGGTCAGTTGACCCTGTATGAGCTTAGTTTGACATGATTAGGGTTTGGATTGACTTTGGTCAACTTGACCATTTTAGTTGACCCTAGTGGGTCCCTATGGCTCTAATGAACCCTCTAACATGTTAGTGATTTTGTGGTGGGGTCATGGTGTCATGGTGAAGCCCTATGGTCATCCCTAAGCTAGCAATTTGAATTCTACTATTTGTAGACCAAGGTGATTCACACACTAACTCCCCAGTTCAATCCATCCTTTTGATACTTCTCAGGGTATTGTCATGACCCAGTCATGACAAAACCATCCTAGGGGTCTAGAAGTCTGAGGGATGTTACACATAATTTTTAAAATATGGGTGAGTGCACTGCCTACTACAAATACAATCTCATATCAAAAAAAAAATTCAATTATACTTTTTCTTTGCACTTTTATTTTTCACAATTATTTTTTTGTGTATTTTTTTTTCAAATCATCTTTTTATTTTAATAAATTCAGCAAATAAAAACTTTGGAGCACAACAACATATTCACAAGGAATATCACCACATCAACACCCCAAAATGAAAATGTAAAACACTAAAGCTCGACTTAGGTGTGCGACTAGGAATGACTATGAGGCTTTTGTGAAATAATGGGGGGCTGAATCAAAAGGAAGGATAGGCACAATGGGGCTAGCGAGGACAAGACGTTAGGAATGGTACAAAGCTCAATCGGGACAAAATGATGGCATACATCATGCTCATGTGAATGAACTAACCTATACCCATGCTTCTAGAATAGCTTGGGGCAAGTTCTTAGCCAACGAGAAAGACTATCCATCCTCCCAACTCGAGCAATACGAATCTAACGGCCTTCTACACACATCTGTAAGCTACCGTCGGATTCACACCTGATTCACCAATGTTTGAGTAGAATAAATAGTATTTACGCAATTAGAAAAATATAAAACTATAAGCATACAAAAAAATTAATTCTACTCCAATTTCTACACGGGATGATAGCACTTGGCTAGGAGCACAGTAGGGTCAACATTTTACTCCATCTCACAATCCTTTGCCAGCACAATAATTTTCCCAAATCATACAAAGAAACGAGTTTAACTCGCATCATGCTAACATCAAGCACTCGCGCATATGTGTGTAGTGGTGTGCGATGCGATGAACTAATCAAAATATAAACAATAAAATCTTCTAGTATGCAAATGAAATGTGTGCGTGCAAATGGTGACAAATACTGGCTCTCCCCAAGAATTAAACTAAGCTATACAGTATATGATATCGAAATTAAAATAAGATAGAAATAAAGGAAGAGGTTACCCAATGCTCAGCTAGTGAGCATACCAGGAGATGCGTGAAAACAGAGAAGCAGGTCTGCCATACGAAGAATCACAACCCCGCCAATATGATTTGCCACGAATACCTGCAGGGGTGAGCTCCGCGAAAATAAAAGAAAAATAGATAAAATACAAAGAAATATTAAAACAAAAATAGACATGAAAAATAAAAATGTAGGGAACGTAAGATAACTATTGGGGTTATTGTCCACCCATCACGACTTATTCAGCTAAGGAAAAGGTTCTAGCTAATTAGTCTATGAAAAGAAAAGTGCACGGGTAACTGTTCCATTATCCGTTTCGATAACGGGTACCGATATGGCGATAAAGCAGTTACTGTTGGGTATTTTATCCACAATAGCCTAGATTTGTATGAAGTCACCCTTAAACTAAGATGAATTAAGTTTGTATTTTATGCTCTTTTTGTTAAGTGTTTACAGGACTTAATTGCTAAGTGTAGACCAATGTCATTCTACAATGAGTCTCCAAACACATGATCATACAATGTAATCCCTCATTGTGTGATCCATGGTGTTGACTCATGTGTAGCCTCTCTATTGGGACACACTTAATTTTCAAGCACTAAGGGCAAGAGAAAAGATGGATGCTAATTTTTATGAAGAATCAAGATTTTTAGTTTTTTCAGAAAAGTCTAAATCTTTTTCTCAAGTACTATATTTGTACTCAGGAAGGACATAAGAAATTTCTCGAGTTAGACATGTCTTATTTCAAGTGGCAAAAGTTGTTCTCGAGAAAGCTTCTTGTTGTTCTCGAGAAGGGCTTTTGTTCTCGAGTACTATATGACATTTCATCTCGGTATGTTTCTTTTCCAGACATTTACTTTTCTAAGTCTTTTTCTCGAGAAGAATAAATTTTTTCTCGAGAAGACTATCTTTTATTCTCGAGATGCAGAAGATAATTCTGGAGACCCAAAATATTTCTTCTCGAGAACAATAAACTATTTTTCTCGAGTACTTTCCTTCATTCCCGAGAATGCTGTTTTCTCCCTCCACACTCTTTTTCTCTAAGTCTTCTTCTCGGGAACTTCCTTATTGTTCTCGAGAACAGAATTCATTTATTCTCGAGTAAAAATCTTCTTCTCGAGAACACCCGGTCTATTTTTCTGGAAATTTTTAAGTCCAGGCAGACGTGTATTTCAAATATCATTAGCGCGTGATTGGTCTACATGTATGTCATTAATGATGATTATGACCATTAGGCAAGTCCTATATAAGGTCTTGTCATTTTCGACCAACCCTAAGAAAACATTAGAAGAAGTACAGCCACTGCAAAAATTAATTCTAAGATTTCTGAAACTGACATTTCATTCCAAATCAAGAGACGCTGATCTTCATCTTCATCGCTAAAGCGCTTTCGATTAAGATCGATTCAGAGAAGTTGATTCACAGATCAAGATTCTTTTCAAACAACAGATCTTCTACTTGATCGTGTGAGTTTAGAGAATTTCAGATCAGAGATTTTGTCGATTCTTCTTCAACCTTTTCTGATAAAGTCGCAAAAATCAAAGAAAGAAGAACATGTAGAAGAATTTCAGATTTGAGATCAAATCACTGTTTGTATTTGTTATTTCATTCTATTCTTGTAGGAGATCTTTCTCCGAGTTGTAGGAGTTGTATTCTCTGAGTTCTTGTAGGAAGTTTTATCATCCAAGTGTAGATCCGGTTTTGGGATCGAGTTATAGGAACGTTGTTCCAATGTGTAGGATTGTTTTCAATCCGAGATTAGTGGAGTAACTGAGTCTAGTGCTTTGCTAGATCGGTGAGTGGAAAGTAGATGTACCCAAGGTTGGGGAACCACTATAATTCTTATTATCGTCTGTGATTGCTTGGTTAAATTTTATGTGCATAGATCGTTAAATTTATTATTCCGCAAAAGACGCACAACTCACTTATTCACCCCCCGCTAGGTGATTTAGGTAAGACAACTAAAACATTTTCAATTGGTATCAGAGGGAGGTTGTTCATAAAAAGGTTAACACCTTGAACAGATCTTCCCAAGTTATCTTTTGAGTAATCCAAGCATGGACAAGGCCAAGGATTTTGCAAAGCTTACTCTGTTCACAAAGACTAATTTTCCCATGTGGAAAGAAAGGATTATGTTCTTCATAAAATCTGTGGATCCAAGGATCTTCATGATTGTTGAAGAAGGTCCTTATGTATCAATGACCATCTCCCTTATTGATCCTACTAAAAAGGTTCCCAAGAAATTAATGGATCCTGATAAAGATGAGATTGCAGTTGTCTCATTGGACAAAAAAGCTAAAAAAAATTATTGCAAGTGCAGTCGATGATTATATGCTGTAAAATCTGATTCACTGCTAATCTGCTAAGGAAATGTGGCAGTCTCTTATCACCTTGATGGAAAGCACTAAAGGAGTTAGGGATGATTGAAGATCCCTATTGAATCAAAAGTATGAAGCCTTCCGACATGGATCAAATGATTCAATTGCATACACCTTTGAAAATTTCTTGAAGATTGTTAACGGCCTAAGAGTATAAGGCCGAGTCTTCACAAATGAAGAACTGAATGATACGTTTTTAAGGTCCCTGACTATGGAGTGGGAAAATAAAGTCTGTGCTATCAGGGAGTTTGGGAAGTTGCCAGAGACTGACCCTCAGAATCTCTTCGGAAAGCTGATATCATATGAGCTGCAGATCAATTCTAGAAAAGCTGAAGAAGAGAAAAGTCGGTCGTCATCCAAGGAGAAGTATGTCTGATGAGTTGTAAATATACGTATTTTTACGTACAATAAATAAGTCATTTTAGTTTATTTTTGTCTTTTTTAGTTATTTTTCTTTAATAAATTGCTCCTATTTTGTAAATATTATGATAACTTAGATTTATTTTTGTTTCCTGAAATTTTCAAGAAAATTGCCAAAAATTGCAAGTACACGCCTGTGTACTTTGGGTCACACCCGTATCCTGGGCGTGATACTTTAATTCTCGTGAACTCAGCTATTTTTTTGAAGAAATTGATGAACACGCCCGAAGACACGCCTGTGTCAACTGTGATACGGCTGTGACCAAGACCATGTCACTCCTGCTCGACGAAACAGAGCTCGACGATCGTCGACCCCACCCGACATGCCCGTGTCAAGATGCCATACGGGCGTGTACGCCTCCACCTGGCCCGACAAGACAGCGCGATGACTTTTTGCACAACCCGTCCCAGATCAACCTTCCCGACACGCCCTCCGACATGCCTGTGTCGGCAGAGACACGGGCGTAACTTCCACGTGGACCGCCGTAAAGTCAAATAGCCGTCAAATCTCAGCACCACCATATGTACAGTAGTACCCCCCCCCCCCCCCCGACATGCCCGTGTCAGAGGACGTGTACTTTGAAATTTTTCCCTATAAATAGCCATGTTCTGTATGGATTCATGTTCTCCTTTTTTGGAGCCATTTTGCTTAGAACTGGCTGTTTAGATGATTTCAAGAGCTATGTAAAGTAACTTTCTCCCCTTCTCTTATGTTGGTTTTTAGCTTTTTGTAACACTCGTTTTAGCTTAATAAAATGTTTAGATTTTTGTCTCTTTTTGTTGTTTTGGAATGGATCTAAGCCTCTCTCTAAGCAATCTTATTACTTCTTTGTTTTATCTTTATTTTTCTTATCTTGAAAATGTGTGTATGAGTAAGTTTTTATGTTTTACTATTTTCACTTAACTATGTTAGACTTAGGAATTTTATAGCTTTCTTTTTCGTTCCTATAAATCCGTAAAAGCGTTTTCAAAGTGATTTTCATTTTTCACTAACTTAGATTTTCTTGTTTAGGTCGTAAAACTTTACGTTTTTTTTTACTTCATTTTCACTTTTTACACACTTTTACGGAGTTATAATAATGGATATATACTCATTTTAATTTTTCAAGTATTTTCATTTCACTTGTATTTTCAAAACTTTTTGCTCCTTTAATTTTTATTGTTCCTTTTTATTCATTTCTACCGCATTCTAGCGGTAGAAATGTATTTGTTTTAATTTTACAATAACTTAGTTTTTCGCATTTTTTGCTTGTGTGCCTGCGTGTATGAGATATATTTTATAGCTTTCATTACTCTCTGTAGAGTGCGTGCGTGTGTTTTCATTCCAGTAGAGTGAGTGTGTGAGTTTTATTTCTGTTGTGTGAGTGTGTTTAATTTCTGCAGTGTGTCTGCTTTTTATTTCTGTAGAGTTGTGTTTTTTCATTCCTGTCGAGTATGTGTGTGTGTGTTTTACTTCCAGTCGAGTGTGTGCCTGTGTTTTACTTTTCTGTTGTGTGTGTGAGTATTTTATTTCCGTAGAGTATGTGCGTGGGTGCATTTATTTTCTCCTACTCGTTTGAGTAGGACTCGTTTTAATTTTCCACATACTCATTTGAGTGGGACTTGTGTGTGAGAGTTTTTACTTTCTGTCGAGTGCGTGTGTGTGATTTAATTTCTATAGAGTGCGTGTGTGGGTGCATTTATTTTCTCCTACTCGTTTGAATAGCACTCGCTTTCATTTCAGTCTTACTCATTTGAGTAGGACTTGCCTTTTACTGATTTCATTTCCCGCCCACACGTTTGAGTGGGACTTACAATTTTTGGCTTTCATTTTCAGCTTTCTTTTACTGCTTTCCTTTTGCTGCTTTCATTTTTCTACTTTATTTTATCGCTTTTTCCCGCAAGCCGTTCTCATACTGATGAGTGGCTAACCGCTCTTAGCCTTCAATATCGAAGAGCATTAGGATAGATAAAATCATTTTAAATAATTAAAGGTCTTGTTTTTCTAATTAATTAAATTAACTTAAGATTTGCCTCGGTTTTACGAAGTGTAGAACCACATAATCGATGTGTGGGCTCTATTTCTTTACTCCATACGCTAGATAGCCGAGAGGCCATGTGTATGGACCGATCCCCCCATGGTTAATGGAGTTCCGCACTAACCCTCGAGAGAGGAGGCGTGCAAACTCTACCGGATTGGGTTCCCTACCCAATAGTGGGGTTCTTAGCATAATGCGGGCATTAAGAGGAATCCTTCGTCAAACGAGAGCCCGGTCGAATAGTCTTAATGTTCAGGTGAGCGATAGTCCTAGAGATGGGTGAGCTCATTTTAGTGGAACCTCCACGGCCAAGTCTCTGCCTTAATTAATTTGAAACTTAGGATCTCTTTTTATTAAAAGTATATTTTAGTTCAAATTTTATTCGATGCGGTTACGCTAAGCTCTTCATCGTCTCCATCCTTTTCAAAACTTTTTTTTCTGCCTTTTTTATATATAAAAATATCCTGACAAGATAAAATATCGGTAAAATAATACTCCCCTCTAGGGAAGAGTAGAAATAATCAACACCGGAATATCCTGTACTACACGTGATAGGTGCACTTGCCTCCTTTCGTTAGAACTCAATTTAAACTCTTTTTTATAACTAATAAATATGCACGCATCGGCCTACCAAAATAAAATACATAAATCGCTCTACTAAATAATCCGCCCGGGGAGCCGCGCGTCCGAATAATTTTTGGAGTTTTACCCACATCAAGCTTTTGGCGCCATTGCCGGGGAGTTTTCGAGTCGTTATTTTGAACTCTGGAGACCTCTTATTTTTACCTATATATATATATATATATATATATATATATATATATATATATATATATATATATATATATATATATATAACAAAAAAATGGCCACCAAAAAAATTAATAATAATAATTATAATACTACTAATAAATTTACTGAAAAAACACTAAATGTTTTTAAAAAAAAACTAAGAAAAAAACTTAAAACTAAAAATTTAAAAACAATAAAACTTAAAAAATGATGATCTAAATATTATAAACTAAAAAAATCTAAAAACAACAAAATCTAAAAAACTTAATAAAAAAACTAAAAAGCCTCAAAACATCTAAAATCCAAAAACACAAAAAAATTAAAAAAATCTAAAAAACTACGACAAAAAAACTAACTTCAAAAAACCCTACGTAAAAACACCAAAATATATATATATACTAATTTGTTATTTTAAAAAATATATATATATCTATAGGAACAAAAATCCTCTCCTAAAAACCAAAAAAAATTCTCGTATATATGTTTTGTTTTAACTTGTATTATTTTTTTTTCAAAAAACACAATAAATGTTTACCAAAAAAATAATAAACACTAGAAATAAAAAAAATTATTAACTATTATATTTCTTTTTTCGCTTCGGCGCACTTCACTATTGTGCGTGTTAGTGGACGCATTTTTGTCCATGCTCAAAAGCTAAGACATTAGCTTCGTGTCACACTCACTTGCCCCTACCACCCCCATACTTTTGGCCTAATTTATCTTTTTTTTTGTTTTTTCTATTATAGTTTTGCTATTACTTCTAAAATAATGCAGGATTCAAAATGGGCCTCCCCAAACTCGTCTTAGGGAAGCTTCTACCCTCCCTCTTTAGTTTTGCACATTTTATATTTTGTTTATTATCGTTCCGCATACTTAGATTGCAATATTGGGGACAATGTTCAGTTTAAGTATGTGGGTGTTTTCCTATTCTGCACTTATATTTTTTGCACCCATCAAAAAATATAAAAAAATTACAAATATCAAAAAATCAAAACAATTCTTGTTTTTAAAATAAAAAACTCAAAAAAAAAAAATTTAAACAAAAACTTATAAAACAAAAATTCAAAAAAAAATTATAAACACAAAAATTTCAAAATATTAATAAAAACAAAAAGTTCAAAAAATTGTTGTTTTAAATTTGTAATTTTTTGTAAAAAAAATTCTCTTTCACCCCTCTCTTCTTCTTTGTAAAAAATCTTTCTCTTTTCCTCCTATTTTTTTGTAAATAAAACTTCTTTCTCTCAACTTTCTTGTAAATAACTTGTTAAAAACTTAAACTAAAAAACACAAAAAACATAGAAAATCCAAAAAACCCTAAAAAGAGAATAAGTCTAAACAATTCAAAAAAAGATAGTAACCAAAAATACTAAAAAGAAAATAACTCTAAAAATCCAAAAAATAGATAAAAAACAAAAATACAAAAAACAAATGTTAAAAACCCTTAATACAAAAAATAGTTTTGTTTATTATGAAACAAAATAAATCGAATATCTCATTCTTAACACTTTTTTGCTCTCCAAAAAAATGTTTTGATTGTTTTTACAATAAAAAACTCAAAAAAATCATAAAACAAAAAAATATTTTAAACAAAAACTTATAAAACAAAAATTCAAAAAAAAATTTATAAACACAAAAAATTCAAAAAATTATAAAAAACAAAAAGTTCAAAAAATTATTGTTTTTAATTTTTAAATTTTTGTAAAAAAAATTTCACTTCCCCCCCCCCCCCCCCCCGCTCTTTTTCTTTGTAAAAAATCTTTCTCTTTTGCACCTATCTTCTTTGTAAATAACACTTCTTTATCTCACTTTTCTTGAAAATAACTTGTTAAAAACTTAAACTAAAAAACACAAAAAACTTAGAAAATCCAAAAAACCATAAAAAGATAATAACTCTAAAAAATTCAAAAAAAAAGGATAATAACCAAAAATCCTAAAAAAATAACTCTAAAATCCAAAAAAAGATAAAAAACAAAAATACAAAAAACATATGATAAAAATCCTTAAAACAAAAAAATGTTTTATTTTTTTATGAAACAAAATAAATCGAATATCTCATTCTTAACCCTTTTTCGCTCTCCAAAAATCTAGTTGCGAGTTTATTTATAAGCGAATTTTATTAATTCTTTACTTACTATTCGTTTATTAATTGGAGATCGATAGATTTAGATATCTGGAGTTAAGATTTAAAAAATTTCCAATGCTTTTTTTATTTAGATAAGGTACCTGTTTTCAGCATTACTTCTTACTCATCTAAATAATTGCACATTTATTTTGTTAGAAAATAATAACATTAAATTTCAAATTATGTTTACTGAAAGTTTTTTTTGAAATATACGAACGTTTAATTTATAAAGGCTGCTCTCAAAAGTTTTTATTAAACCTAGTTTTCTTTCTGAAAAACCTATCTCCTTTTTTTCATGTCTTACTTGACATGATTTCGATCCTTAAAAGATCCTATGTCAAACCAATAATATGTTATGGAAAATAAGATTTCGCTTTCCTAAACATCCACATTCAAACCAAAAATTATATTAGAGGTTCGAGCGAAAAAAATATACCCTCACCTCTAAAAACCAAAGCCCTTTGAAAGTGCAGTTAGATCTGATATACTCTAAAGGAGGTGAATAGAGTATATGGTGCTTTGAAACTTTTTACAACAGTTATTGTAATATGTGTGAGCAGGGAAGCAGTAATAAAACTAATCATAGCACTAAGTAAAACAAAAGCTAATCACAAAGTAATCAAGGCCAGAAACAAACATAAAAACAAGCAAAACCGAAAGACACAAGGAAATATAGTGGTTCCCCTAAACTTGGGTACATCCACTCTTCTACCACCCTAGGTAGGAATCCACTGCAGGATGAGTTGATCAGGTGTCCTGGGCACCAATGAGCTTTTGATAAGGTGCTCAACAACCAAAGCAGAATTTTTGATCAGATGTCTTGCCACCAATGAGCTTTTGACAAGGTGCTCAAAAACCAAGCTCAAACTTTTGAAGGGAGTTTGAGAAACCCTTTACAGAGAGGGGGTGAGAGAGTGATGAAAGTCTTCTCTTTCTCAAACAACTGAGAAGATTATGTGGATTGTTAATGTCAAAGCTCCCCCTGAATCCTTGAGATCTTCAGGAAGAAAATCTTTGCTGAGGGTGATAGGCCTTCAAAGATTGAACTCCAGCAATAGATGATTTCAGCAATAGCTGAAATATTGAGTGTCTGGAGTCTGGAAATATGTTGGCCTTGAACACTTTGAAACTAAAGAAATCTGAAGATTTCTGAAAAGATTGATCTCCTTGGATGAGTGTTCTTGAGAATTTCTTGAGACAAAGTATTTTTGAATGTATCTCTGTATTCTGTATTCTTGAGTGATTCAAAAATTCTTCTCTTTTTATTCTCTGATACAGAATAGAATAACATTCTCTGTCAAGTATAGCCGTTGGCCTACATTAATTGCATCCTTAATTGCAAAATCTCTTCTGGAGGAAAGTCCACAGAAATATTCCTTGAAAAATCCCTTGAAACTTGGTCCAGAAATGAATGAAAACGGCTAGGAAATCTCTGAATTAATTGCAGAATAACTCCTTAACTGATTTGAATTTGAATCTAGAAACATCCTTGAAGTTATCTGAAATCGTCGAACTGAGCTTTGCTATCGTCGATCTGAGCTCAACGATCTGGAAATATACAGCAGCAAACTATCGTCGATCTGAGCTCAAAGATCGTCGAACTGAGCTCAGAGATAAAGATCCAAAGCAGAGTCAAAATCGTCGACCTGAGCTCACCGATCGTCGAACGGAGTTCGACGATATAATGAAGTTGAGCTCAGCGATCGTCGAATGGAGTTCGACAATCTGTCGAAGTTGAGCTAGACAATCGTCGATCGGAGTTCGACGAATCGTCATGCTGAGCTTGACGATATGACTTAGTCTCCAAACAAAAATCTTGGTCTTCAGGGCAGCTTCCAAACCTAGACTTCTAACCCTTAGACTCAATTCTAATTGACCTATTAAGCTATACAAGAGGTCAAGAATTTGATTCCTAGAGACGTAGTGATCCTGACTCAAATTAGTATAGGGTGTTCCAACAATCTCCCCCTATTTGGGTTAGGATTACTATTTACAGACTTTGGAAAAAATTAAATAACAACATACAAGCAGCAAAACAGAAAAACAACAGCTAGACATTGCAGAACCACAGAAATATATAGCATCCAGATAATCAGAAATCAGAGAATGTCACCTTACAATATCATTTCTTCTCTTTGCCTTTAACAAGTTTAATCTCCTTGTTGGGATTGAGGGCTTCTTTGTTTGATCTGGTATCATCTGCTGCACCCAAATATGTTTGCTTTTTAGGCCTGGGAACTACAGCTTCAGGATGTAATTCCATATACCTGTCAGCATCAAAGAATTTACTTGAAGCATATCTCTCTAGCTCTTTCTGTCTCTGTTCAGACATAGTTGAAATATTGGAAGAATCTATTCCTTGCTCTCTAGCCTTTTTAATCTGATCCAGTGCAGCTAGTTCTTTTAATCTGGGAGTCCAAGCAGCTGGATTGTTTTCAGGATCCTCAAAAGGTATGGGAGGCTCATATCTGTTATAGGGATTGTCTTGAGGAGGCCTGGCAGACACAGTTTCTTTCAGCTTGTAAGGGAAAGGACCAGATGTTGTATCCGAAGAAATTTGTCTTTCCCTGGAATATGGGTGCTGCCTGGAGTAACCTTTGGAATAGACTGGAATATCTCTTTGATTTCCTCTATATCCTCCTCTCCTTGATTGAGATCCCCTGGATTGGCTTCCCCTATTGTAAGATCTGGCATGAGGCTGATAGGGGGCCTGACTTCTGGCTGGGGGTTGAGCTGCAGAGCTTCCACCTGCACCTGCATCAGGAGGAGGTGGTGGAGGAGGATGAGAGTGTTGAAATTGAGAGGAGCCCTTCTCATATTTTCTCTTCTTCTTCATTGCCTTCAGCTGGTTCTTAGAGTATTCATCCATTGTTCACTAATAGGGTAGTCATGTAGAATGTAATATGGGATATCATTGTTATCCTTAACTTTGGCAGGAGGTACCATCTTCATTGCTTTGCTCCTTGCCTTTCTTTTCCTAGCAATGGTAGCAGAAGAGTCATCAGAGTCTGTTCTAAATTCATCACTTTCAGAACTCTGGTCATCATAGAGAGCATCTATTTTCTTCATTAAGTCCTTCTTAAGCTGTACAGAAGCAGATGAGGCAGAGGTTGTAGCAGCAGGTGTTGAAGCAGAAATGACAGTAGCAGATGGAGCAGAAGCAGTAACAACAACAGCAGCAACAGTAGGCTCTGGACAGGTGATAGCAGCAACAACTTCACTAACAACAGCAGAAACAGAAGGAATATCATCAAAGACTGCAGAAGGCTCAAATTCAGGTGCCTCTGATATAAGAATATCCTTGGAAATAGGTTCAACAGCAATAACAGGAACTTCAGCAGCAGTATCAGAAAGTTCAGCAGCAGTAGAGGCAATAATATCAGAAGCAACAACCATTCTTTCTTCAGAAGAAGCAGCAGCATCAACATTTTCAGCAACATCAAACACTGAATTGACAAAGGAGGTGATAATGCTTGGGTCACAGCAAGAAAATGGCACAAGTGCCTTGGATAGATCCTCTGGAGGCTGGACAGCATTGACCTCTGGCAGACAGCTGAAGTATGCAGAATCAAAAGTTGAAAGCAAAGACCTGAGGTCTATTGCAAGGATTGCAGCAGGAGGACTTTGTGCTTGAGGCACAACAATAGCAGTAAGAGGAGGAGCTGAAGAAGCAGCAAAGACAGCAGCAGCAGCAGCAGACAGGCTCACAGAAGCAGTCACAGAAGCAGCAGCAGCAACAGCAGCAGCATGAAGACTCACTTCATATGGCATCTCCCCCTGCCTAGATTCAGACATGTCTGGATCAAGGCACACTACTGTAGGGGCTGCCTGAGGGAAGAGGGAAGAGAGCCTGGCAGAGAGAGCTGCCACTGACAGGTGTAGTGGAGCCAAGGAGGTCTCCAACAGCAGAGAGAGCATGGGGGTAAGCAACTCATACAGCCTGTCAGCAAGGGCTGGGAGGTCTATTTGCTCAAGGGTTGGAGCAAAGGTAGAAGATATAGGAGCAGCTGAGGGTTCTGGTAGAGGAGAGCTGGTGAATGGTGGAAGGGATGGCTGAGGTGTTGGTAAGGTGGAAATGGAGGACAGGGGAATGGAGATAGATGGGGTGAAAGTTGGTTGGTCAATGATTTGGTGTAGAAGGTCTTGAAATGAAGTGGAGGAGGAGGGTAGCTCAGGAGGAGAGGATGGGGAATCATCCATAATGGAATCATCAATAAGGGTGAAGGATGGAATGGAGGGTGATGAAGTGACATCTGGTGGAGGGCAGGAAAATAATGGATGGAAATGTTCTTCTGGTGGTGGAAGAACAGGTACTGGAGATGGTGTAGATGTTGGAGAGGGGCTGGATATGATGATGGTGGATGGAGCTGGAGTGGTAGATGGTATGGGAAGGGATGGAATTGGAGAAGGAGGAGCAGAGGCAACAACAGCAGGCAGGTCATCTGCAGGGGTAGAGACCTGTGGAGGAGTGACTCTTAGAGTCCTTGTGCCTGAAGGAGTGCTGGAGGAGGGCATGCTGGGCTTGCTGATTTGTCTATCCCACTTTCCAAAGAGGGCACAAGACAGTCTCTTGGAGGCATTTATATGAATTCTAGAGGAGACCAGCAAGGCAGGGCACCTGTGCTGCAGAAACACCCCAATGATTCTCCCAAAGTTAACAAAACTTTTGTTGATTTTCTTCTTGATGAGGTCAAAGAAGATTTCTCCCCAATTCAGATTCTTTCTGTCCACAAGAGCTCCCATGAGGCAGAGCTGATACCTTGAAATTGTATCATGGGCAGAGTGCTTAGCCAGTAGCACTTTCCCAACAACATCTGCCATAAATCTGTATTCCACAGATAGGTTCCTTTTGAAGAGCTTGCTAGGGTTTCCCTCTGAATGACCCATTCTGGCAAGCAGTTCAGAATACTCTTCTCCAGATAAGTCAGCAGTATCTTCACCATTCCTTAACTCAAAAACTTCTGATAGAATTGTTGGGGTTAAGGGTACCTGGGTTCCAGATATAGACCCAACAATGGTGTTGTTATCTTGATTATGGGCAGTATAAACCCACTCCTTTATCTCATCAAAAGCCAGCTTTATCCTTGTGGTCATTATTGCTGTCAGATTCTGGTCTTTGAACAATCCCAATATATCTTAAAAAACCTGGTCAGTTGTGCTGAATGATTCCATGTCGATGTCAAAACCAGCATCAAACTTCATAGCAGCAAGAACAGCAACTGACACAGCCATGGGTACCTGCAAAAATTCAACAAACAAAACGACCAAGTGTAGAGCTGTTTGAAGGGAAAGAAAATTCTTGCAGAGAAATCGAAAGCGCAAGAGAGAACGACGACGAAAAATGAGTTTTATATTAGGGTTCGACGCAGAATTGGAAAGATCGTTGAACTCAGTTCGACGATCGAGGCTACTAAAGGAATCTGAAGAGTCTTCAACATCGTCGATCTCCGTTCGACGATATTGGAGAGCGTCGAGCTCCGTTCGACGATCGTTCAGAGAAAAAAATCGTCGAGCGCCGTTCGACGATCGTTGACTGGAAGAGATAGTTCATACTATCTGAGAGACGCTGAACTCAGTTCGACGATTGTTGGAAATCTTCAATCTCCGTTCGACGATCTTGGGGCAAATCATCGAGCGCAGTTCAGAGATCAAAAAAATTCTAGACACTAAGAAAAAATCAGAATGTTTGCCTAGTCTTGGTCAATTTTAAGCTTTCAAAATCTTGGATATTATTTAAGACTTCCTCCATCTAACATTCCTAACTGATTTAGTAAGAAGGTGTGTTTCTTTTCATCCAAAGTCTTGGTGAAAATATCTCTCCTTTGTAAATCAGTTGGGATATATTGTAGTTCAATTTTATTCTTTTCAACATTATCCCTTAAGAAATGATGCCTAATCTCTATGTGTTTTGTCCTACTATGGAGGACTGGATTTTGAGCTATAGAAATAGCACTGGTGTTATCACAAAAGATTTTAGACTTCTCTAAGTTGTAGCCATAGTCTAGGAGTTGGTTTTGAATCCACAAGATTTGTGAACAGCAACTGCCTGCAGCCATATATTCAGCTTCAGCAGTTGAAGTTGACACAGATGTTTGTTTCTTACAGAACCAAGAGATAAGTCTGTCACCAAGGAACTGACAAGTTCCACTGGTGCTTTTCCTGTCAATTCTGCATCCAGCATAATCAGCATCAGAGAATCCAGTCACATCAAATGCTGAATCTTTTGGATACCAGAGACCTAGAATTGGACAACTTTTAACATACCTGAGAATCCTCTTTACTAGTATTAGGTGTGACTCTCTAGGGCTTACTTGGAACCTAGCACATATACATGTAGCAAACATTATATCTGGACTACTAGCTGTAAGATACAGTAAAGAGCCAATCATTGCCCTATATGTTGTCTGATCAACAGGTTTCCCATGTTCATCAGCATTCAATACAGCATTAGTAGGCATGGGTGTTTTCATACAAGATGCTTTAGACATACCAAATTTCTTAACCAACTCATTTGCATATTTGGTTTGAGAAATAAAGATGCCTTCAGCATGTTGCTTGATTTGCAATCCTAGGAAGAAGGATAGCTCACCCATGCTACTCATCTCAAATTTAGAATGCATCAGGTTAGAAAACCTTCTGCACAATTTGGAGTCAGTAGAACCAAAGATGATATCGTCTACATAAATCTGTACTAGTAAGGTATGGGACTTATGGGTTCTAATGAAAAGAGTTTGGTCTACTCTACCCCTTATAAAACCATTTTCCAAAAGAAAGCATGCTAGGGTCTCATACCATGCTCTAGGAGCTTGCTTGAGACCATATAATGCTTTGTTCAGTCTAAAAACATAATTAGGAAAAGTTGGAGAGATAAAACCTGGAGGTTATCTGACATAAATATCCTCTTTGATGTCTCCATTTAGGAATGCACTTTTGACATCCATCTGATAGACCTTGAAGCCTTTGTGTGCTGCATAAGCTAGAAATATTCTGATGGCTTCTAATCTTGCAACAGGTGCAAAAATCTGGTCGTAGTCAATTCCTTCTTCTTGAGAGTATCCCTGAGTAACTAGCCTTGCCTCGTTCCTTATAATTACTCCTTGATCATCCAACTTGTTTCTGAATACCCATTTTGTTCCAACAATGGAGTGATCCTTTGGCTTTGGCACTAGTTCCCATACTTTGTTTCTCTCAAATTGATGCAACTCCTCTTGCATTGCAATGATCCAGTGTGGATCTTGCTCTGCATCTTGAATGGACTGAGGTTCAATTTGAGATAGGAAGCAGGTGTGCAACAGGTTTTGGTTGACCTGATTTCTGGTTTGCACACCAGCTGAGATTTCTACAATTATTTGGGAAATTGGATGGTCTCTTGATATTACTAAATCAATAGGGGGTGTTGATTGTTCACCAACCTGTGTTGTTGTTTCCTCTTGTGGTACAACAACTGGCTCTTCAAGTTGTTCTTCAATATGTTGAGCATTTTCTTCATCTCCGCTGCTTTCATCCTCTTGAGTAACCTGTAACTTGTTCAAGTCTTCAACTAGAGAATGTTCCTGCAAAGGTTCTATGGTAGAAGAAGTCTTCTCCTTGAGAGACATGTTAGTTTCATCAAAGGATATGTGAATAGATTCCTCAATTTTTAAAGATGATTTATTATAGATCCTATAAGCCTTGCTGATCATGGAGTATCCCAGAAACACTCCTTCATCAGCTTTGGCTTGAAATTTTGCTAAATATTTCTTGTCATTATTATGAATATAGAAAATACAACCAAAGACTCTAAAATAGTCAACTTTAGGTTTCTTCCCTTTGAGTAATTCATAGGGAGTCTTTCCCTTTAGTTTATGTATCAAACTTCTATTCAGCACATAGTTGGAGGTGTTCACTGCCTCTGCCCAAAAGGATAGAGGTAGATGAGCATCTGACAACAATGTAGTGGTAGATTCAATAAGGGTTCTATTTTTCCTTTCAGCTACCCTATTTTGTTGAGGAGTTTTAGGAGCTGAGAAAGTATGCCTGATCCCTTCACTCTGACAGAACTCTTGCATAAGAAGAGAATCAAACTCTGTCCCATGATCACTTCTGATCAGGGCAATGTGAGTATTGAACTCAATCTGTATACATTTGAGAAACTCTGTCAAACACTTAAAGTTATCAGACTTCTTCCTTAGAAAGAACACTGAAAGGGAAACTAGATCTGATATACTCTAGAGGGGGGTGAATAGAGTATATGGTGCTTTTAAAACACAAAGAAAAACTTTTGCAAAGCTTTACAACAATTGTTGTAATGAGTGTGAGCAGGGAAGCAGAAATAAAACTAATCACAAAACTAAGCTATGCAGAGACTAAGCACAAGAGAATCTAGGCCAGAAACAAAAAGAAAAACAAGCAGAACCAGATGACACAAGGAATTATAGTGGTTCCCCAAACTTGGGTACATCCACTCTTCTACCACCCTAGGTAGGAATCCACTGCAGGATGAGTTGATCAGGTGTCCTGGGCACCAATGAGCTTTTGATAAGGTGCTCAAAAACCAAATCAGATTTTTTGATCAGGTGTCTTGCCACCAATGAGCTTTTGACAAGGTGCTCAAAAACCAGATTCAAACTTTTGAAGGGAGTTTGAAAAACCCTTTACAGAGTGGGGGTGAGAGAGTTATGACAGTCTTCTCTTTCTCAATCAACTGAGAAGACTAAGTGGATTGATGTCAAAGCTCCCCCTGAGTCCTTGATCTTCAGGAAGATGAGCTTTGCTGAGGGTGATAGGCCTTCAAAGATAGATCTCCAGCACAAGATGATTTCAGCAAGCTGAAATATTGAGAGTCTGGAGTCTTGAAATGATGTTGGTCTTGAACACTTTGAGAGCTGAAGAGATTTGAAGATTGCTTGATCTCTTTGATGAGTGTTCTTCAGAATTCTTCTTGACAGAAAATTTTGAAAGAGTCTCTGTATACTGAGTTGTGTGTCCTATTCTTGTCAAATCTCTATGTTGATTCAAAAACATTCTATCTGTTATTCTCTGTGCCAGAATAGAATATCACTCTGTCAAAGATAGCCGTTGGTCTGCATTGATTACAGCCTTAATTGCATAATTTCTTCTGAAGGAAAGTCCATTGAATTATTCCTTGAAAAATCCCTTGAAACTTGGTCCAGAAGTAAATGAAAACGGCTAGCAGATCTTCTGAATTAAATGCAGAATAACTTCTAACTGATTTGAATTTGAATTTCTGAAAGATAACTGAAATCGTCGAACTGAGCTCTGTTATCGTCGAGCTGAGCTCAACGAACTGGAAAATTCAATCAGCAACAAAATCGTCGATCTGAGCTCAAAGATCGTCGAACTGAGCTCAGAGATAAAGATCCAGTGCAGAGTCAAAATCGTCGACCTGAGCTCAGCGATCGTCGAATGGAGTTCGACGATATTGCGAAGTTGAGCTCAGCGATCGTCGAGTGGAGCTCGAAGATATTATGAGGTTGAGCTCAGCGGTCGTCGAATGGAGCTCGACGATCTGTAGAAGTTGAGCTAGACGATCGTTGACCGGAGTTCGACGAAACGTCGTGCTGAGCTCGACGATTAGACTTGGTCTACAGAAAAACTTGGTCTTCAGGGCAGCTTCCAATCCTAGACTTCTAACCCTTAGACTCAATTCTAATTGACCTATTAAGCTATACAGAAGGTCAAACACAGATTCCTAGAGACATAGTGATCCTGACCCAAATTAGTAATAGGGTATTCCAACAATCTCCCCCTATTTGGGTTAGGAAAACTATTTACAGACTTTGGAAAAATCAAATAACATCATACAATCAGAAAAACATAAAAACAACAGCAGCTAGACACATTGCAGAAACATCACAGAGATATATATATATAACATCCAGATAGCAGTTAGAAAAACCAAGGATTGTCACCTTACAGAGTTACTTCTTCTCTTTGCTTTTAACCATCTTGATTTCTCTGTTAGGATTCAGGGCTTCTTGTTTGGATCTGGTGTCATCTGCTGCACCCAAATAAATTTGCTTTGAAGTCCTGGGAACTACAGCAGCAGGATGCAACTCCATGTATATGTCTGCATCAAAGAACTTGCTGGAGGCATATCTCTCTAATTCCTTCTGTCTTTGTTCTGACATAGTAGAAATATTGGAAGTGTCTAGCCCTTGTTCTTTGGCTTTCTTTATCTGGTCTAATGCAGTCAACTCTTTCATTCTAGCAGTCCAAGAGGCTGGGTTCTTTTCAGGGTCCTCAAATAGCACAGGTGGCTCATACCTGTTGGAAGAATTGTCCTGAGGAGGCCTAGCAGACACTGTCTCTTTGAGCTTAAAGGGGAATGGACCAGAAGTAGTATCAGATGAAGCATGTCCTCCCCTGGAGTAAGGGTGCTGCCTGGAATGCCCTTTAGAATAAACTTGAATATCTCTTTGACTTCCTCTGTATCCTCCTCTCCTGGAATAAGAACCCCTAGATTGGCTTTCCCTTGGATATGATCTGGCATGGGGTTGGTAGGGAGCCTGGCTTCTAGATGGGGCCTGACTTGCAGAGCTGCCACCTGCACCTGCATCAGGTGGAGGTGGTGGAGGAGGATGAGGGTGCTTGAACTGGGAGGAGCCCTTCTCATACTTTCTCTTCTTTTTCATTGCTTTTAGCTGATTTTTAGAGTACTGCATCCAATGTTCAGTAATTTGACAGTTATGCAGAATATAATATGGAATATCATTATCATCTTTTACTTTGGCAGGTGGAACCCTTTTCATAGCCTTGCTTCTAGCCTTCCTCTTCCTGGCAATAGTGGCAGCAGAGTCATCAGAATCTGTCTTAAACTCATCAGAGTCAGAACTCTGGGCATCATATATAGCATCTATCTTCTTCATAAGATCTTTCTTTAGTTGCATTGCAGCAGATGAGGAAGAAGCAGAAGGGGCAGCAGCAGGAACAGCAGCAGATACAGCAATAGATACAGCAGCAGATACAGGAGCAACAGCAGAAACAACACTAGTAACTTCAGGAGTGATGGCAGCAGCAACTTCAGAAACATCAACAGAATCTGCAGCAGGCTCAACATCAAAGGCCTCTGTCATCAGAAATTCCTTGGAAATGGGCTCATCAGAAACAAAAGAGATTTCAGCAGCAGTAGGAACATTTTCTTCAGCAGCAGCAAAGACAGTTTCAGAAGCAGATTCAGTCTTTTCTTCAACAGCAGCAGCAGCAGTCACTGAGTGTATAAAAGAAGAAATAATACTGGGGTCACAGCCAGAGAAAGGCACCAGTGCCTTAGATAGGTCTTCTGAGGGCTGGACAGCAATAACTTCTGGTAAACAACTGAAAAAGGCAGGATCAAAGGCTGAGAGCAAAGACCTTAGGTCTATTGCCAGAACTGGAGTAGGCACAGCAACTGGAGCAGAAGAGGCAGCAGACACAGAAGTTCCAGCAGCAGCAGCAGTATCATCAGCAACAGGAGCAGAAGCAGCAGCACCAGCAGCATGAAGGCTGGCTTCATATGGCATCTCCCCCTGCCTGGATGCAGATGCATCTGTATCAAGGCACACTGCTGGAGGTGCTGCCTGAGGAATGAGGGAGGAAAGCCTGGCAGATAGAGCTGCCACTGACTGTTGTAGAGGAGCTAAGGAGGCCTCCATGAGAAGAGAGAGCCTGGGGGCAAGTAGCTCATACAACTTGTCAGCTAAGGCTGGCAGATCTACATGCTCACTAGCAGGAGCAGATGTAGATGGTATAGGGATGGCTGAGGATGCTGGAAGTGGAGGGCTGGATGGTGGAGGGATGGATGGCTGAGGAGTGGGGATTGTGGAGATGGAGAACAAGGGGATGGATATGGATGGAGTGAATGTGGGTTGGTCAAGGATGTGGTGGAGGAGATCTTGGAAAGATGTTGAGGAGGAGGGTAATTCTGGAGGAGAAGAGGGGGAATCATCCTTGTAGGATTCATCCAGAAGGGTGAATGATGGTATGGATGGAGATGAGGTGACATCTGGTGGTGGATATGAGAACAATGGGTGGAATTGGTCTACTGGAGGTGATGAAATGGTTGCTGGAGATGGAATTGATGTTGGAGATGGGCTGGAGATGGTAATAGTGGATGGAACTGGAGTGGTGGATGGAGCTGGAGGTAGGGTTGGACTTGGAGGAGGAGAGGAAGCAGCAACAACAACAGCCAGGTCTTCTGCAGGAGCAGAGACCTGTGGGGGAGTGACTCTTTGAGTCCTGGTGCCTGAAGGAGCAGTTGAAGAGGGCCTGCTGGGTTTGCTAATTTGCCTGTCCCACTTGCCAAACAGGGCACAGGTAAGTCTCTTGGAGGCATTGATGTGCACTCCAGAGGAGACCAGCAGAGCAGGGCACCTTGCCTGAAGGAAAACTCCAAGAATTCTTCCAAAATTTACAAAGGTTTTATTGATTTTCTTCTTTATCAGGTCAAAGAAGACCTCTCCCCAATTCAAACTTTTCTTATCTACCAGAGCTCCCATGAGGCAGAGTTGATGTCTGGAGATGGTATCTTGTGCAGAATGCTTTGCCAACAGCACCTTGCCTACAACATCTGCTAGGAACCTGTACTCAACAGACAAGTTCCTTTTGAACAACTTGCTAGGGTTTCCCTCTGGATGACCCATCCTGGCAAGTATATCAGAAAATTCTTCCCCAGATAGTTCAGCAGTTTCTTCTCCATTTCTCAAACCAAAAACCTCTGTTAAGGCTGTGGGGGTCAGAGGTACCTGGGTTCCAGCAATAGTTCCAACTATTGTGTTGTTGTCAAGGTTGTGAGCAGTATAGACCCATTCTTTTATTTCATCTGAAGCAAGCTTGATTCTAGTGGTCATGAGGGTGGACAAGTTCTAATCCTTGAACAAATTCAAAATGTCCTGGAAGATTTGATCAGTAGTGTTGAACGATTCCAGATCAATATCGAATCCTGCATCGAACTTCATGGCGGCTAGAACAGCAACTGATACGGCCATTGTACCTGCAAAACTTAACAAACAAAACGAACAAGCGTAGAACTGTTTAGAGGGAAGAAAATTCTTGCAGAGAAATTGAAAGCGCAAGAGATAACGACGGCGAAAAATGAGTTTTATATTAGGGTTCGACGCAGAATTGGAAAGATCGTTGAACTCGGTTCGACGATCGAGGCTGCTAAAGGAATCTGAAGAGACTCCAACATCGTCGATCTCCGTTCGACGATCTTGGAAGGCGTCGAGCACCGTTCGACGATCGTTCAGGGAACAAAATCGTCGAGCGCCGTTCGACGATCGTTGACCGAAGGAGATAGTTCATACTATCTGAGAGGCGCTGAACTCAGTTCGACGATTCTGGGAATCGTCGATCTCCGTTCGACGATCTTTGGGGAAATCGTCGAGCGCAGTTCAGAGATCAGAAAATTCTAGACACTAAGAAAAATCAGAATTCTTGCCTAGTCTTGGTCAATTTTTAGCTTTCAAAATCTTGGGTGTTATTTAAGACTTCCTCCATCTAACATTCCTAACTGATTTAGGAAGAAGATGTGTTTCTTTTCATCCAAAGGCTTGGTGAAAATATCTCCCCTTTGTAAATCAGTTGGGATATATTGTAATTCAATTTTATTCTTTTCAACATTGTCTCTTAAGAAGTGATGCCTAATCTCTATGTGTTTTGTCCTACTATGGAGGACTGGATTTTGAGCTATGGAAATAGCACTTGTATTGTCACAAAAGATTTTAGACTTCTCTAAGTTGTAACCATAGTCTAGGAGTTGATTTTGAATCCACAGTATTTGTGAACAACAACTGCCTGCAGCCATATATTCAGCTTCAGCAGTTGAAGTTGACACAGATGTTTGTTTCTTGCAAAACCAAGAGACAAGTCTATCACCAAGGAACTGACAAGTTCCACTGGTGCTTTTCCTGTCAATTCTGCATCCAGCATAATCAGCATCAGAGAATCCAGTTAACTCAAATGCTGAATCTTTTGGATACCAGAGACCTAGATTTGGACAACTTTTAACATACCTGAGAATCCTCTTTACTAATGTTAGGTGTGACTCTCTAGGGCTTACTTGGAACCTAGCACATATACATGTAGCAAACATTATATCTGGTCTACTAGCTGTAAGATACAGTAAAGACCCAATCATTACTCTATATGTAGTCTGATCAATAGGTTTCCCATGTTCATCAGCATCCAATACAGCATTGGTAGGCATGGGTGTTTTCATACAAGATGCCTCTGACATACCAAATTTCTTAACCAACTCATTGGCATATTTGGTTTGAGAAATAAAGATGCCTTCAGCATGTTCTTTGACTTGCAATCCTAGGAAGAAGGATAGCTCACCCATGCTACTCATCTCAAATTTAGAATGCATCAGGTTAGAAAACCTTCTGCACAATTTTGAGTCAGTAGAACCAAAAATGATATCGTCTACATAAATTTATACTAGTAGGGTATTTGACTTATGGGTTCTAATAAAAAGAGTTTGGTCTACTCTACCCCTGATAAAACCATTTTCCAAGAGAAAGCATGCTAGGGTCTCATACCATGCTCTAGGAGCTTGCTTGAGACCATATAATGCTTTATTTAATCTAAAAACATAATCAGGATAAGTTGGAGAGATAAAACCTGGAGGTTGTCTGACATAGACTTCCTCTTTGATGTCTCCATTTAAGAAGGCACTCTTGACATCCATCTGATAAACCTTGAAGCCTTTGTGAGCTGCATAAGCTAGAAATATTCTGATGGCTTCCAATCTTGCAACAAGTGCAAAGGTCTGGTCGTAGTCAATTCCTTCTTCTTGAGAATATCCCTGGGCAACTAGCCTTGCCTTGTTCCTTATTATTACTCCTTGATCATCCAGTTTATTTCTGAATACCCATTTTGTTCCAACAATGGAATGATCCTTTGGCTTTGGCACTAGTTCCCATACTTTGTTCCTCTCAAATTGATGCAACTCCTCTTGCATTGAAATGATCCAGTGTGGATCTTGCTCTGCATCTTGAATGGACTGAGGTTCAATTTGAGAAAGGAAGCAGGTGTGCAACAGGTTTTGGTTGACCTGATTTCTGGTTTGCACACCAGCTGAGAGTTCTCCAATTATTTGGGTAATTGGATGGTCTCTTGATGTTACTAAATCAACAGGGGGTGTTGATTGTTCACCAACCTGTGTTGTTGTTTCCTCTTGTGGTACAACAACTGGCTCTTCAGGTTGTGCTTCAATGTGTTGAGCATTCCCTTCATCTTCACTGCTTTCATCCTCTTGAGCAACCTGTAACTTGTTCATATCTTCAACTAGAGAGTGTTCCTGCAAAGGTTCTATGGTAGAAGAAATCTTCTCCTTGAAAGACATGTTAGTTTCATCAAAAGAAACATGAACAGATTCCTCAATTTTCAATGATGATTTATTATAGACCCTATAGGCCTTGCTGATCATGGAGTATCCCAGAAACACTCCTTCATCAGCTTTGGCTTGAAATTTTGCTAAATATTTCTTATCATTATTGTGAATATAGCAAATGCAACCAAAAATCCTGAAATAGTCAACTTTAGGTTTCTTCCCTTTGAGTAATTCATAGGGAGTCTTTCCCTTCAGTTTATGTATCAGACTTCTGTTCAGCACATAGTTGGAGGTGTTCACTGCCTCTGCCCAAAAGGATAGAGGTAGATGAGCATCTGACAACAATGTAGTGGCGGATTCAATAAGGGTTCTATTTTTCCTTTCAGCTACCCCATTTTGTTGAGGAGTTCTAGGAGCTGAGAAAGTATGCCTGATCCCTTCACTCTGACAGAACTCTTGCATAAGAAGAGAATCAAACTCTGTCCCATGATCACTTCTGATCAGGGCAATGTGAGTATTGAACTCAATCTGTATACATTTGAGAAACTCTGTCAGACACTTAAAGTTATCAGACTTCTTCCTTAGAAAGAACACCGAAGTGAATCTAGAGAAGTCATATACAATTACTAAAGTGTAGGATTTGCCTCCTAGGCTTTGTACTGTGATGGGTCCAAATAGATCCATGTGTAATAGATACAATATCCTAGGTGAATCACTCTTATTAAGTGACTTAAAACTGTTTTTAGTTTGCTTTCCTAATTGACAAGCCTTGCATAGTCCTTCCTTCTTGTAGGGGCCAGAAGGTAGTCCTCTAACAAGGTTGTCCTTGGATAGCCTAGCAATAGTTCTAAGGTTTAGGTGTCCTAGTCTCTTATGCCATAAAACATTTGGTCTACAGACTGAATTGAATAAATAGATATCTACATTGGTTGAAAGAAAATCTACAAGGTAGATGTTACCTTTCCTTTTACCTGTCAACACAGTTGTGTTGTCCTCTGACTTGATTTTGCATAAGGTTTTGCTGAAGGTCACCTGGTACCCTTCATCACATAGCTGACTGATGCTGATTAGGTTGTGCTTCAGTCCTTCCACATATGCTACCTTCTTGAAGGTTACAGAACCAATCTGGACTGCACCATATCCTTTAGTTTGTCCAAAGTTGGAATCACCAAAGATAACTTTGGGTCCAAGCTTGGCTCTAAAGGAATTGAGGTTGTCCTTGTTCCCTGTCATGTGCTTAGAGCACCCACTATCCAAATACCATTGCTGGTTAGATGTTGGATAGGTCTTCACCTGCACATAAAACAATTCACTTGTTTTTGACCCATTTTACCTTGGGCCTAGGTTGATAACCTTTAAATTCAGAAATGAAGGACATCCCTGGCTGACTCTTATATCTTTCAGGATGATATCTCCTTGGAGGTATAATCCATTCAGTATAAGGGTTGAAGGTTTGGGATGAAGAACCCTTAGGATTCAATTTTGACTTGCCTTTGAGAAAGTTTCCAGAGCTCTAACCTCTGTTCGACGATCTTGGAGCTGCGTTCGACGATCGTGGGTCAGATCGTCGAGCTCCGTTCGACGGTCGACTATGGGTGAGGTCAGGTATTTGGGATCGTCGACCAGCGTTCGACGATCTTGGCTGAGATCGTCGATCTGTGTTCGACGATTTGTCCTGAGATTGTCGAGCTGCGTTCGGTGATCGTCGATCTTCATTCGGCGATCGTCGATCTCCGTTCGACGATTTCTGCTGGGACTTAGTTTTCTGAGGCAGATCAGAATTTTTCCTGGCAACCTCTACAACTCTCTTTCCCTTGTCAGAAGAGTTGTTAGAATAATAGGTTGGCTGGATGAGGCACCCAAGCCCAGTGTACTGTTGAATCTTGAGTTCACTGTGCTTATGATGTCCATCAGCTTGAGGCTTCTCCCATTGAGAGATTCTTCAAGCTTCTTGGCCTCAGAGAGCTCACTTTTCAGTGAAGCTATCTGTTCCCTATAGTTCTCCAACTCCTGAGAGAGTTTGAGGTTTTCTGACTTTAAAACATTTTGTTCAGATAATTGATTTCTGAGAGAGATGATCTCTTTCTCAGACTTTAGCAGGTCTAAACATAGTGCTTTAAATTCAGATTTAAAATCTTCTGAAGTTAAATCAAAAGAGCTGATTACCTGATCTTCTTCAGGTTGAGTCTCTGAGTCTGACTCTGACTCCTCTTCCTCTGAGTTGTGTTGTGAGGCATTGATTGCCATCATGCAGAACTCCTTTTCCTCTGCATCATCCTCATCATCACTAGAGCTGGAAGAGGCTTCTGACTCCTCTTCAGTCTCACTCCAGGATTCAGCAACAAATCATTTCCTTGTATGCTTATTTTTACTGGAAGAAGGTTTGTTATTGCCACTTCTTTTGGAGTCTTTCTCCTTTCTTCTCTCTTTTCTTTCCCTTCTGTCCTTGTTCTTGTTCTCTGGACAGTCAGGAACTATATGCCCTGGTTTCCTGCAACCAAAGCAAATAATGTCTTTGTTATTACCAACGGACTTGTCATACCTTGGCTTATCCTGCTCCTTGTATGATCTTCTTCTGAAGTCCTTTCTGGCCATCTTATAAAATCTTTTGGCCAACAAGCTGAGAAGTTCATCATTGTCTGTTCCTTTTTCTTCAGGCAGATCCTCAGTTGCCTTGAATGCTATGGTCTTCTCCTTTCTTGTGGCTGGTGAAGCAGCCTTCTGTTCTTCCTCTCTGTTCTTGATGAGTAGCTCATAAGATTTGAGCTTACCCAACAAGGCTTCAGTGGTGATCTCATTCAGACTTCTGGCATCTTTAATTGACCAGATTCTTGAATCCCAAGTGCTGGGAAAGCACATTAGGATCTTGTCATTAAGTTCTGTCAGTGAGATCTCTTTGTCTAATGTCCTCAGTTCACTGACAATTAGACTCAGTCTGTTCTACATATCTCCCACTGACTTAGTTTCTCCCTTCTTGAAGTTCTCATATTGGGAGATGAGATGGGATCTTCTGTCCTTTCTCTCATCAGCTCAGCCTGAAACTATTTCTGAGAGCTTGTCCCAAATCTCCTTGGCTGAGTTACATTCAGCTACCTTTTGAAAAATGTCATCTGACATTGTCTGGGCTAGAATGTTCATAGCCTTGGCATCAGCTACTTTCCACTTTTTGATATCAGCATCTGTTCCTGATGGAGGTGGAACAGCATTTGTGCTTGTGCTCTCTGGGGGTCTTGGACACACTGTCAAAACAGAATTAAAAATATCTTCGTCAATAGAATTCATGTAGAGTCTAATCCTTGCTTTCCAAAGTGCAAACTTAGACAGATTGCACATTGGAGGTCTGGTGCTAGCATAATCTTTGTTTTGGGCCATGATTTGTGCAAACAAAGTCTAATAATAAAATACACAAAGATCTAGTTTGGGATCTTGGGGTTCAGGTGTTAGCCTGTGCAACCAATCAGGTATGGTATGTTTAACCAACCTCGCTTTGATACCAATTGAAAGGGAAACTAGATCTGATATACTCTAGAGGGGGGTGAATAGAGTATATGGTGCTTTTAAAACATAAAGAAAAACTTTTGCAAAGCTTTACAACAATTGTTGTAAAGAGTGTGAGCAGGGAAGCAGAAATAAAACTAATCACAAAACTAAGCTATGCAGAGACTAAGCACAAGAGAATCTAGGCCAGAAACAAAAAGAAAAACAAGCAGAACCAGATGACACAAGGAATTATAGTGGTTCCCCAAACTTGGGTACATCCACTCTTCTACCACCCTAGGTAGGAATCCACTGCAGGATGAGTTGATCAGGTGTCCTGGGCACCAATGAGCTTTTGATAAGGTGCTCAAAAACCAAATCAGATTTTTTGATCAGGTGTCTTGCGACCAATGAGCTTTTGACAAGGTGCTCAAAAACCAGATTCAAACTTTTGAAGGGAGTTTGAAAAACCCTTTACAGAGTGGGGGTGAGAGAGTTATGACAGTCTTCTCTTTCTCAATCAACTGAGAAGACTAAGTGGATTGATGTCAAAGCTCCCCCTGAGTCCTTGATCTTCAGGAAGATGAGCTTTGCTGAGGGTGATAGGCCTTCAAAGATAGATCTCCAGCACAAGATGATTTCAGCAAGCTGAAATATTGAGAGTCTGGAGTCTTGAAATGATGTTGGCCTTGAACACTTTGAGAGCTGAAGAGATTTGAAGATTGCTTGATCTCTTTGATGAGTGTTCTTCAGAATTCTTCTTGACAGAAAATTTTGAAAGAGTCTCTGTATACTGAGTTGTGTGTCCTATTCTTGTCAAATCTCTATGTTGATTCAAAAACATTCTCTCTGTTATTCTCTGTGCCAGAATAGAATATCACTCTATCAAAGATAGCCGTTGGTCTGCATTGATTACAGCCTTAATTGCATAATTTCTTCTGAAGGAAAGTCCACTGAATTATTCCTTGAAAAATCCCTTGAAACTTGGTCCAGAAGTAAATGAAAACGGCTAGCAGATCTTCTGAATTAAATGCAGAATAACTTCTAACTGATTTGAATTTGAATTTCTGAAAGATAACTGAAATTGTCGAACTGAGCTCTGCTATCGTCGAGCTGAGCTCAGCGAACTGGAAAATTCAATCAGCAACAAAATCGTCGATCTGAGCTCAAAGATCGTCGAACTGAGCTCAGAGATAAAGATCCAGTGCAGAGTCAAAATCGTCGACCTGAGCTCAGCGATCGTCGAATGGAGTTCGACGATATTGCGAAGTTGAGCTCAGCGATCGTCGAGTGGAGCTCGACGATATTATGAGGCTGAGCTCAGCGATCGTCGAATGGAGCTCGACGATCTGTAGAAGTTGAGCTAGACGATCGTCGACCGGAGTTCGACGAAACGTCGTGCTGAGCTCGACGATTAGACTTGGTCTACAGAAAAACTTGGTCTTCAGGGCAGCTTCCAATCCTAGACTTCTAACCCTTAGACTCAATTCTAATTGACCTATTAAGTTATACAGAAGGTCAAACACAGATTCCTAGAGACATAGTGATCCTGACCCAAATTAGTAATAGGGTGTTCCAACAAACACCCAAGTGAATCTGGAGAAGTCATCTACAACTACTAAAGTGTAGGATTTCCCTCCTAGGCTTTGTACTGTGATGGGTCCAAAGAGATCTATGTGTAACAGATATAATATCCTAGGTGAATCACTCTTATTAAGTGACTTAAAGCTGTTTTTAGTTTGCTTGCCTAATTGACAAGCCCTGCAGAGTCCTTCCTTCTTGTAGGGGCCAGAAGGTAGTCCTCTAACAAGGTTGTCTTTGGATAGCCTAGCAATAGTTCTAAGGTTTAGGTGTCCTAATCTCTTATGTCATAAAATATTTGGTCTACAGACAGAATTGAACAAGCAGATATCTACATCAGTTGAAAGAAAATTTACTAGATAGATGTTACCTTTCCTTTTACCTGTTAACACAGTTGTGTTGTCCTCTGACTTGATTTTGCATAAGGCTTTGCTGAAGGTCACCTGGTAGCCTTCATCACACAGCTGACTGATGCTAATTAGGTTGTGCTTCAGTCCTTCCACATAAGCTACCTTCTTGAAAGTTACTGATCCAATCTGGACTGCACCATATCCTTTAGTCTATCCAAAGTTTGAATCACCAAAGATAACTTTGGGTCCAAGCTTGGCTCTGAAGGATGTGAGGTTGTCCTTATTCCCTGTCATGTGCTTAGAGCACCCACTATCCAAATACCAATTCTGGTTAGATGTTGGATAGGTCTTCACCTGCACATAAGACAATTCATTTGTTTTTGAACCAGTTTACCTTGGGCCTAGGTTGATAACCTTTAAATTCTGAAATGAAAGACATCACAGGTTGACTCTTATATCCTTCAGGATGATATCTCCTTGGAGGTATAATCCATTCAGTATAAGGGTTAAATATTTGGGATGAAGGACCCTTAGGATTCAATTTTGATTTGCCTTTGAAAAATTTTCCAGAGCTCTGACCTCTATTCGACAATCTTGGAGCTGCATTCGACAATCTTGGGTCAGATCGTCGAGCTCCGTTCGACGGTCGACTATGGCTGAGGTCAGGTATTTGAGATCGTCGACCTGCGTTCGATGACTTTGGCTGAGATCGTCGATCTGCGTTCGACGATTTTGCCTGAGATCGTCGAGCTGCGTTCGGCGATCGTCGATCTTCATTTGGCGATCGTCGATCTCTGTTCGACGATTTCTGCTGGCACTTAGTTTTCTGAGGCAGATCAGAATTTTTCCTAGAAACTTCTACAACTTCCTTTCCTTTGTCAGAAATGAATTTGATTGGAGTTGTTAGAACTATGGGTTGGCTGGATGAAGCACCCAAGCCCAGTGTACTATTGAATCTGGAGTTCACTGTGCTTGTGATGTCCATCAGCTTGATGCTTCTCCCATTGAGGGATTCTTCAAGCTTCTTGGCCTCAGAGAGCTCACTTTTCAGTGAAGCTATCTGTTCCCTACAGCACTCCAACTCCTGAGAGAGTTTGAGGTTTTCTGACTTTAAAGTATTGTGTTCAGATAATTGATTTCTGAGAGAGATAATTTCTTTCTCAGACTTTAGCAGGTCTAAACATTGTGCTTTAAATTCAGATTTAAAATCCTCTGAACTAAAATCAAAAGAACCAATTACCTGATCTTCTTCAGGTTGAGTCTCTGAGTCTGACTCTGACTCCTCTTCTTCTGAATTGTACTGTGAGACATCGATTGCCATCATGCAGAACTCCTTTTCTTCTGCATCATCCTCATCATCACTAGAGCTGGATGAGGCTTCTGACTCTTCTTCAGTCTCACTCCAGGATTCAGCAACAAACCCTTTTCTTGTATGTTTATTTTTGCTTGAGGAGGGTTTGCCATTGCCATTCCTTTTGGAGTCTTTATCCTTTCTTCTCTCTTTCCTGTCCCTTCTGTCCTTGTTCTTGTTCTCTGGACAGTCAGGAACTATGTGCCCTGGTTTCCTGCAACCAAAGCAAATAATGTCTTTATTATTGTTAATGGACTTGTCATACCTTGGCTTATCCTGCTCCTTGTATGATCTCCTTCTGAAGTCCTTTTTGGCCATCTTGTAAAATCTTTTGGCCAACAGACTGAGTAGTTCATCATTGCCTGTGGCTTTGTCTTCAGGCAGATCTTCAGTTGCCTTGAAGGCTATGGTCTTATCTTTTCTTGTGGCTGGTGAGGCAGCCTTCTGTTCTTCCTCTCTATTTTTGATGAGTAGCTCATAAGATTTGAGCTTACCTAATAGAGCTTCAGTAGTGATCTCATTCAGACTTCTGGCATCCTTAATTGGCCAGATTCTTGAATCCCAAGTGCTAGGGAAGCACATTAGGATCTTGTCATTAAGTTCAGTTAGAGAGATCTCTTTGTCCAATGTCCTGAGTTCACTGACAATTAGACTTAGCCTGTTGTACATATCTCCCACTGACTCAGTTTCTCCCTTCTTGAAATTCTCATATTGAGAGATGAGATGGGATCTCCTATCCTTTCTCTCATCAGCTGAGGCTGAGACTATTTCTGAGAGTTTGTCCCAAATTTCCTTTGCTGAATTGCATTCAGCCACCTTTTGAAATATGTCATCTGACATTGTCTGGGCCAAGATGTTCATAGCCTTGGCATCAGCTACCTTCCATCTCTTGATATCAGCATCTGTTCCTGATGGAGGTGGAACAGCATTTGTGCTTGTGTTCTCTGGGGGTCTTGGACATACTGTCAAAACAGAATTAAAAATATCTTCGTCAATAGAATTCATGTATAGTCTGATCCTTGCTTTCCAAAGTGCAAACTTGGATAGATTGCACACTGGAGGTCTGGTGCTAGCATAATCTTTGTTTTGGGCCATGATTTGTGAAAGCAAAATCTAATAATAAAATACAAAAGAAAAACAGATCTAACTTGGGATCTTTGGGTTCAGGTGTTAGCCTGTACAACCAATCAGGTATGGTATGTTTAACCAACCTGGCTCTGATA
Source organism: Platanthera guangdongensis (assembly GCA_039583875.1). Taxonomy (NCBI): domain Eukaryota; kingdom Viridiplantae; phylum Streptophyta; class Magnoliopsida; order Asparagales; family Orchidaceae; genus Platanthera; species Platanthera guangdongensis. Next base: position 117,855,835 of record CM077162.1, on the reverse strand, counting down.
CCAATTGAAAGTGCAGTTAGATCTGATATACTCTAGAGGGGGGGTGAATAAAGTATATGGTGCTTTGAAACTTTTTACAACAGTTGTTGTAATATGTGTGAGCAGGGAAGCAGTAATAAAACTAATCACAGCACTAAGTAAAACAAAAGCTAATCACAGAGTAATCAAGGCCAGAAACAAACATAAAAACAAGCAAAACCAGAAGACACAAGGAAATATAGTGGTTCCCCTAAACTTGGGTACATCCACTCTTCTACCACCCTAGGTAGGAATCCACTGCAGGATGAGTTAATCAGGTATCCTGTGCACCAATGAGCTTTTGATAAGGTGCTCAACAACCAAAGCAGATTTTTTGATCAGGTGTCTTGCCACCAATGAGCTTTTGACAAGGTGCTCAAAAACCAAGCTCAAACTTTTGAAGGGAGTTTGAGAAACCCTTTATAGAGAGGGGGTGAGAGAGTGATGGAAGTCTTCTCTTTCTCAAACAACTGAGAAGACTATATGGATTGTTGATGTCAAAGCTCCCCCTGAATCCTTGAGATCTTCAGGAAGAAAAGCTTTGCTGAGGGTGATAGGCCTTCAAAGATTGAACTCCAGCAATAAATGATTTCAGCAATAGCTGAAATGTTGAGTGTCTGGAGTCTGGAAATATGTTGGCCTTGAACACTTTGAAACTAAAGAAATCTGAAGATTTCTGAAAAGATTGATCTCCTTGGATGAGTGTTCTTGAGAATTTCTTGAGACAGAGTATTTTTGAATGTATCTCTGTAATCTGTGTGTCTCTCTCTGTATTCTGTGTTCTTGAGTGATTCAAAAATTCTTCTCTTTTTATTCTCTGATACAGAATAGAATAACATTCTCTGTCAAGTATAGCCGTTGGCCTGCATTAATTGTATCATTAATTGCAAAATCTCTTCTGGAGGAAAGTCCACAAAAATATTCCTTGAAAAATCCCTTGAAACTTGGTCCAGAAATGAATGAAAACGGCTAGGAAATCTCTGAATTAATTGCAGAATAACTCCTTAACTAATTTGAATTTGAATCTAGAAACATCCTTGAAGTTATCTGAAATAGTCGAACTGAGCTCTGCTATCGTCGATCTGAGCTCAGCGATCTGGAAATATACAGCAGCAAACTATCGTCGATCTGAGCTCAAAGATCGTCGAACTGAGCTCAGAGATAAAGATCCAAAGCAGAGTCAAAATCGTCGACCTGAGCTCACCGATCGTCGAACGGAGTTCGACGATATAATGAAGTTGAGCTCAGTGATCGTCGAATGGAGTTCGATGATCTGTCGAAGTTGAGCTAGACGATCGTCGATCGGAGTTCGACGAATCGTTGTGCTGAGCTCGACGATATGACTTAGTCTCCAAACAAAAATCTTGGTCTTCAGGGCAGCTTCCAAACCTAGACTTCTAACCCTTAGACTCAATTCTAATTGACCTATTAAGCTATACATGAGGTCAAGCATTTGATTCCTAGAGACGTAGTGATCCTGACCCAAATTAGTAATAAGGTGTTCCAACACCCTTCATAAACCCCAACATCGCACTCCACCAGTTTCAAAAGATTCTAGATTTAATTTTAAAATCTTTTTGAGAGCATAATTTGTAAATTTCATTATTTCTTATAATTATTATAAGCTAAAGTTTTCATAAATCCAATCTATTTTTGTTAACCTAACAAATAAAATTTTTTACTATCTATCTGATTTTATCGAGAATTTTTAGCTGAAACTCTTCCTTTTTTTAAATTTTTGTCATAATTTAGGATTTAACTCTTATACCCCGAATATTCATTTTGATCTTTCTTTCAATTAATTCAAGCGGTAGCTAAACCTAGGATTTCTTTAATTCCTTATAAGTTCATCTCCAACTTTTGCCCTGGAATAGCAAAATCTTAAGTATGGGGGTATTTGATAAGTTGTAAATATACATATTTTACGTACAATAAATAAGTCGTTTTAGTTTATTTTTGCCTTTTTAAGTAATTTTTCTTTAATAAATTGCTCTTATTTTTTAAAAATTATGCTAACTTAGATTTATTTTTGTTTCCTGAAATTTTCAGGAAAATTGCCAAAAATTGCAAGTACATGCCCGTGTACTTTGGCTCACGCCCGTGACCTGGGCGTGATACTTCAATTCTCGTTAACTCATCTGTTTTTTAGAAGAAATTGAAGAACACGCCCTAGACACGCCCGTGTCAACTATGACACGGCCGTGACCAAGCCTGTGTCATTCCTGGTCGGCGAAACTGAGCTCGATGATCATCGACCCCACCCGATATGCCCGTGTCAAGATGCCACATGAGCGTGTACGCCTCCATCTGGCCCGACAAGACAGCGCGATGACTTTTTGCACAACCCGTTGATAAATTGTAAATATACCTATTTTTGTGTACATTAATTTAGTTATTTTCATTTATTTTTGTCATTTTTACTTATTTTTATTCAATAAAATGCTCCTATTTTTGTAAATATTATACTAACTTAGTTTATTTTATTTTTCAGGAAAAAAATGAAAATCTGCCAAAAATTGACATGTCACGCCCGTGACATATTGGTCACGCCCGTGACCAGGGCGTGACACGTCAAATTCCTGAGAAATCTGCAATTTTGAAGACCAAAGCCTGACACGCCCGGGGTCACGCCCGTGTCACCCGACACGGGGCGTGACCCAAGCCCGTGACACTCCACTCGACGATTTCATCTCGACGATCGTCGAGTGTCGACACTAGCAGTCACGCCTAGAGTCACGCCCGTGACCACAGCCCGTGACACTCCACTCGACGATTTCATCTCGACGATCGTCGAGTGTCGACACCAGCCGACACGCCCAGAGTCACGCCCGTGACCTGGGGCGTGACCTTTCCAGCTAGCTCGACAAGACCTGCCCGAAGACTTTCGGCGCGCACCGCGCCCAGATCCACCGTACTGTCACGCCCCCTGTCACGCCCGTGACCAAGGGCGTGACCACTGCGAGACCGCCACGTGTCCAGCCCGAAGTCAACTTTCCCGTCAAATCGCCGGCCGCCTTCCAAATAGTACTGTCACGCCCCCTGTCACGCCCGTGACCAAGGGCGTGACCCATGTAAATTTTTTTCTATAAATTCAGAGGGTCTCCTTTGAATTCCTGTTCCTTTTTTTTGAACCATTTTGTATAGGGGAAATGCTGCTCGGATGAGTCCAAATGTTATGTAAGGGAAATTTCTCCCCCTCTCCTTTATTTTCATATCTTTGTAATCTTCGTTTTTAGCTTAATAAAATTGTAGTTTTTCTCTCTTTTATGGATTTGGACTTCAACTATGTGGCTACCCTTATGCAATCTTATCTTTCTTCCTTGTTTTAACTTAGTTTTTTTGTTCTTCTTTACATGTGTGTGTGTGTGTATGAGTTTTAAATTAGTTTTATTGTTTTCATTATCTTCATAGTTTAGCTTTTCCGTTCTTGTTCATCTTTATGAAAATATAAAAATGATTAAAAGGTGGTTTTGATTTTTCTTACTTAGTCGTTTTTTTTTGTTATTTTTGTAAAACTTTTCATGCTTTTAACTTTTCTTCCACTTTTTAGGCATTTTTATAGAATTATAAGAATGGATAAGTTGTTATTTTGCTTTTTCGAACACTTGTATTTTTCCTTTATTTTCAAAATCTTTTGTCCGTTTAATTTTTCCGTTCTCTTTTTATGCATTTCTACCGCATTTTAGCGGTAGAAATGTATTCGTTTTTATTTTTCGATCACTTGCAGTTTCATTTTTATTTGCAAACTTTCTTCCCGTTTAATTTTTATTTTCGCTTTTTATGCATTTCTACCGCATTCTAGCGGTAGAAATGCAGTTGTTTTAATTTTTAGATAACTTAGTTTTTTTTGCAATTTTTTTTATGTATGCGCATTTATTTCCGCCTACTCGTTAAGAGTTAAATGGCGCTTTGCTTTATTTCAATTCTGTCGTGTGTGTGCGTGTGTTTTCATTTCAGTAGAGTGCGTGTGTTTTCATTTATGTCGAGAGAGTGTGTGCGTGCGTTGCATTTATTTTGTCCTACTCGTTTGAGTAGGACCCGTATTTATTTTCTCCTACTCATTTGAGTAGGATTTGCGTGTGTGCGTTTTACCGCTTTCTTTCTCCCGCCCACGCAGTTGCGCCGGGACTCGCAATTTACTGCTTTCTTCAGTCCTACTCGTTTGGGTAGGACTTGCAATTTTCTGCTTTATTTTCCTGCTTTCATTTTACTGCTTTCATTTACTGCTTTCTTTACTGCTTTATTTTCTGCTTTTCCCGCAAGCCGTCCCCATTCCGATGAGTGGCTAATCGTTCTTAGCCCTCGGCATCGAAGAGCATTGGGACAGATAAAGTAGCTTAAAATAATTAAAGGTCGTATCTTTCTAATTAATTAATAGTACTTAAGGTTTGCCCGGGGTTAACGACGCGTAGGACCACATATCGATGTGTGGGCCCTATTTCCGTTTTCCATACGCTCGCCGAGAGGCCGTGCGTATGGACAGATCACCCCTTGGCAAAGAGAGTTCCGCACTAACCCTCGAGAGAGGAGGCGCGCCAACTCTACCGGATTGGGTTCCCCACCCAATAGCGGGGTTCTTAGCGTAATGCGGGCGTTAAGAGGAATCCTTCGTCGGACTAGCGTTCGGTCGAATAGTCTTAGCGTTCAGGTGAGCGATAGTCCTAGAGATAGGTGAGCTCATTTTAGTGGAACCTCCACGGCCAAGTCTCCGCCTTAATTAATTAGAAATTTAGGAGCTCTTTTTATTTAAAGTCTATTTTAGTTCAATTGTTTTTTCGGTGCCATCGAGCTAAGCTCTTCATCGGCACCACCTTCAAGCTTTCTTCTTATTGCTTTCATTTTCTTTCTGCCTTTTTATTACTGCCTTTTTATTATATATAAAATATCCCGACAAGATAATTATCGGTAAAATAATAGTCCCCTCCAGGGAAGAGTAGAAATAATCGAACCAGACCCGAGAACAATACGACCTCGATATTCCACCCGGAATATCCTGTACTACTCACGATAGGTGCACTTGCCTCCTTTCGTTAAAACTCGATTTCTAAACCTTTTTTATATCCAAAATAAATAAATAAATACGCGCGACCCGTTTTCTTAAATAAATTCACTTCCGCCTTTTTTCGCAAATAAAACCGCCGGGTCGCCGCGTGATCGCAAATAATTTTGGAGTTTTAACCATCAAGTTTTTGGCGCCGTTGCCGGGGAGATTTTAGGTTCGTTATTTTAAACCCTGGAAATCTATTAATTTTACCTATATTTTTATATATATATATATATAAATATGGCCAATATAATAATAATAATAAAAACTAAAATATATATATTTACAAATTTATAAAACCAAAAAAATTGAAAAACTCAAAACAAAAAAAAATTTGAAAAACCTTAAAAATTAAAAATTTGAAAACACTATAAAACTAAAAAAAAAAACTAAACTAAAAAAAAAACTAAAAAAAAAAAAACTAAAAATCCAAAAAAATTTTTTAAAAAAAAAAAAAAACTTAACAAAAAAAAATATTTTTATTTTCATTATTGTTTTTGAAAAAAAAACAACAAAGAAAAACAAAAAATTAAATACAAAAAACTAAAAAAAAACTAAAAAAATGACCAACTTAAAAAAAAAAAATATAATATATTTTTCACTTTACTTGAACTTATTATAATTTATTTTATTTTGATTCGGCGCGCTTTTCCCTCTTGTGCGCGCTAGGGGATCGCTTTTTATCACGTAGTGGTCGCTAAGGCCTTAGCTACCTTCGACTCCCCCACGCACATGCCCCCCTACCGCCCGCAATCTTTAGGCCGAGTTTATCTTTTTTGTTTTCTTTGCTGTTATCTTTTTCCTTTTTTTTTTCTTTCTTTTCTAAATAATGCAGGGTTTCAACTTGGGCCTCCCGCACTCGTCTAAGGGAAGCTCCTACCCTCCTTTTTTCTTTTCGTACTTATTATATTTTGTATATTATCTGTTCCGCATACTTAGATTGCAACATTGGGGACAATGTTGGGTTTAAGTATGGGGGTGTTTTCGTATTTCTTTATTTCTGCACTTTACAAAAACGCATAAAATTACAAAAACATCAAAAAAATTAAAAAAAAAAACTAAAATTTTTTTTATTGTTTTTCCTTGTTTTTATTTCATAAAACTTCAAAACAACAACAAAAAAAAAATCTCTCTTCCCCCCCTCATCTTCTTTTTTGTAAAAACTCGCATCTTGCCTGCCCGCGACGGTCGACTCATCGAACCAACCATTCAAATAAGAGTCTGTTCGCGGGGCCGCAATCGAGTTTTTACTTTGCCTTTTTTTGTAAATATCTCTCTTTCCCCCCTATCTTCTTTGTAAATAACACTTCTTTCTCTCCTCTTTCTTGTAAATAACTTATCAAAATAACTCTAAAAATCAAAAAATTAGAAAAACCAAAAACCCTAAAAAGATAAAAAGTCTAAAAAATCCTAAAAAGATAATAATTAAAACACAAAAAAATGATAAAATCCCTAAAGAATTCAAAAAAAAAATGTTTTGTTAAATTATGTAACAAAATAATTCGAATCTACCATTTCTTAACCCTTTTTGCTTTCCAAAAATCCAGTTTCGAGTTAATTTATATGCGAATTTTAGTTATTCTTTGCTTACTATTCGTTTATTAATTAAAGTTCGATAGATTTAAGTGTCTGGGGTTAAGATTTAAAGAATTTTTTATGTCTTTTCCTTATAATAGGGAACTTGTTTTTCACCACCACTTCTAATTTTATAAATAGAAGCTCGTTTTTTATGTTAGAAAATAACATCCATGGATTTCAATTATTTCTACTTCATGCTTTTAGAAACATTGAAACGTTCATTTTAAAAAGGTTGCTCTCAAAACTTTTTGATTAAAAGCTAGTTTTATTTCTGAAAAACTAAACCCACTTCCACTTTTTTTCATGTCTTAATTGACATGATTCCCCCCTATCCCTTAAAAGATCCTATGTCAATGGGAATAAGATTTCGTTCCGTAAACATAGGCACCCAATAATTTAAAAAGATTATATATGGAGTAAGAGGATAAAATTCATTACTCCTACAAATATACATTGGGTTAATTTTATTTATTATGAAGAAAAAAAAATTATTATGAGTTAGGAAAATAAGATTTCGTTTTCCTAACTATCCAAAAGAAAAAAAAATTGGAGGTTCGAGAAAAAAATACCTCACCTCAATATCCAAGCCTTCTTCATAAACCATCAAACCACTTAGCCTATTTCAATGATTCTAGACTTAATTTAAAATTTTTTTGAGAGCATAATTTTTAAATTGCATTATTTCCTTTTAACTTCTTTTAAGCTAAAGTTTTTTGTATAAATCCAATCCATCTTTGTTAAACTAACAAAAATAAATTTTTGCTTTCTATTTTATTTTTTCTAGAAGTCTTTTTGAAACTGTTCCTCTATTCATAACATTTCATAAATTACGATTTAATTCTTTAACCCCAGATGTTTATTTTGATCTTACTTTTAATTAATTCAAGCGGTAGCTAAACTTAGGATTTCTTTTATTCCTTATAAGTTCATCTCCAACTTTTGCTCTGGAATAGCAAAAGCTTAAGTATGGGGGTATTTGATAAATTGTAAATATACCTATTTTTGTGTACATTAATTTAGTTATTTTCATTTATTTTTGTCATTTTTACTTATTTTTATTCAATAAAATGCTCCTATTTTTGTAAATATTATACTAACTTAGTTTATTTTATTTTTCAGGAAAAAAATGAAAATCTGCCAAAAATTGACATGTCACGCCCGTGACATATTGGTCACGCCCGTGACCAGGGCGTGACACGTCAAATTCCTGAGAAATCTGCAATTTTGAAGACCAAAGCCTGACACGCCCGGGGTCACGCCCGTGTCACCCGACACGGGGCGTGACCCAAGCCCGTGACACTCCACTCGACGATTTCATCTCGACGATCGTCGAGTGTCGACACTAGCAGTCACGCCTAGAGTCACGCCCGTGACCACAGCCCGTGACACTCCACTCGACGATTTCATCTCGACGATCGTCGAGTGTCGACACCAGCCGACACGCCCAGAGTCACGCCCGTGACCTGGGGCGTGACCTTTCCAGCTAGCTCGACAAGACCTGCCCGAAGACTTTCGGCGCGCACGGCGCCCAGATCCACCGTACTGTCACGCCCCCTGTCACGCCCGTGACCAAGGGCGTGACCACTGCGAGACCGCCACGTGTCCAGCCCGAAGTCAACTTTCCCGTCAAATCGCCGGCCGCCTTCCAAATAGTACTGTCACGCCCCCTGTCACGCCCGTGACCAAGGGCGTGACCCATGTAAATTTTTTCTATAAATTCAGAGGGTCTCCTTTGAATTCCTGTTCCTTTTTTTTGAACCATTTTGTATAGGGGAAATGCTGCTCGGATGAGTCCAAATGTTATGTAATGGAAATTTCTCCCCCTCTCCTTTATTTTCATATCTTTGTAATCTTCGTTTTTAGCTTAATAAAATTGTAGTTTTTCTCTCTTTTATGGATTTGGACTTCAACTATGTGGCTACCCTTATGCAATCTTATCTTTCTTCCTTGTTTTAACTTAGTTTTTTTGTTCTTCTTTACATGTGTGTGTGTGTGTATGAGTTTAAATTAGTTTTATTGTTTTCATTATCTTCATAGTTTAGCTTTTCCGTTCTTGTTCATCTTTATGAAAATATAAAAATGATTAAAAGGTGGTTTTGATTTTTCTTACTTAGTCGTTTTTTTTTGTTATTTTTGTAAAACTTTTCATGCTTTTAACTTTTCTTCCACTTTTTAGGCATTTTTATAGAATTATAAGAATGGATAAGTTGTTATTTTGCTTTTTCGAACACTTGTATTTTTCCTTTATTTTCAAAATCTTTTGTCCGTTTAATTTTTCCGTTCTCTTTTTATGCATTTCTACCGCATTTTAGCGGTAGAAATGTATTCGTTTTTATTTTTCGATCACTTGCAGTTTCATTTTTATTTGCAAACTTTCTTCCCGTTTAATTTTTATTTTCGCTTTTTATGCATTTCTACCGCATTCTAGCGGTAGAAATGCAGTTGTTTTAATTTTTAGATAACTTAGTTTTTTTTTGCAATTTTTTTTATGTATGCGCATTTATTTCCGCCTACTCGTTAAGAGTTAAATGGCGCTTTGCTTTATTTCAATTCTGTCGTGTGTGTGCGTGTGTTTTCATTTCAGTAGAGTGCGTGTGTTTTCATTTATGTCGAGAGAGTGTGTGCGTGCGTTGCATTTATTTTGTCCTACTCGTTTGAGTAGGACCCGTATTTATTTTCTCCTACTCATTTGAGTAGGATTTGCGTGTGTGCGTTTTACCGCTTTCTTTCTCCCGCCCACGCAGTTGCGCCGGGACTCGCAATTTACTGCTTTCTTCAGTCCTACTCGTTTGGGTAGGACTTGCAATTTTCTGCTTTATTTCCTGCTTTCATTTTACTGCTTTCATTTACTGCTTTCTTTACTGCTTTATTTTCTGCTTTTCCCGCAAGCCGTCCCCATTCCGATGAGTGGCTAATCGTTCTTAGCCCTCGGCATCGAAGAGCATTGGGACAGATAAAGTAGCTTAAAATAATTAAAGGTCGTATCTTTCTAATTAATTAATAGTACTTAAGGTTTGCCCGGGGTTAACGACGCGTAGGACCACATATCGATGTGTGGGCCCTATTTCCGTTTTCCATACGCTCGCCGAGAGGCCGTGCGTATGGACAGATCACCCCTTGGCAAAGAGAGTTCCGCACTAACCCTCGAGAGAGGAGGCACGCCAACTCTACCGGATTGGGTTCCCCACCCAATAGCGGGGTTCTTAGCGTAATGCGGGCGTTAAGAGGAATCCTTCGTCGGACTAGCGTTCGGTCGAATAGTCTTAGCGTTCAGGTGAGCGATAGTCCTAGAGATAGGTGAGCTCATTTTAGTGGAACCTCCACGGCCAAGTCTCCGCCTTAATTAATTAGAAATTTAGGAGCTCTTTTTATTTAAAGTCTATATTAGTTCAATTGTTTTTTCGGTGCCATCGAGCTAAGCTCTTCATCGGCACCACCTTCAAGCTTTCTTCTTATTGCTTTCATTTTCTTTCTGCCTTTTTATTACTGCCTTTTTATTATATATAAAATATCCCGACAAGATAATTATCGGTAAAATAATAGTCCCCTCCAGGGAAGAGTAGAAATAATCGAACCAGACCCGAGAACAATACGACCTCGATATTCCACCCGGAATATCCTGTACTACTCACGATAGGTGCACTTGCCTCCTTTCGTTAAAACTCGATTTCTAAACCTTTTTTATATCCAAAATAAATAAATAAATACGCGCGACCCGTTTTCTTAAATAAATTCACTTCCGCCTTTTTTCGCAAATAAAACCGCCGGGTCGCCGCGTGATCGCAAATAATTTTGGAGTTTTAACCATCACCCGTCCTGGGTCAACCTTCCCGACATGCCCTCTGACACGCCCGTGTCGGCAGAGACACTGGCATGACTTCCACATGGACTACCGCGAAGTCAAAAAGCCATCAAATCTCAGCATTGCCATATATACAGTAGTAACACACAGCCCCACCCTCCGACACGCCCGTGTCAGAGGGCGTGTACTTTGAAATTTTTCCCTATAAATAGTCATGTTTTGTATGGATTCCTGTTCCCATTTTTTAGAGCCATTTTGCTTAGGGCTGGCTGTTTAGATGATACCAAGAGCTATGTAAAGTGACTTTCTCCCCCTCTCTTATGTTGGTTTTTAGCTTAATAAAATGTTTAGATTTTTGTCTTTTTATGTTGTTTTCGAATGGATCTAAGCACCTCTAAGCAATCTTATTACTTCTTTGTTTTATCTTTATTTTTCTTATCTTGAAAATGTGTTTATGAGTAAGTTTTTATGTTTTAGTATTTTCACTTAACTATGTTAGACTTAGGAATTTTATAACTTTCTTTTTCATTCCTATAAATCCGTAAAAGCATTTTTAAAGTGATTTTCATTTTTCACTAACTTAGATTTTCTTGTTTAGGTCGTAAAACTTTTCGTTCTTTTTACTTTATTTTCACTTTTTACGCACTTTTACGGAGTTATAAGAATGGATATATACTCTTTTTAATTTTTCAAGCATTTTCATTTCACTTCTATTTTCAAAACTTTTTGCTCCTTTAATTTTTATTTTTTCTTTTTATTCATTTCTACTGCATTCTAGCGGTAGAAATGTATTTGTTTTCATTTTTCAATAACTTAGTTTTTTGTATTTTTCGCTTGTGTGCGTGCGTGTATGAGATAGATTTTATAGCTTTCATTACTCTCTGTAGAGTGCGTGTGTGTGTGTGTGTTTTCATTCCAGTAGAGTGAGTGTGTGAGTTTTATTTCTGTTGTGTGAGTGTGTTTAATTTCTGCAGTGTGTGTGCTTTTTATTTCTGTAGAGTTGTGTTTTTTTCATTCCTGCCAAGTGTGTGCGTGTGTCTTACTTTTCTATTGTGTGTGTGCGTATTTCATTTCCGCAGATTCCGTGCGTGGGTGCATTTATTTTCTCCTACTCATTTGAGTAGGACTCGTTTTAATTTTCCGCCTACTCATTTGAGTGGTAGTTGTGTGTGTGAGTTTTTACTTTCTATCAAGTGCATATGTGTGTTTTAGTTTCTGTAGAATGTGTGCGTGGGTGCATTTATTTTCTCCTACTCGTTTGTGTAGGACTCGCTTTCATTTCAGTACTACTCATTTGAGTAGGACATGTCTTTTACTGCTTTCATTTCCCGCCCACTCATTTGAGTGGGACTTGCATTTTTTGGCTTTTGTTTTCAGCTTTCCTTTACTTCTTTCCTTTTCCTGCTTTCATTTTTCTGCTTTATAATATCGTTTTTTTCCCACAATCCATCCCCATTCCGATGAGTGGCTAACCGCTCTTAGCCCTCAATATTGAAGAGCATTGTGACATATAAAATTGCTTTAAATAATTAAAGGTCCTATTTTTCTAATTAATTAAATTAACTTAAGGTTTGCCTCGGGTTTACACAGCGTAAAACCACATAATCGATGTGTAGGCTCTATTTTAGTAGTCCGTAAGCTAGCTAGCTGAGAGGTCGTTCGTATGAACCGATCACCCATTGGTAAAGGGAGTTCCACACTAACCCTCAAGAGTGGAGGCGCGCAAACTCTACCGAATTGGGTTCCCCACCCAATATCTGGGTTCTTAGCGTAATGTCGGCATTAAGAGGAATCCTTCATCGGACGAGAGCCCGGTCGAATAGTCTTAATGTTTAGGTGAGCAATAGTCCTAAAGATAGGTGAGATCATTTTAGTGGAAGCTCTACGGCCAAGTCTCCGCCTTAATTAATTTGAAACATATGATCTCTTTTTATTAAAAGTATATTTTAGTTCAAATTTTATTCGATACGGTTGCGCTAAGCTATTCATCAGCTCCATCTTTTTAAAGCTTTTATTTTTTGCCTTTTTATATATAAAAATATCCTAACAATATAAAATATCGATAAAATAATACTCCCATCCAGGGAAGAGTAGAAATAATCGACCCAACCCTGACAATAACATGACCTCGATATTCCACATTGGAATATCCTGTACTACACACGATAGGTGCACTTGCCTCCTTTCGTTAAAACTCGATCTAAACTCTTTTTTATAACTAATAAATCTGCGCACCCTAGCCTTCCAAAATAAAATACATAAACCGCACTACTAAATAATCCACTCGGGGCACCGCGCGTCCGACTAATATTTGGAGTTTTAACCCGCATCAATGTTGCACTGAAGGCAGACAGCTCTAGGAAGGTCAAAGCTGCATCACCTGCTCCTGCACGGGAAGATAGTGATGAAGAAACTTCAGAGCCAAACACCTCAGGCTCAGAATTATCTGAATAAGAAGAAGCAATGGAGAGGCAAGGATGCCTCGCAAAGAAGATCACGTCGTGATGGTGATCGACATAGAAAAGGCTCAAGCAGCAATGACAGGTATCAATCGAAATAGAATAAACATATTTCCTCTGACATCGTTTGTTATTGCTGTAATAAGCCAGGTCAAATCATTGCTGATTGCCCTGACAAGAAGAAGGAAGCTGGAAAGAGAGAGGAAAAGAAATCTTCATATAATAAGAAGAGAATAGAAAGAAGTCTCGTAGCCAAGAAGGGCAAGACTCTTAGCGACTCTGACTCTTCTAAGTCAAGTGAAGAGGAGGAAGCCTACTTTGGGCTAATGGCATAAATTGATGATGAACAAGAACTTATTTCACTGGGAAGGTAAATTCTCATACACCTTTTTATGAATGTGATGCTTCTGATAATGATCATGAGGACAGCTCTTCTGACAATGAGTCTGAACTCATGTCCCAGTATAAGGAGTTAATCAAGGATTACGACAAATGTCAAAGAGTCATGAAAACTCAAGCCAAAGAGATAAAGTCTCTCCAGGCTGAAGAGAGCACTCTGAGAGAGGAAGTCACCAAGATCGACTCACTTGGAGAGAACTACAATGTTGTTATAGAAGAGTATAATAAGGCTCTCGAGCACCTAGATCTAAAAGATAAGATCATCAAAGAGTTGGAAAAACAACTTATTGTGGACACAAAACTTGTTGAAAGTTTCTCAAATCCCAAGACTATCCTTTCTTTCATTGCTGAATTCTCAGCTCAGGCCAAAGGTGCTGGCCTAGGTCATGTTGATGGTCCTAGTAAATCTTCTAGGAGAAATAAGGCTCAAAAAAAGAATAAGACGGCCAAGAAGGCTTTGGCCAAGGAGAAGGGGAAAGCTCCTCAAGATCAGACTTATTTTAAGAAGGTTATACTTCCAACGAACGAGTTTGATCTTGACTCATCCTACGGTCACTTTGTTAGGCCTAATTATGTAGAGACCAAGTCTCATTATCATGGATGGGCCCATCCCCGAAACTTTGTTGAAAGTATCTTTAAGGCACCTTATGAAGAAATTACTCTTCAGAGTTATGGCCCTTATAATCATGGTCATAACATCAAGAAGACACCAAAATTAAAGCCTATTATGGAAAATCCTCTCAAGGAGAAGAAGATATGTGATTGCCATCGCCATGAAGCTTCTTCCTCCAAGTCTGTTGCCCCTACTCGACCACAATCTCAAAAGGTCAAGCAGGAGAATTTCAGGCAAAGATATAACAGGTTCGACTATTGGTGCTAGGGTAAAATTGGTCACTTTGCCATTGATTGCTGGTTTAATTCCAGAAATTATATAACTCCTCAAGTTAGCAATTTGAGAAAGACTACTCATAATGTTAATACACGTAGGGGGAGTGTTCTATCTAGAGACCAAGGACCCAAATATGTTTGGGTTCCTAAGGCAAATTGATTTTTGATTGCAGGTATGTCCAAAGGCCACCAAAACTCTTATCAAGTATTTTGATAGTGGATGCTCTCGGCATATGACCGGGACAAGAAGCCTTCTCCATAATTATTCTCCAGTCATGAACAGCCCAAAGGTCATCTTTGAAGGTTCAGACCAAGGAATTACTAAAGGCTATGGTATGACTACTAACGACAGTGTTTTCTTCTCAGATGTGGCTTATGTTCAAGGATTGGAACACAATCTCATAAGTTTAAGCCATCTCTACGATAAAGGATACGTAGTTGAATTTTATGCAAATAAGTGCTTGATAAAATCGGTTGACAATATGGAAACGATTCTATCAGGCACTCGTAGTAGAAACATATTTTGTTTAAATTTCATTTGCATAGACTCTTCTACACCAGTGTGCTTTTTGGCTGAAGATAGTGCATCTCTTGGTGACCAATGGAACAAGAGACAAGCACATATTAATTTCAAACTATTAATAAATTATTTTCACTTAATTTAGTGTGTGATGCCCTATATGTCAAGTGCGCTAAAGATAGACCTTGTCACGCATGTGTAAAAGGCAAGCAAACATGGGCTACTTTTAAAAGCATTATTGGCAAATATTTTAATAGATGTTTACATCTACTTCATATGGACTTGTTCGGTCCAGTACAAGTTAGAAGTTTGGGTGGTAAGGATTATACATTGGTTACTGTTGATGATTACTCGTGCTTTGCGTGGGTGTTCTTTCTAAAACACAAGTCATATACTTTTGACATCTTTACTAATTTTGTCAGGCAAGTCTAGAATGAATATAACTGTTCTGTAGTCAAAATTAGAAGTGACAATAGAACAGAGTTCAAGTATGGGTCCATGATAGAATTTTGTGAAAGCATAGGTATCTTTCATGAGTTTTTCTCTCCTCGTACTACTCAACAGAACGGAGTAGCTGAGAGAAGGAATAGAACACTCATAGAGGCCTGTAGGACCATGTTGAGTGATGCCTCACTACCGGAATACTTCTAGGCTGAAGTCGTCAAAACTACATGCCATATGCAAATTCGAGCACTCATAAACAAGAACCACGATAAGACATCTTACGAACTTCTAAAGGGCAGGAAACCGACTGTTTCATATTTTAGAATCTTTGGTTGTAAGTGCTTCGTCCTTAACAATGGCAAGTTTCACACTACCAAATTTAGCGAAAAGAGTTTTGAAGGTATTTTTGAGCCCAGTTTACCTTCTTCTTGTTAACCACAGCACACATGACCAGGAATTGGTGCATGGTTATGTAGTCATGTGCAGTGTGCTTGCCCAGAAACACTTTGCCCACAATGTCTGCTAGGAATTTAAATTCAGCAGATTGTGTTTCTTCAGCAACTTATTTGGGGTTTCTCCAGAATAACCCATCATACCCAACATCACATCATATTCCTCAGTATCAATTTTCAACTCTTCTTCACCATTATTTAACCCAAAAATTTCTGTTAGGATGGTGGGAGTAAGAGAAATAGGATTACCTAATACTGTCCCTGTCAGAGTGTTCTCGTCTGTGGTGGAGGAAGTATAGACCCACTCCGTAATTTCAGTGCTGGTGAGTTTGATCCTAGTTGACATCAGAGTCTTTAACTGTTATTCTTCAAGCAGTTGCAGGATTTCCAGGAATATTGGGTCTGAATGCTGGAAGGAATCAAAATCGACATCAAAGTCGGTGTCGAATTTCATTACCGCAAGATTTCCTGCTGGAGTCGCCATTAGAGCACCTGCAAGAGAAAAACGATGATAAAGTGCAAAGGAACTGAAAGTGCGGGATGGAGGTCGAAGAAAACCTAGATATAAGGTTTTCCAAAATATGAATTGACGAACTCCGTGTAACGCCCCCACTCGTCATATGGCATATAACGGTGGGTCCGGCCGGGGCCCCACGCCATATGTCACAGACAAGTGACGGAATTACTTATGGAAATCAAAATTTACTCGCATCCTACCTCAAAACATTCTAACGCAGCATTTTCAGTTACCATGAACTCAACTCAAAGAATGTCCACTATTATATAAACTCCACATTTATATATCCAAACCAGGAATGTATACAACTCAAACACACTGGCCTTAAGGCCTTACAGATTTCTCTGTATACAAATACATTTTTGTATATCGGCACGCAGGCCGACCACACATGAAATCCAACCACGATTCACACGGCCTTCAAGGGCCTCTAGTATTAATCCTTCCATTCCGCTCATTTCAATTCAAGCAGCCGCACCTGCAATTAGCCATCCAATCTAAATAGTAAACACAGCAACGGTCAGCATTAGCTGACCCATTATAACGACCCTACCCCTTACCCGGGGCAGTGGTCCCTTCCCTGTCTTCATTGCCATATAATAATCTTTATCCATCTAATCTACTAATCAAAATCATATCACAAACGTCGGTATCCACCAGACGCTTCGTGCACTCAGGGCACCTTATTGGTGTACCGGATATACCAGTCATACACCGCTGATCGAGGCTCTTCACATGTTGGTTGGGCGGTTCAATCCTAGTCCACCAATTTCACTATTGGCGACATCCCGTCCATACCACTCAGAGGTACTACCTCGCAGCATACACAAACAACCAGAGCAGATCGACCCACACCATATAGTGTGGCAGCCAGGTCTATCGAGGCTTCCCTGGCAGTACCACCCATCGACCCCTCACTTATTTCCGATCGACCCACAACTGTGGTACAGCAAGTAGGGTCCTCCTCACTTTCCCCAAACATCGTCACCCATCGATCCTCACTAATACGGATCAACCCACACCATGTGGTGTAACAAGCTAGGTTCATCCCGCATTTTCCCCAGCCATGTTACCCATTGATCGCACAACAGGAGCTTATGCAAAGCCTCCTTACAGCCATAATACACATCCAAACATACATTCATTCCACAACACATAAACTTTTCATATAATCAAATCCACGGAGTCCTCTCCGATTTACCCATGATCATCACCAATCCATACTACCTGTCCAGATGGGCTTCACACAGCATACCTATGCCTTACTCCACACTTCTAGCTCTAGATGCAAACTCAACCACGAAATCGCTTACGAAATCCACCTCTTGGCGGAGGATTCCACGCACATGAATAAAGAAAGGACTTCGATGTCCAAGAAGGAGATTGTTACCCTTGAAGATCTCTTTGGCTTCATGAAGTAGCCGGATGGAAGTCACCGCCTCGGCTTTGCCTTCACGAATCCGTTCTCGGATATTTAATCCGCACTCCACAGCTCCTCCAGCAGCTGGCTTGCTTTCTCCTTTTCTTCCCTTGCTCTCCCTTTCCCTTTCTCTCTCTTGAAATGAGATGGAGAAGAAGAAGATGAAGATAAAGGGGAATTGCTCTCAGTTCTCGGCCATATAAGCACCTGGATAGAGCCCAGCCCTTGGATTCAGGATAGGGAAATGAATGGCCACAAAATCTCTAAAAAATCACCTTTCGGCCCCGACACGCCCTGTGACACGCACGTGTCATAGGGCATGTACCTTAAGCGGTACACGAACCGACTTATTCTTACTTATCTATGACAAGGCGTCGCCCATGTCACACCCGTGTTAGCCTAGTCACGCCCGTGACACGGGGCGTGTAACCCACTCGAGACCTATTCGAGAGGACTTACTCGAGAGAAAACCAACTACTCGAGTACCCGGATAGGACACGCCCGTGTCACAAGGATGACCGGCCCGTGTCACCCCCCCCCCCCCCCCCCACCCCCCCTACTCGAGTACTTTTCCACATACTCGAGAGAAAAGTGTCGACCTCTCGACACAGCGGGACACGCCATGTGGCACGTCCGTGTCACAGGCCGTGTACCCCATACTCGACGATCGTCGAGCGCAGTTCGTCGACCAGGGGGACACGCCCACTGACACGCATGTGTCAGATGGGTCACGCCCGTATCAGATGGCGTGTTACCTCCGTCTACTCAAAATTCATCAACCACAAGCCCCTCTCCTCAACCCAAACATGACACGCCCTAGGACACACCGGTTGATGGTTAAAACTCCAAAATTATTTACGGTCACGCGGCGACCCGGCGGTTTTATTTGAGAAAAAGGCGAAGTGATTTTATTTAAGAAAACGGGGCGCGCGTATTTATTTATTTGGATATAAAACGGTTTAGATCGAGTTTTAACGAAAGGAGGCAAGTGCACCTATCGTGAGTAGTACAGGATATTCCGGGTGGAATATCGAGGTCGTATTGTTCTCGGGGCCGGTTCGATTATTTCTACTCTTCCCTGGAGGGGACTATTATTTTACCGATAATTATCTTGTCGGGATATTTTATATATAATAAAAAGCAGAAAATTATAAAAAGAAAGCATAAAAAGAAAGCTTGAAGGTGGTGCCGATGAAGAGCTTAGCTCGATGGCACCGAGAAAACAATTGAACTAAAATAGACTTTGAATAAAAAGAGCTCCTAAATTTCTAATTAATTAAGGCGGAGACTTGACCGTGGAGGTTCCACTAAAATGAGCTCACCTATCTCTAGGACTATCGCTCACCTGAACGCTAAGACTATTCGACCGAACGTTAGTCCGACGAAGGATTCCTCTTAACGCCCGCATTACGCTAAGAACCCCGCTATTGGGTGGGGAACCCAATCCGGTAGAGTTGGCGCGCCTCCTCTCTCGAGGGTTAGTGCGGAACTCTCTTCGCCAAGGGGTGATCTGTCCATACGCACGGCCTTTCGACGAGCGTATGGAAAACGGAAATAGGGCCCACACATCAATATGTGGTCCTACGCGTCGTTAACCCCGGGCAAACCTTAAGTACTTTTAATTAATTAGAAAGATTAGACCTTTAATTATTTTAAGCTATTTTATCTGTCCCAATGCTCTTCGATACCGAGGGCTAAGAACTGTTAGCCACTCATCGGAATGGGGACGGCTTGCGGGAAAGCAATAAAGAAAGCAGAAAATGGAAAGCAGGAAATGAAAGCAGGAAATGAAAGCAGGAAAATAAAGCAGAAAATTACAAGTCCTACTCAAACGAGTAGGACTAAAGAAAGCTGTAAATTGCGAGTCCCGGCACAAATGCGTGGGTGGGAGAAATAAAGCGGGTCCTACTCAAACGAGTAGTACTAAATAAATGCAACACACGCACACACTCGACATAAAGTAAAACTCACGCACACACTCTCTCGACATAAATGAAAACACACACACACAAATCCTACTCAAATGAGTAGGGAAAATAAAGACCTGCCATTTAACTCAAGTGAGTAGGCGGAAAAAAAAGAAAATTACAAACTCACGCACTCTACAGAAAGTAAAATAAGCAAGCGCCATTTAACTCTTAACGAGTAGGCGAAAATAAATGCGCACATACAAAAAAAATGTAAAAAACTAAGTTATCTAAAAATGAAAACAACTGCATTTCTACCGCTATAATGCGGTAGAAATGCATAAAAAGTGAAAATAAAAATTAAACGGAAAGAAAGATTTGCAAATAAAAAAGGAAATGCAAGTGCTCGAAAAATTAAAACGAATACATTTCTACTGCTAGAATGCTGTAGAAATGCATAAAAAGAGAACGAAAAAAATAAACGGACAAAAGTTTTAAATGAAAATCAAAGTGCACGAAAAATTAAAACGACTATATTATCATTCCTATAACTCCGTAAAACTGATTAAAAAGTGAAAATAAAACGAAAAGAACGAAAAAGTTTTACGAAATAAAAGCTAAGTAAAAAAAAGGAAAAACACTTTGAAAACATTTTTACGGATCTATAGGGATGAATTAGAAACTATAAAAATCTAAGTTAAATCAAAACAATGTAAAAATAACTAAACATAAAAACAAGAAAACTAATCTCATATGCACACACACACATTACAAAAGAAGGAAAATAAAGCTAAGTTAAGACAAAATGAAATAAGATTGCATAAGAGTAGTGTTTAGATGAAATCCAAAACCATATAAAGGGATAAAATTTACAATTTTATTAAGCTAAAAACGAAGATTACAAAGCTATGAAAATAAAGGAGAGAGGGAGAAATTTCCCTTACATAGCATTTGGACTCATCCGAGCAGCATAACTCCTATACAAAATGGTTCAAAAAAGGAACAGAAATCCAAAGCAGAACCTTTGAATTTATAGAAAAAATTTACATGGGTCACGCCCTTGGTCACGGGCGTGACAGGGGGCGTGACAGTGCTATTTGAGATGGCGGCCGGCGATTTGACGGGAAAGTGGACTTCGGGCTGGACACGTGTCGGTCTCGCAGTAGTCACGCCCCAGGTCACGGGCGTGACTCTGGGCGTGTCAAGCAGGTGGATCTGGGCGCGGTGCGCGCCGAAAGTCTTCGGGCAGGTCTTGTCGGGCTAGCTGGAAAGGTCACGCCCCAGGTCACGGGCGTGACTCTGGGCGTGTCGGCTGGTGTCGACACTCGACGAATGTCGAGCTGAAAGTGTCGAGTTGAAAATCATCGAGCGGAAAGAGGTGTCACGCCCTAGGTCACGGGCGTGACTCTAGGCGTGTCGGCTAGTGTCGACACTCGACGATCGTCGAGATGAATTCGTCGAGTGGAGTGACACGGGCTTGGGTCACGCCCCGTGTCGGGTGCTACGGGCGTGACAGGGGGCGTGACAAGCTTTGCTCTTCAAAATTTGCTGATTGACTGGAATTTGACGTGTCACGCCATGGTCATGGGCGTGACCAATATGTCACGGGCGTGACATGACTTTTTTGGCAGATTTTTGATTTTTCTGAAAAATAAAATAAAACAAGTCAGCAAAATTATTTACAAAAAAGGAGCAATTTATTGAATAAAAATAAGTAAAAACGACAAAAAGAAATGAAAACGACTAAATTAATGTACAGAAAAATAGGCATATTTATAATTCATCAAATACCCCCATACTTAAGCTTTTGCTATTCCAGAGCAAAAGTTGGAGATGAACTTATAAGGAATAAAAGAAATCCTAAGTTTAGCTACCGCTTGAATTAATTAAAAGTAAGATCAAAATAAACATCCGGGGTTAAAGAATTAAATCCTAATTTATGAAATGTTATGAATAGAGGAACAGTTTCAAAAAGACTTCTAGATAAAATAAAATAGGAAGCAAAAATTTATTTTTGTTAGTTTAACAAAGATGGATTGGATTTATATAAAAAACTTTAGCTTAAAAGAAGTTAAAGGAAATAATGCAATTTAAAAATTATGCTCTCAAAAAAATTTTAAATTAATTCTAGAATCATTGAAATAAGATAAGTGGTTTGGTGGTTTATGAAGAAGGCTTGGATATTGAGGTGAGGTAATTTTTTCTCGAACCTCCAATTTTTTTTTCTTTTTTGATAGTTAGGAAAATGAAATCTTATTTTCCTAACACATAATAAATTTTTTTCTTTCTTCATAATAAATAACTCAATGTATATGTGTAGGAGTAATGAATTTTATCCTCTTACTCCATATATAATCTTTTTAAATTATTGGGTGCCTATGTTTACGGAACGAAATCTTATTCCCATTGACATAAGATCTTTTAAGGGATAGGGGTAAACATGTCAAGTAAGACATGAAAAAAAAAATGGAAATGGGTTTATTTTTTTCAAAAAGAAAACTAGATTTTAATAAAAAAGTTTTGAGAGTAACCTTTTTAAAATGAACGTTCCAATGTTTCTAAAAGCAAAGAGTAGAAATAATTGAAATCCATGGATGTTATTTTCTAACATAAAAAACGAGCTTCTATTTATAAAATTAGAAGTGGTGGTGAAAAACAAGTTCCCTATTATAAGGAAAAGACATAAAATATTCTTTAAATCTTAACCCCAGACACTTAAATCTGCCAAACTTTAATTAATAAACGAATAGTAAGCAAAGAATAACTAAAATTCGCATATAAATTAACTCGAAACTAGATTTTTGGAAAGCAAAAAGGGTTAAGAAATGGTATATTCGAATTATTTTGTTACATAATTAACAAAACATTTTTTTGATTTTTTAGGGATTTTATTATTTTTTTTTGTGTTTTAATTATTATCTTTTTAAGATTTTTTAGATTTTTTATCTTTTTAGGGTTTTTGGGTTTTTCTAATTTTTTTTGATATTTTAGTGGTTTTATGATAAGTAATTTACAAGAATGAGGAGAGAAAGAAGAGTTATTTACAAAGAAGATAGGGGGAAAGAGAGACTTTTACAAAAAAGGGAAAATAAAAACTCGATTGCGGCCCCGCGAACAGACTCTTATTTGAATGGTTGGTTCGATGAGTCGAACGTCACGGGCAGGCAGAATTCAAGCTTTTACAAATAAGAAAAAAGGGGGGAAGATTTTTTTTTTGTTTTGAAGTTTTATGAAAATAAAAACAAGGAAAAAAAAATTTTTAGGTTTTATTTTTTTAATGTTTTTGTAACTTTATGCGTTTTTGTAAAGTGCAGAAATAAAGAAATACGAAAACACCCCCATACTTAAACCCAACATTGTCCCCAATGTTGCAATCTAAGTATGCGGAACAGATAATATACAAAATATAATAAATACAAAAAGAAAAAGAGGGGAGGAGCTTCCCTTAGACGAGTCCGGGAGGCACAGGTAGAAACCCTGCATTATTATTAGAAGAGTAAAGAATAGCAAAACAATAATAGAAAAAACAAAAAAAACGAAAAATTCGGCTAAAGGGTTGCAGGCGGTAGGGGGGCAAGTGCGTGGGGGAGTCGAAGGTAGCTAAGGCCTTAGCGACTACTGCGTGATAAATATGTGATCCCCTAGTGCGCACAATAATGGAAGCGCGCCGAAGCAAAATGAAATAAAAGAAAATAAATGAAAACTAAAAGAAGTTAAATAAAACATATATACATTTATTAATAGCAAATTATATATATAATTTTTTTGTGTTTTTAAGTAGATTTTTTTTTATTTTTTAGTTGGTTTTTAGTTTTTAGTTTTTTTTGAGTTTTTTAAGTGTTAAGTTTTTCTCTCTTTTTTTTTATTATGTTTGTTTTTTTTTTCATTTTTGAAGTTTTTAGATTTTTTAGGTTTTTGGTTTTAGTTTTTTTTTTTTGTGTTTATTTGTTTTTAGATTTTTTAGATTTTTTGGTTTTTAGGATTTGTAGGTTTTTTGGAGTTTTTAGATTTTTTTTTAAGTTTTAAACTTTTTCAAGTTTTTAGAGTTTTTTGGTTTTTAAGTTAGTTTTTTTTTGTGTTGTTTTGTTTTGGTAGTAAAAAATGACGTCATTTCAAAAAACTATTTTATAAATAATAATAATAATAATAATAATAATAATAAATATATATATTTTTTAAGTTAGTTTTTTTTTGTTTTGTTTTTAAGTAGTTTATTATTATTATTATTATATATAGTTTTTTTATAATAAGGTAAAATTAATAGATTTCCAGGGTTCAAAATAACGAAACGACAATTTCCCCGGCAACGGCGCCAAAAACTTGATGGTTAAAACTCCAAAATTATTTACGGTCATGCGGTGACCCGGCGGTTTTATTTGAGAAAAAGGCGAAGTGATTTTATTTAAGAAAACGGGGCGCGCGTATTTATTTATTTGGATATAAAACGGTTTAGATCGAGTTTTAACGAAAGGAGGCAAGTGCACCTATCGTGAGTAGTATAGGATATTCCGGGTGGAATATCGAGGTCGTATTGTTCTCGGGGCCGGTTCGATTATTTCTACTCTTCCCTGGAGGGGACTATTATTTTACCGATAATTATCTTGTCGGGATATTTTATATATAATAAAAAGCAGAAAATCATAAAAAAGAAAGCATAAAAGAAATCTTGAAGGTGGTGCCGATGAAGAGCTTAGCTCGATGGCACCGAGAAAACAATTGAACTAAAATAGACTTTGAATAAAAAGAGCTCCTAAATTTCTAATTAATTAAGGCGGAGACTTGGCCGGGGAGGTTCCAATAAAATGAGCTCACCTATCTCTAGGACTATCGCTCACCTAAACGCTAAGACTATTCGACCGAACGTTAGTCCGACGAAGGATTCCTCTTAACGCCCGCATTACGCTAAGAACCCCGCTATTGGGTGGGGAACCCAATCCGGTAGAGTTGGCGCGCCTCCTCTCTCGAGGGTTAGTGCGGAACTCTCTTCGCCAAGGGGTGATCTGTCCATACGCACGGCCTTTCGGCGAGCGTATGGAAAACGAAAATAGGGCCCACACATCGATATGTGGTCCTACGCATCGTTAACCCCGGGCAAACCTTAAGTAATTTTAATTAATTAGAAAGATTAGACCTTTAATTATTTTAAGCTATTTTATCTATCCCAATGCTCTTCGATACCGAGGGCTAAGAACTGTTAGCCACTCATCGGAATGGGGACGGCTTGCGGGAAAGCAATAAAGAAAGCAGAAAATGGAAAGCAGCAAATGAAAGCAGTAAATGAAAGCAGGAAAATAAAGCAGAAAATTACAAGTCCTACTCAAACGAGTAGGACTAAAGAAAGCTGTAAATTGCGAGTCACGGCGCAAATGCATGGGCGGGAGAAAGAAAGCGGGTCCTACTCAAACGAGTAGGACTAAATAAATGCAACACACGCACACACTCGATATAAAGTAAAACTCACGCACACACTCTCTCGACATAAATGAAAACACACACACACAAATCCTACTCAAATGAGTCGGGAAAATAAAGACCTGCCATTTAACTCAAGTGAGTAGGCGGAAAAAAAAGAAAATTACAAACTCACGCACTCTACAGAAAGTAAAATAAGCAAGCGCCATTTAACTCTTAACGAGTAGGCGAAAATAAATGTGCACATACAAAAAAATGTAAAAAACTAAGTTATCTAAAAATGAAAACAATTGCATTTCTACCGCTATAATGCGGTAGAAATGCATAAAAAGTGAAAATAAAAATTAAACGGAAAGAAAGATTTGCAAATAAAAAAGGAAATGCAAGTGCTCGAAAAATTAAAACGAATACATTTCTACCGCTAGAATGCGGTAGAAATGCATAAAAAGAGAACGGAAAAAATAAACGGACAAAAGTTTTAAATGAAAATCAAAGTGCACGAAAAATTAAAACGACTATATTATCATTCCTATAACTCCGTAAAACTGATTAAAAAGTGAAAATAAAACGAAAAGAACGAAAAAGTTTTACGAAATAAAAGCTAAGTAAAAAAAAGGAAAAACACTTTGAAAACGTTTTTACGGATCTATAGGGATGAATTAGAAACTATAGAAATCTAAGTTAAACCAAAACAATGTAAAAAAACTAAACATAAAAACAAGAAAACTAATCTCATACGCACACACACACATTACAAAAGAAGGAAAATAAAGCTAAGTTAAAACAAAATGAAATAAGATTGCATAAGAGTAGTGTTTAGATGAAATCCAAAACCATATAAAGGGAGAAAATTTACAATGTTATTAAGCTAAAAACGAAGATTACAAAGCTATGAAAATAAAGGAGAGAGGGAGAAATTTCCCTTACATAGCATTTGGACTCATCCGAGCAGCATAACTCCTATACAAAATGGTTTAAAAAAGGAACATAAATCCAAAGCAGAACCTTTGAATTTATAGAAAAAATTTACATGGGTCACGCCCTTGGTCACGGGCGTGACAGGGGGCGTGACAGTACAATTTGAGAAGGCGGCCGGCGATTTGACGGGAAAGTGGACTTCGGGCTGGACATGTGTCGGTCTCGCAGTGGTCACGCCCCAGGTCACGGGCGTGACTCTGGGCGTGTCAAGCAGGTGGATCTGGGCACGGTGCGCGCCGAAAGTCTTCGGGCAGGTCTTGTCGGGCTAGCTGGAGAGGTCACGCCCCAAGTCACGGGCGTGACTCTGGGTGTGTCGGCTGGTGTCGACACTCGACGAATGTCGAGCTGAAAGTGTCGAGTTGAAAATCGTCGAGCGGAAAGAGGTGTCACGCCCTAGGTCACGGGCGTGACTCTAGGCGTGTCGGCTAGTGTCGACACTCGACGATCGTCGAGATGAATTCGTCGAGTGGAGTGACACGGGCTTGGGTCACGCCCCATGTCGGGTGCCACGGGCGTGACAGGGGGCGTGACAAGCTTTGCTCTTCAAAATTTGCTGATTGACTGGAATTTGACGTGTCACACCATGGTCACGGGCGTGACTAATATGTCACGGGCGTGACATGACTTTTTTGGCAGATTTTTGATTTTTCTGAAAAATAAAATAAAACAAGTCAGCAAAATTATTTACAAAAAAGGAGCAATTTATTGAATAAAAATAAGTAAAAACGACAAAAAGAAATGAAAACGACTAAATTAATGTACAGAAAAATAGGCATATTTATAATTCATCACCGGTGTCCCAGGTCGTGTCAACCAAGCCTGAACCCAAATGAACTCTGGATTAGTTACAATCCTCCCCTCCTTCAAAGAATTTCGTCCTCGAAATTTGGCTCACCCCAATCAGCCACATAATCACTCCATGTTGCACCCAAGCACTCGAATACGCGAGCCAACTAAACAATACATACAACACATACATACATCCCTAACTCCCATCTGTGCACATGGAATCACGAACTTTATCAAGTGATTGAAAAACAAACACATCATCTAGCTATATCATAATCGAGCGATCACTTCCATATCACAAGTGTGCACCAACATGTCAACATGTAACATGACATATTCACATCACCTTATATACAACATTATATGCACATATATCATGGCCTTATATACCACATTATTCACATCACTAAAGTGATACAAGTCGTTACTCTTATTTCCGCTCAGCCTCTCGATTTTGCTTTTCTCGCGTAAGAGCCAAATTGAACACTCGAGGCTGAATTTCACCAATTGAGCTTTGCGGCTCTTGTACTTCCAAATTATGCAATCGAGGTTTCGTCCGGTATGCAGATGATTCGGCCACTGTTTTACCCTTGTCTTCATATGACGCACCTATCTTTTTCTCACTTCCAGAAGGGGTCTTCCAACAAAATTTAGCAATGTGCCCCTGCTGCCCACAGTTATAACAGATATGTGTATCAACACGTCCTTTCCCATACGTTGCCCCCGAAGAAACAATCGACGGAGCTGATTCAATGGGTCGAAACCTTTTCTTTTCTCATCTTCTAAACTCTGATTGCTCCGACTGTGGTACTTTAAACTCTTGCTTTTCCACTGCCAGTCTCTTTTTCTCTTGGACTCGCTTCAAATACTTCTCCAATGCACGGGCCGTATCAACCAATGCTTGGAAGCCTTGGTTCACCGAACTCGGGAGGACCAACCTTAACTCATCCCGCAGTCCCTCATAAAGTTAATTCGTCTTCCGTGCTTCCTCCTCGAAGGTAGACCCCGCATATTACCCCAGTCTAGTAAACTCATGCAGGTATGTATCAATATCAGCCTCGCACTGCACCAGGCTGTACTGGCACCCCTGCCAGCATTTTCTGCCCATTAGGTTGTGCTTGTAACATGGCAAGCACCGTTTCCGTCACCAACCGTATGGTCTCCGCCGAAGGAGGCGTAGGCGCTTCAACGGGTACTGCACTCTCATCAGACCGCTGGGGCTCAAACTGCCCAGCACGACTCCTCGTCACCTATCAATGTACAAAACACCATTATTCATCAATTGCATAACGATAATTATACATTGACTACACACTCATGCCCCTAATGTACATGAAATACATTCCTAGTGGACATTCGTGAGTTCAATTATGTTCTATCCTCCCAAACAATCTTAACATGGCTCTGATACCACTTTGAAAATCCCCCACTCGTCACATGGCATATAACGGTGGGTCCGGCCGGGGCCCCACGCCATAAGTCACAGACAAGCGACGTAATTACTTGTGGAAATCAAAATTTACTCGCATCCTACCTCAAAACATTCTAGCGCAGCATTTTCAGTTACCATGAACTCAACTCAAAGAACATCTACTATTATATAAACTCCACATTTATATATCCAAACCAGGAATGTATACAACTCACACACACTGGCCTTAAGGCCTTACAAATTTCTCTATACACAATACATTTTCGTACATCGGCATGTAGGCCGGCCACACATGAAATCCAACCACGATTCACACGCCTTCAAGGGCCTCTAGCAACAATCCTTCCATTCCGCTCATTTTAATTCAAGCAATCGCACCTGCAATTAGCCATCCAATCCAATCAGAAAACAAAGTAACGGTCAGCATTAGCTGACCCATTATAACGACCCTACCCCTTACCCAGGGTAGTGGTTCCTTCCCTATTTGCATTGCCAAATCATAATCTTTATCCATCTAATCTACCAATCACAATCATATCACAAATGCCGGTATCCACCAGACTCTTCGTGCACTCAGGGCACCTTATTGGTGTACCGGATATACCAGTCATACAGCGCCGATCGAGGCTCTTCACATGTTGGTTGGGCGGTTCAAGACTAGTCCACCAATTTCACTTTTGGCTACATCTCGTCCATACCACTCAGAGGTACTACCTTGCAGCATACACAAACAACCAGAGTAGATCGACCCACACGATGTGGTGTGGCAGGCAGGTCTATCGAGAATTCCCTAGCAGTACCACCCATCAATCCCTCACTTATTTTTGATCGACCCACAACTGTGGTGCAGCAAGTAGGGTCCTCCTCACTTTCCCCAAACATTGTCACCCATCGATCCTCACTAATACGGACCAACCCACACCATATGGTGTAACAAGCTAGGTTCATCCCAAATTTTCCCCAGCAATGCTACCCATTGATCGCTCAACAGGAGCTTATGCAAAGCCTCCTTAAAGCCATAATACACATCCAAACATACATTCATTCCACAACACATAAACTTTTCATATAATCAAATCCACGGAGTCTTCTCCGGTTTACCATGATCATCACCACTCCAGACTATACGTCCAGATGGGCTTCATACAGCATGCATATGCCATACTCCACACTTCTGACTCTAGATGCAAACTCAACCACGGAATCACTTACGAAATCCACCTCTTGGCGGAGGATTCCATGCACATGCATAAAGAAAGGACTTCGATGTCCAAGAAGGAGATCGTTACCCTTGAAGATCGCTTCGACGCCATGAAGTAGCCAGATGGAAGTCACCGCCTCGGCTTTGCCTTCACGAATCCATTCTCAGATCATAAATCCGCACTCCGCAGCTCCTCCAACAGCTGACTTGCTTTCTCCTTTTCTTCCCTTGCTCTCCCTCTCTCTTTCTCTCTCTTGAAATGAGATGGAGAAGAAGAAGATGAAGATAAATGGGAATTACTCTCAGTTCTCGGCCATATAAGCACCTGGACAGAGCCCAGCCATTAGATTCAGGATAGGGAAATGAATGGCCACAAAATCTCTGAAAATCACCTTTCGTCCCCGACACACCCTGTGACACGCCAGTGTCACAGGGCGTGTACCTTAAGCGGTGCATGAACCGACTCATTCTAACTTATCTACGACAAGGCATCACGCCCATGTCACGCCCGTGTCAGCGTAGTCACGCTCGTGACACGGGGCGTGTAACCCACTCGAGACCTACTCGAGAGGACTTACTTGAGAGAAAACCAACTACTCGACTACCTGGATAGGACACGCCCGTGTCATAGGGATGAGACGCCCGTGTCACCTCCCCCTCCCCCCCGCCCTACTCGAGTATTTTTCCACCTACTCGAGAGAAAAGTGTCAACCTCTTGACACAGTGGGACACGCCCTATGACACGCCCGTGTCACAGGCCGTGTACCTCATAGTCGACAATCGTCGAGCGCAGTTCATCAACTAGGGGGACACGCCCACTGACACGCTAGTGTCAGATGGGTCACGCCCGTGTCAGATACTATGTTCCCTCCATCGACCCAAAATTCGTTGACCACAAGCCCCACTCCTCAACCCAAATATGACACGCCCTGTGACACGCCCGTGTCCCAGGCTGTGTCAACCAAACCTGAACTTAAATGAACTCTGGGAGTGTTACACTCCATTCCTCGAAAAATGAAAAATTCTTTGATTTGAGGTCGATGAAAATTTTGGAGGTAAACAATTCGTCGAGCTTAGTCTGAAGATTTGAAGACATTTTGTCGTGCTTTGTTCGACGAAAGTTTTCTGAAGCAGATTCATCGATCTCCATTCGACGAAAACAGCTTCACTTACAGAGAGTTTGTCGACCTCCGTTCGATGAATATCTCAAGAACTTTTCCCAGTTCGTCGTGCTCCGTTTGATTAACTTTGAAGAATTCATCGAGTGTAGATAGAAGTTAAATCAAAGCTTCTCCATTGATCATGCCCAGCTGATTTATAAAGAACAAGTGATTCCTTTCATCCAAGGGTTTTGTGAAAATATCAGCTCTTTGTAAATCAGTGTAGATATAGATAAGTTTGATTTTGTTTTTGTCTAAACACTCTCTAATGAAATGATGTCTAATGTCTATATGTTTATTCCTACTATGATGGACTGGATTTTGTGTTATGGCTATAGAACTTATGTTATCACATAAGAGAGTTGAATTATTTAAGTTGAAGCCATAGTCCAGGAGTTGGTTTTGGATCCACAGCATCTGGGAATAGCAACTGCCAGCTGTTATATATTCTGCTTCAGCAGTTGATGTGGACACAGATGACTGCTTCTTACAAAACCAGGATACTAATCTCATACCAAGGAACTGGCAGGTTCCTGAGGTATTTTTTCTGTCCACCCAGCATCCAGTAAAGTCAGCATCTGAGTATCTAGTTAACTCAAATTCTGACTCAGTAGGATACCAAAGGCCTAGACTAGGACAACTCTTTATATATCTCATAATTTTTTTAAGAAAATTAGGTGAGATTCTTTAGGGTTCACTTGGAACCTAACACAAAGGCATGTGGAAAACATGATATCAGATCTACTAGCTGTAAGATATAATAGGGACCCAACAATGCCCATGTATAACTTCTGGTCAACAGGTTTCCCAGGTGGATCAAAATCTATGACAGCATTAATTACCATAGGTGTTTTCTTTAATGTGGCAATAGCCATCCCAAATTTCTTGATAAGCTCCTTAGCATATTTTTCCTAGGAGATGAAGATGCCATCAGGTAGCTGCTTCACTTGGAGACCAAGGAAGTAGGAGAGCTCACCCATGCTACTCATCTCAAACTTTGAATGCATGAGGTCAGAGAACCTCTTGCATAGTTTGGAATCAGTAAACCCAAATATAATGTCATCCACATTTATTTGTACTAATAAGGTTTGATCCTTATGATGTTTAGTGAATAAGGTTTTATCTACTATGCCTCTAATGAATTTATGCTCTATCAGAAAGCAAACTAAGGTCTCATACCAAGCTCTTGGAGCTTGCTTTAGACCATAGAGGGCTTTATGCAATTTAAATACATGATAAGGATGGGTTGGAGAGATAAAACCTAGAGGTTGTTCAACATAGACTTCTTCTTTTAGTACTCCATTCAGAAAAGAACTCTTTACATCCATTTGATATACCTTGAACTTCTTGTAGGCAGCATAGGCAAGAAAGATTCTGATTGTCTCTAACCTTGCAATTGGTGCAAATGTTTGGTCATAGTCTATCCTTTCTTC
Source organism: Platanthera guangdongensis (assembly GCA_039583875.1). Taxonomy (NCBI): domain Eukaryota; kingdom Viridiplantae; phylum Streptophyta; class Magnoliopsida; order Asparagales; family Orchidaceae; genus Platanthera; species Platanthera guangdongensis. The sequence goes on along the minus strand of CM077162.1, from coordinate 117,823,982 downwards.
TTGTCTATAACCTTGAGCAACAAGCCTAGCCTTGTTTCTCACAATTACACCTTGGGCATCTAGTCTGTGTTTATATACCCATTTAGTTCCAATGACTGGGTAGTCTTTTGGTCTTGGAACTAAATCCCAAACTCTATATCTCTTAAATTGGTTGAGTTCCTCTTACATAGCAATGATCCAGTGGGGATCCTGCTCAGCATCATGTATGGATTGAGGCTCAACGTGAGAGAGAAAACAGGCATGCATCAAGTCTTGGTTGAGTTGATGCCTTGTATATACACCTACTGACATGTCTCCAATCACTTGAGATCTAGGGTGATCCCTTAGTGTGACAAAGTCAGTGGATGGAGTTGGTTCAACAACAGCATTTGGAATTAATTCCTCTTGTGGAACTGTGTTTGCTATTGGATGAAGTTCAGTCACTTCAGTGCTTTCTTCTTCACTATCTTCATCAACTTATGGAGAAGGATGTGTTGGAGCCTCTTGGGTGAGGCTTAGTCCATCTGAATTCTCACACAAGTGAGGTACCTGCAAAGGATTACTGGTAGAAATCTCTTTCTCCTTGCAAGACATGTTAGCCTCATCAAAAGTAACATGAATTGACTCTTCAATTTTTAATGATGATTTATTAAATACCCTATAATCTTTTCTTACTTGGGAATATCCGAGAAAAATTCCCTCTTCAGCCTTAGCTTCAAACTTTCTAATGTATTTCTTGTTGTTATTATGTATATAGCATATGCAACCAAATAGTTTAAAATAAGTGATTTTAGGTTTCTTCCCTTTAAGTAATTCATAGGGAGTCATATTCTTTAGTTTGTGTATCAAACTTCTGTTCAGTACATAATTTGTTGTGCTTACAGCCTCTGACTAAAAGGATAGGGGCATGTAAGCATCTGCAAGTAATGTGTCTGCAGCTTCAATTAGGGTCCTATTCTTCATTTCAGCTACCTCATTTTGATGTGGAGTTCTAGGAGCTAGAAGCAGTGCCTGATACCTTCCTTCTCACATAACTCATGCATAAGAAGAGACTCAAACATTGTACCATGATCACTTCTGATCAATGCAACATGAGTAGAGTACTCAATCTGTATGGTCCTGAGAAAATCTGTAAGAACTTTAAAGGTATCTGACTTAGATCTCAGAAAGAACACCCAAGTAAATCTTGAGAAGTCATCCACAATAACTAGGGTATAGGATTTCCCTCCTAGTCTTTGTACAGCAATGGGTCCAAATAGGTCCATGTGTAGCAAATACAAAATCCTAGGTGAATCACTCTTATTTACTGACTTAAAGTTAGATTTAGTTTGCTTGCCTAGTTGACAAGTCCTGCAAAGGCCTTCCTTCTTGTAGGGACCAGAAGGTAAACCTCTCACAAGGTTGTCTTTAGATAGCCTAGCAATGTTTTTCATATTTACATGTGCTAGCCTTTTATGCCATAATTCATTTTGATTGCAAACTATATTAAGCAAACAAATATCTGAATTGGAAGAATAGAAATCAACTAAATAAATGTTTCTTTGTCTATTTCCAATTAAAACATTTTGTTTTTCTTTATTAGAAATAATACAAGTTTTTTAATTGAAATGTACCTGATAACCTTCATCACATAATTGGCTTATGGATATGAGGTTATGCTTGAGTCCACTTACAAAGGTCACCTTTTTGAATGTGACAGCTCCAATCCTTACTTCTCCATAGCCTTCAGACTGGCCACACTTTGAATCACCAAAGACTACCTTTGGTCCAAGCTTGGACTTATAATTATATAAGTTATCCTTGCTGCCAGTCATGTGCTTGGAGCATCCACTGACCAGATAACATGTTTGATTAACCACTGGACAGCCTTTTCCTGTAATGAAATCAATTAGTTTTTCTTGACCCAGGATGCCTTGGGTCCTTTATATTATTGATAGGAAAAGCTTGAAATCACAGAATACTCAGGTTGTGATTTATATCCTAATGGATGATATCTTCTGGGAGGTATTATCCAATCTGTAAGTGGGTTAAATGGTTTCTTAGTTTGATTGGAGTTGGTGTTGTAATTATAATTTTTGTTAAGTCTTACTTGGTTCGACGAATTATTGTGAGTTCGTCGACCGGAGTTCGACGAAATAGAATGAGATTGTCAATCTCTCCTCAATGAATGAACAAGTTCACTTTCTATGCCCCCAGTTCATCGATCTCTGCTCGATGAACCATACAGAGTTTGTCGATCGCAGAAAGACGAATAATCATAGCTAAAATTTGCGTTCAGAGTTCGTCGATTAGAGTTCGAAGAACTGACCACATTTCGTCAATCTAAGTTCGACAAAATCTGCTGAACTTTGATTTTATTCAAGTTTTTCTGATTTCTTTTGTTTTAACCTTTTAAGTTGGGCATTTCTTCTGTGGTTTCTTTATTGGTTATTATTTCTTTGCCCTTAGCAGAAACAAATTTTATGGGTGTGGATAGTATGTTCTTTTTGAGAATGGGGGGTAAACTTGATGATGCACCCATGCCCAGCTTGCCATTTAGTCTGGCATTGACTGTGCTTATAATGTACATCAGCTTAAGGCTTCTCTCATTGAGAGATTCCTCAAGTTGTTTGGCCTCACATAACTCAATTTTTAACAGAATAATTTGTTCATTAGCTAATGTAAGTTCATCTTTTAGCTTGGTGTTTTCAGATTTCACTGTCTCTTGACTAGTTAGTTTTTCCCTAAGTGCTTTGATTTCTTTTTCAGAATTTATTAAATCAATGCACATAGTTTTAAATTCAATTTTAAAAGCATCAGAATTATAGTAAAAAGGTAAGAGTACCTGATCAGCTTCTGTTTCTGAAGCTTCTTCATTGTCAGATCCTTCTTCATCTGATTGACTCCTGGAGGCATCAATGGCCATGAGGCATACTTCTTTGGCCCTTGCCTCTGCTTCTTCTTCACTGGAGCTGGAGGATGTGGATTCATCCTCAGTTTCACTCCAGGATTCAACTACAAAGCCTTTCTCCTTCTTCTTGTATTTGCTGGAAGAAGGCCTGCTGCTTTGTTATCTTTTAGAGTCCTCTCTTCTCTCTTCCTTCTTTTGATTTTCTGGACACTCTAAGATGAACTGTCCAGGTTTCCTGCAGCCAAAGCACACCACTTATTTATTGGGGGTTTTGTCATACCTTGGCTTGTCATCCTGCCTGGATGACTTTCTTCTGAAATCTTTCCTTGCCATTTTATAGAATCTCTTGGCAAAGAGACTCATCAGCTCTTCATTCACAGTTGAGGCTTCAGTTTCTTCAACAGCTTTAAAAGCTATGATGTGCTCCTTCCTTGCTGGGGGAGGTGTTCTCTGCTCAACTGCTTCTCTGGATTTGATGAGCTGCTCATAAGACTTGAGCTTTCCTAAAAGAGATTCTGTGGAAATCTCAGTTAGGCTCCTGGCCTCCTTGATTGGCCAGATCCTTGAATCCCATGAGATTGGGAAGCACATGAATAGAGTTCATATATAACTTAATTCTTGCCTTCTAGATGGCAAAATTATTTAGATTGCATACTAGCAGTCTAGTGCTTGCATAGTCTTTGTTCTGTGCCATGTTGTGTGTATAATCTTAATAGAAATAAAAATAAGATCTAACTCAGGATCTTTGGTTCAAGGGTTAGCTTGTACAGCCAAAGGAACCTTGCTCTAATACCAATTGAAAGCTAAGAGTTAGATCTGGTATACTCTAGGGGGGGTGAAAAGAGTATCTTTAGGTTTTTAAATCTTTTACTGTAAAAAAAACTTAGTCCTAAAATAATATGATCCAAACCAGGCACAACAAATATAAGTTATCACAAACACAGCAACCTAACTAGCACAGCCACAAGAAGAACAAAAGAAAAGAGTTACCCAGATAACACAAGAATTTTATAGTGGTTCCCCAACCTGGGTACATCCACTCTTCTACCACCCTAGTAGGAATCCACTCAGGTTTTTGATCAGGTGACTGCCACCAATGATCTTTTGATCAGGTGCTCAAAAACCAAACCTCAAGTCTTTTAATCAGGTGACTTGAAACCAGGAATAACTTTTGAAGGGAGTTAAGAACCCTTTATACAGTGGGGTATGAGAGAGTGATTTTGTCTTCTCTTTCTCAGATACAACTGAGAAGAATGTAGTGGAAAAATGATATTAGCAAAGGTTCCCCCTGAGGTATTGAATGGTTCAGGAAGTTGAATCTTTGCTGCAGGGTGATAGGTCTTCAAACTTATGCTTTGACCAGAAGAACTTCAGGAACTTCTTGAAAGATAGAATCTATGTTGTCCTTTAAAGAATCCTGGAATGAAGACAAAAGAAGACTCTTGATTTGAATGGTTATTCTTCTTCTTCTTCAGCCTGATGTTCTTTCTCTGGTCTAGGGCTTGCTTCTCTGTATCACTGTGTTCTGTATTCTATGTCAGTATCTCTCTCTATTATTTCTCAGTGTTCTATCGAGAGGGAAGAAGAAGATCCTTATTCACTGTATTTTTCTAATTCACTAATCACTAATCAGGAAGGGACAGAAAATCCCTTTTATATATTTCCATATAAATTTCCTTTTGAAATTTGAATTCCTTTCTTCATTGATTTCTGACGGCCTGGAGAATATTTGCATTGCTTGGTTTCCCCAACTGTCCTATTGAAAAACGGCAAGCAATAATCTTGATGAAGTCCATGATTAATGCTCCATCTAACGGTAATATTCAGAGAATATTTTAGCATTGATTACTCAGGAATTCTTGCAATAGAATAAGGACAGAAGGAGGAAAATATCTGTTGGGTATTGTATCCACAACGTACCTGATTTGAAGAAGCCCCTGAACAAGCTAAGGTAAATAGACAATGTATTTGACAAAATATTTCAAGTTGTGCTTGCAGTTTTTCCACGCTAAGTGCACACCAATGTCAGGGTACAGTAGGTCAATATACACGGGTCTGCACGACGTAATCCCTCGTTAAGCAGATCAGTGTGTTGGCCTACATGTACTCTCTCTATTGGAGTGTACTTATTTTCAAGTACAGGGCCGTGATTATGCAAGAGCAGACAAGGAGCAAGGATGGGTCAAAGAGCAGCTTTTGGGCGGAAAGACGAAAAATCGTCTAAGGGAGAATCGACGAGAATCACCTAGTGATTCTCGCCGATTCAGGGAGAATCACTAGTGATTCTCGCCGAATCGTCGAGAATCACTGGCTGATTCTCGCCGTCTCTTTCTGGCTTTATCGGAGCATGCCTTTAAGACAAAATCGACGAGAATCACCGTTGATTCTCGCCGAATCGACGAGAATCACCTTCGATTCTCGCCGATTCGACGAGAATCACCTTCGATTCTCGCCGATTTTGCCTTAGACGATTCCTGGAAACCGCTGGACCGGGCTCTGCCGCTGACACTATTTGGAACCGGAATTAGGGTTTCTTCTGGTGGGACCCACAACGGTCATTAAGGAGTATACTTGTGTATAAATACACGCGTATTTTTGAACAGTAAGCAGACACAGAAAAAGATGAAGCCGAGAAGCCGACCTTGACCTAAATCGTGATACTGCTCCGCCGCCGCCGTCGCCGCTCGTGCTAGTTGGTCGCCGCTTTTGATGGAGATTCTTCCAGATATCCCAGCGACAGAAGCTTAGCCAAGAATAGCATCTCACGCGTCTAACCAGAGATCTCTTGTCTCTTGATTTGTTGATCGGGAAAATCTTCCCCATCCGAATCGATCGAGACGATCGATCCTAGTGTGACCGTTGGAAGACCTTGCTAGCTTTGCTACGAAGTCTGAATCTCCAAAGTACAGCAGCCGCACACCGTTGTCGCCGCCGATCCCGAGAACCAAGCAGCCGCCCTTCTTACCGCCGCCGATTTCGGGGAGATTCTCTCCAAGTGAGATCTAGGGTTGTGGACTCTTCGTGACTTCTAGAACTCGTCATCAAACGAAGAGGGACACCTTAGTCTCCAAAAGTAGTTTGTATTTCTTGTACATTCTAGTTTTATTTTTGTTGTAAAGGAACGTTGATTCCTAGCTGTAAGGGTTGGGTGCAACCCGTGTTGTGGGAGTGTTGACTCCTACGTGTGGAAGGGTTCCTTCCAATAGTGCAAGGATTGGATTTCAATCCTGTTGGTGAAGAGACCGAGTCATCCCTTGTTGGGAGATAGGTCGAAGGGGTAAAGTGGATGTACCCAAATCGGGGAACCACTATAAATAGCTTGTGTACTCTTTTTGATGTGCTGTTTTATTTTCGTGTGCAGGTACAATTTTAATTCCGCAAAAATGCTGCACGTCACCTATTCCCCCCCCCCATAGGTGAAGGTAGTTGACACTAGGTGGACTTTCAAGTGGTATCAGAGCCAGGTTTCTCATCAAAAAGGTTAACACCTTGAGTAGAATCCTGCCGCTAGTGTCAAGAAGAAGGCAAACATCTACTATGGACGGGCTCAAGTTCACAGGCAAGATCCCAGTGTGCACCAGGCTCAACTTTCCTATCTGGAAGGAAAGGATCAGGTTCTACATGGAAGCAGTTGATCCTCGACTCTTCATGATCGTGGAGGAGGGACCTTATGTCCCCACTAAGGTATCCACCATAGATCCTACCAAGAAAGTGCCAAAGAAAATTTCTGAAATGGATAAGGACGAGATGGTGCTGGTGGGACTTGACAAGAAGGCGCAGAACATTCTGGTCAGCGCGGTCAATGACTCAATGATGCAGAACTTCTGCAATTGCAGGACAGCAAAGGAGATTTATCACTGCCTGATTATCCTAATGGAGGGCACTGATGAAGTGAGGGATGATCGGAGATCTCTTCTGAACCAGAAATATGAGGCCTTCAAACAAGGGCCTAAGGATGCGATCGGAGTCATCTTCGAGAACTTCCTCAAGATTGTCAATGCCCTCAAAGGTTATGGAAGAGTGTTCACTGATGGTGAACTTAATGATAAATTCCTTAGGTCCCTTACTAAGGAATGGGACACAAAGATCTGCGCCATCCGAGAGTTTGGCAGACTAGCTGAAACAGACCCGCAAATTCTGTTTGGGAAGCTGATGTCCTATGAGCTTCAACTGAACACCAGAAAAGCAGAAGAAGAAGCAGAGAAGGCTGCAGCCAAAGAAAAGACTGTGGCTCTAAAAGCCATTCACTCTAGAAAAGGTAAGGGTGCGGTTTCATACCGTGCCAGGAAAAAGGATGAGGAGGAGGACTCCGAGCCATGCTCCTCCTGCTCAGAGCTGTCTGAGGAGGATTTCTCTCTCATCACCCGAGAATTCAAGAAGTTCCTCAAGATGAGGAATCAAAGAAAGAAAGACGGCTCCTCCTCTAGGCATCAGAAGAAAAATTATTCTTCTGACAGGTATGCTTCTAAACCGAACAAACATCGCTCATCTGACATTATTTGTTTTGGATGCAATAAGCCAGGACACGTCGTGGCCGACTGCTACCAAGGCAAGAGAGAAAAAGAGAAAGGAGAGGAGCACAAATCCTCTAGAGATAAGAAGAAAGAGCGGAGCTACATCGCCAAAAGGCCAAAGACACTGAGTGAGTCTGATTCCTCAGACTCCAGTGATGATGAGGAAGCCTACTTCGGGCTGGTGGGTCACTCCGACTCAGAAGGAGAATGCCCCCCATTTACTGGGAAGGTAAAAGCTCACACCCCTCTCTCCGACTCTGAATCTGATCCTGAGTCTCAGGATGATGACCCTGAGGATAGCCTTTCGGCCCATGAAGCAGAGCTCCTCGAGAAGTATGAGCTTCTGCTCAACACTTTCGAGGAGTGTCGTAAGAGATTGAAGGCTGAGAAAAAGGAAGTGAAATTCCTTAAGGGTGAGAGTGTCTCCCTAAGGGAAGAGATCACCAGTTTGATTTCTCTCCGACAGGAGCACCTTGACCTGACTTCAAAGCATTCAGAGTCTCTTAAGCTCCTTGATCTTAAGCAGGAGGAAGTCGACAAGTTGGAAGAACAACTTGCGGCAGAAATGAAGATCGTCAAGAGCTTCTCTATGCCAAAAACAGTTCTTCCTGTTGTTGATACCTTCTCTGCTCAGGCCAAAGGAGCTGGCTTGGGGCATGTATGGGTATCTGGTTCCTCATCCAGGAGAAACAGGAACCAGAGGAAGAATAAGGCCGCCAAGAAGGCCTCTGCTGCTGAAAAGGGAAAGGCTCCGCTCAGTCCTGTTGCGTTCAGAAAGCCTAGCTTTCCTTGCAAACAACATGACTTTGAATCAACCTTTTGTCATCATTTCCGGCCCTCGGTTGCAAAGCCAAAGAGTCGATATGATGGTTGGACCTTTCCCCGCAAATTCGGTGAGAGTGCCTTCAAGGCACCTTATGAGGAAATCCACATGGGAAATTATGGTCAATTCTCTAGCGGCCATAATGGAAAGCAGGCACCAAGAGCCAAGCCTGTTATACTGAAGGAACAGAAGGTGAAGAAGTCATGTGACTGCAATCACTATGAGGCCTCCACCTCCAGATCCAAGGCCCCGGCTATACCCACCATCCCCAGGGAAAAGCAGGAGCCTAGGAAGAGGTACAACAGATTTGACTGTTGGTGTTGTAGCAAAGTCGGTCACTTTGTCGTGGATTGTTGGTTTAATCCGAGGTATAACGAGACTCCCTATGTTAGCAATGCGAGGCCGACCACTCGTAGGGTTAACCAACCGAGGGGGAGTATGCTAACCAAGAATCTAGGACCCAAGTTCGATTGGGTTCCTAAGGGAATTTAATTTTGTTTTGCAGGAATGTCCAAAGGCCACCAAAACGCCAATATGGTACTTGGACAGTGGATGCTCCCGGCATATGACTGGGACAAGAAGCCTGCTGCATGATTACACTCCAGTCGAGAATGGATCCAAAGTCATCTTTGGGGGGTCAGATCGAGGAGTCACTAGAGGTTATGGTATGATCTCCAACGGTATAATCTCTATAGCCGACGTGGCTTATGTTGAAGGGTTAAACCATAACCTGATCAGTGTAAGTCAGTTATGTGATAAAGGTTATGACGTTAAGTTCTGCAAGGATAAATGTTTGATAATATCATGTGCCTCTTCTGAGACGATACTAACAGGCATTAGGAGCAGAAATATCTTCTGCTTAAATTTTCTTAGTTTAGATTCATCTACCCCGTATGCCTAGTGGCAGCTGGCAGTGCATCTCTTTGTGATCAATGGCACAAGAGATTGGCACATATTAATTTCAAGACAATTAATATGTTGTTTTCTAAAAACGTAGTAAGGGATGCTCCCATTATCAAGTGCATCAAAGATAGCCCATGTCCTGCATGCCAGATGGGCAAACAGACTCGGGCTACCTTTAAGAGCATTGCAGACAATGACTCTACCCGGTGCCTTTATCTTCTACATATGGACTTGTTTGGTCCAATGCAAGTTCATAGCTTGGGAGGCAAGTCCTATACACTCGTGATAGTTGTTGATCATTCTCGGTTTACTTGGGTGTTCTTCTTAAAACGAAAGTCAGATACGTTTGACATCTTCACTAGTTTTGTCAAGCAGGTTCAGAACGAATTTAACTGCTCAGTGGTCAAAATCAGAAGTGACCATGGAACAGAATTCGAATCTGGTGCTATGACAGAGTTTTGTGAAGAACAAGGTATCTTTCATGAGTTTTCCTCCCCGCGCACTCCTCAGCAAAATGGAGTCGCGGAGAGGAGAAATAGAACTCTCATTGAAGCTTGCACGACATTGTTGACAGACACTTCTCTCCCAGAATACTTCTGGGCTGAGGCGGTCAATACAGCTTGTCATGTACAAAACCGAGCATTGATTAACAAGCATCATCGTAAGACGCCTTATGAGCTATTGAGAGGCAGGAAACCAACCTTGTCCTACTTAAGGATCTTTGTTTGCAGATGTTATGTACTGAATAATGGGAAGTACCCGCGTACTAAATTTGGTGAAAAATGCTTCGAAGGCATATTCATGGGCTATAGTTCCCACAGTCGGGCATATAGGGTCTTCAATAAGAAAACCCTAGTGGTAGAAGAATCAATTAATGTTGTATTTGATGAAGAAAGTCTGCTTAACAGCAATTCTTCCAGCGGTATTCTGAAGATGCAGGTACACGACTTGAACAGCTGAGTCTCGATGAGACCGCTGAAGATGATACTCCTAAGTACGTCAAAGTTTCCACCTCCATGTCATCTGGGAATGTTGAAGATCAAAATGGAACAAATCTCTTAGAAGAAGGAGAAGCCCAAGAAGTAGCCAAAGCTCCAGATGCCAGACTTCTAGAGCTCCGGCACGTGAGGGATCATCCTAGAGATCAGATCATCGGAGATCCTCGTGTCGGTGTCAGAACTCGAAGAGGTACTATTAACGAAATTTTGCATCTTAGCTTCCTGTCACAGGTTGAGCCAAAGAAGTTCGACGAGGCGAACAAAGATGCGGCATGGATTCTGGCCATGCAAGATGAACTACATCAATTCGAACGTTGCAACGTTTGGACGCTGGTTCCCAGACCACACAAGCAGAATGTGATTGGCACCAAGTGGATCTTCAGAAACAAACTGGATGAACATGGTGTCATCATAAATAACAAGGCCAGGCTGGTGGCTCAAGGTTACAGACAGGAGGAGGGGATTGACTTCGACCAGACCATTGCACCAGTGGCAAGGCTCGAGGCAATCAGACTGTTCCTCGCGTATGCTTCGCACAAAGGATTCACAGTCTATCAAATGGATGTGAAATCAGTATTCTTGAACGAAGACCTGAAAGAGGAAGTATACGTCGCTCAACCCCCAGGTTTTGTCAATCCTACTTATCCCAATCATGTATATTTTCTTAATAAAGCTCTCTATGGTTTAAAACAAGCTCCACGAGCTTGGTATGAGACTTTATCTAGTTTTCTTCTTAAGAACAAGTTCTCTAGAGGTAAAATAGATAAGACATTGTTTCTCAGGGAAGTCAAAGGCAAGATTTTGCTGGTTCAAATCTATGTCGATGACATTATATTCGGCTCAACGGACAACAATCTTTGCAAAACGTTTTCTAAACTTATGCAAGGAAAGTTTGAAATGAGCAGTATGGGGGAGCTAAAGTATTTCTTGGGACTTCAAGTGAAACAGTCTGAGGATGGAATCTTCATCTCTCAGATGAAGTTCACAAATGAACTCCTCAAGAAATTCGGTATGGAGAATGCAACCTCTATGAGGACTCCAATGGGATCCACTATGTCTCTGGATAAGGATGAGAAAGGTAAAACTTTCGATGAAACCAAATACAGAAGCATCATTGGATCCCTGCTCTACCTTACTGCCAGTAGACCGGATATCATGTTCTCCACATATGTCTGTGCCAGATATCAGGTGAACACTAAGGAATCTCACTATGTCGCTGCAAAGCGAATTCTAAGATACCTTAAAGGTACTCCCAATCTTGGCTTGTGGTACCCGAGAAACAATGATGTCGAGCTAATAGGTTTTTCAGATGCTGATTTTGCAGGGAGTAGGGATGACAGGAAAAGCACCTCCGGGACGTGTCAATTCCTCGGACGAAGGCTTATTTCATGGAATAGCAAGAAGCAGAATTGTGTAGCTACCTCCACAGCAGAGTCTGAGTACATCTCGGCAGGCAGCTGTTGCGCACAACTCCTATGGATCAGAAACCAGTTAGCCGACTACGACCTTCAGTTCAAGGAAGTACAAATGTACTGCGACTCCTCCAGTGCAATTGCAATTGCCAACAATCCGGTATCGCACAACAGAACGAAGCATATTGAAGTGCGCTACCACTTCATTCGGGAGCACGTGGAGAACAAGGACATCTCTCTCTGTTATGTCCCCACGGACAAGCAGATTGCAGATATATTCACAAAGCCCTTAGACGAAGTCAAGTTCAGTCTTTTCAAAACTGAATTGGGGATGCTAAACTATGAGGAATGAAGCCTACAGAAGCTCCAGGATTGTGCCTCTAAGGGGAGCCTCTGTTAGGAACTCAAGTGTGAGCACAGGTGCAAGAACTGAGGGGTGCAAGGGGTCAAATACTACAGACCCAGATTTGCAGAAGCCGAAAAGGGGGAGATTACCCTCTCGGCTAAGGCTAAGGTGGCTCCAAAAGTTTGCTCTCAAGAAATTGGTATTGGTAATGAATATCTCTCTCAACTCAATTTCAAGGTTATGATTTTCATTCCCATACGCTTTATTCACCTTAGCTTGTAGGGTTTAGGCTTCTTCAAATAGGGGGAGATTGTTGGGTATTGTATCCATAACGTACCTGATTTGAAGAAGCCCCTGAACAAGCTAAGGTAAATAGACAATGTATTTGACAAAATATTTCAAGTTGTGCTTGCAGTTTTTCCACGCTAAGTGCACACCAATGTCAGGGTGCAGTAGGTCAATATACACGGGTCTGCACGACGTAATCCCTCGTTGAGCAGATCAGTGTGTTGGCCTACGTGTACTCTCTCTATTGGAGTGTACTTATTTTCAAGTACAGGGCCGTGATTATGCAAGAGCAGACAAGGAGCAAGGATGGGTCAAAGAGCAGCTTTTGGGCGGAAAGACGAAAAATCGTCTAAGGGAGAATCGACGAGAATCACCAAGTGATTCTCGCCGATTCGGTGAGAATCACTAGTGATTCTCCTCGCCGAATCGTCGAGAATCACTGGCTGATTCTCGCCGTCTCTTTCCGGCTTTATCGGAGCGTGCCTTTAAGAAAAAATCGACGAGAATCACCGTTGATTCTCGCCGCCTTCGATTCTCGCCGATTCGACGAGAATCACCTTCGATTCTCGCCGATTTTGCCTTAGACGATTCCTGGAAACCGCTGGACCGGACTCTGCCGCTGACACTGTTTTGAACCGGAATTAGGGTTTCTTCTGGTGGGACCCACAACGGTCATTAAGGAGTATACTTGTGTATAAATACACGCGTATTTTTGAACAATAAACAGACACAGAAAAAGACGAAGCCGAGCAGCCGACCTTGACCTAAATCGCGATACTGCTTTGCCGCCGCCGTCGCCGCTCGTGCTAGTTGGTCGCCTCTTTTGATCAAGATTCTTCCAGATCTCCTGGCGACAGAATCTTAGCCAAGCATAGCGTGTCACTCGTCTAACCAGAGATCTCTTATCTCTTGATTTGTTGATCGGGAAAATCTTCCCCGTCCGAATCGATCGAGACGATCGATCCTAGTGTGACCGTTGGAAGACCTTGCTAGCTTTGCTACGAAGTCTGAATCTCCAAAGTACAGCAGTCGCACACCGTTGTCGCCGCCGATCCCGAGAACAAAGCCGCCGCCCTTCTTGCCACCACCGGTTTCGGGGAGATTCTCTCCAAGTGAGATCTAGGGTTGTGGACTGTTCGTGACTTCTAGAACTCGTCATCAAACGAAGAGGGACACCTTAGTCTCCAAAAGTAGTTTGTATTTCTTGTACATTCTAGTTTTATTTTTGTTGTAAAGGAACGTTGGTTCCTAGCTGTAAGGGTTGGGTGCAACCCGTGTTGTGGGAGTGTTGACTTCTACGTGTGGAAGGGTTCCTTCCGATAGTGCAAGGATTGGATTTCAATCCTGTTGGTGAAGAGACCGAGTCGTCCCTTGTTGGGAGATAGGTCGAAGGGGGAAAGTGGATGTACCCAAATCGGGGAACCACTATAAATAGCTTGTGTACTCTGTTTGATGTGCTGTTTTATTTTCGTGTGTAGGTACAATTTTAATTCCGCAAAAACGCTGCACGTCACCTATTTCCCCTCCCCCCATAGGTGAAGGTAGTTGACACTAGGTGGACTTTCAATATCTAAGTCTGGAACTTCACAGAAATCATTGAGCAGAATTCGTCGACCTGGATCCAGAGTTCGTCGAGCTGAGAAGTCAAGTTCATCGACCAGTTGATAGTTATTCATTAACCTAAGATCCAAGATCGTCGAGCTGAGAACTGCTGACTGTAACTTGATGAACCTTCTCAAACTGTGGTCTAAGTTCGTCGAGCTGATAATCTAAGTTTGTCGAATGGAGTTCAGTAACGTGTTTCTGGACTTAGAATATTTTTGATGTTTATGGAATGAAGTATTGAAGTATAGTATCCAGAAATCGTCGACCTGAGAACTGGATTCGTCGACCTGAGAACTAGTTTCGTCGAGCTGAGAACTTCTAACTGCTACTTGATAATTCTTGCCAGGAATGTGATCTAAGTTTGTCGAGCTGAGAAGATGAATTCGTCGACTGGAGTATGATTCTGGACTTAAGAGTATTCAGATGTTTCTGGAATAACATGTTGTAGAATACCCAACAATCATCGACCTGAGAACTAATTTCGTCGACTGGATAACAGAGCAATTCTGGACTGGAATGTTTAAATATAGTGTCCAAAGATCGTCGACCTGAGAACCAAGTTCATTGAGCTTAGCTCAGAGAATTTTCTCTAAGTTCATCGAGATGAGCAAGAATTTCGTCGGCTAGAGTTCGACAAATGTCAAACTCATTTTCTGAGTCTTTGATATTTCTCTAAGTCTTGAGTCTTTTGCAGTCTGTTGATGGCCGGTCCAAGTAGTGTTGATTCTAAGGACATGGCCTACACTCTAGGACACAATCATGACCCTGGCTATACAGGTTGGGTAAAACATCCTAATTAAGTGAACCTAGCCCAAATCTAACTAGGGATCCAATAGATCTAACCTAGTGTATTGATAACTTCTCTCCTACGGGGAAAACGATGTTTCATCGACCCCGAGCACCGCTTAACACTAGACAAACTTCTCACTCCTCATCAAGAATCTCGATGATAATCTCATTTCACTTACCAGACCAACACACTAACATCCCAACTCCCTAAGTTCATTTTGCATCATACTTTGATTTCTGCAATTTTTACTAAACGCAGACCATCCTAAGCTATATGATGTGTATAATGGGAGGTACTCAAAATATTCATCTAATATCCCTATAATAATTATTCTGGGTCTATCATGACTTGTTTTGCCTAAATCCAGAAATTCTTAATTTTCCTAATTTATCTGATAATTTGTTAATTTTTCTAGTAATCCAAAACCCTAAGTTTGAACATGAAGTACCCATTTCAGATATGCAAATACTCCACAAAATTTTTGATAAATACATGATGACCATTTAACATAGAATCCAAAATCTCCCAATTTTACAGCAAAGTTTAGGACTCTAACCCTAATTTTAAATATAACCTACAATAATCATTTTTTAAGACAATTACAACAAGAATAGTTCCAATAATTCTGAGAAAATCCAAACATGTACATAATGAACAATAAGCACCCTAGGCCAAGTTTCATAATTTTTCAACAAGAAATGAGTTCTGAAAAAATTATTTAACAAGTTCCCAAATTTATGAGCTTGTGAAGTAGGTACAATAATTATGTATTTAAAAATTCTAATAAAATTCATGCATGAGCATAATGGTATAAAACTCCCTCTACGTAATTTTTCATTTCTTTCTAATGGATAGTGAGATCACAATATCCAAATAATTAAGTAGGGCTAACTCATGCATTACAAAGGAAGTACTAAGATTATTGCTCCAAAATTCCCAATTAAATTTTCATAGGTTCATACTACCCCTATGAATACACTACTCAAGTTTCATCACTGTTCAATGAGTTTTAATACCCTATCCTATCACTACAACATTTGTGCCCTAAATTGGGGTTAGGGTTTTGAGGGGCCTACCTATCTCCATATCCTCTAAGATGTTTACTAGATGGCTTTAGCTACCCTAGTACCCTCCCTAACAATTTTTAAGTCCATACAAGGGCATTTGACCCCATTCCCATCACAATACTCCAAAGACCATCCTTAGGGTTTGGTCTTGGGTCCTAGGGTAAACCTACCCCAACCCACCCCATCTTCCATGGGAGGGTGTTAAAGTCATGCCAAGTCATGGGCCCAAATTTCAACCTCTATGGAGGTGGTTTGGCCACTCAAAACTCAAAGTGCACTTTTGACCTAAATACCCTTATTATGGCAAGTCTAGGGTTTGCAAGAATTCAATCCAAATCATCTCCAAATGAGATGAAATTTTACTCAGAGTCTTATGATGACCCCAAGGACCACTAACCAAAATTTGGTTGAGTTTGGAGGTCATTTGGTCCCTTAATTAATTTACCCTAGAGTAATTAAATAATTTCAAAAACTATAGAAAACGTTTCCCCAGAAAATCCTCATTTTTGGGCAAATATCAAGTCATTTGGACAAGAGATGAAGTGTGGGCACTCACTTTAATCTTTGCATAGCTCTAGGTATAGACCCCACCAAAATGAGTGCCCTGGTCAAAGCAGGCACCCAAATAGGTTCAAACTAATTTTAAACTAAAGTAGACCCATAGGGCCACAAATTATATATTTACCACTTTTTCTATAGATGGGCCTAGGTACTTTTAATAATTTAAAAAATTAAATATAATTTTTGTGACAAAATGAAATAATATGAAACCATAGCCTATAGTTTAAATCCATCGCGAACACTAATCTCAAAGCGGATCCAAGGGCTCCGGCTCATCTTCTTCCTCCAGCCGACGGTTAAGAATGACCCATCTTGGTGCTACTTCCAGCCACAACCGTCGGACATCTGGCCACCTCCCTGGCCGGCCACCGCCACCACCACCTCTGTTGAGGTGGTGGCTTTCGCCAGGCGGCGGCACAGCCGCCGGAGGGGCCTATTCTAGCGAACCCAAGAGTTCATTTTTCACCGAAAAACCATGAAAATGCAAGCCTCAATCGGGCTCAATTGAGCCCGATTTTTATTCTAAATGATCCATATGATCTATCCACAGTGATAGAAGAAGGGGAGGACCTTGCTTGCGGCCTGGAGGCGCGTCGATCGCCGGGAAGCCATTGGTGGTGGTGGCGCCGCTCGGGTATCTGCAACTATACAGTGGAAGGGCTCGAACTCTTCATGTAAATGGTGGGGAAAACTCCTCTCTACCCACTGATGGTGTTTAAAGCCTCAGTTAAGGAGGGGAGAGGCCAAGTCATCAATGGCCATTAATGGCCATTGAAAGCTTGGTTCGGCCATGGTGGTTCTCACCCCCTAGCCTCTACCATGGCCGGGAAAACACTTGGCCTCCTCTTAACTAACTAGGGGAGATTGTTTCAGGAAGAGGAGAGGGCTATTGGCCTCCCTATCCATGAATGGCCCCCTCCCTTCATTTTCTCTCTCCTCCATTAAAGTGAGAAAATGAAGTTTCCTCTCTCCTAATCACAAAGGCTGACTTGGTCAACCCCCTTTTTGCTACTTGCAGTCCACTAATTCATATCATCATAAGATTAAGAGTTGGTTAGCCCAAATGAAAGGGGGCTTGAGCTTGGGTTAGCCCTTTTGGGTTGAGTTTGACCTATCCTTGACTAGCATTGACCTAGGTCAATTTGACATTTAGAGTTGCCATCAATGGGTCCTTGGTGACCCATTGGACTCCATTAAAGTCCAGGTACAGTTGGGTAGGGTTGACTTGGCACTTTGGAGGTCACTTGACCCTTAGGAAGGGTACTTTGACCAAATTAGGGCTAGGGTTGACTTTGGTCAACCTAAACTCTTTGGTTGATCCCAATGGGTCCTTGGTGACCCATTGACCTCACTTTAGGGTTAGGATGGAATGAGTGGGGTCCACTTGGCTAAGGGAAGGTCAATTGACCCTAAGTAGGCTAGTTTGACCTATTTAGGGTTAGAGTTGACTTAGGTCAACTTAACCACTTTGACCCTATAGTGGGTCCTTACTGGCCCTATAGACTACCCAAGGTGTTAGGGGTGTTGTGGTGGGGTCATGGGATCAAGGTGTAGCCTTAAAGTCAAACCTTAGGTCTAAATGTTGAGGATGAGCTATAGGCAGACCAAAGTGATTTTCACCTTGGTGTTAGGTATTGTATCCACAATGCACCTGATTTGAAGAAGCCCCTGGACAAGCTAAGGTCAATAGACTATGTATTTGATAAAATCCTTCTAGTTGTGCTTGCAGTTTTTCCACGCTAAGTGCACACCAATGTCAGGGTGCAGTAGGTCAATATACACGGGTCTGCACGACGTAATCCCTCGTTGAGCAGATCAGTGTGTTGGCCTACGTGTACTCTATCTATTGGAGTGCACTTATTTTCAAGCACAGGGCTGTAAATATGCAGGAGCAGACAAGGAGCAAGGATGGGTCAAGGAGCATCTCATGGGTGGAAAGACGAAATTTCGTCTAAGTTAGAATCGACGAGAATCACCAAGTGATTCTCGCCGATTAGGCGAGAATCACTTGGGATTCTCGCCGATTCGTCGAGAATCAGAAGTTGATTCTCGCCGAGCTCGATCCAGCAACTTCTAAGCAAGCACCTCTGCGTCTAAGTAAGAATCGACGAGAATCACTTAGTGATTCTCGCCGATTCGGCGAGAATCACTCGTCGAATCGACGAGAATCACTAGTTGATTCTCGCCGTCTCGACCTGGCTTAAAGCAGTGCGTGCAACCAAGGCAAATTCGACGAGAATCATCTTTGATTCTCGCCGAATCGTCGAGAATCACCTTTGATTCTCGGCGACTCGTCGAGAATCACTTTCGATTCTCACCGATTTTGACTTGGCGTTTTTCTGGAACTTCCTGAACCGGATTCTGCCGCTGTTAAATTTCTGGACCGGGATTTGGGGATTTCTATTGTGGGTCCCACAAACGGTCATATTGGAAAACTTCTACAGTATTTATATACAGGTATTTTGAACGGAATACCTGCACAGAAAGAAGCCGAGCGAGCGGAAACCCTAATATCGCGAAATCTCTCCGCCGCCTCCGTCGCCGCTCGCGCAAGTCCATCGCCGCCGCTGATCGTTCTTCTTCCCGATCTCCGGCGACAGAAGCCTAGCAAGACTTGAGTCTCACACGTCTATCCAGAGATCCCTTATCTCTCGATTTGTTGATCGGGGAAAACTTCCCCTCCGAATCGATCGAGACGACCGATCCTCGTGTGACCGTTGGTAGACCGAGCTTGCTTCGCTACGAAGTTTGGATCTCCAAGTTCAGCAGCCGCTCATCATCGTAGCCGCCGATCCCGAAGCTAGCCGCCGCTCGTGTGCCGCCGCCGGTTCCGGGAAGATCCTCTCCAAGAGAGACCAAGGTTGTAGACTCTTCATCGACTTCAAGAACACGTCGTCGAACGAAGAGGAACACCGTAGTCTCCAAAAGAAGTACTCTCGTAAATTCCGCAAAAGCACTACTCGTCACCTATTCCCCCCCCCCCCATAGGTGCACATAGCTGACACTAGGTGGACTTTCAAGTGGTATCAAAGCCAGGTTACTCATCAAAAAGGTTAACACCTTGAGTAGAATCCTGCCCCTAGTGTCAAAAGAAGAAGACAAATATCTACTATGGACGGGCTCAAGTACTCCGGCAAGATCCCAGTGTGCAACAGACTCAACTTTCCGATCTGGAAGGAAAGAATCAGATTTTACATGGAAGCAGTCGATCCTCGACTCTTCATGATTGTGGAGGAGGGACCTTATGTCCCCACTAAGGCCTCCACCATCGATCCCACCAAGAAGGTGCCGAAGACACTTTCTGAAATGGACAAAGACGAGATGGTACTCGTGGGACTGGACAAGAAGGCACGAAACATTTTGGTGAGAGCAGTTGATGATTCCATGATGCAAAATTTCAGCAACTGCAGGACTGCTCAGGAGATCTGGCAGTGCCTGATCATCCTAATGGAGGGCACGGATGAAGTGAGGGATGATCGGAGATCCCTCCTGAACCAAAAATATGAGGCCTTCAGGCAAGGGCCTAAGGAAGAGATCGGAGTCACATACGAGAACTTCCTGAAGATTGTCAACGCCCTCAAGGGCTACGGAAGAGTGTTCACCAATGGTGAACTCAATGACAAATTCCTTAGGTCCCTTACTAAGGAATGAGACACAAAGATCTGCGCCATCAGAGAATTTGGCAGACTAGCAAAAACTAATCCACAGATCCTGTTTAGGAAGCTAATGTCCTATGAACTTCAGCTGAACACCAGGAAGGCAGAGGAAGAAGCAGAGAAGGCTGCTGCAAAAGAAAAGACTGTGGCCCTAAAAGCCAGTTACTCCCAAAAGGGCAAGGGTGCGATGTCATACCGTGCGAGGAGTAAGGAAGAGGAGGAGGACTCTGAACCATGCTCCTCCGGCTCAGAACTGTCGGAGGAGGATTTCTCCCTCATCACCCGAGAGTTCAAGAAGTTCCTCAAGATGAGGAATCAAAGAAAGAAAAACAGCTCCTCCTCCAGGCATCAGAAGAAAAATTATTCTTCTGACAGGTATGCATCTAAACCTAACAAACATCGTTCTTCTGATATTATTTGCTTTGGATGCAATAAGCCAGGACACGTCGTGGCCGACTGCCATCAAAGCAAAAGAGAAAAAGGGAAAGGAGAGGATCTCAAATCCTCCAGAGATAAGAAGAAGGAGCGGAGCTACATCGCAAGAAGGCCAAAGACACTAAGTGAGTCTGACTCCTCAGACTCCAGTGATGATGAGGAAGCCTACTTCGGGCTGGTGGGTCGCTCGGACTCAGAAGGAGAATGCCCCCCATTTACTGGGAAGGTAAAAGCTCACACCCCTCTCTCCGACTCCGACTCTGATCCTGAGTCTCAGGATGATGAACCTGAGGATGGCCCTTCAGCCCGTGAAGCCGAGCTCCTCGAGAAGTATGAGCTTCTGCTCAACACTTTCGATGAGTGCCGAAAGAGACTGAAGGCTGAGAAGAAGGAAGTAAAATTCCTTAAGGGTGAGTGTGTATCCCTAAGGGAAGAGGTCACTGGCTTGATTTCTCTCCGACAGGAACACCTTGACCTGACTTCCAAGCATTCAGAGTCTTTGAAGATCCTTGATCTAAAGCAGGAGGAAGTCGACAAGTTGGAAGAACTACTTGCGGCAGAAAGGAAGATCGTCAAGAGCTTCTCCATGCCAAAAACAGTTCTTCCAGTCATTGATACCTTCTCTGCTCAAGCCAAAGGAGCTGGCTTGGGGCATATAGGGGTACCTGGTTCTTCATCTAGGAGAAACAAGAACCAGAGGAAGAATAAGGCCGCCAAGAAGGCCTCTGCTGATGAAATGGGTAAGGCTCCTCTTAGTCCTGTTGCGTTCAGAAAGCCTGGCTTTCCATGCAACCAACACGACTTTGAGTCAACATTTGGGCATCATTTCCGGCCCTCGGTTGCAAAGCCAAAGAGCCGGTATGACGGTTGGAACTTTCCCCGGAACTTCGGTGAGAGTGCCTTCAAGGCACCTTATGAGGAAATCCACATAGGAAATTATGGTCCGTTCTCTAGCGGCCATAATGGAAAGCAGGCACCAAAAGCCAAGCCTGTTATACAGAAGGTGACAAAGTCATGCGACTGTTGTCACCATGAGGCCTCCACCTCCAGATCCAAGGCCCCAGCAGTACCAACCGTTCCCAGGGTAAGGCAGGAGCCTAGGAAGAGGTACAATAGATTTGACTGTTGGTGTTGTGGCAAAGTCGGTCACTTTGCCGTGGATTGTTGGTTTAATCCAAGGAACTACGAGACTCCCCATGTTAGCAATGCGAGACCGACCACTCGTAGGGTTAACCAACCGAGGGGGAGTGTGCTAACCAGGAATCTAGGACCCAAGTTTGATTGGGTTCCTAAGGCAAATTAATTTTGTTTTGCAGGAATGTCCAAAGGCCACCAAAACGCCGATCTGGTATTTGGACAGTGGATGCTCCCGGCATATGACCGGGATAAGAAGCCTGTTGCGTGATTACACTCCAGTCGAGAATGGACCCAAAGTCATCTTTGGAGGGTCAGATCGAGGAGTCACCAGAGGTTATGGTATGATTTCCAACGGTATAATCTCTATCACCGACGTGGCTTATGTTGAAGGGTTAAACCATAACCTGATCAGTGTAAGTCAGTTATATGATAAAGGTTATGACGTTAAGTTCTGCAAGGATAAATGTCTGATAATTTCACGTACCTCTTCTAAAACGGTATTATCAGGCATTAGGAGCAGAAATATCTTTTGTTTAGATTTTCTCAGCTTAGATTCATCTACCCCCGTATGCCTTGTGGCAACTGGCAGTGCATCTCTTTGTGAACAATGGCACAAGAGATTGGCACATATTAATTTCAAGACAATTAGTATGATGTTTTCTAAGGACTTGGTAAGGGATGCTCCCAGTATCAAGTGCATCAAAGATAGCCCATGTCCTGCATGCCAGATGGGCAAACAGACTCGGGCTACCTTTAAGAGCATCGCTGACAAAGACTCTTCCCGATGTCTTTACCTTTTGCATATGGACTTGTTTGGTCCAATGCAAGTTCATAGCTTGGGAGGCAAGTCATATACGCTAGTGATAGTTGATGATCATTCTCGGTTTACATGGGTGTTCTTTTTGAAACGAAAGTCAGATACGTTTGACATCTTCACTAATTTTGTCAAGCAGGTTCAGAACGAATTTAACTGCTCCGTGGTCAAAATCAGAAGTGACCATGGAACAGAATTCGAATCTGGTGCAATGACAGAATTTTGTGAAGAACAAGGTATCTTTCATGAGTTTTCCTCCCCGCGCACTCCTCAGCAAAATGGAGTTGCGGAGAGAAGAAATAGAACTCTCATTGAAGCCTGCACGACAATGTTGAAAGATGCTTCTCCCCCGGAATACTTCTGGGCAGAGGGTGTCAATACGGCATGTCATGTACAAAACCGAGCATTGATCAACAAGCATCATCGTAAGACGCCCTACGAGCTACTGAAAGGCAGGAAACCAACCATGTCCTACTTGAGGATTTTTGGTTGCCGATGCTATGTACTGAATAATGGGAAGTACCCGCGTACTAAATTCGGTGAAAAATGCTTTGAAGGCATATTCATGGGCTATAGTTCCCATAGTCGGGCATATAGGGTCTTCAATAAGAAAACCCTAGTGGTAGAAGAATCAATAAATGTTGTATTTGATGAAGGAAGTTTGCTTAACAGCAATTCTTCCAGTAGTATTCTTGAAGATGCAGGTGCTAGACTTGAACAGCTGAGTCTGGATGAGACCCCTAAAGATGACGCTCCCAAGTACGTCAAAGTTTCCACCTCCACGTCATCTGAAAATGTTGAAGATCAAGATGGAACAAATCTCTTAGAAGAAAGAGAAGCCCAAGAAGTAGTTGAAGCTCCAGACGCCAGACTTCTAGAGCTCCGGTACGTGAGAGATCATCCTAGAGATCAGATCATCGGGGATCCTCGTGTTTGTGTCAGAACTCGAAGAGGTACAGTTAACGAAGTATTGTATATTAGCTTCCTGTCACAGGTTGAGCCAAAGAAGTTCGACGAGGCGAACAAGGATGCGGCATGGATTCTGGCCATGCAAGAGGAACTACATCAATTCGAACGTTGCAAGGTTTGGACGCTGGTTCCCAGACCATACAAGCAGAATGTGATTGGCACGAAGTGGATCTTCAGAAACAAGCTGGATGAACATGGTGTCATCGTAAAGAACAAGGCCAGGCTGGTGGCTCAAGGTTACAGACAGGAGGAAGGGATTGACTTCGACCAGACCTTCGCACCAGTAGCAAGGCTCGAGGCAATCAGGTTGTTCCTGGCGTATGCTTCACACAAAGGATTCACAGTCTATCAAATGGATGTGAAATCGGCATTCCTGAACGGAGACCTGAAAGAGGAAGTATACGTCGCTCAACCCCCAGGTTTTGTCGATCCTACTTATCCCAATCACGTTTATTTTCTTAATAAGGCCTTATATGGGTTGAAACAAGCTCCACGAGCTTGGTATGAGACTTTATCTAGTTTTCTTCTTGAGAACAAGTTCTCCAGAGGTAAAATAGATAAAACATTGTTTCTCAGGGAAGTCAAAGGCAAGATTTTGCTGGTGCAAATCTATGTCGATGACATAATATTCGGCTCAACGGATAACAATCTTTGCAAAAAGTTTTCTAAACTTATGCAAGGAAAGTTTGAAATGAGCAGTATGGGAGAGCTCAAGTATTTCGTAGGACTTCAAGTGAAACAGTCTGAGGATGGAATCTTCATCTCTCAGACGAAGTTCACAAATGAACTCCTTAAGAAATTCGGTATGGAGAGTGCAACCTCTATGAGGACTCCAATGGGATCCACCATGTCTCTGGATAAGGATGAGAAAGGTAAACCTTTCGATGAAACCAAATACAGAAGCATCATTGGATCCCTGCTCTACCTTACTGCCAGTCGACCGGATATTATGTTCTCCACATATGTCTGTGCCCGATATCAGGTGAACACTAAGGAATCTCACTATGTCGCCGCAAAGCGAATTCTGAGATACCTTAAAGGTACTCCTAATCTTGGCTTGTGGTACCCGAGAAACAATGATGTCGAGCTAATAGGCTTTTCAGATGCTGATTTTGCAGGAAGCAGGGATGACAGGAAAAGCACCTCCGGGACGTGTCAATTCCTCGGCAGGAGGCTTATCTCATGGAACAGCAAGAAACAGAATTGTGTTGCAACCTCCACAGCAGAGTTAGAGTATATCTCGGCAGGAAGCTGTTGCGCACAACTTCTATGGATCAGAAACCAGTTAGCCGACTACGACCTTCAGTTCAAGGAAGTACCCATGTACTGCGACTCCTCCAGTACAATTGCCATTGCCAACAATCCGGTGTCGCACATCAGAACGAAGCATATTGAAGTACGCTACCACTTCATTCGGGAGCACGTGGAGAACAAGGATATCTCTCTCTGTTATGTCCCCACGGACAAGCAGATTGCTGATATATTCACAAAGCCCCTAGACGAGGCCAAGTTCAATATTTTCAAGACTGAATTAGGGATGCTCAATTATGACGAATGAAGACTACAGAGGCTCCAGGCCCGTGCAAGAACTGAGGGGGAGCAAAGGGTAAAACGCTACAGACCCCGATTTGTAGAAGCCGAAAAGGGGGAGATTACCCTCTCGGCTAAGGCTAAGGTGGCTCCAAGCTCGCTCCCAAGAAATTGGTATTGGTAATGGATAACTCACTCAACTCTCTTTTCAGTTTATGGTTTTCATTCTCATTTGCTCTATTCACCTTAGCTTGTAGGGTTTAGGCTTCTTCAAATTGGGGGAGATTGTTGGGTATTGTATCCACAATGCACCTGATTTGAAGAAGCCCCTGGACAAGCTAAGGTCAATAGACTATGTATTTGATAAAATCCTTCTAGTTGTGCTTGCAGTTTTTCCACGCTAAGTGCACACCAATGTCAGGGTGCAGTAGGTCAATATACACGGGTCTGCACGACGTAATCCCTCGTTGAGCAGATCAGTGTGTTGGCCTACGTGTACTCTCTCTATTGGAGTGCACTTATTTTCAAGCACAGGGCTGTAAATATGCAGGAGCAGACAAGGAGCAAGGATGGGTCAAGGAGCATCTCATGGGTGGAAAGACGAAATTTCGTCTAAGTTAGAATCGACGAGAATCACCAAGTGATTCTCGCCGATTCGGCGAGAATCACTTGGGATTCTCGCCGATTCGTCGAGAATCAGAAGTTGATTCTCGCCGAGCTCGATCCAGCAACTTCTAAGCAAGCACCTCTGCGTCTAAGTATGAATCGATGAGAATCACTTAGTGATTCTCGCCGATTCGGCGAGAATCACTAGTGATTCTCGTCGAATCGACGAGAATCACTGGTTGATTCTCGCCGTCTCGACCTGGCTTAAAGCAGTGCGTGCAACCAAGGCAAATTCGACGAGAATCATCTTTGATTCTCGCCGAATCGTCGAGAATCACCTTTGATTCTCGGCGACTCGGCGAGAATCACTTTCGATTCTCACCGATTTTGACTTGGCGTTTTTCTGGAACTTCCTGAACCGGATTCTGCCGCTGTTAAATTTCTGGACCGGGATTTGGGGATTTTTATTGTGGGTCCCACAAACAGTCATATTGGAAAACTTCTACAGTATTTATATATAGGTATTTTGAACGGAATACCTACACAGAAAGAAGCCGAGCGAGCGGAAACCCTAATATCGCGAAATCTCTCCGCCGCCTCCGTCGCCGCTCGCGCAAGTCTGTCGCCGCCGCTGATCGTTCTTCTTCCCGATCTCCGGCGACAGAAGCCTAGCAAGGCTTGAGTCTCACGCGTCTATCCAGAGATCCCTTGTCTCTCGATTTGTTGATCGGGGAAAACTTCCCCTCCGAATCGATCGAGACGACCGATCCTCGTGTGACCGTTGGTAGACCGAACTTTCTTCGCTACGAAGTTTGGATCTCCAAGTTCAGCAGCCGCTCATCATCGTAGCCGCCGATCCCGAAGCTAGCCGCCGCTCGTGTGCCGCCGCCGGTTCCGGGAAGATCCTCTCCAAGAGAGACCAAGGTTGTAGACTCTTCATCGACTTCAAGAACACGTCGTCGAACGAAGAGGAACACCGTAGTCTCCAAAAGAAGTACTCTCGTAAATTTCGCAAAAGCACTACTCGTCACCTATTCCCCCCCCCCCCCCCCATAGGTGCACATAGCTGACACTAGGTGGACTTTCACTTGGCCCCTTGTTCACTTGGTCATTTGAGCTTCTGATGGTTTTGCCATGACCTAGTTATGACAAAACAAAATCCTAAGGGTCTAGTTGTTTGAGGGATATTACACAAGTGGTGATAGAGCCGTTGATACATAGAAGAGTGACAGAGAAGCAGCTCAAACATTGTGGGATCCATAGTTGGATTTGCGCTATGCTTCACTAATTAGGATAATTGACCCAACATGTATAGCCACGGTCATGTATGTGTCCTAGAGTTTAGGCTAAGTCTTTAGATTCAACCTTGATGGACCTGCCAGCAGAAGACCAAAGAAGACTCAAGACTTAGAAGAAAATCAAGTTCAGGAAAGTGAGTTCAACGTTCGTCGAACTCAGCTCGACGAAAGTCATGCTCCGCTCGACAAACTCAGAGTAAATTATCTGAGTTAAGCTCGACGATATTCAAGCTCAGGTAAATGAATTCTAGGTGATCAACTTCAACATTTTAAGTCCAGAATCATTTCTTTGAACTCAGGTCGATGAAGTTACATTATCAACTCGACGAACTTAGACCACAGCATTGGAAAACTTTCCACAGATAGCAGTTAGCTGAACTCAAGTCGACGAACTTAGTTCTCAGGTCGACGAATAAGAATTCCCAGGTCGACAAACATGATTTCTCTGGTCGACGAACTTTGTACTTAGGTCGACAAAATCTGTTCTCTGCCTGACGATTGCTGTGTAGTTCCAGACTTGGATTTTTTCCTCATTTTGTCCTTATTCTCTTGGAGTATTTCCCGAATAATCAATGCTCACATTCTCTGATTCTAGCCATTAGTGGCAGCATTTATTATGGTCTTCATCAAGAATTTTACTTGCCATTTTTAATAGGACAGTT
The DNA here is from genome assembly GCA_039583875.1 of Platanthera guangdongensis. Taxonomy (NCBI): domain Eukaryota; kingdom Viridiplantae; phylum Streptophyta; class Magnoliopsida; order Asparagales; family Orchidaceae; genus Platanthera; species Platanthera guangdongensis. Next base: position 117,796,699 of record CM077162.1, on the reverse strand, counting down.
GGGGAAATCCATTAATGCAATATTCACTCCAGCCAGATTTTCATTCTCCAGGCAGTCAACATTCAATGCAGACAATTCAAATTCAAAGGAAAAATTAGACAGATAAAAATATAAAAAAGGTATTTTTTCTTTTTCAGTCGACAATAGATAACAGGAATAGTTGAACACATAGAGAAGAAGACAGGAACCAAAAATTATTCAATAAAAGGCTCTGACTGTCTTCATCAAGTGTTCTTCCTCCATCAAGCTTTCAAGAGATAACTAACTTCTATTTGTCTACAGCTTTCTGGAGATCTTTTCTAGAAGACCTACTCACCCTCAAAGCTCTAAATCTTCCTAAACAATTCAATATCTCAGGGGGAGCTTTGACAACATTAAGATCCACTAGTCTTCTCAGTTGTTTTGAGAAAGAGAAGACAAAATAAATCTCTCAACCCCTCTCTGTACAAAGGGTTCTTTAACTTCCTTCAAAAGTTATTTGATGATGCTCGTGAATAGACTCTTATGTGGGTGGTTAGTTCGATGAGTCGAATGCTGCGGGCTTACTTAGGTAGGCAAGTGCACCTATCGCAAGTAATACAGAATATTCGGGGGAATATCCAGATCATAAATTTCCCAGGAATGGGTTGATTATCCCTACTGCTCCGAAAGCACTATTATTTTATCGAAATAGTAAGTTGTTGATTTAAACTAAAATAGAATGAAAATTGATTAAGATTAAAGACGATGAAGATATAACACTCGATATCGAATTACGTTAGTATTAAAAATAGATTTGAATAACTAGAGATCTAAAGTTTCAATTTAATTAAAGCGGAAACTTGGCCGTGGAGGTTCCAAAATAATGAGCTCACCTATCTCTAGGTATATCGCTGACCTGGACATTAAGGCTATTCGACCGGGCTTTTGTCTGATGAAGGATTCCTCTTAATGCCCGCAGTACGCTAAGAACCCCGTTATTGGGCGGGGAACCAAATCCAGTAGAGTTAGCGTGCCTCCTCTCTCGAGGGTTAGTACGGAACTCTCTTTACCCAGGGGTGATCAGTCCATACGCACGCCCTCTCGGCTAGCTAGCGTATGGATAACAGAAATAGAGCCCACACATCGATATGTGGTTCTACGCATCGTTAACCTGGGGTAAACCTTAAGTTTTTAATTTAATAGAAAAATAAGACCTTTAGTTATTTAAAACACTTTTTTATATCCCAATGCTCTTCGATACCGAGGGCTAAAAGCGATTAGCCACTCATCGGAATGCGGATAGCTAATGAGTTTGGTTAGGCGAGCGTTCTAAACTATTCGCTGAAGGGTTATAAAGAGAATAAGAAGAAAAGCAAGATAACCTAATATCAGAAAAGCTACTACAAATAAACACACACGCACTCATCCAAACACATAATAAAAAGACAGAAATAGAAGTAAGTTATAAGTAAGAGAAAATTGCATAATTGAAATTGCAAGTCTCACTCAAACGAGTGAGCATGAAATATAAGCTGAAAATTTGCAAGTCCTACTCAAACAAGTAGGACTGAAATGAAAGCAAGTCCTACTCAAACGAGTAGGCGGAAATAAATGTGATTACAAGTCCTTTTCAAATATTTACAGGGAAATAAAGTCCGGCCATTTAAATCATAGCGAGTAGGCGAAAGATAAAAACCTGGTATTTAACTCAAATGAGTAGGCGGTAAATAAAAGCTGAAAATTATAAGTACTACTTAAACGAGTAGGAGGGAAATGAAGTCCGGGCATTTAACTCCTAGCGAGTATGCGGAAGATAAAAACAACAAGTCCTATTTAAATAAAATCCAGCCATTGAACTCAAATGAGTAGGCGGAAAATAGAAACAACAAGTCCTAGTTAAATAAAATCCAGTCGTTTAACTCAAATGAGTCGGCGGAAAATAGAAAAAAAACACACACTTGCTGAAATTAAAACACACACTTGCATTAATAAAAACACACACACACAAACACGACAAAAATTGAGATACTCACACTGCAGAAAGTAAATACTCACACTTGCAAATCCTACTCAAATGAGTAGGTGAAAAATTAAAGACACGCCATTTAACCCTTAACGAGTAGGTGAAAATAAATGCGCACACGCACACACTCTACATAATTGGAGAAAGCAATAAACTTATCTCATACACGCACGCACGCAGGAAAAAAAATTAAGAAAAACAAAGTTATCAAAAAATTAAAACAACTGCATTTTTACCGCTAGAATGCTGTAGAAATGCATAAAAAGTTGAAATAAAAATTGTTTGAGCATAGAGTTTTCAAATTAAAGCGAGAAAAGCAAGTGCCTGAAAAATTAAAATGTTTGCATTTTTACCGTTAGATTTTGATAGAAATGCATAAAAAGTTGAAATAAAAATTATTTGAGCAAAAATCTTTATAAGTAATTGCGAAAATCAAAGTTCTTGAAAAATTAAAATAACACATTATACATTATTATAGCTTTGTAAAACAGTTTAAAAAGTGGAAGAAAGCTAAAAAAGCAACAATTTTATAATCAAGATGAAGAAAAGTCTAAGTTAACAGGAATGAAAACCACCTTTTTATTGTTTTACAAGTTCATAAGAATGAATTTGGAAGCATAAAAATCCTAAGTCTAACCAATTCTAAAGAGTATGATAACAAAATTGGCTATAATAACGGCTAGAAATTTGGACATAAATGAGACTAAAACAAAAAGTTTTTCATTTTAAAACTTAAATTTCACAATTTGAACTCATACACGCACACATGCAATATGAAAATGAAACATAAATACATAAGATTGGTGAAAAGGAGGCCATTAGAGACATTTCAGAGCATGTAAGGATTAAAAACTATTGATTTTTATTACAAAAGTACTTGATTACAAGAGCCTAAACAAACAAACTTAAGAAGGAGGGGGGAGTCCTTACATAGCACTAAAGCAAGCTCCAAACAGCGGCCCTTGTCAACAAAATGGTTCAAAAATTTGGAACCCTTAACTCATGCAGCAGCTAGCCTTTTATATTCAAAATTTTCCAAGTACACGCCCTCTAACACGGGCGTGTCAGGGGGCGTGTCACTAATATTCAAATGGCGGTGGTGATTCAACTGGAGATTTGACATTGCAGCTGAAAGCGCGACGGTCATGCCCCAGGTCACGGACGTGATTGTGGGCGTGTCTACACTATACATAATCTGATTTCGGCGATTTGACGGCGTTGTTGACTTCGGGAGGCCCACGTAGAAGTCAAGCCCCATGTCACGGGCATGATTGTGGGCGTGTCGGGGAGGTTGAAGTGGGCGTCATTTGCGCCGAAAAATCGTCGGAGGCAGTTTGTCGGCCAGGTGGAGGAGTCACGCCCTAGGTCACGGGCGTGATTGGGGGCGTGTCGGCTTGGTCGACGATCGTCGAGCGAATTTCGTCGAGCTTGAGTGTCACGGCCATGGTCACGGGGCGTGTCAAATGACACGGGCGTGACCCCGGGCGTGTCAAACTTTTCTTCTTCAAATGGGCTAATTTCACAGATTTTGATGTATCACACCCATGTCACGGGCGTGATCGACAGTACACGGGCGTGACACATGATTTTTCTGACAAAATTCTGAAAATTTCTAAAAAAAAATAAAATAAACTAAGTTAGCAAAATATATACAATAAAAGGAGCATTTTATTAAAGAAATTTAACCTAAAAAATCAAAAGAAAACAAAAACTACTTAAATAATGAACATAAAATAGGTATATTTACAACTTATAAAATACCCCAATACTTAGGCTTTTGTTATTCCAGAGCAAAATTTTGAGGTGAACTTATAAGGAATAGAAAAAATTCTAAGTTTAGCTACCGCTTAATTAATTATAAGAGAGATATAATAAACATACGAGGTGTAAGAGTTAAGTCCTAAATTTATGAAGATTATTTAAATAGCGCAAAAGTTTGGGCCAAAACTTCTTGATGTAATCAAATAGAAAGCAAAAATTGTAATGGTTAGATTAACGAAAATAGTTTGGAATTATATGAACTTTAGCTTATATGAGTTTTACTGGAAATAATGCAATTTACAAATTATGCTCTCAAAAAGATTTTTTGAATTAATTCTAGAATCGTGAAATCTGTTAAGGGGGTAGATGTTGGTTTATGAAGAGGATTTGAAATTGAGGTGAGGTAATTTTTTCTCGAACCTTCATTTTTTTTTGGATTATTAGGAAAATGAAGTCTTATTTTCTTAATAACTTTTTTTTATCTTCATTATGATAAAATTGACCCAATGTATATGTGTAGGAGTAATGTTTTTTATCCTTTTACAACGTAACATATAATCTTTTTAAATTATTGGATCCCTATGTTTACGGAACGAAATCTTATTCCTATTGACATATGATCTTTTAAGGATAAAAATTTTATCATGACAAGTAAGACATGATAAGGGGAGAAAAGAAAACTAGTTTTTATTTAAAAAAAATTTGAGAGCAACCTTAATAAATTGTACGTTCCAATTTTTCAGAAAGCTAAAAGTAAATATAATTGAATCCTATAGTCATTATTTTCTAACATAATACACGTGCTCCTATCAATGAAAAATTAGAAGTAGTGCCTAAAATGAGTTCGCTATTTTTAACAAAGTATAATGAATTTTTTAAAACTTAACCTCGAATATTTAAATTTTTCAATCAATAATTAACAAACGAATAACAAACAAAGAATTAATAAAATTTACATATAAATAAACTCAAAACAAAAATTGTGGATAGCAAGAAGATCAAGAAATGGAATATTTGATTTATTTATTTCAAAACATTTTTTTGGTTTTTTAGAGTTTTTATCATTTTTTGTGTTTTTGATTTATTACCTTTTTTTTTTGAATTTTTGTTTAGTTTCATTCTTTTTTTTGAATTTTTTGACTTATTATCTTCTTTTTTTAGATTTTTAAGTTTTGCGAAAAACTTAAAAAGAGACGTTATTTACAAGAATGAGAGAGAAAAGGAAGGGGGGAGAGAGAAGATTATTTACAAAAATATTTACAAAGATTTTTACAAAATGAAACTAAATATTTTTGGAATTTTTGTTTTATAATTTTTTTAGAAATTTTGTTTTATAATTTTTTTTGAATTTTTGTAATAAAAAGAAATGAAAAGAAAAAAAATTGAATTTTCATTTTCAAATTTTTTGTTTTGTTTTGTTGTTATATATTTTTTCATATATTTTTTAATTTTTGGAGTGCAGAAAGTAAAAGTACAGTGTAGAAAATAGAAGTGCGAAAAATAAAGCGAGAAAATACCCACATACTTAAGTCCAACATTGTCCCCAATGTTGTAACGTAAGTATGCGGAACAAATAGGAAAGGAAATATGTACAAAGAAAATAAAGAGAGGGGGTAGAAGCTTCCCTGAAAGGAGTTTGGGAAGGCGCAGTTTAGGAACCCGCATTATTAAGAAAATAGCAAAGAAAAGGTAAACAAATCACGAAAAAGATAAACATGGGGTGCCACCCAGGAGCTCTTTGTTTATAGTCGTGTAGCTTGACTATTTTGGCGGTTTATATATCGAGGAGGGTTATGGATTTGAAATTATCGTGCACAGAATCACCTGCTATGTATAATTTTAAGCGATGACCATTCACTTTAAACGAGCCTTTATCCGGGTGGGAGACGAGTACGGTCCCATATGGCCAAACCTCTTCAACTTTGAAGGGGCCGGACCAACGTGATCTATGTTTCCCGGGGAAAAGTCTAAGCCGTGAATTATATAGAAGGACAAGATCGCCAGGAGAAAAAGTTTTTTGGGTCTTGATTTTTCGGTCGTGATAAAACTTAGAACGCTCCTTATAGAAAATATTGCTCTCGTAAGTGTTTGCACACCATTCATCGAGCTCGTTTAGTTGCAGTTTTCTATTTTGGCCAAACCTCTTCTACCCCCTCTCTTTATTTTGTCCAAAGTGCGTGATGTTCTAATTCTACGGGGCGATGGCACGCTTTGTCGTAGACTAATCTATACGGCATACAACCAATTGCGGTTTTGTATGCGGTACGATAAGCCCACAACGCATCGTCAAGTTTGATGGACCAATCTTTTCTATTAAGTGAAACGATTTTTTCTAATATGCGCTTTATCTCTCGATTGACTACCTCTACTTGGCCACTAGTTTGCGGGTGGTAGGGGGTGGCAAGTTTATGTGTGATGCCGTATTTAGCTAACGTCTTAGCCATCTGGTTGTTGCAGAAATGCGTCCCCCTATCGCTTACAATCGCGTGAGGTGTGCCTAAGCGGGAAAATAGTTCTTTAAGAAAAGTAACAACAACTCGCGTATCGTTGGTGGGGAGAGCTTGCGCTTCCAGCCACCTCGATACGTAGTCGACCGCCACTAAAATTATATTATTTTTGAAAGACGGAGGTAGGGGGCCAGGGAAATCTATGCCCATAAATCGAAGACCTCGCATTCTAAAAACAAATTTTGGGGCATCTCATCACGACGAGAGATGTTACCCGACCGCTAACAGCTATCGCATGCGCGCATAAAATTGTGAGCGTCTTTGAATAGAGTGAGCCAAAAGAAGCCCGCCTCGAGCGCCTTCCGCGGGGTCCGGTTAGCTTGATAATGCCCACCAGCCGAACCCTCGTGGAAGTGCCTAAGGATTTGCATGCACTCCACACCCACGACACATCTTCGGACCGCTTGGTCTGCGCATATACGAAAAAGAAAAGGGTCCTCCCAAAAGAAATATTTCAAGTCATAAAATAATTTCTTCTTTTGCTGGCTCGAAAAGTATTTTGGAAGCACCCTCACAACTAAATAGTTCGCGGAATCTGCAAACCAAGGCGGGGAAGACGAACGAGTAGTAATGGCAAGGAGGCATTCCTCAGGGAATCTGTCATTTATGTCAGATTCGACGAGCGCTTCCACAGCGGGATTTTCTAAGCGCGAAAGGTGATCGGCGGCTAAATTTTCTGCGCCCCTCTTATCCCGGATCTCTAAATCAAACTCCTGCAAGAGGAGGATCCATGGAAGAAGGCGGGGCTTGGCATCCGTTTTTGCTATCAAATATTTTAAGGCGGAGTGGTCGGTAAATACGATAACTTTAGATAGCGTTATATACGAGCGAAACTTATCAAGAGCAAAAAACGACGGCTAAAAGTTCCTTTTCCGCTGTCATGTAATTTACTTGTGCAGAAGTGAGCGTCTTGCTAGCGTAATAAATAGGATGAAAATAGTTGTTTACACGTTGGCCAAGAATGGCTCCTACGGCAATATCACTAGCGTCGTACATAATTTCAAACGGAAGGGTCCAATCGGGCGCCACTAAAATGGGTGAATTGATAAGTTTTTGTTTTATGAAATTAAAGGCAGACTCGCATTCGCTATCAAAGACAAAATTTGATTCCTTTTACAAGAGGCGGGTAAGCGGCTTTGTTATTTTTGAAAAATCTTGAATGAAACGCCTATAAAAGCCTGCGTTGCCTAAGAAACTTCTAATGGATTTAGCGTTAGAAGGCGGGGGAGTTTTTTCGATAATTTCAACTTTGGCCTTATCGACCTCCATCCCCTTAGACGAAATCTTATGGCCGAGAACCAAACCTTCCCGAACTATAAAGTTACATTTCTCCCAATTTAAAACAAGATGTGTGTCCTCGCATCGCTGAAGGACACGATCTAAATTATGAAGACAGGACGGGAAAGAGTTTCCGAAAATAGAGAATTCATCCATAAGGACTTCCATAATGTCTCCTACCAGCTCGCCAAAGATTGCCAGCATACATCGTTGGAATGTAGCTGGCGCGTTGCAGAGGCCAAATGGCATCCTTCGATATGCGAAGGTGCCAAATGGGCAGGTAAAAGTTATTTTCTCTTGGTCATCAGTGGAAATGGGGATTTGGAAAAACCCCGATAATCCATCAAGAAAACAAAAATACAGATGACCGGACAAACGCTCTAGAATTTGGTCTCGGAAGGGTAGTGGGAAATGATCCTTACGGGTGGCGTCATTTAGTTTTCTATAATTGATGCACAACCGCAAACCCGTAATAGTACGGGTGGGGACGAGTTCATTATGCTTGTTTTCCACTACGGTAAGACCGCCCTTTTTGGGCACCACGTGAACGGGACTAACCCATGTACTATCCGATATAGGATAAATAATCCTCACATCTAATAATTTAATAATTTCTGCCTTAACAATGTCTTTCATGTTTGGGTTAAGTAGTCACTGCGGCTGAATAGTTTTGCGGCAATTATCAAGAAGGAAAATCTTATGGGTGCAGAAAGAAGGGTTAATCCCTTTTAGATCGGAAATTTGTCATGCAATTGCATGGCGATGTTTAAGAAAAACTCAAAATAAATTGAAAGTCTCTGATTCGCTCAAATGCGAAGAAATGATAACGAGAAGGGTATCATCTTTTCCCAAAAAGGCGTATTTGAGTGAATCGGGTAGGGGTTTGAGGTCTAGGATGGGCGGTTCTTCTTGGGAGGTTTTAATTCCTATGACTTTCTTACCAATTGGTTCGAAAGGCAAGTCTATAGAGGTATCCTCATAACATTTTAAATTTTCGAGCGCATAAATATCGTCGTTTAAACATACGGACTCGAAAATGGGAGAAGAACGATCTCCAAAACAAGTATCTAAAGAATAACAGAAATCATCGCTCGATGACGAGTATCCTATGGAGGGATTAATTAAGAAAGTAAATTTGTCATCTCCTACCCGAAGGAGGTGACGACCGTTACTGACATCAATTAATGTGCGGGAGGTTGTGAGAAAAGGGCGACCGAGTATAATTGGTACATCGGTGTCCTCCTCGATGTCCATGATGATGAAGTCTACCGGAAAGATAAACTTATCAATTCGGACAAGTACGTCCTCCACTACCCCAACGGGAAACTTAACCGAGCGATCTGCTAATTGGATTAGCATTTAAGTAGGGGCCGGAGTGCCCAAACCTAATTTTTGAAAGAGTGAGAACGGCATCAAATTAATGCTCGCGCCTAAATCTACAAGAGCGTATTTTACGAATATATTGCCAAAAAGGCACGGGATGGAAAACTGTCCCGGGTCATTTCTTTTAAGGGGCAATTTATTCATAAGAGCCGCTGAGCAGTCAGCATTCAGAGAAATATGCGAAATATTTTCTAATTTTTGTTTATTGGAAAGAAGTTATTTTAAGTATTTCGCATATTTAGGCATCTGCGAGATTGCGTCGCAGAATGGAACATTAATATGAATTTGTTTTAATAATAAAATAAATTTTTGGTATTGCGCGTCCTTACGCTCACTATCAAGCTTGTGTGGATATGGCAAGGGCATTTTAATAATTTTTTCATTTAAAATTTGTAAAGGCGGCGTAATTGAAGAAGGGGGAAGAGGTGTCGGAGGTGAAATATGTACCTGCGGATCGGTCTGTTTTGGATCGATCACCTCCTTTCCGCTATGGATGGTTATAGCGTTGATATTCTCCCGCGGATTGGGCTCCATGTTTCCCGGCAGTGCCCCGAGCGCGCGCTCGGACATCATTCGCTCTAGCTGTCCAACCTGGAGTTCTAAGTTTTTTAGCGATCCGGTGATGTTCTGGATATTTGACTCGTTGGAAGCAATATATTTTGAAAAAGTCTCCTCCATCAGGCAGGGTTTTAGAATAGGGGGAGGCGGAAGAAATCCGGGCGCGAAAGAATTGGGCGGGCGCTGCGCATTATTTGCATTGCTCCATGAGAAGTTGGGGTGGTTCATCCAGCCCGGATTATAGTTATTACTATAGGGGTTATTGTTGGGGTTGAAGGAAGCACGCCCAGCATTTCCCACGTAGTCTACGAATTCATTGACGATGCTGGCATTAGGGGGAATCGCCCAAGGCATAGTGGTGGAGGCAGCAGACATCTCTGCCACCTACTTCGCCAGCCGTTCAACTTGAAGGGCTAAGTGGGCAGTGGCATCCACTTCGAAGAGGTCGGCCGACTTCTTGCGATGTTCCATTGGTAGGCATTCATAGCCATTTCTTCAATAAGAGCTTGGGCAACCTCAGGGGTCTTATTATTCAAGGTACCCCCGGCAGCCGCATCAATCATTTGACGTGTCTGATAGTTAAGCCCATTGTATAAGATTTGGATCTACAACCATGCAGGCAGCGCGTGGTGCGGACACTTGCGGAGGAATTCTTTAAAGCGCTCCCAAGTCTAAAATAGAGACTCGGAATCGTTCTGCACGAACGAAGAAATGTCCGCCCATAACTTTGCAGTTTTGGCGGGTGGAAAATACTTCGTTAAGAACAGTTCTGCAAGCTCGGCCCAGGTGGTGATACATCCTCATCGGAGGGAATTCAAACATGCTTTAGCTTTGGATCTGAGGGAGAATGGAAAAAGGCGCAAACGAATGGCATCATCAGTGACGCCATTAATCTTAAAGGTATCGCAGATTTCCAAAAAACTAGACAAATGAACGTTCGGGTCCTCATCCGGCAGTCCATCGAACTGCACGGCATTTTGGATCATTTGGATAACGCTCGAATTGATCTCAAAATTATTATTTGCCACCGTCGGGCGAACAATACTGGACCCAGTATCATCCAAATTTGGCCGGGCATAATATGACATTGTATGCTCGACGGTCGCGTTTGGATTGGGGTCGGCCATAGCAATGGTAGAGGGTTCTCCGATGGACTTTTCGGGATCCAAAGAGGGATTTCGGCATTGAGACCGAATACGCGCAAGCGAGCGTTCGATCTTAGGATCGAAATCCAAATTTTCGGACTCCGAATGCTGTCCACGGGTCATACACCCTAAAATATAAAGTAGAAAATTAACTTTTTTTGAATTTTGAAGAAACGTTTTTAAGTTTTTTTTAGTTTTTTAGAAATATAGGTAAAAGTAATAGACTTTGGATTCGAAATAACAACTCAAAGATTCCCCGACAACGATGCCAAAAACTTGATGATGCCCGCGAATAGACTCTTATGTGGGTGGTTGGTTCGATGAGTCGAATGTCGCGGGCTTGCTTAGGTAGGCAAGTGCACCTATCGCAAGTAATACACAATATTCGGGGGAATATCCAGATCGTAAATTTCCCAGGAACGGGTCTATTATCCCTACTGCTCCGAAAGCACTATTATTTTACCAAAATAGTAAGTTGTTGATTTAAACTAAAATAGAACGAAAATAGATTAAGATTAAAGATGATGAAGAGATAACACTCTGTATCGAATTATGTTAGGATTAAAAATAGATTTGAATAACTAGAGATCTAAAGTTTCAATTTAATTAAAGTGGAAACTTGGCCATGGAGGTTCCAAAATAATGAGCTCACCTATCTCTAGGAATATCGCTCACCTGGACATTAAGGCTATTCGATCGGGCTCTCGTCCGACGAAGGATTCCTCTTAATGCCCACAGTATGGTAAGAACCCCGCTATTGGGTGGGGAACCCAATCCGGTAGAGTTAGCGGACCTCCTCTCTCGAGGGTTAGTGCGGAACTCTCTTTACCCATGGGTGATCAGTCAATATGCACGGCCTCTCGGCTAGCAAGCGTATGGATAACGGAAATAGAGCCCACACATCGATATGTTGTTCTACGCGTCGTTAACCCGGGGTAAACCTTAAGTTTTTAATTAAATAGAAAAATAAGACCTTTAGTTATTTAAAACATTTTTTTATATCCCAATGCTCTTCGATACCGAGGGCTAAAAGCGATTAGCCACTCATCGGAATGGGGATATCTTATGAGTTTGGTTAGGCGAGCGTTCTAAACTATTCGCTGAAAGGTTATAAAGAGAATAAGAAGAAAAGCAAGATAACCTTATATCAGAAAAGCTAATACAAATAAACACACCCGCACTCATCCAAACACATAATAAAAAGACAAAAATAGAACTAAGTTATAAGTAAGAGAAAATTGCATAATTGAAATTGCAAGTCCCACTCAAACGAGTGGGCGGGAAATATAAGCTGAAAATTTGCAAGTCCTACTCAAACGAGTAGGACTGAAATGAAAGCAAGTCCTACTCAAACGAGTAGGCGGAAATAAATTTGATTACAAGTCCTTTTCAAATATTTACAGGGAAATAAAGTCCGGCCATCTATCTCCTAGTGAGAATGCGGAAGATAAAAACCTGCCATTTAACTCAAATGAGTAGGCGGTAAATAAAAGCTAAAAATTTCAAGTCTTACTCAAACGAGTAGGAGGGAATTGAAGTCCGGCCATTTAACTCCTAGCGAGTAGGCGGAAGATAAAAACAACAAGTCCTATTTAAATAAAATCCAGTCATTTAACTCAAATGAGTAGGCGAAAAATAGAAACAACAAGTCCTACTTAAATAAAATCCAGCCATTTAACTCAAATGAGTAGGCGGAAAATAGAAAAAAAAACACACACTTGCTGAAATTAAAATACACACTTGCATTAATAAAAACACACACACACACACAAACACGACAGAAAATAAGATACTCACACTGCAAAAAGTAAATACTCACACTTGCAAATCCTACTCAAATGAGTAGGTGAAAAATTAGAGACACGTCATTTAACTCCTAATGAGTAGGCGAAAATAAATGCGCACACGCACACACTCTACATAATTGGAGAAAGCAATAAACCTATCTCATACACGCATGCACACAGGCGAAAAAATTAAGAAAGGCAAAGTTATCGAAAAAATAAAACAACTGCATTTCTACCGCTAGAATGTCGTAGAAATGCATAAAAAGTTGAAATAAAAATTGTTTGAGCAAAGAGTTTTCAAATTAAAGCGAGAAAAGCAAGTGCCTGAAAAATTAAAACGTTTGCAGTTTTACCGTTAGATTTTGATAGAAATGCATAAAAAGTTGAAAAAAAATTGTTTGAGCAAAAATATTTTTAAGTAATTGCGAAAATCAAAGTTCTTGAAAAATTAAAATAACACATTATACATTCTTAAAGATTTGTAAAACAGTTTAAAAAGTGGAAGAAAGCTAAAAAGAAGCAATAGTTGTTTAATCAAAATGAAGAAAAATCTAAGTTAACAGGAATGAAAACCACCTTTTTATTGTTTTACAAGTTCATAAGAATGAATTTGGAAGCATAAAAATCCTAAGACTAACCAGTTCTAAAGAGTATGATAACAAAATTGGCTAAAATAATGGCTAGAAATTTGGACATAAATGAGAGTAAAACAAAATATTTTTCATTTTAAAACATAAATTTGGCAATTTGAACTCATACACGCACACACGCAATATGAAAATGAAAACATAAATACATAAGATCAGTGAAAAGGAGGCGATTAGAGACATTTCAAAACATGTAAGGATGAAAAACTATTGATTTTTATTACAAAAGTAGTTGATTACAATAGCCTAAATAAACAAACTTAAGAAGGAGGGGGGGAAGCCCTTACATAGCACTAAAACAAGCTCCAAACAGCAGCCCTTGTCAACAAAATGGTTCAAAAATTTGGAACCCTTAACTCACACAGCAGTTGGTCTTTTATAGGCAAAATTTTCCAAGTACATGCCCTCTGACACGGGCATGTCAGGGGGCGTGTCACTACAATTCAAATGGCGGCGGTGATTCGACTGGAGATTTGACATTGCGGCTGAAAATACAGCGGTCATGCCCCTGGTCACGGGCGTGACTGTGGGTGTGTTGGCACTATACATCATCTGATTTCGGCGATTTGACAGCATTGTTGACTTCAGGATGTCCACATGGAAGTCACGCCCCATGTCACGGGCGTGACTGTGGGCATGTCGGGGAGGTTGAAGTGGGCATTGTTTGCACCGAAAAGTCGCTGTCAGCGGTTTGTCAGCCAGGTGAAGGAATCACGCCCTAGGTCAGTAGCATGACTGGGGGCGTGTCGGCTTGGTCGACGATCGTCGAGCGAATTTCGTCGAGCTTGAGTGTCACGGCCATGGTCACTGGGCGTGTCAAATGACACGGGCGTGACCCCGGGCATGTCAAACTTTTCTTCTTTAAATACGTTGATTTCACAGGATTTTGATGTGTCACGCCTATGTCACGGGCGTGACCCACATTACACGGGCGTGACACATGATTTTTCTGGCAAAATTCTGAAAATTTCTGAAAAATAAAATAAACTAAGTTAGAAAAATATATGCAATAAAAGGAGCATTTTATTAAAGAAATTTAACCTAAAACAACAAAATAAAACGAAAACTACTTAAATAATGAACATAAAAATAGGTATATTTACAACTTATCATTATTCCTTGGTTGCAAGTCTCCTGATCAAAAGACTTAAGTTGGTTTTTGAGTACCAGATCAAAAGCTCAAAGGTGGCAGTCACCAAATCAAAAAATGTAGTGGATTCCTATCAGGTTGGTAGAAGAGTGGATGTACCCAGGTTGGGGAACCACTATAAAATTCTTGTGTCGTCTGGTTGCTCATTTTCTCTTTTATTCTTACTGTGGCTGTGATAGATAGAATCTCTTTGGCTACTGTTCTTTTCTTTATATATTATTGGTATCACTTATTTTCACTCTTATATAAAAACTTAAAATAGCCAAAATTTTAATTACTCTATTCACCCTCTGTCACAACCCGCATTTCCTCAACGAGTACCTCGTATCAGAGCAAGAGGAACTACGGGTTATGATGCCACGTCGTGCAGGGGATAACTGCACACGCTCAGGCAAAACTCGACGCTGATTTTATGAGTTGAAATTCCACAGTTACATGCAAGAAAACCTTTGGATTTAATGGCCGTATCCCTCGGCCTTAGGTATCAAACTATCTTTGTACGCAGCGGAAAATATGTTAGTTTACTTATGATGAGCTCCTATATGCACCCTAGATTGATAATCATAAAAGAAAGTGCTCGTTTACGTTATTTGGAAAATACGTCTTAGTTAATCAAAACATGTATGCATGATATACAATAATTGGTTTTGCTAGCTTCAAAATATCTAATGCAACCTACCATAAATCCTTCCCAAAAGCAAGTAGACATCATTCCATCTCAAGGAGTCACATTAGCAGTCTAGTATTCATATCGCATAAATAAAGAAACCCACCAATGGGCGCCAACACGCTGACACGAACCCATTGGGGCACATGTATGTCTGTACACAAAGAAAAGAACTACCTCGCTCAGTAAGCTCGGCTAGCTCCCAAGAAACTCTCTCCACGCCCTAGCCGCTCAACCGGCTACAACCTGCACCTGAGGCATTCAAGAAAGAACACCTCAGCAATCATCAAAGCTACACAAAAGAGCATGAATCTCATAATCGATAAAGAAGGGGCTTACCGACCTCGTAGCAATGTTTCATAGAAGTAAAAAAGAGTGCATAAAACAAGTGCGTACTAGTAGTAAACACTGTCATTCCAAAGTGCCAACCGCACCAAGTGCGTACAAGTTTCATCAAATCCTGCTAACCCGCAGGAGCAAAAAGGCCATACACATGCCCAATTCATCATCTTTAGAACAAGAAACCACCAAACTAGTGAAACATAAGCAGCGGTTAAGTTCAATTCCGCAAGGGTCTTTCGGTGGCGGCCCTAAAGTGGAACGCACCAAACAAAACCAGCCCAAATCGGGGCCAAAGTGGTCTCTCTAACCACAAAAACAAAACCCGGTGGCCACAGGCTGAAACCACACCACCCCTTGCAGAGTTCTCACACAAACGCTCCTGCCATGGTTCACAATTCGCCTCGCAAAACGCCCCATAACCCAAGCTAAACACATTTCCTTTCATCGTCCTCACACATGATTACAAAATGCCCAAGGTATGTCAAGACAAAGACTACTTGATGAACTACATGAATTACACGATTCATGGAGCTACATGAACTACATGATGAAGGACAAGAATACATCACATGTTTAGGTAAGAAAAAGGTTACATGAACATGAATCAAGTTAGCTACATGAACTACATGATGAACAAGAAGAATTACATGAAGAACTACATGAAGTATTACATGAAGTAACCTAAACAAGAAGAATTACATGAAGTAACCTAGCATACGACTTGATTGAGCATAAAGAAATTTTAAGAAGAAGCAAGAGGATTGATAACTAAACAAGGAAGCATATAGAGCTAGTGAGATACAATCCAAATCTAGAAGATCAAACTAGGAAATTGAAAGAGTAATTAATCAAAGAACAAGAAATCAAGATTGGCAAGGGTGAAGAACACCGCTTGCCTGAACCGAGACGATGCCGCGACGGCTGCTCTTCTCTTTCCTTGCCTTGTTTTAGCTCTTGCTCCCTTGGGTTCCTTGTTTAGAACGAGGAAGAAGATGAAGAGAAGATGAAATGAGGAGGAGAAACTCTGTTTCGGCCTTATTGCTTCCAGAACAGAGCTGGGCCGTTCGATGCAGAATCAAGGAAATGAACGGCACAAAAAAAATGGAAAAAATCGATTTTCGGGCCGGTCACGCCCTGTGTCATGCCCGTGACACAGGGCGTGTACCTTAAGCGGCGCAGAAAGTCGGCAATTCCAAGTTTATCCACACGGTACACGGCCGGGTACACGCCCGTGACGGGTCGGTCACGCCCGTGACCTAGGGCGTGTAGCCCGTGTCTCGACACCTCGTCGACACAAAGTGTCGACACTCGACACAGCTTGACACGCCCTGTGACACGCCTGTGTCACAGGCCGTGTCCCCTCTCTCGACACCCGACACTCGACACTCGACACTCGACACGCGACACTCGACACGCGACAAGCTGAACACGCCCGGTGACACGCCCATGTCACAGGCCGTGTACCCTCTCTCGACACCCGACACTCAACACTCGACACTCGACACTCGACAAAGCGGGACACGGCCCATGACACGCCCGTGTCACGGGGCGTGTACCCCATTCGTCGAGCTCAACTCGACGCAAGAAAAATTCGTCGAGTCAAGGAGGTCACGCCCAGGTGACGGCCTGTGTCACGCCTGTGTCAGGGGGCGTGTCTCGTACAAAAACAACCATTTTTTCCTGTTTTGAAAAATGTTTCTGTGACGTCCAAGACCATTTTTGCCTTAAGAACTTTTTACCCTTTTTTTGTTTCCTAAACCAGCAACTTATTTTGAGCAACATTACCCGGGCGCGAAAAAGTGCAAGCATTCCCTAAGAGGCCTCACCGAGTCCCCAATTTGGACTCCGGTTTGCTGGGGAATCATGCAACTCGGCAACCAAAACAGCCACTTGCAAGCCCGCGGGAAAAACCCTGCTCGAGCAACGGTTAGAGCCAACGTAACGCACATCATGCGTACGCAAGCAAAAAAAAGCCGGGGCGTTACAATCACTCCCCCTAACAAAACGTTTCGCCTCGAAACTTTTCACGAAATCAAATACAGAAGCAAACCAAAACATGAATGCAACCAAACACCAAGTCACATACCAACTTAGTTACGGGAACAAATGAGGGTGAGCCGCCCTCATCGTTGACTCGAGCTCCCACGTCGCGCTTTCCACATCCTGATTTTTCCATAGCACCTTGACCATAGGAATCTTCTTTTTTCGCAACACGCGATCTTGGGAGTCCAATATACGGATGGGCATCTCCTCATAAGAAAGGTTGGGCGCTAATTGCGGCACAACGTCCAACACTTGCTTGTCATTCCGCACACACTTGCGAAGTTGGCTAACATGAAACACATTGTGAACACCAGGAAAGTTCACGGGTAATTCTATTTTGTAGGATGATGCACCAACTCGCGCAAGAATCTTGAAGGGACCCACAAATCTTGGGTCTAATTTGCGCTCTTTCCCAAACCTTTTAATCCCAACCATTGGGGAGACTTTCAAGAAGACGGAATCCCCCACCGCAAATTCTAATTCCGACCTTCGTCGGTTGGCGTACTTTTCATATCGCTCTTGGGCGAGTCGGAGCTTCTCCCGGATACCTCGTACGGCAACTTCCATGTCCTCGAGCGCCTCTGGACCCAACAAAGACCGCTCGCCAACCTCAGCCCAAAATAGTGGGGTCCGACATCGTCGCACATATAACGCTTCGAACGGAGCCATTTGCAAGCTTTCTTGATAGCTGTTATTATACGCGAATTCCATAAGCTGTAAACGGTCATCCCATGCTCCGCCATACTCAAGAATGTAGCATCGAATCATATCTTCCACAATTTGTTTTACTCGTTCTGTTTGGCCATTCGTCTGAGGATGATAAGCCGTGGAATATCGCAAATCTGTCCCCAAACCCTCTTGTAGACTTCGCCAAAAACGAGAGGTAAAGCGGGAATCTCAGTCTGAAATGATACTCACAGGCACACCATGCAGTCGGATGATCTCGTTCACATAGAGCTCCGCTATTGTCTTCATCGGGTAGTTGACCTTAAAGGGTATGAAATGAGCACACTTGGTCAACCTATCCACGATCACCCACACGGAGTCATGTCCTCGTGGAGATCTTGGTAAACCTGTAATAAAATCCATTGAGATGCTTTCCCACTTCCAGTTGGAATCTCCAATGGTGTCAACTTGCCACCAGGCCTCCCATGATCAGCTTTCACCCGCTTGCAAGTATGACATTCCGATACAAATTGCGCTATATCTCTTTTCATTCCATACCACCAGACAATTTGTTTCAAATCACAGTACATTTTTGTTGAGCCTGGATGGTAGGCCATACTTGCGCCATGTGCTTCCCTACACACCATCTCGCGAATATCTCCAACCGCGGGAATACAAAATCGACCACGATACTTTAACGTGCCTGCACCATCAATCGCAAAATCTGGTAATTCATCCTTTTCAGTCCGAAGAAATAAATGTAAAAGATCAGGATCATCCTTTTGATGTTGTCTTGCAAGCACCAGCCATGACGGTTCTTCTACTGCCGAATGACTTTGCGGGTCATATTTGCCCACGGAAATATCCATCAATAGAAATTCCTCCACAAGAAGGTCGACTGAAAGATGAAATAATTTTCCTGTCTTCCTACTCAAAGCATCGGCCACAATATTCGCTTTCCCCGGATGATACTGAATGTCCACGTCATAATCAGCTACATATTCAAGCCATCGCCGTTGGCGCAAATTCAGTTCTTTCTGCATGAAGACATACTTCAAGCTTTTATGATCTGTAAAGATTTTACACTGTGCACCATACAGTACGTGTCTCCACAACTTCAATGCAAAGATCACCGCTGCGAACTCCAAATCTTGCGTTGGGTAGTTCTTTTCATGACTTTTCAACTGCTGAGACCCATACGCAATCACCTTTTTGTCTTGCATTAACACACATCCAAGTCCAACGTGCGACGCATCCACAAACACTTCATAATCTTTTCCTTCTGTCGGCAAGATCAACACAGGAGCGGTAGATAACCTGTTTTTGATTTCAAGGAATGAGGCCTCACACTTGTCATTCCATTCAAATGCCACATTATTCTGGGTTAAGCGAGTCAAAGGTGTGGCCAACGTAGCAAAACCTTCTACAAATCTGCGATAATAGTCGGCCAAGCCCAAGAAGCTTCGAATCTCCTTGGGTGTCTTCGGTCTTCGCCACTCCATAACTGCAGCAATCTTTTCGGGATCCACTGAAATTCCTTGTTGATTAATGACATGACCCAGAAAGGCAACTTGCGGCAACCAAAACTCGCATTTGCTTAGCTTGGCGAATAATCGTTGATCTCGCAAAGTGGCCAATACCAATCGCAGATGGTGTTCATGCTCCTCAACACTGCGGGAGTAGACAAGAATGTCATCAATAAAAACCACCACAAATTTATCCAAGTAGTCCTTGAAGACCCTGTTCATCAGATCCATGAAAGCTGATGGTGCATTGGTCAACCCAAACGACATCACAAGGAATTCAAAATGGCCATGCCTTGATCGAAATGCAGTTCGCGGAATTTCAGATTCCGGGACCTTAAGCTGATGATAGCCCGAGCGGAGATCAATCTTCGAAAATACGGAACTGCCACGCAGTTGATCAAACAAATCATCGATTATTGGCAGTGGGTACTTGTTTTTAATCGTCACCTTGTTCAATTCCAGGTAATCGATGCAAAGCCGCATAGACCCATCTTTTTTCTTCACAAATAACACTGGTGCACCCCAAGGTGATGAACTCGGCCTGATAAACCCTTTTGCCAACAAGTCATCCAGCTGTGTACGCAACTCTGCTAGCTCACGCGGGGCCATCCTGTACGGCGCTTTCGCAATAGGTCGCGTACCCGGCTCCAAATCAATAACAAACTCGACATCACGATCAGGTGGTAGACCAGGAAGGTCAGTAGGAAAAACATCTGGAAATTCACGCACAACAGGAATCTCCTCCAAACGCGGTAAAACAGCACTAGTCCCCACAGTGGAGACAAGATAAGCAAAACAGTCGGAAACAAACAACGTCCGAACACATACCGCCGAAAGCCCTGGAGAATCCTGGCAAGAATCACCATACACACTTCCTGGCTGACCATCATCTTTGATAAAATCCAAGCGCTTTCCTCTGCACTGGATGACGGCGTCATAGCGAGATAACCAGTCCATGCCCAGAATGATGTCAAAATCTTCCAAATCGATCACCTTGCAATCAACCCTTGCTATGAAATCCCCCAACAAAATGGGACAATCAAGAAGACCCCAGTTAGCCACCACAGAAGCACCGGAAGGAAATTTCACCAAAAACGCATTCCCCACTCGATCTGGTGTCAAATGATACCGATCCAGAAAGGTTCGAGCCACAAATGAATGGGTCACGCCAGAATCAAAGAGAACACGCGCCCAACGGTTCTTTACCTTAAAATGTCCTATAAGGTATATATGCTAAGAACTACACGAAAAAAAACATACACAAAACGTGAACCAAAGGAATGAATCGAACCTGAGATAACCTGCGGTGACGTCTGCGCATCCTCTGAAGAGACCACATTCAACTTCCCTTTGCCTTTGTCCAAACGCGGAGGTGGAGGCAAAGCCTGGAGTGGTGCGGGTTGCAACACAGGTTGAATCTGCGGGCACCTTGCGCGAAGATGTCCTTGTCTGCCACACTGGAAGCACACCTTTTCTTTGGCCCAGCAGCGGCCCACATCATGACATCTTCTCCCACAAAATGTACATGCCAAGTCTCTGGTTGGCGCACCCTGAATGGCGTGTACCCGCTCCTTCTTCTGCATCCCCAACCGCTTGAAACATGTCTCAAATGGGTGACCGGCTCGGCCACAGAAGCTACATATTTCCTTCTTCTTCTTGACGTCTGACTCGTGGGACATTTTCTCTCCCACCAATTGTCTCTTGCCCTGCCTCATCTGTTGCCCTCTTTGTTTGGCATTTTCGATGGCTTCAACCTTTAACGCAGCCTCAACCACAGTGGTGTAACTTGTCGCTCCATAAGAACTTGCAAACTGCTGCACGTCGCTGCGGAGTCCGCCCAAAAATCTCTTTACTCAGTCAGCTTCCGTCGTCACCAAGCTCGGGGCGAACCGACTTAGCTTGCTAAACTCCATTTCATACTCACTAACTGTGAGTTTCCTCTGCTTCAAATACAAAAACTCATTCATCAGGCGATCCCTTTCCACTGTCGGTAGAAACTTACGCCGTAACATTTCTTTAAAGGCTGCCCACGAACAGCCCGCCCCTAGGCCTTCCTTTTCTCGTAACCACCAACCTTTCGCCAACCCTTTTAATTGATAGGCAGCAAGCATCACCTTCTGGTCCTCGGTAACGCCAGAATAAACAAACATTTCTTCCAACGTAATCACCCAATCATCCAAGAGCACAAAATCCGCTTTTCCATCATACGTCGGTGGTCCAAGTCGCTGAAACTGCGAGATGAAGGTCATCGCAGGAGGAACCACAACTGGGGGTGTCACTGCCACTGAAGGAGTCGAACTAGTGGGGCCTCTAACCGACTCTTGCCCTCTTGGTGCCAGCCCAGACATCGCGGATGACATAGCTTGGAGCTGGGACTGCACCTCCTGCACCTGCCTCGTCAAAGCCTCATTACTTTGGCGTAAACTATCCATCAGGGCGTTATTCTGCGCGCTCGAAGACTCGCCCTCGGATTGGGGAGTTTGCCTTGTCACTGGACGCTTCGACATCCTATCAACACGTTCACTCGTGTCAAGCTCAAACCCAACAAAACACACAACGGCTATGTACAGACCATACATATAGAAATATGAACATCAACTGCTAACTTGCTTTGGGAGTTTGAGAATGATGGTATGCCTAGCCTAAAGATGACTCACCGTCATCCCACTAACTTGTGCCTAAACCATGAATGCATGACTTTCTTTGACCCAAAACCATGTGTGTACAGGTGTCATCATGTAAGTCTTAGCTTGGCACGTTGTGCTCATGCAATGTTATGTTATGTGTGTTGTGCTATGCATTCTAGAAAAGGCCTTAATGTATGCCATGAGCGGTCGTACGCATCACAATGCTATGCATCCCATACTACATAGCATTACATGCAACGAATAAAAGAAAACGTGCTAGCCGCATCCATATGGTGAGGTTATGCATCCCATACTACATAACCGTCACATGTTGCCCCTATGGTGGATCCATATACAACCACATATTATGCATCCCATACTACATAATATGCCCCGTATACTTCTGTTCATGCCATGAGTGTAGTGTACGTGCTTCGGCCAAGACATACTGATGGCACCTCGGTGTGTGTATGAGATGATGCTTACAAGCACATAAAAAAAGAAAGTTTGCCTGACCAAATGTCAAGCAAACCTCCCTCTGATACCACCTGTCACAACCCGCATTTCCTCAACGAGTACCTCGTATCAGAGCAAGAGGAACTACGGGTTATGATGCCACGTCGTGCAGGGGATAACTGCACACGCTCAGGCAAAACTCGACGCTGATTTTATGAGTTGAAATTCCACAGTTACATGCAAGAAAACCTTTGGATTTAATGGCCGTATCCCTCGGCCTTAGGTATCAAAACTATCTGTGTACGCGGCGGAAAATATGTTAGTTTACTTATGATGAGCTCCTATATGCGGCCTAGATTGATAATCATAAAAGAAAGTGCTCGTTTACGTTATTTGGAAAATACGTCTTAGTTAATCAAAACATGTATGCATGATATACAATAATAGGTTTTGCTAGCTTCAAAATATCTAATGCAACCTACCATAAATCCTTCCCAAAAGCAAGTAGACATCATTCCATCTCAAGGAGTCACATTAGCAGTCTAGTATTCATATCGCATAAATAAAGAAACCCACCAATGGGCGCCAACACGCTGACACGAACCCATTGGGGCACATGTATGTCTGTACACAAAGAAAAGAACTACCTCGCTCAGTAAGCTCGGCTAGCTCCCAAGAAACTCTCTCCACGCCCTAGCCACTCAACCGGCTACAACCTGCACCTGAGGCATTCAAGAAAGAACACCTCAGCAATCATCAAAGCTACACAAAAGAGCATGAATCTCATAATCGATAAAGAAGGGGCTTACCGACCCCGTAGCAATGTTTCATAGAAGTAAAAAGAGTGCATAAAACAAGTGCGTACAAGTAGTAAACACTGTCATTCCAAAGTGCCAACCGCACCAAGTGCGTACAAGTTTCATCAAATCCTGCTAACCCGCAGGAGCAAAAAGGCCATACACATGCCCAATTCATCATCTTTAGAACAAGAAACCACCAAACTAGTGAAACATAAGCAGCGGTTAAGTTCAATTCCGCAAGGGTCTTTCGGTGGCGGCCCTAAAGTGGAACGCACCAAACAAAACCAGCCCAAATCGGGGCCAAAGTGGTCTCTCTAACCACAAAAACAAAACCCAGTGGCCACATGCTGAAACCACACCACCCCTTGCAGAGTTCTCACACAAACGCTCCTGCCATGGTTCACAATTCGCCTCGCAAAATGCCCCATAACCCAAGCTAAACACGTTTCCTTTAATCGTCCTCACACATGATTACAAAATGCCCAAGGTATGTCAAGACAAAGACTAGTTGATGAACTACATGAATTACACGATTCATGGAGCTACATGAACTACATGATGAAGGACAAGAATACATCACATGTTTAGGTAAGAAAAAGGTTACATGAACATGAATCAAGTTAGCTACATGAACTACATGATGAACAAGAAGAATTACATGAAGAACTACATGAAGTATTACATGAAGTAACTTAAACAAGAAGAATTACATGAAGTAACCTAGCATACGACTTGATTGAGCATAAAGAAATTTTAAGAAGAAGCAAGAGGATTGATAACTAAACAAGGAAGCATATAGAGCTAGTGAGATACAATCCAAATCAAGAAGATCAAACTAGGAAATTGAAAGAGCAATTAATCAAAGAACAAGAAATCAAGATTGTCAAGGGTGAAGAACACCGCTTGCCTGAACCGAGACGATGCCGCGACGGCTGCTCCTCTCTTTCCTTGCCTTGTTTTAGCTCTTGCTCCCTTGGGTTCCTTGTTTAGAATGAGGAAGAAGATGAAGAGAAGATGAAATGAGGAGGAGAAACTCGGTTTCGGCCTTATTGCTTCCAGAACAGAGCTGGGTCGTTCGATGCAGAATCAAGGAAATGAACGGCACAAAAAAAACTGGAAAAAATCGATTTTCGGGCCGGTCACGCCCTGTGTCACGCCCGTGACACAGGGCGTGTACCTTAAGCGGCGCAGAAAGTCGGCAATTCCAAGTTTATCCACACGGTACACGGCCGGGTACACGCCCGTGATGGGTCGGTCACGCCCGTGACCTAGGGCGTGTAGCCCGTGTCTCGACACCTCGTCGACACAAAGTGTCGACACTCGACACAGCTTGACACGCCCTGTGACATGCCTATGTCACAGGACGTGTCCCCTCTCTCGACACCCGACACTCGACACTCGACACTCGACACGCGACACTCGACACGCGACAAGCTGAACACGCCCTGTGACACGCCCGTGTCACAGGCCGTGTACCCTCTCTCGACACCCGACACTCAACACTCGACACTCGACACTCGACAAAGCGGGACACGGCCCGTGACACGCCCGTGTCACGGGGCGTGTACTGTAATACCCCAGTTTTGCAAGAGGTTCAGTCTGCAGTTCTGGAAAAATTTTTGGGTTTCTGGCAGGAGGCACACGGCCTGCGACACGGGCGTGTCTCAGGGCGTGTCGAGGTCGTGTCGACACTCGGCCCAAGTGTCGACACTTTCGCTCGACAAAGTGTCGAGAGTGGGGCACACGGCCTGCGACACGGGCGTGTCGCAGGGCGTGTCGAGGCCATATCGACACTCGACCCAAGTGTCCACACTTTCGCTCGACAAAGTGTCGAGAGTGGGGCACACGGCCTGTGACACGGGCGTGTCGCAGGGCGTGTCGAGGCCGTGTCGACACTCGGCCCAAGTGTCGACACTTTTGCTCGACAAAGTGTCGAGAGTGGGGCACACGGCCTGCGACACGGGCGTGTCGCAGGGCGTGTCGAGGCCGTGTCGACACTCGGCCCAAGTGTCGACACTTTTGCTCGACAAAGTGTCGAGAGTGTGGCACACGGCCTGCGACACGGGCGTGTCGCAGGGCGTGTCGAGGCCGTATCGACACTCGTCCCAAGTGTCGACACTTTTGCTCGACAGGGTGTCGAGACTGGGGCACACGGCCTGTGACACGGGCATGTCACAGGGCGTGTCCCGCTTGGTCGACGATCTTTGCTCGATGTTTTTCCGCGGTGTCGACACAAAGCCTATCAACGGGTGTCGAGACTTGGCACACGGCTTGGGACACGGGCGTGTCCCAGGCCGTGTCATCTCTTGGGTTGGTTTCGGGGTCGTGTTGTTGGAGGCACACGGCCGGCCACACGGCCGTGTCACTGGGGACACGGGCGTGTCGGGTTGAACACGGGCGTGTCGGATGCCCGTGTGCGATTCCAGGCGCGTCGATTTGAGACGGCGAATGAGGCACACGGCCCTGGACACGGGCGTGTGCCAGGCCGTGTTCGGCCCAGATTTTCTATTTTCCAGGCGAATCACGGCCATTCTTTTCCTAGTTTTGGGATCTAGCGGTTTAGGCCATCTCCTGGGAAGTTAAGTCCGATTTTAGGGTTGGAAACCCTCATTTGTTTTCCAAGTCTTCTCTTTCTAAGTTCTTGAGAGAAACTAGAGCAAGGAGGAAGGAGAAGAAGGTCTTGGGCTGTAGGGAGAGTTTCGGTGCTCCAAATCGCGAACCGAGTCCGGATCCGTGAAGCTTAGATCGTTGCGAAGATTTCCATCCGGCTATTTTGCCATGGCAAGGAAGAGGAGTCGGAAGGTAACGACATCTCTCCTCTCGGTCCTTAGGATGCATGTCTTAGCATCATGTATTTTCTTTCTTTCTAATTTATGGGCACCAAACTCTCAAATGAGAGGGGTTTTGGTTTGCCAAGGTTCCAGAGGAACCTCCGGGTTGATTGAGTCCGTCCCCGGCATATTTTGCATTAGAGATCCGCTTCACTAGTGGGTTAGGCATGGTGGGTGAAGCCGTAGTCGCGACCGTTAGTCCGACTCGGTGATGTTGCATACGAACTTAGGGATTCGTAGAGATTTCCATTGCGGCAAGATGTCGTTTGTGTTGTGGTGGTGATTGTCCCGTTTGCTTGAAAAGGTACGTGTAGTCGAACCCGGACAAGGTTAGCTCCTCGTGGCGGTAGATGGTTTCCTTGAGGGACAAGGTTAGCTCAATATGAGTTGGAGATGGTTTCCTTGGTGGACAAGGTTAGCTCCGCACGAGTTGGAGATGGTTTCCTTGGTGCGCGGGAATGCTGCAGTACAAAGAGGGATTACGATGTATTTAGTCTTGGTTTGTGTTGTGCCAAGGCGTGGCTATGTCTCCGTGGTCGGCTAGCTATCCCGTGACATGTGCGTCATGTGTGGAGAGTGTCCCGGCGAGACTAGTCCCCTTATGTGAGACTGACGAGAATGCCAAGCTTGGGGCAAGCTCGGGCAAAGAGGCCATGAGCGGGTGGGGTCCAGCAAGGCTTCTTAGAATCGGTCGGTCTGTGTTTGTTGGAATCCTGACATGAGACGTCAGAGCTTGCAGGCAAGCCCGGGGCTAAGCCCACGAGCGGGTGGGGCCTTGGCAAGAATTCCTTGTGGCGGCCTGTGCGCCGTTTGAGGGAGAGGTGTCTCCCTTAGTGTTTGCGGCTTTATGCCAATGGGGAAATGTGAGTACCCAAATGATGTGATGTTGTGCTAGATGCATACGTAGTAGGGTACCTTGGGTGAAGCCCGGGTGTTGCATTCATGTTGCATAGTAGGCCCTTTCTTTATATGCTCAACCAATAGAGAACATGTTTGATGATTGAGACATCCAAGCCTGTTTTAATGTTCTTCTGTTTATAGTTATTTTTATTGCATATGAAGTGCTGACTTGCAGGTTGGAGGGTTCCCCGGGGTCCGTTAGGGGCGGCCGAGAGGAGATGTGTTGTTACACAGTTTGAGGTCAGCCTTTGCTGACCCACGTTACTAATAATTTTTACAGGGCAAGGATCGCATGCAGGAGCTAGCACGCCGGCCAAAAAGGCCTAAGCCATGAAGTGTTTTTCCCTCTTTTGTAGCACTGCATTGATGATGATGTTTGTTTGAGACTCTTTTGTCCGGCTTGCATGTCGAGGTAGACTAGGAGTGCTGAGCACATTCATGATTAATGTATTATGTCTCTTTTGGACACTTGATGTTAGGCCTTAAGGCCATTTGTTTTACTCTTTAGTGGTGGATAACTTCTAGTCCTGTTTGTTTCCGCTGTGTTGTGTAAGTGTTTTGAGTTTGGGTAGTTATATCAACTTATAATACTAAAGTTGTGGCATTCGTATGTTGTGGGGCCCCGGCCGGACCCATATTATACGTCCACTACAGGGGAGGTGTTACAATTTAGTATCAGAGGGAGGTTTGATTCAAGGTCAGTGCGTAGAGAAGTTATCCACATAAGATTAATGCGGGACCGTGAGTGTCCTTATGTTTTAGTCTTGAGATTGGAGACTAATCCCTTATTTCTTGTTTTCCTGAAGAGTGCAAGCAACGAGGAGGGCACCTCAAGAGCAAGGGATGATCTCTCGGCGAGCAGTGCTACTGCTCCAGGTCTTCTGGGCACAGGTGTAAACCCGGCTGACTTCTGCCGTATGCTTGTAGAAGCGATGGTGGCAGCGCAAGCGGCGGCTGCAGCCCAGGTAGCAACCCCTGCTACACCAGACACGGCGACGGCCGTGCCAGGCAGAGAAGCCAGGCGAGTGGAGCCTTTGGCGGAAAGGGTGGTGGTAGGACATGGAGACCGACGCATGAAGTATTTCCTGAGTTTCCATCCCCCGTCTTTCAAGGGTGTTGGAACGCCAATGGATGCGGAGGATTGGTGGGTTCGTATTCAAGAACAGTTAAGGGCGGCAGAGACGCCAGAGGAAAAGAAAGCTGAGTATGTTGCGTTCATGTTGGAAGGAGACGCCAAATTGTGGTGGGTGAGCCACAGCGGCCGCCAGTTCCCGGGACGCACCCCGTCAGTGGAAGAGTTTGGGGACGCTTTTCTTAAGAGGTATATTCCAGTTTCAACACGGTTGGCCCTACAGAGGCAGTTTCTGCATCTAATGCAGCGAGACAAAACGGTGGACGAATACGTGCAAGAGTTCACCCGTTTGGGTCGTTATGTGGGAACGACAATGGCAGATGATGTAGAGAGGGATAACCTCTTCTACCAAGGGTTGAGGGAGAATCTGAGACAGCCCCTCATCTCCATGAAGAGGGCGGGATTTAATGAGCTAGTTGAAGCCGCCAGGAGTTTGGAGAATGATCTGGAGCGAACCCAGCGTCGAAAGGGTTTTACTCCCAAGCATGGGGAAGGGAAGCCCTCCCAATCTCATATAAAGTCTGATGGGAGCAGGTGGAGGAGGAAGCCTCACACTTCCAGGTCGGGTGAGAGGAGCACTTGGACGCCTGGGGGTTCTCACTCTAGGGGACCGCCGATGTGTTACAACTGCGGGAAGGTTGCGCACATAGCCCATGCTTGTCAGCAAGGGGGAGTGGGGCAAGATGCAAAGCAGGAGCAGTCTGTGCGCTCGGGTCCCAGTGCTGCAGAGAAAGGAAAGATGGCGGAGTCGAGCGCTTCTCGGTTCCAACCGGTGCAACCAAGGGCTTACAACCGTGGACAGCAAGAAGCAATCCGCGAAACCGATGTGGTGACAGGTATGAAGAAAATTTAAGTTTGCATTTGTGCTTCATACTTTTAGACCCCCTTTTTGTGAGATGTCTTGTTGTAGGCTTCGTGTTAGTTTCCGGATACCCAGCTAGGGTATTGTTCGATACGGGAGCATCGCACTCCTTTCTTGCGGAGAGCTTCGTCGGAAAAATAGGAGTTGGGTCTTTCTCGTCGGGAGCAGAGCTGAAAGTGTGCATGCCCAATGGGCCATCAATGACCACCGGGGCTAAAGGGCGCATTTGTTAGGAGCTAGACGGAGTTGTCTTTGATTTGGAAGCAGTAGTGTTACCATTAGTAGAGTTCGATGTCATTTTGGGCATGGACTGGCTTGCAGAGCAGCGCGCCAGCATTGATTGTTTATCCAAGGTAGTGACCCTAAAGAGTAAGGGGCAAGCGGAAGTCAAATTTGTGGGCATTTGTGGAGTAGCCCATTCCCTAATTACGGCCATGCAAATGATGCAGGCGGTTAACCAGGGAGGTGTGGCGCTGGTAGCGTTGTTGGAGGTTCGTCTCTCCCAGCTATCTACTGAGGAAGTGCATGTGGTGGCAGAGTTCAGGGATGTGTTTCCGATGAACTTCCTGGAGCGCCTCCTCTGCGGGAGATCGACTTCTCGATCGAGTTAGTGCCGGAGGCTAGACCGGTGTCGCGTCCCCCATTTAGGATGGCACCAAAGGAGTTAGCGGAATTTAAGGTACAGTTACAGGAACTGTTGGAGCAAGGGTATATTAGACCCAGTTCTTCACCGTGGAGCGCACCGGTGTTGTTTGTAAAGAAGAAAGACTGTAGCATGCGCCTGTGCATAGACTACCGAGAGCTGAATAAATTGACCGTCAAGAATAAGTATCTGATCCCTCAGATAGACGATTTGTTCGACCAATTGGTGGGGTCAGTGGTATATTCGAAACTGGACTTGAAGTCAGGCTACTATCAACTGCGAATTCGAGATGAGGACATACCCAAAACTGCCTTTGGTACAAGGTATGGACACTTTGAGTTTACGGTGATGCCGTTCGGGTTGACGAACGCACCATCGGTATTCATGGATCTGATGAATCGAGTATTTCGGGATTACTTGGATTTGTTTGTGGTTGTCTTCATTGATGACATCTTGGTGTACTCCAAGTCTGAAGTGGAGCATGAGACCCACTTGAGAGTGGTCCTGCAAGTGTTGAGGGAGAACCAATTGTTTGCAAAGTTCTCAAAATGTGAGTTCTGGTTAGCCAAGGTGGCATTTTTGGGCCACGTGATTAGTGGTGATTGGGTGGCAGTGGATCCAGCGAAAGTGGAGGCCATCAGAGATTGGCTGGTGTTGAGGACCGTGGCGGAAGTCCGAAGTTTTCTTGGACTAGCCGGGTATTATAGGAGATTCGTGGAGAATTTCTCGAAGATAGCTCTACCCCTCACCTCACTCACTCGCAAAGACCATAAGTTTGTGTGGACCCAAGAGTGCAGTCAAGCATTTGAGGCCCAGAAGGAGAGGCTTATGATGGCTCCAATCCTGAGTTTACCGCAAGGGACCGATGGATTTCAGATTTTCAGTGACGCATCGGGATGCGGTTTGGGTTGCGTGTTGGTGCAACATGGCAAGGTGATAGCTTTTGGGTCTAGACAGTTGAAACCTCATGAAAGGAATTACCCCATCCATGACTTGGAGTTGGCGGCGGTAATCTTCGCGTTGAAAATATGGCGACACTATGTGTATGGCGCAAGGGTGGAGATCTTCACGGATCACAAAAGTCTGAAGTACCTTCTGGACCAAAAGGACTTGAACATGCGGCAACGCAGATGGGTTGAGTTTCTTGGAGACTACGAGGTGGTGATTCAGTATACGCCAGGTAAAGCCAATGTGGTGGCGGATGCCTTGAGTAGGAAGTACTCGGGGCAAGGGAATTGGATCCAAGCCCATGATGAGCGGTTGGTACGGGAATGGGAGTCCCTTGGTTTGGAATGTGTTGCAAGAGGCGAGTCCAGCGAGGCTCGGTTGAACTGGATTGTAGTGCAAAACGAGTTGTCCGATCGTATTCGGGAAGCGACTCGATTGGATGTGGAGTTTCAACCTTTTGTGTTGGAGGCTCAAAAGGGCGAGAGCAGCGCCTGGGAGATGATTGATGGAATCTTGAGAAAGGATGGAAGAGTTTGTGTACCGCAGTTTGGCAATCTTCGTGAGGAGTTGATGTTTGAGGCTCACTTCTCAAAATACTCCATTCACTCGGGCAGTACAAAGATGTACTTGGATATGAAGAAATCCTTTTGGTGGCCGGGGTTGAAGTGAGATGTAGCTTTGTATGTGAATCGTTGCCAAACATGTGCCTTGGTGAAGGCCGAATGTCAGAAACCGGGCGGGTTCCTGAAGCCCCTTCCAATTCCTGAGTGGAAATTTGAGGACATCTCCATGGACTTTGTGCATGGTTTGCCTAAATCGCAGCATGGCAATGATGCTATTTGGGTGATCGTGGATCGCCTAACCAAGGTGGCTCACTTCATCCCAAATCGGAAAGAGGACAGCGTAGAGAAGCTGGTGGAGTTGTATGTTCGCAACATCGTGCGACTGCACGGAATTTCTAAAAGCATAGTCAGTGATCGCGATGGACGATTTACGTCCAAGGACTGGAGATTGGTTCAGAAGAGCTTGGGCACGAAGCTAAAGTTCAGTACAGCGTTCCATCCTCAAACTGATGGGCAAACGGAGAGAACGAACCGTACTATGGAGGAT
Organism: Platanthera guangdongensis; assembly: GCA_039583875.1. Lineage (NCBI taxonomy): Eukaryota > Viridiplantae > Streptophyta > Magnoliopsida > Asparagales > Orchidaceae > Platanthera > Platanthera guangdongensis. The sequence goes on along the minus strand of CM077162.1, from coordinate 117,764,946 downwards.
ATGTTGAGAATGTGCGTTCTTGATTTCGGCAAGAAGTGGTAGGATCACCTCTTCATGGTAGAATTCGCGTACAATAACAGTTTTCAAGCTAGTATAAAGATGGCGCCATACGAAGTTTTGTATGGGAGGCGGTGTCGAACGCCAGTGTCTTGGGCAGAGGCGGGAGACACCAAACTATTGGGAAAGGATGCGGTGGTTGACGCTTGTGAGTTGGTACGGACCATCCAAGAGTGTATGAAGGTGGCGCAAGACAGGCAAGCAAAATATTTTAATGCTCGTCACCGGAAGTTGGAATTTGCAGTTGGTGATTGGGTTTATTTGAAGGTCAAGTCGTTCAAAGGCGTCTCACGGGTTCGCCGACTCAAGAAGCTGAGTCCAAGGTTTTTGGGGCCTTTTGAAATTGTTGAGCGGGTAGGAGAAGCAGCTTATCGGTTGGCGCTGTCCGCAGATTTGAGTGGATTACATGACGTCTTCCACATCTCCGTTTTGAGAAAGGCCTTGGTAGAGGCTAGCGTAGTGATTAAGCCGGCATCGGTGCCGATTGAGGAAGACTTGAGGACGCGAGTCCTTCCAATTGCTATAGAGGATTCGGAGACTCGGCAGTTGCGGAATAAAGAAGTCAAACTCGTAAAAGTTCGATCGGACAACTGCGGTCGTGAGGAGTTCTCTTGGGAACGAGAACAGGCCATGCTAGAAGATTATCCAGAACTCTTCATGTCAGGTACAATTTAAGTTTTGTGCCCTTTTGTTTTGAAATTTCGGGACGAAATTCTGTTAAGTGGGGGAGAGTTGTAACACCCCAGTTTTGCAAGAGGTTCAGTCTGCAGTTCTGGAAAACTTTTTGGGTTTCTGGCAGGAGGCACACGGCCTGCGACACGGGCGTGTCGCAGGGCGTATCGAGGCCGTGTAGACACTCGGCCCAAGTGTCGACACTTTCGCTCGACAAAGTGTCGAGAGTGGGGCACACGGTCTGCGACACGGGCGTGTTGCAGGGCGTGTCGAGGCCGTGTCGACACTCGGCCCAAGTATCGTCACTTTTGCTCGACAAAGTGTCGAGAGTGGGGCACACGTCCTGCGACACGGGCGTGTCGCAGGGCGTGTCGAGGCCGTGTCGACACTCGGCCCAAGTGTCGACACTTTCGCTCGACAAAGTGTCGAGAGTGGGGCACACAGCCTACGACACGGGCGTGTCGCAGGGCGTGTCGAGGCCGTGTCGACACTCGGCCCAAGTGTCGACACTTTCGCTCGACAAAGTGTCGAGAGTGTGGCACACGGCCTGCGACACGGGCGTGTCGCAGGGCGTGTCGAGGCCGTGTCGACACTCGTCCCAAGTGTCGACACTTTTGCTCGACAGGGTGTCGAGACTGGGGCACACGGCCTGTGACACGGGCGTGTCACAGGGCGTGTCCCGCTTGGTCAACAATCTTTGCTCGACGTTTTTCCGCGGTGTCGACACAAAGCCTGTCGACGGGTGTCGAGACTTGGCACACGGCTTGGGACACGGGCGTGTCCCAGGCCGTGTCATCTCTCGGGTTGGTTTCGGGGCCGTGTTGTTGGAGGCACACGGCCGGCCACACGGCCGTGTCACTGGGGACACGGGCGTGTCGGGTTGAGCACGGGCGTGTCGGATGCCCGTGTGCGATTCCAGGCACGTCGATTTGAGACGGCTAATGAGGTACACGGCCCGGGACACGGGCGTGTGCCAGGCCATGTTCGGCCCAGATTTTCTATTTTCCAGGCGAATCGCGGCCATTCTTTTCCTGGTTTTGGGATCTAGCGGTTCAGGCCATCTCCTGGGAAGTTAAGTCCGATTTTAGGGTGGGAAACCCTCATTTGTTTTCCAAGTCTTCTCTTTCTAAGTTCTTGAGAGAAACTAGAGCAAGGAGGAAGGAGAAGAAGGTCTTGGGCTGTAGGGAGAGTTTCGGTGCTCCAAATCGCGAACCTAGCCCGGATCCGTGAAGCTTAGATCGTTGCGAAGATTTCCATCCGGCTATTTTGCCATGGCAAGGAAGAGGAGTCGGAAGGTAACGACATCTCTCCTCTCGGTCCTTAGGATGCATGTCTTAGCATCATGTATTTTCTTTCTTTCTAATTTATGGGCACCAAACTCTCAAATGAGAGGGGTTTTGGTTTGCCAAGGTTCAAGAGGAACCTCTGGGTTGATTGAGTCCGTCCCCGGCATATTTTGCATTAGAGATCCGCTTCGCTAGTGGATTAGGCATGGTGGGTGAAGTCGTAGTCGCGACCGTTACTCCGACTCGGTGATGTTGCATACGAACTTAGGGATTCGTAGAGATTTCCGTTGCGGCAAGATGTCGTTTGTGTTGTGGTGGTGATTGTCCCGTTTGCTTGAAAAGGTACGTGTAGTCGAACCCGGACAAGGTTAGCTCCTAGTGGCGGTAGATGGTTTCCTTGAGGGACAAGGTTAGCTCCGTATGAGTTGGAGATGGTTTCCTTGGTGGACAAGGTTAGCTCCGCACGAGTTGGAGATGGTTTCCTTGGTGCGCGGGAACGCTGCAGTATAAAGAGGGATTACGATGTATTTAGTCTTGGTTTGTGTTGTGCCAAGGCGTGGTTATGTCTCCGTGGTCGGCTGGCTATCCCGTGACATGTGCGTCATGTGTGGAGAGTGTCCCGGCGAGACTAGTCCCCTTCTGTGAGACTGACGAGAATGCCAAGCTTGGGGCAAGCCCGGGCAAAGAGGCCATGAGCGGGTGGGGTCCAGCAAGGCTTCTTAGAATCGGTCGGTCTGTGTTTGTTGGAATCCTGACATGAGACGTCAGAGCTTGCAGGCAAGCCCGGGGCTAAGCCCACAAGCGGGTGGGGCCTTGGCAAGAATTCCTTGTGGCGGCCTGTGCGCCGTTTGAGGGAGAGGTGTCTCCCTTAGTGTTTGCGGCTTTATGCCAATGGGGAAATGTGAGTACCCAAATGATGTGATGTTGTGCTAGATACATACGCAGTAGGGTACCTTGGGTGAAGCCCGGGTGTTGCATTCATGTTGCATAGTAGGCCCTTTCTTTATATGCTCAACCAATAGAGAACATGTTTGATGATTGAGACATCCAAGCCTGTTTTAATGTTCTTCTGTTTATAGCTATTTTTATTGCATATGAAGTGCTGACTTGCAGGTTGGAGGGTTCCCTGGGGTCCGTTAGGGGCGGCCGGGAGGAGATGTGTTGTTACACAGTTTGAGGTCAGCCTTTGCTGACCCACGTTACTAATAATTTTTACAGGGCAAGGATCGCATGCAGGAGCTAGCACGCCGGCCAAAAAGGCCTAAGCCCATGAAGTATTTTTCCCTCTTTTGTAGCACTACATTGATGATGATGTTTGTTTGAGACTCTTTTGTCCGGCTTGCATGCCGAGGTAGACTAGGAGTGCTGAGCACATTCATGATTAATGTATTATGTCTCTTTTGGACACTTGATGTTAGGCCTTAAGGCCATTTGTTTTACTCTTTAGTGGTGGATAACTTCTAGTCCTTTTTGTTTCCGCTATGTTGTGCAAGTGTTTTGAGTTTGGGTAGTTATATCAACTTATAATACTAAAGTTGTGGCGTTCGTATGCTGTGGGGCCCCGGCCGGACCCATATTATACGTCCACTACAGGGGATGTGTTACAATTTAAAAGCTTAGTTGGTGATGAGATGTGAAGGAACTCCATAGTTAAGCGTGCTTGGGCGAGAGTAGTACTGGGATGGGTGACCTCCTGGGAAGTCCCCGTACGGCCCATCTTGACTGTCGAGTTCGCTCATAAAAGGGAGGCTGTGGCCACCAACAACCCGCCTGTGGAGGGAGAGGGGTTGGGGTGCTTCGGCTGTAGCCCGGTAGCGTCGCCTAGAGCGGCGTGACGCTGTCACGTTGGATCGGCTAGGGGCATTATAATAAAAAGTGCACTTTTATTGTAACGTCCCCTTTGCCGTCCGTGGATCAACACCACTAGGCCTCCGGCGGACCGTTACCGGGCTGCAGCCCAAGCACCCCAACCCCTCTCCCTCCACAGGCGGGTTGTTGGTGGCCACAGCCTCCCTTTGATGAGGTAAACTCAATAGTCAAGCCCGCACTACGGGACTTCCCAGGAGGTCACCCATCCCAGTACAACTCCAGCCCGAGCTGCAGCTCAATTGGTGATGAGAGTTGAAAGAACTCCATAGTTAAGCGTGCTCGGGCTGGAGTAGTACTGGGATGGGTGACCTCCTGGGAAGTCCCCGTAGTCCGGGCTTGACTATCGAGTTTACCTCATCAAAGGGAGGCTGTGGCCACCAACAACCCGCCTATGGAGGGAGAGGGGTTGGGGTGCTTGGGCTGCAGCCCGGTAACGATCCGCCGGAGGCCTAGTGGTGTTGATCCACGGACGGCAAAGGGGACGTTACATGTACCCCATTCGTCGAGCTCAACTCGACGCAAGAAAAATTCGTCGAGTCAAGGAGGTCACGGCCTGGGTCACGCCCGTGTCAGTGGGCGTGTCTCGCACAAAAACGACCATTTTTCCCTGTTTTGAAAAATATTTCTGTGACGTCCTACACCATTTTTGCCTTAAGAACTTTTTACCCTTTTTTTGTTTCCTGAACCAGCAACTTATTTTGAGCAACATTACCCGGGCGCGAAAAAGTGCAAGCATTCCCTAAGAGGCCTCACCGAGTCCCCAATTTGGACTCCGGTTTGCTGGGGAATCGTGCAACTCGGCAACCAAAATAGCCACTTGCAAGCCCGCGGGAAAAACCCTGCTCGAGCAACGGTCAGAGCCAACGTAACGCTCATCATGCGTACGCAAGCAAACAAAAGCCGGGGCGTTACACCCCCCCCCCCCCCCCCCCCCTCGCTAGAGTAAATCAGGTCTAACCCCTCCTTTTAATGGGTATCAGAGCAGTGTTCCTTTGGTTGTACAAGCTAACCCTTGAACCAAAAGATCCTTTGTTAGATCTGATCCTTAATTCTCTAAGGTTTATTCATTTCACAGTATGGCACAGAACAAGGACTATGCAAGCACCAGACCTCTAGTGTGCAACTTAAATAAGTTTCACATTTGGAAGGCAAGAATCAAACTTTATATGAATTCCATTGATGAGGATATCTATAATTCTATTTTGACATGTCCTCCTCAACCAACAACATCTACATCTACATCAACACCAAGCACAAATATTGTTCCACCACCTGAGTGGACAAATGCTCAGAAGAAGACCAAGATTGCTGATGCAAAGGCCATGAATATTCTGGCTCAGACTATATCTGATGACATCTTCCAGAAGGTGGCTGAATGCATATCAACCAAGGCTATTTGGGACTCTCTTAACCATATAGTAGCTGGTTCTGCTGATGAGAGGAAAGATAGAAGATCAACTTTCATCTCCCAGTATGAGAATTTCAAGAAGGATGAGTCAGAATCTATTGCTGACATGTACAACAGATTGAGCTCAATAATCAATGAGCTGAAGACTTTAGACAAGGACATCACACTTATAGAAGTGAATGATAAGATCCTTATGTGCTTCCCAAGCTCATGGGATTTCAGGATCTGGCCAATCAAGGAGGCCAGGAGTTTAAATGAGATTTCCACAGAATCTATATTGGGAAAGCTCAAATCTTATGAGCAGCTGATAAAGTCTAGACAAGCTGCAGAACAAAGGACTCCTCCACTATTAAGAAAGGAGCAAAGCATAGCATTCAAAGCTACTAAAGAATCTACAACTCCAGCATCAAGTGAAGAACTCCTAAGTCTCTTAGCCAAGAGATTCTACAAAATGGCTAGGAAGGATTTCAGGAGAAAGTCATCTAGGCATGATGACAAACCCAGGTATGATAAGACACCCACTAAAGAAATATTGTGTTTTGGGTGCACGAAACCTGGACACTTTATATCAGAGTGTCCAAAGAATAAGAAGAAAGAAAGAAGAAGAGAGAAGGACTCCAGAAGACAACAATACAGCGGGCCTTCCTCCAGCAAACAAAAAAAGAAGGAGAAGGGTTTTGTGGCTGAGACATGGAGTGAAATTGAAGAAGAATCATCATCTTCAAGCTCCGGTGAAGTTGAAGAGGATGCAAAGGACAAGGAAATGTGCTTGATGGTCATTGATGCATCAAGCACCCATTCTGAAGCTGACCAATCAGACACTGAAGAACCTTTTATCTAAAGAGGATTATGTATTGTCCTCTTTTGATTTTGATTCAGAAGAATTTAAAATTGAGTTTAAATCTATATGTCTTGACTTAATTAACTCTGAAAAAATAATTAAACAACTTAAAGACAAAATAAGTGAACAAGAAAACATGTTGTCAAAAAATAACAAGTTAAAAGATGAATTAACCCTAGCAAATGAACAAATTATATCTTTAAAATCTGAGCTGGCTGAGGCACGGAAACTTGAAGAATCCCTGAATGGGAGAAGCATCAAGTTGATGGACATCACTAGCACAGTTAATTCCAGACTTAATGGAAAGTTGGGCTTAGGTGCTTCATCAAGCCAACCTCCACGCATTCAGAAAAATATATTAACCACCCCAATAAAATTTGTTTCTGAAAAGGGTAAGGAGAAAGTAGAAGATAACAATCTTAATCAAACTGAACTTACACACAAGAATAAGAAAAGAAGAAATAATAAGAAAAATAAAAACCAAAACAATGTTCAGCAGTTTTCGTCAAACTCCGATCGACAAAACATGTACAGTTCGTGGAGCTCAAGTCGACGAACTCTGGAAGCAAACTTCTACTATAACCATTCTCTGAACTGCGATCGACGAAACCAGTATGGTTCGTCGACCATAGATTGACGAAATTGGGGCCCAGAAAATGAATATCTTCATTCTCTGAGTAGAGTTCGACGAACTCATCCCCATTCATCGACCTCAGATCGGCGAACGTACCTGAATTAGTCGAACCCAGTTCAGTCCAACAAAAAATTTGATTTTGCTAAAACTCATAACCAACCAAGAACATTTAGTAATCTATTTAATCAATGGATCATTCCACCTAGGAAATACCACCCCTTAGGATATAAATGTCAACATGAATACTCATATATATCCTGTTTTAATTATTTAAAGAAAGATGGACCCATGGTCACTTGGGTCAAGAATAACTAACTTTTATTTATGCAGGTGAAGAACTGTCCAGCTTCTAATCAACAATGGTATCTGGACAGTGGATGCTCCAAGCATATGACTGGCAGCAAGGACAACTTAATCAAATACAAGTCCAAGCTGGGACCAAAGGTGATCTTTGGTGACTCCAATTATGGCCAGACTGAAGGCTTTGAAGAAGTTATGATTGGGGCAGTAACCTTCAAAAAGGTTGCATATGTAAGTGGACTAAAGCATAATATCATCTCTATAAGTCAATTATGTGATGAATGTTATCAGGTAACTTTTAACTCAAGTTCTTGCATTATTTCTACTAAAGAGAACAAAACGGTTTTAATTGGAAATAGACAAGGCAACATTTATATAGTTAATTTTAAGTCTGCCAAAACAGAGATCTGCCTATTTAATCAAATCAATAATAATAATGACCTTTGGCATAGGAGATTAGGTCTTGTTAATTTGAAAAACAATGCCAAACTATCTAGGGACAACCTTGTTAGAGGATTGCCTTCTTGCCCCTACAAGAAGGAAAGCATTTTTCAGGGCTTTTCATGGTCGTTCATTCCTTTCAACTAGGATCCAACGGTCCTGAGATCTCCCTGTAGTTATAAGGCCATGAGTTAAGGATAAACTCTCTCATTATCAAAGGCCTTTCTCTCTCTTTCTAAAGAGGTGGAGAGTGGGGAGAGCAAAGGAGGAGGAGGAGGAATCCGGCTGCCGGTGGAGCTTTAGAGCCCCGCATCGCATGCCGAGTCCAGATCCGTGGAGGCAAGGCCATTGCGGTGCGTTTCGTCCGGCTAGTTTTCCAAGACTCCAAAGCGATCGTCAAGGGTAATGATCTTTCTTCCTTGGACATGTGAAGTCCTTAATTTGGCATATGCATGTGTTTCCCCAACCAAAAGGTGGATTATTGAGGGATTCCCCAAGATGTCTTGCATGTAGATCCGGAAATGTGTAGTACAGAATAGGCATACTATGTGATGCCCATATGGACAGGTTGGTCTGGATTGGTGATGTTTTATTTTGCGCACCGGAGAGGAATCCGCGTATAAATGAGTATGTTTGTGGATTCGGTGGGTTGTGTCTGTAAAGGGTAGTAGCAGGAAGTACTTGAGTGAAATTCTAGGAAAAGTCCCGCAAAGTGCTTGTATGCTATGAAAGACCAGTGTTTCTGGAACTACAGGTGGCTGCAGTGATTGTTGGATGGTTTATACAGATAAGGTTAGGGCTGGGGATGGAAAGTGAGTTCTGTCGCTAATGTCGGGCGATAGTGAGTGTCGCTGGAGATGGCTCCTAGCTAACCTGCGATTGTGAAGCCAGTCCTTAGGAGACAGTGTGGCTATTTGTGAGCTTTGCGAGCTCTTGAAAAGGCTTCGTGCCGAACGGATAAGGGGAGGCCGACCCGCGTTCGTCTTATCATTGAACTGACGATTTGAGCAACGGGAAAAGGCTGAACTATCTCTATATTATTGTTATCTGCCATGAGTGCCTGGGCTATTGGCATTCGGCAGAAACACATAATGAGAGTATTATGCATGCGCGCCATTAAGACTAAATTCTCCGGATGAAGGCCGTTGTTGATGCACAAAATCGAAAATGGAGCTGGGCACCACCAGCTAACGGTTCGAGCACTAGGGAAACGAAGGTAAAAGAGGAGACTATCGAATAGTCGGTTACTAGCGGTTGAAGCTGTGGGACAGAAAGAGAGGCCGCTGGCCACAGCAACAGCAGAGTTTGCCCGCCGCGGCTTAAATGCCACTCCTGCGACGGGCTTTCCTTTTATTAAAAGTGAAGCGGTTACAAGAAGGTGGAAAAAGGTTAAGCCAACCAGACAGCAAGCCGCAAGGCACTAGGCTTGAGACCACATCTCTTAACAAGCGAGCTCCTAGATACAAGTCAGCGTGCTTTGGGGAGTGCTACCTCCCCCTATTTATAGGCTTAGGGGCCTGCCCAAGCGGGCAGGGCTAAATATTTCGGCTGCCCAGGGTACAGGAGAACCGGGCAGAGGTGAGCGGAAACAAATAAGCAAAAGAGAAGAAAGGAGGTAATCCACACGGCCTGGCGGATTCCTCCTTGCGAGCTGGTCGCCTGGGCCTTGGGACTTGGCGTTGAACAGTGCTGGTACTTACGGTGGCTTGATGTGGAGACCGCCCGGCTTCTCTGTCAATCAGTCGAGTTGACCTGTGTGGTAGCTAGAAATCACAGGCCGCCCAGTCTTGCAAGCTGTGCAAACTGCTCGTGGATTCTGGGCTTAACATAATCCCCGCACATTTTTAAGTTTCGAAAAAACTTCGAAAATGTAGAACTAAGCCGGAGACCGCGACTGCCTCTAATGCACCTGCGTCTATAAAATGCCATGAACCTCATCATTCTTCAAGATCTCTGCCAAGTCACGGTTCGCTACTCGCCACTTGCGGTCAGAATTTTTCAAGCCGGCGCGGTCTTCCGCAAGATGGACGTCATGTCGTCAATGATAGACAGCGAGAAGAAATCGGTTGAGAAGAAAAAGTGGAAAACCAAAAGCCAGAAATCTCTGAAGGACAGCCCGTGGAGAAGACAAATAAACCAATTACTCCAGTGGCTTTTAACTCTGCAAAGAAGCCGATTGAAACCGTCGGCAAATCTTTACAGGCCGCGACTACAGTTGAAGTGGCTTCCAAGGCTGCCATACTGCAAACCGACACTGCCAAGTCCTTTGAGATAGCTTACTCGCCATCAGGTGAATCCCTCTTAAGGATAGCTAAGGCAGAGGAGAGGAGCGTTGAGTCTGGCAAGCCGGGCGGACTGGAGAGCATAGCAGATGTGGTCGACATTGAGGATAACGAGCCGGAGAAGTTGCGGGATGTCGCGCGGACTTTAGCTGAAAAGAGCAAGTGGGAAAAAATGGTAGTAGGCCCCTTGAAATGGTAGAGGAGAAGGAGTGAGACCCTCGAGGAAAGGATGAAGAGTAAAGTGCGGAAGATGCAGGCTGAAAATCGGAATGTTTCCATAAAGATCGGAGCGGCTAGTCTTCAACATAGGCCGCGGGAGAAAGAGGTACCCGGAAGTCCGTCCACACCACCCTCCAAACCGAACGAGCCAGAGAATGAATCTGCGGCTAGCGAGATGGTTAGCGACATCCTGAAGGGCATGGAGACTTTACAGCAGCAGGATAAGTGTTTGGAGTCCCCGGCGGCTTCTGAAGAGGCCGAGTGCCCTGATGTCGAAGTCACTGGGGAGAAGCTTGGTTGGCCAGCTTCCGCGGTTTCTGAAGGAGCCGAAAAATTGAGACTTCGAGAGAAAATGGAAGAGATGAAGAAACTGATCGCCGGGAAACAAGTGGGAACTGCATTTCCTCTTCTGTAAGGTAAACATGGACAAGTTAAGCGAACTATAAATTTCTACAAGTCGCAGTCATGGAAGAAGGGGGCGGACACAATTTTAAACCGGTCGGCCAGCTTTTTCCTGACCACGACTCCACTGAAAAGTAGAGTTAAGGAAACCAAGCGGCTATGGAAAGAAAAGCTAAAGCAGATAGATCCCGAACGATTCACGCGGCCAATGTTTAGATACCATACCGTGGGCATTGAAGGAGATAAAAACCAAACCGCCGGTATCATTATACCAATTTTCTTGCAAAAAGGTCGCAATTATCCGACCAAATCTGACCGTGATTTATCTCATCCAGGTGAACCAGAAGCCGCGATGAAACCGGGCGACCTGACTTCCTTCTTGCCCATGCTATCGCCGCCTCCGCCAAGTGTCCGCGATAAAAGGATGGATGAATTCCAGAAGGAAGTCGATGCCTTGTAGGTGAGTGTAAGGGTACACGCCGAAGCCCTGCAGATTAAGGAGGATGAACAGCGGGCTGCACAGGAGGCCGCCGAGAGAAGAATTCAAGAGTTGCAGACCACCTTGGAGCAGGAGACCACAAGGCTACACTCCGTATTGGAAGCCGCTGAGGGGAAGATAGTGGAGATGCAGGCCACCTTGGAGCAGGAGAGGATGGAGAAACTGGACATGCAAGCACTGGTGCTGATGGCCGGGCGACGTGAGAGAGAGAGAGAAGAAATTCGCTACCTTGAGGAGGGAAAAGAACAAGGTCCTCCAGCGGAGGCCGACAGAGACCAGCGGCCAGCAGTAGTGACTTCTGGAAAGTTGTCGCACACAAATCGCCCGACTTCTGTTGAGACTTCGAATCTACCGGAGGTCGCGGCGGCTGGGCAGGCCGTAGTATCTAGCAGGCTAGAGGCTCGGGCTCTTCAAATGATTCCATTTGCCAGAGTAGAGCGCAACGCCACATGGGTTCACCGGTCTCTGCATTCACTTCACCATCTGGTTAGCCAGGTGTACGCTGTGATTGTTCAAACCAGTGACCAAGTTGCATGGATAGGTCGAGAGGGACCGGAGGGCGATAAGCAAGGCTGAGTTATTCGATCGAATTAAGCCGCACGAATAAACAAAACTTTGTGTTATGATATAATTTTTTTCTCTGGATGCTGGACAAACTGGTTGTTATAGACAATTGTTGTATGTTTATTATTCTACGAACTATTTGTGGTTTATGCGGCTTTTATTTTATGGCCACCATATATGTACTTTGTCTCGAAATATCCAAGTACAGGAACTTAGCCGCATGGTTTGGCGAACAGGTCGCCCTCTTGAAAGTATGATATCCACTTATGCTCTGTCACGAAAATTTTCTAAGTGCAGGAACGCGGCCGCGTGGACTGATGGACTGAGCTGCGGTTTGACCGTGGTGCTAATATGTATTTCTTGCAGGATGATGTCGTACGGCTTGATGACTAGCCGCGATTTGACGTCCACCACTGTACCTTTCCTGGGTTTTTATAAATATAGACTATTCCGGAGATTTCTGCACAAGACAAACAAGATGCGAGCTAAATCGAAGTCAATGCAGTCTGACAAGGCGAGCGCGGTTAGGACTGACACGGCTTCTGCTTTTCACTCTGCTGACCATAAATAATGTCGGCTCACCCAAGCCGAGATGGACAACTTTGTTGAGAAGTATATGCAGGGCAGTCCGCTGATCGTGTGGCTTCTGCTGCCAAGCAAGAGAATCAATTCCTCGAACGCAAACCAAATAGCCATTCCTATTGATCATTTTGACTTTCGCTTCCGATTACCGGTCATGATGGAAGCCATAGCAATTTTTGACCATTATGGCATAGTTCCCGGACAATTGCCGCCAAACTCTATAGGCACTATTTTTAGCTTTATCTCATACTTGAGGTTGGAAAGAGTCTTGTTGGGTATTGTATCCACAACGTACCTGATTTGAAGAAGCCCCTGAACAAGCTAAGGTAAATAGACAATGTATTTAATGAAATCTTTCAAGTTGTGCTTGCAGTTATTCCACGTTAAGTGCACTCCAATGTCAGGGTGCAGTAGGTCAATATACACGGGTCTGCACGACGTAATCCCTCGTTGAGCAGATCAGTGTGTTGGCCTACGTGTACTCTCTCTATTGGAGTGTACTTATTTTCAAGTACAGGGCTGTGATAATGCAAGAGCAGACAAGGAGCAAGGATGGGTCAAGGAGCAGCTCATGGGTGGAAAGACGAAAAATCGTCTAAGTGATAATCGACGAGAATCACCAAGTGATTCTCGCCGATTCGGCGAGAATCATTAGTGATTCTTGCCGAATCGTCGAGAATCACTGGCTGATTCTCGCCGGCTAAATCAGAGCGTGTCAATAAGTCAAAATCGACGGGAATCACCTTTGATTCTCGCCGAATCGACGAGAACCACCTTCGATTCTCGCCGATTCGACGAGAATCACCTTCAATTCTCGCCGATTTTGCCTTAGACGATTTTCTGGATCCCGCTGGACCGGATCAAACGTTAAGACGCTGATTTGAACCGATTTTAGGGTTTCTTCAGGTGGGACCCATAACGGTCATAAAGGAGTATTCTACCGTATAAATACACGCGTATTTTGAACAGTAAAAAGATAGAAAAAGACGAAGCTGCGCCGCCGACCTTGACCTAGATCGCGATACCTGCTCCGCCGCCGTCGCCGCTCGTGCTAGTTGTTCGCCGCTTTTGATCGTGATTCTTCCAGATCTTCTGGCGACAGAAGCTTAGCCAAGCATAGCGTCTCACGCGTCTAACCAGAGATCCTTTGTCTCTTGATTCGTTGATCGGGAAAACCTTCCCCTTCCGAATCGATCGAGACGATCGATCCTAGTGTGACTGTTGGTAGACCTTGCTAGCTTTGCTACGAAGATTGAATCTCCAAAGTACAGCAGCCGCACACCGTTGTCGCCGCCGATCCCGAGAACCAAGCCGCTGCCCTTCTTGCCGCCGCCGGTGTAACGCCCCGAAACTCAAAGGAGCAAAGGGGGACGTTTTGGGCCAGTTTTGGTTTCTGGCTGACGGCACACGGCCTGGGACACGGGCGTGTCCCAGGGCGTGTCAAGTGTGTGCCGACACTTAGTCGCGAAGTCGTCGAGTTATACTCGACGATTCGTCGAGAAAGGGCACACGGCCTGCGACACGGGCGTGTCGCAGGGCGTGTCGACCCGTGTCGACACTTAGCCGTGAAATCGTCGAGTTATTCTCGACGATTCGTCGAGAATGGGCACACGGCCTGCGACACGGGCGTGTCGCAGGGCGTGTCGACCCGTGTCGACGATCGTCAAGGTGAAATCGTCGAGATTCACTCGACGATCGTCGATACAAGGCACACGGCCTAGGACACGGGCGTGTCCAAGGCCGTGTCATCCAGTCGTCGTTCTCCCCTCGACGAAATGCCCCGTGTACACGGCCTGGGGGCCCAGGCGTGTCAATGTGACACGGGCAAGGACACGGGCGTGTCCTAGAACCCGTGCAGTGCTCGGGTTGGAAACGGGGGAAAATCATGGGGTACACGGCCGGCTACACGGCCGTGTCAGCTGGAACACGGGCGTGTCAACTCGAACACGGGCGTGTTCGATACCCGTGTGCGTGTTCAGAAGATTCGATTTTGACGGCGAATGCGGCACACGGCCCTGGACACGGGCGTGTGCCAGGCCGTGTTCGGCCCAGTTTGGGCATTTCAGCCCCGAATCAAAGCCGCTCGTTTTCTTAGGTTGAGATCCGACGGCTAGGGATGGTTCCTGAGAGTATATACTCGGGTTTGACTTAGAAAAATCCACACTTTTCACCCCTTTTCATCTCTCCAAACCCTTGGAGAAAGAAGAGCTAAGGCAAGAGGAAGAGGAGCTAGATCCGCCATTAGAGGAGCTTCGGAGCTCCGAATCGCAAGCCGACTCCGGATCCACGGAGGCAACGCAAGTGCGGTGATTTCTATCCGATTACATTTCGATGGCGCCAAAGAGGAACGCAAGGGTAACGATCCTCACTTGTGAGCATGATAGCTCTCTTTCTTAGCATAGGAAGCCCTCTCTCGCGAGTTTGCGAAGAGTTGGAGGCGTTCCTTCGGGTAGATATGTAAAGTCCCCGTTGTTTAGCGTCCGTATGCGAGAACGGACATAGGCATTTTGGTTGAAGCCTACCCGGACATGTTAGTCCGGATCGGTGATGTTGCATTGCATAAGGCCGGAGAAGACTCCGTGCTATTTGGTGTTTTCGGGTTTTCTACGCGGTAGATTGCAGCAGGGAGCCTTGGGGACTAACCCAAAGGTGCACCCGGAAAACTGGGCGGACACGAGGTCTTGCCAACTTGGTGGCTTGGAAGCCAACTTGAACAAAACCGGGTTATGTGACTTGTGATGAAAATGGGACTCGGTAGAAGTTTGACCTGCGCATATGGTTTAAATTACCGTTGCGGGCGCATATGGTTTAAATTACCGTTGCGTTGTGAGCACGGGTTAGATGGAACCGTACCCACTCTATGTCGTTCGGATTAGGGCCGTTGGCATAGATGAGGGTCTTCGGCGGTCTATGGTTTTAATTACCGTGACCCATGCCAGGAAGACAAACTGCTCATTGTTTGGCCGTCCAAGAGAGGATGGCGGTGAGTCGGCAGACTTAGACTGCGTTCACCAAGAATGTGCCCTGAGTGCACGGGGTGTGTGGCCGTTGAGCCTCCGCCTGTGATGAAATGACTATATTTATAATGCTCGCTTATGCTAATGAAATGCAGGGAAGGAGCATCGCCGCCCCGAGTTGGGGGCGGGATCGTTATAATTTGGTCAGCATTGCTGACCGTTGCTTTGTTTGCCACCGTGCGGTGGTTTGTTTGCTTGCAGGTGCAGCTGGACCGAGCGGTCAATAGCGGGCTAAAGCCCTTTTTGCGAAGCTGGCCCTCGAAGGCCCAAGTGAAATGTTTTCTATTTTTATTCATGTATGGCCGGCCTGCGTGCCGAGGTTGGTAAATCATGTAACGGACAAGTGAAACTTTTTGTAAGGCCTTAAGGCCAATGTTTGGGTATTTTTGTATACATTCCTAAATGTTGTATTAGTGGACATTCGTGCTCTTATGCTGGGTTCTTGTTTACAACTTATATTAACTGCTTCCGCTAGAATGCTCTGTGTAGGACGTTGAGATTGGTTGGTTGGTTTCCATAAGTAACCACCCGGTCTGTCTGTGGTATATGGCGTCGGGCCCCGGCCGGACCTACTGCTATATGTTATGCGACGGATAGGGGGTGTTACAATTTGGTATCAGACTACTGGTTTTGGTTGGGCTTGAATTGAATTCGTGGGCGAATTCTTTTTAAGGGGTGGTGAGCACATTGTGTGCGTCATCGTTATAACAGTAAAAAGAACCCATGAATGTCCACTTAGGAATGAAAATACTCGTGTTTGAGGAACCTGCGTGTTCCTATAATTGCTGTTTGCAATTTATTTGGTCGCTTAACGGTGTTTTGTACCACTATAGGTGACCCGAAGTGGTGTTGGGCCGTCAGAACGCCGAGGTTCTGAAGCTAGTAGTGCACCAGACGTTGCTCCAGCAACACCTTTGTCGGCTGAAAATATACAATTGGTGGCTGAAGCGGTGTTGGCCGTGATCAATGCGCAGCCTGGAAGGCAAGCGCAGCAGCCCGCTCCTGTGATGGAGCAAGTACCTCTGCAAGAGGCGGAGCCGAGGAGGATGGAGCAAGTGGTTGTAGAACCAATAGTGCCAAGGAGGGCGACTGAGAGGCAGTTGAAGCATGTAATGAGCTTTAACCCTCCGTTATTCTCGGGGTTGGGAACCCCATCGCAGGCTGAAGACTGGCTCTCTAGGGTGAAGAGAGTCATGACAGCGACGGAGACGGAGGAGTGGCAAATGACCACCATCGCTACGTTCCTTCTGGATGGGGAAGCGAGGATGTGGTGGGAAGGTTTGGAGCTGCATCATTTGAGAGGTAGACAACTGATACCTCCCTTCTACTCAGAGGATTTCAATGGAGAATGAGTTCCTGAAGTTGGTGCATCGTGAGAGGAGCGTGGATGAATATCTCCACGAGTTTACGCGGTTGAGTCGTTATGCTAGCTCCATCATCATGGATGAGGAGCGCAAGACTAATCGTTTTTATGAAGGCTTGAGGGATGAGCTGAGATTGTTACTGTCGGGGCCAATGACGCAGGGTTTCTTAACCTTGGTCAATACTGCCCGGTCCTTGGAGAAGGACATGAAGAGTGTACAAGCGAAGAAAGGCTTGGGCGAGAAGAAATCTGGGTTCAAAGTGCCGACTACTTCAAAGTCTGGCTATCAAAGATTCTTTAAGAAGCATAGGACTTCGGGTCCAGCTCCTTCTGGTGCTTCTGGGGCGACTACGAGTCGGACCCCGGGCGCGTGCTTCACTTGTGGCAAGACGGGGCATTTCGCCCGTGATTGTTGGAGCGGACGTCCTAAGTCCGAAAGGAGGCCAGGAGCTACCTACGAAGAGAAGGGAAAGGCGGTGGAGTCGACCGCATCTCACTATGCTCCGGCCCAACCAAGGGTTTACAATCTTGGCCAACAGGAGGCCATTAAACAAGCTGACGTGGTGACAGGTACGGTTTAATTTATAGCAAGTCAATTCCTTTATATGCTTGTTATGTATATGTTACCTTACCACTGCTTGTTTAGGATTTGTAATGATTTGTGAAAATCCCGCACGAGCACTCTTCGATACGGAGGCTTCACACTCCTTCTTGTCCGAAGGATTTATATCACGCATCGGAGTCCCTTCTTCGATGGCGAAGGACAAGTTGGATGTGTTGTTGCCCAATGGGTGTTCGATGCGAGCGGTTAGGATCTGCGAGGTTAAGACTCGTATTGGAGAGCAGGAGTTCGACCTGCGGGCGTCTTTACTTCCGTTAGTGGAGTTCGACGTCATATTTGGCATGGACTGGCTCTCGGAGCAGCAGGCCCATATAGATTGCGGTAGCAAGGAAGTCAAGCTGGGAGCGAGTCGTGAGACGACTTTTACGGGCTTAAAGGGGTCGAGCAAGACGTTGATGTCTGCTCTTCAGGTGGTGAAGGCGGTTCGTGCTGGAGCAGAACTGTTCTTTACACTAGTGGAGGTTGCAAAGCCGAAGCCCGCGTTGGATTGTATTTCAGTGGTATCGGAATACCCTGATGTGTTCCCCACAGATCTTCCTGGAGCCCCGCCTCAACGGGAGATAGATTTTACGATCGAGCTAGTGCCAGGTGCAAAGCCTGTGTCACGATCTCCGTATCGGCTAGCGCCTAAGGAAATGGCGGAGCTGAAAGTTCAACTGCAAGAGTTGTTGGAGCAAGGGTATGTGCGCCCGAGTTCTTCGCCTTGGAGCGCACCGGTCCTCTTTGTTAAGAAGAAGGACGGAAGCTTGAGATTGTGTATTGATTATCGGGAGCTAAACAAGCTGACTGAGAAGAATAAGTACCCGATCCCTAGGATTGATGATCTCTTTGATCAGTTAGTCGGGTCGACGGTGTACTCGAAGTTAGATCTCAAGTCTGGGTACTATCAGCTGCGGATAAGGGAGAGTGATATCCCGAAGACAGCGTTTAGTACGAGATACGGGCATTATGAGTTTACGGTCATGCCGTTTGGGCTGACTAATGCGCCGTCAGTGTTCATGGATTTGATGAACAGGACGTTCAGGGAGTACTTGGACCATTTCATGATCGTCTTCATCGACGATATTTTGGTGTACTCGCAAAGTGAGGAAGATCACTTCAAGCATCTTCATTTGGTGCTGGAGATGCTAAGGAGAAACCAGTTGTATGCCAAGTTCTCGAAGTGCGAGTTTTGGCTATCCTCAGTAGCGTTCCTCGGGCATATAGTGAGTGGAGAGGGTATTGCGGTGGATCCGGCGAAGATTGTTGCGATACGGGAGTGGCCTGAGCTTGCTACGGTAGCAGAAGTCCGGAGCTTTTTGGGGCTTGCCGGTTATTATAGGCGCTTCGTAGAGAACTTCTCGCGGATAGCGCTACCTCTCACTACTTTGACGAGGAAGGAGCATAAGTTCGTTTGGACGCCGGAGTGCGCGCGAGCTTTTGAGGAATTGAAGTGTCGGTTGACCACGGCGCCTGTGTTGAGTTCGCCGGTTGGGACCGAAGGCTATGAGATATATAGCGATGCTTCAGGCAGCGGTTTGGGTTGTGTGCTACTGCAGCACGGAAGCGTGATAGCTTATGGCTCGAGACAGCTAAAAGTGCACGAGAGGAATTATCCGGTCCATGACTTGGAGTTAGCGGCCGTGATTTTTGCCTTGAAGCTGTGGAGACACTATTTGTACGGTGTGAAGATTGATATCTACACCGATCACAAGAGCCTAAAGTACCTGATTGATCAGAAGGATCTGAATATGCGGCAGCGTAGATGGATGGAGTTCTTAGGGGACTATACATTCAAGATCCACTACGTGCCTGGCAAAGGGAATGCGGTTGCGGACGCGTTGAGTCGTCGAGCCCCAGCTCAAGCGAATTGGCTATCAGTGCTTGATGAGCGGTTGGTTCAGGAGCTGGAGGCGTTGGAGATTGTTTGTGTGGATAGACAATCTAGTGCTGAAGCAGTGCTGAATTGGACTGAAGTCCAATATGACCTGGCTGATCGGATTCGGCAGGCTTTGGATATGGATGCTCATATGAAGCAGTTCATGATAGAGGCTTTGGATGGGTCAAATTCCCAATTCGTTGTAGAGGACGGATTGCTGTGGAAAGACGGTCGTCTGTGCGTCCCAAGCGTGGGCAATTTACGGGTGGAGTTGTTGTACGAGGCACACCATACCAGGTACTCGATTCACCCGGGGAGCACGAAGATGTACCGCGATGTAAAGAAGCTATTTTGGTGGCCGGGTTTGAAAAAGGATGTGGCGCTATACGTAGCGAAGTGCCAAACCTGCGCCTTAGTAAAGGCGGAGTGCCAAAAGCCGGGAGGATTTCTTAAGTCCTTGCCTATTCCGGAGTGGAAATTTGACGACATCTCTATGGACTTTGTGCACGGTTTGCCAAGGTCGCAAAAGGGGAACGACGCCATTTGGGTGGTCGTGGATCGATTAACGAAGGTATCGCATTTTATTCCGCATAGGAAGGACGATCCGGTGGAGAAGCTGGCGAAGCTCTATGTAGATAATATAGTACGGCTTCATGGTGTGCCCCGCAGCATCGTGAGTGACCGAGATGGGCGGTTCACGTCCAATGATTGGAGGCTGGTGCAGCAAATGTTGGGAACAAAGCTGAAGTTTAGCACAGCCTTCCATCCGCAAATGGATGGGCAGACCGAGAGGGTCAATAGAACCATGGAAGACATGCTTCGCATGTGTGTTTTGGACTTTGGAAAGCAATGGGAGGACCACCTTTATTTGGTGGAGTTCGCATACAACAACAGCTACCAAGCAAGTATTCAGATGGCACCTTTCGAGGCCCTATATGGTAGAAGATGTCGCACGCCGTTGTCTTGGTTAGGAACGGGCGAGTCGAAGTTGTATAAGCGATCGGAAGTGGATGGTGCTACTTCTTTGGTGAGAACCATTCGGGAGAGGTTACTCATCGCTCAGGACCGGCAAGCAAAGTACTATAATGCCAAGCACAGGAACGTGGAGTTCGCTGTGGGTGATTATGTGTACCTAAAGATCAAGCCGTTCAAGGGTGTCTCGCGGGTGCGACGATTGAAAAAGCTAAGCCCGAGATATCTTGGACCGTTTGAGGTTCTGGAGCGAGTTGGAGAAGCGGCCTATAGGTTGAAGCTTTCTGTGGAGCTAAGTGGTTTACACGATGTATTCCACATTTCGGTGCTTCGGAAGGCGGTGCAAGAGCCTACGCAAGTGATCGCGGTCGATCAAGTGCCGGTGGATAGTGGGCTAACGACAAAGGTAAAGCCCGTGCGGATTGAGGACTCGGAGGTCAAGCGGCTACGCAATAAAGAGATCAGGATGGTCAAGGTCCGATGGGACAATTGCGGTCGTGAGGAGCTCTCCTGGGAGCGAGAGCAGACTATGCTTGACGAGTATCCGGAGTTGTTCCGCTCAGGTACAAATGTTGTTTTTGTATATCTTTCATTTATGTAATTTCGTGGGCGAAATTCTTTTAAGAGGGGGAGAGTTGTAATGCCCCGAAACTCAAAGGAGCAAAGGGGGACGTTTTGGGCCAGTTTTGGTTTCTGGCTGACGGCACACGGCCTGGGACACGGGCGTGTCCCAGGGCGTGTCAAGTGTGTGCCGACACTTAGTCGCGAAGTCGTCGAGTTATACTCGACGATTCGTCGAGAAAGGGCACACGGCCTGCGACACGGGCGTGTCGCAGGGCGTGTCGACCCGTGTCGACACTTAGCCGTGAAATCGTCGAGTTATTCTCGACGATTCGTCGAGAATGGGCACACGGCCTGCGACACGGGCGTGTCGCAGGGCGTGTCGACCCGTGTCGACGATCGTCAAGGTGAAATCGTCGAGATTCACTCGACGATCGTCGAGACAAGGCACACGGCCTAGGACACGGGCGTGTCCAAGGCCGTGTCATCCAGTCGTCGTTCTCCCCTCGACGAAATGCCCCGTGTACACGGCCTGGGGGCCCAGGCGTGTCAATGTGACACGGGCAAGGACACGGGCGTGTCCTAGAACCCGTGCAGTGCTCGGGTTGGAAACGGGGGAAAATCATGGGGTACACGGCCGGCTACACGGCCGTGTCAGCTGGAACACGGGCGTGTCAACTCGAACACGGGCGTGTTCGATACCCGTGTGCGTGTTCAGAAGATTCGATTTTGACGGCGAATGCGGCACACGGCCCTGGACACGGGCGTGTGCCAGGCCGTGTTCGGCCCAGTTTGGGCATTTCAGCCCCGAATCAAAGCCGCTTGTTTTCTTAGGTTGAGATCCGACGGCTAGGGATGGTTCCTGAGAGTATATACTCGGGTTTGACTTAGAAAAATCCACACTTTTCACCCCTTTTCATCTCTCCAAACCCTTGGAGAAAGAAGAGCTAAGGCAAGAGGAAGAGGAGCTAGATCCGCCATTGGAGGAGCTTCGGAGCTCCGAATCGCAAGCCGACTCCGGATCCACGGAGGCAACGCAAGTGCGGTGATTTCTATCCGATTACATTTCGATGGCGCCAAAGAGGAACGCAAGGGTAACGATCCTCACTTGTGAGCATGATAGCTCTCTTTCTTAGCATAGGAAGCCCTCTCTCGCGAGTTTGCGAAGAGTTGGAGGCGTTCCTTCGGGTAGATATGTAAAGTCCCCGTTGTTTAGCGTCCGTATGCGAGAACGGACATAGGCATTTTGGTTGAAGCCTACCCGGACATGTTAGTCCGGATCGGTGATGTTGCATTGCATAAGGCCGGAGAAGACTCCGTGCTATTTGGTGTTTTCGGGTTTTCTACGCGGTAGATTGCAGCAGGGAGCCTTGGGGACTAACCCAAAGGTGCACCCGGAAAACTGGGCGGACACGAGGTCTTGCCAACTTGGTGGCTTGGAAGCCAACTTGAACATAACCGGGTTATGTGACTTGTGATGAAAATGGGACTCGGTAGAAGTTTGACCTGCGCATATGGTTTAAATTACCGTTGCGGGCGCATATGGTTTAAATTACCGTTGCGTTGTGAGCACGGGTTAGATGGAACCGTACCCACTCTATGTCGTTCGGATTAGGGCCGTTGGCATAGATGAGGGTCTTCGGCGGTCTATGGTTTTAATTACCGTGACCCATGCCAGGAAGACAAACTGCTCATTGTTTGGCCGTCCAAGAGAGGATGGCGGTGAGTCGGCAGACTTAGACTGCGTTCACCAAGAATGTGCCCTGAGTGCACGGGGTGTGTGGCCGTTGAGCCTCCGCCTGTGATGAAATGACTATATTTATAATGCTCGCTTATGCTAATGAAATGCAGGGAAGGAGCATCGCCGCCCCGAGTTGGGGGCGGGATCGTTATAATTTGGTCAGCATTGCTGACCGTTGCTTTGTTTGCCACCGTGCGGTGGTTTGTTTGCTTGCAGGTGCAGCTGGACCGAGCGGTCAATAGCGGGCTAAAGCCCTTTTTGCGAAGCTGGCCCTCGAAGGCCCAAGTGAAATGTTTTCTATTTTTATTCATGTATGGCCGGCCTGCGTGCCGAGGTTGGTAAATCATGTAACGGACAAGTGAAACTTTTTGTAAGGCCTTAAGGCCAATGTTTGGGTATTTTTGTATACATTCCTAAATGTTGTATTAGTGGACATTCGTGCTCTTATGCTGGGTTCTTGTTTACAACTTATATTAACTGCTTCCGCTAGAATGCTCTGTGTAGGACGTTGAGATTGGTTGGTTGGTTTCCATAAGTAACCACCCGGTCTGTCTGTGGTATATGGCGTCGGGCCCCGGCCGGACCTACTGCTATATGTTATGCGACGGATAGGGGGTGTTACAGCCGGTTTCAGGGAGATTCTCTCCAAGAGAGATCTAGGGTTGTGGACTCTTCGTTGACTTCCAGAACACGTCATCGAACGAAGAGGGACACCTTAGTCTCCAAAAGTTGTTTGTATTTCTTGTACATTCTAGTTTCATTTTTGTTATAAAGGAACGTTGGTTCCTAGTTGTAAGGGTTGGGTGCAACCCGTGTTGTGGGAGTGTTGTCTCCTACGTGTGGAAGGGTTCCTTTCGATAGTGCTAGGATTGGATTTCAATCCTGTTGGTGAAGTGACCGAGTCGTCCCTTGTTGGGAGATAGGTCGAAGGGGGAAAGTGGATGTACCCAAATCGGGGAACCACTATAAATTGCTTGTGTCCTTTCTTTGTTGTGTTGTTTTGTTATCTTGTGCAGGTACAATTTTAATTCCGCAAAAACGCTGCAAGTCACCTATTCCCCCCCCCCCCCCCATAGGTGAAGGTAGTTGACACTAGGTGGACTTTCAAGTGGTATCAGAGCCAGGTTACTCATAAAAAAGGTTCACACCTTGAGTAGAATCCTGCCACTAGTGCCAAGAAGAAGGAAAACATCTACATGGACGGGCTCAAGTACACAGGCAAGATCCCAGTGTGCACCAGGATCAACTTTCCTATCTGGAAGGAAAGGATCAGGTTCTACATGGAAGCAGTTGATCCTCGACTCTTCATGATCGTGGAGGAGGGACCTTATGTCCCCACTAAGGTCTCCACCATTGATCCTACCAAGAAAGTGCCAAAGAAAATTTCTGAAATGGACAAGGACGAGATGATGCTGGTGGGACTTGACAAGAAGGCGCAGAACATTCTGGTCAGCGCGGTCGATGACTCAATGATGCAGAACTTCTGCAACTGCAGGATAGCAAAGGAGATCTGGCACTGCCTGATTATCTTAATGGAGGGCACTGATGAAGTGAGGGATGATCGGAGATCCCTCCTGAACCAGAAATATGAGGCCTTCAGACAAGGGCCTAAGGAAGAGATCGGAGTCACCTTCGAGAACTTCCTCAAGATTGTCAATGCCCTCAAAGGATATGGAAGAGTGTTCACTGATGGTGAACTTAATGATAAATTCCTTAGGTCCCTTACTAAAGAATGGGACACAAAGATCTGCGCCATCCGAGAGTTTGGCAGACTAGCTGAAACAGACCCACAAATTCTGTTTGGGAAGCTGATGTCCTATGAGCTTCAACTGAACACCCGGAAAGCAGAAGAAGAAGCAGAGAAGGCTGCAGCCAAGGAAAAGTCTGTGGCTCTAAAATCCATTTACTCCAGGAAGGGCAAGGGTGCGGTTTCATACCGTGCCAGGAAAAAGGATGAGGAAGAGGACTCCGAGCCATGCTCCTCCAGCTCAGAGTTGTCTGAGGAAGATTTCTCCCTCATCACCCGAGATTTCAAGAAGTTCCTCAAGATGAGGAATCAAAGAAAGAGAGACGGCTCCTCCTCCAGGCTTCAGAAGAAAAAATATTCTTCTGACAGGTACGCATCTAAACCGAACAAACATCTCTCCTCTGACATTATTTGTTTTGGATGCAATAAGCCAGTACACGTCGTGGCCGACTGCCACCAAGGCAAGAGAGAAAATGGGAAGGGAGAGGAGCACAAGTCCTCTAGAGATAAGAAGAAAGAGAGGAGCTACATCGCCAAAAAGCCAAAGACACTGAGTGAATCTGATTCCTCAGACTTCAGTGATGATGAGGAAGCCTACTTCGGTCTGGTGGGTCGCTCCGACTCAGAAGAAGAATGCCCCCCATTTATTGGGAAGGTAAAAGCTCACACCCCTCTCTCCGACTCTGATTCTGATCCTGAGTCTCAGGATGATGACCCTGAGGATAGCCTTTCGTCCTGCGAAGCGGAGCTCCTTGAGAAGTATGAACTTCTGCTCAACACTTTCGAGGAGTGCCATAAGAGATTGAAGGCTGAGAAAAAGGAAGTGAAATTCCTTAAGGGTGAGAGTGTCTCCCTAAGGGAAGAAATCACCAGTTTGATTTCTCTTCGACAGGAGCACCTAGACCTGACTTCAAAGCATTCAGAATTTCTTAAGCTCCTTGATCTTAAGCAGGAGGAAGTTGACAAGTTGGAAGAATAACTTGCGGCAGAACGGAAGATCGTCAAGAGCTTATCTATGCCAAAAACAGTTCTTCCAGTTGTTGACACCTTCTCTGCTCAGGCCAAAGGAGCTGGCTTGGGGCATGTAGGGGTACCTGGTTCCTCATCCAGGAGAAACAGGAACCGGAGAAAGAATAAGGCCATCAAGAAGGCCTCTGCTACTGAAAAGGGAAAAGCTCCCCTCAGTCCTGTTACGTTCAGAAAGTCTGGCTTTCCTTGCAACCAACATGACTTTGAGTCAGCCTTTGGTCATCATTTTCGGCCCTTGGTTGCAAAGCCAAAGAGCCGATATGATGGTTGGACTTTCCCCTGCAACTTCAGTGAGAGTGTCTTCAAGGCACCTTATGAGGAAATCCACATGGGAAATTATGGTCAATTCTCCAGCGACCATAATGGAAAGCAGGCACCAAATGCCAAGCCTGTTGTACTGAAGAAACAGAAGGTGAAGAAGTCATGTGACTGCAATCACTATGATGCCTCCACCTCCAGATCCAAGGCCCCGGCTGTACCCACCACTCTCAGGGTAAAGCAGGAGCCTAGGAAGAGGTACAATAAATTTGACTGTTGGTGTTGTGGCAAAGTCGGTCACTTTGCCGTGGATTGTTGGTTTAATCCGAGGTATAACGAGAATCCCTATGTTAGCAATGTGAGGCCGACCACTCGTAAGGTTAACCACCCGAGTGGGAGTATGCTAACCAAGAATCTAGGACCCAAGTTTGATTGGGTTCCTAAGGGAAATTAATTTTGTTTTGCAGGAATGTCCAAAGGCCACCAAAACGCCAATATGGTACTTGGACAGTGGATGCTCCCGGCATATGACTGGGACAAGAAGCCTGCTGCGTGATTACACTCCAGTCGAGAATGGTCCCAAAGTCATCTTTGGGGGGTCAGATCGAGGAGTTACCAGAGGTTATGGTATGATCTCCAACGGTATAATCTCTATCACCGACGTGGCTTATGTTGAAGGGTTAAACCATAACCTGATCAATGTAAGTCAGTTATGTGATAAAGGTTATGACGTTAAGTTCTGCAAGGATAAATGTCTGATAATATCATGTGCCTCTTTTGAGACGATACTAATAGGCATTAGGAGCAGAAATATCTTCTGCTTAAATTTTCTTAGTTTAGATTCATCTACCCCCGTATGCCTAGTGGCAGCAGGCAGTGCATCTCTTTGTGAACAATGGCACAAGAGATTAGCACATATAAATTTCAAAACAATTAGTATGTTGTTTTCTAAAAACTTAGTAATGGATGCTCCCATTATCAAGTGCATCAAAGATAGCCCCTGTCCTGCATGCCAGATGGGCAAACAGACTCGGGCTACCTTTAAGAGCTTTGCAGACAAAGACTCTTCCCGATGTCTTTATCTTCTGCATATGGACTTGTTTGGTCCAATGCAAGTTCATAGCTTGGGAGGCAAGTCCTATACACTAGTGATAGTTGATGATCACTCTCGGTTTACATGGGTGTTCTTCTTAAAACGAAAGTCAGATACGTTTGACATCTTCACTAGTTTTGTCAAGCAGGTTCAGAACGAATTTAACTGCTCAGTGGTCAAAATCAGAAGTGACCATGGAACAGAATTCGAATCTGGTGCTATGATAGAGTTTTGTGAAGAACAAGGTATCTTTCATGAGTTTTCCTCCCCGCGCACTCCTCAGCAAAATGGAGTTGCAGAGAGGAGAAATAGAAATCTCATTGAAGCTTGCACGACAATGTTGAAAGACGCTTCTCTCCCAGAATACTTCTGGGCAGAGGCGGTCAATACAGCTTGTCATGTACAAAACCGAGCATTGATCAACAAGCATCATCGTAAGACGCCTTATGAGCTACTGAGAGGCAGGAAACCAACCATGTCCTACTTTAGGATCTTTGGTTGCAGATATTATGTACTGAATAATGGGAAGTACCCACGTACTAAATTTGGTGAGAAATGCTTCGAAGGCATATTCATGGGCTATAGTACCCACAGTCGGGCATATAGGGTCTTCAATAAGAAAACCCTAGTGGTAGAGGAATCAATTAATGTTGTATTTGATGAAGGAAGCTTGCTTAACAGCAACTCTTCCAGCGGTATCCTTGAAGATGCAGGTGCATGACTTGAACAGCTGTGTCTCGATGAGACCGCTAAAGATGAAACTCCTAAGTACGTCAAAGTTTCCACCTCAACGTCAACTGGGAATGTTGAAGATCAAAATGAAGAAAATATCTTAGAAGAAGGAGAAGCCCAAGAAGTAGTCGTGGCTCCAGACGCCAGACTTCTAGAGCTCCGGCACGTGAGGGATCATCCTAGAGATCAGATCATTGGAGATCCTCGTGACGGTGTCAGAACTCGAAGAGGTACTATTAACGAGATTTTGCATCTTAGTTTCCTGTCGCAGGTTGAGCCAAAGAAGTTCGCCGAGGCGAACAAAGATGCAGCATGGATTTTGGCCATGCAAGATGAACTGCATCAATTCAAACGATGCAACGTTTGGACGCTGGTTCCCAGACCACAAAAGCAGAATGTGATTGGCACCAAGTGGATCTTCAGAAATAAACTGGATGAACATGGTGTCATCATAAAGCACAAGGCCAGGCTGGTGGCTCAAGGTTACCGACAGGAGGAGGGGATTGACTTCGACCAGACCTTTGCACCAGTGGCAAGGCTCGAGGCAATCAGATTGTTCCTGGCGTATGCTTCGCACAAAGGATTCACAGTCTATCAAATGGATGTGAAATCAGTATTCTTGAACGGAGACCTGAAAGAGGAAGTATACGTCGCTCAACCCCCAGGTTTTGTCAATCCTACTTATCCCAATCATGTATATTTTCTTAATAAAGCTCTATATGGTTTAAAACAAGCTCCACGAGCTTGGTATGAGACCTTATCTAGTTTTTTTCTTGAGAACAAGTTCTCTAGAGGTAAAATAGATAATACATTGTTTCTCAGGGAAGTCAAAGGCAAGATTTTGCTGGTGCAAATCTATGTCGACGATATTATATTCGGCTCAACAGACAACAATCTTTGCAAAAAGGTTTCTAAACTTATGCAAGGAAAGTTTGTAATGAGCAGTATGGGAGAGCTAAAGTATTTCTTGGGACTTCAAGTGAAACAGTCTGAGGATGGAATCTTCATCTCTCAGACGAAGTTCACAAATGAACTCCTCAGGAAATTCGGTATGGAGAATGCAACCTCTATGAGGACTCCAATGGGATCCACGTTGTCTCTGGATAAGGATGAGAAAGGCAAACCTTTCGATGAAACCAAATACAGAAGCATCATTGGATCCCTGCTCTACCTTACTGCCAGTAGACCGGATATCATGTTCTCCACATGTATCTGTGCCAGATATCAGGTGAACACTAAGGAATCTCACTATGTCGCTGCAAAGCGAATTCTCAGATACCTTAAAGGTACTCCGAATCTTGGCCTGTGGTACCCAAGAAACAATGATGTCGAGCTAATAGGTTTTTCAGATGCTGATTTTGCAGGGAGTAGGGATGACAGGAAAAGCACTTCCGGGACGTGTCAATTCCTCGGAAGAAGGCTTATTTCATGGAATAGCAAGAAACAGAATTGTGTAGCAACATCTACAGCAGAGTCTGAGTACATCTCGGCAGGCAGCTGTTGCGCACAACTCCTATGGATCAGAAACCAGTTAGCCGACTACGACCTTCAGTTCAAGGAAGTACCAATGTACTGTGACTCCTCCAGTGCAATTGCAATTGCCAACAATCCGGTATCGCACAGCAGAACGAAGCATATTGAAGTGCGCTACCACTTCATTCGGGAGCACGTGGAGAACAAGGACATCTCTCTCTGTTATGTCCCCACGGACAAGCAGATTGCAGATATTTTCACAAAGCCCTTAGACGAAGCCAAGTTCAGTCTTTTCAAAACTGAATTGGGGATGCTAAACTATGAGGAATGACGACTACAGCAGCTCCAGGCTCATGCATCTAGGGGGAGCCTCTGTCAGGAACTCTAGTGTGCGCACAAGTGCAAGAACTGAGGTGGAGCAAGGGGTCATATGCAATAGACCCAGATTTGCAGAAGCCGAAAAGGGGGAGATATATTACCCTCTCGGCTAAGGCTAATGTGGCTCCAAGTTTGCTCTCAAGAAATTGGTATTGGTAATGAATATCTCTCTCAACTCCATGTTACATTCATGCTTTTCATTCCCATACGCTCTATTCACCTTAGCTTGTAGGGTTTAGGCTTCTTCAAATAGGGGGAGATTGTTGTGTATTGTATCCACAACGTACCTGATTTGAAGAAGCCCCTGAACAAGCTAAGGTAAATAGACAATGTATTTGATGAAATCTTTCAAGTTGTGCTTGCAGTTATTCCACGCTAAGTGCACTCCAATGTCAGGGTGCAGTAGGTCAATATACACGGGTCTGCACGACACAATCCCTCGTTGAGCAGATCAGTATGTTGGCATACGTGTACTCTCTCTATTGGAGTGTACTTATTTTCAAGTACAGGGCTGTGATAATGCAAGAGCAGACAAGGAGCAAGTATGGGTCAAGGAGCAGCTCATGGGTGGAAAGACGAAAAATCATCTAAGTGATTCTCGCCGGCTAAATCAGAGCGTGTCAATAAGTCAAAATCGACGAGAATCACCTTTGATTCTCGCCGAATCGACGAGAACCACCTTCGATTCTCGCCGATTCGACGAGAATCACCTTCGATTCTCGCCGATTTTGCCTAAGACGATTTTCTGGATCCCACTGGACCGGATCAAACGTTAAGACGCTGATTTGAACTGATTTTAGGGTTTCTTCAGGTGGGACCCATAACGGTCATAAAGGAGTATTCTACCGTATAAATACACGCGTATTTTGAACAGTAAAAAGATAGAAAAAGACGAAGCCGCGCCGCCGACCTTGACCTAGATCGCGATACCTGCTCCGCCGCCGTCGCCGCTCGTGCTAGTTGTTCGCCGCTTCTGATCGTGATTCTTCCAGATCTTCCGGCGACAGAAGCTTAGCCAAGCATAGCGTCTCACGCGTCTAACCAGAGATCCTTTGTCTCTTGATTCGTTGATCGGGAAAACCTTCCCCTTCCGAATCGATCGAGACGATCGATCCTAGTGTGACTGTTGGTAGACCTTGCTAGCTTTGCTACGAAGATTGAATCTCCAAAGTACAGCAGCCGCACACCGTTGTCGCCGCCGATCCCGAGAACCAAGCCGCTGCCCTTCTTGCCGCCGCCGGTTTCAGGGAGATTCTCTCCAAGAGAGATCTAGGGTTGTGGACTCTTCGTTGACTTCCAGAACACGTCATCGAACGAAGAGGGACACCTTAGTCTCCAAAAGTTGTTTGTATTTCTTGTACATTCTAGTTTCATTTTTGTTGTAAAGGAACGTTGGTTCCTAGTTGTAAGGGTTGGGTGCAACCCGTGTTGTGGGAGTGTTGTCTCCTATGTGTGGAAGGGTTCCTTTTGATAGTGCTAGGATTGGATTTCAATCCTGTTGGTGAAGTGACCGAGTCGTCCCTTGTTGGGAGATAGGTCGAAGGGGGAAAGTGGATGTACCCAAATCGGGGAACCACTATAAATTGCTTGTGTCCTTTCTTTGTTGTGCTGTTTTGTTATCTTATGCAGGTACAATTTTAATTCCGCAAAAACGCTGCAAGTCACCTATTCCCCCCCCCCCCCATAGGTGAAGGTAGTTGACACTAGGTGGACTTTCAAGTCTGATTCTCAATGAAGCTCTTCCGCGAGTGCTTCTCGGTGCGGTCTATTCCGTACTCCGGGACTAAAATCTTTTGGGAGCATTGATAAGTCCCGTTTATATAGGGTTTTACGGACTCATCTGGGCTGTTTTTCCTGTCTTTGCACTTCACTTTTCAGTTATTTTCATTGATATTTCATTACTGATGTGTTTCACGTTTAGTGCACCTTTCTAGCGCGAGGGTGCACAATTACACATTCGTTTGTTGGGGGTATGCACTTGGTGCTCCCCGGGGCTTGTTCCTGTATTTTTATTTCTTTTTATTGATTGCTGGAGGGTCCTCCGATGCTAGTATTTTTGTGTGCAGGTGGTCAGTTTTCCCTTCTTCAGAATGCTGATTTGAGGATACTGCACGACCGTGCATTTTATTGACGCACTGTTTGTTTCCGTCGTGCATTTTCCTGCAGATTACTTGGGAAGATTTACCAGCTCGTGTGATTGCTTCACGCACGGTTTCTTCGGAACCGTGAACTAAGGAAGCGCACGTTTTCCTATAGCCTTTTGGTTTTTCTTTGTTCTGTGGCTGGTCGTGTGTCTTCTTCATGCATGGGCAGAAGCGCCCGTGCGCTCGTAAACGCATGATTTCTCCTAGTTGCCAACATTTCCTGCTTGCTGTCGTTACCCGTGCGAATTACTTCACGCACGGGCAGAATCGCCCGTGCGCGAGTAAAATCGCACGGGTCAACACTTCTTCTTCCTCAGGCGTGTCCTGGTTATTAATATCGCACGGTTCACGCACAGTCGTGCGCCAGACCGTGTGTGACCAATTTTTCTGACTTTTACTATTTAAGCCGCAGATTTCTCCTCGACTTGGACTCCATGTTTTTCCCCCGCCATTTCTGCCCACTGGAGCGGAAACTCTCCCCTCCAGCCATCATTTTCTCTCTCCTCCTTGGAGGGTTGATCCGACCACTCTTTCTCCTCCAAAGAGCTTGCAAAAGCTTTGTCTCCAGCCACCACCGCCATTGCCAACCTCCAAGTTGCTGTTCGAGTTCTTTATTTCTGAACTTGTGAAGCATTTTGCTCGGATTTGCATCAACAACTACAACATGAAGAAGCCGGTTGTGAAGAAGGAAGTGACAGCCCTTCGGGATACCGGATTCCTTCCAAAGACCGAGCTAGGACGAGGCTCGACAACCCACTCTTCCGGCCGCGAACCTTTGAGAGTCTTCGAGTGCTTGGTTGTATTTCTTTCCCCCTTTTTCTTGGATTTATGTTAAACTGAACTTGTGCTAGTTAGCTTGAGATTTATTAACTATGTTTTGTTCAAGGTCTTGTTACGGTTTTGTACGGTGATTCATTGTTCATGATATATGTTGATGAGTTTCCTCCTTATTAGAGAAAGTCGTTTTTGAGCCGTTCTAGCGACTGCTAGAAGTGCGCATTGTGAAGAGGTGTTTACGACCCTCGTTAGTTTATTTGTCTCCGCTATTACTCCTTGGATTAATTCACCCTGGCGACGCGGTGACGGCGACCCGCACTAGTTTGTTGTTGCTTAATGTAGGAAAACCGAAATCAAAACTCTCGATTTGTTTAGCACTTTCATTCATTTCTCTGATAGCAAAATCTATGCTCCCTACTTGCACTCCTTGTGAGATCGATACTTGGGGAAGCTACTTCTCCATTTTATTACTTGGCCGTGAACGCTAATCTTACCGCCAGCACATCAAGTTTTTGACGCCGTTGCCGGGGAGTGCAACTGTTGGGTGGATTTCGTTTCTTTTGGGAAAAGTTTGTGAGTGTTTTGGTGTTTTTAGTGTTTTCTTTTTGTGATTGTTTATGACAGATCTGAACCTTGGTGGAAGGAGCGAAGATTTGGTTGTTGATCCCGAGACTGCACGAGCAAGGAGAGCTCGCTTGCGTGCTCCTGCAGCTGAGGGAAGGACGGATGACTTGGGCCATTTGGGAAATGATCAAGGGGAATGAATTGTTCAGAACCAGGATGTGGCCCAACCTCATATTAGGACAATGCGGGATTTCACTACTCCTACTGTGGGCAGTGTTTATCCAGGGTTCGGGCCAGCCATAGCTAATAATCATTTTGAGATCAAGCCTGTGATTTTGAATATGATTAGGAACAATAGTCAGTATTCGAGTCTGTCGAGCGAGGATCCTCAGATACATTTGGCTGAATTTTCTGAGATATGTGGTACTTTCCGCTATGCAGGCATTACGGATGAAGTGGTGAAACTAAAGTTATTTCCTTTTTCATTGAGTGATAGGGCCAAGATGTGGCTGCATACGATTGCACCTGGCACCGCTACCACCTGGGAAGCTTTATCTTCCATGTTTTTAGCTAAGTTTCATGTTGTTGATAAAATTGTTAATCCTCGCATGGAAATAGCCACGTTTAGACAGCTGGATCAAGAAACTCTTTCTGAGGCATGGGAGAGATTTGCCGACCTGCAGCGCTGTTGTCCTCAACACGGCTGTGAACCTTGGAATTTGGTGTAGATATTCTATTTCGCCATTGAGCCAAATTTCAGGGCAATGATCGATGCGGCGGCGAGTGGCACGATCATGAACTTATCTCCTAAGGAAGCATTGAGACTCCGTAAAGACACGGCCTCCCACAGTACGTACTGGACATTGGGCAGGAATGCTCCTAGAGGGGCAAGAAATTTGTTTGATGCAAATACGGTGGGGCTGCATGTAACACCCCCATCCGTCACATGGCATATAACAGAAGGTCCAGCTGGAACCCGACGCAATATACCACAGACAGTCGGAAGGGTTACCAAATGAATATTCAAACCATCAAATTAAGACTACTCATCCTACACAGAGCATTCTAGCGGAAGTTTTTAGAGTTGAAAGAACCTAAACTTAAAACCAACAAATATGAATGTCCACAGCTACAACTACAGGAATGAAACCCCAAATACACTGAAACGGGTACATGGCCTTATGGCCTTACAAATGTTCACTTAATATAACATGTCTTACATACATCGGCTCGCAGGCCGGCCACACATGATAAATGTAAAAACAATTATTCTACGGCCTTCTAGGGCCAGCACAGCAACATGGGCTCCAGCTCGCTATTTGGCGCTCGGCTCTGCAGCACCTGCAAGCACATACCACCGCAAGGTGGCAAACAAGGCAACGGTCAACTAAAATCCGACCAAATTATAACGACCCTGCCCCTAACTCGGGACGGCGGTGCTCTTTCCCTGCATAGCATTAGTCCAATAAAACAATACAGCGCAATTATATTTCGCCACAGGTGTAGGCTCGCACGGCTAAACACCCCGTGCACTCAGGGCACATTCATGGTGAACCCTGACCAATCAGTGCATTCACCACCACCCCCAGTATGGCAACAACATGTGAGCATTTAGCCTATCTGACCACCGTCTAAGGCTCCGACTATGCCTACGGTCAGTGCCCGTTTTCGGATTTCTCGCAACGTACCACATAGCCTAAGTCCAATTCCACTTGCCTGTTGCTCACGCCGCATATACAATTTAAGTCCTACGCGCGGGCCAAGCTTCTTTCGGATCGCAAAATTTTCCAAACAATCTCATAACCCAGTTATGATCAAGGCAGGTTCCCAGACCGCCAAGTTAGCAGAACACGTTTCCGCTCAATTTTCCGGGTGCGCCTTGAAGCTAACCTCGAAGGATCCCTGCTGCAATCTACCGCGTAGAAACCCGAAAAACCCAAAGTACGGAGTCTTATCCGGCAAATCATAGCAAATGCAACATCACCGATCCAGACGGTACACGTCCGGCTAGGCTTCACACACAATGCCTATGCTCGTACTTACGATTCCGGACTCTATATGCAACATAAGGGGGACTATTCACATCAACCCCAAGGAACACCACGCACTCACCGCACACTCGCGGGAGCAGGATTCCCTATGCAGAAAGAAAGAGCTTCAAACGCTCAAGTTGATAATCATTACCCTTGCAGTCCGTTTTGGCGCCATGGAAAAACTACACGGACAAAACTCTTCGCAATGACCTTCCCACCACAGATCCGCTCTCAGACTTCGAAACGGTGCTCCGCCGGCGGCCGGAAACCTCCTTCTTCTTCCTCTTCTCTCTCACCTTGGAAGGAGAAAGCTTTGGAGAGAAATTGAGGGATTAACCTCCTATTCCCGACCTTAACAGAGCAGGATCTCATCTGGGCCGTCGAATCTTAATTAAAGAAAATGAACGGCTCAGAACTGCACAAAATTCTCCAGACCTGGGCCGAACACGGCTTGGCACACGGCCGTGTCCCAGGCCGTGTGCCTCGATCCAGGCACGATCGTCGAACTGAGAGACGCACACGGGCCAATACATGCCCGTGTCTCACCTGACACGCCTGTGTCTGGTTCCTCGACATGCCCGTGTTCAGGGGCGTGTCACGCATAACTGCCACGGCAACGGACACGACCCAACAGCATACGGGTAGGGACACGGGTTGGCACACGCCCGTGTTGGATGACACGCCCGTGTCATCCGGTCGTGTTCCTGGCCGTGTACTTCTCGGGATGAAAATGGCCAAAAATCACCAGCCAGACACGGTCTTGGACACGCCCGTGTCCTAGGCCGTGTACCCGTATATAGGAACCAAAAACCCTTTTTCGCGACCGACTCGCACACAATATTCGGGGCGTTACAAATCTCCCTCACTTAAGGAATTTCGTCTCAAAATTAAACAAAGGTACACAAAATCTAACTGATACCTGAGTGGAACAACTCGGGGTATTCCTCCAACATAGCTTGCTCTCGCTCCCAAGAAAGCTCCTCACATCTGCAATTATCCCAACGGACTTTAACCATTCGGACCTCCTTGTTGCAGAGTCGTTTGACTACAACATCTTCAATTCGTACTGGCCTGACCCTTGTTGTTCACTCATAATCAACTGGTACCTGATTGTCCGCAACGATCTGCGAAGGCTCTTGCACTGCCTTACGCAACACCGATACGTGGAACACGTCATGCAGCCCACTCAACTTGAAAGTGAGCAGTTAGATCTTAACTTTCTTCTAAACTAGAGTTAATGAAAAAAGACACAGCATAAAGATAAAGAAGGAAAAGCAAGCACACAGACGACACAAGAAAATTTATAGTGGTTCCCCAAATCTGGGTAGTCCACTCTTCTACCACCCTAGTAGGAATCCACTTAGGTTTTTGATCAGGTGCCCTATCACCACAAGATCTGCTTCAGGTAGATCTAGAAACCCTTCAGGCTTTTGATCAGGTGCCTAAAAACCAATAGGTTTTTGATCAAGTGCCATATCACCAAGGAGTTCACTTTTGAAGGGAGTAATAACCCTGTACAAGAGGTGGGGATGAGAGAGTGATGAAAGTCTTCTTTTCTCAATCACAATGAGAAGACTATGTGGATTCAGTGATGTTGTCAGAGCTCCCCCTGAGATGTAGAATAGTTCGGGAGTGGAAGCTTTGCTTTAGGGTGTAGGCCTTCAAGTTGATGTTGCTCTCCAACAAGCTTTTATACTGATATGAATTAATTATCTCTTGAAATCCTGAAGCAGATGAAGAAGATGATGTTGATTTGCTGTAAGAAAACATGTAGCTAAGTTCTTCTTTGCTGAGAGAAAAAGGCCTTCTTGAATATTCTCTATCTATCTCTTCTATTCTGTCGAGTGTTGTATTACTCTTCTTATTTTTTCTGTAAGATATAATATCTGTATATTTAATGCCTGAAGAATTCAAGCATTTGAATTCTTTCTATCTTGGAATGGCTAAATCAATTCCCGAGAATGGAATATGTCTTGAGAAATCAATTGGCATTTAATCTCTGTAATAAGCCATATTTTATACTGTCATTCAAATGGCTATATTTGATAGCATTAAATCCGAGAGCTATAAATGCCTGCAGTTAAGCCTTAATTAAATCTGCCAGCTGTAAATAAGAAGGCCTGAAAAACGGCATAGGAAATCGCCAAACTAAATCTTAAAGCTTCTTCAAACTGGGTTCGGAGATCGTTGAACTCAGCTCGGAGATCGTTGACCTGAGTTCAGAGATTTTGAACTGCATCTGAATTTTAAAGCTTCTTCAAACTAGGTTCAGAGATAGTTGATCTCCGCTCAGAGATAGTTGAACTGAGTTCAGAGATTTTGAACTGCATCTTAATTTTAAAGCTTCTTCAAACTGGGTTCAGAGATAGTTGATCTCCGCTTAGAGATAGTTGAACTGAGTTCAGAGATTTTGAACTGCATCTTAATTTTAAAGCTTCCTCAAACTGTGTTCAGAGATAGTTGATCTCCGCTCAGAGATAGTTGAACTGAGTTCAGAGATTTTCTTCCAGCAATTTTCTGAACTTCAAATCTGAACTTCTCTGGAATTTTTCTGAATGACCAAACCTGGAAATAATCCTATGACCCATGACTATACATTTTGGGTCAATCTAATAAACCCTAATAGTGATCCTTACCAAAATCCAACCTTGGGTTCCAACAATCTCCCCCTATTTGGGTAAGGACACTATTCACATAAAAAAAACACAAAGCAAAAAATAATCTGCTTGATTTAAAAGTTTTTCAGCAGATGTACAAGGGTACTTTGAGAAATAAAATACATGAAAAAAAATTACTAGAGAATCCTAATAAGCAATTTTCTTTACACATAAAGTTGACAATCTCCCCCTATACAGCTACTGTTGTATCCTCTACATTTCCTGAAAAGAGAGGTTAGGAGTTCTGGACCAAGATTACCTTGGGGCCTATTTTTCTTTCACAATAATAATTTGAAATAAAAGAATAAAAATTTCTGTTTTGAAATTCTGAGTTCGACGAAAAATATTTTCGTCGATCTGAGTTCGACGTTCGTCGTTCTCGGTTCGACAAAGGGTATTTATTTCGTCGATCAAGATTTTCTGACCAGAAATCTCTGTTCAGAGATCGTCGACCTGAGTTCGATGAAGAGTGTAGTTTTCGTCGAGCTCCGTTCGACGAACTATGTTGAACATAAATTTTCTGAAATTTTTTAATTTGTTTTGGTAAAAATTCAGTTATATTGTCAAAATCAAGGGAAGAGATAACCTGATCCTCTTCTGATTCACATTCTGATTCTTCATCAGAGACTGATTATTCATCATGTCTGTTGTATGAAGCATTTATTTCCATTAGGCAAAACTCTCTTGCTCTTGCTTCTTCTTCATCCTCAGTTGTGCAAGATGAAGCTTCAGAGTCACTCCAAGATTCAGTATTTAATGTTTTTTCTTTTGTTGATCTAGTAGCCATTGCTGTGAGGGAGTCCCAGATGTCTTTTGCTGAAGTACATTCAATAACTCCTTCAAAAATGTCATCAGACATTGATTGAGCAAGGATGTCCATTGCTCTTGCATTAGCAATCTTTAGCAATTTTTGAGCTTCTGTCCATTGAGGTGATGGAGCAGCATTCATGCTTGTTGTTTCCAATGGTTGATAAGGACCTGTCAAAATAGAATTGAAAATGGCTTCATCAATAGAGTTCATAAAAAGCCTAATCCTTGTCTTCCATTGTGCAAGCTTATCCAGATTGGACTTAGGAGGTCCAGTGCTTGAACATTCTTCATTTTGTGCCATGAAAAACTCTCAAGAAATTTAAGATCTATCAGATCGTTTTGGTTCAGGTGTTAGCCTGTGCAACCACTAAGGTGTGGTATTTTAACCAACCTAGAAGATGTGGTATTTTTAACCAACCTCGCTTTGATACCAATTGAAAGTGAGGTGATAGATCTTAATTTATTCTAAATTAGAATTACCACACTCTGTCGACAGCTTCAACCTATACGCCACCTCGCCAACACGCTCCAGGATTTCAAATGGTATAAGGTATCTCGGACTCAGCTTCTTCAAGCGTCGAACCCGCGATACACCCTTGAACGGCTTGAATTTTAGATATACCATGTCGCCAAGGTTGAACTCCACATTTCTATGTTTGGCGTTGTAATACTTTGACTGTCTATCCTGAGCAATCTTCAGCCTTTCCTAAATTGTCTGTATCATTGAAGTGGCGTCTTCTACCGCTTGACGTTTATACAACTTCGATTCGTCTGCCTCCAACCAAGACAACGGCGTACGACACTTCCTCCCGTACAAGGCTTCGAAAGGCGCCATTCCAATACTTGCCTGAAAGCTGTTGTTGTATGCAAACTCCACCATGTATAAGTGATCCTCCCAATTCTTCCCAAAATCTAGGACGCACATGCAAAGCATGTCCTCCATAGTCCTATTGACTCTCTCGGTTTGGCCATCTCTCTGCAGGTGAAAGGCTGTACTGAACTTTAGCTTAGTACCCAACAGACCATGCACCAACCTCCATTCATTCGACGTGAAGCGTCCATCACGATCACTAACAATACTGCGAGGCACACCATGCAATCGTACAATATTATCCACGTAGAGTTTGGCTAACTTTTCCACGGGATCTTCCTTCCTGACTGGGATAAAGTGCGACACCTTTGTCAAGCTATCTACGACCACCCAAATGGCGTCGTTTCCCTTCTACGACTTCGGTAAACCGTGCACAAAATCCATAGATATGTCGTCAAACTTCCATTCTGGGATAGGAAGGGATTTCAAGTAACCTCCGGGCTTCTGGCATTTCGCTTTCACCAATGCATAAGTACGACACTTGGCCACATAAAGTGCCACATCCTTCTTCAAACCCGGCCACCAAAATAATTTCTTCATGTCTCTATACATTTTCGTGCTTCCCGGGTGGATTGAGTACTTGGTATGAAGAGCCTCATACATCAATTCCTCCCGAAGATTATCCGCACTAGGAACGCATAGACGACCGTCCTTCCTTAGCAACTCATCTTCAACCACAAACTGGGAATTTGACCCATCCAAAGATTCATCCAAGATCTGCTTCATGCTGCTATCCTGAACCAAAGCCCGCCGAACTCTATCTGCTAGGTCACACTGCACCTCTGTCCAAAATAGTTTCGCCTCGGCACTAGACTGCTTATCGACACAAGATATCTCCAATGCCTCCAATTCTTGGACCAATCTCTCATCATGTACCGATAACCAGGTGGCTTGTGCGGGAATCTTACGACTCAACGCATCTGCCACTGCATTTCCCTTCCCAGGCACATAATGTATCTTGAAGGTGTAGTCCCCTAAGAACTCCATCCACCTTCGCTGCCTCATGTTCAGATCCTTTTGGTCCAACAGGTACTTCAAACTCTTATGATCGGTGTAAATATCGACCTTCACACCGTACAGATAGTGCCTCCAAAGCTTAAGAGCAAATATCACGGCCGCTAACTCTAAGTCGTGGACTGGATAATTCCTCTCGTGAACCTTCAGTTGTCGTGAACCATAAGCTATCACTCTCCCATACTGTAGCAGAACACAGCCCAATCAACTGCCCGAAGCATCACTATAGATCTCGAAACCTTCGGTTCCACTTGGCGAACATAAAATAGGCGTCGTGTTCAACCGCCTCTTCAACTCTTCAAAAGCCTGTTCGCACTCCGGAGACCACACAAACTTCTGATCCTTTCTTGTCAACGTCGTAAGTGGCAGTGCTATCCGCGAGAAGTTCTCTACAAAGCGCCTGCAGTAGCCAGCAAGCCCCAGAAAACTTCGGACCTCTGCCACCGTAGTCAAAGTAGGCCACTCCCGTATCGCCACTATCTTCGCCGGATCCACAGCTATTCCTTCTCCACTAACAACATGACCAAGGAACGCTATCAAGGATAACCAGAATTCACACTTGGAGAACTTTGCATACAACTGACTTTTCCTCAATGTCTCTAACACCATGTGTAAATGCTTGTAGTGATCCTCCTCACACCGCGAATACACCAGGATATCATCGATAAATACTATCACGAAATGATCCAGGTATTCTCTGAACGTCCTATTAATCAGATCCATAAACACGGATGGCGCATTCGTTAACCCAAACGGCATGACCGTGAACTCGTAATGCCCAAACCGCGTACTGAATGTTGTCTTTGGGATGTCGCTCTCCCTTATCCTCAACTGATAGTAACCGGACTTCAAATCTAACTTTGAATATACTATTGATCCAACCAACTGATCAAACAGATCATCAATCCTCGGGATTGGATATTTGTTCTTCTCCGTAAGTTTGTTCAATTCCCGATAATCAATACAAAGCCGCAAGCTCCCATCTTTCTTCTTGACAAAGAGAACTGGTGCGCTCCAAGGTGACGAACTTGGACGCACATAACCTTGCTCTAGCAACTCTTGCAGTTGCACCTTCAACTCTGTCATTTCTCTTGGAGCTATCCGATAGGAGGAGCGTGACACCGGTTTGGCACCCGATACCAACTCTATAGTAAAGTCTATCTCCCGCTGAGGAGGGGCTCCTAGGAGATCATCTGGAAACACATCAGGATACTCGGACACAACTGGGATGCTGTCCAAACTAGGCTTAGGCATCGAAGTCTGCACTAGAGTGACATACAGTTCTGCCACAGACTGAACTGCCTTGAACATCTGAAGGGCTAACATCAGAACTTTCCCTGACCCCTTCATGGCAGCAAAAGTAGTCTCCCGATCAGTGTCCAGACCCAACTTGACTTCTTTACGGTTGCAATCAATGCATGCACTCTGCTCCGAGAGCCAATCCATACCGAAGATTACGTCGAACTCCACTAATGGTAGAATCAACGCCCGCAAATCAAACTCCCGGTCTCCAATCCAAATCTTCACAACGTAAATCCTATCCGCACGCATTGAGCACCCATTAGGCAACAGCACATCCAACTTGTTTTCTGCCATCGAGAACGGAACTCCGATGTGCGATATGAATTTTTCGGACAAGAAGGAATGTGATGCTCCCGTATGAAAAAGGGCTCTCGCCGGAAACCCAAAGATTAACACAAAGCCTAGCACTAACAAACGTAAGCTAACAAATACGAAGGTAACAACTATAAAAGTTAAACCACTATAATTTAACTCATACCTGTCACCACGTCCGCTTGCTTTATGGCCTCTTGTAGACCAAGGTTGTAGACTTTAGGCTAGGCTGGAGCATGATGGGACGCGGTTGACTCCACCGCCTTCCCTTTCTCCTCATAAATCGCTCCAGGTCTCCTCTCGGACTTTGAACGTCCGCTCCAACACTCCCGAGCAAAATGCCCCGTCTTCCCGCAGTTATAGCAAGCTCCGGGGACTCGACTTGTAGTTGCCCCCGATGCATCAGCCGAAGGGGCTGAGTTTGAAGTCCTCCGCTTCTTGTTCCACCTGCGGAAACTTGACTTATTATTTGGCACATTGAACTCGGACTTCTTTTCTCCTGGGTCCTTCTTCTTTTGAACTTTCTTCGCAACCTTTTCCAACGATCGGGCTGAATTGACCAAGGCTAGGAAGCCCTGCGCCTTAGGCCCAGCAAGGAGTAACTGTAATTCGCCGCGAAGGCCCTCATAGAATAGGTTGGTCTTCCTCTCTTCTTCTGTAAACATAGCACCAGCATAACGACCCAACTGTGTGAACTCATGCAGATATTCGTCCACGCTTCTGGATCCCTGAATCAACCAAAGAAATTGATTCTCCATCTCCAACTTCTGAGCAGAGGTTACAAATCTGGCTAGGAACAATCTAGAGAATTCCTCCATTGGCACATCCGCAAGTTGCCTTCCCACTAGAAGATGAAACTCCATCTCGTCCCACCACAGCCTCGCTTCATCTTCCAAAAGAAAAGTCGTTATGGTGGTCATCCACCACTCCTCAGTTATTGTGGCCGTCAAGACCCTCTTTATGGAAGAGAGCCAGTCCTCAGCTTGAGTTGGCATTCCAACCCCATTAAACCTCGGAGGATTAAAGCCCATCACATGCTTTAGTTGCCTCTCTGTAGTTCTTCTCGGTCTAGCAACTCCACTGCTGCGCGTTCCCCCACTCTCGGCTCTGCCGCCCTAACCGGTTCTTGCTCATTCACAGGAGGTGCGCGATGCATTTGCCCTGCAGGTTGGGCATTTATCATTGCGAATACAGCCTCAGCCACCATCCTGATGGTTTCTGCTGAAGGAGGTGTGGTAGGTACGTCCCTTGGTGCACTACTTTCCGCTGATTGCGGACGCTCTGACCAACCAGCACCGCTCCTAGCTGCCTATAGTAGCAAAGACACACGATTAGACGACAAACAAATTTCTAAAAGCAATCATTGGAACACTCAGGTTCCACAAAACAAGTGTATTTTCCATTCCTAAGTGGACATTCATGGGTTCTTTTGATGTTATAACGATGACGCACACATGTGCTCACCACCCCTTAAAAGAATTCGCCCACGAATTCATTTAAGCCTGACCGTAACCAGAAATCTGATACCAAATTGTAACACCCCCATCCATCACATGGCATATAACAGAAGGTCCAGCTGGAACCCGACGCCATATACCACAGACAGTCGGAAGGGTTACCAAATGAATATTCAAACCATCCAATTAAGACTACTCGTCCTACACAGAGCATTCTAACGGAAGTTTTTAAAGTTAAAAGAACCCAAACTTAAAACCAACAAATATGAATGTCCACAGCTACAACTACAAGAATGAAACCCCAAATACACTGAAATGGGTACATGGCCTTATGGCCTTACAAATGTTCACTTAATATAACATGTCTTACATACATCGGCTCGCAGGCCGGCCACACATGATAAATGTAAAAACAACTATTCTACGGCCTTCTAGGGCCAGCACAGCAACATAGGCTCCAGCCCACTATTTGGCGCTCAGCTCCGCAGCACCTGCAAGCACATACCACCGCACGGTTGATGCGTATAATACGGCAAGCGCACCGGTCGCACAAGTAATAAAGTTTTGGGAATAAATCCCCAAGTGTCGGTCTATTGAGGAATGCAATTAGCGCAGAACGGCAACAGTACCGAGAATATCGTTATGAGAGTTAAAAATAGAACAAAAAAGAAATAGCGGACTAGGGAGATTGTGTATGTTTGATCTACTGAACTAGTAAAAGCTATGCGGGTCGACGGCACCGCTTCGCAAGGTGAAGTGGGTTTGTCGGCCGCGATGCCGAACTTCAGTTGGGCGAGTGGAAGGGAAGCTAATGGATTGCAGCGTTCTTGTGTGGATTGCAATCGGACTAGGCACAGGAATGAAGTGGATGTGGGGTGAGCGAGGCGCATTCACAAACAAGACTCACAAGCATAAGAAGAAACTAACATTCCATTATCTATAAAGTAAACTTGATGTTCAGGGATGGAAATGTTCATTACACTGCTCAAAACATTCATAACACATAGGAAGGGGAAGAGGAGTAAACCAAAAGAGAATGAAGATCCACCGCGGGTCGTGGCCGGAGTAGCGAGTTGTCAATCCGCTTCCGGGCTCAGTCCAAGGAGGCTTCCGGTACCAACGATCTATCACCTCGAAGGCCTTTAAGTCCGTTCTCTAGGTTATCTACTTCACCAACTCTGCAGGAAAGCTTGGAGTTGAAGTCATCAATGGCCGAGGGCTTCGTCGGAGTGTTGAAAAGCTTCGGAGTAGTTGGAAATGGCTTCCCGACGAAGGTGGAAGTGATGGAGCAGCTGGAGAAGTGAAAAGGCGATTCCCGCACACTCTCCGATCGCAGCAAATGACAGGCGTTGACCTAAAACGTGGAGCAGGGCCTTATATACGGAGGCAGCAGAAGCAGTGCGCACGATCAGTGGCACACGACCAGTGGTCGTGCGCACTGTAGGTCGATGATTGTGCGGCTTTTCCAAATAAACCTGCAACCTGGACAAGAAGCATCAGCATAAAAGAGCATGAGCAGTGGCGCACGACCAGTGGTCGTGCGCACTATGGCCAGTGCTCGTGCGATTACCGAGACAGGGTTATGAAAAAGGGGGTGTAATGCGTACGAACAGTGGCGCACGACCAGTGGTCGTGTGCAGTAAGCCCGGTGCTCGTGCGCAGTATTCCTGCATCGTCGGAGTCTCCCAAGCAGTTCCGGAGCACGCACACGACCACTGTACTAGCAGAAGGGGCAGAAAGGCCACCAGAACGTGCACACCACATCCCCGAGATAGGGCTAAAGAATAACAACAAAATGGAAACACAGAAATCACACAGAAGCGGGCCTACAGTGCACTTAATCGTGAAATGGGTACATAAGCACAAATAAGCAATAAAGGCTCTCAAGTGTAGTGCTAAGACGATAAAACTAGCCCAGATGAGTCCAAAAATCAGTGTAAAATGTGGACTCGTCACACCCCCAGACTTAACCATTTGCACGTCCCGAG
The DNA here is from genome assembly GCA_039583875.1 of Platanthera guangdongensis. NCBI lineage: Eukaryota > Viridiplantae > Streptophyta > Magnoliopsida > Asparagales > Orchidaceae > Platanthera > Platanthera guangdongensis. Next base: position 117,720,117 of record CM077162.1, on the reverse strand, counting down.
CAAATCATTACTCCATGGACTCGAAGATAGCTAACTGGCTCAGAAATTTCAAAAAGAAGTAAGACGAGAAATCAAATATATCATGAGTATAGAAGATATAATATAAAAACTTTTTAATTATACAATGTAGTTTAAACTATTCGACAGACGTAAATAAATATTGTAATTGCTCAAAATTAGAATTCTGGAGAATCGTGCGATCATGTGCAGGAAGAAAGTAGGCAGGCCACTAAGGTGAGCATTGCCAAAGTTCGGGACTCAGGATCACCTCCAAAGGAATCCACCAATGTCGGGGACCATACGCTTGCACATTCACACTCTCTCCACGGCGCGGGTTAGACTCAAGCGTGAATCAGTAGGACTTGTAGGAGGAAATGGGGCTTAGGCGACGGCTTGTTGGTCAAAGATAAACATGAAGGCTCTATGCAACCAAAGCGAGGGAAAACAACCCAAACCAAAACAGCCACTTAGAAAAGAATGGGGCACACGCCCCCAGACTTAGCTTGAAACCCGGGTGTGAACACAGCTGAACCCGACCAAAATTCAATAAAGAGGATGGGGATCGAAATCTCAAAGCAATTCTTTCATAAATATATATATATATATATATATATATATATATATATATATATATATATATATATATATATTTCTTTTGCGCGAATCAGCTTTTAATTTTCGTAACTGTTGTTTTCTTTTCTGCGCTAGCAATCCCCAAACGAAGCAATCCAAACAGGAATAAAATCAGCACCCCCAAAAACAATATCCGCTAATCACAAGCTCGGCAAAACAGTAAATACAAATCAACTCAAGCATTTGATTGCGAAGGTGGGTTTAGCTTCAGGCCTTGGTGAAAGTGAGTGGAGCTGGATCAAAGGAACGGTAGGCACAAATTTGGCATGCAATGGTTAACATGTAGGAATGGCTAAACAAGGCTCAAACTAGCCAAAAAGAAGGACTACGTCATGCTCATGCTTAACTAACCGTGCACCAATGCTTCGAGATTAGCTTAGGGCAAGTTCTTAGCCACCAAGAAAGATGATCCTTCCTCCCGACTCGAGCAATACGAGTCTAGTGGCGGCTACACACATTCCTATACTATCGTTCGATTATCCCAGATTCAGATTTTGAGCAGTACAAACAATATTTACATGTGCAGAAAAAATTAAATCTACGAGCATAAAGAAAAATTAATTCTATCCTAACTCTACGCAAACCATGAGTATTCGATTAGGAGCACTGCATGAGTTTCGAACTACTCAATCCTGAAATACTAAGCCAGTACCACTATTTTAAAGTTTACACAAAAGCAATAAATTTGACTAGGGTTGTGCGAGTGGGTAAGAGCGCACTCGTGTGGGTGATTCAGTGTGTGCAACATAAAGCAAGAAATAAGTAAACAAAAACTGGAATGTAACAGAAAGTGTGGTGAAGTGACCACAGGCATGCTCTCCCCCCATACTTAAAGTCAACAACTAGTAAAAATCAGCGAGTCATATTTGATAAACAGCTAGGGTAGGAAGTACCTATGCTCAAAATTGAGCATACCAGTCGTGCAATGAGATGTCCAAGTGCGGCAAAGTTGTCGCGCCTCAAATATTCCTGCACCTGCGATTGAAGGATGCCAGCCAAACAAAATATGGAAAACAGGAATATATGAAAAGAAATCAAAACACAGCAGAGGACCAAACGGTCCAACTTGGGTTGTCTCCCGAAAGCCCTTTTGTTTACCGTCCTTAAGGTGGACCAAATACCTGTATTAGCAGTTCAAATAGGATATAGAAAAAAAACATTCGGCTCCCAGATGTGCGCCCACAAAAATATCGTAGTCTCCTTGCTTGGAAAATAACAAAAATTTAAACAAAAGAAACACTATCCTAGATAACTGTTGGGTTTATTGTCTACCAATGGGACTTATTCAAAATCTGAGCATTTCCTAACTGATGGGCGAATGAAACTGGAAATGCTCAGGCAGAGGTTCATGGTCGCACTGCGGAAGCGGGTACCGGAACGGAGATAGAACATAAGCCCCAATACCTGTATACGTATACCTATCGGAAGTGTCAGGCATGGGCAGACAGTAACTTGGGAAGCTCATCGGCTCCAACTCCATCTGCATCTGGTTACAAAAAGTCCTAGGCCGCATTACAGGCCCTTGTACTGATTGGACCAATTCCACATTGTGGTCCTGCATGGAAGTAGACACGAGAGCAGGGTCAAGAAATAAACTAGAAGAATAACATAAACGGACCTCGATCTTGGGGATGATCCCGGAGTCATCCCCCGTCGGCGGAATTGTGGGTGCTTCCAAACAGCTGTCTAAGCTAGTGCAGGAATGTTCTGAAGCTGCATCTGCCTCGTCCATGCCTCGGGCATCCTCATATGGGGTGGAGGTCGCAACCTCTGCCACGGAATCGTCCTCCTCGACTGGATCTAACAGAACGCGGGAAATTCTAATTTCCACCTGCGATTCAATCTCAACAGCACTGTCAGAAGAAGAAAGAATGACATGCAAAGAAGAAGGTGAAGACATGAAGCTCGGTAGGACGTTGAGCGCTGGCTCTTCACAACTAAAAGATTCTATGCTAGGTGAAGTATGCACTTCAGGAGTATAAATAGCAGTGTCGGAATGGGGATAAGCACGTGTATCGGTGCACATACCTGGGATGTCTTCTCCATAACATAGAGATGGCAATGGTACATACCCCGATATAGAAGGGATGCTGCCCAAGGTTGAAGTGGAGACAATTCGAAAATCCGGCTCGTCATCCACCACTAGCTCAGCTAGGTACGCGGCGCAATCCTTCAATGCATGATCCCAGCTTCGACAAAAAAGGCACTGCTTAGCCGGCTTCGGCGGTGCAACGGGTGCTGAAGCTGAATAAAAGTAGTGCGGCAATGGCTCCGCAGGTCAGTAGCTAACCGGCTTATGTCGATGATATGTCGATTCATGAATTTCCTGGCTACTATACTTCTGAGGGCATCTGTCGCTAGCATGAGAGATGTCTCCACAATGACGGCAATTGATATTGAAATTGGCCCACATTGCAGCGATTTCAAATATAAGGGATACAACTACTTGGCATAGATTCTGCGAATAAAACTAACATTCCATCTGACGGAATAACAACACAAGAGTAAAGGGATCAAAAACAACAAAACAACTCGTATAACGAAATTCTCAGTCATCCGGAGTCGCTCTACAGTTGCATTCCCCGGCAACGATGCCAAAAACTTGATGTGTATAATACGGCAAGCGCACCGGTCGCACAAGTAATAAAGTTTTGGGAATAAATCCCCAAGTATCGGTCTCTTGAGGAATGCAATTAGCGTAGAACGGCAACAGTACCGAGAATATCGTTATGAGAGTGAAAAATAGAACAAATAGGAAATAGCGGACTAGGAAGATTGTGGATGTTTGATCTACTGAACTAGTAAAATCTATGCGGCTTGACGGCACCGCTTCGCAAGGTGAAGTGGGTTTGTCGGCCGCGATGCCGAACTTCAGTTGGGCGAGTGGAAGGGAAGCTAATGGATTGCAGCGTTCTTGTGTGGATTGCAATCGGACTAGGCACAGGAATGAAGTGGATGTGGGGTGAGCGAGGCGCATTCACAAACAAGACTCACAAGCATAAGAAGAAACTAACATTCCATTATCTATAAAGTAAACTTGATGTTCAGGGATGGAAATGTTCATTACACTGCTCAAAACATTCATAACACAGAGGAAGGGGAAGAGGAGTAAACCAAAAGAGAATGAAGATCCACCGCGGGTCGTGGCCGGAGTAGCGAGTTGTCAATCCGCTTCGGGGCTCAGTCCAAGGAGGCTTCCGGTACCAACGATCTGTCACTTCGAAGGCCTTTAAGTCCGTTCTCTAGTTTATCTACTTCACCAACTCTGCAGGAAAGCTTGGAGTTGAAGTCATCAATGGCCGAGGGCTTCGCCGGAGTGTTGAAAAGCTTCGGAGTAGTTGGAAATGGCTTCCTGACGAAGGTGGAAGTGATGGAGCAGCTGGAGAAGTGAAAAGGTAATTCCCGCACACTCTCCGATCGCAGCAAATGACAGGCGTTGACCTAAAACGCGGAGCAGTGCCTTATATACGGAGGCAGCAGAAGCAGTGCGCACGATCAGTGGCGCACGACCAGTGGTCGTACGCACTGTAGGTCGATGATCGTGCGGCTTTTCCAAATAAACCTGCAACCTGGACAAGAAGCATCAGCATAAAAGCGCACGACCAGTGGTCGTGCACACTATGGCCAGTGCTCGTGCGATTAGCGAGACAGGGTTATGAAAAAGGGGGTGTAATGCGCACGAACAGTGGCGCACGACCAGTGGTCGTGCGCAGTAAGTCCAGTGGTCGTACGCAGTATTCCTGCATCGTCGGAGTCTCCCGAGCAGTTCCGGAGCATGCACACGACCACTATACCAGCAGAAGGGGCAGAAAGGCCACCAGAACGTGCACACCACATCCCCGAGATAGGGCTAAAGAATAACAACAAAATGGAAACACAGAAAGCACACAGAAGTGGGCCTACAGTGCACTTAATCGTGAAATAGGTACATAAGCACAAATAAGCAATAAAGGCTCTCAAGTGTAGTGCTAAGACGATAAAACTAGCCCAGATGAGTCCAAAAATCAGTGTAAAATATGGACTCATCAACGGTGGCAAACAAGGCAACGGTTAGCTAAAAGCCGACCAAATTATAACGACCACGCCCCTTACTCGGGACGGCGGTGCTCTTTCCCTGCATAGCATTAGTCCAATAAAACAATACAGCGTAATTATATTTCGCCACAGGTGTAGGCTCGCACGGCCAAACACCCCGTGCACTCAGGGCACATTCATGGTGAACCCTGACCAATCAGTGCATTCACCACCACCCCTAGGATGGCAACAACATGTGAGCATTTAGCCTATCTGACCACAGTCTAAGCCTCCGACTATGCCTACGACCAGTGCCCGTTTTTGGATTTCTCGCACCGTACCACATAGCCTAGGTCCAATTCCACTTGCTCGTTGCTCACGCCGCATATACAATTTAAGTCCTACGTGCGGGCCAAGCTTCTCTCGGATCCCAAAATTTTCCAAAACACTCTCATAACCCAGTTATGATCAAGGCCGGTTCCCAGACTGCCAAGTTAGCAGAACACGTTTCCGCTCAATTTTCTGGGTGCGCCTTGAAGCTAACCTTCAAGGATCCCTGCTGCAATCTGCCGCGTAGAAACCCGAAAAACCCAAAGCACGGAGTCTTCTCCGACAAATCATAGCAAATGCAACATCACCGATCCAGACGGTACACGTCCGAGTAGGCTTCACACACAATGCCTATGCCCGTACTTATGATTTCGGACTTTATATGCAACACAAGGGGGACTATTCACATCAACCCCAAGGAACACCACGCACTCACCGCACACTCGCGGGATCGGGATTCCCTATGCAAAAAGAAAGAGCTTCAAACACTCAAGTTGAGAATCGTTACCCTTGTAGTCCGTTTTAGCGCCATGGAAAAACTACGCGGACAGAACTCTTCGCAACGACCTTCCCTCCACGGATCTGCTCTCAGACTTCAAAACGGTGCTCCGGTGCTCCGTCGGCGCCCGGAAACCTCCTTCTTCTTCCTCTTCTCTCTCACCTTGGAAGGAGAAAGTTTTGGAGAGAAAATGAGGGATTAACCTCCTATTCCCGGCCTTAACAGAGCAGGATCTCATCTGGGCCGTCGGATCTTAATTAAAGAAAACAAACAGCTCAGATCTGCATAAAATTCTCCAGACCTCGGCCGAACACGACTTGGCACACGGCCGTGTCCCAGACCGTGTGCCTCGATCCAGGCACGATCGTCGAACTGAGAGACGCACACGGGCCAAGACACGCCCGTGTCTCACCTGACACGCCCGTGTCTGGTTCCTCGACACGCCCGTGTTCGGGGGCGTGTCACGCATAACTGCCACGGCAACAGACATGACCCAACAGCATATGGGTAGGGACACGGGTTGGCACACGCAGGTGTCGGATGACACGCCCGTGTCATCCGGCCGTGTTCCTGGCCGTGTCCTTCTCGGGATGAAAATGACCAAATATCACCAGCCAGACACGGCCTTGGACACGCCTGTGTCTTAGGCCGTGTACCCCTATACAGGCACCAAAAACCCTTTTTCGCGACTGACTCGCACACAACATTCGGGGCGTTACACTGCATGCCAAATCAAGCTATCCTGCTTTGGATGGGAAGATGATGTTGACCCGATCTACCACACCGCCTGCTCCTGTGATGAGCATTTCGTGTCAGGGTTGTGGTAACTCTGGCCACCATGCTTATGAGTGCCCCGCGGGTGAACTGTTTACTGAACAGTCAGGTATGACTTGTGAAGAAAATGTTAATTTTATAAATAATCAAAATAGTGATGTGCCTTACAATAATACTTATAACCCTAACGCGAGGAACCATCCTAATTTCTCGTGAAACCAAAACACGCCTGGTCAAAGATGGCAGGTGGGCCAGCATCAATTCAATGCTCAGGCTTCTAGTAGCCAGCCGCGACCGTCTCAGCTGGGTTATAATCAGAATTTGCAAGGGTCGCGAAAGAGCACGTTAGAGGAGATGATGAAAAAGTTTGTTGAAATGGCCCAGTCGAATATGGCTACTCAGACTGCTTCCATGAGGAATTTGGAAATGCAATTGGGACAATTGGCCCACATTTTTTCTGAGCGCACCTGAGGCAAACTTCCTAGCAACACGGAGAAGAAACCCTGTGAGCAGGATAAGTGTGTTGAGGATGTGGGGGAATGTAATGGCCGAGAAATGACTGTGAAGTGTGAGATAAATGTCGTAGAGACACAAGCGCTTTATGATTCTGGTTCATCTTGCAACATTCTTGCTTTGCAAGATGTTGAAAAGATGAATTTGAATATCGATTATGATGGGAGGAAATCTTTAATGCTTGCTAATGGTTCTATGGTTGAGACCAATGGACAGGTGAAGGATATAGAAGTGGTTTTGAACGGGGTGGCTGTCTTCATAGACTTTCAGGTGCTTGGACCCATGGATAACATGTCAAAACCCATCCTTGGGGTCCCCTTCCTTAAAGCTAGTAAGGCGATGTTGCATTTTGATGCTAGTGGTGTCACTGTTGTGCCCAAAGTTATTGCACCTTTACCACCTTCTCCTCCTCAATTGATTTTTATTGACCTCATAGAACCAGTGAACTTAACTATCTTGTCATCTAATGATGTTTCTAGTGGTGCTAAGGCAGATTTTCAATCGATGGGACGAGAATAGGTGGAGAAAGATGTTGAAATGCCAATGATAACTAAAGGAAAAGACATGACATAGGTCCTTGATGTGGTGCATGATGCTGCTACAAAGATGGATGTGTTGTGCACGCCAGGGGTGGGTGTGCAGAATTTAGATTCAAAAACTTCAAGTTGTTTAGCTAAAGTCTGTAAAACTATGAAACAGGTATCGTGGGCTAATCTTTCACCCTCAGCAGGTAAAGAAAAGATGCCCCCAGATTTGGATGTTAATCTAGCTGCTAAAGAGCCGGGAGTGACCTTACCGCCCTGGCACTCCTCTTCTATGGAATTAAAATAAAAGGAGTTGCTTCTGCGCAAAGTGCAGAGTTTTGCCCATAGGAGCAGGACGGAGGAGGGTAGGGGCAGGGGAGACTTGTCTTCCTTGGGCCCTAAAGCTTTCCCCTCTTCCTCATCTCACGTGTTTGGAGGGATCTATCACAAATCGTTGTTTAGCTAAAAAGTGAGGGATCTCCGGGGCCGTTTTCCTTTTGTCTTGATTGCTGCTAGCGTTTTATTTACTTAATGCTTTGTGTGGCTTTGAATTCTCTTTCTCTGCATATTAAACTTTTGAACCTGAACATTATATAAAACTGTTAATACAAGTATTTGGTCCACCTTAAGGATGGTAAAGAAAAGGGCTTGTGGGAGATAACCCAATTTCGATGCGTTTAATTTGTTTGCTTAGCTTTTTGAGTGTGAAGGCCTATTATTTGCTGGTTGGAGATGAGCTTCTTGCAGGTGATTTTGTCTGGGCTGCGGTCTTAGTGATCAAGCTTAAGGCCAATCTTCTAGTGTGCTCATCTTCTGAGCATTGGGTAACTTCTCCCCTTTTCTCATTTTTAATTTTCACTTCCACTTATTTTACTGTGCTTTTTAGCTTAAGTCTAGGGGGAGAGCTTGTCGATGTTACCTTTGTACGTGCACTTCATTTTCATACTAGTAGCTGTTATTAATTTATTTGTTTAGTTCATTGCATTGCGCATCTTTTCACCCACATGAGTGCATACTTAACTTTTTGCGTAAGGCGAGTCAAACATGTTTCTTTCGTTAGATTTATGAAAATTACCTTGCTAACATAGGATTGTGAGACGGGGTAAAATGTTGACCTTGTTGTGCTCCTAGTCGAATGTTCTTGTCTCGTGTAGAAATTAGAGTAGAATTAATTTTTCTGCATGCTTTTAGTTTTATATTTTTCTAATTGTGTAAATTCTTTTTATTCTACTCAAAAATTGCTGAATCCGGTGTGAATCCGACAGTAGCTTAGGGATGTGTGTAGACAACCGTCAGATTCGTATTGCTCGAGTTGGGAGGATGGATAGTCTTTCTCGTTGGCTAAGAACTTGCCTCAAGCTACTCTCGAAGCATTTGTGCAGGGTTAGTTAAGCGTGAGCATGATGTAGGCCATCATTTTGGCCAGGTTGAGCTTTGTACCCGTTCCTAACATTTTATCCTCACTAGCCTCGTTGAGCCTACCCCTCCTTTGATTCAGCCCCACTTTTATTTCTCCAAAGCCTGGTAATCGACCCTAGTCGCACACCCAAGTCTAGCTTTGTTGTTTTCTAATTTGATTGTTGGGGGTGTTGATGCGGTGTGGATCTTTGTGAAATGTGTTATTGTGCTCCCATGAATTTATTTGTTGGAATTGTGCATAAGAAAAAAAATAAGATGAAAAGTTATAAAAAGAAAATTTGAAAAGGAAAGAAAAAGTGGAAAGAAAAGCGTAACTAAAAATCTGTTTTGAGTTAGTATTTGTTGTGGCGTAGGCAGTTCACACACTCGTATTTCAAAAATTAAGTCTGGGGGTGTGGTGTTCCCGCGTGTTTTGTGGATAGAGGATAGATTCTTTTGGTGCTAGCTCAACTGGGTTTTGCGTGTAGCCTTCGTTTTTATCTTTGATTACCCCGCCATAACCCAAGCCCCATTACCACTCGAAGTCCTACGGACTTGTGCTTAAGGCAAACTAGTGTCGTGGAGAGAGCGCGAACGGGCAAGCATATGGTCACCGACATTTGTGGATTCCTTTGGAGTTTGTCCCGAATCTCGATCTTTGGCAATACTCGCCTTAGCGGATTGTCTATTTTCTCCCTACACGTGACCGGAGGATTCACCGTGATTCTCTTTTTGAGTAGCTATGGAATTTTTGTTACGCATGCTAAAAAGTATAAATTATTTTGTATGCTTAGAAATTTTCTCTACTGACTTTTTACGCCCGCGAGCATGCGACTTCGCATGGTACCCCGGATCATAATTATTGTGTTAGTCAGTTCTTTTTCTATTTTGCAAGGATCTTCTTTGCTCGGGATGCGCAAATAGGTAATTTTGTGGGTGTGATGAGTCCCGTTTATATAGAGTTTTGCGGACTCATCTGGGCTGTTCTTCCTGTCTTTGCACTTCACTTTTCAGTTACTTTCATTGATATTTCATTACTGCTGTGTTTCACGTTTAGTGCACCTTTCTAGCCCGAGGGTGTGCAATTATGCATTCATTTGCTGGGGGTATGCACTTGGTGCTCCCCAGGGCTCGTTCCAGTATTTTTATTGCTTTTTGTTGATTGCTGGAGGGTCCTCCGTTTCTAGTATTTTTGTGTGCAGGTGGTCAGTTTTTCCTTCTTCAGAATGCTGATTTGAGGAAACCGCACGACCGTGCGTTTTATTGACGCACAGTTTGTTTCCGTCGTGCGTTTTCCTGCAGATTACTTGGGAAGATTGACCAGCTCGTGTGATTGCTTCACGCACGGTTTCTTCGGAAGCGTGCGCGAAGGAAGCGCATGGTTTTCCTGTAGCCTTTTGGCTTTTCTCAATTTTGTGGCTGGTCGTGCGTCTTCTTCACACACGGGCGGAAGTGCCCGTGTGCGCGTAAACGCACGATTTCTCCTAGTTGCATGCATTTTTTGCTTGCTGTCGTTACCCATGCGAATTACTTCACGCACGGGAGGAATTGCCCGTGTGCGAGTAAAATCGCACGGGTCAACGCTTCTTCTTCCTCAGGCGCGTCCTGGTTATTAATATCGCACAGTTCACGCACAGTTGTGCGCAAGACCGTGCCTGACCAATTTTTCTGACTTTTAATATTTAAGCCGCAGATTTCTCCTGGACCTGGACTCCACGTTTTTCTCCTGCCATTTTCTGCCCATTGGAGCGGGAACTCACCCCTCCAGCTGTCGTTTTCTCTCTCCTCCTTGGATGGTTGATCCGGCCACCCTTTCTCCGCCAAAGAGCTTGCAAAAGCTTTGTCTCCGGCCACCACCGCCATTGCCAACCACCAAGTTGTTGTTCGAGTTCTTTGTTGCTGAACTTGTGAAGCATTTTGATATGATCTGCATCAACAACTACAACATGAAGAAGTCGGTTGTGAAGAAGGAAGTGACAGCCCTTCGGGATACCGGATTCCTTCCAAAGACCGAGCTAGGACGAGGCTCGATAACCCTCGCTTCCGGTCGCAAACCTTTGAGAGTCTTCGAGTGCTTGGTTGTATTTCTTTCCCCCTTATTCTTGGATTTATATTAAACTATACTTGTGCTAGTTAGCTTGAGATTTATTAACTATGTTTTGTTCAAGGTCTTGTTACGGTTTTATACGGTGATTCCTTGTTCCTGATATATGTTGATGAGTTTCCTCCTTGTTAGAGAAAGTCATTTTTGAGCCGTTTTAGCGACTGCTAGAAGCACGCGTTGCGAAGAGGTGTTTATGACCCTCGTTAGTTCGTTTGTCTCCTCTATTACTCCGTGGAGTAATTCACCCTGGCGATGCGGTGACGGCGACCCGCACTAGTTTGTTGTTGCTTAATGTAGGAAAACCGAAATCAAAACTCTCGATTTTGTTTCGCACTTTCATTCATTTCTCTGAAAGCGAAATCTATGCTCCTGATGTGTGGAATTCGGCAAGCGCACCGGTCGCACAAGTAATAAAGTTTGGGAATAAATTACCGAGTGTCGGTATCTTGAGGAATGCAATTAGCATAGAGTGACAACCGTTGAGAAAATATCGTTACGAGAGTTATACGCAGAAAAGAATAAAAAAGGGGCTTGTGAGATTGTGGTTTTGATCTAATAAACTAATTAAGGCTATGCGGGTCGAAGGCACCGCTTCGTAAGGTGAGGTGAGTGTATCGACCGCGATGCTGAACTTCGGTTGGGCGAGTGGACGGAAAGCTAATGGCTGGAAGGGTTCTTGTGCGGAGTGCAATCGGGTGAAACAAGGGTAAGGAGTGGATGTGGAGTGGGCGAGGCGCATTCATAACAAACAACTCAAAGAAAATGAAAACTACAACATTCACTTAGATACATAGTGGAAAATGTAGTTCATTACAATATCAATTCACTCCATATAATGGAGGAAGGGGAAGAGGAGTAAACCAATAGAGGGTGAAGGTCCACCACAGGTCGTGGCCGGAATAGCTAGTTATCAATCCTCTTCCAGGCTCAGTCCGAGGAGGCTTCCGGTGCCAACGAGCTGTCACCTCGAAGTCCTTTGAGTTTATTCTCTAGGTCGTCTTCTTCGCCAACTCCGGTGGAAAGATTGGAGTTGAGGTCATTAATGGCTGGGAGCTTCGCCGGAGGGTTTGGAAAGCTTCGGAATCATCAGCAACGGACTCCCAATGAAGGTGGAGGTGGATGGAGCAGCTGGAGAGGTAGAACGGCACTTCCCGTGCACTCTCCGATCGCAGAAATGACCCGTCGTACCCTAAATCGCGGAACAAGCCCTTAAATACGGAGGCAGAATAAGCAGAGCGCACGATCAGTGGCGCACGACCAGTGGTCGTGCGCACTGTCGGTCAATGATCGTGCACAATTTCCAATTAAACCTGCAACTTGGACAGAAACATCAGCAGATATGCGCACGATCAGTGGCACACGACCATTGGTCGTGCGCACTGAATCCACTGATCGTGTGATTGGATAAGACAGAACTGTGGAAAAGGAGAATGTAATGTGCACGATCAGTGGCGCACGAGGTGGTGGCTATCGTCTGGCAGCGACATAGTCGCCGGAGGGGCCTACTCCGGCGAACCCGATAGGTTCGTTTTCGTGGAATTTCGGTGAGAAAATTCTCCCTGATCGGGCTCAATTGAGCTCGTTCTCTTTAGCTGATGGATCCTAGATCTAGCACAGACAGAGAGGAAGAGGATTGGACCTTGTCGGCGGCCTTAAGTCGGGAAGATCGTCGGGAAGCCATTTCTGAAATTGGCGTTGCTCGATTTCTGCAATTGCAAGGTGGGGAGGCTCGATTTCTTCAGATAAGGATTGGGAAAGGCTCCTCTCAATTCACTGGTGGTGTTTAAAGCCTCAGATGTGGAGAGGAGGGGCTGGATCATTAATGTCCTTCAAAGCCATTAATGGCTAGGCTCGGCCATGGAGGAGGGGGGGTTGAACCAAGTCTGACGGCCAGGGAAACGGCTAGAAACTTCTCCCCTTCCCTGGGGAATTGAATTCAGCCATTAAATGTGGCCTTTGCCCTACCCTTGACCGAACCGTTTCCTTCCCTCTTCTTCCTCATTTCCCTCTCCTCCATTATCATGGAAATGGAGCTCACTGTGACACGCAGTACACGCCCGTGTCAACCAAGACACGCCCGTGTCAGCCTAGACACGCCCGTGACGCAGGGCGTGTAACCCACTCAACACCCAATCGAGAGAAAATCATCGACCTCTCAACACAGCGGGACACGCCCTGTGACATGCCCGTGTCACAGGCCGTGTACCCCATGCTCGACGATCGACACTCGACGATCGATGATCGAAACTCTACGATTGACGATCGACACTCAACGTTTCGACACAGTGGGACACGCCCTATGACATGCCCATATCACAGGCCATATACCCCATGCTCGACGATCGACACTCGACGGTCCACACACTCGACGATCGTCGAGCACAGTTCGTCGAATAGAGGGGACACGCCCCCTGCCACGCCCGTGTTATAGGGCGTGACCACCCAGAAACTTCGTCGACCAAAATTCGTCGACCAAGCGCCCAACTCTTCAACCCAAGCGGGACATGCCTGTGTCCCAGGCCGTGTCACCCAAATTTTGCTACTCCCAGAATTTGGGCTGTTACACTCACCCTCTCTCCTAGTCACCAAGTTGACTTGGTCAATCTGAAGGACTATTTGCAGCCCTTCAGCGCACATTATTCCCTAAATAAGCCACATGAGGAGGTTTGAGCTTGGGTTAGCTTATTTAGGCTAGGTTGACCAGAAATAGGGTTGGGTTGACCTAGGTCTCTTTGGGGTTACTTGGGTTTTGTCATGACCTGGTCATGACAAAACCATTCATAGGGGTCTAGTTGTTTGAGGGATGTTACAAGCATTGCCCAAGATCGGGGCTCGTGATCACCTCCAAAGAAATCCATCAATGTCGGGAACCATAAGCTTGCCCTTTCACACTCTCTCCACGATGCTAAGTAGACTCAAGTGTGAATCAGCGGGACTTGTAGGTTTGAATGGGGCTAAGGCTAAGGTGGGGTAGTCAATGATAAACAAGGAGGATATACGCAACCAAAGTGAGCGAACAAGAACTAAACCCAAACAGCCACGAAGAAATGCATGTGTGACACACCCCTAGACTTGGCTTGACAACCGGGTATGCACACGGCCTATCCCAACCAAAAACTAACACACAAGATGGGGATTGCAATTCTCCTTGTAATAATTTTAATGTTTCTTTTTTTTCTTCTTCTTTTTATTCATTTTTTTCTTTTTCATTTTTCGTCTTTTTCATTCAGCAATCCCCAAATCTAAAAAATAGCAAAGTATGAATTCATCTCCACAACACATGAATCCCAAATATCACAACATATCAAATTTTTGAAATCGATCAGGCTCAAAGTTTTGGTTGCGATAGAAGGGCTGGCGTTTAGGCTTTGGTGAATATAGGTGGAGCTGAAACAAAAGGAGGGTAGGCGCAAATTTGGCCTGCAAGGGTTAGCTGCTAGGACTAGGTACAAAAAGGCTCAAGCTAGCCAAAATGATGGCCTACCTCACGCTCACATTAGACTAACCGGGCACCAATGCTTCGAGAGTAGCTTGGGGCAAGTTCTCAGTCCCCGAGAAAGACGATCCTTCCCCCCGACTCGAGAAATACAAGTCCAGTGACGGCTACACTCATCCCTACACTACTGTTCGATTACTCTAGATTCTACAATTTTAAGTAGCACAAACAAAATTTACTTTTGCAGAATAAATTTAAGTCTACGAGCATGAAGAAAAAGTAATCCTATACTATTTCTATGCAAATCATGAGTACTCGATTAGGAGTACTGCATGAGTTTCGAACTACGATATCCCAAAATCCTAAGCCAGCACCACTTTTTAGACTTTACAGGAAAGTAAAACATTTGCCCTGAGTCGCGCACATGGTTAAGTGCGCACTCATGTGGGTGATTTAGTGTGTGCAATTAGTGATCATGAAATAAATGAATGCAGACTAGTATACAATAAACTGTGTTGTGTAGTGATCACAGGCACCTCCACCCCCAGACTAGAATATGATAATATGAGAAACTAAAACATGTAAATACAAATAAAGGGATAGGGGAAGAAGTACTCATGCTCAAAATTGAGCATACCGGTCGTGCGACGAGATATCCAAGTGCGTCCAAGTTGTCGCGCCTCAAAAATTCATGCACCTGCGATTTAAATACGGATGCAAAACAAAAGATGGAAATATATATATATATATATATAAAAAGAGCTCAAAACACAGCACAGGACCAAATGGTCCAACATGGGTTATCTCCCGAAAGCCCTTTTGTTTACCGTCCTTAAGGTGGCCCAAATACCTGTATTAGCAATTATAATAAAGAGTTCGTTGGAGTTTGAAAAGGAAGAAATAAAATAGAGCAAACGAGAGTTCCATACGCAGCAAGAAAATGGAAAGAGGAGGGTAAATGGAATGATGGTATTGCAATCAGCTATAAGCGGATTTGTGGTAAGTCTCTCCGGTGGGGTGCGAAGGGACGGCAGATTGTCTTTTTGCATTGGGGGAAGGGGGTTTCCTCTTACTCCGATTGCGCTCTTCCTCGCACCGGAAGGCACAGTAGCGCTCGTCGCGTAAATTCTTTGCCTCTTTCAGTTTCACCACCGTGGGAGACTTCCAATGGATGTAGTCTATGGGTATCCCTGTTCTTGTGGTTCGTGGCGTCCTGTCCGGCACCATGACGGCGACCAGATCTGCCCAATCTACAGATCACTTAACAAAGTTATCAGCAGTGTTATACAAATAAGTGTCTAGGGATTTCTCCCAGATAAAACTCGGTTCGCCATGCTCAAAAACAGAGTTGGCGGGAAGTAGAAAGGCGGTTGTGGCTTTGGCACACTCGAACTCTTCTTTGACCAAGAGCTCTTGATTTTCATCTATCTCCTGGAAGAGTCCTTTCTTTGTCTTCTCTTCCGGATGTGCTTCCTCTAATGCTGGGGTCCTGAATCTATCTTGGTATCTATGACACTCAAAAAATTATTATTTTGGATGGGAGAGGGATGTATGGATGTGTTATTGTGGGTGGAATCTTCGGTCGGCAAAGTGACGCGTCCTTTGGAGAAATCGAGGGATGCGCCGCTGGCCGTGAGGAATGGGACTCCTAATATAGGAATAGAGTTATTTTCCCTTGGTCCCAAAACCTGGAAGTCAATGGTTATACTTTTTCCGTTGATCTCGATCTAGACTTCCCGAACACCTCCCTCGGTGTCAACCAAATTTCCATTCGCTAAGATAAGCTACTTCCGGTTTTCAGTGTCGACTTGTAGGTGCATCTTCACAACATCTTGCAGGGTGAGGATTTTGCTGGACACCCCGGAGTCGCATAATGCTGGGGTTTCGAAGTTGTTTATTTTACAATGGATGACGAGTTCGTTGCTTTTTCCCAAATTTTCCTCCCCAAGGCTTTTACCTTGTTCATGGGGGTTCTTTTCGGTGTTACTAGGTAAGGTGCCTTGGGTGCGCTCGGAGACCACTTCGGCCAATTGGCCCAATTGTGCCTCCAATTTACACATAGAGACGACTTGATTTGTCATGTTGGTTTGGGAAATTTCAACGAATTTCTCGAACACGTATTCCAAAGAACTTTTTTAACGGCAGGGGCCCTTGGGAATAATTTGGTTGAGGCGGACGCGGTTGGCTTCCAGAGGCATACGCATCGTTTTGATGCTGCCCCGGTTGCCATCTTTGGCCAGATGCGTTTGGATTCTAAGAAAAGTTGGGGTGGTTTCTCACCCCCGGGTTGTATGTGTTTCCGTAAGGCACTCCTCTGTTTTGATTTGCTACAAAATTAACTGACTCATTCAGAAAAGAAGATTCGTCTGGTACCTCGACTCCTAGGCATTCGAAGCTGTGGTGGTCGGTGCTTCTGCAACCTTGGCATGAGATTTCCATCACTGGGGCGGCGGCGACGGGCTTATGGATATCCACGGCGAGTACTCCGCTTGTGCTTCGTCGGGTGTTACGTACAGCGGTCTAGTAAGCGTTGTGGGTGGCAGTGTCTTGTAAGATTCTCATAGCATCATTTGGAGGAAGGTTCATGATTGTTCAACCAGAGGCGGCATCGATCATGGCTCACTGGTGGGGTTCAATAGTGAAGTAGAAACTTTCGACGAAGTTCCACATTTGGAATCCATGGTTAGGGCACTTCCTTAGCAGCTCATTGAAACGCTCCCAAACTTCGGCTAAACTTTCTTGATCGACTTGCCGGAAGTAGGCTATTACTTGCCTCATGCTCACGATCCAATCTACCATATGGAACTTAGCTAGGAATTTTATGGTCAAAGCCTCCCAAGTGGTGGCTGTTCTAGGTGGGAGGGAGTGAAGCCATGTCTTGGCTTTGTCCCTTAGTGAAAAAGGGAAGAAGAGGAGCTTGACTGTTTCGTCCGGGATTCCAACGTAGCGGAATGTGGCACAAATTTCGGAGAATTCTGCCAGGTGAAGAAGGGCGTCTTTAGTGGCCATTCCTGAGAACTGAGCGTTGTTCCGAATGATATTCAGGATAGCTGGTTTAATCTCGAACTGTTGGTCGGTGATAGTAGGTCTGAAACCGGGGTATATGCTCCCTACGGTAGGTGTAGTGTAATCCCTCCTGGTGCGGACCTGGGGAGGGTTTACTTCATTTTCGTCGCCATTTCGGTCGCCAGGAGGTATCCCTCCAACTCGGTTGCCGACATCAATATTCAGCTGGTCTCCCATTAGGGAAAAAGTGATGGCTGCGGCGCGTCTTCGCGCTAGGATAGTACGTTCGATCTCTGGGTCATAGGCTACAAGATCTCTTATGGCTCGACCCTGCATTCACTGGGGCAAACTACACAAGGAAACAACAGTCAAAAACACTAACTCTTATAACAATATTTTCAGTCATCCTGAGTCGCTCTATAGTTACATTCCCCGGCAACGGCGCCAAAAACTTGATGCGTGGAAATCGGCAAGAGCACCGGTCGCACAAGTAATAAAGTTTGGGAATAAATCCCCGAGTGTCGGTCTCTTGAGGAATGCAATTAGCATAGAGCAGAAACCGTTCAGAAAATATCGTTATGAGAGTTATACGTAGAAAAGATTAAAAAGGGTCTTGTGAGATTATGGTTTTGATCTAATATACTAATTAAAGCTATGTGGGTCGAAGGCACCGCTTCGTAAGGTGAGGTGAGTGTATCGGCCGCGATGCCGAACTTCGGTTGGGCGAGTGGACGGAAAGCTAATGGATGGAAGTGTTCTTGTGCGGAGTGCAATCGGGTGAAACAAGGGTAAGGAGTGGATGTGGAGTGGGCGAGGCGTATTCACAACACAAAACTTAAAGCAAATGAAAACTACAACATTCACTTAGATACAGAGTGGAAAATGTAGTTCATTACAATATCAATTCATTCCATACAACGGAGGAAGGGGAAGAGGAGTAAACCACTAGAGGGTGAAGGTCCACCGCAGGTCATGGTCGGAATAGCGAGTTGTCAATCTGCTTTCGGGCTCAGTCCGAGGAGGCTTCCGGTACCAACGAGCTGTCACCTCGAAGGCCATTGAGTCCATTCTCTAGGTCATCTTCTTCGCTAACTCCAGTGGAAAGCTTGGAGTTGAGGTCATCAATGGACGGGAGCTTCGTCGGAGGGTTTGGAAAGCTTCGAAATCACCGGCTACGGACTCCCAATGAACGTGGAGGTGGATGGAGTAGCTGGAGAGGTAGAACGGCACATCTCGTGCACTCTCCGATTGCAGAAATGACTCGTCGTTCCCTAAATCGCGGAGCAGGCCCTTAAATACGGATGCAGAATAAGCAGAGCGCACGATCAGTGGTGCACGACCAGTGGTTGTGCGCACTGTCGGTCGATGATCGTGCGCAATTTCCAATTAAACCTGCAACTTGGACAGAAACATCAGCAGATATGCGCACGATCAGTGGCGCACGACCGGTGGTCGTGTGCACTAAATCCACTGATCGTACGATTGGCTAAGACAGAACTGGGGAAAAGGAGAATGTAATGTGCACGATCAGTGGCGCACGACCAGTGGTCGTGTGTAGTGAGTCCAGTGATCGTGCGTAGTGTTCCTGTATCGTCGGTGTCTCTCAAGCAGCTCCGGAGCATGCACACAACCCATGCACCAGCAAAAGAGGCATATAGGCCACCAAAAGTGCACACCACATTCTCAAGACACGGCGAAAGAACAAGTAAAACAAACGGAAATGCAGAAATATCTAAAGCACACAGAAAACGTGCCTAAAGTGCACTTAATCATGAAATCGGCAAGTAAACAAATATAAGCAGTTATAGCTCTCAAGTGCAGTGCTAAGACAATAAAACTGGCTCAGATGAGTCCAAAAATCAGTGTAATAATTGGACTCATCAGCTCCCTACTTGCACTCCATGTGAGATCGATACTTGGGGAAGCTACTTCTCCATTTTATTACTTGGTCTTGAACGGTAATCTTACCGCCAGCGCATCATGCATATTTATTTTAGCTTCAGGGGGTTGAAGGTCGTCAACCTGGTGAACAAAATCCATAGCTGGTCGGAGAGATACCTCATCTTTGAGGGGAATCTGGGGTTGTTGCCGGTCAACCCGCAAGTCTGGGACGAAGCCGCCTTCGACAGCAGCGGGCTGGACGGTATGGAGAAGGAGATGTACAACTTCTTCATGGGTGAGCGGCTTGACATGAACCATTTCATTCTGCTGCTGCCGTCCTTGGAGGGAGTTGAAGCGGAAGATAGCAAGTTTCAAACTGACCGAACTGATCTGTTAGTTGGGCAGCCTATGAACTGACTTCTCACTTTGCCTTTACAGCTGTTGTGGCGGTCCCACTCAACAAACCACTGACGCTTGGTGGTTTTACTCTTACTCAAAGAGAGAAGCACACCAGGCGGGTCAAGCCGCAGCGGGCTGAGGAAGAATAGGAGTTGGCCTCCTCCGATGAGTTCACGCTGCAAGGAATGGGCAGCTGCATGAATGATATCTGTGGCAATCTGACTATGCTATGGAGTCCGGACGGCGACTTTGTAAAGGTCTCCACCGCCATCCCTTACTGGAGGAGGGACAAAGTAAGCTGCCATGCCACCACTGTTGGCGCTGCGCTGTACGGCAAGCGCAACTTGAAGGCTTTGCGCAGGGTCCCTGAAGATGACCTACCGCGGTTAGCCGCGCAGGTTGGGGCAAGGAGCCTTGTCACAAGCCACTTTAAGGGCCTTTCCTACAAGCAATTAATGAAGGGTAAAAGCGGCCTAGAGTGGCAATTAGAAGAGACGAAAGAAGAAATAGAACGACTGAAGGAGAGGGAATCGGTATGTTATCACCTGATACTCGTGCGGTTACAATTATGAAACTGTGTGGTCTAACCTTTTACTTCTTTTGCAGGCGATGTACGATCCGGCCAATCCGACCTTCCAGGACAATGTCTTCCCACGGGTCGTCCAGGGGATTGATGGAGCGCTTAACCGCCTCCGAGTCCTTGGCGGCTTCGCAGCCGGATTCACCGACTTCACCTGCGTCGACCGATACCCTACCATGAAGAAGAAGGTTGTCGCTGTTTACCGAGAAACCAAGGGGAGGGGTAAGGTCGTCGAAGATGATGGCGAAGATGAAGGCGAAGACATGGGCGAAGTGGAGGAAGACGATGAAGAAGAGGGCGACCAGAAAAGCCAAAGTGGGGGATCCTCTACCGAGACCGGTGGCCAAGCATCGGAGACCGCGCGAACTGATCCGGCAGTTTCTAGTGGATCGAGCGGCTCTACCACTAGCACCAGTGGTTACCCGGAATCTCCAGTCGACATCGTCGGCGGCGGTGATTCAAGTTCCCCTGCAGCTAAGAAGCTCAAACCATCTGATTAGTAAATTTCAAATTTAACTTGTATTTTGAAACCTTTTTGAAACCGGCGGCCTATTTTTGTAAACCGTGCGGTTAGAGTTTTGAAACCTTATTTGAAACTGAAGTGAAAGAAAACTTTACCTTTGATGTGTAGACTGTTTTATTTTTGTCATTTTTCTTACTTGTATTAGTCCGCATGGTCTCAGTATTACTTCTGATTTAATAGTCAACTATTATGCAAACCAGTCTGAGATCATACTGAAATCTGGAGATTCTGCATTCTGCGACTTCAATAAAGTTATCCGCTGGGAAGAGAGAAATTCCTGCGACTTATTTGAAAATACACATTGACCAATAAGCTTCGCGGCTATGAATTTTAACTGTCGTAAAGCCTTAATAATTAAATATATATTTGCGGCTAGGGCAAACTCTGATGTAGATCGCGCTTTTGATGTAAGAGACACGTATGAATCCCAAATAACTTGCGGCTTCTGATATAATCACTCAAGCCGGTGACCAGAGATACTTCTGCATGCCTAGCCGGTAAATAAGTTGCCTGACAGTAGAGGCCAAACTCATAATAGCTTTAAGGTGGCAAGTCGTAGGTTAATTCGGATAACTGATACCATAAGCCGGCATACTAAGGCCAAGAATTAACTGACTGAAATAAGTCGGCCGACTACCCGAGTATATGAATAATAAACTGGTAGATAGGCATATACAGGCCAAATAAGATAAGCCGGAATAAGTAACTGTGCGGTTTGTGAACTGAATTGCATAAATCGGCATATACCGCTTAATAAAACCGCAAGGTAGCGGATAAGCTCATGTTAACCTGCAAAAAACAGATGGAGCTATGGGCTTATGTGTCGATATGGGTAGGTGAGTGAGGCATTGCTTTCCACACAAAGAACACGTAAGTGGGATTGAAATTCTTAAAATCCGCGACCGATGTCGAGTGGGACAAGTACGTAATGTCTGTGACAAATGTCAAGCGGGATAAGTACGTAATATCTGCGACTGATGTCAAGCGGGATAAGTACGTAATATTTGCGACTGATGTCAAGCGGGACAAGTACGTAATGTCTGCGACTGATGTCAAGTGGGATTTCCACTATACATTCGTGACTAATGTCGAACGAGATGTGGAGGGCTTAAGAATTCAAAGGCATTTCGCCCCCATATGTATATATATTAGTATTAGAAGTAAAGCTGAGAAATAAGCTTCAAATGGAAGATAATGCTTGTCTATTGTTAAGGATGTAGCAAAAGGATATATGCTTGGAGCTTGATTGTTCCCCATTAATACCAGTTGCTAAGGGTACTTTATATATTATTCCAATCTTAAGCATTTTCATCATTGAGAAAAGGAAGTCCCTGTTGGAGTTACCATGGTGATCTGGAAGTGGTCAAACATATAATCTCACTGCCAACGCGATATGAGCCTGCAGGGTCGCACATAAGAGATGTGGAGAAGTTGGATGATTGACTGTGTTGGTAAAAGTTACCAATCACTGACCTGAATGGGGTTATGGGCAAAGTGTTTCCTTAAAGGATCGTCGGGTTGGGCAAGTGTTGCCTTGAAGGATTGGTAAGAATAGTCGTCCGAGGGTCGACAACAATCGTCGAGAATAGATATTCCGATTCCCGCCGATCGACGAGAATCGTCACTCTAATTCTCGCCGATCGACGAGAATCGTCGAGAATAGATATGCTGATTCTCGACGATCGACGAGTTCGACAAGTATCGTCGACCGCGGCTCGACGATCGACGAGATTCGTCGTGTATCGTCGACCACGGCTCGACGATCGACGAGATTCGTCGTGTATCATCATGCGCGGCTCGACGATCGGTGAGAATCGTCGAGTATTGTACTCTGATTCTCGCCGATCCTTTGTGATGCTCGCTGATCGATTATCGCCGATTCTCGCCGATTCTCACCGACTGATACTCACAGATTCTGGTACCCTATTTTCGGGGTGGTCTACGGATAGCGATAAACCTAAGTCTATTTATGCCTTCGGTATAAAAGGGACACTTAGGGTTTTCGGGAGTTATGCTTTAAGCTTTTTGGCAGCCGATCGAATCGAAATCGACGGAAGTGTTCCGCTCGCCGTTCGTTCGCTCCGCCGATCCCGAATCCCGCCGACGGAAGGGTTCCGCCGCCGTGCTCGCTACGTCGACCACCTCTTCTCTGGCGATCATCGCTGGCGCTGCAATCCCTGGCGCGGACCTAGTAGTTCGTGGGAAAGCAAGGTGCGGTCTTTCTCCTTCCCGATAATCCGTGCGACGGAAAGTTCGGCGTTCTCCCGCTCGTGTGGATTTCTGCAGAGACGTGGACATTATTCTACGTAGAACTCGCCACCAGCAAGAACGCAAAGCTTGGAGCATCTCCGTTGAGTTGTGACTCAACGCCACCGAGGTAATTTTGCCTAGTTGTATTAACTTCTTGATTCAACTATCATGGCCCGATCCCATTTCTTTTGGGTTTTCTTGTTGTTTTATTCTTCCGCTGCGTGCAAAAGCGTTGTGCCATCCTCATAGAGAAACCCAACAGTGGTATCAAAGCGAGGTTCCGGCCATGATTGTTGTATTGGAAGTTATGTTATTCCAGTGCGTGTAAACCTAGGGATTTAGATGTGTTCTAAATATCTAGATTTAGTCTTGGTTCCCCGCCAAGAACGTCTGGAATTTCGTGGTAATTTCTAATTGTTAGAAATTGTTGTCTCCTTAGCAGTAACCATCCCTCGAGTATGTTTTGGATTTTGAATCCAACATGGAGAGATGAGTTTGTCTACTGCTTTAAGTTGAGTTGTCTTTGTCTTTGTCCAATGCATGTAAATCTGAGGATTTGGAAGTTTCCGGATGTTCAGATTTAGCCCTTCCTTCTATCAAATGTTGATGGTGTCAGGATGTGCACATAAGGGATGCATGTGGTTTTAGAAGAATTGTTTTTCTTTGGATGTGCACATTGATCAAATGTTGATCATGGTTAATTGTTAACCTATAATCAAAATCCCTTCATCAAATATTAAGTGTTCGGATGCCTTCCGATGGATGACACTCTTCCTGCCTCGATCGATGAAGTGTGGGCTTGCCAAAGCAAGGTGCATTAATCTATCTTGGTAAGGGTGCGAGCGGATAATTGTGATATCCCACTATCGACATCGAGTCCAACTTAACTGGGTGACCTCAAAGGTTGAGTGCCTAGAGGCATAGGGTTGGCATGCACCATATGATGGATGCGAGTAAAGAGTTATTCACCAACCATACAAAAATTGCATGAGGATGCAACTGGCAAGCGTTGCCTACCTAAATAACCGCATCGTGAGAGGAAAGCCAAAGCTGACTCATTGTGTTGGTGAAATACAGATCTTGTCCACTAAGAGAGTAGCTCGCATGAACTCTCTGAATTGTTAGTGAGGGCTATCATTTCGAATAAAATAGTGGGAGTATTTTAATTGAAGTCCAAATTAAAATAAATTGTATTTGAAATTTTGGTACTGATTTTATTCTGCATAAATTCTTGTAGAATTTCATGGCAAGTGTTTCACACTTCACTTTGTCTCTGAGAGCCATCCTTGAGAAGGATAAGCTCAGTGGGACTAATTACATGGACTGGTATAGGAACCTGAGAATTGTTCTCAAGCAAGAGCGAAATCTCTATGTCTTAGAAGAAGAAGCCCCCGAGGTGCCGACCGGGAATTCTTCCCGTGCTGAGAAGGATACTTATAAGAAGTATACTGATGATGCTTTAGATGTCGAATGCCTTATGCTTGCCACTATGAACTCTGAGCTTCAGAAGCAACATGAGAACATGGGGTGTAAGGAGATTGACGAGCATCTCAAGAAAATGTTTCAAGGGCAGGCTCGTCAAGAGAGGTTCGACATCACAAAAGCGTTGTTTCAGTGCAAGATGGGAGTTCGAGACTCAGTAGGGACTCACGTACTCAAGATGATTGGGTATATAGAGAACCTTGAAAGGCTGGGTTTTCCTCTTGGTCAAGAGTTGGCCACAGATCTGATCCTGCAATCGTTGCCGGACAGTTATGGGCAGTTCGTCTTGAACTACAACAAGAATGAAATAGACAAGACACTGCCCGAACTCCTAGGCATGTTGAGAACTGCCGAAATCAATATGAAGAAGGCCAAGCCTGCCAGCCCCATACTGATGGTGCATAAGGGCAAGGGCAAGGCCAAGGGATCTAAGAAGATGAAGGTGGGACCTAAGTCATATCTTGAGCCCAAGTCTTCTGCACTGATGAAATGGAAAAGCATGGTGAAGGAAGGGAAATGCCACCACTGTGGCAAGGCTGGTCATTGGCGGAGGAACTGTCCTTCGTACATTGAGGGTCTGCAGAAATTGAAGGGAGGTATGACTTCCGCTTCTAATGTTTACGTTATAGAGATAAACCTTTCTGCTCCTTCATCTTGGGTATTCGATACCGGATGTGGTTCTCACATTTGTACAAATGTGCAGGAACTGGGAAGGAGAAGATTGCTGAGTAAAGGGGAGGTGGACCTCCGCGTCGGCAATGGAGCAAGAGTTGCTGCTGTAGCCGTAGGAGTTTACCGTATTTCTTTGCCTAGTGGGCTTGTAATAGAACTTGATAATTGTTATTTTGTTCCGGCCATAACTAGAAACATTATATCTATTTCATGTTTGGACATGATTGGATTTTCTTTTATAATTAAGAACAATTGTTGTTCTATATTTAAGAATGATGTTTGTTATGTTGTAGACCAATTGTTTAATGGTCTTTATGTTTTGAACTTGGACCATTTGATCTGTAATGTAGAAAATAATAAAAGACTAAGAACAAATGACTCGAACCCTACTTTTCTCTGGCATTGTCGTTTGGGCTATATCAACGAGAAGCGCATATCCAAGCTCCATAGAGATGGACTTTTGGACTCATTTGATTATGAATCATTTGAGCGGTGCGAATCTTGTTTGTTAGGCAAGATGACTAAAGCTCCTTTCACAGGTTATACTGAGAGGGCTGAGGATCTCTTGGGTATTGTACATAGTGATGTATGCAGACCCATGAGTTCCATGGCTAGAGGTGGGTATTTCTACTTTGTTACATTTACTGATGATTTCAGTAGATACGGATATGTGTATCTTATGAAGTGCAAATCCGAGACCTTTGAAAAGTTCAAAGAGTTCAAGAATGAAGTAGAAAACCAGTTGGGTAAAAGGGTTAAAGCACTCCGATCTGATCGAGGTGGCGAATACCTGAGTCATGAGTTCCGTGATCATCTGAAAGAGTGTGGTATTGTATCACAGCTCACTCCACCTAGAACACCACAACATAATGGTGTGTCTGAGAGGAGAAATCGTACTCTATTAGACATGGTACGTTCGATGATGAATCATGCAGACTTGCCTATTTCCTTTTGGGGTTTTGCTTTAGAGACTACTGCAATGACATTGAATCGTGCTCCAACGAAAACGGTTCTAAAGACGCCATATGAGATATGGACTGGGAAG
Source organism: Platanthera guangdongensis (assembly GCA_039583875.1). Classification (NCBI taxonomy): domain Eukaryota; kingdom Viridiplantae; phylum Streptophyta; class Magnoliopsida; order Asparagales; family Orchidaceae; genus Platanthera; species Platanthera guangdongensis. The sequence continues at coordinate 117,694,054 of CM077162.1, read as the reverse complement.
CGTCCTAGTATGTCGTTCATTAAAATTGGGGGCTGTGAGGCATACGTGAGACGTCAAATGCCTGACAAGCTGGAACCCAAATCGGATAAATGTTATCTGGTGGGATATCCTAAGGAAACGAAAGGGTATTACTTTTACCTACCGTCTGAGGGCAAAGTGTTTGTCGCAAGGACTGGTGTCTTCTTGGAGAAAGAGTTCTTATCAAGAAAGACCGAAAAGGTAGAGCTTGAAGAAGTTCAAGAACCACATGTAGTGAATGAACCGGAATTGGATTCTGAGACAGGACTACAAGATGTTATAGCAAGAGAACCTGCTCAAGGAACACAAGTCCTACGTAGATCTGGTAGACCGAGGTTTGAGCCTGAGAGATATGGATTTCTCGTGTCTCAAATAGGTAATGTGTTGCTTATGGATCATGATGATGAACCGGCAACCTACCAAGAGGCTATGAATGGACCGGACTCCGACAAATGGCTTGAGGCTATGAAATCTGAAATGGACTCAATGTATGCAAACCAAGTTTGGAACTTGGTGGAACCACCTGAAGGGGTACGACCCATAGGGTGCAAGTGGGTCTTCAAGAAGAAGACTGACATGGATGGGAATGTACAGACATTCAAAGGGCTACTGGTGGCTAAGGGTTTCAAGCAAATTCATGGTATTGACTATGATGAGACCTTTTCCCTTGTTGCTATGGTAAAGTCCATAAGGATATTGCTTGCTATTGCTGCGTATTATGACTACGAGATCTGGCAGATGGATGTCAAAACGGCTTTCCTTAATGGAAACCTCCTTGAGGAAGTGTATATGACACAACCCGAGGGTTTTGTATCCCCAGATGAAGCCACTAAAATATGCAAGCTGAATAAGTCCATTTATGGACTGAAACAGGCCTCTCGAAGTTGGAATCTTCATTTTGATGAGAAAATCAAAGAGTTTGGTTTCATCAAGAATGAAGATGAGCCTTGTGTTTACAAGCGAATCAGTGGGAGCATTGTTGTCTTACTGATATTGTATGTAGATGACATACTGTTGATTGGGAATGACATTCCTACCCTGAAAGTTGTTAAGAACAACCTAGGGAACTGCTTTTCAATGAAGGATTTGGGTGAAGCGACTTATATACTCGGTATTAAGATCTATAGAGATAGATCGAAGAAGTTGCTGGGTTTGACCTAGAGTACGTACATCGAAAAGGTGTTGAAGCGGTTCAACATGCTTGAGTCCAAGAAAGGATTTTTGCCCATGTCTCATGGTGTGAATCTCTCTAAGGACCAGTGTCCAAAGTCTTGTGAAGATAAGGACCGCATGAAGTTGATTCCATATGCTTCGGCAATTGGATCAATCATGTACGCGATGTTATGTACTCGACCCGATGTCTCCTTTGCTTTGAGCATGACTAGAAGGTATCAGTCAGACCCCGGTGAGTGTCACTGGATTGCAGTCAAGAATGTCCTGAAGTACTTGAGAAGGACTAAGGACGTGTTCTTGGTGTATGGTGGAGAGGAAGAGCTCGTTGTAAGTGGTTACACGGATGCTAGCTTCCAAACTGATAGAGATGACTCCAAGTCTCAGTCAGTTTTTGTGTTTTGCCTGAATGGAGGAGTTGTGAGCTGGAAGAGTTCCAAGTAAGAGACAGTTGCTGATTCTACAACAGAGGCCGAGTATATCGCTGCAGCTAATGCGGCGAAGGAGGCTGTATGGATTAGGAAATTCATCGGCGAGCTTGATGTAGTTCCTAGCATTGTTGGTCCCGTAGTTCTCTACTGTGATAACAATGGTGCAATTGCACAATCTAAGGAACCTAGATCCCATCAGCGCTCCAAGCACATACTTCGGCGGTTTCATCTTATTCGTGAGATTGTCGAACGAGGAGATGTGAACATCTGCAGAGTGCCGACTGAGGAAAATATTGCGGATCCGCTGACAAAGCCTCTCGCGCAGAGAAAGCATGATGTTCATACTAGATCAATGGGTATACGATACCTAAATGATCAACTCTAGCGAGAATCTTGTGGATTGCATGTAAATATGTATTTTGTTGGCTGTTTGTTCATATGATGAACATTGTACCTTGTTTTTCTCTTATAATTAATGGCAAGTTCTTTTATTATGAGTTTTTCTATTTGATAGTTAAATGTTAACATAATAGATACTCTTAGAATGTTCGCTTCCATGGGACATCAAGTACGTGACTTGAATTTGAAAGCCTATGATTTATTTGAAGCTTCATTCTTAAAAGGTCCCTGGTCGAGTATCATCATAGAATCTAAGGGTGATGATGATACATGAAGGCTAGCACGTGCATTGACTGATGACCGGTTCTCACAGGTCATGATATTGTGATATCAAGTCATCACGTGGGTGCTTGTTAGTGAACAAGTTGTACTGGACAGACCCAACCTGAGACTACTCTGTGGATTGTCATCCAATCGTGTCACGAGTATGTCTCAATTGACAATGGTGTTGTGGTCCTTTGACCTGAAGTCACAGCATTCATCAAGTGAGGAAGAGCGTGCTTTGATGCCATCTAAAGTCTTCCTTGAGAAAGGTTGATGATAAGGGTGGTTGTTGGGCATGTTACGAATCATTTGGGTGTTTGTGTGTGAGCAGATATGGAATTTGTCCTCCTGTATGACAGGAGTTGCATCCATGGGCCCCTTGATGGAACTGGACTAAGAAATGCATGGCCATGCTTGGTTGAGTCAATATGTGATATTGGACTCACCATTCTCTGGAAGTCCGTCCTGGATCAAGAAAACTTGGATTGAGCTATTACGAGGGTGACACGGTCCATGCCTCTAGTTCTTTCCGGATGTAAGGGACAAAGGGACAAAGACAACGCTGATACATTGGTCATAAAGGCTTATGAGTTATAAACTCTTATTGCTTGGGGAGCAATGATGCATTGCTTGATGCCGCTCATTGTTTGTGAGGTTTTTGGTTTGATACTTTCAAGATCAAGTGGGAGTCTGTTGGAGTTACCATGGTGATCTGGAAGTGGTCAAACATATAATTTCACTGCCAACGCGATATGAGCCTGCAGGGTCGCACATAAGAGATATGGAGAAGTTGGATGATTGACTGTGTTGGTAAAAGTTACCAATCACTGACCTGAATGGGGTTATGGGCAAAGTGTTGCCTTAAAGGATCGTCGGGTTGGTCAAGTGTTGCTTTGAAGGACTGGTAAGAATAGTCGTCCGAGGGTCGACAACAATCGTCGAGAATAGATATTCCGATTCCCGCCGATCGACGAGAATCATCACTCTGATTCTCGCCGATCGACGAGAATCGTCGAGGATAGATATGCTGATTCTCGACGATCGACGAGTTCGACAAGTATCGTCGACCGCGGCTCGACGATCGACGAGATTCATCGTGTATCGTCGACCGCAGCTCGACGATCGACGAGATTCGTCGTGTATCATCATGCGCGGCTCGACGATCGGCGAGAATCGTCGATTATTGTACTCTGATTCTCGCCGATCCTTTGTGATGCTCGTTGATCGATTCTCGCCGATTCTTGTCGATTCTCACCGACTGATACTCACCGATTATGGTACCCTATTTTCGGGGTGGTCTGCGGATAGCGATAAACCTAAGTCTATTTATGCCTTCGGTATAAAAGGGACACTTAGGGTTTTCGGGAGTTATGCTTTAAGCTTTTTGGTAGCCGATCGAATCGAAATCGACGGAAGTGTTCCGCTCGCCGTTCGTTCGCTCCGCCGATCCCGAATCCCGCCGACGGAAGGGTTCCGCCGCCGTGCTCGCTCCGTCGACCACCTCTTCTCCGGCGATCGTCGCTGGCTCTGTAATCCCTGGCGCGGACCTAGCAGTCTGTGGGAAAGCAAGGTGCGGTCTTTCTCCTTCCCGATAATCCGTGCGACGGAAAGTTCGGCGTTCTCCCGCTCGTGTGGATTTCTGCAGAGACGTGGACATTATTCTACATAGAACTCGCCACTAGCAAGAACGCAAAGCTTGGAGCATCTCCGTTGAGTTGTGACTCAACGCCACCGAGGTAATTTTGCCTAGTTGTGTTAACTTCTTGATTCAACTATCATGGCCCGATCCCATTTATTTTTGGTTTTCTTGTTGTTTTATTCTTCCGCTGCGTGCACAAGCATTGTGCCATCCTCATAGAGAAACCCAACAGTCCCTATTTGAACCATTGAGTAAGCTAGAGAAGAATGCCTTAGAGAGTCACTGAATGACAAAATCTTGTAGCTTCCCAGCACTTTCAAATTGATCAGCTAACTTTCGGAGAGCCATGCAATCTTATGCCAGATGACCGACATCTTTATGATATTTGCAAAAAATCTCCTCATGGCGATATTTGATCTCAGATTTCATGCGCTGAGGCCTTTTGAACTCGGGCACTTCTTGAAGAACCATCAAGAGGTCTTCTATAGGAACTTTAAATTTGACATATCTATCTGAACCTTTTTCATGCTTTAAAGCTTTCGAATCCAAAGATATGGCAGTATGTGCATTTACAAACTAAGATGACTCATTCTGTTGAGGAGATAATGTTGGTCTATCCTGAGGAAGAGGAGGAGACTTGCAATTTTTAACTTGTGAAACATTTTGGGAGGAATTAGGTTGTTGATCACCAGAAATCCCCTGAGGTTTAGTCATCTGATTCAAAAATGAGATATAATCTTTATTTGCTTCTTCACCCATTGTGAACTTATTAACGATTTCAATAAGATCTCCATAAGTTTGGGGTCCTTTATAGTGAGCTTAAATTTCAGAGGGCCTTCTCGAAGTCAATTCACGAAAGCATATAAGTAATAATCTTGATGAACGCTACCAACATCCAGAACTTCCTTTTGGAACCGGTCAACGAAGTCTGGATTAGACTCGTCAATTCCCTGCTTGATTTTAAAGAGAGCTCCGACGTTTCTTTTTCGCTTCTTATAAGAAGTAAACCTTGAAATGAATTGCCTTTGAAGATCTTTAAAACTGGTGATCGATCGAGGTGGCAGACTATAGAACCACTCCCTTATAATGTCGCCAAAAGATATAATAAGAAGTTTGCATTTAATTCCATCTGACACTTTTCTTAGCAAAACTGCTGATTCAAAGGCTTGTAAATGAGAAAACGGATCATTACATCCGGAATATTCTGGGAGATGTGACACTCTAAAATCATCAGAAACGGTATCCCAACAAATCCAGTCAATGAACGGAGAAGGGACTTCTTCTTCTATAAAAGGAGATTCTCTTGTAATAGATTTTGGCGCATGTTCAACCCAACTGGTAGAAACTTTTTTATCACTGTCAAGGGCACCATCACTAAGATATGAACAATCTTGCTCCTCTGAGAGATCAGAAATTGTTGACAAGAAATTAGATTCACTTTGTCCCTTCGCAGGATTCATTTTGAACAGGAGAAAATAATCAAACTTTACATAGAGATCGCTGACCAGTTGTGGCTTGAACTGGCGGTTAGACGATGAGACAAGCCGATAGGAAGACCGGTAGAAAAGCTGGCGGGTACAACGACAGGTTTCACAGTGCTGGAAGTGGGTTGAAAACCTTAGCCGGCGATGTTGCGGCCTGCTCGACAGGCCGCTGAGCTCTAGTAGCAAAGCGGTCTGACCCACTAGACCACTGATTTCATCGACTAATTGAGATCTAAAGGTCGCGTGTTAACTGTTGATGCACGAAATCGAAAAGGGAGTCGGGCACCACCAGCTAACGGTTTGAGCACCGGGGAAAGGAAGGGAAAAGATGAGACTGTCGAATAGTCGGTTACTAACGGTTGAAGCTGTGCGATAGAAAGAGAGGCCGCTTGCAGCGGCAACAGCAGAGTTAGCCCGCCGCGGCTTAAATGCCACTCCTACGACGGGCTTTCCTTTTATTAAAAGTGAAGCGGTTACAAGAAGGAGGAAAAAGGTTAAGCCAGCCGGACAGCAAGCCGCAAGGCACTAAGCTTGAGACCGCAACTCTTAATAAGCGAGCTCCTGGATACAAGTCAGCATGCTTTGGGGAGTGCTACCTCCCACTATTTATAGGCTCAGGGGCCTGCCCAAGCAGGTGGGGCTAAAGTTACCGGCTACCCGGGGTACAGGAGCACCGGGCAGAGGTGAGGGGAAACAAATAAGCAAAAGGGAAGAAAGGAGGGAAACCGCATGGCCTGGAGGATTCCTCCTTGTGATATGGTCGCCTGGGTCTTGGGACATGGCATTGAATGGTGCTGGTACTGACGGCGGCTTGATGTGGAGACCACCCAGCTTCTCTATCAATCAGCCGACTTGACCTGTATGGTGGCTAGAAATCACAGGCCGCCCGGTCTTGCAAGCTGTGCAAACTGGTCGCGGATTCCGGGCTTAAAATTTGTGGAGCGAAATGCTAAAGTTTGTCATTGGGTTTCGGACCTTTGAATGGCGGTGGGACCCTGGTATTTCTCGTACATCAAGAATGTTCCCTGAGTGCACGGAGCATCGGGCTGCGTGGTCGACGTTTGTGATATATTGGTTGTGCGTGAGCGCACATTATGTGATACATATGCTTGTAAAATGTTATGCCTGCATGGAAGGAATACCACTGCCCCAGGTAAGGGGTAGGGTCGTTATAAATTGGTCAGCTGAATGCTGACCGTTGCCTTGTTTTCCACCATTGTGGTGGATTATTCTGTGCAGGTGTAGGAGAGCCAAGCGGAAACTAGGGGCTGAAGCCCTTGTTGTTGTTGCTGCTGCTACTGCTATGCTGGCCCTCGAAGGCCAAAGAAGTTCATATGATGTTATTTTCATGTGTGGCCAGCCTGCGTGTCGATGTATGAAATTCATAGTTATAAAGCTTAAATGTAAGGCCATAAGGCCAGACTTGTTGTGTATTTGGAGAACATTCCTTCGCATTGTTATATATATAAATGTTGGTTTATATATTGGGGACATTCAAATAAGTTGAGTTCAAACAACTTAAAAGCTTCCGCTATAATGCTCTGAGTTAGGATGTGAATGGTTTTTTTGATATTAACCTGTAACTTCGTCGCCTGTTTGTGGCATATGGTGTGGGGCCCCGGCCAGACGTTCTATTATATGTCATGTAACAGATGGAGGTGTTACAATTATAATGTAGCTTCACTAGCTTTTATGAATGGGATGCCTAATATGGGTTTCGATGTATTTCCCATGGGTCCTAACACCTGAAAGTCAGTGACTACAATAGCTGATGAGTCCGATATTTATAGGGTTTTTCGGACTCATCTGGGTTGGTTTTATCACTCGTGCACTGCATTTCAACCGGTTATCGGTTATATTTGCATCGTTGGGTCATGGACCATTTTGTGCACTGGTTTGGCCCGAGGGTGTACAATTTCGCATTCTATTGTTGGGGGTATGCACATGGTGCACCCCATGGCTCTTTTTGGCTATTCTTTGATGTATATTTGGTGCTGGGAGCTTTTGCTCCAGCTTTGGTTTTGTTGTGCAGGTCGTGTGTTTTTCCCAAGGCAGGAATTCTGATTTGTGGAAACGCACGGTAATGTGTTTCCTTCATGCATGGTTTGTTCCTGATCGCGCATTCTGTTGAGTAGGAGAAACGTCGAGTTGAGCTTGATGAATTTCGTCGAGTTGTGCTCGACAATCTTCACGCACAGTTAACGCACGGTTTCTTCGGAACCGTGCGCGAAGGAAACGTATAGTTTTCCTGTAGCTTTCTTTTTTGTTCTATTCTATGGTTAATCGTGTGATTTGTTCACACACGGGCGGAAGCGCCCGTGTGCATATAAAACGCACGGTTCCCCTGTGTTTCCCTATTTTACTGCGCTCTGTGTTTACCCGTGCGATTTCCTTCATGCACGGGCGGAAGCGCCCGTGTGCGAGTATAATGCATGGGTCAACTCATCTTCTTCCTCAAGCTTGGCCTGGAAGTTAATAATGCACGGTTAGCATACGGTCATGCGCCAAACCGTGTGTGCCTATTTTCTGACCTGCTTCTATTTAAGTGCAGATTTTCCTCCATTTTAGAGGACTGGACTTGAGCCATTCCATATGCCGTTTTAGGGCAAAGTTTCGTCGATCTTCATCATTCTCCACCTTGGAGAGGCCTCCGGGCAAGCTTTCAATGCCAAATTAAAGCCGGAGCTTCCTCTCGACCTCCTCCTTCATCCTTGAGCTTCAAGAAGAGTTTGATCTAGCTTTCTCCATCAAGATAGGAGAAGTTTTTGCCATCCTTCTTTCGTATCATGACACGAAGAAGACAGGTTCATTGGGAGTTAGTGACAGCCTCCTCTACCTCGGACACAGTTTAGGACCGAGCTAGGACGTTGATTGATAACCCGGCGAATCCTTCTTTGAATCCTCAGCAAGACTTCGGATCCGGTCGATTTCGCACACTCTCTTCTTGTTTTGTTGATGATAGTGTAGTTTGATCTCTTTGTATTTGATGAAGTGTGCATAATGTAATATACGTTTGTATACAATCATGTCTATGTGATTTTATATTTAGGTTATTTTCTTGAGGTCTGTCATTTTCATCCTCCACCACACATTGCAGCACTAGCAATTGCTAATGGCGTGCGTAGCGAAGAGGTGCTCACGACCCTCATTCTGCTATTCTCACCACCTCATCCGCAAGCCTACTCATCCATCTGCTCAGTGACTCGGTGCATAGCGGCCCGTGTAGTCTTCCATCCCGCCTGGCGAAGCATCGTATAACGGCGTTGCATAGGAGTAGTTTATAGTGTTTTACTTTATTTTTCTGCAACAATCAAAACCCCCCTTCGTAAATGCCGACCTAAGGACTTCAATCTCAAGTCCTCCTTAAAAATAACTCCATCTTATTGTGTTCCTTGAGAGATCAATACTTGGGGACATTTGCCCATTTTATATTACTTGTGTGACTGGTACACTTGCCGACGACGCATCAGTAGCCCCATTCAGAATCACTTCCACATCTTTAATCTCTCCATCGGTCTTTACTACTAATCCATCAGCTAGCACTAGCGATTTCCGGATATCAGATTCGATATTTAAATTCAATTTTTCAACATCTGGCAAAGCAAGAATGTTGCACGATTATCCAGAATCACATAAAGCTATCATCTCCACTGCATTAATCTCACATTTAATAGCCATTTCATTTTTATTGCACTCCTCCTCATCCCCAGCACTCTTCCCATGCTCACGGGGATTCTTCTTAGTATCATTTGGGAGGGTGCTGCGAGTATGCTCGGAGAACACTTGGGCTAGTTGCCCCAGTTGTGTTTCCAAGTTCCTCATGGAAGTGGTTTGAGTGGCCATATTAGATTGGGCCAAATCCACAAACTTCTCCATCATTTCCTCCAGCGCACTCTTATGAGTCCCTTGAACGTTCAGCTTATAAACCGTATGTGGCAGTTGCGGCTAGCTACTAGGGGCTTGAGCATCAAATTGATGCTAGCCACACTGCCACCTTTGACCGGGAGCATTTTGATTCCACGAGAAATTTGGATGATTTCTCGTGTTGGGGTTATATGCATTATTATAAGGAGCAGTGAGGTTTTGACTATTTATAAAATTTGCATTCTCATCAAACGTTATGCCTGACGGCTCAGCAAAGGTCTCTCTAGCAGTGCACTCACAAGCATGATGGTCGGGGCTACCACAACCCTGGCATGAAATGTCCATAAATCGAGCTGGAGTAGGGGCCGATCTGGTCAACATCATCCTTCCATCCAAAGTATGATGGCTCGCCTCTGCCTGTTGCACCACCGTATTCACTTCAAATAGGTTCCTCGCCCATCTAGGGGCATTTCTTCCGGCGGTCCAGTATGTTCTATGGGAGGTAGTGTCGCGAAGTAGCCTCAATGCCTCATCAGGAGATAGGTTCATTATTGTGTCTCCAGCTTCTGCGTCGATCATAGCACTGAAATTAGGCTCAATAGCAAAGTAGGATATTTCAACTAAATTTCACGGCTCACAACCATGCTGGGGGCATCGATGCTAGAGGTTAGCGAATCTCTCCCATGCCTCAGACAAGGTTTCTTGCTCCAGCTACCGAAAGGTTGCAATATCCCTACGGGCATTAACAATCTTATCCAACAGGTGGAACTTAGCCAAGAACATAGAGGACAGGGCCTCCCATGTGGTAGCGGTCCAAGGAACAATAGTACGGAGCCAAGATTTGTCCTTGTCCCTCAGCGAAAAAGGGAACAGCCTCAGCTTTACTACGTCATCAGAAATACCAGCATATCAGAATGTGCTGCAAATATCCGAGAACTCCTCCAGATGGAGCTGCGGATCCTCACTCGGCAAGCCCGAGAACCGAGTATTATTCCGGATCATATTCAGGATGGCGGGTTTAATCTCGAAGTGGTTGTTTACGATGGCCGGTCTGAAGCCAGGGTAAACACTTCCCGCAGTAGGGGTTGTGAAATCATGCATTGTCCTAATGCGCGGTTGGACCACCTCTTGTCCCTCAACAACCCATTCACCATGGCCATTTCCACCTTGGCCTAAATCTTCCATCCTTTCTTCAGAAGCAGTAGCACGCAGGCGAGCTCGCCTCGCATGTGCGGTTTCAAGCTCACACACAAGACCTTCAACCCTATCATTGGAGTTAGGATCTATCATACAACACAAACAATTCTTTCAAAAATACCAAAAACACTTACAAACTTTCTCAAAAGAAAAATACACGCAACGGTTGCACTCTCCGGCCATGATGTCAAAAACTTGTTGCATCATCAAGTGTACCGATCGTAGTCAAGTAATAAAGTTGGGGATTTGAATCCCCAGATATCGATCTCTCGAGGAGTGCAAGTAGGCAGTGTGATTTCACTATTGAAAAAGTGATTGCAAGTGTTAATGTAAACACAGGGGATTTTGGTTTGGAGTTTCCTAAGTTTAACACTAATAAGCCTATTGAGGTTCGCAGTCACCGTGTCACTTTGGAGGATTACTCAAGAGAGTAATATGAAAGATGGATGAGCCAATGAGGATCGCAATCACCATTTCGCCACACACACTTCTAGCAATCTCTAGAACGACACTATCTCAACAAGAACACAAAAAACTGAAGCTCAGCAACACAATCAAGATCTAAGATATAACAATACATAGACATGCTGAAATACTTAAAATAAACTGTGTTCTTAAGAAACAATCAAACAACCACAAGTTCAGAACAAAGTAACTGCAAGAGGAGGGGGAGAAATACAACCAAATGCATAAAGGCTTTCTGAGATTCGCGGCCGGAGACAAGGGTTGTCGGGCCTTGTCCGAGCTCAGTCTATGGATGACGTTCGGGGTACAAAATGGTTGTCACCTCCTTCCAATAACCCGTCTTATTCATGAATAGTCGCTGGGCTAAATCTATCCACAGAACTCCACGGATGCAGCACCTTATGAGCTTGAAACAGAGCTTGGAGTTTGGAGAAGAAAATGGTGGTCGTAGATGAAGCTATTGCAAGCTTTTGGAGGGAGAAAGGTGGCCGGATCAACTCTCCAAGGAGGAGAGAGAAACTGTCAGTTGGGGGATGTTTTCCAGCTCAAAGGAGTAGAAAAGGTGGGCTTGGTCGGACTGGATCGGAACTCCTTTCAGGAAGAAGAAATCTGCGCTTTAAATAGAAGCAGGTCAGAAAAATAGGTGCGCATGGTTTGGTGCACGACCGTGTGCAAACCATGCGATATTAACTTTCAGAACAAACCTACGGAAGGAGAAGCATTGACCCGTGTGTTTTACTCGCACACGAGCGCTTTCGCCCGTACGTGAAGGAAATCGCATGGGTAGCAACAGAAATCTAGAATTCAGGACAATACAGGGGAACCATGTGTTTTACTCGCGCACGGGCACTGCCGCCCATGCGTGAACAAATTGTACGATTAACCACAGAATGGAGCAAACAGCCCCACAAACAAGAAAGCTATAGGAAAACCGTGTGTTTCCTTCGCGCACGGTCACGAAGAAACCGTGTGTCAGCCGTGCGTGAAGATCGTCAAGCTCAGCTCTATGAAATTCGTCGAGCTCAATAAAATGCACTATCGGGCACAAACCGTACGTGAAAGAAATGCACGATTATGTGTTTTCCACAAATTAGAATTCCCTGCCTTGGGAAAAATGCACTACCTGCACAACAAAACCAAAACTAGTGCAAAAGCTCCCAGCACCAAACATACAGCAAAGAATAGCCGGAAAGAGCCATGGGGAGCACCATGTGCATACCCCCCAACAACAGAATGGGCAATTGCACACCCTCGGGCCAAAATAGTGCACAAATGGTCCATGACCGAATGATGCAAATATAATCGATAACCGGTTGAAATGTAGTGCACGAGTGAGAAAACAAGCCCATATGAGCCCGAAAACCCCTCTAAATATTGGACTCATCAGTAGCCCCCATTGACCACCACACGTTTTGGGGTGTTAAATATTATAGTACACGTTTCTTGCTCTTCTATTTTGCATCTGGTTTTATTTGGGCTCGGTTAGGTTGAGTGTTCCTACGCCTGGTTTCTCATCTTCTGCTATATCAAATTTTAACATGATATCAGAGGGAAAAGAGGCTTGAGCAGTGGATCAACCGACATTTTGTTTCAGTGCTTCTATGAGTCTAAGTGAACCATGGTTAAGTGCAATGGAAGGTGATTTGGCAAGAGATCTTGGAATGGAGTTTCTTACATGGACTAACATTGATAAGTGGAAGTCATGTATGGAAAGCTATCTTCTTTACGAGGACCTTTGGGAGGTGGTTTGCGGAGCAGAAATGCAAGAGGTTACTGCTGTTATTGGCAATATTGAAACAGAGAGAGCTTGGAAGAAGACAAACGTGAAAGCGGAGGTTATTCTCAAGAAGGTGATCTCATCGGAGCACTTGGACCACATCAGCAGATGTCGGTCAGCTGTGGAGATTTGGACTTCCCTTGATGTGTTGTTCAACAAGGAGGTGAAGGTTGCTGCTGAGGTTGATCCTTCTACTTCATATCAATAAGAGAGGAGTGTTTCTCCTAGGCGTGATGGGAAGAGGAAAGAGGGACCAAGGTGTTATAGATGGAAGCAGCCTATTCACTTCAAGAAGGAGTGTAAGGTTATCCTGCACTCAGTGAACATTGCTCATGTTGGGAGTAAGGAGGAGAACTTGGTTGGGTTGTCAACAAGTTCTGATGTTGATCGGATGAAGACCAATGATAATGCAGCTTTCTGGCATGAAAGATCAGGGCATGTGAGGATGGACAAGCTAAAAGCAATCGCGATGAGGAGCCTTGTGAGAGGCTTGCCTAGATTGTCATCCTACGACATCGGTCAAGCTTGCGTGAGAGGTCAACATGGTAAAGCTTATTGCTTTATGTTTGATAAGTCGCAGTCCAGATGTAGAGCATAATTGGAGGTTGTCCATTGTGATCTAGTGGGACCGACCGTCACCGAAGGTCTTGGAGGCAGCAGGTACATGCTGATTTTGGTTGATGACTATACAAGGTATACTTTGGTATACTTCATGAAGGAGAAGTTGAACATGTTCCGCTTGTTTGTGTAGTTCAAGAATCTTGTGGAGGGCCAGCTTGGCCTGCGGATCAAGAAGTTGAGAACGGGCAGCGGAGGTGAGTTCGGCTCAACTGTATTCTCGAACTTTTGTCGGAAGCATGGGATCCGAAGGGAGATCTCTCGTGGACATACTTCACAACAAGGTGGTATTGCAGATCGGATTATTCATCTTTTGACATAGACCTGCAAGTGTTGGCTTCAGTGCAAAGGCATTTCTAAAGCCTTTTGGGAGGAATGGATGGCCTGCACAGCTCATGTCATCAACCAGATGCCTCTGAGTCTGATCATCATAAAAACTTTGTTTGAGCTGATGTTCAGGGTGAAACCCAGCGTGAAGCACCTTTGGGTGTTTGGTTCTACCTACTATGTGCACACTCCGGATGCTCTCAAGACGAAGCTAGTCTTCGTTGGGTATGATGAGTAGAAGAGAAGATGGAGATGTATGGATCCTGCGACGAAGAGGTTCATCGTGTCGAGAGATGTTGTTTTTAATTAGCTGACGTCGTATTAGAGTAGCTCATGTGTGGATCTAGAGGAGAGCAGGTCAGACGGTGGGCTGGAGGAGACTACTGGTAAGGTTTAGATGGAGTTGCCTGTGTCACCAGGAGTTTCAGGTTGTTCTAGCTTCGAGGAAAAGGAGTCTGGTTTAGGAAGTAGGGGGAGTGTTGCTCCAGGTGCTTCTGGTTCCAGTACGGAGGCTTCTGGGTCAGGAAGCAAGGGGAGCGATGTTCCAGGCAGTTCTAGTTCAAGAGCAGAGGCGTCTGGTTCAGGAAGTAGGGGGAGTATTGTTCCAGATGCTTTTGGTTCCCGTGTGATGGCTTCTTATTCAGGAAACAAGGGAAGCATTGTTTTGGGTTTGCCCGGGAATGGAGCTAGTACAGAAGGAGCAGCGGAGGTGGTTAGCCATGATCGGGGTCTTCATAAGTCGAAGAGAATCATCAACCCACCAACTCGATATTGTGGAAGAAACTCAGTGAGCTTGGTCTCATGTTTTCTTGCAGGCACTGAGATCGAGCAAGTGTCTTCTAGCTGTAATGACACCACTGGAGTCAAGGAGGTGGTTGACGCTACGGTTGAGGAGGTGACTACCCTCAGAGGAAACGAGGCATGGGGCCTTGTTCCCAAGATCGTTGGTGATACTCTTGTGACATACAAGTGGTGGTCGAAGCTGAAGAAGAAGGCAGAGGGAAGCATGGCTCCCTTTGGGAGATGCTGGAGAGATCCCTTATGTTGGATCCCTAGTTTGATTTGGGCTAGGTTCACTAAGTCACTAAGATAGGATCATTTGATCCAACATGTTTAGTCAGGGTCATAGTTGTGTCCTAGAGTCTAGGGCAAGTCCTTAGAGCCAACAACACATGGACCAGCTATCAATAAGACTGCCAGAGACTCAAGACTTAGAATAATTCAAAGACTGTAAAATAAGTTCGACGTTCGTTGAACTCAGGTCGACGATTGTCATGCTCAGCTCGATGATCTCAGAGAAAATTCTCTGAGCTGAGCTCGACGAACTTGGTGCTCAGGTCGACGAACTTTGGACACTATACTTCAACATTTCAGAAAGGTTGTGTCGACACACGGAGGAATTATGTCTACACACAGAATAACTGTCGACACCAATTGTGTCGACACCAGAAGTCAGTTGTGTCGACATACAGGACTTGTGTCGACACACTCAAGATCAACACCAGAAGTCAGCCGTGTCGACACAAAGGACTTGTGTCGACACACTCAAGATCGACACCTGAAGCCAACTGTGTCGGCACACAGGACTTGTGTCGACACACTCAAGATAGCTCGACGAACTTCATTCTCAGGTCGACAATCTTTGGACTCAACCTTCAGTATTCTAAGTTTAGTTGTTCTCTAGACTCAGGTCGACGAACCTAGTTCTCTGGTCGACTATTTCTGGATCCTTTACTTCAACCAAAAGCTTCTCAATTTTTCTAAGTCCAGATTCATCTTTAGTTGACGAATTCCAGATCCTTAGCTCGACAAAATCAAATTCTTAGGTCGATGATTTCTAGATACTTCAACTCTTTCATTTCAGAAGCATCTGTGAATATTCTTAAGTCCAAAATCAACTCCAGTCGACGAAGCCAGTTATCAGCTCGACGAACTTCAGACACAGAAAAGGCAAAGTTTCTGAAGCATACAGTTCTGTTATCAGATCGACGATCTTGGAACTCAGTTCGATGAACAGAAGTTATCTGATCGACGAACACAACAACTCAGCTCGACGAACTGTGGACTCAGCTCGACGATTTATGTCATCTGTTCGACAATTCCAGACTTAGTATTTCTTTCCTCTATCCTCATTCTATGGCAATAATTTCTGAATGATTAATGATAAACTATTCTCTGAATATTATCGTTGGACGGCGCATTGATCACGGCTTTCATCAGAATTATTGCTTTCCATTTTTCCAAGGGACAGTTGGGGAAATAAATCAATGTCGTTTATTCTTTAGGCAGTCAGCATTGATTGCAGCAGAGGAATTCAAATTTCGAAAGACAAATTCCTTCAGAAAATATAAAAGAGATTTTTCTCTTTTCCTGAAGATACACAAGAACACAGCATACACAGAGATACATAGACACATAGAGAATTACAGTCAGTCTGTCTTCAAGAGTCTCTCTGCTCCATCATTCTTTCACAGCTTTCTAATACAGAAAAGAAGCCCTAGGCGAGGCAGATAAGCTATTGAAGAAGAAGAAAAATCAATCTAAATCAAGAGTCTTATTCCTTCATCACTCCAGGAAACTTCAAAGGACAACAACTACTCCATCTGTCAAGAAGTTCCTGTAGATTTCTCTGATAAAGTCTTAAAGACTGAAGGCCTATCACCCTGCAGCAAAGCTCCAGATTTCCCTGAACTATTCTACATCTCAGGGGGAGCTACTTGCTAATACCATATCCACTTGTCTTCTCTCTGATTGTTGACAGAGAAGACACCATCACCTCTCACCCCTCTTTGTATAAAGGGTTGTCATCTCCCTTCAAAAGTGATTCTTGGTTACAAGTCACCTGACCAAAAGACTTGAGATTTGGTTTTTGAGCACCTGATCAAAAGCTCATTTGTGTCAGGCACCTGATCAAAAATCTGAGTGGATTCCTACCAGGGTGGTAGAAGAGTGGATGTACCCAGGTTGGGGAACTACTATAAATTTCTTGTGTCGTCTGGTTGCTCTTTCTTTTGTTTCTTATTGTGGATGTAATTGTTAGTTAGTTGTTGCTGTGTTTTATCTTTTAATCTATTTCTTACAACACTAGGACTTGTCTTCAATAGCTAGAAAATTTTATAAGCCTTAAATACTCTATTCACCCCACCCCCCCCCCCCCCCCCACCCCTCTAAAGTATTCCTGATCTAACAGCTCACTTTCAATTGGTATCAGAACAGGTTCCTTTGGTTGTACAAGCTAACCCTTGAACCAAAGATCCTTTGTTAGATCTAAATTTTATTTTTATTTCCATTTAGATTTATATACATAGCTATGGCACAGAACCAGGATTATGCAAGCACCAGACCTCCAGTTTGCAACCTAAACAGGTTTGTCATCTGGAAGGCAAGAATTAAATTATACATGAATTCTATTGATGAGGATATATATAACTCTATTTTGATAGGTCCCTCTCAAGCTTCAACTTCTACAACATCTACAAGCACTACTGTAGTTCCACCACCTGAGTGGACTGAGGCCCAGAAGAAAGCAAAGATTGTTGATGCCAAGGCAATGAATATATTGGCTCAGACTATGCCAGATGACATCTTTCAGAAGGTGGCTGAGTGCACCACTGCAAAAGTAATCTGGGATTCACTCAACCAAATGGTTGCTGGCTCAGCAGATGGGAGGAAAGATAGAAGATCAAACCTCATCACACATTATGAAAACTTCAAAAAGGATGAAGCAGAAACAGTTGAAGTGATGTACAACAGGCTCAGCTCCATCTTCAGTGAGCTAAGGACCTTAGATAAAGAAATCACCTTGACTGAAGTAAATGATAAGATCCTTATGTGCTTCCCAAGCTCATGGGATTCAAGGATCTGGCCCATCAAGGAGGCCAGAAGCCTAAATGAGATATCAACTGAATCACTATTAGGCAAACTAAAGTCCTATGAACAGCTGATTAAATCCAGGGAGGTAGTTGAGCAAAGAACACCCCCTCCAGCAAGAAAAGAGCATAGCATTGCTTTCAAAGTTGCTGATGAGATAGAGACTCCTTCAACAAATGAAGAACTCATGAGTCTCTTTGCCAAAAGATTCTATAACATGGCAAGAAAGGATTTCAGGAGGAAGTCAACAAGGTAGGATGACAAGCCTAGATATGATAAGACACCAACCAAAGAAGTTGTGTGTTTTGGATGCAGGAAGCCTGGGCACTTCATATCTGAGTGTCCAGAGAATCAGAAGAAAGAAAAGAGAAGAGAAAAGGATACCAGGAGACAGCACAACAGTAGACCTTCTTCCAGCAAATACAAGAAGAAGGAGAAGGGTTTTGTGGCTGAAACCTGGAGTGAGACTGAAAAAGAATCAACATTTTCCAGCTCCAGTGAAGATGAGGAAGATGCAAGGGCCAAGGAGATTTGCCTCATGGCAATTGATGCTTCCAAGAGCCATTCAGGAGAGGAGGACTCAAACAATGAAGAAGCTTCAGATTCTGAAGCTGACAAGGTATTGTCTTCCTTTGATTACAATTCAGATTCTTTTAAAGTTGAATTTAAAACAATGTGTACTGACCTAATTAACTCAGAAAAAGAGATTAAAACTCTTAGGGAGAAACTAGGAAATTTAGAAAATATTAACTCTGAAAATAATAGGTTAAAGGATGAGTTGTGTTTAGCTAATGAACAAATAACACTGCTAAAAACTGAGCTTTGTGAGGCTAAACAACTTGAGGAAACTCTCAATAGAAGAAGCCTCAACCTGATGGACGTCACATGCACTGTTAATGCCAGACTTAATGGCAAGCTAGGCTTGGGTGCTTCATCAAGTTTGCCCCCCATCCTCCGAAAAAATATTTTAACTACCCCCATCAAATTTGTCTCTGCTAAAGGGAAAGAAATAGTAAATAATAAACCCACAACAGAAAATTTTCCTAAATCAATAGGTCAGAAAAACAAAAATCAGAAAACCTTAAGTAAAAACAAGGTTCAACAGAATCGTCGAACTTAGATCGACGAAATGTAGCCAGTTTGTCGAACCCAGATCGATGAACTCTGAACGCAAACAATAGCTATAATTATTCGTCTAACTGTGATCGACAAACTCTGTATGGTTCGTCGAGCAGAGGTCGACGAACATGGGGCACAAAAAATGGACATGTTCATTCTCTGGGCAGAGATCGACGATCTCAACCCAATTCGTCGAACTCTGGTCGACGAACTCATAGAAATTCGTCGAACCCAAAAATACTTAACCAAAACTTTAATTATAACAAAAACTTAAATAATTCCAGGAAAGCTTTTAATCCACTAGCTAATTGGGTTATACCACCTATGAGATATCACCCTCTAGGAAATAAATCCCAACCTAAATTTTCTGTAATTTCTAGCTTTTCATTTCAGCAAAATAAAGGACCCATGGTAACCTGGGTCAAGAATAATTAGTTGTTTTCACTGCAGGTGAAGAGCTGTGCAGGAGTGAATCAACCTTGGTACCTCGGCAGTGGTTGCTCCAAACATATGACAGGCAGTAATTACATTCTATCCAACTACAAGTCCAAGTTGGGTCCAAACGTCATCTTTGGTGACTCCAAATGTGGCCAATCAGAAGGTTTTGGAGAAGTCAAGATTGGAGCTGTCACATTCAAGAAAGTGACATATGTCAGAGGACTGAAGCATAACCTCATCTCCATAAGTCAATTATGTGATGAAGGTTATCAGGTACATTTTAGTTCATCTTCATGTACTATCTCTAAAAAAGAAAACCAAACAGTTTTAATTAGGAATAAACAAGGCAACATATATTTAGTTGATTTTTTATCTGCCAATTCTAATATCTGTTTACTTAATATAACTAGTAATCAGAATGAGTTATGGCATAAAAGGCTAGGTCATGTAAACTTGAAAAACATTGCTAGGTTATCAAAAGACAACCTTGTTAGAGGTCTACCTTCTGGTCCCTACAAGAAGGAAGGCCTTTGTAGGACTTGTCAATTAGGCAAGCAAACTAAATCTAGTTTTAAATCTGTAAATAAAAGTGATTCACCTAGGATTTTGTATTTGCTACACATGGATATCTTTAGACCCATTGCTGTATAAAGCCTAGGAGGGAAATCCTACACCTTGGTTATTGTGGATGGCTTCTCAAGGTTCACTTCGGTATCCTTTCTGAGATCTAAGTCAGATACCTTCAAGGTTCTTACAGATTTTCTCAGGACCATACAGATTGAGTTCCCTACTCATGTTGCATTGATCAGAAGTGATCATGACACGGAGTTTGAGTCTCTTCTTATGCATGAGTTCTGTGAGAAGGAAGGTATCAGGCATTGCTTCTCAACTCCTAGAACTCCTCAACAAAATGGGGTAGCTGAAAGGAAAAATAGGACACTCATTGAAGATGCATGTACAATGCTTATAGATGCTTACATGCCACTAACCTTTTAGGCAGAGGCTGTAAACACTGCAAATTATGTCTTGAATAGAAGTCTGATACATAAACTGAAGAATAGCACTCCCTATGAATTACTTTAAGGGAAGAAACCTAAAATCAACTATTTTAAAGTATTTGGATGTATATGTTATATTCACAACAATAACAAAATATACATTAGAAAGTTTGAGGCTAAGGCAGAAGAGGGAATTTTTCTAGGATATTCCCAAGTAAGCAAAGCCTATAGGGTTTTTAATAAATCATCATTAAAAATTGAAGAGTCCATTCATGTTTCTTTTGATGAAACTAACATGTCTTGCAAGGAGAAAGAGATTTCTACTAATAGCCCTTTGCAGGTACCTCACTTGTGTGAGAGATTGGATGAACTAAACCTTACCCAAAAGCTTCCAACACATCCTTCTCCATAATTTAATGACGAAAGTGAAGATGAAAGCATTGAAGGAGTTGAACTTCCTCTAACAGCAAACACAATTCCACGAGAGGAATTAATCCAAGATGTTGTTGCACAACCAACTCCACCCACTGATTTAGTCACACGTAGGGATCACCCCAGATCTCAAGTGATTGGAGACATATCAGTAGGTGTACAGACAAGGCATCAACTCAATCAAGATGTGATGCATGCCTGTTTTCTCTCTCAGGTTGAACCTCTATCCATCCATGATGCTGAGTAAGATCCCCACTGGATCATTGCAATGCAGGAGGAATTAAATCAATTTGGGAGATGTAGAGTTTGGGATTTGGTTCCAAGACCCCAAGACTATCCAGTCATTGGAACCAAATGGGTATACAGAAACAAACTGGATGCCCAAGGAGTGATTGTGAGGAACAAGGCTAGGCTTGTTGCTCAAGGTTATAGGCAAGAGGAAGGGATTGACTATGACCAAACATTTGCACCAGTTGCAAGGTTGGAGTCCATCAGAATGTTTCTAGCCTATGCAGCATACAAGAGATTCAAAGTATATCAGATGGATGTGAAGAGTGCATTCCTCAATTGAGTACTTAAAGAAGAGCTTTATGTTGAACAACCTCCAGGTTTTGTCTCTCTAACTCACCCTTATCATGTTTTCAAATTGCATAAAGCTTTTTATGGTCTCAAGCAAGCTCCAAGAGTTTGGTATGAAACCCTAGCTAGATTTTTGATAGAGCATAAATTCAATAGAGGCATTGTAGATAGAACACTTTTCACTAGACATCATAAGGATCAAATACTGTTAGTACAAATATATGTGGATGACATTATATTTGGGTCTATTGATTCCAAATTATGCAAGAGGTTCTCTGACCTCATGCATTCAAATTTTGAAATGAGTAGTACGGGTGAGCTCTTCTACTTCCTTGGTCTCCAAGTGAAGCAGTTGTCTGATGGCATCTTCATATCTCAAGCTAAGTATGTTAAAGAGCTTATGAAGAAGTTTGGGATGGCTGATGCTTCAGTAAAGAAAACACCTATGGCTACTAATGCTGTGATTGACTCTGATGCATATGGGAAACCTGTGGATCAAAAATTATATAGGGGCATTATTGGGTCCCTACTATATCTTATAGCAAGCAAGCCTGATATTATGTTTGTCACATGTCTTTGTGCTAGGTTCCAAGTGAGCCCAAAAGAATCTCATCTAATTTTCTTAAAAGGATTTTGAGATATATAAAGAGTTGTCCTAGTCTAAGCCTATGTTATCCAGCTGAGTCAGAGTTTGATTTAACTGGATTTTCAGATGCTGACTTTGCTGGATGCAGGGTTGATAGGAAAAGCACCTCAGGGACTTTTCAGTTCCTTAGTATGAGGTTGTTATCCTGGTTTTGTAAGAAACAGTCATCTGTGTCTACCTCAACTACTGAGGCTGAGTATATTGTAGTTGGAAGTTATTGTTCCCAGATGCTGTGGATTCAAAATCAATTACTAGACTATGGTCTCAACTTAAATAATTCAACTCTCTTTTGTGATAACACAAGTGTTATAGCAATAGTACAAAATCCAATCCATCATAGTAGGACTAAGCATATAGATATTAGGCATCATTTCATTAGAGAGTGTGTAGACAAAAATAAAATTAATCTTGTTTATATTTACACTGATTTACAAAGAGCTGATATATTCACCAAACCTCTGGATGAGAGAAATCATATATTCTTTATAAATCAGCTTGGAATGATCAATGGAGAAGATTTAGTTTAAGTTCTGTCTGCACTCGATGAATTTTCCAGAGTTCGTCGAACGGAGTTTGACGAACTGAGGAAAGTTAGAGAGAATTTCGTCGAACGGAGATCGACGAACTCTCTATGAGTGAAGTTGTGTTCGTCGAACGGAGATCTACGAATCCACTTCAATAAAACTTTCGTCGAACCGAGCTCGACGAAATGTCTTCAAATCTTCCAGCTGAGCTCGATGAATTATTTCACAATCAATTATTTCGTCGATCTCAGGTCGAAGAACTTCCTATTTTTCATGGAACGGAGTTTGTCGATTCATATTCCAGAAAATCTTATAACTAGGTTTTCTTCGACCTCCGTCCCGGGCTTTCTGTTCCCTTTACACTTGATCGTTGTTTGTCTCTCTTGCAGGTGATTTCATGGCGATTCCAGCAGGAGCCCTAGCCGTAATGAAGGTTGACACTGGATTTGACGTCGACTTCGATTCTTTTCAACAATCAGATCCTATTTTTCTACATATTCTAGAACTTCTGGAAGAACAACAATTGAAAAATATGATGACTAATAGAATCAAACTGTCTGTAACTGAAATTAGAGAATGGGTTTACACGTCATCTACATCAGAGGAGAACACCATGACAGGAACAATTGCGGGTAATTCTGTGTCTTTATCTCCCGCCGTACTTACTGAATTTTTTGGATTGGTTAATGGAGAAGAACAATTATACATTGATTCTGAAGAATATGATAAGATGTTAAGTTTGATGGGTTATACTAGAGATAACCCCAATAAGTTGTTGAATAAACATCTATCTGCAGAATTTAAGTTCTTGGCAGATATTGTTGGGAAGGTTTTGCTGGGCAAGCATATTGCCCATGATTACATAACCAGACATCAGTTTCTGGTTATGTGTGCAGTGGTTAATCAGAAGAAAGTAGATTGGGCTTAGATCATCTTTGATTTGATAAGTAAAAAGAACAACAAAAATGAAGTTTGCTTTGTAAGGATCCTAGGGATCTTCCTGAAGGAGAAGGCTGCTGAATCCCTAGTCTCACCGACCATATTTATAAATGCCAGCAAAAGGCTCACCTATGTCTTATTTGTCAGGTGGCAGAGGACTATAGTCAAGCCCTCTAAGGCTTCAACCTCTTCCACACCAGCTTCTGAAAGCACCAGGGCTGTAAGAGGCACTCCCCACCCTACTGAAGAGATCATCCCCACACCTCTATCCCTTCCAGCAACTCAACACCAATCACCCTCCGCAGTTCATACTCCCTCTCTTCAACCACATCCACAACTCCAACAACAACTCTAACAAGTTCATGTCCATACTATAGTTCCATCTTCTGCCACCTCTCCTGTAATACCTCCCCTGTAGTGAACGTATAATATGGGTCCGGTCGGGGCACCACAACATACAAACGCCACAGCTTTAGTATTATAAGTTGATATAGCTACCCAAACTCAAAACACTTTGTACAACACAGCGGAAAGGGAACAGGACTAGAAGTTATCCACCACTAAAGAGTAAAACAAATGGCCATAAGGCCTACATCAAGTGTCCAAAGAAAAAGGTAGTACATCAAACATGAATGTGCTCGGCACTCCTAGTCTACCTCGGCATGCAAGCCGGACAAAATAGTCTCAAACAAACATCATCATAACTGAAGTGCTACAAAAGAGGGGAAAACACTTCATGGGGCTTAGGCCTTTCTGGCCGGCGTGCTAGCTCCTGCATGCGATCCTTGACCTGTAAAAATTATTAGTAACGTGGGTCAGCAAAGGCTGACCTCAAACTGTGTAACAACACATCTCCTCCCGGCCGCCCCTAACGGACCCCGGGGAACCCTCCAACCTGCAAGTCAGCACTTCATATGCAATATAAACATCTATAAATAGAAGAGCATTAAAACAGGCTTGGATGTCTCAATCATCAAACATGTTCTCTATTGGTTGAGCATATAAAGAAAGGGCCTACTGTGCAACATGAATGCAACACCCGGGCTTCACTCAAGGTACCCTACTGCGTATGCATCTAGCACAACATCACATCATTTGGGTACTCACATTTCCCAATTGGCATAAAGCCGCAAACACTAAGGGAGATACCTCTCTCTCAAACGGCGCACAGGCCGCCACAAGGAATTCTTGCCAAGGCCCCACCCGCTCGTGGGCTTAGCTCCGGGCTTGCCTGCAAGCTCTGACGTCTCATGTCAGGATTCCAACAAACACAGACCGACCGATTCTAAGAAGCCTTGCTGGACCCCACCCGCTCATGGCCTCTTTGCCCGGGCTTGCCCCAAGCTTGGCATTCTCGTCAGTCTCACAGAAGGGGACTAGTCTCGCCGGGACACTCTCCATACATGACGCACATATCACGGGATAGCCAACCGACCACAGAGACATAGCCACGCCTTGGCACACCACAAACCAAGACTAAATACATCATGATCCCTCATTGTACTGCAGCGTTCCCGCGCACCAAGGAAACCATCTCCAACTCGTGCGGAGCTAACCTTGTCCACCAAGGAAACCATTTCCAACTCATACGGAGCTAACCTTGTCCCTCAAGGAAACCATCTACCGCCACGAGGAGCTAACCTTGTCCGGGTCCGACTACACGTACCCTTTTCATACAAACGGGACAATCACCACCACAACACAAACGGCATCTTGCCGCAACAGAAATCTCTACGAATCCCTAAGTTCGTATGCAACATCACCGAGTCGGACTAACGGACGCGACTACGGCTTCACCCACCATGCCTAATCCACTAGCGAAGCGGATCTCTAATGCAAAAATGTCGGGGACGGACTCAATCAACCCGGAAGTTCCTCTTGAAACTTGGCAAACCAAAACCCCTCTCATTTGAGAGTTTGGTGCCCAAAAATTAGAGAGAAAGAAAACTGAATGATGCTAATACATGCATCCTAAGGACCGAGAGGAGAGATGTCGTTACCTTCTGACTCCTCTTCCTTGCCATGGCAAAATAGCCGGATGGAAATCTTCGCAACGCTCCAAGCTTCACGGATCCGGACTCGGCTCGCGATTTGGAGCTCTGAAACCCTTCCTACAGCCCAAGACCTTCTTCTTCTTCCTCCTTGCTCTAACTTTTCCCAAGAACTTAGAAAGAGAAGACTTGGAAAACAATGAGGGTTTCCCACCCTAAAAATCGGACTTAACTCCCCAAGAACAGTCCTGAGCCGTCAGATCCCAAAATCTGGGAAAGAATGGCCATGATTCGCCTGGAAAATAAAAGACATGGGCCGAACACGGCCTGGCACACGCCCGTGTCCAGGGCCGTGTGCCTCATTCGTCGTCTCAAATCGACACGCCTGGAACCACACACGGGCATCCGACATGCCCGTGTTCAATCCGACACGCCCGTGTCCCCAGTGACACGGCCGTGTGGTCGGCCGTGTGCCTCCAACAACACGGCCCCGAAACCAACCCGAGAGATGACACGGCCTGGGACACGCCCGTGTCCCAAGCCGTGTGCCAAGTCTCGACACCCGTCGACAAGCTTTGTGTCGACACCGCGGAAAAACGTTGAGCGAAGATCGTCGACCAAGCGGGACACGCCCTGTGACACGCCCGTGTCACAGGCCGTGTGCCCCAGACTCGACACTTTGTCGAGCGAAAGTGTCGACACTTGGGCCGAGTGTCGACACGGCCTCGACACGCCCTGCGACACGCCCGTGTCGCAGGCCGTGTGCCCCACTCTCGACACTTTGTCGAGCGAAAGTGTCGACACTTGGGCCGAGTGTCGACACGGCCTCGACACGCCCTGCGACACGCCCGTGTCGCAGGCCGTGTGCCTCCTGCCAGAACCCAAAAATTTTTCCAAAACTGCAGACTGAACCTCTTGCAAAACTGGGGTGTTACATCTCCACCCCTAGATCTTACCAACATCCCCTCATCTCCTATTCAGGAATACCATCAACCCAATCCACCTCAATCACCCCTATCCCCCAATGCTACACCAGATCCAACACCACCCTCATCTCCTCTTCCACCCCACTTATCCTCCATACTATCCTTCAATCTCCCGACATCTCCTCCCAATTCTCCTCCTCCTCCACATCCATCCACTCAGGATGTCCCCATGACAGATGTCCCTCCTCCACCATCTTCAACATCTACCATCCCTCAAAATGTTTCCACCCAACATTCTACTGAACCATCTGCTACTCCACCTCTGGATCCCTTAACCATCTACTCTGTAATTACTCTCATCACTCCTATACTCAAATCTCTTATAGCAGAGTCCATTACACCTCTTGCTACTTCTATCTCTACTCTTTCTGCTCAACTCTTTGCCTTCACTGCTGCCCCCTCTTAATTCAGGGGCCTAGCTCCAGTTCACATAGAAACAAGGCAAGGGGAGATGCTTAATGAAGAAACTGAAGCAGCTCCAACAGTAGCTCCAATCTCAGTTTCTCCAGCTCCAGCAACAGCAAATACAGAGGCAGTAATAGCAGATATAGAATTTATACCAGATGATACAAATTTAATTGATTTGATTCATTTCATTGAGACTGACATGGACTTTGATGAGTTAGTTACTGAAGAAATAGTTACTGAAGAAATTCTTTCTGTTGGCGATTTCATGTTAAATCCCACAATATACTTAGTTCAATTGTTGAATGTATTTGATATTGCATTTTTGAAAGTTATTCCAACAGTATATACTAAGCCATCCTTAGCCATTGTTCCAT
This sequence comes from Platanthera guangdongensis, assembly GCA_039583875.1. Classification (NCBI taxonomy): domain Eukaryota; kingdom Viridiplantae; phylum Streptophyta; class Magnoliopsida; order Asparagales; family Orchidaceae; genus Platanthera; species Platanthera guangdongensis. The sequence goes on along the minus strand of CM077162.1, from coordinate 117,667,097 downwards.
ATACTTCCCCAATCTCTCCAAATGTTGCCAAGCAACTCAGGGATACTTTTGCTATTTCAAAGCCAGTAGTCATGCCATCTCTAGAAGAATTCATCACTGCTCCAACTTTTGTAATGGATGATTATCCCATGCCAGCTCTGGATCACTTGATCCTGGATGATATTGAAGAAGAATAAAAGGCAGCTGCTGAAAGCACTGTCAGAATCAATTCTCCAGCTTCTCCTGTGGCTTCTCCTCTAGCTCTTGTTGAAGTTCCTGCTCAAGCTCTATCTCTACCTCCAGCTCCTGAAAAGCCTATCATTTCTGCTGAGGCTCTAAAAGCTCTAAATGACTTATATGATAACCCTCAGGGATCTGATAATGATGACGATGATGATGAGGATGATGATTCTGATGATGAACCCAAGAGGAAGCAAGAATCCAAGAAAAGAAAAGCCCCTCCTCCTCCTGCTCCAAAGCCCAATCCAAACAATGACACTCCCTATTATATTCTCCAAACGATAACTCCATACAAAGGGATGTCAGCTTGGATGTGGCTATCCAAAAATGAACAAAAAGAGAGGAAGAGAAGCAGAAGGTATTCTCCTCCTCCAGTTCAAAGATTCAGAAAAGATCAACCTCCTCCAACTGCTGGTACTTCAAGCACATCTTTTCAAAGATCTGCCCCACTTCAAACATATCAAAGACACCAAGGGAGATTATATGGAAGCAGCCAACACAGGCAGTATTCTTCAGGAAAGCAGCATCAACAGTAGCAGCAACATCAACAACAACAGCAATAATTCACTGAACATCAACCAGCTAAAGGCTCTAAAAGACCATCCTCTCCTCCTGTTCCTTTTGAATATCCAGAGACAGCTACTACTACCAGAATGGCCAGGTTCCAGGAACTAGTAGGCCTTTTTATGATTAACAAGGCCAAAGCTGAAGGAAAGGATCCTTCTGAATATTCAACAATGTCTAAGTACATGAAAGAAGAGCTCAAAAGGTTTGATAAAGCAAACAAGTTTTTCAATGTTGATGACTACATGAAGTTGCACCCAGAAGCCGTTGTCCCCAGAACCACATCTTTGAAGATTATAGGGGCTGCTGATATTACCATGACAAAAGTGCAAGCTCAGATCCCAAAAGAGAGATTGTGTTTACAAAGCCTGGAGAGAAGAGCAAGCAAGAAATGCCAAAGGAAAAGAAACAGAAGAAGTAAGTTTTGAACTCTTTTATTATCCATAACTGCTCTATATTCTGAACAAAGCTTATGTATATATATATCTGCTGCATGTGTTATTAATCTATGCCAGATATATGCTTTTTCTGCTTTGTTTATTTTCAGTTGGAGTACTGAGTTTGTAATTAGTGACCTCACCCAAATAGGGGGAGATTGTTGGATCCCTAGTTTGATTTGGGCTAGGTTCACTAAGTCACTAAGCTAGGATCATTTGACCCAACATGTATAGCCAGGGTCATAGTTGTTTCCTATAGTCTAGGCTAAGTCCTTAGAGTCAACAACACATGGACTAGCTATCAACAAGACTGTCAGAGACTCAAGACTTAGAAGAATTCAAAGACTGTAAAATGAGTTCGACGTTCGTCGAACTCGGGTCGACGATTGTCATGCTCAACTCAACGATCTCAGAGAAAATTCTCTGAGCTGAGCTCGACGAACTTGGCGCTCAGGTCGACGAACTTTGGACACTACACTTCAAGATTTCAGAAAGGTTATGTCGACACACAGAGGAATTATGTTGACACAAAGAATATCTGTCGACACCAATTGTGTCGACACCAGAAGTCAGCTGTGTCGACATATAGGACTTGTGTCGACACACTCAAGATCAACACCAGAAGTCAGTTATGTCGACACACAGGACTTGTGTCGACACACTCAAGATCGACAACTAAAGCCAACTGTGTCGACACACAGGACTTGTGATGACAGACTCAAGACAGCTCGACGATCTTCATTCTCAGGTTGACGATCTTTGGACTCAACCTTCAGTATTCCAAGTTTAGTTGTTCTCTAGACTCAGGTCGACGAACTTAGTTATCTGGTCAACGATTTCTGGATCCTTTACTTCAACCAGAAGCTTCTCAATTTTTATAAGTCCAGATTCATCTTCAGTCGACGAATTCCAGATCCTCAGCTCGACAAAATCAAATTCTTAGGTCGATGATTTCTGGATACTTCAACTCTTTCATTTCAGAAGCATCTGTGAATATTCTTAAGTCCAAAATCAACTCCAGTCGACGAAGCCAGTTATCAGCTCGACGAACTTCAGACACAAAAAAGGCAAAGTTTCTAAAGCATACAGTTCTGTTATCAGATCGACGATCTTGGAACTCAGCTCAACGAACAGAAGTTATCTGATCGACGAACACAGCAACTCAGCTCGACAAACTATGGACTCAGCTCGATGATTTCTGTCATCTGTTCGACGATTCCAGACTTAGTATTTCTTTCATCTGTCCTTATTCTATGGCAATAATTTCTGAATGATTAATGATAAAATATTCTCTGAATATTACCGTTGGATGGTGCATTGATCACGGCTTTCATCAGAATTATTGCTTTCCATTTTTCCAAGGGACAGTTGGGGAAATAAATCAATGTCGTTTATTCTCTAGGCAGTCAGCATTGATTGCAGCAGAGGAATTCAAATTTCGAAAGACAAATTCCTTCAAAAAATATAAAAGAGATTTTTCTCTTTTCCTGAAGATACACAAGAACACAGCATACACAGAGACACACAGACACATAGAGAATTACAGTCAGTCTGTCTTCAAGAGTCTCTCTGCTCCATCATTCTTTCACAACTTTCTGATACAGAAAAGAAGTCCTAGGCCAGAGGCAGATCAGCTATTGAAGAAGAAGAACAATCAATCTAAATCAAGAGGCTTCTTTCTTCATCACTAAAGGAAACTTCAAAGGACAACAACTACTCCATCTGTCAAGAAGTTCCTGCAGATTTCTCTGATAAAGGCTTAAAGACTGAAGGCCATCACCCTGCAGCAAAGCTCCAGATTTCCCTGAACTATTCTACATCTCAGGGGGAGCTACTTGCTAATATCATATCCACTTGACTTCTCTCTGATTGTTGACAGAGAAGACACCATCACCTCTCACCCCTCTCTGTATAAAGGGTTGTCATCTCCCTTTAAAAGTGATTCTTGGTTACAAGTCACCTGACCAAAAGACTTGAAATTTGGTTTTTGAGCACCTGATCAAAAGCTCATTGGTGTCAGGCACCTGATCAAAAATCTGAGTGGATTCCTACCATGGTGATAGAAGAGTGGATGTACTCAGGTTGGGGAATCACTATAAATTTCTTGTGTCGTCTGGTTGCTCTTTCTTTTATTTCTTTCTGTGGATATGATTGTTAGTTAGTTATTGCTGTGTTTTATCTTTTAATCTATTTCTTATAGCACTAGGACTTGTCTGTAATAGCCAGAAAATTTTATAAGCCTTAAATACTCTATTCACCCCCCCCCCTAGAGTATTTCTGATCTAACAGCTCACTTTCACCTTATGGTCCAGGATATGCGAGGCAAGGACTATGTCTCAGACATCATCTTGATGGCGCTATCGGAGGGACCATATGCAAGGTTACGGGAACTGCTGGGGTTATTAACCACTTCTCACTTCAAGGGAGTGTGGAAAATGGTGAAGTGAAAGTGGGTGATTGGGCGACCTGGGTGACCTGTCCGCGCGATCTATACGGACATTACTGGCGGTTAGCCAGGTCGGCAGAGTTATTGCAGTCGGCTTGTTCTTTGGCATCCTGGGTGGTCTTTTCGCGCGGTCTATGCGAACAGAGATGGTGGTCAGCCAGGTTGGCTTATGCACAGCAAGCGGTTTGTTCCCAGAAGGTAACCGGGAGGATAGATTCACTATCCGCGGAGTCTGGCAAGATGTGGACTGGACTGGAGCCCAGCAGACTGGCATGGCAGATGCCTTGGTCTAGCTCTGGTGGTGCGGCTGGCGGAAGTCGCAGGGTTTGCCGGTTAGAATGGACATGTGATGGAGTTTGCCAGGATTGGCGGACTGGTGAAATGTCCGCCAGTAAGTGTGGACTCGCCCTTGTGGCTAGTGGTATGGACTTGGTTGGTTCTAAACCAAGTCCAGGTTGGCTCAGTCCGGGTGATCACGCGGTTAAGCGGGGACTTCTTCTCAGTCCACCAAGCTCGATAGTAGTTAACTTGTGGGTTTGTTGCGAGCTTGGTGAATGCAGACTGGAGTTGTGTCCGCAAGGCGTGTGGACTAGATTAGTGTCCGTCTGGGCATACAAACTGTATTCCTTGTCCGCCGAGTCAGGCAGTTGTGAGCTTGCCTTGGTTGCGGGCTCGGAGTGCTCGGACTGGAAATGTGTTCGCAGAGCGTGTAGACTGGAGCGGTGTCCGCTCGCATGCGGACAAGTGGTATTGTCGTAGAGTCTGCTGGTGGCGACTTGTCTTGGTTTGGCCCTTGGAGACAAGGCAAATAGGGTTGTTATTTGGCCTTGGTGATGCTGTTTGTGGTTTGGCTATCCTGCACTGGTTGCGGTGGACTGGTTGTGTATCCTCAGCTTACGTATACACTTAGTGCTTGCAATGAGATGGGGTGATTATCCTCCCGGCTAGGGCAGTGACCACACTCCTCATCATGCCTATAAATAGGACCCCCTGTCACATCAACAAGAGGATGAATGAACAGTAAGTGAACTCGCGGATAGTTGCTGTGGACTGGATTTTGTATATGCACGGTTTGAGGAGGTTGACTGGTTTGTGCTGTGCAGGTTGTGTGGATAGTGCTGGAAGTCAGGGACTTGATTCTAACTGCGGTTAGGGACAGTGCAGATTCTGTGGATAGCAACCAGCATTTAACAGCAAGTTTGGGTTTATGGCTAGGCAGTCTCTCTTCTACAACTAGTTTCCTGGTTCAATAAGCTAAACATTTCTAGTGGCCTGTTCAGTTCGGCAGCTGAAGATCGTGCGGTCAGGAAGCTAGGCGACCTTGAGGTTAGCTGACTTGTTGATCGGCGAGTAGAGCTTGAATTAGAATAACATGCAGTCCGTGTGGCTTGGTTGCAGTCTAGCGACTATGCGGTCTAAGAGGACTCCGTAGTGTAGCAGTAGTTTCGGCGGCTACTCTTGAGTCCGCGCGGTTTGATTTTGCCTTGTATTATTTCTGTTTTCGTTGGATACATCGATGAATCATGTCTCGTCATGTATGTCTCGCATTATAAAGAGTATTATAGTACAAGTTTCTTGCTCTTCTGTTTTGTATCTAGTTTTATTTGGGATCGGATAGATTGAGTGTTCCTGCGCTTGGGTTCCTGTCTTCCGCTATATCAAATTTTAACAAACTAAAGCTCTATGTGCATAGAGACATGTGCATGTGTTGCACTTGTATGAACATAACGCTAAACCTGCATAACATAGCATATCATGTCATCATTACATTTAAACCCCTACCCCTATTATATAAATTGGTATAAGACTTTTTATACGATAGGCCTTGCTAAACGACCAATTAATGTTTGAGTTTGTATGAGCATTCTTATAAGTTAAGGTTACTTATTCTATAACTTACTTTACTTTATCTGTGGAAGAAGGTAGCCATAGTTCTTTACTTATACTTTTATTACTTATAGTGTAGCATGTGCTTACTGCTATGTACTTTACCTTTTTTACATTACTGCTACCTTGTTATAGTTCCTTTGTACATACTCCTACTAGGGTAGTTGTCAACTGCTCTTGGTCATTTTCCACCTTAAATATATTTCCTTTCCTCCTCCCTGCACGGTTCCTAGGAGTCGCAAGGGTGAGGCAAGGATGATAGTGGCTTAGTATTTTGACTAACGGTCAGTGAACCACATCATTTTAGGAATTCGAGGCGATGCACTAGTCGTAGGATGATGCCAGGACTTGAGGAGCAGTTGCTGCACACTACCATTACTACTCGACAACGGACTGAGGATAATATCTTATTATTTCCACTTCGATGTTGTGAGTTGTGAGAGAGAGATTATTTGTATTAGACATGTACCGAGCATAAGCCCATTAATCTACTCTCTTTTATATTTGTACTCATTGTGGATTATTGCTCTTTATATATATATTGATAGTGAGCTGTGATCTGTGGACTTGTATTACTCACTTACTTCTCCTTGGTTGGTCTATTGTGATGTGATCGTTTTAGCCGGCAGGATCGGTGTCGTGTAGTGGTGTCTAAATTGGTAGTTAGAGTCACCATAAGGTGGCGGTTCTGGGCGTAAGACCCGGTGGTGAAGGAAAAAAAGTGGTCTTACAGTTCTAACCATGTTTAGAACAACTTAAACTATAAATAATTGAATTAGAAGGTTTATGAAATACACAATGCACTTAACATTGATGGTGATGTCTCTTCAAATCTAAGGAACATTGAAGGGCAATATTCCCAACAGTGGACATTTATCTCTCAAAGCAACTGCTCCTCAAGTCCTGGCATCGTAGGATGATGCCAGGACTTGAGGAGCAGTTGTTGCACACTACCGTTACTACTCGACGACGGACTGAGGATAATATCTTATTGCTTCCACTTAGATGTTGTAAGTTGTGTGAGAGAGATTATTTGTATTAGACATGTACCGGGCGTAAGCCCATTAATCTACTCTCTTTTATATTTGTACTCATTGTGGATTATTGCTCTTTGTATACATATTGATAGTGAGCTGTGATCTGTGGACTTGTATTACTCACTTACTTCTCTTTGGTTGGTATATTGTGATGTGATTGTTTTAGCCGGCAGGATCAGTGTCGTGCGATGGTGTCTAAATTGGCAGTTACAGTCACCATAAGGTGGCGGTTCTGGGTGTAAGACCCGATGGTGAAGGGAAAAAAGTGGTCTTACAGTTCTAACCATGTTTAGAACAACTTAAACTATAAATAATTGAATTAGAAGGTTTATCAAATACACTATGCACTTAACATTAATGGTGATGTCTCTTCAAATCCAAGGAACATTGAAGGGCAATATTCCCAATAGTGGACATTCATCTCTCACGCATAGCCCGACAAAGTGATTGTTATTAATAAATCCGATGAAGATTATCTTATGTATAGAGGAACAAGTGAATCCAATGGGAAAAGTTATACTTTGATCCTTTGATACTCGAACAATTCCAATGTTGTAGCATGTCGATATAATCAAACTCATGTCCGGCATGGACATCCACTTCTCTAATTTTTGTTTTTGTTGTTTGACCCCTTGACGACTTCTTCAAGTTTCTCAACTTATCGAAAGCATCCAACAAAACATGCTCAAATTATGAAGGCTCACATTTTGTGCTCTTTAAATCTTCTTTAAACTTTTTTTGAAAATGTTTAAGTTGTCAACCTAAATCACCTAGAGGGCGTGAATAGGTGAGTTCTGCGTCTTTTTGCGGAATAAAAATTTGAACGAGCGATGTACATAAAACAAACAAGCATATATAGATGACACCAAGAATTATAGTGGTTCCCCAACCTTGGTTACATCCACTTTCCACCTCACTGATCTAGCAATGCACTAGACTCAGCTACTCCACTATTCTCGGATTGAAAACAATCCTACCACTTGGAACAAAGTTCCTACAACTCGATCCCTCAAAACATGATCTACACTCAGAAGAGAAAATTCCTACAAAAATCTCTGAGAGCAAAGCTCCTACAAATCAGAGAAGAATCTCCTACAAGAATCAAATGATATACAGAAAAGTATACAAATAGTAATATTCCAGATCTGAATCTTCAGCCCTTCTTCCTTTTTAAACTTTGAAGCTCTGTCAGAAATAGATCGAAGAAGACACGACTAAATCTCTAGATCTGAAAGCTTTGGAGTCAGCACGATCAAAGAAAGAATCTATCAATGTAGAAAATCTTGATCTGTTGAATCTCTTGTTCTGATTCTCTGGATTGAAAGCAGATCAGCGATGAAGGAGATGAACAACGGCGGCTCCCGATTTGGAAATAGAATTTGCGATTCAGAATACTTAGGTTTTTCTTCTTAGCGTTGGTCGATTATGATAAGACCTTTTAAAGGACTTGCCTAACGGTCATAATCTCATTAAATGCATGACACGTGGACCAATCAAGTGCTAATCATGTTTGAAATAACGTCTGTCAGGACTTAAGAAAAATTCAGAAAACTGAACTGCATTTCTCAAGAGGAATAGGTGTACTCGAGAAAATGTTTTCTGTTTCTCGAGAAAAATTATGAGGTTCTCGAGAAAAGTACTTAGGAAAAATGTGGAGCTGGAAATTAGCTATCTCGAGAATGAAAGTAAGTACTCGAGAAGAATAAATTTTTGTTCTCGAGAACAAGTATCCTGGAACTCGAGAACAAGGAAGCATCTCGAGAAAAAAGTTCTGACTCTCGAGAAGAGTATTCAAGGTCTCGAGAAAAGGTTTCTGGTTCTCAAGAACTATACATGGCCTTCTCGAGAAAAACCTTTTGCTTCTCAAGAAAAATACTTGGTAAAAATATAAAGGTGGAACTTAGGTATCTCGAGAAAGAGAAGAAGTACTCGAGAAAAATGAACTTATATTCTCGAGAAAATTATTCTGTTACTCGAGAGGAATAATGCATCTCGATAAAATAAACTTGTTACTCGAGAAGAGAATCCGTTACTCGAGAAGTAATACTGACCTTCTCGAGAAAAAGACAAAGAAAAATATTTTGACTAGAAATGAGGTAACTCGAGAAGGAAAGTCATGGAGTACTCCATAACACATGGCTTTCTCGAGAACAGCACTAAGCTTTCTCGAGAACAGCTTCTACAACTCGAATAAATGACTGTTCTTACTCGAGTATAATCTTTAGTTCTACTTGAGTACAAAAGGTCCTACTCGAGAAAAATACTTAGAAATGTTTTTGTAAAACTGAAAACTTATTTTCTTCAATAAATTCAGCAATCATCCTTTCTCCCATGGCTTTAGTGTTTGAAAAAGAAGTGTGTCTCAATAAAGAGGCTACACATGAGTCAACACCATGGATCGCGCAACGAGGTATTACATTATATGGTCCTGTGTTTGGTGACTCATTGTAGACTGACATTAGTCTACACTTGGCAAATATATCCTGCAAACACTCAAATAGAAAGGACATCAAATACAAACTTAATTCATCTTAGTTCAAGGGTGACTTCATACAAATCTGGGTTATTGTGGATGCAATATCCAACAATCTCTCCTTATTTGTTGAAGTCAGAATCCTCTACACTAAGATGAATTACATCAAGATAAACAAGTAAAGAAACCAATAATCAAGATAAATAGAAGAAATGTTGTGATATAGAAAAAAAATCAAATCATCAAAATTAAAGGTTTATATTAATAGAAATTGTACAAGAAAGAATTCAATTCCACAAGATCTCAAAAATGAGTTTTTTGATCAACTGCAAATTCTTCTAGTTTTGTTGTTGTTGCTGTCTTTCCTACTTCTCTTGTTGCCTCTTCTGATAACTATAAGGTTTAGGAAAATATATAGGTGGTCTGGGTGGATCCTTGGGATTGTTCTTTCTATATTCTCTATCATTCAATCTCCTCTTGGTAAGAGATTTCTCATATAAATCTCATTCATATGAGCTATAATGAATGTTCATGTCTTCATTAAAATCAATAAATAGTTTAAGAGTTTTAAGAATTAAGGACTTAGAGGTTGGACTCCATACTTAAGAAAATTCTTGAGCTCTTCTTCTTTCAGCTTCAGGATAAGGAGTTGATCTGCTAGCAGAGGGACCATCACCATATTTTCTTCTTTTAGCTTTCTGAATTTTAGGAGGTGCTTGAGGAGGCATATTTGCTTGTTCAAATTCCCAGACTTACTCATAGATTTCAGGAGGTGGTCCTTCAAAATATTCAAGAGGTGGAGAGAATGTTAGCCTATTCACATCCAGGAAAGCAGGAGGGGGTGCAGAAGGGTCCATTGATAGATTAGGGAAAGCTGATTATGCATCCAAATTACAGTGTCATATGTGTAGAGCTTTGTACTTTTAACTTCTTTGAGCACTAATTCTTAGATCTCTTTCATTTGATCATCCCATTGATCTTTCATTATCTTAACTTGTTTTTCTAGTTGTTCTTTAACTTGATCCTCCCCTTTTATGACTTCTAGAGATAGGATGCTAATGACTTCCTCTTTGAACTACCTAACGTCTTCACAAGTCTTGAAGTTGCGTTCTAGGGCTTTCTTTTCTAATTGAATTTGATTGTTTGCAAGAGTAACTGACTGTTCTATTATTATACCAATGCTGGTGATAGTGTGAACTATTGCTTTTCCCCTAATTTGTAAAAGCATTTTAAATTCATCATTATTATTTTGGATTTCAGCAAATCCTCAGCTCATCTCTTTTTCCAGAGCAGTTACTTTATCAGTTACAGCTTTAAGAGAAGTATCAAAATAATTTCTTAGTGTAGCTAGCATAGCTTCAATCTTGCTTAAGATAGTACCTTCAATAAATACTTCAATTTGAAGAGGTGCAGTGGGTAGAATTGGAGCAGTCCATGGGGCAATTTCTTCAATGAGGACTATGGAGGTAGAGGTTTGCTTTCTGCTGACTGTACTTACTTCATCTTCAGCATCTTTGGCTGGAATGTAGGTAATCTTCAAATTGAGACTGGGAAGAGGAGGTTCAGCATCTTCTGCTGGGTACATTGGAAAATGTGTACTAGATTTGGAGAAGTCTCGCCTAACTCAATGATATGCATCAAGTTGTATTTGATATTGTGTTGATTTATCATGTGCAGGTTAAGTAGATGAAAGAAATATTTTCTAGGTACAATTGTCGACACTTGGGAATGGCTGTGTCGACACCAAGGGCCAGATTGTGTCGACACCCAGAATTTGTGTCGACATACCGAAAATCTGTCGACAACGCAGTGTCGACACTAAGGGCCAGATTATGTCGACATCATCAGGATTTGTGTCGACATACAGAGAAGCTGTCGACACATTCCAGAATTCTGTCGACAATGACTGTGTTGACACACAGAACTTGTGTCGACACACACCAGAATTCTATCGACACCAACTTTGTCAAGACAAGGAGTGTTTGTGTCGACACACAGGACTTGTGTCGACACATTCCACAGTAGCTGTGTCGAGAAGGAAAAGTGAAGTTATGTTGACATCATCAAGACTTGTGTCGATACATGAACTATGTGTGTCGACACATGTGAAGTATTCACTCGACATTCTCTGCTGCTGAGTCAAAGTCCAATGAAGGTTGAAGTAATACAATTGGTGACTTGACAGCTGTCATTACTAACATTAATGTCACATCTGTCAGAGGTGTCAGAAGACTGTTTGGAACCGGAACATCCGGTAACCATGGATGAAGCCTATATATAGATATGCGCTCTCAACAATAAAGTGTTCATCAAGTTAATCAAGTCAATCAAGCTAATCAATTATAATCTCTGAAGGATTGAGGATCCAGAAGAAGAGAAAGAAGAAACAATCAATAGATTATAGAGAGAGAAAAATAATAAGGAGAGAAGTTCTCATCAAGTGGGGGCAGATCCTGAACAGTCTGCCTGAAGAATTCATATCAAGTTTGAAGAAGAATTCAGATTAATTTCTGAAGGAAGCTGATTGAAGATCAACTCTAACACCAAGAAGATCAACCCTACTTTGTTCGGATTCAAGAAGCTTTGATGAAAGCTAAGACAGGTTGATCCTTAAGTAATCAGTTCTGTCAAGAACTGATCAAGAAGCCTTCAACCAATTATCTCTCCATCTGGTTGAAGATATCATTATCTTTTCATCAATAATTTTTGTAGGATCTGTAATAGATCTGAGTGTAAGAGATTTACTTCTTTGAGTTGTAAGCCTAAATTATAAAGGCTGAGGTAGGGCTGAGTGCCTGAGGTAGGGGAATCTATTCCCTAAGTTGTAGGCCTATGAAAGAGGCTGAGGTAGGGCTTTTGCCTGAGTTATAGAAGTGGGGTGTCACTCTAAGTTGTAGGTCTGTGGAAGAGACTGAGGTAGGGCTTGTGCCTGAGTTGTAGGAGTGTGAATTCACTCTGAGTTGTAGGAACCAGTCTTGGTTCTGAGCTGTAAGATCTGCGGATCTGAGAAGAAGGAAGGAAGTTAGGCCAAATTTAGTACACTGCTAGATATGCGAAGGGGGAAAGTGGATGTACCCATCATTTGGGGAACCACTATAAAACTGGTGTGTAATCTGTGGAATGATGTGTGTATGTGAATGTTGTGATGTGTTTTCTGCTGAATAAATTGTTAAACTAGATAGAATTATCTGCATAAGTCAGAAAAAGAATTGAACCTATTCACCCCCCCCCCCCTCTAGATGTTTAGAACATCTTGAAACCAATTCTTTCAAGTGGTATCAGAGGGAGGTTACTCAAAGAATAGACTTAACAGTCTGATTAGATCTCCAAGGCAGAAATTTATTAAGCAAAATGGGTTCCATTGAGAATCATAAAAAGTTTGGTTCCATGAAGTTACCTATATATAGGAAAGAGATTTTTGGCATATGGAAAGAAAGAGTTAGACTGTTTATGGAAGCTTCAGATCCAAGAATCTATATGACAGTCAAAGAAGGGTCATTCATCCCAATGAAAGTCTCAGTTCTTGATGCAAATCTCAGGACACCAAAGGAGTATTCTGAAATGACAAAGGATGAGATCATATTGTCTACTATGGATAAGAGAGCATAGAATATAATAGTTAGTGTTATAGATGATTCAACATTCCAAAATTTGATTCACTGCAAGACCTCCAAAGAAATGTGGGACACCCTGATTGTCTACATGGAGGGTTCAGAAGAGGTGAGAGAAGACAGAAAGTCTATGCTGAATCAGGAGTATGAAAGTTTTAGACAATCTAAAACATACAGCATAACTGAATGTTACAAGAAGTTCTTCAGAATAGTTAATAAACTGATGTCATATGGAAGAGTATTCAGCACATATGAGTTAAATGATAAGTTTCTGATATCATTAACTAAGGATTCGGGCACCAAGATATGTGTCATTAGGGAAGTTGCCAGACTAGCAGAAATCTCACCTCCAACATTATTTGGTAAATTGCTTTCATATGAGATGCAGCTGATGGTCAGAAAGGAGGAGGAGAAAAGTAATAAAGTTGATTACAGAGATAAGTCAGTGGCTTTCAAGACTGAAGCCATAAGAAAGGACATGAGGATGTCTCCATGTCCTCCTAGGAAAGCTGCAGAAGTAGTTTCAGAAAGTTCTGACAGTCACACATCAGGTAGTCCAAATTCTGATGAAGACTTAGCTGCTTTCTCAAAACAATTTCAAAGGTTTTTGAAGAAGAAATAGTGGAGATCCAAGCCATCCTCCTCACAATCCAAGGATGATTACTATCAGAAAAAGAAATTGTAAGACCCCATTTTTTTTGCAACAACCACCGGAGTCTTAGGCCCAGAACCGCCGCTTTGCGGTGACACCTTCGCACCCGGGAAGGTCATCACTACAAAATGTCGATCCTGCCGGCCAAATCGATCACCATCGACAGAATGTATAATGAATGAAAGTGTAAGCATCCAAGTCCACAATAGAAAGAGGAAATCACATGACAAATAAATAGTCCACATCGCGAGAAAGTGAATACGGGCTTAAGCCCGGTACATGATAACCTCACTACAATCCACTCATAAAAGTAAAACTACTAATACTCGGCTCCACTCATGGATCTGGATGCTTGTCCACCCGAGCTACACTGGCCCATCTCCATCTGCACTGTACCCTGCTGGTGTTGCGTCGCCTGGTGTTGTTCCCTGTCTCCCATCCGGAGCACCTAAAATATGGTGGTCAAACGACCGTCAGTCAAACTAAACTCAGTCAACAATCCCCCACCCCTCTACCCGTGGCTCCTAGGCACCGGGCAGAAAGGAGTGAAAAGGAGGACCAAAAGTACGGCGTAATCAAGCAGGTGACATCTACCCTAAGGAATAAAATAATAAAGTATGGCAGGGGTATCACAATAATTAAACATGAGTAAACAAGTGTGTAACAAAAGTAAACAGTAAGGAGTAGCAAGTAAAAGCAGTAAGAAGAGTAAGTAAGAGCAACGAGAAATATAACCGTTGATTTATAGGGATTACCCATATAGACCAAGGGGTCATTTTGCAGGGCCTATCGTATAAAACGTCCTATACCATTTTATACGATAGGTGTCAGGGGTTAAATGTAATGATTATGCTATGACGTGCAAGTATGCTATGGTATGCACATGCAAGTGCAACTCACACACACCACTCTATGCGCACAGACCTTTAGTTCCCCTTTTTGGAGTTAGCTAAACTCTCAGGAGCCTCTCGCCGTGGCCAACGGAGACAGTGGGTTGGGCCTCTCCACTCCTAGACTGGTAAACACACTACCTAGTCTAGCCCCTCTCGTACGTTCCCGTACTATTCCTAGAAAACCAGCTTGTCTCCCCGAGTCAACGTACCGACGATGGTGTGTTCGATCGTCCAATATCGAGGACCCACCACTGTTATGCACATGCAACCATGATAGTTGTATCTAATTATAGTACCGAGCCTCCAGCTCTTTAGACTACTAAGGCTACTAGTTCACCATATTCCCGAGCCCACGGCTCCCTGGACTAATCAAGTCTCCTTTTTTCCAAGTCCCCGAGCATTCAGCTCCCCGGACTTCCAAATCAATACCGAGTCCATTTAACTCTACCAGTAAGCCCTTAGGCCACGGGCCTACGGTATCCTTTCACTACCAATTCATCTCCCTACGTGTACAAGTGTGAGTGTAAGGTGAAACTATTATTAGGGTTACTCTTGCCCAAATTATTCCTAAGGTTTACGTTAGCCCAGGACTGCCCAAGGTATTCCCCGTGAAGGGCTCTCGAAGGCATCAGGAACTATGATCGGACTACGCCCAAAGCTCCCTTTCGCAAGTCACTTAATATTATTGATTTCTACCCTTGATCAGATCTCTCATTTGTTTACCCAAACCAGCAACCTACTAAGGATTCAACTCTTCAAATTCATTACTCACTCTAGTTCAGTTTTTGTAGTTACTATATGTAGACCACCCTATACTATATGAGATGTATAAAGGAGGTACTCCGGATTGTCTTCCAAATCTCCTATAAAATTTACCAGAGGTATATCATAATAAGTTTAGTCTAAAATCAGAGAATCATAATTTTTCTAATTAATTTGATATTTATTGAGTTTTCCCAAATGTTTGGTCATGGGCAATTTTGAACATGAACTATATGATCTACTCAAGTAATGGCCACCCAAAAATTTTGATCGCTAAATAACAAAGATATATTACTAGATACTAATTTCCATAATTTTACAGAAAATATATGACCTCTAATTAATTTATCCAAAATAATTCCCTTAATCGTATGTAAAGAAGGAAGTACCAAAATTATTCATCAGAAAATTATATAAAAATTACAGAATCTTAATATGGTACAGAAATGATCATTGTGCAAAAATCATAATTTTTCAGGCTGGCTAGAGACCAAAATAAATTTAATTAAGTTTTCATGGGAAACACTACTTAATGAAGTAACCCTTAGAAATAATCTTCCAAAAATCCCATAAAAATTCACAGAGCTTTAAAACATAATAAGGAGTCCTTCGGCTAAAGTTCATCAATTTACAGCAAGTAGTTACTTCATAATAAATTTCTAAGTAAATAATACAAATTACTATATTGTTAATGAAGCATCAAAAATAATAATCATAAATTCATAATAAAATCTCCAAAGCTTGTACTAACTTTAAATAATACTCTACCCAAATCTCATTACTGTTCAGTGAGTTTTAGTGATATTTTCTATCACTACAAGGTTTGTGCCCTAAACTATGGTTTGGGTTTTAAGGGAGCTATTCACCTTAGAATCTATTTTATATTTCTTCCATAGGAATCTACCTACCCTAGAATTCTCTCTCCCAAGTTTCAAATTCTTTCAAGGTCAACTGTGTAAGACCCCCCCTCCCCGGATCCCAAAACACGGCACGAAGGGGGAGTCTTATGCCCGGAACAGCCGCCTTGCGGTAGCATTAGCACACAGGCTAACCTGTACCACAAGACGCCTATCCCGCCGGCCACAACAATATCAATAAATCATGCCAACCCAACCAAATATATAAGCAAGAGAAGTCAAAATCCACACTAAGTATATAAAGTCCAAATACATCAATAAAGAGAAGCTAAAACATGCTTCTACAATATATCAGAGTACAGCTAATCTTTGCCCAAACGGGCTACATCAGAGTAAGCAAAACACTAACATCAGTAATAGACGGTATCGACGGCACCGTCACGTCAGGCCCTGTCGTCCTGGCCTGGCTGTCCTGCGGCGTAGTCTGCGGCTGCTCTACCTGCGGCGTGACCTCCTAAAAAGGAAGACGTAGCAACCGTTAGTCGAAACGACTAAGTGGTTTCACATCCGCTCCCCCGGCGACTCCTCGGCACCGGGCGGAGAAAAGGAACAAGAGTATAGTATATGTAACAAGTAAGCAAGTAAAGGAAGTGCAAACAGGTGGCAGTAGTGTAAGAGAAACAGTATCATAATCAGCATTTATATAAGAGCTACAACTAGACTAGCAAGTATAAGAGCTACAACAGGAAAGTAACTTAACTTATAAGAATGCTCATACAAACTTATAAGTTAAGGATCGGGTCACATAAAAGTAACTCATCGTATAAGAGTGCCCATACAAACTTATACGATGAGGATCTTGTTGTGCAATGATATGAAATGCTATGAATGCTATGCAATGACTCACCCATGCACACTCATGCAATTGCTATGTCGACACAGACTGTAGTTCCCACTTTTCGAGCAGGTAGCTAACCTCTCAGGCATCAGCCGCCGTGGCCAGGCGGTGACAGTAGAACGGGCACTTCTACTACTAGGCGGGTATCACACTACTTCACCTAGGCCTCCGTACGCCTCAACGCTAAGAACACAACAGCGGAGCCCATGCGTACTATGGCCCAGCGGGGTCTTGGGTAGATGTGCACCAAGAACACAGCCCGAACTGGCCTTGCGTGACCCGGAAGGGGCCTCGGAAGAAAGCACGAGGACACAGCCCAACCGTCCACATGGTCGGAGGGGCCTCGGGACGTGAACACCGAGGACACAGCCCAAACCGACCAAGTCTAACTGCCAACTCCCGTCGGTGTGACGACTGGCGAGTCCGTAGACCTGCCACACTATCCTTAACCCAGGATTACGACACCGCGTGTCGACTCACACCTCATGCAAATACCATATCAACATATCATGGAAGGGGCCTCGGAAGTAAACACGAGGACACAGCCCAACCATCCATCCACACCTATCTCAACACAACAAAACAAGTGACGGTCAACACCGCACTTTCATTCTTCCACAATACTACCCGTAGGGAGACGACGCTCTAAGTATTGGACTAATAAATTTCATTTCACCAAATCAACATATCATGGCCATAGTTTAATCTTCTATATGTCATTCCATATGAACTCTACATAAGACTTATATGATGCGCATATGTTATAATCTATCAACATCTTATCAATTCGATTCGATTAAACATAAAGGAAACCATCCAAATATCAAGACAACTTGCAATAATAAATCAGTTGTATGCATTCTAAATAGTAAACACCATCATTCAAAGTTCTTCGGTGATTAGCATCAATTATTTAATCTTGACAGAATTCCACCAACTCTTGTTGCACTTAATATAAAACCAGAATTCTAAGTGTATCACTAATCTGGACAGCAACTTCGACCGGAGATTCCCGAGGCTACAGGAATCCGGTGAGGTCGTGTAACCCCTTGTTGGAAAGATCTTTTCATGATCTACAACTTTCATATTCAGGTCACAACCCAGATCTGACAATAACGTACCCGAAATCGGCTTCGAAGTTCACTGCGCACAGAACACAATTTCTGTGTACAGGAATTGCCGGACAGCAAACTCGATTTGGTTTTCCCGGGGCCACAGACATCACCTGAAGTCGTGCAACCACTCGTTGGAAAGGTATTTCCAAGGGCTACAACTTTCGTGTTTAGTCGAAAGCCCAGATCTGCCATTATCCTACATAAAAAGGGCCTAGAAGATCGCTGCGCGCAGAATACAGATTCTGCGCGCATCTTAAAGAAAATGAACGGCATCGGTTCGTCTTCCTCGTCAAGGCGATCGTTCCTAAATTTTCCAGAATTATTCTCCTCCCTTATTCAACCTCAAAGGCCAAAACTCCTCACGAAACCATTCACCCATCATCGTATTGAAGAAAAGGGGAAGGGTTGAAGAGATCTAAAATCTAGGATTCAAATCCTAGCATGGCCAAACCTAGAAAACTTCTCCTCACCATCAAGTTCTCTTGAACCGATGTCTCTCCTAAATACCTAAGATCTAGCACCAAGGGAGAGGGTAGGAAACTCACGTTGACTCCAGCGGTACCACCATTTCCGGCCATGGATCGCGTAGTTCTCCTTGGCGGCATCTTCTCTCTCGCGGCGATGGCGGATCCCCTTCGGTAAAACTTGCTCCTGCAGTTTCCCTCTCACCAGGAGCTCTCACAGGAAATAGGGGAAGGAAAAGAGAATGAAAAACGGCTAGGGTTTCTCTGCCCCTTATAAGCAAAATGTGACACGGGTATGGACACGGCCGTGTCCGTACCCGTGTCCTGCTTCCGCGAAACGGCCGTGGCGGTTTCCATGTCGGTTCACTGTTTGACACGGGTAGGGACACGGCCGTGTCCCAACCCGTGTTCCCATGACACGGCCGTGTGCCTGGACGTGTCATTGGCCGTGTGCATCTTCCGTTACATCTCGCAACTTCTCGTCGAGCTCAACTCGACGCACACGGGTAGGGACACGCCCGTGTCACTACCCGTGTCATGCACACGGGTAGGGACACGGCCGTGTCACTACCCGTGTCACCATCTCGACGACTCTCGACGATTCAACACGGCTCGTCGAGATCATCTCGACGCACACGGGTAGGGACACGGCCGTGTCACTACCCGTGTCATGATCTCGACGACTCTCGACGATTCACCACGGCTCGTCGAGATCATCTCGACGCACACGGGTAGGGACACGGCCGTGTCACTACCCGTGTCATGATCTCGACGACTCTCGACGATTCTCGACGATCTCGACACGCCTCGTCGAGATCGTCTCGACGCACACGGGTAGGGACACGGCCGTGTCACTACCCGTGTCACTTCTCTCTACACTGATTTCTCCACTTCTCCACAAGTGCAGCCCAACTCCCTGCACTTCTCAGGACTTGAGTCAACCCTCCTGACTCAAAAACTCACACACTAGGGGCCTAGAGCGATTCGGGTCGTTACAAACTGACCCCTTGCCCTTCACAACCCTCAAAAGCCCTCCCTTAGGGTTTGAGTTTGGATCCAAGGGTAAAACAATCCTAAACCACTCCATATTCCCTAAGAGGGTGATAATAGTCCTACCAAGTCAGTGGTCAAAATCACAGCCTCTGTTGAGGTGATTTGACCACTCAAACATCAAAAATAGCTCTTTGACCTAAATAACCCTATAAGGGTATACCTAGGGTTGGATCAATACCTAACTAAAACATCTCCAAAGGAGATGAAATTTTTACCAGAGCCCTAACATGCTCTCTAAGACCACCCACCCAAATTTGGGGGGATTTTGAGGTGTTTATGACACCTAATTGATTTATAATCGATTTATTAAATTTTTCTAAAAACTGCAGTAAACATTTTTCCAAAAATTCTTATTTTTAGATAGTTTAAGAGGTAGGCTATGCGGAGCCTATTTTCAAAATTTCAAAGCATTTGGATGAGTGGTTTGGTGTGAGCACTAATTCTAATGTCTGATCATGCCTATGTATAGGTTGCACCAAAACGACTGTTGTGGTCACACTAGGACTCCAAATTGAGTGAAATTAATTTTAAATTACACTAGGCATCAAGGGCTACATTGTTTATGTTGGACACTTTTACAGTAGAGTCCTCTAAGTATTTTTAATAATTAAACCATCTATTGTTAATAATCTCCAAGAAATCAATTAATATCATGAAATTACTTGATCAAAAACGGACGGCATCCGCTCATCCTCAACCTCCAGCCAAGGGCCGAGATTGGCCTGACCTGGAGCCTCTGCCAACCGACTTTCCGGCCACCCCGACCACCTCCCTGGTCGGCCACCACCACCATCGCCTCCGTCGAGGTGGTGGTTATCGCCTGGTGGCGACACGGCCGCCGGAGGGGCCTACTCCGGCGAACCCGATAGGTTCGTTTTTGTGGAATTTCGGTGAGAAATTTCTCCCCGATCGGGATCAATTGAGCCCGTTCTCTTTAGATGATGGATCTTAGATCAAGCACAGACAGAGAGGAAGAGGATTGGACCTTGTCGGCAGCCTGAAGTCGGGAATATTGCCAGGAAGACATTTCTGAAATTAGCATCGCTCGATTTCTGCAACTACGAGGTGGGGAGGCTCGATTTCTTCGGGTAAGGATTGGGAAAGGCTCCTCTCAATTCACTAGTGGTTTTTAAAGCCTCGGATGGGGAGAGGAGGGGTTGGATCATTAATGTCCTTCAAATCCATTAATGGTTAGGCTCGCTCATGGAGGAGGGGGGCTGAACCAGGTCTGAGGGCCAGGGAAACGGCTGGAAACTTCTCCCCTTCCCTGGGGAATTGAATTCAGCCATTAAATGTCTCCTTTGGCCTCCGCTTGAACCGTTTCCTTCCCTCTTCTTCCTCATTTCTCTCTCCTCCATAATCATGGAAACGGAGCTCACTATGAAATGGCCATGGTACACGCCCGTGTCGGCCAAGACACGCCCGTGACGTAGGGCGTGTAACCCACTCGACACTTAGTCGAGAGAAAATTTTCGAACTCTCAACAAAGCGGGACACACCCTGTGACACACCCGTGTCACAGGCTGTGTACCCCATACTCGACGATCGACGCTCGATGATCGACGATCGGCACTCGACGATCGACGACCGATACTCACGATCGACACTCGATGATCGACACTCGAAGATCGACGATCGTTACTCACGATCGACACTTGACGATCGCCACTCGACGATCTACACTCGACGATCCACACACTCGATGATCGTTGAGCCCAGTTCATCTAACTGAGGGGACACGCCCCTTGTCACGCCCGTGTTACAGGGCGTGACCACCCAAAAGCTTCATCAACCAAAATTCATCGACCACACGCCAAACTCTTCGACCCGAGTGGGACACGCCCTGGGACACGCCCGTGTCCCAGGCCGTGTCACCCAAATTTTACTACTCCCAGAATTTGGGTTGTTACACTCATCCTCTCTTCTAGTCACCAAGTTGACTTGGTCAATCTGAAGGACTATTTCCAGCCCTTACATGCACATTATTCCCTAAAGAAGCCACATGAGGAGGCTTGAGCTTGGGTTAGCCTATTTGGGCTAGGTTGACCAGAAATAGGGTTGGGTTGACCTTGGTCTCTTTGGGATTCCTTGGGTTTTGTCATGACCTGGTCATGACAAAACCATTCCTAAGGGTTTAGTTGTTTGAGGGATGTTACAGAAATCCTCTAGGAAGGACAGGTATGGCTCTAAACCTAGTAAATTATCTTCAACTAAGATTGTTTGATATTGTTGTAACAAGCCTGGACATGTGGTAGCTGATTGTCCTGACAAAAGGAAAGAATCTAATGATAAGAAGAAACTAAAAAACAAGGGCAAGAAGGAGAAATCCTTTGTTGCAAATAAGAAAAGAAGCTGGTTAGATTCTTCATCATCAGATTCTGAGGCTGAAGCTGAAGCTGAAGCATATATAGGACTGTTGGCAACTGAAGAGGATGCAGAAGAGGCTGAGTTCTTGAAATTGCTGGACTCAGTAAATGGAATTGAAGAACATTGTTGTAAAGGGCTGATGGCCTTGACAGAAGAAGATCAGTGTTAATATCAGTCTGGTCTTAGTAAGGTAAATAATTCTTTAATAGCTTCTGATTACTATACTGGTTCAGAATCAGAAGCATCTGCATTAAGAGATGTGGATGAATCTAAATCTGAAGGAGATGTTCATCAACTTATTGATGAATATGGTGATCTGCTGCAAGCACTTAAGAAAAGCAAAATCCTTTACAAAGCACATGCCAAGGAAATTGCTGCTCTTAAGCTGGCTGCATTAGATTCAGAGAAAATGCTGGATCTAAAGATGAATGAAGTAGCCAACTGAAAAACATAACTGTTATTCAGATGGGTACTATTATATTCAAGAATGATCAAATCAAATGTCTGGAAGTCAAACTTCAGAAGGAAAAGGATCTGGTGGCTAAATTATCTGAGCCAAAATCAGTCTTACCTTTAATTGATGACTTTATTCCCAAAAAGGGTAAGAGAGGATTGGGCTTTAAGGGAAATGCAAGGGCTGCCAATTCCAAAAGAAAAGGCAAAGCCCGAGTACAGCCTCTAGCCTTCAAACCCCCCCCCCCCCATTTCCTTCAGAAACGTGTGGCAGCCAACTAATAGATATGATCATGATATCATACATGGTTATGGTAAGCCTAATATTCTGAATGATAAGGGTGTAGCTCCAGCACTCAAGCAAAGAACCATTGTACCAACAGTGTTAAGAACAGCTGACAGCAATGCTGTTAAAACTGTACCTAAAAAGAGGTATAATAGATATGAGTGTTGGTGCTGTGGTAAGATAGGGCATTATGTCATGGATTGCTGGCACAACACCAGTGTCAGGAAGAATGCCAGCTTACCTGTGAAGAAGGCTGCTAGTAAGAATATCAAGTTTCAATCTAACTTGAACCTAGAACCCAATAAACATTGGGGTTCTAAGGTAAATTAATTTTATTTGATGCAGGTGGGTCCAAGTTACCATACCCCTATATGGTACTTGGACAGTAGATGTTCCAGGAACATGATTGGAATAAGAAGAATGTTAAAGGACTATACTCCCACAGAGAGTGGACCCAAAGTGATCCTTGGTGGATCAGAAAAAGGGGTCATAAAAGGGTTTGGTAACATTTTTACTAGTTCTATAACAATCACTCAAGTGGCTTATGTAAAAGGTTTGAAACATAACTTGATAAGCATAAGTCAGCTGAGTGATCTTGGGTATGACACTTCATTTATTAAGAATGGGTATCAGATTAAAAGGACAAGTGATCAGAAGGTGATCTTGTCTGGTTATAGAAAAGGGAATGTTTATTGTTTAAATTTTGATTATGAAAACATGAACTCTCATGTATGTTTAGTTGCAGAGGAGAAAGCATCTCAGTGTGTCCAATGGCACAAGAGGCTAGCTCATCTGAACTATAAGACTATAGGCCAACTCTATAGTTTAGAGTTAGTGAGGAATGGTCCTTAGTTTAAGTGCATAAAAAAGGGTATATGTTCAGCTTGTCAAAAAGGCAAGCAGACCAAATCCTCTTTTCACAGTCTTGATACCAAAGACTTTGTGAGGTGTTTGTACCTCTTGCATATGGATCTATTTGGTCCTATGCGTGTTCATAGTCTAGGTAGGAAAGTCTATAATTTTGTGGTAGTAGATTACAATTCTAGATTTACATGAGTTTTCTTTTTGAGGCAGAAATCTGAAACCCATACTGTCTTTCATAACTTTGTTAAACAAATTCAGAATGAACTTAACAATTCAGTGGTCAAAATCAGATGTGACCATGGAACTGAATTTCAGTCTGATTGTATGACAAAGTTCTGTCAAGAACTAGGGATTCATCAGGAATTCTCCTCACCTAGAACACCTCAGCAAAATAGAATTGCTGAAAGAAAGAATAGATCTCTTATTGAAGCTGGTAGAACTCTACTAAGTGACACTTCTCTCCCAGAATATTTCTGGGCTGAGGCAGTAAATATTGCTTGTCATGTTTTCAATAGAGCATCTATAACTAAGAACCACAAAAAGACACCCTATGAGATTATGAAGGGCAGAAAACCAAACATATCCTACTTTAGGATCTTTGATAGCAGGTGTTATGTGCTTAACACTGGCAAGTCTCACCTAACTATGTTTGCTGCCAAATACCAAGATGGGATATTTGTAGGGTACAACAATAGCAGTAAGTCATATAGGGTCTACAACTTGACTACACAAGTTGTAGAAGAATCTGTTCATGTAGTGTTTGATGAATCTGAGCTAATTAACTGTGAGTTGTCTAGCAATTCTTGTAGCTCAACAGGTTTAAAAGAAAAGTTGGACATGCTAACCATTAATGAAGACCAAACTGCAAGGCAGGATGTGGAAAATGATGGTTGCTGTCCAGGGGGAGTACAAGGTCCACAAGATGACATTGAAGACAATAAAGTTCAGCATGGTGGAGAAATTGAAGAAGTTCAAATTGCTGATAGAATGCCTCCAGGAATAAGGAATCTAAAGGATCATCCAGCACACCAAATTATTGGTGATCCCAGACATGGTGTGCAAACCAGAAGCAAACATATGAATACAGTGCTTTGCTCAAGTTTTCTATCACAGATGGAACCAAAGAGATTTGAAGAAGCCATACAAGACTCCAACTGGATTGATGCAATGCAGGAGGAGCTGAATCAATTCAGAAGGTGTAAAGTATGGGAGTTGGTTCCAAAACCAAAGGATCATAATATTATTAAGACAAAGTGGATCTATAGGAACAAACTAGATGAAAATGGCATCATAGTGAAGAACAAAACAAGACTGGTTGCCAAAGGTTATAGACAGGAAGAGGGCATTGACTTTGATCAAACATTTTCCCCAGTGGTAAGGTTGGAAGCAATAAGGCTATTCCTTGCCTTTGCTGCTTTCCAAGGGTTCAAAGTATACCGAATGGATGTCAAGTCAGCATTCCTAAATGGTAATTTGAAAGAAGAAGTCTATGTTGTACAGCCCTCAGGTTTTGTTGATCCACTTTATCCTGATTATGTTTATAGACTTAAGAAAGCCTTATATGGTTTGAAACAAGCCCCTAGGGCTTGGTATGAAACATTATCTACTTTTCTCATTGAAAATAAATTTTCAAGGGGGAAAATAGACAAGACTCTATTCCTTAGGGAGTCAAAGGGCAAGATGATTCTAGTATAGATTTATGTTGATGACATAATCTTTGGATCTACAGAAAACAACCTTTGTAGGAAGTTTGCAAAACTTATGCAAGGGGAGTTTGAGATGAGCAGTATGGGTGAGCTCAAATTCTCCGTGGGACTCCAAGTAAGACAGACTGATGATGGCTTGTCCATATCACAGTCTAAGTTCACCAAGGAGTTAATTAAAAAATATGGTATGGAGTCATCCACCACCATGAGAACTCCAATGGAGACAAGTATGCCGTTAGGCAAAGATGATGCAGGAAAACCTGTAGATGAGTCTTTGTATAGAGGGATAATTGGCTCCCTTCTATACTTAACTGCCAGTAGACCAAACATTACGTATGCTACATGTGTCTGTGCTAGGTACCAAGCAAGCCCTAAAGAATATCATTATATTGCAGTTAAAAGAATTTTGAGATATCTTAAGGGCACACATAATCTTGGTCTTTGGTACCCTAAGAATAAAGACTTTCTACTAACTGGTTTTTCAGATGCAGACTTTGCAGGTTGCAAAGAAGATAGAAAGAGCACCACTGGCACATATCAATTTCTAGGTGGTAGATTGGTGTCATGGAGCAGTAAGAAGCAGACAAGTATGGCAATTTCCACTGCAGAGTCTGAGTATGTTACTGCAGGCAGCTGCTGTGCTCAGCTTTTATGGATTGAACATCAACTTGAAGACTATGGTCTTAAGGTAAGTAGAACTCTACTATTTTGTAATTCTACAAGTGCTATTTCTATTGCTAAAAATCCTGTATCACATAGCAGAACAAAGCATATAGAAATTATATTTCACTTCATAAGAGAGCATGTTGAAAAAGAAGATATTTGTTTGGAATTTGTCACCACAAATAATCAAATTGCTGACATGTTTACTAAACCACTAGATGAAACTAAATTCAATTATTTCAAAATTGAATTAAGCATGTTAAACCTAGAGTAACTTGGTAAATCTGACTAACTATTTCAATGTCGACATATAGTAGTTAATTGTAACGTCCTGAATCGCTCTAGGCCCCTAGTGTGTGTGTTTTGAGTCAGGAGGGTTGACTTGAGTCCTGAGGGTGCAGGGAATTGGACTGCACTTGTGGAGAAGTGGAGAATCAGTGTAAAAAGGAGGTGACACGGGTAGGGACACGGCCGTGTGCCTACCCGTGTGCGTCGAGTTGAGCTCGACGAGCCGTGTCGAGATCGTCGAGCTGTGTCGACACCAAGGGACACGGGTAGGGACACGGCCGTGTGCCTACCCGTGTGCGTCGAGTTGAGCTCGACGAGCCGTGTCGAGATCGTCGAGCTGTGTCGACACCAAGGGACACGGGTAGGGACACGGCCGTGTGCCTACCCGTGTGCGTCGAGTTGAGCTCGATGACCCGTGTCGAGATCGTCGAGCTGTGTCGACACCAAGTGACACGGGTAGAGACACGGCCGTGTCCCTACCCGTGTGCGTCGAGTTGAGCTCGACGAGAAGTGTCGAGAGGCAACCCGAGAAGTACACGGCCAAGCACACGGCCGTGTCATAGGGACACGGGTCGGGACACGGGCGTGTCCCTACCCGTGTCAAGTGTTGAACCGACATGGAAACTGTCGTTGCCGCTTCGCCAGGCAGGACACGGGTAAGGACACGGCCGTGTCCCTACCCGTGTCACATTTTATATATATAGGGGAGAGAAAACCCTAGCCGTTTTCATTCTCTTTTCTTCCCCTATTTTCTGTGAGATCTCCTGTGAGAGGGAAAACTGCAGGAGCAAGTCCTACCGGAGGAGATTCGCCATCGTCGTGAAAGGGAAAATGCCGCCAAGGAGAACTACGAGATCCATGGCTAGAAATGGTGGTACCGCTGGAGCCGATGTGAGTTTCCTACCCTCTCCCTTGGTGCTAGATCTATAGTTATTTTCCTAGGAGAGACATCGACTCAAGAGAGTCTTGATGGTGAGGAGTTTTCTAGGAAAGGTCATGCTAAGACTTGTGTCTTAGGTTTTAGATCTCTTCAACCACGCCCTTTTTCAATGGATGATAAGGGATGGTTTCGTGAAGGGTTTTGGCCTCTTGAGGGTGAATAAGGGAGGAGGTTTTCTGGAATGATTTTGGAAGATCGCCTTGAGGAGGAAGATGAACCGATGCCGTTCATTCCGCCTTAAGATGCGTGCAGAATCTGTATTCTGCGCGCAGCAAACTTCGTGACCATTTTTAAGTGTGTTATGGTCAGACCTGGGCTTTTGACTAAACACGAAAGTTGAAGCCCTTGAAAATACCTTTCCAACGAGTGGTTGCACGACTTCCGGTGAAGTCTGTAGGCATGGGAAAATCCAAACGAAAATGGTGTTTAATAAATCCTGCATGCAGAAACTGTGTTCTGTACGCAGCGGACTTCAAGTCCGATTTCAAATAGGATAATGTCAAATCTGGGTTGAGCTCTGAATATGAAAGATGTAGTCCATGGAAATACCTTTCCATCGAGGGGTTACACGACTTCACCGGATTCCTGCAGCCTCGGGAATCTCCGGTCGAAGTTGCTGACCAGATTCAACCTGCGCCTAAATTCTGGGCTTAATGGAAAAATGGATTTTGATTCGGTGAAATTATTAATGCAAGATACTTGCCTTGGATGAACCCTTATGATTAATCATTTGTTGTGTGATTGAAGTATCTTATTAATCGTATTTCATATTACCAAATTGTGAAACAAACTTGTTTAAAAGAATTGAACTGGTAGGAATTGAAAGATTGAATATGGTGCACTTCATGTTTAAGTTATGATATTACTAAAAAGGAAGATGTGATAGATCTTATATGCGCATTACGTTATTTTACATTGTCATCATTTGGGAAGTCATATAGATGATTAGATCATGGCCATGGATATGTTTGATTAATGAAATGAGTCTAGTGGACCAATACTTAGAGCGTTGTCACCCTACGGGTAGTATTGTGAAGGGATGTAAGTGCGGGGTTGACCGCCACTTGTTTTGGTTGTGTTGAGATAGGGTGCGAATGGATGTTTGGGCTGTGCCCTCGTGTTTACTTCCGAGGCCCCTTCCATGTTGTGTTGATATGGTGTTTGCATGTGGTGTGAGTCGACACGCGGTGTCGTAATCCCGGGTTAAGGATAGTGTGGCAGGTCTACGGGCTCGCCAGTCGTCACACCGACGGGAGTTGGCAGTTAGACTTGGTCGGTTTGGGCTGTGTCCTCGGTGTTCACGTCCCGAGGCCCCTCCGGCCATGTGAACGGTTGGGCTGTGTCCTCGTGCTTTCTTCCGAGGCCCCTTCCGGGTCACGCAAGGCCAGTTCGGGCTGTGTTCGTGGTGCACATCTACCCAAGACCCCGCTGGGCCATAGTACGCAGGGGTTCCGCTGCTGTGTTCTTAGCGTTGAGGCGTACGGAGGCCTAGGTGAAGTAGTGTGATACCCGCCTAGTAGTAGAAGTGCCCGTTCTACTGTCACCGCCTGGCCACGGCGGCTGATGCCTGAGAGGTTAGCTACCTGCTCGAAAAGTGGGAACTACAGTCTGTGTCGACATAGCAATTGCATGGGTGTGCATGGGTGAGTCATTGCATAGCATTCATAGCATTTCATATCATTGCACAACAAGATCCTCATCGTATAAGTTTGTATGGGCACTCTTATTCGATGAGTTACTTTTGTGTAACCCGATCCTTAACTTATAAGTTTGTATGGGCCTTCTTATAAGTTAAGTTACTTCCTGCTCTTACTTATACTTGCTAGTTTACTTGTAGCTCTTATATAAATGCTGATAGTGATACTGTTTCTCTTACTCTACTGCCACCTGTTTGTACCTGTCATACACTTATAAATATTGTACCCTTGTTTCTCTTTCTCCGCCCGGTGCCGAGGAGTCGCCGGGGGAGCGGATGTGAAACCACTTAGTCGTTTCGACTAACGGTTGCTACGTCTTCCTTTTTAGGAGGTCACGCCGCAGGTAGAGCAGCCGCAGACTACGCAGCAGGACAGCCAGGCCAGGATGACAGGGCCTGATGTGATGGTGCCGTCGATACCGTCTGTTACTGATGTTAGTATTTTTATTACTCTGATGTAGCCCGTTTGGGCAATGATTAGTTGTACTCTGATATTTTGTAGAAGCATGTTTTAGCTTCTCATTATTGATGTTTTGGACTTTATATACTTAGTGTGGATTTTGACTTCTCTTGCTTATTTATTTGGTTGGGTTGGCATGATATATTGATATGGTTTCAGCCGGCGGAATAGGCGTCTTGTGGTACAGGTTAGCCCGTGTGCTAATGCTACCGCAAGGCGGCTGTTCCGGGCATAAGACTCCCCTTCGTGCCGTGTTTTGGGATCCGGGAGGGGGGTCTTACAAATGGTATCAATTTGCCACGATCCTCAACTAAGAAGTCATTCAACAATGGTGTCACCCCCGTTTGGTTAGTCAGTTTGGGGACAAACTGACTTAGCGGAAGCAGTGGTGTGCCCATATGTAATTCACATTAAGTTTGTCCAACTTTGACCTTAAGTTTAGCCAACCTGACCACAAATTTGTCGTGTATGTGTAGGTTCCACTGCATGTTGAGCCGATTGGGGGTACTCCTACCCCTCCCATACCCACTCAGTTCCAACAGTCTGAGTTGGGGCAAACGCTTACCGCCATTCTTGATGCTTTTAAGGCACAGCAGGCTCCGGTGCAACAACAAGCCCCGAGCTCCAACTGGCTGAGCACCTTCCGGGCTCTCTCCCCTCCCGTCTACCTTGGGACGGAGTCAGTCGTACGTACAAAGGAATGGCTAGACACGATAGAAGAGTTGCTGGCTGGTATCCGTTGCCCGGCCAACATGGCAGTGACATTGGCAGTGTCCGTCTTGGACTTACATGCGAAGAGGTGGTGGAAGTCCCTCATGGGCTCTACCTTCCAAGGCCGGATCTACACAGAGATAAGTTGGAGTGAATTCTCGGGTGTTTTCTTGGAGCACTTTATCCCTACATCGGCCCGAGATGAGCTTGAGCAGAGGTTCCTTCTACTAAAGCAGGGATCAAAGTCGGTTACAGAATACCAGCGGGAATTCCAGTATCTCGCAAGGTTCGCAGACTCTTATGAGTTGGATGACAGAGGTTATGCCAAGCGCTTCTATAAAGGGCTGCGAGATCCCCTAAGGCAGTCCCTTTTGTTTATAGCGGATGGTAGCTTGGCAGAGATCATTGATATGGCGAAAAGATTGGAGGCGGACCACCTGGGTTGTAGTAAGAGGCCTGCGGAGGACGTGATGGAAGCCGGCCCAAGTAATAGAAGGAGACGGGACTTCAGAGGAGGAAGAGGTTATCAAAGAGGTGGCGGGCGTGTCCACCGAAACTATAGGGTGGAGCATCCAGCTCCGCAGCCGCCTGCGTTGCCTCCACCCCCACAGCATCAGCGATTTCAACAACCTGAAGGGCGTCGTGGTCTGGTGTGCTTCGAATGCAACCAGCCGGGCCACGTCCGGCGTTTTTGCCCGCAGCTATATGGGAACGCCCCTCCTGCCCTCCCTCCTGCTCTCCCTCCAGCAGCTCCACGAGGGCGGGGATATATGCGCGGTCGAGGACGAGGACCGCCAAGAGGAAACCCGGACCGGTCCGGGATCAGGTGTACGCGCTTGACATGGCGCAGGAAAGGAACCCACAAGATGTGATTGCAGGTATGATTTAATTAATTTACATATTTGCATGATCTAGCTTGAATTGATTAGAACTTACTAGCCACTAGCAATAAGTTTTGGTTGTTGGTACTTAGGCACCGTGATTATTGGCGGGAAGACAGCCTATGCGCTGTTCGATACCGGTGCCTCACACTCCTTTGTGTCCGAGGATTTCATAAAAGACATGGGGGATGTACAGTACTTCACTGGCATAGCCCGACGTGTACGCCTTCCGGACGGCTCAGAGATGATCGCAACCGCCAAGTGCGAGTTGGAGTTATTCATTGATGGGAAGGCCTTTGATACGTCGGCCACGGTTCTGAGAATGCCGGAGTTTGACATCATTTTGGGCATGGCATGGCTGGACTGGCACTTCGCGAGGATCGACTGCGCGGAGAAACGGATCTATTTGAGGCATGGAGACTCTGACGTCATCTTCCAAGGTATTGGCTTCGCGCCACGTATGATATTATCTTCTATTCAGGCTGTAAAGGCTCATATGAAGGGGGATGAGGTCTTCATGATCTGGTTCGAGTTGAAGGAAGCAGCGTTGGAATTAAAGGATGTACGGGTAGTGCGGGATTTTCCCGAGGTATTTCCTGAGAAGCTACCAGGATTACCTCCGCATAGAGAGGTTGACTTCCAGATCAATCTAGTACCAGGTGCCAAGCCTGTATCCAAGGCTCCGTACAGAATGGCTCCGAAAGAACTCGCGGAGTTTAGAGTTCAATTGTAAGAACTGGTGGATTCAGGGTTCGTTCGCCCCAGTTCATCACCATGGGGAGCCCCTGTGCTGTTCGTGAAGAAGAAGGATGGAACACTGCGATTGTGCATAGATTATCGGGAACTCAATCGGTTGACGGTGCGGAACACTTATCCACTACCGCGGATCGATGAGTTGTTCGATCAACTAGTGGGAGCACATTGGTTTTCTAAATTGGATTTGCAGCTCGGTTGGTGATGAGGGAGTGGTGGAAAGCTCTCTTATCAAGGTCCTGGGTTCGAGACCCAGTGGCAACAACCTACCGCGCTGATAAACAGGCCGGAGAGGGGTTGGGGTGCATGGCCTGCAGGCTTGAATGTGATAGGCTGACTACTAGTGGTGGGCCCGGGTCTGGACCCTGTTAGGCCGGCGGTGCCAGCGGGTTCCCATGGGATGGGCCTGGACCGTTATAAAAAGTGCACTTTTTATAACGGTCCAGGCCCATCCCATGGGAACCCGCTGGCACCGCCGGCCTACCAGGGTCCAGACCCGGGCCCACCACTAGTAGTCAGCCTATCACATTCAAGCCTGCAGGCCATGCACCCCAACCCCTCTCCGGCCTGTTTATCAGCGCGGTAGGTTGTTGCCACTGGGTCTCGAACCCAGGACCTTGATAAGAGAGCTTTCCACCACTCCCTCATCACCAACTGAGCTGCAGCTCAGTTGGTGATGAGGGAGTGGTGGAAAGCTCTCTTATCAAGGTCCTGGGTTCGAGACCCAGTGGAAACAACCTACCGCGCTGATAAACAGGCCGGAGAGGGGTTGGGGTGCATGGCCTGCAGGCTTGAATGTGATAGGCTGACTACTAGTGGTGGGCCCGGGTCTGGACCCTGGTAGGCTGGCGGTGCCAGCGGGTTCCCATGGGATGGGCCTGGACCGTTATATTAATGTCGCACAAAAAGAAATCTGTGTTGACATATAGTAGTTAGTGTCGACACATAAGGAAAGTTATGTTGACACAACAACATAATGGTGAGATAGTGGTGTCGACACTCAGAGTTTGGTGTCGACACATATAAGTTCTATCATTTAGATAGTAGTGTCGAAACATACAGAAGTCTGTGTCGACACACAGATATTAGAGTCAACTACTAAGAAGTCTGTGTCGACACATCGTAAACTGTGTCGACACATAGTGTTGTCTGACTCTGTCGAGATATTAGAAGTCTGTGTCGACACAATCTCTACAGTGTCGACACATTAAGTATCTATTACCCCGCCTTTTGACCTTATGTGTTGACAAACATATAAATAAGTCACAAAACAACTTTGTTGACTACGCTCTCAACATTTTCGAGACCAAATCTTTGAGTCGACAAACCTTCTTCTCTCTTCTCCTCAAATTTCTCGTCACCAATGGTGCCAAAGTTGGAGAACAACATCAACGAAGGCTATGAGTTAGTTCGCAATGCTTTTGAGAGTGCTGCAACTGAGATTAGAGATGTGTTAACCCTAATCAAAGAAAATGGTTTAGAATATCTAGTTTCAAAAACTACCAAGATCTGGAAGACGGAGGTTCTTGAATTCTATACAAAAGCAACCCAGGATTCAACTGGATTGAAGATTAGGTCTCAACATTTTCGAGACCAAATCTTTGAGTCGACAAACCTTCTTCTCTCTTCTCCTCAAATTTCTCATAACCAATGGCGCCAAAGTTAGAGAACAACATCAATGAAGGCTATGAGTTAGTTCGCAATGCTTTTGAGAGTGCTGCGACTGAGATTAGAGATGTGTTAACCCTAATCAAAGAAAATAGTTTAGAATATTTAGTTTCAGAAACAACCAAGATCTGGAAGATGGAGGTTCTTGAATTCTATACAAAAGCAACCCTGGATTCAACTGGATTGAAGATTAGGTCATCAATTCACGGAAGCAAGGTGAAACTTACCCAAAAGCATCTGAGGAAGACATCCAATTGCCCAGTACTCAGGAAGATGATGAAGTCACATCTTCAATGACAAAAGAAGCTCTTCAATGGTGTGACCTGGATCACACCACTAAGATTGAATTATCAATGCAGAGGAAGGGGATGAACTCACAAGGAAAGTTTCTCTCAGAGATTATGGGAAAAGTAATTCTCTGCAAACCAGGAGGACATGATAGGATCTCAACCTATATGTTCAGCTTGATGACCAGAGTTATTTTCAGAATAAAAACTAACTAGTCTACTGTGATTTTTGACAAGATCAAGGAAAGTTTGAAGAAACCTAATCTAGGAAGAATATTTAGTCTGTATCTGGCAATGAATATTCCTGAAGTGCTGAACCACACAACTGGATCTAGAATAAACCACATTAGAAGGATGGATATGAAAATACTATACAGGTGGGAAAGAGTTCTGAAAAAGTATGGTTCTACACCATAGAAACAACCACAACTGAAAAAGAAAAAGTCAATACCCAGGAAGCCTGAATCTTCTAGTGATTCAGAAGAACAAATGATCTTCAGTTCAGATGAAGATCAACAAGAATCTGCAAGGAAATCATCTGCTCCTTAGAATATAGAAGTTAGTCAGATGCAGAGGGAGCATATTCCAGAAAGCACCATCCAACTGGATCAAGTTCAAGATGTGCTTCCTCTAGGGTTAGCCAATGAGCTTTCACCAGCTCAACAAGAGGTCTTGCCTCCAGAAAGTGCTCCTAAGAAAGAGCAAGCTACATTAGATAGTGAAACAGCCACTCAAACTATTCTTGAGGTAATAGGTGATATTAATCAAACTATACTAGATACTGAGCCAGATACACTAACTGTGCTTCTAACTGATGTTGAACAGACACACCATGACAACATCCCTGCACAGAATGTATCAATGGATAATACATCTACATTAAATGATGCTCCATTAAATGTACAAGATACAGATGTTCCTCCAGTTCAACTGCAACAAGAATTCACTCTTGAGGAATTG
Source organism: Platanthera guangdongensis (assembly GCA_039583875.1). Classification (NCBI taxonomy): domain Eukaryota; kingdom Viridiplantae; phylum Streptophyta; class Magnoliopsida; order Asparagales; family Orchidaceae; genus Platanthera; species Platanthera guangdongensis. The sequence continues at coordinate 117,632,746 of CM077162.1, read as the reverse complement.
TTTCCTGACTTACAAGAAGAAAGAACTGAGGAAGTAGTGCCAAGGACTGAGGGGGAGGAGCTAGGGACTAAGGGGGAGTTGCCAATGACTGACAAGGAGCTACCCTCTAGTCCAAAGGGCATAGTGAACCTTGGAAGTTCTTCTGAATCTGATGATGGAGAAGCACTCAAAGAAAAGAAGAGAAAACTGATGGTTTATAGGAAGAAAAGCTCAAGCTATAAGAAAGCTTTATAGACTGCCTCATAACCCACAGCTCCAGCAGTTGACTTCAGTTCAATGTTGGTTGCTCTGCAAGTTAAAATGGATGAGCAAAGACAAGGTCTTAAAAAATATGTGGATGAAAGCCATAAGGAACTTCAGTTTTCTTTGGCTCAAGATATAAAATCCATCAGACTTGAAGTAAACCAAAATAAGAAAGAGATGACAGATTACTTCCATAAAGGAGATAATGTTGTAGTTTATCTGGCAAAGCAGCAACAAGAGGCAAGAACTCAGTTTGATGATATAGTGGTAAAGCAAGGATATGTCCTGGAAAATCAGCTAAGGATGAATGATAATCTTACTGAATCATATAATGTGATTGTTACTAAGTTAAAGAATAATGTAACTACATTAACTGAGGAAAGGGCTAAAGAGAAGACAGAGTTTGATAAGAAACTTCAAGAAGATTTAGCCACTTTCTAATCTACCATTCAAGCCTCTCAGAAAATCATATCTGCTCAGCTATAGAAGTTTAAAGCTTATTATACAGAGGGAACCAATTATCTAGTTAATCAGATAAGGTTCCAAAAGGATGATCTCAGGGATCATATTGAGAGAGAAATCATAATGGGGGAGAGGTTGTTAGTCAATGCTAGTTCAGAGTATGTTAAATGGATAACAAATGTTGTTAGAGCAACCCTGGGATATCCACCCCTATGTGATGATGATAATACAGCTGAGTCAGGTATTCAAGCCACAGGAATTGAAGGGGGTCAGCAGGAGCTAGCTCAAATCATATAACCCCCCTTCTAACTTTGAGGGAATTCAACAACTAGTTCAATAGATGTATAGCCCTCCAAAGGCTACTAAGAATGTTATAATTCAGAAAGTGGAAATGTTAGAGGCAGCACTGAATAAAGAGCAAGAAGCTCAACTGTTGGGTACATTGGTTTAAATGTACCTGATTTGAAGAAGCCTCACCCCACTCAATGATATACATCAAAATGTATTTGATGTGTTTGGAGTTTAGTCGTGCAGGTTAAGTATTTGCAGGAAAGCAGAAAAGATTCTAAGTCCATGTGTCGACACCTAGAGGGAAAGTGTTGACACTTAAGAAGACTTGTGTCGACACCCAGACAAGCAGTGTCGACACTTGGAGTATTTGTGTCGACACCAGGGATGCAGAGTCGACACCAGACAGAAAGTGTCGACACAAGGAGCTGTGTCGACACTCAATGAAGAAAAGTGCAGTGAAGAAGTGTCGACACTTAGCAGTTGTGTCGACACCCAGAGGAACTGTGTCTACATCAGAAAGTGTCGACACTTGGAGGTTGTGTCGACACTCAGCAAAAGTCAGCAGAGTCTAAGTATAAGTGTCGACACCCAGAACAATGTGTAGACACACAGCTGAAGACTCAACACTTGAAGAAAGTGTCGACAAAAGAAAGAATGTGTCGACACTCAGCTGAAGACTCAACACTTGAAGAAAGTGTCGACACAAGGAGCTGTGTCGACACTTAGCAAAGTTCAACAAAATTCTAAGTACAAGTGTCGACACTAAGGAGATGTGTCGACACTCAGCCAGAGTCTCAACAGAAGAAGAATGTGTCGACACATGGAGCAGTGTCAACACTCAGCAAGTATCAACATAGAAGGTATGTGTCGACACCAAGAAGATGTGTCGACACTGAACAAGTTCAACACATGAAGATGTGTCGACACAAAGGAGATGTGTCGACACTTACAAAAATTCAACAAAGTGCTGAAGTACAAGTACTTGTGTCGACACACATTATCAGTGTCGACACATGAAGAAGAAGCTGTGTCGACAAGTGAAGTCTACAACACAAGGAGTTGTGTCGACACCTTGTAGGCTAATGTCGACACTTAGACAACTTGTGTCGACACTTAGTCTATAAGTGTCGACACTTAAAGACAGACAGTCTCGACACTTTCAGACAGTTATAGAATTTTCAAGAACTGACTGGATGACTTGACAGCTGCCATTCCAGCCGGTCTACTGCACCTGTTAGAGTTGTCAGAAATCAGTTATGAACCAGACCAGCCGGTTACCATGAAGAAGGCCTATAAATAGGCTTATACTGTCTACAGAAGGAGATTGATTAGAAGATTGAACACAAGTTCAAGTAATTGAAAAGAAAAGAAGATCTAGCTATTCCTTGAAGAATCTAGTGAAGATCCAAGTAGTTGGAGAGAGAGAGCTCCATCCAAGAAGACAGTCGTTGGAACTAGGCTGAGAAGAAGGGTTCAGATTTTGTTCTGAATCTTAAGTAGCAGAGATCAAGGTTCAACTGCAGAGGAGATCAATCTTATTGTGTTCTACATTCAAGAAGCTTTGAAGAAAGCCAAGTCAGGTTGATCTCAGCAGAGTTCATCCAAGAACTCATCAAGAAACTCTCAACTCTTCTCTCTTTTCTCTGAGTTGTAGAGTTTACATTTTTGTATTCATATTATCTTGTAGGATCCTTAGGGATCTGAGTTTGTAAGCCTATAATTATAAAGGCTGAGTGTAGGGCCTGTGTGCCTGAGTGTAGGAGATTTGTATCTCTGAGTGTAGGCCTGTTGTGGCTGAGTGTAGGCCTTGGTGGCTGAGTGTAGGCTTTATGAAGAAGCTGAGTGTAGGCTTTGTGAAGAAGATGAGTTGTAGGGCCTTGGGCCTGAGCTGTAGGAACCTGGTTGAGGTTCTGAGTGTAAGATCTGAGGATCTGAGATAGTGGAGGAGTTTGGCCGAATCTAGTACACTACTAGATAGGCGAAGGGGGAAAGTGGATGTACCCAAACATTGGGGAACCACTATAAACATGTGTGTTCACTGTGTGTATGTGGTTTGCTGTGATTGTTGTTTGATTGCTTGGTAAAAGTAGTTATAACTCTAAGAATTAATCTGAATTCTGCCTAAAAAGTTAAAAAGACTTAAGTCACCTATTCACCCCCCCCCCCTCTAGGTGATTAGGTACAATATCTTTCAAGTGGTATCAGAGGGAGGTTGCTCAAAAAAGGACATAATTGTCTGAGTAGATCCTGTTGGCAGATTCAGTCTAAGTACTTTACAGAATCAAGAAAATCAAGAACCATGGGTTCCATTGAGAATCATAAGGAATTGGGATCCATGAAGCTACCCATTTGCAGAAAAGAAATATTTGGCATCTGGAAGGAAAGGGTGAGACTATTTATGGAAGCCTCAGACTCTAGGATTTACATCACAGTGAAAGAAGGGTCATATGTGCCCATGAAGGTTTCAGTCTTAGATGCAAATCAGAGAACACCTAAGGATTTCTCTGAAATGACAAAGGATGAGATAGTTCTAGCCACAATGGACAAGAGGGCTCAGAATATCATAGTGAGTGCTATAGATGATGCAACCTTTCAGAATTTGATACACTGCAAGACATCCAAGGAAATGTGGGATACTCTTATTGTGTACATTGAGGGTTCTGAAGAAGTGAGGCAGGACAGAATGTCCTTATTAAACCAAGAATATGAAAGCTTCAGGCAAGGTAGATCTGATAGCATAACTGAATGCTATAAGAAGTTCTATAGGATTGTAAATAAGCTAATGTCCTATGGCAGAGAGTTCAGTAATTATGAACTAAATGATAAGTTTCTAAGGTACCTAACAAAAGATTGGGACACCAAGATCTGTGTCATAAGGGAAATGGCAAAGTTAGCAGAAATTCCTCCTCCAACTCTGTTTGGAAAACTGCTGTCCTATGAAATGCAGTTGATGGTGAGGAAAGAAGAGGAGAAATTTACAAGAAGTGAACATAAAGAAAGGACAGTGACATTTAAAACAGAAGCCCCCAGAAAGTACAGAAGTAAGTCACCAACTCCACCACCAAAAGTAGCTGAAACTGAGTCAGATGAGTCAGCAAGCAGAAAGACTGAAAGCAGTGAAAGTGATGAGGACTTTGCTGCCTTCACAAGACATTTTCAGAAGTTCTTAAAGAAGAAATAGTGGAGGACAAAGTCATCTACTTCATAGGGTAAAGAAGACTATTATCAGAAAAAAAAGTCTTCAAAGAAAGACAGGAAAAAGACCAAGTCTAGCAAAGCAACTCTTTCAAAAATTGTATGTTATTGCTGTAATAGACAAGGAAATGTTGTTGCAGACTGTTCAGAGAAAAGGAAGGAGTCTAATGATAAGAAAAAGACTCCATTCAAGGGCAAGAAGGAAAAGTCTTTTGTTGCCAAAAAGGATAAGAGCGTGTCTGACATTTCTTCATCAGAAACTGAGTCAGATGTTGAAGCATACATAGGACTGTTTGCTGAGGAAGAAGAAGAAGAGTTCATCCAGATCATGAACTCTATATATGAACAAGAGGACAGTTAGTGCCAAGGGCTAATGGCATTGACAGAAAGTGACAAAATCCTGGAGCAGCCAGGACCTACTAAGGTACAAAATTGTTCTTTCAGTTCAATTTCATGTGCTAGTTCAGAAACAGATTCATCATCATCAAGTGATGAGAGTGCATCTGAGTCTGAAGAGGATATTCATCAGTTGATAGATGAATATAAAGTTCTGTTGCAAGCATTTAAGAAATGCAAATCCTTGGTCAAGAGTTAAGCTAAGGAGATTGTAAGTCTCAAAGTGGCTGCAACTGATTATGAGAAGTTGTTTGATCAAAAACTTAATGAGATAGCCAGACTGAAGCACATAACTGTGATTCAGATGGGGACTATATCATTTAAGAATGATCAAATCAAAAGTCTGGAGATTAGTCTTCATAAGGAGAGAGATTTAGTTGCTAGGTTTTCTAAACCAAAGTCAGTTCTACCCTTAATTGATGAATTTGTTCATCAAAAAGGTAAAGCTGGACTGGGGTTTACTAAACCAGCTAGGACTGTTAAGTCCAAGTCCAAGGGCAAAGCCCTAGCTCTCAACAAGCCAGCTGTAAATAAAACAGCTAGGGATGTACCTAAGCAAAGGTACAATAGGTTTGAGTGTTGGTGCTGTGTCAAGGTAGGCCACTTTGCCATGGACTGTTGGCACAATGCTAGTGCCAAAGTGAGTAGCAAACTGCCTGTTGGAAAACGTGCAGGTAGCTTTGTTAGGAAGCAAACTAACCAGTACCAAGGACCCAAGAATTCTTTGGGTTCTAAGGTTCACTAATCTGTTTTGCAGGTGAGTCCAAGTGGCCATGCCCCAATATGGTACTTGGACAGTGGATGTTCCAGACATATGACTGGAACAAGGGGATTGCTAAAGGACTTCACTCCAATCAAATATGGTCCTAAAGTCACCTTTGGTGGTTCTGAAAAAGGAATCATCAAGGGATTTGGTAATATTTCTAGCTCCCATATTACTATTACTCAAGTGGCCTATGTTAAAGGTTTGAAACATAACCTTATTAGTATAAGTCAATTGAGTGATGTGGGATATGATATCTCATTTGTTAAAAATGGTTGTCATATCAGGAGGTCAAATGATCAAGAGATCATTTTGACAGGTTATAGGAAAAGGAATGTCTATTGCCTAGACATCATGGTTGAGAACAATGGTTCTCCAGTGTGTCTTGTAGCTGATGAGAAAGTCTCTTATTGTGTCAAATGGCACAAGAGGCTAGCCCATCTCAATTACAAGATAATTGGCAAACTCTATAGTAAAGAGTTAGTGAGCAATGGTCCTCAAGTTAAGTGTATTAAAGATGGTATTTGCTCAGCTTGTCAAAAGTGCAAGCAGACTAGATCCAGCTTTAATATGATTGAAAACAAAGATGCTGTGAGGTGTTTATACCTCTTGCATATGGATCTCTTTGGTCCTATGCCAATTCACAACCTAGGTAGGAAGGTCTATACCTTTGTAGATGTAGATGACTACTCAAGGTTTTCCTGGGTGTTCTTCCTTAGACAGAAATCTGAAACACCTAGTGTCTTCTATAGCTTTGTCAAACAAATTCAGAATGAACTAGACAGTACAGTGGTCAAGATAAGAAGTGACCATGGTACTGAATTTCAGTCTGATAATATGGCAAAACTATGTGAAGAATTTGGGATATTTCAAGAGTTTTCTTCACCAAGAATACCTCGGCAAAATGGCATTGCTGAGAGGAAAAATAGAACCTTGATTGAGGCTGGTAGAACCCTATTAAGTGACACATCACTACCAGAATATTTCTGGGTTGAAGCAGTGAATACTGCATGCTATGTAATTAATAGGGCTATCAATACTAAAAGCCACAACAAGACCCCCTATGAGGTTGTGAAAGGCAGAAAACCAAACATATCCTACTTCAGGATCTTTGGTTGTAAGTGCTTTACACTTAACAATGGAAAGTCTTACTTGACTAAGTTTGCTGCCAAGTACCAAGAAGGGATCTTTGTTGGGTACAGCAACAATAGTAAGGCTTATAGAGTCTACAACTTGTCTACTCAAGTTGTAGAAGATTTTGTACATGTAGTATTTGATGAACTAGACTTATTAACAATGAGTTGTCTAGTAGTATATGCAGCTCCACAGGTATAACTAAGAAGATGGACAAGCTCACTATAGAAGAAGAACCTTCTATAAGACAGCAAGTAGAAGATAGTGGCTGCTGTCCAGGGGGAGTACTACATGTACCTAATGCAGAAGAAATTCAAGGAGTGCAGCAAGATGAAGAAACTGAAGAAGTTCAACCTGAAGCCAGGATGCCTCCAGCTAATAGGCATCTTAGAGATCATCCAGCAGAACAAATCATTGGTGATCCAAGACAAGGGGTACAAACAAGGAGCAGAAATCTGAATGCAGCACTCTACTCCAGTTTTCTATCCCAAGTTGAACCAAAGAAGTTTGAAGAAGCCATCCTAGACCCTCATTGGATTGAGGCAATGCAGGAAGAGCTGAATCAGTTCAAGAGATGCAAGGTCTGGGAACTTGTTCCTAAATCTAAATACCACAACATAATTGGGACCAAGTGGATCTATAGGAACAAGATGGATGAACATGGAGTCATCATTAAGAACAAAGCAAGATTGGTTGCTAAAGGATATATGCAGGAAGAAGGTATTGACTTTGATCAAACCTTTGCTCCAGTAGCCAGACTGGAAGCCATAAGGATGTTCCTGGCCTATGCAACCTTTCAAGGATTTAAAGTTTACCAAATGGATGTAAAGTCAGCCTTTCTGAATGGTAATCTAAAAGAGGAAGTCTATGTGGAACAGCCATCAGGTTTTGTTGATTCAACTCAACCTAATCATGTCTATAGACTTAGGAAAGCATTGTATGGGTTAAAGCAAGCCCCTAGGGATTGGTATGAAACCCTGTCTAGTTTCCTCATTGAGAATAAGTTCACAAGGGGGAAAATAGACAAGACTCTATTCCTTAGGGAATCCAGTGGCAAATTAATACTAGTTCAAATATATGTAGATGACATAATATTTAGGTCTACTGAAAGTAGTCTTTGCAAAAAGTTTGCAAAACTAATGCAAGGAAAATTTGAGATGAGTAGTATGGGGGAACTTAAGTTCTTCTTGGGTCTCCAAGTTAGACAGACTGAGAATGGATTATCCATATGCCAGTCTAAGTTCACCCTAGAACTCATAAGGAAGTATGGTATGGATTCATCCAGTACCACAAGTATGTCTCTTAGCAAAGATGATGCAGGGAAACCTGTAGATGAGACTTTGTATAGAGGGATAGTTGGCTCCCTACTCTATTTGACTGCAAGTAGATCAGATATCATGTATGCTACATGTGTCTGTGCAAGGTATCAAGCATGCCCTAAGGAGTCTCATTTGACAGCAGTCAAAAGGATACTGAGATATCTAAAGGGCACTCCTTATCTAGGCCTCTGGTACCCTAGGAATGGAGATTTTGAACTAACAGGTTATTCAGATGCAGACTTTGCAGGATGCAAAGAAGACAGAAAAAGCACAACTGGAACCTGTCAATTCCTAGGTGGAAGACTGATTTCATGGAGTAGCAAAAAGCAAACAAGTATGGCTATCTCCACTGCAGAATCAGAATATATGGCTGCAGGAAGTTGCTGTGCTCAACTTCTATGGATACAACATCAGCTTGAGGACTACGGAATTCAGGTAAGTAGAACTCCACTCTTTTGTGATTCTACAAGTGCTATATCAATTGCAAATAATCATGTTTCCCATATTAGAACTAAACATATTGAAATAAAATATCATTTTCTTAGGGAACATGTAGAGAAAGAAGATATTTTACTGGAATATGCTAGAACAGATAATCAACTAGCTGATATGTATATCAATTGCAAATAAGCCCTTAGAAGAAACTAAGTTCAATAGGTTTAAAATTGAACTAGGTATGATAAACTTAGAAAAAGTTTATAGAAATGGCTAAGTAAAAAGGTGTCGACACACAGAGTTATCTGTGTCGACACAGAAAAGTGGTGTCGACACTTCAGGGAAAAGGTGTCGACACATCTAGGAAGTTAGTGTCGACACTTCAGAAAGTTAGTGTCGACACCTGACAAGAAGGTGTCGACACATCTAAGGTGGTGTCGACACTTAGAGTTTACTCAGAATTCTCTAAGTAAAGTCTCGACTAAATGTCGAGTTAAGTGGTGTCGACACATAAACAAGTGTCGACACATATATTCTGTTGACTAAACTTGTGTCGACACATAGGTGTCGAGATATTATAAGTCTGTGTCGACACATATCAACTGTGTCGACACAATTTAAGTTAGTTAACCCGCCTTTTCATCTTCAAACCTAGAAAGGTATAAATAGAATTTCTCCATTGTCTGTCGACACGCTCACCAAAGTTTCGAGACAAAACTTGTGTGTCGACACCTCTCTTCTCTCCAGTCAAATTCTTCAAACCCTAATGGCGCCAAAGCTCGAGGAGAACGTCAATGAAGGCTACGAGCTGGTGCGACAAGCGTTTGATGAAGCAGAACAGGAAATCAAGGATGTAGTAACCCTAGTTACAGACTCAGGTTAGAATTTCTTGTTTCTGAGTCGAGTAAGATTTGGAAGAAAGAAGTACTGGAATTCCTAAATGGAGCTAAAGTAGACGAATCTGGATTCAAGATCAAGTCCAGGGTCCATGGAGAAAAAGTGAAGGTCTCTCCAAAAAGTTTGAGAAAGGTTATAAACCTGCCAAGGACAAAAGAAGAGGATGAAGTAACTACTTCTAAGACCAGAGAAGCATTGACATGGTGTTGACTGGATTCCAAATTGAAAATTGGATCTGTATTCAATAGGAAGGGGATGAACAGCCAGGGTAAATTTCTATCAGAAATTGTTGGCAAAGTGATCTTAAGTAAGCCTGGAGGGCATGACAGGGTATCTGCCCATATGTTCAATCTCATGACCAGGATAATCTTCAGCCTAAAAACTGATTGGTCTATTGTTGTCTTTAAAAGATCAAGGAGAGTCTGAAGAAACCCAATTTGGGTAGAATAATAAGTTTATACCTAGCTGGTAGCATAGCAGAGGTTATGAGTCAAGCTGCTGGCAGTAAAATCAATCATATGAGGAAAATGGACATGAGGATATTCTCTAGATGGGACAGGGTTTTGTCTAAGGAGATGCCAACCCCTGAGAAAATAACTCCTGAGAAAGTAACACCTCTTACAAAGAAGAAGAAGGCTGTCCCAGTAGCTCAAGATTCATCTAGCAGCTCTGGTAGTGAAGAGCAAGTTGTCTTTACTCCAGATGAGGATGTAGAAGGGAATGCTGAGAAGTCTCCAGCTCCACAAGATGCTGCAGAAAGGAAGGGGGAGCTACCATCACCCAACCCCATTCACCATGATCAAATCCAGGGGGAGCCTCTAGTTATAGAAGAGCCTACTCCTCTTGAGAGTGAGCAAGCTACAAACACAATTCTTGAGGTAATCACTGAGCTTAATGCTTTAGATTTCCTTATAGAGGATAATGTATTGTCTGATTCCTTAAATAATGTTAATCAGCAAACTCAGAGTGATAGTCAAGTCCCAGATGTTGTCATGGAGGACACATCTGTTACAGTTTATATAGTATCTGATCCAGTGGTAGATGAGCCAAGAGTTTCTACAGCCCATTCTCCACAAGAATTTACTATGGAAGATCTCTTCCTTAATCTGGATCAAGCAGACCTTGAGAAAGACAGTGCTGCTGCTGAGGGGGAGACTGCTCCAGTTGAGGGGGAGCAAGTAGTAATTCTAGAAGAACCTGCTAGGCAAGAGCCTGAGAAGCCCCAAGCTGTTGAGGAGCTACCTAAGGAGAGGGTAGAGATAGCAAGTACATCAGCATCTGAGGATGAGGAGGCAGCAAGAGCTAAGAAAAGGAAGTTTCAAGTCTTTAAAAGAAGAAGCCGGAATTATAAGAAGGCTTTGCAAACTGTAGCACCACAGCCTATATCTCAACAAGCACCAACTGTTGATTACAGTGCTCTGATGGTTGCCATGCAAATTAAACTTGATGAGCACAGGAAAGCAATAGAAACATATGTGGATGAGTGTCATAAATCTCTACAATTTGACCTAGCTCAGGATATAAAGTCTATTAGATTTGAGATGAATCTAAATAAGAAGGAGATGACTAACTGCTTCCACAAGGGAGGGAATGCAGTAGTTTATCTAGCCACTCATCAAGAGAAGATAAAAGCTCAAGTAGATGAACTTGAAGTAAAGCAAGGCTATGTACTGGAAAATCAGATCAGGATGAATGATAATTTGACAGAATCTCACAATGCCATTATCACTGAGATGAAGAACATAGTTGCTGGACTGACTACTTCTAATGCTACTGCTAAGGCAGAGTTTGATAAGGCATTGCAAAAGAGTTTATCTGATGTTACTACTGCTATACAAGACTCTTAGAAGCTCATCACTGAAAAACTCCAAAGGTTAAAACCTTTCTACAAGGATGGAGTCAATTATCTTAATGCACAAATAAGATTTCAAAAGGATGATCTAAGAGATCACATGAAAAGAGAAGTCATAAAGGGGGAGAGGGTGTTAGTCAAAGCTAGCTCTGATCATGTCAAGTGGATTTCTAATTCTATCAGAGCTACTCTTGGATATCCTCCTTTATGTGATGATGACAATGTAGCAGAATCTGGAATACTTTCTGCATATTTAGGAGGGGAGCAACCTGAAGTGGCTCAAGTCATCTACCCTCCTCCAGATTTTGACATGGTACAAGCTGAGATCCATACTATGTATAGCCCATCTAAGGGTAAGAAAAATGTTATTCTTAAAAAGGCAGTTCAGCCAGTATCTGAGGCTTTACAGGAAGCTATACTGAAGGAACAAGCTGAACAAGAAGCCAGACTGTCTAAAAAGAGGTTTAGAGAGCAAGCTGAACAAAGACCAGATTTTGAGCAGTGGAGCCCCACTTCAAGAAACATTATCTTAACTGCATGGAAAGCTGCAAAAGATAATATACAAGACAGAAACAAGTGGTTTTCTGAGTTGGAATGGAGAAAGCATGAGACAAGACAAGAAGCCATAGTCCAATATAGAAGAAAGGCCAAGATGGGAAAGCTACCTCCTACTACCCAGGAGGTAGCTTTCCCATCTTGGCCTTTCTTCTATATTGGACTATGGCTTCTTGCCTTGTCTCATGCTTTCTCCATTCCAACTCAGAAAACCACTTGTTTCTGTCTTGTATATTATCTTTTGCAGCTTTCCATGCAGTTAAGATAATGTTTCTTGAAGTGGGGCTCCATTGCTCAAAATCTGGTCTTTGTTCAGCTTGCTCTCTGATCCTCTTTTTAGACAGTCTGGCTTCTTGTTCAGCTTGTTCCTTCAGTATAGCTTCCTATAAAGCCTCAGATACTGGCTGAACCACCTTTTCAAGAATAACATTTTGCTTACCCTCAGATGGGCTATACATAGTCTGGATCTCAGCTTGTACCATGTCAAAATCTGGAGGAGGGTAGATGACTTGAGCCACTTCAGGTTTCTCCCCTCCTAGATATGTAGGATGTATTCCAGATTCTGCTACATTGTCATCATCACATAAAGGATGATATCCAAGAGTAGCTCTGATAGAATTAGAAATCCACTTGGCATGATCAGAGCTAGCTTTGACTAACACCCTTGGTATCAAAGCCTAGCAAGTACTTTCCCAAGCCTTATCATTATTTTGAAAGGCAAAAGATTAAAGCTGAGGAGCTTAAGAAGAAGGAGCTAAAAGGGAAGAAAACTGTTGATACTGAAGCTGCTGAAGCTCCTATTCAAGCCAAAGTACAATCTGGAAAAGGAATAGTAATTAAGGAGGCTGAACAAAAATAGAATAGAATTTTATTCAGTTAACAATTGTAATCTTGTGTTTTTCAAACACTATGTAAAACTTTTGTATAATGAATATTAGAAAGTTGTGAGAACAATGTGATGTGTTATAATCTATTTCATAATTGTTCTGAAATGATATCTGAGTATACATGTTTTGTTTAATACATGTTTATGAATTTGCCCTGTTATATAATCCTGCTTTACATCATGCTATGATTTTATTCTGTATGATGTATATCATTGACTAAGGGTTATGACTTCTCCAAATAGGGGGAGATTGTTGGGTACATTGGTTTAAATGTACCTGATTTGAAGAAGCCTCACCTCACTCAGTGATATACATCAAAAAGTATTTGATGTGATTTGAGTTTAGTTGTGCAGGTTAAGTATTTGCAGGAAAGCAGAAAAGATTCTAAGTCCATGTGTCGACACCTAGAGGGAAAGTGTCGACACTTAAGAAAACTTGTGTCGACACCCAGACAAGCAGTGTCGACACTTGGAGTATTTGTGTCAACACCAGGGATGCAGAGTCGACACCAGACAGAAAGTGTCGACACAAGGAGCTGTGTCGACACTCAATGAAGAAAAGTGCAGTGAAGCAGTGTCGACACTTAGCAGTTGTGTCTACACCCAGAGGAACTGTGTCTACATCAGAAAGTGTCGACACTTGGAGGCTGTGTCGACACTCAGCAAAAGTCAGCAGAGTCTAAGTATAAGTGTCGACACCCAGAACAATGTGTCGACACACACCTGAAGACTCAACACTTGAAGAAAGTGTTGACACAAGAAAGAATGTATCGACACTCAGCTGAAGACTCAACACTTGAAGAAAGTGTCGACACAAGGAGCTGTGTCGACACTTAGCAAAGTTCAACAAAATTCTAAGTATAAGTGTCGACACTAAGGAGATGTGTCGACACTCAGCCAGAGTCTCAATAGAAGAAGAATGTGTCGACACATGGAGCAGTGTCGACACTCAGCAAGTATCAACACAGAAGGCATGTGTCGACACCAAGAAGATGTGTTGACACTGAACAAGTGCAACACATGAAGATGTGTCGACACAAAGGAGATGTGTCGACACTTACAAGAATTCAACAAAGTGCTGAAGTACAAGTACTTGTGTCGACACACATTATCAGTGTCGACACATGAAGAAGAAGCTGTGTCGACAAGTGAAGTCTACAACACAAGGAGTTGTGTCGACACCTTGTAGGCTAGTGTGGACACTTAGACAACTTGTGTCGACACTTAGTCTATAAGTGTCGACACTTAAAGACAGACAGTCTCGACACTTTCAAACAGTTACAGAATTTTCAAGAACTGACTGGATGACTTGACAGCTGCCATTTCAGCCGGTCTACTACACCTGTCAGAGTTGTCAGAAATCAGTTATGAACCGGACCAGCCGGTTACTATAAAGAAGGCCTATAAATAGGCTTATATTGTCTACAGAAGGAGATTGATTAGAAGATTGAACACAAGTTCAAGTAATTGAAAAGAAAAGAAGATCTAGCTATTCCTTGAAGAATCTAGTGAAGATCCAAGTAGTTGGAGAGATAGAGCTCCATCCAAGAAGACAGCCGTTGGAACCAGACTGAGAAGAAGGGTTCAGATTTTGTTCTGAATCTTAAGTAGCAGAGATCAAGGATAAACTGCAGAGGAGATCAATCTTATTGTGTTCTACATTCAAGAAGCTTTGAAGAAAGCCAAGTCAGGTTGATCTCAGCAGAGTTCATCCAAGAACTCATCAAGAAACTCTCAACTCTTCTCTCTTTTCTCTGAGTTGTAGAGTTTACATTTTTGTATTCATATTATCTTGTAGGATCCTTAGGGATCTGAGTTTGTAAGCCTGTAATTATAAAGGCTGAGTGTAGGAGATTTGTATCTCTGAGTGTAGGCCTGTTGTGGCTGAGTGTAGGCCTTGGTGGCTGAGTGTAGGCTTTGTGAAGAAGCTGAGTGTAGGCTTTGTGAAGAAGCTGAGTTGTAGGGCCTTGGGCCTGAGCTGTAGGAACCTGGTTGAGGTTCTGAGTGTAAGATCTGAGGATCTGAGATAGTGGAGGAGTTTGGCCGAATCTAGTACACTACTAGATAGGCGAAGGGGGAAAGTGGATGTACCCAAACATTGGGGAACCACTATAAACCTGTGTGTTCACTGTGTGTATGTGGTTTGCTGTGATTGTTGTTTGATTGCTTGGTAAAAGTAGTTATAACTCTGAGAATTAATCTGAATTCTGCCTAAAAAGTTAAAAAGACTTAAGTCACCTATTCACCCCCCCCCCCTCTAGGTGATTAGGTACAATATCTTTCATCAACTCTCAAAGAAAAGGTTTAGAGAGCAGGTTGAACTGAAGCCTGATTTTGAAAGATGGAGTCCCACCACCAGAAATATAATACTCACTGCCTAGCAAGCTGTCAAAGACAAAATGCATGATAGAGGCAAGTGGTATTCTGAAGTTGAGTGGAACAAATATCTACAGAGACCAGATGTGATACATTAGTTCAGAAGGGATCACAAGGCTCGGAAAATATCTGCTACAGCTGTGGAGCCCAGTAAATACTTTCCTAAGCCTTATCACTATTTTGAAAGGCAAAAAGTTAAGGCTGAAGAACTTAAGAAGAAGGATCTCAAAGGCAAGAAGCCAGCTGAAGATATTGAAGTACTAGTACAAGCAAGAGTCCAGTCTGGCAAAGGTATAGTAATCAAGGAGCCTGATCAGCCTTAGGATAGATTGACTAGATTTTAGAACATTGTAATCTTCAGTTTTAAACTCTATGTAATCTGTTGTCAACAAACTTTTATAAAGTTTAAACAAAACAATGATTCATGTTTATTATGTTTGTATTATATTCTGTGATGATATAATATATACTTGTTTTGTTTATATGTTTCCCTGTCATTGAATGCTTTTATACATCATATTGTTTATTTTATTATAAGTGATGTATATCATTGACTAAGGGTTATGACTTCTCCAAATAGGGGGAGATTGTTTGGTACATTGGAAAATGTGTACCAGATTTGGAGAAGCCTCACAACTCAATGATATGCATCAAGTTGTATTTGATGTTGTGTTGAGTTATCATGTGTAGGTTAAGTAAATGAAAGAAAAATTTTCTAAGTACAAGTGTCGACACTTGGGAATGGCTGTGTCGACACCAAGGGTCAGATTGTGTCGACACCCAGAATTTGTGTCGACACACAGAAAATCTGTCGGCAACGCAGTGTCGACACTAAGGTCTAGATTGTGTCGACATCATCAAGATTTATGTCGACACATTCCAAAATTCTGTCGACAACGACTATGTCGACACACACCAGAATTCTGTCGACACCAACTTTGTCAAGACAAGGAGTGTTTGTGTCGACACACGGGACTTGTGTCGACACATTCCACAGTAGCTATGTCGAGAAGGAAAAGTGAAGTTGTGTCGACATCATCAAGACTTATGTCGATACATGAACTATGTGTGTCGACACATGTGAAGTATTCACTCGACATTCTCTGTTGTAGAGTCAAAGCCCATTGAAGGTTGAAGTAATACAACTAGAGACATGACAGCTGTCATTACTGACATTGCTGTCACATCTGTCAGAGGTGTCAGAAGACCGTTTGGAACCAGAACAGCCGGTAACCATGGATGAAGCCTATATATAGATATGCTCTCTCAATAATAAAGTGTTAATCAAGTTAATCAAGTCAATCAAGCTAATCAATTATAATCTCTGAAGGATTGAGGATCCAGAAGAAGATAAAGAAGAAACAGTCAACAGATTGTAGAGAGAGAAAAATTAGAAGGGGAGAAGTTCTCATCCAGTGGAGGCAGATCCTGAATAGTCTGCCTGAAGAATTCAGATCAAGTTTGAAGAAGAATTCAGATTAATTTTTGAAGGAAGCTGATTGAAGATCAACTCTAACACCAAGAAGATCAACCCTACTTTGTTCAAATTCAAGAAGCTTTGAAGAAAGCTAAGACAGGTTGATCCTTAAGTAATCAGTTCTATCAAGAACTGATCAAGAATCCTTCAACCAATTCTCTCTCCATCTGGTTGAAGATATCATTATCTTTTCATCAATAATTTTTGTAGGATCTGTAATAGATCTGAGTGTAGGAGATTTACTTCTCTGAGTTGTAAGCCTAAATTATAAATGTTGAGGTAGGGCTGAGTGCCTAAGGTAGGGGAATCTATTCCCTAAGTTGTAAGCCTGTGAAAGAGGCTGAGGTAGGGCTTTTGCCTGAGTTGTAGGAGTGGGGTGTCACTCTGAGTTGTAGGCCTGTGGAAGAGGCTGAGGTAGGTCTTGTGCCTGAGTTGTAGGAGTGTGGATTCACTCTGAGTTATAGGAACCAGTCTTGGTTCTGATCTGTAAGATCTGCGGATCTGAGAAGAAGGAAGGAAGTTAGGCTGAATCTAGTACACTACTAGATAGGAGAAGGGGGAAAGTGGATGTACCCATCATTTGGGGAACCACTATAAAACTGGTGTGCAATCTGGGGAATGTTGTGTGTATGTGAATGTTGTGTTGTTTTTCTGCTGAATAAATTGCTAAACTAGATAAAATTATCTGCCTAAATCAGAAAAAGAATTGAACCTATTCACCCACCCCCCATATAGGTATTAGAACATCTTGAAACCAATTATTTCATCTTCAATAGGTGTCTCATCTTCAGAGTCATGGATAGAAATAATCTCTTCATCATGTACATCTTCAAGTGGAGATTGTTCTTGTTCAGGTTCAGGAATCTTTCAGGTTCTGGGGATTTTTCTTGAGGAGACTTTATTGGAAAAGAGGGTTGTTCTGGATGTTCTGGAGACTTTGATGGAGGAGAGGGATGTTCTTCAGGTATACTGAATAGAGGCTCTTTAGAAGAGAGTTCCTCTATCATCCTATTGATATCATCATCTGTAGATAAGATCTGTTCATGAACCTGAGCATCAGTCAAGGTTTCTGCATCTGGTAGATCTTCAGCAGCAAAATCTGACTTGTCTGTATGAAGAAAAGTGGCTGTGACAGCAGCAGTTGGAGTTGAATTATCATCTAACAAAGTATTGGCAGCAGTAAGAGAGGTTGTATCATCTTCTTGAATTGTATGAATGGCAGCATGTGGAGTGACTTGGGCAGGGAATACTATAGAAACTGGGGCAGGAGTTGGGGTTTGAGAGGGCTGATCTGGGATAGATGGGGCAGGCTCCCCCTCGGTAACTGGATCAATTATTTGATGAGAAGGAGGAGATGGAGTCAAGTCCACATCTTCATTTTTCTTTGGTGCAGGATCAGATTTTTGAAGCTTAACTTCCCATATCTGGATGGAAGTGATGGAGACTTTCTTCATATGGTGAAGGGACATACCCTTATCCATACGAAAAACTTATGTCATCATCTGGTTTAGGTACAGAGATAGAATTCTACCATAATTAGGGCTCTTGATAGTTGCCTTAATTTTATCAAAGATCATCATGCCCCACTAAAATTTCTTCCTGCATATCACAGCAGTCATTAAATCGAAGAACTCTGGTGTGATGTAGCTTATAGAGCTTGTGCGGCAGAGAAGTACTTTTCCAAGGATATCTGCCAACAACTTACTCTTTGCATTCATAAACTGTCTTCGAAGTGTGTGAGTTGACTGGTGAAGGCCACAGAAACTGTAAGCCCTTTCATAATCAGTCACTACTAGGTTGTCTTCTTTATCGAACACTGGTAGTTGCAGAAATTTTGAAACAGAGGCGGAAGTCATCTTTACCTTGATGTCTTGAACCCTTGATTTCAGTACTTTTCCATTGTGCTTGATCTTGGCATTTTGGAAAAATTCTTCGACATCAGAAAGGAGTAATTTGTAGGGATGTTCAAGAATGAATGATAATCCGGCGGTGTCGAGTAAAATGAGAACATTCTTGAAATTAATAGAAATTTTGCTGATTCATGTTGAGATGAGTTCACTGTTGATTCCTATCTTGGATGAAGATGCCATTGATTTGGAGAAAGTGATGTTGGATGGCCGGCGAATGGAGAAGTAGGCGTCTGTGTGGTAGTTCGGCGAAGACGGGGAAGTTGAAGAGTTTTTCTCGAGAGAGAGGGATTTTGAACTCGGGAATAAAAAAATTCTTGGACCTAAATCTATTTATATTTTCCTTTAATCTTGAAGATAAAAGACATAAATAATGCTAAAAAGTAACTGGAGTATGGCGGTGAAGTGCCCGGGTGCCAATATGAAAAATTTGAACTTGAAGAGAAATTTCCAATCTGATTTCTCGAGTGGATTATTATTCTTGAGAAGAAGAAGAATAACACTCGAGTAGAGTTCTTATTGTTCTGGAGTAGAACTTGCCAAGTTCTCGAGTAGAATTTTTATTCTCGAGAAGTAAGTCCTTGTTCTCGAGTACAAGTGATGTACTTGACAAATGAAGTCCACACTTTGAATTTTCTTGGATTTTGAAGTATAACCCGATTTGGAACTTGCTTGAGACCTTTATATTCATTCTTCCTTGTTGTGCATGCCAAGTTCTGTTTTGAAGAACGAGAACTTGGCCTCGTCTAGCGACTTCGCAAATATTTCTACAATCTGCCTGTTAGTTGGAACATATTAGAGATTGATGTCTCCATGCTCCACATGCTCCCAGATGAAGTGGTACCACAACTCTATGTGTTTTGTCCGGCTGTGAGAAACTGGGTTGTTGGCTATTGTAATTGCACTGGAGGAGTTGCAGAATAAAGGAATGTCCTTGACCTTCAAGTTGTAATCTTCAAGTTGATTCTTTATCCATAGCAATTGTGCACAACAACTGCTGGCAGAAATGTATTCTGACTCGGCTGTTGAGATTGCGACATAATTTTGTTTCTTGCTGCTCCATGAAATGAGCCTCCTTCCAAGGAATTGGCAAGTCCCGGAAGTGCTCTTTCTATCATCTTTGCTTCCTGCAAAATCAGCATCTGAAAAACCAATTAGTTTGCTATCATTACTTCTTGGGTACCATAAGCCAAGATTTGGTGTACCTTTAAGGTATCTCAAAATCCGCTTTGCAGTAGCATAGTGAGATTCCTTATAGTTCACTTGAAATCTAGCACACACACATGTTGAAAACATTATGTACGGTCTACTAGCAGTAAGATAGAGCAAGGATCCAATTATGCTTCTGTACTTAGTTTCATCAAAAGGTTTCCCTTTCTCATCCTTGCCCAAAGACATAGTTGAACTCATTGGAGTCCTCATAGAGGTTGTGTTCTCCATTCCGAATTTCTTAATTAACTCCTTGGTGAATTTCGTCTGAGAGATGAAAATTCCATCTTCAGATTGTTTCACCTGAAGTACTAAGAAATACTTCAGCTCTCCCATACTGCTCAATTCAAACTTCTCTTGCATAAGTTTGGAAAACTTTTTGCAAAGGTTGGTATCAGTAGAACCAAATATGATGTCATCGACATAGATTTGTAGTAGCAAAATCTTGCCTTTTATTTCCCTAAGAAATAATGTCTTATCTATCTTTCCTCTTGTGAATTTATTCTCAAGAAGAAAGTTAGACAGAATCTCAGACCAAGATAGACCCTAAAGTTCAGACAATATAAAAACTAAACAGAATATCACTTGTTCTTTTTTTTCTTTTCCTTGTCAGCTTTGTCTTGCTCAGAGGGCAGTGTGAATTTGATTTCTCTGTTAGGATTGGCTGCTTCTCTTCTAGACATGATCATGTCTGCTACTCCAACTATTAAGAGAAGTTTCCCTAGGTAAAACAGCCTCTGGATATAAATTCATATAGGCATCTACATTGAAAAATTTATTAGCCTTGTCATACCTTTTAAGTTCTTCTTTCCTGTAGGTTGACATTGTAGTGTACTGTGATGGATCTCTGCCTTCAGCTTTGGCTTTGTTAATCACAGAGAGTCCAACAAGTTCTTGAAATCTTCCCATTCTTGTTTTTGTATCTTGTTCAAGATCTACAAATAGAATTGGTCGAGAATCTGTCCTTTTTGGACTTTCAGCTTTTCCAGTTTCAGATGCTTTCTGTTGCTGCTATTGCTGTCTTTTGCTGCTTGAAGAATATCTCTGCTGACTGTTGCCTTGAGATTTTAAAGATCTACCTTGATGTCTTTGATAAGTTTGAGCATAGGAGGTAGATCTCTGAGAAATGCTTCCTGAAGCACCAGCTGCTGGAGGACGAGGAGGAGGAGGACCTCTCCAGTTCCTTTTAGAAGGAGGAGGAGGCGAGTACCTTCTACTCTTCCTCCTGGCTTTTTTCTCATTCTTGGAAAGCCATATCCATGCAGGAAACCCTGGATATGGAGTAATCTTTTGAAGAACATAATAGGGAGTGTCATGGGTGGGATTTAGTTTGGAAGCAGCTTTAGGAATAGCCTTTCTTTTCTTTACAGCTTTCTTCTTAGCCTTTGAATTATCAGATTCATCAGAATCATCATCATCATCTTCATTATCATAAGATCCCTGAGGATTGTCATTTAAGGCATCAATGGCCTTCAGAATATCTTTAGATATTTGTTTCTCAGCCTGAGGCTGTACTTTAGGTTCTGCAACTTCAGGTTTAGCAACACTTTCAGAAATTAACTTATTCTCTTCTTCAATGTCAGTCATAAAAATTTCATCTAGGTCTAGTAGGGGACTGCCATCCATTACATAGGTAGAAGGAGAGATAGCCTTTTGAGGAGAAATAGCCTTGGGGGTTGATTCTTTTGGAGGGTATGTTACTGCAAAACTTGCCTTAAGTTGCTTAGCAACTGTAGGGCTTATTGGAGAAGAATATGGTACAATAGCCATAGAATGCTGATGAGAAAAACTTGGTAGAATATCTTTGTAAACAAAACTGAATGAATCTAGCAAAGAATCCAGATTAACTGTGGGATTTATAACATAATCACCAACAGTATTTATTTCTGCTATAACTGTGTCTTCCATGTCTATATCAAAATCAATTAAATCAATTATTTCTACTGGAATGGCTGCTTCTGCTGAATCATCTGACATCTTAGAATCTATTGTTGCTGCTTCACAAGGGGGGACTGGAGCTTCTTCACAGAACATCTCCCCCTGACTGGGTTCAGAGTGTCCTGAAACTGGTGTCTGGTGATGTAATCGTGGGCTGTGTGCTTTCCCAATAGGACTTTTCCCACTACATCAGCTAAGAACTTATATACAGACGACAAATTCTTCTTTAGTAGTTTATTTGGGTTGTCTCCAGTATGTCCCATTTTTATCAGAATATTATCATATTCATCACTATCCATTTCTATATCTTCATTTCCATTTATCTGACAGAAAATTTCAGTTAGTATTGCGGGGGAAAGAGAAACTTGATTACCGATTATGGTGTCGGTCATTATATCTGCATCAGGTGTGGTGGAAGTGAACACCTATTCTCTAATTTTTGTCGCCACTATCTTGATCCAGTGTGTCATGAAATTCTTCAGGTTCTGTTCCTCAAATAGTTTCAGTATGGCCAAAAAGATTTGGTCTGAATGTTGAAAGGAATCGAAGTCGATGTAGAAACCCATATAAAACTTCATCACTATTAGGGAGTTCATCGGAATCGCCATTTGTTCGCTTACAAAAGAAAATAGAGAGATCAAGTGCAAGGGGAACAGAAAGTGTGGGACGGAGCTCGATGAAAACCTAGATATATGTTTTTTGAATATGAAGCGGCAGACTCCGTCCGACGAAAAATAAAAATTCTTTGATCTCAGGTCAGCGAAATATTTTATAAACAAAAGAATTCATCGATCTCCGTTTGACGAAAATAGCTTCACACACAGCGAGTTCATTGATCTTAGTTCGACAAATTTCTCAAGAACTTTTCTCAGTTCGTCGATCTCCATTCGACGAACTTTGATAAATTCTTCGACCGCAGACACAAATTTAAATTAAGGCCTCTCCATTGATCATACCTAACTGATTTATAAAGAATAGATGGTTTCTTTCATCCAAGAGTTTGGTGAAGAGGTCTGCTCTTTGCAAATCAGTGTAGATGTTAACAAGCTTAATTTTATTTTTGTCCACACACTCTCTAATGAAATGATGTGTGATGTCTATGTGCTTAGTTCTACTATGATGCACTGGATTTTGTGCAATAGAAATTGCACTAGTATTATCACATAGTAAGGTTGAATTATTTAAGTTGAAGCCATAATCTAGAAGTTGGTTCTGAATTCACAACATCTTTGAGCAACAACTGCCAGCTGCTATGTATTCTGCTTCAGCTGTTGAAGTAGACACAGATGATTGCTTTTTGCAAAACCAAGACACTAGTCTAACACCAAGGAACCGACATGTCCCTGAGGTGCTTTTTCTGTCTACTCTATATCCAACAAAGTCAGTTTCTGAGTATCCAGTCAACTCAAACTCTGACTCAGTTGGATACCAAAGTCCTAGACTAGGATAACTCTTTATATATCTTAAAATCCTTTTAAGAAAATAAGGTGAGATTCTTTATGGTTCACCTAGAACCTCGCACAAAGGCATGTAGCAAACATGATGTCTGGTCTACTTGTTGTAAGATATAACATGGACCCAATAATGGCCCTATATAATTTCTGATCTACATGTTTCTCATGTTCATCAGAATCAATTACAGCATTTGTAGTCATAGGTGTTTTCTTGGCTGAGGCATCTGACATCCCAAACTTTTTGATTAGCTCCTTAGCATACTTAGACTGGGATATGAAGATGTTATCGGGTAGCTGCTTCACTTGGAGACCAAGGAAGTAGGAGAGCTCACCTATGCTTCTCATTTCAAACTTTGAATGCAAGAGATCAAAGAACCTCTTGCATTGTTTGGAATCTGTAGACCCAAAAATAATGTCATCTACATAGATTTGTACTAATAAGATTTGATCCTTATGGTGTCTAGTGAATAATATCCTATCTACTATGCCCATAGAAAATTTATGCTCTAGAAGAAAGCTAGCTAAGGTTTCATACCAAGCTCGTGGAGCTTGCTTTAAAATATAAAGAGCTTTATGCAATTTAAAGACATAAGAGGGATGTGTGGGAGAGATAAAACCTGGTGGTTGCTCCACATAAACTTCTTCTTTAAGTTCACCATTCAAGAATGCACTCCTGACATCCATTTGGTATACTTTGAACTTTTTGTAGGCAGCATATGCAAGGAAGATTTTAATTGCTTCCAGCCTTGCAACATGTGCAATTGTTTGGTCATGGGCAATCCCTTCCTCTTGTTTGTATCCTTGAGCAACCAGCCTTGCTTTGTTCCTTATGATAATACTTTGGGCATCAAGCTTGTTTTTGAACACCCATTTAGTTCCAATGACTGGGTAGTCTTTTGGTCTTGGAACTAAATCCCAAACTTTACATCTCTCAAATTGGTTGAGCTCCTCTTGCATTGCAATAATCCAATGTGGATCTTGCTCAGCATCTTTGATGGATTGGGGCTCAATTTGATATATGAAGCAGGCATGCATCAAGACTTGGTTGAGTTGATGTCTTGTCTGCACACCAACTGAAATGTCTCCAATCACTTGAGATACAAGGTGATCTCTAAGTATGACAAATTCAATAGGTGGAGGTGGTTGAGCAACAGCTTAGAAAAAAAATTCCTCTTGTGGAATTATGGTAGCTGTTGTTGGCTCTTCACTGATTTCAGTGTCTTCATCTTCACTATCTTCATCTTCACTGTCTTCAGCAATTTGTGGAGAAGGATGGCTAATAGCCTCATTGGTGAGGGTTAATCCATTCAGCTTCTCATCCAAATGTGGTTCCTGCAAAGAGTTATTGGTAGAAATTTTTTTCTCCTTGTAAAACATGTTATTTCATCTAATGAAATATGGATAGATTCCTCAATTTTCATGGTAGATTTATTATAGACCCTATAAGCCTTGCTTACTTGGGAATATCCAAGAAAGATGCTCATTTCAGCCTTGGCTTCAAATTTTCTAATGTGTTTCTTATTATTGTTGTGAATGTAACATAAGTAACTAAATATTTTAAAATAGTCTACTTTAGGTTTCTTCCCTTTAATTTGCTCATAAGGAGTCTTATTCTTAAGCTTGTGTATTAGACTTCTGTTCAGTACATAATTTGTTGTGCTCACAGCCTCTACCCAAAAGGATAGGGGCAAATGAGCATTTGCAAGTAATGTGTCTGCAAATTCAATTAGGGTTCAATTCTTCATTTCAGCAACCCCATTTTGTTGAGGTGTTCTAGGAGCTGCGAAACAGTGTCTGATACCTTCCTTCTCACAGAACTCTTGCATAAGAAGAGACTCAAACTCAGTACCATGATCACTTCTGATCAATGCAACTGTAGTAAAGTACTCAATCTGTATGTTCTTGAGAAAATCTGTAAGAACCTTGAAGTTATCAAACTTAGATCTCAAGAAGAATACCTAAGTGAATCTAGAGAAGTCATTTACAATCACTAAAGTATAAGATTTCCCTCCTAAACTTTATACTACAATAGGGCCAAAAGGTTCATATGTAGTAAGAACAATATTCTAGGTGAGTCACTTTTATTTATAGATTTAAAACTATTTTTAGTTTGCTTACCTAACTGACAAGCACTAGAAAGGCTTTCCTTCTTGTAGGGGCAAGAAGGCAATCCTCTAACAAGGTTGTCCCTAGATAGTTTAGCAATATTTTTCAGATTAACATGACCTAATCTGCTATGACAAAGGTCATTATTATTGTCAGCTTGATTTAATAAACATATTTTAGATTTGGCTGACTGGAAGTTAACTATGTAAATGTTTCCTACTCTAGTTCTAGTCAATACTACATGGTTATCTAAAGAAGTAATATTACAGGAAGTTTTATTGAAGGATACCTGAAACCTTTCATCACATAACTAACTTATGGAGATGAGGTTGTGCTTTAGTCCATTTACATATGCAACATTCTTGAAGGTGACAGCTCCAATCTTGACCTTTCCATAGCCTTCAGTCTGGCCACAATTGGAGTCACCAAATATTACTTTGGGTCATAGCTTTGACTTGTAATTGATTAGGTTGTCCTTGCTTCCAGTCATGTGTTTAGAATAGCAACTATCCAGATACCATTGTTGTTCTGTGGTGGGATAGTCTTTCACCTACAATGAAACAGATTAGCTATTCTTGACCCAGGCTACCTTGGGTCCTTCTTTATTTACATTACTAAAACTGGAAATATAAGAGTATTCAGGTTGACATTTATAACCTAAAGGATGATATCTTCTAGGTGGAATAATCCATTGATTAAATTGATTGATGGAAGATCTTGGTTGATTATAAGTTTTAGAAAAATTCAAGTTTCTATTAAGATGAACTGCGTTCGACGAATTCTGGTGAGTTCGCCGATCTGAGTTCGATGAATGGGGATGAGTTCGGCGAACTCCACTCAGAGAATGGAAGTATTCATTCTCTGGGCCCCAAAATTGTCGATCTCGGGTCGACAAACCATATCGGTTTCGTCGATCGTAGTTTAACGAATAATTATGATGAAAATTTGCGTTCGGAGTTCGTCGACTTGAGTTTGACGGACTGTACATATTTCGTCGATCGGAGTTCGACAAAATCTGTTGAACATTGTTATAATTAGGACTTTCTTATTCTTTTTTCTTTTTCTTTTTCTTTATTTTTAATTCAGTTTGTTTAATATTATTATCATTTTCTATCTTTTCTTTTCCCTTTTCTGAAACAAAATTAATTGGTGTTGACAATATATCTTTCTGGATTAGTGGCGGTTGGCTTGATGAAGCACCTAAGCCCAGCTTGCCATTTAGTCTGGCATTCACTGTGCTTGTGATGTCCATCAACTTGATGCTTCTCCCATTTAGGGATTCTTCAAGTTGTCTTGCCTCAGCCAATTCAGTCTTTAGTGATATAATTTGTTCATTGGCCAAAGTCAATTGATCATTTAATTTAATGTTTTCAGACATCAAGTTATCTTGTTCAAGCAATTTTTCTCTAAGAGTTTTAATTTCTTTTTCAGAATTAATCAAGTCAATACACACAGATTAAAATTCAGTCTTAAAACTATCTGAATTATAATCAAAGGAAGAAAATACCTGATCTGCCTCTGATTCAGATGTTTCATAGTCTAACTCTTCTGCTTGTCCCTCAGCATCAGATGGGCTGCAAGAGGCATTAATAGCCATAAGGCAAACTTCCCTTGCCTTAGCTTCTTCTTCCTCTTCACTAGAGCTAGATGATGAGGATTCATCTTCAGTGTCACTCCAGGTCTCAGCCACAAAGCCCTTCTCTTTTCTCTTATGCTTGCTGTAGGAAGGCTTGTTGTAGTGATGCTTCTTGGAGTACTTTTCTCTTTTTCTTTCCTTATTTTGATTTTCTAGACACTCTGAAATGAAGTGTCCTGATTTCCTGCACCCAAAGTAAACAATTTCTTTAGTGGGTGTCTTGTCATACGTGGGTTTGTCATCCTGTCTAGATGACTTTCTTCTGAAGTCCTTCCTTGCCATCTTGTAGAATCTCTTGGCTAAGAGACTCAGAAGTTCTTCACTAGCAGTTGGGGCTTCTGTCTCTTCTGAAGATTTGAAAGTTATGTTCTGCTCCTTTCTTATTGTTGTAGGAGTCTTCTGCTCTGCAGCTTCTCTGGACTTTATCAGTTGCGCATATGATTTGAGCTTTCCAAGAAGAGATTCTGTAGAAATCTCATTCAAACTTCTGGCCTCCTTGAATGGCCATATTCTGGAATCCCAAGTATTGGGGAAGCATATTAGGATTTTATCATTCACTTCAGTGAGAGTGATATCCTTATCCAGAGTCTTTAGCTCATTGATGATTGAGCTTAATTTGTTATACATATCACTGACAGATTCTGATTCATCCTTCTTGAAATTATCATACTGGGAGATGAGAGTTGATCTTTTGTCCTTCCTCTCATCAGTTGAACCAACAACCATCTGGTTGAGAGAATCCTAGATAGCCTTGGCAGATGTACATTCAGCCACCTTGTGAAATATGTCATCTGACATAGTCAGTGCTAGGATGTTCATGGACTTTGTATATGCTATTTTGGCCTTCTTTTGAGCATCTATCCACTCAGGTGGTGGAACAACATGTGTGCTTAAAGTAGAGGTAAATGAAGTAGGTTGAGGAGGACCTGTCAAAATAGAATTATATATATCCTCATCAATATAATTCATATAAAGCCTGATTCTTGCCTTCTAGATGGCAAACTTATTTAAGTTGCAAACTGGAGGTCTGGTGCTTATATAATCCTTGTTCTGTGCTATACTATGAAATAAACAAAACTAGGAGAAATGAAGATCATATCTAACAAGGATATTTTGGTTCAAGTGTTAACTTGTACAACCAAAGGAACCTGCTCTGATACTAATTGAAAGATAGGTGTTAGATCTGATTTACTCCAGAGGGGGTGAATAAACTAATTAAATCTTTTTTGGCTTTTTAAAATATTATCAGAGTAAAGTAGTGATATCGATAGTAGTAATAGAAAGACAGGATAATCTAAGCTAATCTACCACAGCACAGCTAGTCTAAACTATCACAGCACAGCTAGTCTATCACAGCCACAGCAAGAACAACACAGAAAATAAACAATCAGATGACATAAAATTTTATAGTGGTTCCCCAACCTGGGCACATCCACTCTTCTACCACCCTGGTAGGAATCCACTAGCAGGTTTTTGATCAGGTGACTACCACCACAAGATCTATTTCCAGTGAGATCTCACAACCCTTTGAGCTTTTGATCAGGTGCCCAAAAACTAAGAATAAACTTTTGAAGGGAGTTAATAAACCCTTTATACAGGAGGGAGAGAGAGATTTGATGATGTCTTCTCTTTCTCTAATCAATAGAGAAGACTAGTGGATTTGTTGTTGTCAAGAGCTCCTTTCAAAGTCACTTGGAGCCTTGCTCAGGGTGTAGGTCTTCAGCCTTAACTTGAAGTATTTCAGGAACTTCTGACTGATTTACAGTTTGTTGTCCTTAAAAGCTCCTGGAGTTGAAGTTGAAGAAGACTCTTGATTGTGATTGTTGTTCTTCTTCTTCAGTAAGATCAAGGAAAAAATAGGTTATTTTCTTGCACAGAGAATTTTTGACTGTTTATGTATTCTCTGGTTCTATATTTTGCACTATTTTCGTCGTCTGAAAGGGAAAATCTCTTTTATATTCTGCAGTTGAATTCTCCTTTGAAATTTGAATCTTAATCATTGAATGTTGATTGCTTGGAGAATGAAAATCGGCTGGAGAATATTTGCTTTAATGATTTTTCCCAACTGTCCCAATTAATTAAGCAAGTAATTAACCTGATGAAGACCATAATTAATGCTGCCAACAATGGCTATATTCAGAGAATATGAGCATTAATTACTCAGGAAATTATTACCAAAAAATATATGGAATAAGGACATAAATGAGGAAAAACTCTAAGTCGGGCTTGGATAGAAATCGTCGACCTCTGAACAGATTTCGTCAACCGAAGATCCAAGTTCGTCAAGTTGAGAAATCATGTTCATCAACCTAAGAAAACCTGTTCGTCGACCTGAGCTCAGCGAACTGCATTCTGGAGATAACTTGCCTAATCTACGCTCCAAGTTTGTCGAGCTGATAATCTGTCTTCGTCGAGCTGAGTTCAGCAAAAGTAATCTGGAAATAATGTGTTGAAGGCTGAACTCCAGGCTTCATCGACTTGAGCTTGACTATCATCGAGCTCAACTCAGAGAATTAATTCTGAGTTCATCGATCTGAGATCGACGATCGTTGAGCTGAGTTTGATGAAGGTCGAACTTATATACTGAACTTTGATTTCTTATAAATCTTGAGTCTCCTGAAGTCTTCTGTTGGCTGGTCCATAAAGGTTGAACCTAATGGCTTAGCTTAAACTCTAAGACTCA
Organism: Platanthera guangdongensis; assembly: GCA_039583875.1. Classification (NCBI taxonomy): domain Eukaryota; kingdom Viridiplantae; phylum Streptophyta; class Magnoliopsida; order Asparagales; family Orchidaceae; genus Platanthera; species Platanthera guangdongensis. The sequence goes on along the minus strand of CM077162.1, from coordinate 117,603,532 downwards.
AAACACATGATTCTGGCTATACATTGTGGGTCAGACATCCTAATTAGTGAACCTAGCTCAAATCCAAACTAGGGATCCAACACATTCTTCTAAGTCTGGATCTTTGAATTCTTATGAGGGCTGGATCAATGTCTGTCTAACCTAGTCAAACTGACCTAGACCTTAGAACTGACAAAATGACCCTAGGCTATACATGGAGGGTCAATAACCTAATAGTGAACCTAGCCCAAATCCAAACTAGGGATCCAACAATTTCCCCCTATTTGGGTGAGGTCACTATGAACAACAGAAAAGAAAAAATCACAAATCATAAAAAAGATATCTGGCAGAATTTAAAACCATTAAGCAGATATTAACAATAGTGCCTTGCGAAGTACAAATAACATATAACAGATAATAGTTCTAATCAAAAATATAGAAAGAAAAAATGTTCAGGCTTTCCTAGAGTCGTTCTTCTGTTCATGTGAGGCTGGTCTGGTGAAGATAATTTCCCTTTTTGGATCTGCAGCTTGATATTTTGTCATTTTCATATCACTAGCTCCAAGGATTGTCACAGATGCAGCCCTTGGTACTACTGCTTCTTGATGTAATGACATATAAGCATCAGCATTAAAAAGATTATGTACCTGGTATTTGTCTAGCTCTTTCTTTTTGTAGGATGACATGGTAGTATACTAAGATATGTCCTGTCCTTCTTCCTTTTCTTTTCTAATTTGATACAGTGTTATTAACTCTTGAAATCTGGCCATTCTAGATTTGGGGTCCATTTCTGGATCACAAACTGGAGAAAGAGGCCTTTCTAGAGATGCTTTATCTGGTTGATCATCTTTAGAAGTCTTGTGTTGTCTGTTGTGCCTTTGATGTTATTTTTGTCTGCTGCTGCTAGAACTATATTGTTGTTTGTTGTAGGAAGGTTGGGACTGATGAGAAGATGCAGATTTCTGAACTTGAGAAACACTTCCAGAAGATCCTGCTGCAGGAGGAGGAGGAGGAGGACCTCTCCTGAATTTAGGAGGTGGAGAGTATCTCATGCTCTTCTTCCTAGCTTTAAGCTCATTCTTGGAATATCTCATCCAGTTTAGGGTGTCTGGAGTGAGAGTTATATTATGTAGGATATAGTATGGAACATCGGCAGAAGGATTAGTCTTAGGAACAGCCTTGGTAGGAGCAGCCTTCTTCTTTGCCTTTTTTATTTGAACTTGTATTTTCTGAGTTATCTGACTCATTATCATCATCTTGAGAAGAATTTTTTGGATTGTCATAAAGAGCATCTAGCTGCTTTAGCAAATCAGCTGAGATTCCAGGAATTTATAGTTGTGCTTGACTTGTTGGCTCTGCAGAACTATCTATAGTAATATGAACATTTTCTTCCTCTGCTTCCATGTCAGCAAACAAAATATCATCCAAATCTGGCATTGGAGATTCACACCGGCCAAAAGTTGGTGGAGAGAATGTCTTGTGCTCAGGAGCTGGCTCACTAAAATCTTCAATAGCAAAACTTTTTGTAAACTCGGGAACTACAAAACTTGCCTTTAGTTGATCCATAACTTCAGGACTTATTGGAGCAGTATAAACTACAATAGCTTTAGAATGCCGAGCAACAAAACTTGGTAAAGTATTTCTGTACAATGAATTAAAAGAATGCAGTAAAGTATCTAAATCAACTGTGGGATTTATAATGAAATCACCAACAGTGGTTATTTCTGCAACTGTATTAGCCATGTCAGTATTAGAATCAATTATATCTATTATTTTAGTGGGAGGGGCTGCCTCTCATGATTCATCAATCATACCAGAATCTGATGCTGCTGCTACTACTATAGGAGGAGGAACTGGAATTTCTTCATAGAACATCTTCCCCTGGCTGGTTTCAGAGGGTCCTGAAGCCAGTCCTCCAGAAGAAGGAACAGGAGAGAGAGCAGCAATTCTGGTAGAGAGAGAAATGATGGAGGCAGAGAGAGGAGCAATAGCATTTGTTATTAGTTGCTCAAGAGTGGGAGAAATGAAAGCAAGAAGATCTTTGGCTATGTTAGAGAAATTAAAGTAGAGAGGTTCAGGAGCAGGGGTGGTGTAAGGGGTGTGATGTCCACAATTGGAACACACAGAGAAGGCTTGGGAGAAATCTGTATGGGTGTATTTTGGAAATGTGGAAGGAGGGTTGGATGGAATTTCAGTAGTGGAGGTAGGAACTATGGTAGTGGGCATTGAGGTGTGTTCCTGAGCAGGAGATGTAACTGGTGAATGATGTGGAGATGGTTGAGGAGGAGATAGCAGATTGAAGTTTGGCTATGAGGAGGTGGATGGAATATAAGATACATGAGTTTGGAGTGGAGATTGAGGTGGTGGAGATGGAATATCCTCATGGATGATAATGGGAGAATGTGGAGGTGATGGTTGTGCAAGAGGTGAAGATGGTTGTTGTTGTTGTGGAGGAGGAGGAGGAGGTGAAGGAATTCTGGTGGATGGAAGAATTTCTTCTGGAGGTGGTGGAGAGGTTGTTACTGCCCTTATGTCCTCAGAAGTCCTGGAGGAAGAGGCCTTGGATTGTTTAGGGATGGACCTCTCCCATCTGCCAAACAAAGCAGAGGTTATCCTCTTTGAGTCATTAATGAATATTGGCTAGGAGACCAATAACTCTGGTGTCTTGGCCTGGAGGAAAATTCCTAAAATACTCCCACAGAACACCTCTTTCTTAGAGTTCTTTTCCTTAATCAACTCAAACAATATCTTTCCTCAGTTGACTGCTTTCTTATCGACCAGAGCACACATCACCAAGAACTGGTGCCTGGTTATATAATCATGGGCTGTATGTTTTCCCAGCAAAACATTTTCGGCAATATCTGTCAAAAACTTATACTGAACAGCGAGATTCTTCTTCAGTAGTTTATTGGGGTTTCCTTCAGAGTGACCCATTCTAGTCAACATATTATCATATTCAAAATCGTCTATTTCAATATCTTCTTCTTCACTTGTCAAATCAAATATCTTAGTTAAAATTGCATGAGTTAGTGTAATCTGATTTCTGTCGATGGTGCCAGTCATGGTGTCTGCATCTGGTGAGGTTGAAGTATAAACCTATTCTCTGATTTTAGTTGCTGGCAACTTGATCCTTATAGTCATGAATTTCTTCAGTTTCTATTCTTCACACAGCTGTAGGATGTCTATGAAGATCTGATCAGTATGGTTGAAAGAATCAAAATCGATGTTGAATCCAGGTCGTATTTCATGCTGGAGAGGGAGAGCGCCGGAATCGCCATTGATTTTCCTGCAAAAACAAAAAAGAGAGCAAGAGAACAGAAAGTGCGGGATAGAGCACAACGAAAACCTAGATATAAGGTTTTGAGAATATGAAGCGGCGGGCTCTATCCTGCGAAAAATAAAAAATCTTCATTCTCGGGTCGACGAAAAAAATTCATGAAGAAATGATATCGTCGATCTCAGTTGGGAGAGGGGAAAACTTTTTGTCGTTCTCAGGTCGACGAAAATTTTTCTGAAATAAGATCGTCGATCTCCGCTCGACGAAATAACTTCACGCAGAGAGTTCGGCGATCTCAGGTCGCCAAAAAATCTCAAGAACAGCTCTCAAATCGTCGATCTCCGTTCGACGAAATGTGATCAATTCTTCGACCTTGGACCAAAATCAAATTAAACTTCTCCATTAATCATACCTAGTTGATTCAGAAAGAACAGATGTTTCTTCTCATCTAAAGGTTTAGTGAAGATGTCTGCTCTTTGCAAATCAGTAGAGATAAAGACAAGATTAATTTTCTTTTTGTGCGCACATTCTCTAATGAAATGATGTCTTATCTCTATATGCTTAGTCCTACTATGCAGTACTGGATTTTGTGCAATAAAAATTATACTGGTATTGTCACAAAGTATAGTTGAATTATTTAAGTTGAGACCATAATCCAGTAGTTGGTTTTGAATCCACAATATTTGTGAATAACAACTGCCACCTGCAATGTATTCAGCTTATGTAGTTGAAGTTGACAAAGATGTCTACTTCTTACAAAACCAGGACACAAGCCTATCTCCAAGGAACTGGCATGTTCCTGAAGTGCTTTTTCTATACACTCTGCATCCAGCATAGTCAGAATCTGAAAATCCAGTTAAGTCAAATTCTGACTCTATGGGATACCAAAGTCCAAGATTAGGACAACCCTTTATATATCTCAAAATTCTTTTAAGGAAAATAATGTGAGATTCTTTAGGATTCACCTAGAACTTAGCACAAAGACATGTAGCAAACATAATATCTGGCCTACTAACTGTGAGATACAACAAGGACCCAACCATAGCCCTATATGTTTTCTGATCAACTGGTTTGCCTTGTTCATTAGAATCAATCACATCATTGGAAGTCATGCGTGTTTTCATTGCTGAGGCATCAGACATCCCAAATCTTTTAACTAACTCCTTAGCATATTTTGATTGTGATATGAAAATTCCATCAGGGGATTGCTTCACTTGGAGACCAAGGAAGTAAGAAAGCTAACTCATGCCACTCATTTCAAACTTGGAATGCATCAGGTCAGAAAATCTTTTGCATAGTTTGGAATCAGTAGAGCCAAAAATAATATCATCTACATATATTTGTACTAACAATATTTTATTTTTATGATGCCTAATGAACAAGGTTCTATCTACAATGCCCCTACTGAACTTATGCTCTAAAAGAAAGCTAGCTATGGTCTCATACCAAGCTCTTGGAGCTTGCTTTAAACCATAGAGAACTTTATGAAATTTGAAAACATAAGACGGATGAGTTGGAGAGATAAAACCTGGTGGTTGTTGCACATATACTTCCTCTCTGAGTTCACCATTGAGAAAGACACTTTTGACATCCATTAGGTAGACCTTGAACTTTTTGTAGGTTGCATAAGCAAGAAATATCCTGAGAGCTTCTAGTCTTGTGATAGGTGCAAAGGTTTGATCAAAATCAATTCCTTCTTCCTGTCTATATCTTTGTGCTACCAGCCTTGCTTTATTTCTGATGATAGTTCCTTGTGCATCTAATTTATTTCTAAAGACCCATTTAGTTCCAATGATTGGGTAGTCTTTGTTTTTTGGAACTAAATCCCAAACTCTGCATCTCTCTAACTGATTGAGCTCCTCTTGCATTGCAATAATCCAGTGGGGACTTTGCTCTACATCTTTTATGGATTGGGGCTCAAGTTGAGATATGAAGCAAGCATGCATCAAGTCTTGGTTTAGTTGATGCCTCGTTTGCACATCGACTGATATGTCTCCAATCACTTGAGATATATGGTGATCTCCAGTGTGATAAGATCAGTAGGAGGAGTTGGTTCAGCAATAGCATTAAGAATTAATTCCTCTTGTGGAATTATGCTTACTATTGTAGGTTCACCAATCATTTCAACAATATCATCTCCACTGTCTTCTTCAATATGTGGAGAAGTATGTGATGTAGCCTCATTGGTGTGGTTTAAATCATCCAATTTCTCACACAATTGGGGTGCCTGCAATAAATCTCTGGTAGAAGAATACTTCTCATTGTAATATATGTTAGCTTCATCAAAAGTTATATGTACAGATTCTTTTATTTTAAAAGTTGATTTATTTAAAACCCTATAGGCCTTGCTTACTTGGGAATATCCAAGAAAAATTCCCACTTCAGCCTTGGCTTCAAACTTTCTAAGATGTTTCTTGTTATTATTATGAATGTAACATCTACAGCCAAAAATTCTAAAGTAATCTATTTTAGGTTTCTTCCTTTTGAGTAGTTCATAGGGAGTCTTGCCCTTAAGTTTATGTATTAAACTTCTATTCATGACATAATTTGTTGTGCTTACAGCCTCTGCCCAAAAGGATAAGGGCAAATAAGCATCTGCAAGCAATGTACCTATAGCTTCAATGAGAGTTCTATTTTTCCTTTCTGCTACCCCATTTTATTGAGGAGTTCTAGTAGAAAAGAAGAAATGCATGATACCTTCCATCTCATAGAATTCTTATATAGGAAGAGATTCAAACTCAGTATCATGATCACTTCTGATCAATGCAACTGGAGTAGAGTAGTCAATCTTTATGCTCTTAAGAAAGTTTGTAAGAACTTTAAAGTTATCTGACTTGTTTCTTAAGAAGAACACCCAAGTGAACCTAGAGAAGTCATCTACAATAACTAAGGTATAAGATTTCTCTCTCAAGCTTTGTACAGCAATGGGTCCAAATAGATCCATATGTAGCAGGTATAGAATCTTAGGTGAATCACTCTTATTAATAGATTTAAAAGTATTTTTGGTTTGCTTGCCTAATTGACAAGCCCTACAAAGGCTTTCCTTCTTGTAGGGGCAAGAAGGCAATCCTCTAACAAGGTTTTCCATAGAGAGTTTAGCAATATTTTTTAGATTAACATGTCCTAATCTTTTATGTCATAATTCATTATTATTACTGATTTGATTGAATAATCAAATTTCTGACCTAGTAGATTTAAAGTTTACTACATAGATATTTCCTTGCCTAAGACCAGTTAAGACAGTTATATTATCTATAGAAGATATAATGAAAGAAGAATGGTTAATGAATACCTGATAACCCTCATCACATAATTGGCTTATGGATATCGAGTTATTTTTAAATGTAACACCTCCCCTGTAATGACCGTATAATATGGGTCCGGCCGGGGCCCCACAACATACGGACGCCACAGCTTTAGTATTATAAGTTGATATAGCTACCCACACTCAAAACACTTTGCACAACGCAGCGGAAACATAAGCAAGACTAGAAGCTATCCACTACTACAAGAGTAAAAACAATGGCCTTATGGCCTTACAACAAGTGTCCAAACTCAAAAAAGAACAATAGCCATGAATGTGAATAACACTCCTAGTCTACCTCAGCATGCAAGCCGGACAACATGAATCTCAAACATACAACATCATATGAGTAGAACTACAAAAGAGAGAAGCACTTCATGAAGCTTAGGCCTTCCTGGCCGGCGAGCTAGCTCCTGCATGCGATCCATGCCGTATAAAATTTATTAGTAACATGGGTCAGCAAAGGCTGACCTCAAACTGTGTAACAACACATCTCCTCCCGGCCGCCCCTAACGGACCCCGGGGTACCCCTCCAACCTGCAAGTTAGCACTTCATATGCAATAATCATAAGCAAGAAAAGCAGCTACAGAAACAGGCTTGGATGTCACACACATCATACATGTTCTCTACTGGTTGAGCATATAATAAAAAGGGCCTACTTATGCAATCATGTATGCAACAACCCGGGTTTCACCCAAGGCACCCTATAGCGTATGCATCTAGCACATCATCACATCATATGGGTACTCAACGATTCCCCATTGGCATATAGCCGTAAACAAAGGGGTAAAACCATTCCCCCCATCGGCACACAGGCCGCCAAATGTAACTCTTTCAAAGGCCCCACCCGCTCAAGGTCTTAGACCCGGGCTTGCCTACAAGCTCTGACGTCTCATGTCAGAATTCCAACAAACACAAACTGACCGATTCTAAGAAGCATTGTCGGACCCCACCCGCTCATGGCCTCATTGTCCGGGCTTTTCCCCATGCTTGGCATTCTCATCAGTCTCACAGAAGGGGACTAGTCTCGCCGGGACACTCTCCACACATGACGTGAACGTCACGGGATAGCCAGCCGACCACGGAGACATAGCCACGCCTTGGCACATCACAAACCAAGACAATTCCACCCTAGTCCCTCATTTGTACTGCAGCGTTCCCGCGCACCAAGGAAACATCTACAACTCATGCGAAGCTAACCTTGTCCACCAAGGAAACCATCTACCGCCACGAGGAGCTAACCTTGTCCGGTTCCGACTACACGTACTCACTTGAGAAAAAGGGGAAACACCACCACATCACAAATAGCATCTTGCCGCGACGGAATCTCTACGAATCCTTAACATTCGTATGCAACATCACCGAGTCGGACTAACGGTCGCGACTACGGCTTCACCCACCATGCCTAATCCACTAACGGAGCGGATCTCTAATGCAAAATATGTCGGGGACGGACTCAATCAACCCAGAGGTTCCTCTTGAACCTTGGCAACCCAAAACCCCTCTCATTTGAAAGTTTGGTGCCCAAAAATTAGAAAGAAAAATAAATGATGCTAAATACATGCATCCTAAGACTGAGAGGAGATGTGTCGTTACCTTCCGACTCCTCTTCCTTGCCATGGCAAAATAGCCGGATGAAAACCATCGCAAAGATCTAGCCTCCACGGATCTGGACTCGGCTCGCGATTTGGAGCACCGAAACCTCTCCTACAGCCCAAACCCTCCTTCTCCTTCTTCCTTGCTCTCCCTTCTCTCTAGAAATTTGTAAGAGAAAAGCTTGAAGAAGAATGAGAGTTTCAAACCCTATTCTCGGACTTAACTCCCAAAGAACAGTTCTGAACCGTCAGATCCTAAAATCTGGGAAAGAATGGTCACAATCCGCCTGAAAAATAAAATACCTAGGCCGAACACGGCCTGGCACACGCCCGTGTCCAGGGTCGTGTCCCCCATTCTCCGTCTCAAATGGACGTGCCTGAAATAGCACACGGGCATCCGACACTCCCGTGTTCGACCCTACACGCCCGTGTCCCTACTGACACGGCCATGTGGCCGGTCGTGTGCCTCCAACGACACGGCCTCGAAAACCTCCCGAGAAGGGACATGGCCTGGGACACGCCCGTGTGCCAAGCCGTGTGTAAAGTCTCGACACTCGTCGACTGCCTTTGTGTCGACACCACGGAAAAACGTTGAGCGAAGATCGTCGACCAAGCGGGACACGCCATGTGACACGCCCGTGTCACAGGCCGTGTGCCCCAGTCTCGACACTCGACACTCGACACTCGTCGAGTGAACATCGTCGACTGAAGCTCGTCGACAGACCTACACGGCCTTGGACACGCCCGTGTCCTAGGCCGTGTGCCTTGTCTCAACACATGGTCGAGCGAAAATGTCGACACCCCCGTCGAGTGTCGACACGGGCTCGACACGCCCTACGACACGCCCGTATCGCAGGTCGTGTGCCCTGTCTCGACACATCGTCAAGCGCAAAGTGTCGACCACGCGGCCAAGTCGTCGACACGGCCTGACACGGCCTGGGACATAGGCGTGTCCCGGGACACGGGCGTGTCCCGGGCCATGTGCCCCCTGCCAGAAACCAAATTTTTTCCAGAAACGCAAATCGACCCTTTCTCCAAAATTGGGGTGTTACAACTCCCCCACCCCACCTTAACAGAATTTCGTCCCGAAATTACAAAACAAAAGGGAACAAAACTTAACTTGTACCTGAAATGAAGAGTTCTGGATACTCTTCTAGCATGGCCTGTTCTCGCTCCCAAGAGAACTCCTCTCGACCGCAGTTGTCCCATCGGACTTTCACGAGTTTAACCTCTTTATTCCGCAACTGCCGAGTCTCCGAATCCTCTATAGAAATCGGACGGACTCGCGTCCTTAAGTCTTCCTCTATCGGCACCGATGCCGGCTCGATCACCACACTAGCTTCCACCAAGGCTTTCCTCAAGACGGAGACATGGAAGACGTCATGCAATCCACTCAACTCTGCGGACAACGCCAACCGATAGGCTGCTTCTCCCACCCGTTCAACAACTTCAAAAGGCCCCAAAAACCTTGGACTCAACTTCTTGAGTCGGCGAATCCGTGAGACGCCTTTGAACGGTTTGATCTTCAAATATACCCAATCACCTACCGCAAACTCCAACTTCCGCTGGCGAGCATTAAAGTATTTTGCTTGCCAGTCTTGCACCACCTTAATACGCTCTTGAATGGTCCGGACCAACTCACAAGCGTCAACTACCACCTCCTTTCCCAAAATTTTGGTGTCTCCCGCCTCTGCCCAAGACATTGGTGTTCGACACTGCCTCCCATACAAAGCTTCGTATGGCGTCATTTTTATACTTGCTTGAAAACTGTTGTTGTACGCGAATTCCACCATGAAGAGGTGATCCTCCCACTTCTTGCCGAAGTCAAGAACGCACATTCTCAACATATCCTCCATAGTATGGTTCGTTCTTTCAGTTTGCCCATCAGTTTGAAGATGGAACGCCGTACTGAACTTTAGCTTCGTGCCCAAACTCTTTTGAACCAGTCTCCAGTCCTTGGACGTAAACCGTCCATCTCGATCGCTGACTATACTCCTTGGAATCCCATGCAGTTGCACAATGTTTCGAACATACAACTCCACCAGCTTCTCCATGCTGTCCTCTTTCCGATTTGGGATGAAGTGGGCCACCTTGGTTAAACGGTCCACGATCACCCAAATACCATCATTACCCTGCTGCGATCTAGGCAAACCATGAACGAAGTCCATGGAGATATCATCAAATTTCCATTCAGGGATTAGAAGGGGCTTCAGGAACCCGCCCGGCTTCTGACACTCGGCCTTCATCAAGGCGCAAGTTTGGCAACGATTCACATACAAAGCTACGTCCCTCTTCAGCCCCGGCCACCAAAAGGATTTCTTCATATCCAAGTACATCTTTGTACTGCCCGGGTGAATGGAGTACTTTGTGTGGTGAGCCTCAAACATCAACTCCTCACGGAGTTTGTCGAACTGCGGTATACAAACCCTTCCGTCCTTCCTCAGAATCTCATCAATCATCTCCCAGGCGCTGCTCTCGTCCGTTTGAGCCTCCAACACAAATGGTTGAAACTCCACATCCAACCGAGTCGCTTCCCGAATGCGATCGGTCAAGTCATTCTGCACTTCGATCCAGTTCAACCGAGCCACGCTGGACTCTCCTCTCGCAACACATTCCAAACCAAGGGACTCCCATTACCGTACCAACCGCTCATCATGAGCTTCGATCCAACTCCCTTGCCCTGAGTACTTTCTACTCAAAGCATCCGCCACCACATTGGCTTTACCTGGCGTATACTGAATCGCCACCTCGTAGTCTCCAAGGAACTCTACCCACCTGCATTGCCGCATGTTCAAGTCCTTTTGATCCAAGAGATACTTCAGGCTTTTATGATCCGTGAAGATCTCCAACTTTGCACCATAAACATAATGCCACCATATTTTCAATGCAAAAATTACCGCCGCCAACTCCAAGTCATGGACGGGGTAATTCCTCTCATGAGGCTTCAACTGTCTAGACCCAAAAGCTATCACCTTGTCATGCTGCACCAAAACGCAACCCAAACCGCATCCCGATGTGTCACTGAAGATCTGAAATCCCTCGGTCCCTTGCGGTAGACTTAGGATTGGAGCCATCATCAGTCTCTCCTTCAGTGCCTCAAATGCTTGGCTGCACTCTTGAGTCCAAACAAACTTATGATCTTTACGAGTGAGTGAGGTGAGGGGTAGAGCTATCCGCGAAAAATTCTCCACGAACCTCCTGTAATACCCGGCTAGTCCAAGAAAACTTCGGACCTCCGCTACGGTCCTCAAAACCGGCCAATCTCTGCTGGCTTCCACTTTTGTTGGATCCACTGCCACCCCATCCCCACTAATCACGTGGCCCAAAAATGCCACCTTCTCTAACCAGAACTCGCACTTGGAGAACTTTGCATACAACTTATTCTCCCTCAACACTTGCAAGACCACTCTCAAGTGTGTCTCGTGCTCCACTTCCGATTTGGAATACACCAAGATGTCATCAATGAAGACAACCACAAAAGAATCCAAGTATTCCCGAAATACTCGATTCATAAGATCCATGAACACAGATGGTGCGTTCGTCAGCCCGAACGGCATCATCGTAAACTCAAAGTGTCCATACCTGGTACCAAAGGCAGTCTTGGGTATGTCCTCATCCCGAATTCGTAGCTAATAATAGCGTGACTTCAAGTCCAGTTTTGAATACACCATTGACCCTACCAATTGGTCGAACAAGTCATCTATCCGAGGAATCTGATACTTATTCTTGACGGTCAATTTATTCAGCTCTCGGTAGTCTATGCATAGGCGCATGCTACTGTCTTTCTTCTTTACAAACAACATCGGCGCACTCCACGGTGAAGAACTGGGTCTAATATACCCTTGCTCCAACAATTCCTGTAACTGTACTTTAAGTTCAGCCAACTCCCTTGGTGCCATCCTAAACGGAGGACGTGACACCGGCCTAGCCTCCGGCACTAACTCGATCGAGAAATCGATCTCCCTCCGAGGAGGCGCTCCAGGGAGTTCATCCGGAAACACATCCTTGAACTGTGCTACTACGGGCACTTCCTCAATAGACAGCTGGGAGAGATGAACCTCCAATAACGCTACAAGCGATACACCACCCTGGTTAACCGCCTGCATCAACTGCATGGCCGAAATCAGGGAACATGCCACTCCACAAAGGCCCTCAAATTTGACCTTCGCCTGCCCTTTGCTCCTTAGGGTCACTACCTTAGTTAGGCAGTCAATACTGGCGCGCTGCTCTGCAAGCCAGTCCATGCCCAAAATGACATCGAACTCAACCAATGGTAAAATCGCTGCTACCAAAACGAAGTCAACTCCGTCCAACTCCCAACAGATGTGCCCTTTGGCCCCGGTGGTCATAGATGACCCATTGGGCATGCGCACTTTCAACTCTGCGTCCGCCGAGAAAGACACAACTCCTATTCTCCGAATGAGGCTCTCCGCAAGAAAGGAGTGCGATGCTCCCGTATCAAACAATGCCCTAGCGGGGTATCCGGAAACTAAAACGAAGCCTACAATAAAGACATCACAAAAAAGGTCTAAAAGTATGAAGCACAAAATTTCAACTTAAATTTTCTTCATACCTGTCACCACATCGGTTTGGCGGATCGCTTCTTGCTGTCCAAGTTTCTAAGCCCTTGGTTGCACCGGTTGGAACCGAGAAGCACTCGACTCCGCCATCTTCCCTTTCTCTACAGCACTGGGGCCGGAGCGCACAGTCTGCTCCTGCCTTGCCTCTTGCCCCGCTCCTCCTTGGGGACAAACACGAGTTATGTGTCCCACCTTACCGCAGTTGTAACACGTCGGCGGTCCCCTAGAGTGAGAACCTTCAGGCGTCCAATTGCTCTTCTCACCGGATCTGGAAGTGTGAGGCTTCTTCCTCCACCTACTCCCTTCAGACTTACCATGGGATTGGGAAGGCTTCCCTTCCCCTTGCTTGGGAGTAAAACCCTTACGGCGTTGGGTTCGCTCCAGATCACTTTCCAAAATCCTGGAAGCCTCAACTAGTTCATTAAATCCAGCCCACTTCATGGAAATGAGGGGTTGCCTCAGATTCTCCCTCAGCCCCTGGTAGAAGAGGTTATCCCTCTTTACATCATCCGCCATCGTCGTTCCCGCGTAACGACCCAAACGGGTGAACTCCTGCACATACTCGTCCACCGTCTTGTCTCGCTGCATCAAGTGCAGAAACTGCCTTTGAAGGGACAACCTTGTAGAAACTGGAATGTACCTCTTAAGAAAAGCATCCCCAAACTCCTCCACTGACGGGTTGCGTCCCGAGAACTGGCGGCCGCTATGGCTCACCCACCACAATTTGGCATCTCCTTCCAACATGAAAGCCACATACTCAGCTTTCTTTTATTCTGGCGTCTCTGCCGCCCTCAAAAGCTCTTGAATGCGAACCCACCAATCCTCCGCATCCGTTGGCGTACCAACTCCCTTGAATGACGGGGGATGGAAGCTCAGGAAATACTTCATGTGTCGGTCTCCATGTCCGACAACCATCCTTTCCGCCAAAGGCTCCACTTGTCTGGCTTCTCCTCCTGGCACGGCCGTCGCCATATCGGGTGTAGCAGGGGTTGCTACATGAGCTGCTGTCGCTGCAGCTTGGGCTGCCTCCATCGCTTCTGCAAGCATGCGGCATAAGTCGGTCGGGTTTACACCCGTGCCCAAAAGACCTGGAGCAGTGGCACTGCTCGCCGAGAGTTCCTCTCTTGCTCTCGACGTACCCGCCTCGTTGCTTGCACTCTTCAAGAAAATAAGAAACAAGGAATCAGTCTCTAAACTCAAGACTTGAACATAAGGACACTCATGGTCCCGCGTTACTCTTATGTGGATAACTTCTCTACGCAATGACCTTGAATCTAACCTCCCTATGATACCAAATTGTAACACCTCCCCTGTAATGACCGTATAATATGGGTCTGGCCGGGGCCCCACAACATACGGACGCCACAGCTTTAGTATTATAAGTTGATATAGCTACCCACACTCAAAACACTTTGCACAACGCAGCGGAAACATAAGCAAGACTAGAAGTTATCCACTACTACAAGAGTAAAACCAATGGCCATATGGCCTTACAACAAGTGTCCAAACTCAAATAAGAACAACAGTCATGAATGTGCATAGCACTCCTAGTCTACCTCGGCGTGCAAGCCGGACAACATGAATCTCAAACATACAACATCATATGAGTAGAACTACAAAAGAGAGAAGCACTTCATGAAGTTTAGGCCTTCCTGGCCGGCGAGCTAGCTCCTGCATGCGATCCATGCCCTGTAAAATTTATTAGTAACGTGGGTCAACAAAGGCTGACCTCAAACTGTGTAACAACACATCTCCTCCCGGCCGCCCCTAACGGACCCCGGGGTACCCCTCCAACCTGCAAGTTAGCACTTCGTATGCAATAATCATAAGCAAGAAAAGCTGCTACAGAAACAGGCTTGGATGTCACACACATCATACATGTTCTCTACTGGTTGAGCATATAATAAAAAGGACCTACTTATGCAATCATGTATGCAACAACCCGGGTTTCACACAAGGCACCCTATCGCGTATGCATCTAGCACATCATCACATCATATGGGTACTCAACGATTCCCCATTGGCATATAGCCGCAAACAAAGGGGTAAAACCATTCCCCCCATCGGCACACAAGCCGCCACATGGAACTCTTGCAAAGGCCCCACCTGCTCAAGGTCTTAGACCTGGGCTTGCCTACAAGCTCTGACGTCTCATGTCAGGATTCCAACAAACACAAAACTGACTGATTCTAAGAAGCCTTGCCGGACCCCACCCGCTCATGGCCTCATTGCCCGGGCTTGTTCCCATGCTTGGCATTCTCGTCAGTCTCACAGAAGGGGACTAGTCTCGCCGGGACTCTCTCCACACATGACGTGAACGTCACGGGATAGCCAGCCGACCATGGAGACATAGTCACGCCTTGGCACATCACAAACCAAGACAATTCCACCCTAGTCCCTCATTTGTACTGCAGCGTTCCTACGCACCAAGGAAACATCTACAACTCATGCGGAGCTAACCTTGTCCACCAAGGAAACCATCTACCGTCACGAGGAGCTAACCTTGTCCGGTTCCGACTACACGTACTCACTTGAGAAAAAGGGGAAACACCACCACATCACAAACAACATCTTGCCACGACGGAATCTCTACGAATCCTTAACGTTCGTATGCAACATCACCGAGTCGGACTAACGGTCGTGACTACGGCTTCACCCACCATGCCTAATCCACTAACGGAGCGGATCTCTAATGCAAAATATGTCATGGACGGACTCAATCAACCCAGAGGTTCCTCTTGAACCTTGGCAACCCAAAACCCCTCTCATTTGAGAGTTTGGTGCCCAAAAACTAGAAAGAAAAATAAATGATGCTAAAGACATGCATCCTAAGACCGAGAGGAGAAGTGTCGTTACCTTCCGACTCCTCTTCCTTGCCATGGCAAAATAGCCGGATGAAAACCTTCGCAAAGATCTAGCCTCCACGGATCTGGACTCGGATCGCAATTTGGAGGACCGAAACCTCTCCTACAGCCCAAACCCTCCTTCTCCTTCTTCCTTGCTCTCCCTTCTCTCTAGAAATTTGTAAGAGAAAAGCTTGAAGAAGAATGAGGGTTTCCCACCCTATTCTCGGACTTAACTCCCAAAGAACAGTCCTGAACCGTCAGATCCTAAAATCTGGGAAAGAATGGCCACGATCCGCCTGAAAAATAAAATACCTGGGCCGAACACGGCCTGACACACACCCGTATCCAGGGCCGTGTCCACCATTCGCCATCTCAAATCGACGTGCCTGGAACAGCACACGGGCATCTGACACGCCCGTGTTCGACCCGACACGCCTGTGTCCCTACTAACACGGCCGTGTGGCCGGCCGTGTGCCTCCAACGACACGGCCCCGAAAACCTCCCGAGAAGGGACACGGCCTGGGACACGCCCGTGTGCCAAGCCGTGTGCAAAGTCTCGACACTCGTCGACTGCCTTTGTGTCGACACCAAGGAAAAACGTCGAGTGAAGATCATCGACCAAGCGGGACACGCCCTATGACACGCCCGTGTCACAGGCCGTGTGCCCCAGTCTCGACACTCGACACTCGACACTCGACACTCGTCGAGTGAACATCGTCGACTGAAGCTCGTCGACAGACCCACACGGCCTTGGATACGCCCGTGTCCTAGGCCGTGTGCCTTGTCTTGATACATGGTCGAGCAAAAATGTCGACACCCCAGTCGAGTGTCGACACGGGCTCGACACGCCCTGCGACACGCCCGTGTCGCAGGCCGTGTGCCCTGTCTCGACACATCGTCGAGCGCAAAGTGTCGACCATGCGGCCAAGTCGTCGACACGGCCTGACACGGCCGGGGACACGGGCGTGTCCCGGGCCGTGTGCCCCCTGCCAGAAACCAAAAATTTTCCAAAAACGCACATCGACCCTTTCTCCAAAACTGGGGTGTTACATTAAACCACTCACATATGCAACCTTTTTGAAAGTGATTGTTCCAATCTTTACATTCTCATAGCCTTCAGTCTGGCCACAGTTGGAGTCACCAAAAATCACCTTTGGACCAAGCTTGGACTTGTAGTTTGTTAAGTATCCTTGTTGTCTATCATGTGCTTTGAGCATCCACTATCTAGGTACCACTGTTCCTCTGTGGTAGGATAACCTTTCACCTGAAAAATAAAAGTTAGGTGTTCTTGACCCAGGTAACCTTAGGTCCTTGATTTTTTTACAAATTTAAAACTAGAAATATAGGAACACTCAGGTTGGTTTTTATATCCTAGGGGATGAAATTTCCTAGGTGGAATTATCCATTGGTTAAGTGGGTTAATAAATTCTTTTGATTGATTAAATGTTCTGGGGTAGTTAAATTTCTGTTAATTTGAACTGGGATCGACGAATTCTGATAAATTCGTCGAACTGAGCCCGATGAATAGGGATGAGTTCGTCGAACTCCGCTCAGAGAATGTAAATATTCATTCTCTGTGCCCCAATATCGTCGATCTCGGCTCGATGAACCATATTGGTTTCGTCGATCGTAGTTCAAAGAATAATTATAATAAAAATATGTGTTCGGAGTTCGTCGACTGGTGTTCGACAAACTGTACGCATTTCGTCGATCTGGGTTCGACGAAATCTGTTAAACATTATTATGCTTAAGATTTTTTTGTTCTTTTTCTTGGGTTTTTGTTTTAATTCAGTTGGTTTATTATTCTCTTCTATCTTTTCTTTACCCTTTTCAGATATGAATTTAATGGGGGTTGAAAGTATATTTTTTTGAATTAAATGAGGTTGGCTTGATGAAGCACCCAAGCCCAGCTTGCCATTAAGCCTGACATTAACAGTGCTTGTGATGTCCATCAATTTGATGCTTCTCCCATTTAGGGATTCTTCAAATTGCTTAGCCTCATTTAGTTTAATTTTTAGAGTATTAATCTCTTCAAAAGCTACAACTAGTTTGTCTTTTAGTTCAATATTTTCAGATAACAAATTTTCTTGTTCAATTAGCTTATCTTTGAGAAGTTTGATTTTCTTCTCAGATTTGATCAGATCATTAAATAATAATTTGAATTCAGTTTTAAAATGTTCATAAGTACAATCAAATGAGGATATTACTTGATCCTCTTCAGTCTCAGAATCTTCTGCTTCTGATTCTTTAGCTTTAGATGGATTGCTTGATGCATTGATAGTCATCAAACAAGTTTCTTTACTCTAGCTTCTTTTTCATCTTCACTGAAGCTGGAAGATGATGATTCTTCTTCTGTTTCACTACAGTTTTCTGCAACAAAACATTTTTCCTTCCTCTTATACTTGCTGGAAGAGGGCTTGCTGTAATGTTTCTTGGATTCCTTGTCTTTCCTTTTGTCTTTCCTCTGCTTCTCTGGACACTCAGGTAGAATGTGTCCAGGCTTTTTGCAACCAAAGCAGACAATCTCCTTGGTAGGAGTTTTGTCAAATCTTGGTATGTCATCTTGCCTTGTTGACATTCTTCTGAAGTCTTTCCTAGCCATTTTATAGAATCTTTTGGCTAACAGACTCATCAGCTCTTCATTTGTTGGTAGAGTTTCAGATTCTTCAGATGCCTTAAAAAGAATACTCTGCTCTTTTCTTCCTGATGTAAAAGTCTTCTGCTCGGCTACTTCTCTTGTCTTTATAAGCTGCTCATAAGATTTGAGCTTGCTTAGAAGTGTCTCAGTGGAAATTTCATTCATACTTCTGGCCTCCTTGATTGTCCAAATCCAAGAATCCCATGAGCTAAGGAAGCACATTAGGATTTTGTCATTTATCTCAGTCAGTGAGATATTCTTGTCAAGGTTCTTTAGCTCATTGATGATTAAGCTGAGTCTGTTGTACATGTCAGCTACTAACTCAGATTCATCTTTCTTGAAATTTTCATACTAAGAGATGAGATGAGATCTTCTATCCTTTCTCTCATCAGCTGATCTTGTAACCATTTGGTTTAGAGAGTCTCAAATGCCCTTTGCTGATGTGCATTCAGCAACCTTTGAAAAGATGTCATCAGACATGGTCTGAGCTAGACTGTTCATGGCTTTAGCATCAGCCATCTTCAACTTCTTCTGAGCTTCTGTCCACTCAGGTGGTGGAATTACTGAGGCACTTGTTGAAATTTGTTGAGATTATATTAGCCAGCAGGACACGTATGTGTGGGACCGCGTATTTGGCTTCCCATCGCGTTCCAAGTCTGGGTGTTGACCCCGATGGGCCCCCGTGTGGTGGAATATCCCTGCGGCCTTGTGGTTGGGGTTAATCCCACACCGCATGCAGACTTCTCCCCTTTGTGTTCATGTACCCCGCCACCCTTCATCTCAATACCTGGGTTTTGAGATGAACTAATGAGTTGGCGGGTTCTAACTTGGTATCAGAGTGGGTTGTCCTGCTGCGAGGGTGTGTTGAGATTACATTAGCCAGCAATACACGTGTGTGTGGGACTGCGTATTTGGCTTCTCCATCGTGTTCCAGGTCTGGGTGTTGACCCCAGTGGGGCCCCTTGTGGCGGAATATCCCCACGGTCCTGTAGTTGGGGTTAATCCCACACTGCCTGTAGACTTCTCCCATTTTTGTTCATGTACCCCGCCACCCTTCATCTCAATACCTGGGTTTTGAGATGAACTAATGGGTTGGCGGGTTCTAACTAAGTTGATGTAGAAGGAGTAGGGGGACCTTTCAAAATATAATTATAGATATCTTCATCAATTAAGTTCATGTACAATCTAATTCTTGCCTTCCATATTGCAAACTTATTCAGATTACAGACTAGAGGTATGGTGCTTGAATATTCTTTATTTTGTGCCATGATATAAGAAAGATACTAGAGATCTTTAGATCTATTAAAGATCTTTTGGTTCAGGTGTTAGCCTGTGAAACCAAACAACCTCCCTCTGATACCAATTGAAAGAGATATCAGATATGCTCTGATACCAATTGAATGAGAGGGATAGATCTGTTAACTCTAGAGGGGTGAATAGAGTATTTTAAAACTTTAATAAATTTTTACAATGGATTAAAATATGTAATAAGTATATATATAAAGAGAGATGAAAAAAAAACTATCACAACACAAAAAATAAACAATAGAGTATTCCAAACGACACAAGAAATTTATAGTGGTTCCCCTAAACTTGGGTACATCCACTCTTCTCTCACCCTGGTAGGAATCCACTACAGGTTTTTGATTAGGTGCTCTGCCACCACAGGTTTTTGCACAAGTGCCCTGTCACCACAGGTTTTTGCTCAGGTGCCCTGTCACCACAAGATTTATTTTTTCAAGGGAGATCTCACAACCCTTTTGAGCTTTTGATCAGGCACCCAAAAACCAAACTAAGTCTTTTGATTAGGAGACTTAACAATCAAGGGGTTAACTTTTGAAGGGAGTTATAACCCTGTACACAGTGGGAAAAATAAAATTGATGATGTCTTCTCTTTCTCAAACAACTGAGAAGACTTTAGTGGATGATGTTGTCAAAGCTCCCCCTGAGATGTAAAATGGTTCAGGAAGATGTGAGCTTTGCATAGGCTGTAGGGCTTGATGAAGATTCTCAAAAACTTCTTGAACTGATGTAGATGAATTGTCCTTTTGAAGTCTGAAGCAGAAACTAAAGAAGACTAAAGATTTTGTGTCTTGTTGTTCTTCTTCAATTTCCTGTAGGAGGCAATCCTTTTCCTCTGTAAAACTTGTATCAGCTGTTCTATGAAAAATCTCTTGTCAATCCTTCCTACTACTTGTAGTCTTAAAGAGAAGAATTTTCTCTTTTATATTCTGAAGGATTTCTGCCATTTGAAATTTGAATTCCTGAATTAATGCTGGAATCCTGGGACTTGAACGGCTGAAAATTATCTTAAATGCATTTCCTTAACTGTCTCAGTAAATAAGTTAAATAATTACTCTGAGAAATCCATAATTAATGTTGTCAAGCAATGACTATATTCTAGAGAATATGGGCATTAATTACCAGAGAATTACTGCATTAGAATAATCCAAACTGAAATTAAACTGAGAGAAAACGCCAAAATTAATACTGAGAGAAATCGTCGAACTCAGGACAGATTTCGTCGAGCTGAGAAATTTTCTTCGTCGAGCTGAGCTCAAAGAAAAGTTGATCTGAAAAAATAGACTTTCAAAGCTGAGCTTCAAGTTCGTTGACCAGAGAAAGAAGTTCGTCGACCAGAGAAAGAAGTTCGTCGACCAGAGAACTTGAGAGAAGAGGGAAGATCATCGACCTGAGCTCTAAGTTCGTCGAGCTCAACTCAGAGTAGGGACTCTGAGTTCGTCGATCTGCTATCGATGATCGTCGAGCTGAGTTTGAAGAACTTCGAACTAATTCTCTTAACTCTTAATGACTGTCATTCTTCTAAGTCTGGATCTTTGATTTCTTTTGAGGGCTGGATCAATGTCTGTCTAATCTAGTCAAACTGACCTAGACCTTAGAACTGACAAAATGACCCTAGGCTATACATGGAGGGTCAATAACCTAATAGTGAACCTAGCCCAAATCCAAACTAGGGATCCAACACTCTCCAAGTGGGGTTGAAGTGGTGATATTGATGAACTTTTGATCTTTTTCTTCAATCGGCTCATCCAAGTTTAATTCCTTTATGCTTGAATCTGCATCTTCAATAAACATACTAGAAGAGCTACCTTGTAGCAAGCTCCTCTCATCAAATACAACGTGAATAGATTCTTCTACAATCAGAGTTTTCTTATTAAAAATCTTATATGTCTTACTATGACTACAATAGCCTATGAAAATACCTTCAAAGCTCTTTTCACTAAATTTAGTGGTGTGATACTTACCATTGTTAAGGATGAAACAACTACTACCAAAAATTCTAAAATATGAAATAATTGGTTTCCCGCCCTTTAGTAATTCGTAAGGTGTTTTATTATGGTTTTTATTTATGAGGGCTAGATTTTGTATGTGGCATGCAGTGTTGACGGCTTCAGCCCGGAAATATTCGGGTAGTGAGACATCACTCAACATGGTTCTGCATGCCTCTATGAGTGTTCTATTCCTTCTCTCATCTACTCCTTTCTGTTGAGGAGTACGAGGAGAGGAAAACTTATGAAAGATACATAGTCTTTCACAGAATTCTGTCATGACCCCAGACTTGAACTCTGTTCCATTGTCACTTCTGATTTTGACTATGGAACAGTTGTATTCATTCGGGACCTACTTGACAAAATTAGTAAAGATATCAAAAGTATCTGACTTGTGTTTTAGAAACAACACCCACACCAAGCGAGAGTAATTATCGACAATGACCAATGTATAATCTTTACCTCCCAAACTTCTAACTTGCAGTGGACCTAACAAGTCCATGTGAAGTAGGTGTAAACACCTATTAGAGTATTTGCCAATAATGCTTTTAAAGGTAGCCCTAGTTTATTTGCCTTTTACACATGCGTGACAAGGTCTATCTTTAACGCACTTGACATTTGGGGCATCTCGTACTAAATTAAGAGAAAATAATTTATTAATAGTTTTGAAATTTATATGTGCTAATCTCTTGTGTTATTGGTCAGCAAGAGACACATTATCTTTTGCCAAAAAGCACACTGACATAGAAGATTCTATGCAAATAAAATTTAAACAAAATATATTCCTACTACGAGTGTCTGATAGAATCGTTTCCAAATTATCTACTGATTTTATCAAGCACTTGTCTGCATGAAATTCTACTATGTATCCTTTATCGCAGTGCTGGTTTTTGCTTATAAGATTGTGTTCCAATCCTTCAACGTAAGCCACATCTAAGAAAGATACACTACCATTAGTAATCATACCATAGCCTTTTATAATTTCTCTGTCAGATCCTCTAAAGATGACCTTTGGCCCGTTCATGACTGAAGAATAATTCTGGAGTAGGATTCTAGTCCTGGTCATATGCCGAGAGCATCCACTGTCAAAATACTAGATCGGATTTTTGGTGGCCTTTAGACATACCTACATTCATAAATCAGTTTGCCTTAGGAACCCAAACTCGTTTGGGTCCTTGGTCTCTAGTTAGCACTCCCCCTACGTGTGTTAACATTGTGAGTGGTCTTTCTCGCATTATTAACTTGATGAGTTACATAATACCTGTGGTTAAACCAACAATCTATAGCAAAGTGACCAACTTTGCCGTAACACCAACAGTCAAACATGTTGTATCTTTGTCTAAAGTTCTCCTGCTTGACCTTTTGAGAGTGTGATCTAGCAGGGGCAGCAGGCTTGGAGGTAGAAGCTTCGTGGTGATGAAACTCACATGACTTCTTCTCCTTAAGAGGCTTTTCCACAACGAGTTTTACTTTTGGAGCTTTCTTGATGTTATGACCATGACTATAAGGGTCATAGCTCTGAAGAGTGATCTCCTCATAAGGTTCCTTGAAGACACTTTCACCAAAGTTCCGGGGACGGGTCCATCCTTGGTATAGAGACTTGGGCTCTACATAAGTAGGTCTAGCAAAGTGACCGTAGGAGTAATCAAGATCAAATTCGTTAGTTGGAAAGATAACCTTTTTGAATGAAGTTTGATCTTGAGGAGCTTTCCCCTTCTCCTTGACCAAAGCTTTCTTGGCGGCCTAATTCTTCCATTGAGCCTTATTTCTCCTACAAGATTTACTAAGAGCATCCACATGGCCTAAGCCAGCACCTTTGGCCTGAGTAGAGAACTCAGCAACAAACAGAAGGACTGTCTTGGGATTGGAAAAACTTTCAACAAGTTTCTTTTCAGCTGCAAGTTGTTCTTTCAGTTCCTTGATGATTTTCTCCTTTAGATCTAGGTGCTCGAGAGCCTTATTATATTTTTCAATAGCAGCATTGAAATTCTCTCTGAGTGAGTCCATCTTTGCGACTTCCTCTCTCAAAGTGCTGTCTTCAGCCTTAAGTGATTTAATCTCCTTGGCCTGAGTTTTCATAACTTTTCGACATTTGTCGTAAGCCTTGATTAACTCTTTATATTGAGCCATGCGTTCGGACTCATCATCAGAAGAGCAGTCCTCATGATCATGATCAGAAGCATCTGATTCTGAGAGAGGAGTGTGAGAGTTTACCTTCCTAGTGCACTATGGCTCTTCTTCCTCGTTCGACTGTGCCATTAGCCCAAAGTAGGCTTCCTCTTCATCACTTGACTCAGATGAGTGTAGCTGATCTTGCCCTTCTTGGCTACCAGGCTTCTTTTAATTTTCTTCTTATTATAAGAAGATTTCTTCTCCTCTCTTCTTCCACCCTCCTTCTTGTGAGGGCAATCAGCTATGACGTGCCTTGACTTATTGCAATAATAACAAATAATGTCAGAAGAAATATGTTTGTTCTGTTTAGAGTTATACATATCTTGGCTACTTGAGCCTTTCTTGTGATGATCACCATCATGACGTGATCTTCTGAACGAGGCATCTTTGCCTCTCCACTATTTCTTCTTGTTCAAGAACTTCTTGAACTGCCTTGAAAGAAGAGAAAACTCTCCTTCAAAAAGCTCTGAGTCTGAGGTACTTGGCACTGAAGCTTCTTCTTCACTCTCTTCCTATGTGGGGGCAGGAGATGCAGCTTTTGACTTCCTTGGAATTTCTACCTTTAGAGCGACAGACTTCTCCTTGGAAGAAGACCGACTCTTCTCTTCTTCAGCTTTTCTTGAATTTATTTGCTGCTCATAGGACATAAGCTTTCCAAAGAGATTCTGAGGGTCAGTCTCTGCCAGCTTACTAAACTCCCAAATTACACTGACTTTGTTATCGCATTCCTTAGTAAGGGACCTCAGAAATTTATCATTCAGTTATCCATTAGTGAAGACCCGACCATAGACTCTTAGGCCGTTAACAATCTTGAAGAAGATTTTAAATATATCAGTAATAGAATCCTTGGGACCTTGTCTGTATGCCTTATATTTCTGATTTAGGAGGGATCTCCTGTCATCCCTAACCTCTTCAGCACCTTCCATCAAGACGATGAGAGACTGCCACATATCCTTGGCGGATTGGTAGTGAATCTGATTCTACAACATAGAGTCATCGACTGTAATTGTGATGATATTTTTGGCTTTCTTGTCTAAAGAGACAAGTGCAATCTCATCCTTATCAAGATCCATTAGTTTCTTTGGAACTTTTTTGGTGGGATCAATAGTGGATACCATCATAAGAACAAAGGGTCCTTCTTCCACAATCATAAAAATTCTTGGACCCACAGCTTCCATGAAAAATTTAATTTTTTTCTTTTTACATATGAAAGTTTGTCTTTATGCATAAAGGAAGCTTAGCAAGATCCTTGGTTCTGTCCATGATTGAATCACTCAAAAGACAACTATGAGTAGATATGTTCAAGATGTTAACCTTTTGATGAATAACCTCCCTCTGATAACAATTGAAAATGTTTAAGTTGTCAACCTAAATCACCTAAAGGGGGTGGATAGGTGAGTTCTGCGTCTTTTTGCGGAATAAAAATTTGAGCGAGCGATGCACAAAAAATAAACAAGCATACACAGACGACACCAAGAATTATAGTGGTTACCCAACCTTGGGTACATCCACTTTTCACCTCACCGATCTAGCAACACACTAGACTCGGTTACTCCACTATTCCAGGTTTGAAAACAATCCTACCACTCAGATCAAAGTTCTTACAACTCGATCCCTCAAAACAGGATTTACACTCGGAAGAGAAACTTCCTACAAAAATCTCGGAGAGCAAAGCTCCTACAACTCGGAGAAGAATCTCCTACAAGAATCAAATGATATACAAAAATGTATACAAATAGTATTATTCCAGATTTGAATCTTCAGCCGTTATTCCTTCTTAAACTTTGAAGCTCTATCAGAAATAGATCGAAGAAGACACGGCTAAATCTCTGGATCTGAAAGCTTTGGACTCAGCACGATCAAGGAAAGAATCTGTCGATGTAGAAAATCTTGATCTGCTGAATCTCTTGTTCTGAATCTCTGGATCGAAAGAAGATCGGTGATGAAGGTGATGAACAGCGGCGACTCCCGATTTATAAAGAGAATTTGTGATTCAAAATACTTAGGTTTTTCTTCTTATGGTTGGTCGATTATGATAAGACCTTTTATAGGACTTGCCTAACGGTCATAATCTCATTAAATGCATGACACGTGCACCAATCAAGTGGTAATCATGTTTGAAATTACGTCTATCAGGACTTAAGAAAAATTCAGAAAACTGAACTGCATTTCTCGAGAGGAATATGTGTACTCGATAAAATGTTTTCTGTTTCTCGAGAAGAACTATGAGGTTCTCGAGAAAAGTACTTAGGAAAAATATGGAAGCGGAAATCAGCTATCTCGAGAATGAAAGTAAGTACTCGAGAAGAATAAATTTTTGTTCTCGAGAAGAAGTATCCTAGAACTCGAGAACAAGGAAGCATCTTGAGAAAAAAGTTCTGACCCTCGAGAAGAGTATTCAAGGTCTCGAGAAAAAGGTTTCTGGTTCTCGAGAACTATGTATGGCCTTCTCGAGAAAAATCTTTTGCTTCTCGAGAAAAAGACTTGATAAAAATGTAAATGTGGAACTTAGGTATCTCGAGGAAGAGAAGAAGTACTCGAGAAAAATAAACTTCTGTTCTCGAGAAAATTATTTTGTTACTCGAGAGGAATAATGCATCTCGAGAAAATAAACTTGTTACTTGAGAAGAGAAACGGTTACTCGAGAAGTAATACTGACCTTCTCGAGAAATAACATGTGGCTTCTCGAGAAAAAGGCTTAGAAAAATATTTTGACTGGAAATGAGGTAACTCGAGAAGGAAAGTCATGTAGTACTCGAGAACACATGGATTTCTCGAGAACAACAATAAGTTTTCTCGAGAACAGCTTCTGCAACTCGAATACATGACTGTTCTTACTCGAGTATAATCTGTAACGTCCCGAATCTCTCTAGGCCCCTAGTGTGTGTGTTTTGAGTCAGGAGGGTTGACTTGAGTCCTGAGAGTGCAGGGAATTGGACTGCACTTGTGGAGAAGTGGAGAATCAGTGTAAAAAGGAGGTGACACGGGTAGGGACACGGCCGTGTGCCTACCCGTGTGCGTCGAATTGAGCTCGACGAGCCGTGTCGAGATCGTCGAGCTGTGTCGACACCAAGTGACACGGGTAGGGACACGGCCGTGTGCCTACCCGTGTGCGTCGAGTTGAGCTCGACGAGCCGTGTCGAGATCGTCGAGCTGTGTCGACACCAAGGGACACGGGTAGGGACACGGCCGTGCGCCTACCCGTGTGCGTCGAGTTGAGCTCGACGAGCCGTGTCGAGATCGTCGAGCTGTGTTGACACCAAGGGACACGGGTAGGGACACGGCCGTGTGCCTACCCGTGTGCGTCGAGTTGAGCTCGACGACCCGTGTCGAGATCGTCGAGCTGTGTCGACACCAAGTGACACGGGTAGAGACACGGCCGTGTCCCTACCCGTGTGCGTTGAGTTGAGCTCGACGAGAAGTGTCGAGAGGCAACCCGAGAAGTACACGGCCAAGCACACGGCCGTGTCATAGGGACACGGGTCGGGACACGGGCGTGTCCCTACCCGTGTCAAGTGTTGAACCGACATGGAAACTGTCGTTGCCGCTTCGCCAGGCAGGACACGGGTAAGGACACGGCTGTGTCCCTAACCGTGTCACATTTTATATATATAGGGGAGAGAAAACCCTAGCCGTTTTCATTCTCTTTTCTTCCCCTATTTTCTGTGAGATCTCCTGTGAGAGGGAAAACTGCAGGAGCAAGTCCTACTGGAGGAGATTCGCCATCGCCGTGAAAGGGAAAATGCCGCCAAGGAGAACTACGAGATCCATGGCTAGAAATGGTGGTACCGCTGGAGCCGATGTGAGTTTTCTACCCTCTCCCTTGGTGCTAGATCTATAATTATTTCCCTAGGCGAGACATCGACTCAAGAGAGTCCTGATGGTGAGGAGGAGTTTTCTAGGAAAGGTCATGCTAAGACTTGTGTCTTAGGTTTTAGATCTCTTCAACCACGCCCTTTTTCAATGGATGATAAGGGATGGTTTCGTGAAGGGTTTTGGCCTCTTGAGGGTGAATAAGGGAGGAGGTTTTCTGGAATGATTTTGGAAGATCGCCTTGAGGAGGAAGATGAACCGATGCCGTTCATTCCGCCTTAAGATGCGTGCAGAATCTGTATTCTGCGCGCAGCGAACTTCGTGACCATTTTTAAGTGTGTTATGGCCAGACCTGGGCTTTTGACTAAACACGAAAGTTGAAGCCCTTGAAAATACCTTTCCAACGAGTGGTTGCACGACTTCCGGTGAAGTCTGTAGCCACGGGAAAATCCAAACGAAAATGGTGTTTAATAAATCCTGCATGCAGAAACTGTGTTCTGTACGCAGCGGACTTCAAGTCCGATTTCAAATAGGATAATGTCAAATCTGGGTTGAGCTCTGAATATGAAAGATGTAGTCCATGGAAATACCTTTCCATCGAGGGGTTACACGACTTCACCGGATTCCTGCAGCCTCGGGAATCTCCGGTCGAAGTTGCTGACCAGATTCAACCTGCGCCTAAATTCTGGGCTTAATGGAAAAATGGATTTTGATTCGGTGAAATTATTAACGCAAGATACTTGCCTTGGATGAACCCTTATGATTAATCATTTGTTGTGTGATTGAAGTATCTTACTAATCGCATTTCATATTACCAAATTGTGAAACAAACTTGTTTAAAAGAATTGAACTGGTAGGAATTGAAAGATTGAATATGGTGCACTTCATGTTTAAGTTATGATATTACTAAAAAGGAAGATGTGATAGATCTTATATGCGCATCACGTTATTTTACATTGTCATCATTTGGGAAGTCATATAGATGATTAGATCATGGCCATGGATATGTTTGATTAATGAAATGAGTCTAGTGGACCAATACTTAGAGCGTTGTCTCCCTACGGGTAGTATTGTGAAGGGATGTAAGTGCGGGGTTGACCACCACTTGTTTTGGTTGTGTTGAGATAGGGTGCGGATGGATGGTTGGGCTGTGCCCTCGTGTTTACTTCCGAGGCCCCTTCCATGTTGTGTTGATATGGTGTTTGCATGTGGTGTGAGTCGACACGCGGTGTCGTAATCCCGGGTTAAGGATAGTGTGGCAGGTCTACGGGCTCGCCAGTCGTCACACCGACGGGAGTTGGCAGTTAGACTTGGTCGGTTTGGGCTGTGTCCTCGGTGTTCACGTCCCGAGGCCCCTCCGGCCATGTGAACGGTTGGGCTGTGTCCTCGTGCTTTCTTCCGAGGCCCCTTCCGGGTCACGCAAGGCCAGTTCGGGCTGTGTTCTTGGTGCACATCTACCCAAGACCCCGCTGGGCCATAGTACGCAGGGGCTCCGCTGTTGTGTTCTTAGCGTTGAGGCGTACGGAGGCCTAGGTGAAGTAGTGTGATACCCGCCTAGTAGTAGAAGTGCCCGTTCTACTGTCACCGCCTGGCCACGGCGGCTGATGCCTGAGAGGTTAGCTACCTGCTCGAAAAGTGGGAACTACAGTCTGTGTCGACATAGCAATTGCATGGGTGTGCATGGGTGAGTCATTGCATAGCATTCATAGCATTTCATATCATTGCACAACAAGATCCTCATCGTATAAGTTTGTATGGGCACTCTTATACGATGAGTTACTTTTATGTAACCCGATCCTTAACTTATAAGTTTGTATGGGCATTCTTATAAGTTAAGTTACTTCCTGCTCTTACTTATACTTGCTAGTTTACTTGTAGCTCTTATATAA
Organism: Platanthera guangdongensis; assembly: GCA_039583875.1. NCBI lineage: Eukaryota > Viridiplantae > Streptophyta > Magnoliopsida > Asparagales > Orchidaceae > Platanthera > Platanthera guangdongensis. Next base: position 117,574,148 of record CM077162.1, on the reverse strand, counting down.
ATGCTGATAGTGATACTGTTTCTCTTACTCTACTGCCACCTGTTTGTACATGTCATACACTTATAAATATTGTACCCTTGTTTCTCTTTCTCCGCCCGGTGCCGAGGAGTCGCCGGGGGAGCGGATGTGAAACCACTTAGTCGTTTCGACTAACGGTTGCTACGTCTTCCTTTTTAGGAGGTCACGCCGCAGGTAGAGCAGCCGCAGACTACGCAGCAGGACAGCCAGGCCAGGACGACAGGGCCTGATGTGACGGTGCCGTCGATACCGTCTGTTACTGATGTTAGTATTTTTATTACTCTGATGTAGCCCGTTTGGGCAATGATTAGCTGTACTCTGATATTTTGTAGAAGCATGTTTTAGCTTCTCATTATTGATGTTTTGGACTTTATATACTTAGTGTGGATTTTGACTTCTCTTGCTTATTTATTTGGTTGGGTTGGCATGATATATTGATATGGTTTCAGCCGGCGGAATAGGCGTCTTGTGGTACAGGTTAGCCCGTGTGCTAATGCTACCGCAAGGCGGCTGTTCCGGGCATAAGACTCCCTCTTTGTGTCGTGTTTTGGGATCCGGGGAGCGGGGGTCTTACAAATGGTATCAGAGGGAGGTTTCGATCCTCCGACCTGTGGGTTATGGGCCCACCACGCTCCTCAAATGGTATCAGTTTGCCACGATCCTCAACTAAGAAGTCATTCAACAATGGTGCCACCCCCGTTTGGTTAGTCAGTTTGGGGACAAACTGACTTAGCGGAAGCAGTGGTGTGCCCATATGTAATTCACATTAAGTTTGTCCAACTTTGACCTTAAGTTTAGCCAACCTGACCACAAATTTGTCGTGTATGTGTAGGTTCCACTGCATGTTGAGCCAATGGGGGGTACTCCTACCCCTCCCATACCCACTCAGTTCCAACAGTCTGAGTTGGGGCAAACGCTTACCGCCATTCTTGATGCTTTTAAGGCACAGCAGGCTCCGGTGCAACAACAAGCCCCGAGCTCCAACTGGCTGAGCACCTTCCGGGCTCTCTCCCCTCCCGTCTACCTTGGGACGAAGTCAGTCGTACGTACAGAGGAATGGCTAGACACGATAGAAGAGTTGCTGGCTGGTATCCGTTGCCCGGCCAACATGGCAGTGACATTGGCAGTGTCCGTCTTGGACTTACATGCGAAGAGGTGGTGGAAGTCCCTCATGGGCTCTACCTTCCAAGGCCGGATCTACACAGAGATAAGTTGGAGTGAATTCTCGGGTGTTTTCTTGGAGCACTTTATCCCTACATCGGCCCGAGATGAGCTTGAGCAGAGGTTCCTTCTACTAAAGCAGGGATCAAAGTCGGTTACAGAATACCAGCGGGAATTCCAGCATCTCGCAAGGTTCGCAGACTCTTATGAGTTGGATGACAGAGGTTATGCCAAGCGCTTCTATAAAGGGCTGCGAGATCCCCTAAGGCAGTCCCTTTTGTTTATAGCGGATGGTAGCTTGGCAGAGATCATTGATATGGTGAAAAGATTGGAGGCGGACCACCTGGGTTGTAGTAAGAGGCCTGCGGAGGACGTGATGGAAGCCGGCCCAAGTAATAGAAGGAGACGGGACTTCAGAGGAGGAAGAGGTTATCAAAGAGGTGGCGGGCGTGTCCACCGAAACTATAGGGTGGAGCATCCAGTTCCGCAGCCGCCTGCGTTGCCTCCACCCCCACAGCATCAGCGATTTCAACAACCTGAAGGGCGTCGTGGTCTGGTGTGCTTCGAATGCAACCAGCCGGGCCACATCCGGCGTTTTTGCCCGCAGCTATATGGGAACGCCCCTCCTGCCCTCCCTCCTGCTCTCCCTCCTGCTCTCCCTCCAGCAGCTCCACGAGGGTGGGGTTATATGCGCGGTCGAGGACGAGGACCGCCAAGAGGAAACCCCGGACCGGTCCGGGATCAGGTGTACGCGCTTGACATGGCGCAGGAAAGGAACCCACAAGATGTGATTGCAGGTATGATTTAATTAATTTACATATTTGCATGATCTAGCTTGAATTGATTAGAACTTACTAGCCACTAGCAATAAGTTTTGGTTGTTGGTACTTAGGCACCGTGATTATTGGCGGGAAGACAGCCTATGCGCTGTTCGATACCGGTGCCTCACACTCCTTTGTGTCCGAGGATTTCATAAAAGACATGGGGGATGTACAGTACTTCACTGGCATAGCCCGACGTGTACGCCTTCCGGACGGCTCAGAGATGATCGCAACCGCCAAGTGCGAGTTGGAGTTATTTATTGATGGGAAGGCCTTTGATACGCCGGCCACGGTTCTGAGAATGCCAGAGTTTGACATCATTTTGGGCATGGCATGGCTGGACTGGCACTTCACGAGGATCGACTGCGCGGAGAAACGGATCTATTTGAGGCATGGAGACTCTGACGTCATCTTCCAAGGTATTGGCTTCGCGCCACGTATGATATTATCTTCTATTCAGGCTGTAAAGGCTCATATGAAGGGGGATGAGGTCTTCATGATCTGGTTCGAGTTGAAGGAAGCAGCGTTGGAATTAAAGGATGTACGGGTAGTGCGGGATTTTCCTGAGGTATTTCCTGAGAAGCTACCAGGATTACCTCCGCATAGAGAGGTTGACTTCCAGATCAATCTAGTACCAGGTGCCAAGCCTGTATCCAAGGCTCCGTACAGAATGGCTCCGAAAGAACTCGCGGAGTTTAGAGTTCAATTGCAAGAACTGGTGGATTCAGGGTTCGTTCGCCCCAGTTCATCACCATGGGGAGCCCCTGTGCTGTTCGTGAAGAAGAAGGATGGAACACTGCGATTGTGTATAGATTATCGGGAACTCAATCGGTTGACGGTGCGGAACACTTATCCGCTACCGCGGATCGATGAGTTGTTCGATCAACTAGTGGGAGCATATTGGTTTTCTAAATTGGATTTGCGCTCCGGATACTATCAGTTGAGGATACATGAGGGGGATATTCAGAAAACAGCATTCAGTTCGAGATATGGTTTGTATGAGTTCACAGTAATGCCGTTTGGGCTCACAAATGCCCCTTCGGCCTTCATGAGTTTGATGAACAAGGTGTTTGAACCGTATTTGGACATCTTCGTCATTGTTTTCATCGACGACATCTTGGTCTACTCAAAGACGGAGGAGGAGCATGTCGAGCACCTGACCTTGGTTTTGAAGAAATTGAAGGAGCACGCCTTGTATGCCAAGTTTAGCAAGTGTGAATTCTGGCTTAAGGAGGTTGCCTTCTTGGGGCATGTGATCAGTGGAGCAGGATTAGCTGTGGATCCAGCTAAGGTGCGGGCCGTGAAGGAGTGGTCGCCCTTGAAGTCGGCGGCCGATGTACGAAGCTTTCTTGGACTTGCTGGCTACTACCGCAAGTTCGTGAAAGGATTTTCCAAGATTGCCCTTCCTCTTACCTCCTTGACGAAGAAGGGTGTGCCATTTGAGTGGATGCCTCAATGTGAAGCAGCATTTCAAGAGTTGAAGGATAGGCTTACCTCCGCCCCCATCCTTGCACTTCCGTCGGGGAAGGAAGGATTTCAGGTTTACACGGACGCATCATATCAAGGGATGGGTGCGGTGCTGATGCAGCACGGGCATGTGATCGCTTATGCTTCAAGGCAGTTAAAGAAACATGAAATCAATTACCCGGTTCATGATTTGGAGTTGGGAGCAGTGGTGTTCGCTTTGAAAGTCTGGAGGCATTATTTATATGGCGTGCACTGCGAGATCTTTTCCGATCACAAAAACTTGAAGTATGTTCACACTCAGAAGGAGTTGAACCTGAGACAACGGCGGTGGTTGGAATTTCTATGCGACTACGAGTTCACCATGAACTACCACCCCGGGAAAGCGAACTCGGTAGCCGATGCCTTGAGTAGAAAAGTGTCAGGCTCTAGCCCAGAGTCTCGGCTGATGAGCATGGAGTTGGCTCGGATGATCGAGGAGATGGAACTTACTCTAGTATTCAAGGATCCTTCGGCAGAGTATGCGGAGTATTTGGCCAACATGAGCATAGTTTGTGATATCCGAGACCGGATTCGGGTGGAGCAAGGAATGGATGCGGCCTTGGCCCCGACAATCAAGGCAATTGAAGATGGGACCACCGATGAGTACACACTCAAAGACGGCCTCATTTATTTTCGTGGCCGACTCTATATTCCCAAGGGCGGCAAAATTCGGGAGGATATCTTGAGAGAGGCACATTCCTCTCAATATTCAGTGCACCCTGGTATTGCTAAGATGTACGCCGAATTGCGGAAGACCATGTGTTGGCCGGGAATGAAGAAGGATGTTCGCTACTATGTTACACATTGCGAAGCTTGCCAAAGAGTGAAGGCTGAATGCAGGAGTCCCGGTGGTTTGTTGCAGTCATTGCCCATCCCCGAATGGAAGTTCGAGGATATCTCCATGGACTTTGTTCATGGGTTACCTCGTTCCCGCTCCGGGAATGATTCAGTATGGGTTATTGTGGATCGACTGACAAAGGTGGCCCGGTTCATTCCAATGAAGAAGGAAGCACACGTGGATGTTTTGGTACGCCTTTTTGTGGAGCAATTTGTACGGTATCATGGCGTGCCCAAGACAATTGTTTCGGATCGGGATGGTCGGTTTACATCCAATGAGTGGAAGGCGGTACAGGCGTATTTGGGCTCACGCCTAACCTTTAGTACCGCATTTCATCCTCAGACGGACGGGCAGTCAGAGCGGACCATCAGAACACTGGAGGATTTATTGAGGTTATGTGTGTTGGACAGGGGAGAGCCATGGGAAAGGCTCTTTCCCCTGGTGGAATTCTCTTACAACAATAGTCATCAAGCGAGCATCGGTATGGCGCCCCATGAAGCCCTTTACGGAAGAAGGTGCAGGACTCCCTTGTCTTGGGTGCAAGATGAAGATCCGAAGGCATTGGGAAACGAATACATAGATGATACTGATGCGGCGGTCAGATTGATACGGGATCGCATGTTGGAGGCTCAAAGTCGGCAGACGAAATATTACAATAAAAAGCACCGGATGGTGGAGTTCCAAGTGGGCGAAAAAGTGTTCCTTAAGATTCGGCCGATGCCTGGAGTGTCACGGGTGCGGGGAGTGAAAAAGCTCAGCCCAAGGTATGTTGGGCCTTATACTATACTAGAAAGGATCGGCCCGTTGGCCTATCGGTTGGAGTTACCACCAGAACTAGAAAATCTCCATGACGTGTTCCATGTGTCGTCGCTTCGAAAAGCACTGTTGCGGCCCGACCAGTATATTCCCACTACTGATGGTGCAGTGGCATCAGATAGGTCTGTGCGACTAGAGCCGGTGCGGATTGTTGACAGCGAGACAAGGACTTTGCGCCGCAAAAGTGTACCCTTGGTGAAGGTACTATGGTCGAATCATGGGAAAGAAGAGTACACGTGGGAGCCAATGGATTTAATGCAGCAACGCTACCCGGAGTTGTTTGCTCAAGGTAATCTTATTTAAAAGCATATGTTAAATTTCCTGTTATGCTCTTCTCCCCATAGCCTAAGCCTGATTTCGGGGACGAAATCTTTTATTTTGTTTATAGGATTTGTAACGTCCCGAATCGCTCTAGGCCCCTAGTGTGTGTTTTGAGTCAGGAGGGTTGACTTGAGTCCTGAGAGTGCAGGGAATTGGACTGCACTTGTGGAGAAGTGGAGAATCAGTGTAAAAAGGAGGTGACACGGGTAGGGACACGGCCGTGTGCCTACCCGTGTGCGTCGAATTGAGCTCGACGAGCCGTGTCGAGATCGTTGAGCTGTGTCGACACCAAGTGACACGGGTAGGGACACGGCCGTGTGCCTACCCGTGTGCGTCGAGTTGAGCTCGACGAGCCGTGTCGAGATCGTCGAGCTGTGTCGACACCAAGGGACACGGGTAGGGACACGGCCATGTGCCTACCCGTGTGCATCGAGTTGAGCTCGACGAGCCGTGTCGAGATCGTCGAGCTGTGTCGACACCAAGGGACACGGGTAGGGACACGGCCGTGTGCCTACCCGTGTGCGTCGAGTTGAGCTCGACGACCCGTGTCGAGATCGTCGAGCTGTATCGACACCAAGTGACACGGGTAGAGACACGGCCGTGTCCCTACCCGTGTGCGTTGAGTTGAGCTCGACGAGAAGTGTCGAGAGGCAACCCGAGTAGTACACGGCCAAGGACACGGCCAAGGACACGGCCAAGCACACGGCCGTGTCATAGGGACACGGGTCGGGACACGGGCGTGTCCCTACCCGTGTCAAGTGTTGAACCGACATGGAAACTGTCGTTGCCGCTTCGCCAGGCAGGACACGGGTAAGGACACGGCTGTGTCCCTAACCGTGTCACATTTTATATATATAGGGGAGAGAAAACCCTAGCCGTTTTCATTCTCTTTTCTTCCCCTATTTTCTGTGAGATCTCCTGTGAGAGGGAAAACTGCAGGAGCAAGTCCTACCGGAGGAGATTCGCCATCGCCGTGAAAGGGAAAATGCCGCCAAGGAGAACTACGAGATCCATGGCTAGAAATGGTGGTACCGCTGGAGCCGATGTGAGTTTTCTACCCTCTCCCTTGGTGCTAGATCTATAGTTATTTCCCTAGGCGAGACATCGACTCAAGAGAGTCCTGATGGTGAGGAGGAGTTTTCTAGGAAAGGTCATGCTAAGACTTGTGTCTTAGGTTTTAGATCTCTTCAACCACGCCCTTTTTCAATGGATGATAAGGGATGGTTTCGTGAAGGGTTTTGGCCTCTTGAGGGTGAATAAGGGAGGAGGTTTTCTGGAATGATTTTGGAAGATCGCCTTGAGGAGGAAGATGAACCGATGCCGTTCATTCCGCCTTAAGATGCGTGCAGAATCTGTATTCTGCGCGCAGCGAACTTCGTGACCATTTTTAAGTGTGTTATGGCCAGACCTGGGCTTTTGACTAAACACGAAAGTTGAAGCCCTTGAAAATACCTTTCCAACGAGTGGTTGCACGACTTCCGGTGAAGTCTGTAGCCACGGGAAAATCCAAACGAAAATGGTGTTTAATAAATCCTGCATGCAGAAACTGTGTTCTGCACGCAGCGGACTTCAAGTCCGATTTCAAATAGGATAATGTCAAATCTGGGTTAAGCTCTGAATATGAAAGATGTAGTCCATGGAAATACCTTTCCATCGAGGGGTTACACGACTTCACCGGATTCCTGCAGCCTCGGGAATCTCCGGTCGAAGTTGCTGACCAGATTCAACCTGCGCCTAAATTCTGGGCTTAATGGAAAAATGGATTTTGATTCGGTGAAATTATTAACGCAAGATACTTGCCTTGGATGAACCCTTATGATTAATCATTTGTTGTGTGATTGAAGTATCTTACTAATCGCATTTCATATTACCAAATTGTGAAACAAACTTGTTTAAAAGAATTGAACTGGTAGGAATTGAAAGATTGAATATGGTGCACTTCATGTTTAAGTTATGATATTACTAAAAAGGAAGATGTGATAGATCTTATATGCGCATCACGTTATTTTACATTGTCATCATTTGGGAAGTCATATAGATGATTAGATCATGGCCATGGATATGTTTGATTAATGAAATGAGTCTAGTGGACCAATACTTAGAGCGTTGTCTCCCTACGGGTAGTATTGTGAAGGGATGTAAGTGCGGGGTTGACCGCCACTTGTTTTGGTTGTGTTGAGATAGGGTGCGGATGGATGGTTGGGCTGTGCCCTCGTGTTTACTTCTGAGGCCCCTTCCATGTTGTGTTGATATGGTGTTTGCATGTGGTGTGAGTCGACACGCGGTGTCGTAATCCCGGGTTAAGGATAGTGTGGCAGGTCTACGGGCTCGCCAGTCGTCACACCGACGGGAGTTGGCAGTTAGACTTGGTCGGTTTGGGCTGTGTCCTCGGTGTTCACGTCCCGAGGCCCCTCCGGCCATGTGAACGGTTGGGCTGTGTCCTCGTGCTTTCTTCCGAGGCCCCTTCCGGGTCACGCAAGGCCAGTTCGGGCTGTGTTCTTGGTGCACATCTACCCAAGACCCCGCTGGGCCATAGTACGCAGGGGCTCCGCTGTTGTGTTCTTAGCGTTGAGGCGTACGGAGGCCTAGGTGAAGTAGTGTGATACCCGCCTAGTAGTAGAAGTGCCCGTTCTACTGTCACCGCCTGGCCACGGCGGCTGATGCCTGAGAGGTTAGCTACCTGCTCGAAAAGTGGGAACTACAGTCTGTGTCGACATAGCAATTGCATGGGTGTGCATGGGTGAGTCATTGCATAGCATTCATAGCATTTCATATCATTGCACAACAAGATCCTCATCGTATAAGTTTGTATGGGCACTCTTATACGATGAGTTACTTTTATGTAACCCGATCCTTAACTTATAAGTTTGTATGGGCATTCTTATAAGTTAAGTTACTTCCTGCTCTTACTTATACTTGCTAGTTTACTTGTAGCTCTTATATAAATGCTGATAGTGATACTGTTTCTCTTACTCTACTGCCACCTATTTGTACCTGTCATACACTTATAAATATTGTACCCTTGTTTCTCTTTCTCCGCCCGGTGCCGAGGAGTCGCCGGGGGAGCGGATGTGAAACCACTTAGTCGTTTCGACTAACGGTTGCTACGTCTTCCTTTTTAGGAGGTCACGCCGCAGGTAGAGCAGCCGCAAACTACGCAGCAGGACAGCCAGGCCAGGACGACAGGGCCTGATGTGACGGTGCCGTCGATACCGTCTGTTACTGATGTTAGTATTTTTATTACTCTGATGTATCCCGTTTGGGCAATGATTAGCTGTACTCTGATATTTTGTAGAAGCATGTTTTAGCTTCTCATTATTGATGTTTTGAACTTTATATACTTAGTGTGGATTTTGACTTCTCTTGCTTATTTATTTGGTTGGGTTGGCATGATATATTGATATGGTTTCAGCCGGCGGAATAGGCGTCTTGTGGTACAGGTTAGCCCGTGTGCTAATGCTACCGCAAGGCGGCTGTTCCGGGCATAAGACTCCCTCTTCGTGCCGTGTTTTGGGATCCGGGGAGCGGGGGTCTTACATAATCTTTAGTTCTACTTGAGTACAAAAGGCCCAACTCGTGAAAAAGACTTAAATTTTTTTTTTTGTAAAACTGAAAACTTATTTTCTTCAATAAATTCAACAATCATCTTTTCTCCCATGACTTTAGTGTTTGAAAAAAAAGTGTGTCTCAATAGAGAGGCTACACATGAGTAAACACCATGGATCACACAATGAGAGATTACATTGTATGGTCCTGTGTTTGGTGACTCATTGTAGACTGACAAAAAAATTGGTCTACACTTGACAAATATATCCTACAAACACTCAACTAGAAAGGACATCAAATACAAACTTAATTCATCTTAGTTTAAGGGTGACTTTATAGAAATCTGGGTTATTGTGGATGCAATATCCAACATCTTTATAGTCCATTTAGGTCTTCCCTTTAGCTTGCCCGACATATTTGGCTCTAAAGTGAGACTTGAACCTGGATCCATTATTTCGCGTAATTTTCTCTTCATCTCCAATTGTTGATGTTGGGAGGTGTTTTGATACCTTCTTATAATACCCCCAATCTCAATGTCTATGTAACATTTCTCACTATTTTCATGTTGTTTTGCTTAGTCAACTTCATCTCCCATGTCTTCTATACTAATTTACATCCAATATTTATGAATTAACAATAACAAATATGACTTTGTTTTGACTGATATAAATACCTATCTCATGAGCACAAGGTAATCCCAACTTGTTCCTGGTTATTTGTATGCAATCTTCTTCACGCGGATACTCTTTGTTAGAAATTTGTTTTCCTCTTCCCTCATTACAGACAATGCATTTATGGAGACACGCCCAACTAAATCTGAATACAACATACTCTTGAACTTAGTACTCAATTGTATTGAACTGTGACCAATTGTTCTTTTGATTTCTCTACGTTGCAGTGTAATCAACTAATCAAAAGCCCTCCAAACAATGTTCAAGCTATCAATAGAAACTTCAAAAAAAAAATCAAGTGATTATCTCCACCCTCTATACGATTTGTTGTTGAGTTCCCCAAATGTAAGTATTTGTCAATCCATGCTGACACCAAATACTCCTTATAAGGTTCCACCCATGTACCACTAACATATGCCACTACTTTGCGATAATTTGTTGAATATAATGATATAATAACATTGAAGCGCATATAGAACTAGTTCTCAGTTCTGACATCTACCAACCGTTGTCATACATCTAGAAAATTTTCACACTCTTTGCCTTCTTTGAAATACTTCTTACAATTCGCTAAAACATTTCTAGGAATGTGCACCTGACATAAAATATATTTAGTAGTAGACAACACAAATTTTATGACATTCAACAAAGACAATTCTCTATCTATTACAAGCACGGGTGGTAATAAGTTTTGATCTTAAATAGTTTTGAAATGTTTAAGTGCCCAATTATAACTGTCCTCAATTTTATTTGACAAGAACACAAAGGTTGAGAAAAATGATCGGTGAGTTGATGTCATACCAATAATGGATAACGACATTTTATATCTGTTTGTTTTGTATGTGCAATCAAGCAAGAAGACATTGAAAAACATTTTGCATAATTTAATTGCAGTCGGATATGCAAAAAACAAACTCTCCAGATTTCGTGTTCCTTCATTCACCTAACTGAAACTAACATATCCCCTATCAGTTATGCATTTATATAGAAATTTTATGGGTGTACCAACTTGTAGTTCCTTCTTATGAAATTTGAACCACTCGTTGTGTATAGTTCTTATGACCGTTGTGTATCCAACATTTCTCTTTTTAAGGGTTTATAATATTTTCCTTGGTTTCACGTTATACACATACATATCCTGTACTATTTTTTGTTTATCGCTATCTAATTTTTCGGCATATGCATGTGCTTTTAAGTGTACCATGTCATGATTGTGTACTCCACATTTTACTGCATGTTTCCACCCATCGTTGAATGTTTCTTTTTGACCAATTAATAAGAAGGGATAACCACATCGTTTGGAGGTGGTCTTTCTTAAATTTTTTTTGACCCACACTTTTTTACATTGATTTTCACGATAAAATCCAGCTCTATCGCAACTCAGCATTACATGTGGTCTAGCACTAACACCACACAATTTCTTGGAACCCTTGAATGTAATTACAAAACTAAGACGTCTGGCCACATTTCACACCAAATCTATTAACTCATCTCAGGTTGAAAAATGGTATCAGTTTCAAAGTAAACTCCAAAATTTATCTATAAACTAATCACACGTACAATACCTACTTAGACACCATATAAACTACAATTTTTTTTAAAAAGAATCAACAATATACCTTAACTCTGTATACTTAACACATTTCACCTCATCCATCATGAAAGATCAATTTCAAATCTCAAATCTGACAAAAAAAATTAAATTCAAACTCCAAATCAACATCTAAAAGAAATGTTAAGTAGGACAATAATTGTGGAATAGCAAACTCAAGAAGAAAAGCAATAATTGGGGAATCCTAAACTAAACGGAGGCGTAGATACCTCATTCAATTTATAAGCTAATTGGGGAATCTTGCAAGGCAGCAACTATGTTAGCGGGCGTCGTGCAAAACTGAGAAACAAAACAAAACCAAGCGGGACACCTGAAAAGAGGAAAAGTTGAAGAGTACCTGGGCGGTGCTGTACGAGCAATGTGATTGACGGGAGCGGGGGTGGCCGGCGCCATGCGAAGTCGAAGAAGAAGAGACAAACCGAGCAACGTAGTTTGAGGCGTAGAAAAAAATCGAGCGGGGGTCCGACACCGTGCGAAGTCGAAGAAGAGAGGAGCCATCATCGTCGAACGACAAATCGGTGACGAAGAATGGAGGAGCGGCGGTGGCGCAAGGAGGCGAGGTAAACCCTAATGCTTTGGGATTGACCGGAGCGGGGGTTTTCTCAAACAGAAGCGAAGTTTTCGGAAGAAGGTGAATAAGGCTATACCGAAAAAAAGACCTAAAATTATTGAACCCATTATTTAGGTCGCTAACAGCGCAACTCGATTTGCTGTTAACAAAATTTTTTTTTTGCAAAAATGTTAAATCGGTCACTAAATTATGATATTTTTTTGAAATCAGTCCCTGAACTTTTAAAGATTTGAAATCAGTTCTTGAACTTTTAAAACCAAAGCAATTTGATCCTATAGCTGTTTTGTTTTTGATTTTATGGTTTTCTATTACAGTATTACCCCAATTTACTATTTTCATTGCTAAAACTTTTATATTTTTATTGTTAAACCTTTTATATTTCTAATGTTAGGGTCTATTGGTAAAAAGTCTGATAGAGTCCTCCGGAAATAATTCGGGTTGCGGGTAACCAAATCGTCCACCTCCTTTGATGGAGGAAGTGGGGTTGACAAAATCAAGCTCACTAGCACCGAAATCACCGTCGTTGTCGCTGCCGCCATCGCCGCCGCCACCGCCATCGCTGCCGCCATCGCTACCGCCATCACTGCCGCCCTCGCCGCCGTCATCGCCTCCATCGTCTTCAGCACCATCACCGTCACCGCCATCGTCGCGGCAACCACCTCCATCACCATCATTGTCTTCATCATCGTCGCCACCGTCGTCGCCGCCATCGCTGCGGCAACCGCCACCATCAACGCGGTAACCGCAGCCATCGCCGTCATCATATTCATCACCGCCGCCGTCGTCGCCGCCGTCGCCGGCGCCGCCGGCGCCGCGGCGGCCGCCTCCATCGCTGCGACAACCGTCGTCGTTGCTCTACTCATCCATCGACGCCGCTGCCATCGCCCATCTCATCCATCGACGCCGCTGCCATCGCCCATCTCATCCAATGACGCCGCCGCTGTCGCCCTTCTCTTTCCTCACCGCCGCCGCCGTCACTCCTCTCTCCCGCTGCCGCCACCGCCGTCGCTCCTCTCTTTCTCGGCAGCCGCCGCCGTCGCTCCTCTCTCCCGCGCCCGCCGCCTCCATCGCTCCTCTCTACCTCGGGCGCCGCCGTCGTCGCCGACTGGATTCCGACTCCGGCCTGCCTCCACCTGCTGGATTCTTGATCGTCGTCAATTGTCCACCATTCAATCATGCTCCCGCCATCGTCGCCTTTCTTACAAAAAAAATGAAATATATATTATTACAAGCTATCATAGGAAATATAAGAGATTTAACAATAAAAATATAAAAGGATTAGCAACTCAAATAGTAAATTGGGTAATGAGAAATCAGAAAATCAAAAACAAAACAGTTTTAGGATTAAATTGCTTTGGTTTTAAAAGTTTAAGGAATGATTTCAAACCTTTGAAAGTTCAGGTACTATTTCAAAAAGGTAAGGGACTGATTTAATATTTTTACTTTTTTTTTTTTATGATTTGTGCATACCAAAAGCAGGGCTGCACCTTTTATTTTCTTTTTGAAAATTATTGGCTTTCTGCTTTCATTCAAAATACTTCTTCTCAGCTAAACAACAAATTTCCGAGCACTACGTGAGCCACAGAGAACCCGGTTATTTTGTAAATAGCCGGATCATTTTGCCGTTTTTCTCCGAAGCGACAAACCAAACCCTTATTTTCCGAAGCAACAGATCGAGTATCCTGAACGCTCCGCCGCAATGGCCGTGCTCTGCCCCCAGAGTGCGTCCGTAGCCGCGAGGTTTTTTACTCGCCGGATTGCCACCCGAACGTCCGTGCGTTCATTTGGGGCGACAGCTGCCGCGATCGAGATTGCATACGAAAGCGAGTGGGAGGACGAGCAGTTCAGCCATAGATCGCCGCCGATGCCTCCTCTCGCCGCCTCGGCGAAATGGGGCGAGATTAAGGAGAGGGGGGTGCAGTGGGTTTTCATGGGGAGCCCTGGCGCCCAAAAGCGAGACTGCGCTACCCGCGTTGCGCAGCTCCTTGAGGTCCCCTACATCTCCATGGGAACCCTCGTACGCCAGGAACTTCATCCTCACTCTTCTCTCTATATCAAGGTTCTCTCTCTCTCTCTCTCTCTAATTTGAGTATTTTGATACAAAATGTTGCTATCCCCTGTATTTATAGAATTTTGAATGTTTTGATCGCTTGAAATTCCCTTTAATGCTTATAAAATTCTTGAATATTCATGACTGCTGGAATAGGGATAAAATTTCAAGAGAATGCTGCTATATTCTTCTAATACAATTTCTAGGAGCATTCTTTATTTATTATTGAAAATTATTTCCTTGTAAGTTATCTTGAATATACAGGAGCAGTAAACTTAGCCTTTATTATTCTCATAGTAAAAAAGAGTAGACAATAGCCTCTCCATTACTTTGCGTCCTTTGGTCATTTATCTTCAGTGGAGAGGATCCTGATCCATTCCTGACATGGTGAAAGCTTCAAGATTAGTTTTTGAAGTTTGTTATTATTTCAAACTCTCAATTCAGTACTAACATCATGTTTCCTTTGCTTCTCATTTATGAAGATTGCGAATGCTGTAAACGAAGGGAAGCTTGTTCCAGAGGATATCATTTTTGGCTTGCTATCGAAACGGCTCGAGGAAGATTATTACAAAGGCGAGACAGGATTCATTCTCGATGGAATCCCCAAAACTCGCATTCAAGCTGTAGGTCTCAACATCTTTGTTTCACTGAGAGCATTCATTACCTCGCCACTTGCATCCATCGATAGTAGCATGCTCTTACGATTTAGTGAATAACCAATTTGCTTGGAACTTTTATATTGGCCTTGGCTCAGAATGTGCATTGTTCTTAAAACCATGTGAATTTTCATTTATGATGCACTGAATTCTGAATCATCTTTTGGAACATTTGCTACTCAGCGACATCCATAATGCTTTTCCAAATTACAGTGGTAAGAGAAGATGTTTTGTATTAATATCTTTAGTGTCTTTTCACAGGAGATTCTTGATCAGATTGCAGACATTGATTTGGTAGTCAATTTTAAGTGTGCTGAAGATTGTTTGGCGAAGAAACATTTTGGAAGTGACTTATGTGCTTACTGTGGAAAGATTTATGATATTTTCAATACTCAATCTACTCGTCTCAATGCTTGTTTAGTGACAAGGACGTGCCATTCAAAGCTGAATACTTCAGCAACATTTGACATGGATAAATCTCGGCTGGAGCGATTGCAATTGTACTCTGAGCAGGTATCCCACTTTCCCAAATGGCGCATTCTTGAGAACTTGTTAGAATTGCTTCAGCAGTTTTTAAAAAATTTATTTGTTCTGATCACATCTTTATTCTATCTGTTGCACATTTTTGGTATTTTCCCCCATTACACTGTGCTTGCACATTTTCTCTTAGTTGATATAACCAACTAAAAAGGGGAAGTACTTAACTATCAATTTTTATATTGCGGGCTAGTTTTTTCCTATGCTGACCCCAGATAGTTTGATAAGGCTAATGGTGGCGATGATAATGACTAGTTGATGATTAATTTTTGATCTATTCATCTAAGTTAGATTTCTTTGAAATATTAAGATTTTATATATTTCTTCTAATTAATTTTGTTCCTTTTCTGATTTTTTTGGGGTCTAAGTTTATTCCCCAGTATAGGAGTATATTTTTTGAAATGTTTAAATCAGAAAAACCATATTAATTTATTGAAATTTTATAGCACCCTCTTATTTTTGTGGCCTTTTTGCATACTTCAAATACCCTTTAATAAACTTTAAGGTGTCTTCTAATGTATATTTGTTGCCTCTCACATAAGGATACTATGTTAGAGCAGTTGTGATGGAAACTGGATTCTCTATTCAATTTTAAATAAATAAATTTATGATCTTTATGAATTTAATTATGTAGCCCAACTTCATGGTAAAAAATTGAGATAAGTAACCTGAGCTTCATACGATGCGCACAGGAGCCCAACGATTAAGCATAATCAACAATGTTTAGGGTTTTAAATTAACGATAAGAATGTTCTATATTAATTATGCAAGCGATGCTATGAATTTTAAAGATCAAAATAAATAATAAACATAGTCTTTGATTAATCAGAACTGAACTAGATTGGTTTGGGAAAAATATACCTCATTCCAACGAGGAAGACAGGCTCAGGACCCCAATAAAAAAAGGCTACGTGAAAGAGGATTAAGGGCATGAACTTCAACGAAAATACGGGGGAAGTGACTTCAGCCTTACGGGAAGGAGGGGTGGCCGAACCAGTGTTGGAGACTCAGCCTCCAAATTTGTCATTGGAGGAGGACCAAGAAATGCTTGTCGCGGTCGATCATCCCGCAAGTAGGGGCGACGAAATCAAACTGGGTTCCAATGCCAAATGGTAGCTCGTGGCTTTCAATTGTAGGAGAATGGAAGGCTGGCTATTTGTGATGGAGGGCAGGGGTTATATCGCCGGAACCTTAGAAGGTGGCAACTGGCGTTGCAAGCTCCGACGGAGTCCACGACGGCAGCGGCGCCCGAAGAATAGGGAGGGTAGGGCTGACCTTTCAAAAAGATCAAAGGATATCTCTGTTTTTTTCGATTTTGCCAAGCTCCCTTTTTCGGGAATCTACAAAATGGTTTTATAGGAGAATTTTTTGGGGCAACTAATCCAGACTGGCAATAAGATATATATGTATGATATTTTCTTATTTAAGCGGTTCATTGGACTCACAACAAGGATGAATTTTGATGAATGGAAAGAAGTAATTTTAATGCTCCTTTTCTCTTTAAAAACTTCCAAATAATGTGGGAACATTAAATATTTACTTAAATCTCATTTATATTTTAACTATTATAAAATATTCCTTTTATTGTCACTTATATTTTGAGTCTGCTTGCCTTAATTAACATGTCACCTAATTTGATTGATCTTTTTATTCAGGGACTTACTGGATGATCACCCCAATAAGCCGTAACAACAAGAGAACGATGTATGCGCTCTAAAATAAATAAATAAACGCGTGATAAAATAGATGTGTGCTAAAATAAAGATATCTTTGCAAAATAAAGACATAATGCGACGATGTGACGTAGGTTGTACCAATTCTCTTGGGGTTGAAAGGCCTCGACGGAGTCGAGAGTGTAATGTTGCCTGTAATAAAGAAGTTCGACCATCGATTTAAAAATGCCTTGCTATTGTCATGCTCTGAGTTGTAGTAGATAGTGAGACAAAGGAAGGACCCTCGTTGCAGCTCATAACATGTACGTAAACTCTCATTCCTGAAAAATGTAGGAAACCAATCTCTTTCAAAAAAATAATAATTCCCCGTGATAAAATTAACCGTGAAATTATATTTTTCCAAATATGCTTGCAGACTGTTAGTAATAACTTTATGTGTAATATTTTAATGATTAGTAAAAATCAGAGCATCGAATAGACAAGTATTACAAAGTGGGGCAAAGTGTGGATCAAAGATGCAAGATAGGAGGCATGTAGGCTTGACCTGTGAAATCATTAAATCATGTCGCATCAAACGCTCTTGACGCAGGGCGAATCTATAGGCGGCGGAAAATCTGCGACCTAACCATACATGTTATGCAAATCCGATGGTTAGATCACATGTTAGATAATAAATTTCAAATATTCTACGCAGTTAATTTGCAGCAAGACAAAATAATTTACTAGGGCAAAACAAGTGTATACTTTCCTCCGCGCGGAGGGTCAAAGCAAGAGCGCGCGACGAATAAATTCTTCAAATCACGATAATTTTCTAACAAACCACTACAATACAAGATATCCAAAGTAATATAGTGATACAATCCAATATAAAATGCTGAAAATACTAATTTAGCACATTGAAATCTCACCAAATAGTGGACTGACCAAGACTTTTAAGAATCCGGAGCCGAAGATGCGTGCGCGACGATCCGAGGTGAAACCAGAGGCGTGGAAAGCGATGTAGGTGGCTGTCCTCGGCGGTGGAAGGTGGGGTCGAGCCGGAAATGGATAGATCCAGCTACGTATGGGTAAATTCGGGCGGGGAGAAGTAGATCCGATGTTTTGAAATCGAATCCGGGCTTTAAATTCCAGATTTGGGCTGATCCGGAAGTGGAGGGGTTATGGTTGGTGGATTCACGTGAAGGAGGGGGTCAGTTGTTGTAGCAAGAGGGACGACGACCAAGAGAGGTGTGGCGTGAGGAGGCGGCTGCCTGGGATGTTAAGACGGCTGCCTGGTGATGAGGAGGCGTCTGTTTGCAGTGTTATAGGCATCGGTGGCTGGATGGCTACGGGAAGGGGGAGGTTCAGCAGGGGCGACAGTTTGCTAGAGAAATTGGGAAGGCTGGCGGTGGATCTCAGGCTGGGGAAAAACTATATTAATGAACATTTAATTTCATTTTGAAACAGTAAAATGAATGAAAATCTGAATTCTTCTGAATAGCAATCAGGTGCCTGATTTGGTGGTTGTTTGGGCGCTTGATATGGGGTTTGGAGGAGGGAAAATGAGGGCTGGTGTTAGGGGGATGCTTGGGGAGGAAGATACCAACCTAGGAGTCGTCACCTAGGGTTCCACGAAGTCGGCACCATGGCGGGATCGTGGGAATACATGAATCAACTGTCCAAATTTTGCAATAGGTTTAATCAACCCACTAACATCCTAATAAAATGCAAAACAGTGAAATAATATATCAAATTAATTCGCAGCGCGAATCCGAACACATCCGCTGAGTCCGATTGTCGATCTAGGCCTCCCGATGAATTGAGATCAGAATTCTTTCGCTGTATGCCAGGTAAAACTTGAAGAGGTCCACCGGAAGTCGCCCAAGTGTCGTCGACGGAAGAGTGTCCTTACCAATCAACTCTCCCCGACTAAAAAGCTGTCATCTCCGATGAATGAAGACGGCCGTACAGAAGTCGAAGTACAGGGGAGAGTCAATCGAGCTCTGCTGCAAGTACCCATGTGTCACCAACGTCTATAGGAGGAATGCATTAGTGGAGTCTGGTCTCCATGATTCTCTTAACGCTCAACTCACAAGGGGTGGATCCCGGTGCGATCGGCGGCGCCGTAGGTAGAACCAAAAAAGACGAGTCCCCAGGTGGGTGGGTGTCAGATGTGGGTGAGTGGTGATGGCCATCATATGTGCGTGGGCTATGAAGGTGGCAAGACAACGAAAATGGAGGCGTGGGAGGTTGAAAATCCCTACTGTTTGGGTCCACATACTCACGAGACTCGTCATACGTCGTCATATCTTCAACAATAAATACCAGGTGGATACCCATACTTGCAGGGATATCAAGATCATAGGTGTTTGCTTTGATCCGTCTCATTATTATATGTGGGTCTATTCGCCTAACGCTCAAGCTTTTAGCAAGCATCGTGCGGAGCCTCCCAACGCAGATTCTTATCATCACCGACTCGCCTTCATAATGTACGTGCACTTGACAATAAACATCCACATGTGATTTACAAGATTTATTACCAATATGGATTATTCGTCGGACCGACTCATGACACACATGCAAACGGTGAACAAACAATACAACAGACTCATGCAAATGATGACGAAACGACTCAACAAACTTATGTAAATGAATCAAATGACACATGACCGACACAACATGCTCTCTATGAGAGAATCTAATAATGACCTGAAAACTTATCAAAGGATGTGGCCTATCAGGAGGCTCTCTCGGTGGAGTGTAGACAAACTCATCTCGTGTGTGCCGAGTGCTCAGGTCACCGTGCAAAACATCTACACTCGAGGGTAATCTCATGAAGAACAAAATGTCTCAGGGAGCGTAACATATTATGGGGTTCACCAGGAGGTGCGTAAGAAAAGTCATCACGAATGCGACGACCACCTGAATGAAAATCGTGTATAACAACTAAAAGACGTGACTCTCGAGTGTGGTGCGTGTCCCCGAAAAGAAAGAGCTCGTCTGGTGGGTCAGCAGGTGGTGCGTCCCAAAACCCATCAAGGGTGCGTTGTGTCAGCAGGTGGTGGCCTAAATACTTGATGCGTCACACAATATTCAACCTCTGGGGCAAGACCAGAGACGATAATGGAAGAAACGTCACTAACTCGAAACTTGTAAACAAGCGGCTCACCTGAATCGCATTCTCACCAGGATGTGGCGGCTCATCAGGAGGCTCAACAGGTGGGTCGTCATAAAACTCGTCACTAGGGTCAAGGTCCTCCAGGTGAGTACCATCACAAAGGGTAGTGTACCCATGAATAGGTGACATAACCACTACGAGATCAACACCAGTCTCTGGACTCTCGGTCGTGATTTGATCCCGGGCAATGACAAGGGGAGACCGTTATAGACCTACACTCAAGAATGAGTCTGTCAGTGCGGTGTCAAGAATGAGGTTTGTGGTTGGGGTACTAACTAACCTGGTGCTTGACAAAAGAAGATGTGTGGGTGAGAGAGAGACTCAATACTGCAGACTCAATAGGTCGCTCAGGCTCACTCTCAGCCGGGGTCACAAGAGACGGGTCAGACACAAGAGATAGGTCACTCACTGGGCTAAGCACCTCACTGGGGTGAGAGCAATCCAATCATGTCTGACGAAACAATGATAGACAAAGTGCCGTCCTCGGTATGGGAGGAGCTCGTACTGCGTAGGACAAGGTGAGGATCCAACCGACCAGCTCTTGCGGATCTCATAGACTGTTCATAACGAGGGACAAACTGATACGTCTGCTCGGGGGACTTCGAGCTATGATAAAACACCTTAGTATGTATGTCAGATCGAAATCCAGATCAAAATCGGGAAGTGGTCATGGCTGGGTCCTCTCGGATATCTTTCCTCACAACTAACTCATCAAAGCGATTCCTGTACTCAGCGACAGACATAGATCATTGCTGAAGGGAAAATAATTGATCGAGCGAGCGACTCTGATACGACGAAGACAGATATCTCTGACACAATGCACGCTTCATGTCCACCCAACTAGTGATGCGACGAAGACAGTCTTGCTCGCAGATTCTCTCAACGGTAGCCCAATATGCCCTCGCCTGATCTAAAATTCCAAGTTTTGCAAACTTGACGCGGCGCTCACCGAATAACTTAAAATGATCAATATAATATTTCATATCCACGAACTAATAACTGAAAGACTTGAGACTCGATGAGCCGTCAAAGTAAGGGGCAACAATACGAAACTGACTCTCAAGATCTCTCTCAAAGCAACAATCCTCATAATAGTCATCCCTAAGGTAATCGAGTCGAGATGAAGGATCAACACGATCCGCTCGCATGCAAGGATATGAACGAGATTATCATTATACTGGTCGTCTTTAGTGTAGTGGGATTGTGTCGGTGGATCAACACGATCTCTAACAGTGCTGTGTTGCGATCAAGAATAATCGTCGTAGTAACGTGAAAATCTCCCTGACGGGGCTCTGTGAGAGCGGATTTAAGTGGACTCGAGACCTCCAAAGTGAGGAGAGGAATAATTGTGACACCTAGACATAGTTAAAAAACCTATAGACTCTACGATTAGGTATAAAAAGTGTGTGTAACCTGGCAGCGCGAAACCTCCCTCTGATACCAATTGACGGAGGAATCTATAGGCGGCGGGAAAATATGACCTAACCCTACATGCTATGCAAATCCGACGGTTAGATCACATATTAAATAATAAACTTCAAACACCCCACGCAGTTAATTCACAACAAGGCAAACTAATTTACTAGGGCAAAACAAGCTTAGGATTTTCTTTGCATGGAAGGCCAAAGCAAGAGCGCACAACGATTAAATCCTGCAAATCACGATAATTTCCTAACAAAACACCACAATACAAGATATCCAAACTAATATAGTGATCTAATCCGTTATAAAATGTTGAAAATACTAATCCAGTACAACGAAATCTCACCAAATAGTGTGCTGATCAATACACCGAAGAATCTAGAGTCGGAGATGCGTGTGCGACGATCCGAGGTGGAACCAGAGGCATGGAAAGTGATGTAGGTGGCTGTCCTCGGCGCTTGAAGGTGTGGTCGGGCCGAAAATGGATAGATCCGGCCACGTATGAGTAGATCCGAGCGGGGAGAAGTAGATCCGATATTTTGAGATCGGTTCAGGGCTTAAAATTCCAGATCTGGGCTGATCCGGGAGGGGAGGGGTTAGGGTTGGTCGTCCACGTGAAGGAGGGGCTCGGTTGCTGTAACAAGAGGGGCGGCGGCCAAGAGAGGGGTGGCGTGAGGAGGCGGCTGCCTGGGATGAGGAGGCGGCTGCCTGGTGATGAGCAGGCGGCTGCCTGGTGATGAGGAGGCGGCTGCCTGGTCATGAGGTGGCGGTTGCCTGGTGATGAGGAGGCGGCTGCCTGCAGAGGTGTTGTAGGCACCGACTGGATGGCTAAGGGAAGGGGGAGGTTTAGCAGGGCGGCGATTTACCAGAGAAATTGGGGAGGCCGGCGGTGGATCTCAGGCTGGAGAAAAAAACTATAGTAATGGACAATTTATTTCATTTTGAAACAATAAAATGAATGGAAATCTGAAATCTTCTGGGCAACAATCAAATGGCTGATTTGTGGGCTGTTTGGACTGCTGATAGTGGGTTTGGAGGAGGGAAAATTAGGGCTAGAGTTAGGGGATGTTTGGGGAGGAAGATACCAACCTACGAGTCGTCACCTAGGGTTCCACATAGTCGGCACTGTGGCGGGATCGCGGGAATCCGAGAATCAAATCTCCAAATTCTGCAATAGCTCTAATCAACCCACTAACATCCTATTTATAATAATAAGACACCTAGGACATCCCACCATCGATGACTATGATTGGCTGGAGGTGGGACCACCTAAATATGTTGGAACACCCTATTACTAATTTGGGTCAGGATCACTATGTCTCTAGGAATCAAATGCTTGACCTCCTGTATAGCTTAATAGGTCAATTAGAATTGAGTCTAAGGGTTAGAAGTGTAGGTTTGGAAGCTGCCCTGAAGACCAAGATTTTTGTTTGGAGACTAAGTCATATCGTCGAGCTCAGCACGACGATTCGTCGAACTCCGATCGACGATCGTCTAGCTCAACTTCGACAGATCGTCGAACTCCATTCGACGATCGCTGAGCTCAACTTCATTATATCGTCGAACTCCGTTCGACGATCGGTGAGCTCAGGTCGACGATTTTGACTCTGCTTTGGATCTTTATCTCTGAGCTCAGTTCGACGATCTGTGAGCTCAGATTGACGATATTTTGCTGCTATATATTTCCAGATCGCTGAGCTCAGCTCGACGATAGCAGAGCTCAGTTCGACGATTTCAGATAACTTCAAGGATGTTTCTAGATTCAAATTCAAATCAGTTAAGGAGTTATTCTGCAATTAATTCAGAGATTTCTTAGCCGTTTTCATTCATTTCTGGACCAAGTTTCAAGGGATTTTTCAAGGAATATTTCTATGGACTTTCCTACAGAAGAGATTTTGCAATTAAGGATGCAATTAATGCTGGCCAACGACTATTCTTCTCAGAGAGAATGTTTTGTTCAGTACCAGAGAATAAAAGTGAGAATTTCTTTTTGAATTACCAAGAGATTCACAGACACACAGACAGACAATCAATAATCTTCAACAAAATCTTCTGTCTCAAAGAATTCTCAAGAACACTCATCCAAGGAGATCAATCTTTTCAGAAATCTTCAGATCTCTTTAGTTTCAAAGTGTTCAAGGCCAACATATTTCCAGACTCCAGACATTCAACATTTCAGCTATTGCTGAAATCATCTATTGCTGGAGTTCAATCTTTGAAGGCCTATCACCCTCAGCAAAGCTTTTCTTCCTGAAGATCTCAAGGATTCAGGGGGAGCTTTAACATCAACAATCCACATAGTCTTCTCAGTTGTTTGAGAAAGAGAAGACTTCCATCACTCTCTCATCCCCTCTCTGTAAAGGGTTTCTCAAACTCGCTTCAAAAGTTTGAGCTTGGTTTTTGAGCACCTTGTCAAAAGCTCATTGGTGGCAAGACACCTGATCAAAAAATCTGCTTTGATTTTTGAGCACCTTATCAAAAGCTCATTGGTGCCCAGGACACCTGATCAACTCATCCTGCAGTGGATTTCTACCTAGGGTGGTAGAAGAGTGGATGTACCCAAGTTTAGGGGAACCACTATATTTCCTTGTGTCTTCTGGTTTTGCTTGTTTTTATGTTTGTTTCTGGGCTTGATTATTCTGTGATTAGCTTTTGTTTTACTTAGTGCTGTGATTAGTTTTATTCTGCTTCCCTGCTCACACATATTACAACAACTGTTGTAAAAAGTTTCAAAGCACCATATACTCTATTCACCCCCTCTAGAGTATATCAGATCTAGCTGAACTTTCAATTGGTATCAGAGGGAGGTTGGTTAAACATACCATACCTGATTGGTTGTACAGGCTAACACCTGAACCCAAAGATCCCAAGTTAGATCTGTTTTTCTTTTGTATTTTATTATTAGATTTGCTTTCACAAATCATGGCCCAAAACAAAGATTATGCTAGCACCAGACCTCCAGTGTGCAATCTATCCAAGTTTGCACTTTGGAAAGCAAGGATCAGACTATACATGAATTCTATTGACGAAAATATTTTTAATTCTGTTTTGACAGTATGTCCAAGACCCCCAGAGAACACAAGCACAAATGCTGTTCCACCTCCATCAGGAACAGATGCTGATATCAAGAGATGAAAGGTAGCTGATGCCAAGGCTATGAACATCTTTGCCCAGACAATGTCAGATGACATATTTCAAAAGGTGGCTGAATGCAATTCAGCAAAGGAAATTTGAGACAAACTCTCAGAAATAGTCTCAGGCTCAGCTGATGAGAGAAAGGATAGGAGATCCCATCTCATCTCTCAATATGAGAATTTCAAGAAGGGAGAAACTGAGTCAGTGAGAGACATGTACAACAAGCTAAGTTTAATTATCAGTGAACTCAGGACATTGGACAAAGAGATCTCTCTAACTGAACTTAATGACAAGATCCTAATGTGCTTCCCTAGCACTTGGGATTCAAGAATCTGACCAATTAAGGATGCCAGAAGTCTGAATGAGATCACTACTGAAGCTCTATTGGGTAAGCTCAAATCTTATGAGCTACTCATCAAAAATAGAGAGGAAGAACAGAAAGCTGCCTCACCAGCCACAAGAAAAGAGAAGACCATAACTTTCAAGGCAACTGAAGATCTGCCTGAAGACAAAGCCACAGGCAATGATGAACTACTCAGTCTGTTGGCCAAAAGATTTTACAAGATGGCCAGAAAGGACTTCAGAAGGAGATCATAAAAGGAGCAGGATAAGCCAAGGTATGACAAGTACATTAACAATAATAAAAATATTATTTGCTTTGGTTGCAGGAAACCAGGACATATAGTTCCTGACTGTCCAGAGAACAAGAACAAGGACAGAAGGGACAGGAAAGAAAGAAAAAAGGAGAAAGACTACAAGAGGAATGGCAATGACAAACTCTCATCAAGCAAAAACAAACATACAAGAAAGAGGTTTGTTGCTGAATCCTGGAGTGAGACTGAAGAGGAGTCAGAAGCCTCATACAGTTCCAGTGATGATGTCATCGGGCGACAACGAACGTAACTACACGCCGTGTGGAGATAATGCTTTAACGGTTCAGTCCACTGTCGCCTGGTGGCGATACCCAATATCGCCTGGCTATATCTCCTTAGCTCCTCTGTTCTGACCCGGATCAAAACCCAAATGCTATTAGTGTTAGACCTGTGATATCTGCACATCATAAACACCCTATGATCAAATACAATCGATATTTGTTATTAACAAATCAAGAAGCGTGGAACGCATGCTCCAATAATCTCCCCCTTTTGATAATAACAAATCCACTTAGAAAGAAATCATGAATGATCTATAAAGTGTTAGTAAATATGATTAGCAAGACTACATATTTGTATGTGCACAAAACTCCTCTTGGATGTAACACTCCGGCTACATGTGTACTCCCCCTAAAGCTATAAGCAGATTTAACCAATGTATGTTATTTTTAATTTAATAAGTTAGTTAAATGAAAATCAATCCTGATTATGAATGGTTTCGCATTACTTTCTCCCCCTTTTGCTATTGTCAAAAGAAATAGCAGAGTGGTGCAGAAGCAAAAATAGGAAAAACAACAAATGAAGAAACAAATACAGTACATGTGAAACAATGTATAGTAATGAAGAGTGTGAGTGAACACTAATATTGTCAACTTTCATCCATTTATATCATAGACACATACTCTAGTGAAGATAATATAGAATCATTTGCGGTCCAATTCTCATGCGAAGAAATTTTAGAGAAGATAATGTTGTGTACATGTGAGAGGTTGATGAAAACACATAATGAAAATCCTTACAAACTATGTTGCACCGACACCGACACGCGACACGACACGATACGACACGCGACTCGTCCATTCTCCTTAAATAGTAATATTCGACACGTTCGGACACGTTTGTTAAATTCATATTTTATAGTTATAAAATTGTAAAATACTAGTAAATAGACAAAAAATGAACAAACTTGGTATATAAAAATGTAATACTCATACTTACATGTTATATATCATTTAAAAAAACAATTGATTACATGTCTGGCTCATCCAGTGAGAGATTTGCAATTTCCAGCATACCAACATCTTCGAATGTATCAAAAGCATCTCCGGCAAGGAACATGGGGGAGGGCCTCCCTAGTTCTCACTTCCAGCACAAACGTCATTTTTGGCATTTGCATGTGGAGGAACTGAGAGCACCCTAAATGTGAATGTCGCTTGCCGCACCAGAACACATTTCGGTCAACACGTTGGGCGGATAACGGGATGCCAGAAAGATCCAAGTATAAGAATGGAGCTTAAGATAGACTTACGGGTGCAGGAAATGATTGAACAACCAAGCTCTGAGCAAGAAAAAACTTGAGCCCGTTAGGTAGAGGAACAAGAATTCAATCACGAAGAGTAGAAGATGAGAAGATGACATACCTGGAGCTCAAAGCAGCGAGAGCACGGAGAGTCGAAGATGCCCTAGATCTCGCGGGAGAAGAGCAAGAAAAACGACGATGCCCTAGCTCTGCGGGAGCCGGGAGGAAGACGATCTTCACCAGAAAGCTGATGCCCTAGCTCTGCGGGAGGAAGAAGATCTTCGCCGGAGTGACAACACGAAGAATTGGAGCATGATGGAGCAAGGAAAGCTGATGCCCTAGATCTGCGGGAGAAAGACGACGCACGCTCTGCGGGAGAAATGAGAAAGCGGCTTGGGTTGCTTTAAAAAACAGCGGGACACACATGTCCCCTCACGCGTGTCCCGTGTAACACGTGTCGCCTCTCCGTCACGCGTGTCCGAGCGTGTCGGCGTGTCAGATGCGTGTCAGAGAGTCCGACACGGACACGTTGGCCCCCGAGAGTGTCAGTGCTTCATAGCTTACAAATATGTGAACACGTAGAGTGTGAAAAAATAACATAACATAAAAATATACATAACTAGCTATACATGTACCCAAGAATTCAGAGCACAAAGATTAAAGTAATATCCATATAAAGATTTTCACAAGACACTTTACAATTCTGTCCTAGGTGCTCCACCTCACAATGCTTATTAAGACTTATCAAGAGGGTAAGTAGTGCTTGGTGTAGGTTTCTTGTCATCTTTTGTTGTTTTTTTTTATTTTGCAACATATCAATAACGATCTGTAATTTTTTATTGTTAAATAAGCAAATTTTTTTCATTTGGCTTGACAAAAGATTCTGAATTCACTTATGTGACCATATAGGATAATCAAATGTGAATTGTGCAAAGAAAACAATGGTAAAGTAATAGTGTCAGCATGAAATCTAGTGGTTATGGTAGAACATTCACAATTCACATATGTATTAAGGTGAAGTCATATGTAGATTTTCACAATTATTGGTGTGAGAACATTATCCTAACTAAAACATTTCACATACTTAGAGGCATGCAAAAACAATTTCACTAGTATAATACAGTAGGAGAGATGTATATAGAAAATGATATTTGAAGTTTGAATATTTTAACAATGTTATAGTTAACCCAAAATTATAGAATATACATTGTACCATGCCTAAACCTGAAAAATCAAGACAAAGTGGCATAATTGTAATTTTCGATGTCGCCGGCGATAAGAAAAATTCCCTCTCAAAAAATACTCCATATTATGACACTATTCTAAACATTCATCGGGTTCTACACATCCATAAAAATCGCTTGGTTGTGTGTGCTCAAAGTGCTTAAGGTTGTGTTCTCTTCATGCCATGAGTGTATATGGGCCGGAGTGTTGCTGATCGAGTCATGGAACCTGTTTAGACCGTATTTTATATTACGTAAATTTTTAATTTGGGCATTTAAATCTCTCATATTATTCTCTAAACCCTTGCGGTTTACCATTATTTTTTTAAACATTAATTTTAAACCAACATTACATTTTAGAGCAAGCAAATATTTAGTTTTGAGATATTTTGGATTTTTTCTTAAGCTTAATTAAAATATATAATTTTGAAATATTCAAATATTTAAAATTGTTGAAAATTTTATGCTAGAGAATATTCTAAGTTAAATTTTTTTTTTACTTTAAAACTCAAACCAAAGTTTTATAATTTTATTTTATTTGAAAGTGCATGAATATAATTTTTTTCCATAAAATAGGAATCATGATGAGGGTTGTGTTAGGTACAAGGTTGCAGATGTCGGATGTCAGAGACACGTCGGTTTGGGTTTTCATGTCAGTCTTTTATATATCGGGGAATATATTGGGGATATTTCATATATCTGGTTTTAATATTTAATTAATTATATATATAATTAAATTTTATTGTTTTATACATGCCACATTACGAACTATTTTACAACCTATTATACTCCTTAATATTAAACGCTATATGTAATATTTTACATACAATACCTTTATGATAGAAAATTTGTAAAACTAGTAATCTTAAAAATTTGCAACTATATATTATTTCATTAGATAAATAACTAGTAGATCTTCAGTCATCAAATTAGACCTCAGTCACTATTAGATAAATAACTTGCAACTAGATAAAAAAATCAACATCAGAAAAGCCCCTTAACTTCATTAGATCGTTAGATCTTCAGCCACCTTTCATATTATCCACGCAACATTTTATTTATCAAACAATATTTTGCATCATCAGTACTATACTAGTATACAAAATTATAACTATCATTCAAAGTATCCAACAAAAGGAACAAAATATTCAAGTATCATTCAAACTTTCAAAGTATCCAAGTATCCAACAAAACATCTCATGTTTTATTTATCAAAAGACAACATCTCACATTTTATTTATCAAAAGACAAAACAGCAAGACAACTAAAAATGAGGTTGGACATACATGCATCATTGATTGCAAAATGAAGTTGGATAAATAACTAGTAATATGAATATTTCAAATTATTTGTTGAATAATAAATGAGCTAAATAAAACTAACAAAGCAAGACCAAAAATGCATCAACTAATAAGACAACATGAAGCAATTAATAAGCAACCCACGAGACAACAGACCGATAAGGCAGCAACTAGTAAGACAACCACCATGCTACAGAACCAGCAATGCAACCGACAAATAAGGCAGCAAGGAACAAGGTAGTACGACAGCTGGCCAATAAGGCAACATGGAGTAAGGCAACAAGGTAGCATGACAACAGCTAGCAGGGTAGTAGGGCAACAACAACCAACACAACAATCAGCACGACAACAACAACCAGCAACCCAAAAAAATGCAAAGCAAGAGAATGCGAGGGGGAGGTAGGGAGAAGAATGGACCAACTGAGAGGGTGCCTTGATCGAAAGCACCAACAACAGAAGACGAGAGGCAGCGAGCAGGGAGAAGAAAAAACCAGAGAGATAGAGTGCACTAGAGAACTAGAGAGCTAGAGAGCCCCAACGAGAAGGGAGAAGAAATAATCAGAGAGATAGAGTGCCGACAGCGCGCGAGAGAGGGAGAGCACCAGCGAGCTAGAGAGCACCAACGAGCTAGAGAGCACTAGAGAACCAGAGAGCTAGAGAGCACCAGTGAGCAGGGAGAAAAAAGAACCAGAGAGATGAAATGCTCACAACACGTGAGAGAGGGAGAGCACCATTGAGCTAGAGAGCACCAAAAAACCAGAGAATCAGAGAGCTAGAGAGCACCAAAAAATCAGAGAATCAGAGAGCTACAGAGCACCAACGAGCAGGGAGAAAAGAATTAGAGAAATGGAGTGCCGACAGGGCACGAGAGAGGGAGAGCACCCACAGAGAGAGCGAGCAAGAGCACCAGCGAAGAGTGCGAGCGAGAACACCAGCGGAGAGCACGTGGGAAAGCTAGGGCAGGAGCGGCGCAGTGAAATGAATCGCGCGGGGTCGGGGGGAGTTAAATCAACAGCCCGACTATATAAAAAAAGCAAAAAAAATTAAACAAAAAAACAGGCAGTATGCCCGTTTTTTGGGGCCGATATGTCGGTTAAAACTGATATATCGGCCCGTTTTTTCCAAAACGTCACGAACTAAACTTTCAACGGTTTCGTGGCGTTTTAACTCCCAAACCTTCATGTCGGCGAACATGTCAGATATGTTGGCCGATATCCACAACACTGGATAGGTAGACTGTCAGCGTAAAATTTAGTCACCCTTATGAATATGGTTCATTTGATAAATTATGAAAAAAATAGGTTGTTCCTCCTAAGGAACACGTCGCATGGTCCGAATACGACGTCTTGACAAAGACCGCTACCTCTCCAAGACTTGGTTTAGTGTTAAATATGCAAGATTCCTCTTCATGTGGTCTAATTGCGGTGTCTGGGAAAGGACTATTGTGCCTCCAAGAGGACTTGAGTGTAGTGTTGAATAGACAAAAATTCTCACATATTAGATGTCCTAGGTAAGTATATCGTTGGATTTGTGTCCGACTTGAGTTTGAAAGTTAGAATATTGGTGTATTCTAGCAGGAAAAGCGATGGAAATAGTGAGTATGATAATTAGCAGAAAGAAAAATATCTTATGACTGCAAGAAACTAGATAGGTGGATGAAAAATTTAAATTTTTAGACAGTTTAAGTTTTTAATTGTTGTACCAAAAAAACAAGCAATAAAGTAGGTGTTATTGTGGATACTAATTGGAAGGATGAAATTATTGGAGTACGTAGAAAATGTGATAGAATCTTAGCTCTTAAATTGGTCATAGAAAATGAAACTATTAATGTGATTGATGCTTATGCGCTATAAGTAAGATTAAGTGAAACTATTAAAGTGTAATTTTGGGAAAACATAAATGATTTAGTAAGGGAAAAATCCACAAAGAGAAGATTTTCATAGGTGTAAACTTAAATGGATATATTTGAAAGGAAAATATAAATTATGCAACAGCTCATGGGGGATTTGAGTATGGATAAAGAAATAAAAAAGAAAGAACACTTTTAGACTTTGACATAACACATGAGGTAGTTGTGACAAATAAGTTTTTCATGAAAAGAAAAAAAAAACATTTCGTTACGTTTAAAAGCGGACCAAATATGACATAAATTGATTATTTTATGACCCTCAAAATAGATAAAATGATTTGTAAGCATTGCAAAGTCATACCAGGGGAAAAGTTTAACAACACATCATATGTTAGTGGTGTTGGACGTGCAAATTAAATATAATAATTTTAAGACAATGATAAAAGTGTTGTAAAAAGTTCGGTGGTGAAACTTAAAGATAAAAAAACAGGTTGTTTTCAAGACAGTATTTATGGAACAACTAGTTGACGATCTTTATGTTGATCTTATTATCTCATGGGAAGTTATGTCTTCACATTTGATGATAAGTGGAAAGAACATATTTTAAGAATCAAAAAATCGTGCGTCTCCAAATAAAAAAAATATTGGTTGTGGAAAGCAGAAGTTCAAGACAAAGTGATGACAAATAGTGTCAGCTATAAAATACTCTACGTTTGTTGGAATGACGAAAAATTTGCAAGTTATAAAGTCGTCAAGAAAGCAACTAAACATGTAATAAGTAAAACAAAAAATCAAGTTTTTGAAGAAGTTTATAAGTTAAATGCATAAAGAATGAAACAAAAATAGTTTTGACATATGATGTGGCTATTAAAGAGCGATTAAAAAGATATTTTTATATACACTATAATGAAACAGAAGATAATGAATTGAACTTAAAAGAGCTAATTAAATCAAAAGAGTATAAGAACATAATATTTTATTGTACATGTTGTTGGGCCAGATGCTATACCAATCGAAGTATGAAAATTTCTAGGAAAAACATGAATTTTGTGGTTTATATGTTTCTTCAATAAGATACTGAAGTCAAAAATAATGTCAGACCAATGAAAAGAAAGTATCTTAGTATTTTTGTTTAAGAACAAAGAAGATATACAAAATTGTGTTAATTACAGATAAATTAAATTAATGAGTCATACTATGAAACTATGGGAACGAGTAATAAAAAAAGAGTATGACGAGAGACTAACATCATGAAAAATCAATTTGGATTCATGTCAGGGTGGTTGACCATGAAAGTTATTCATCTCTTGAGGAGACTTATTGACAACTATCGAGAATTAAAACAAAATTTGAATTTGTTGTTTATCGATTTTGAGAAGGCTTATGATAAGGTTCTAAGAGAGATTTTATGGAGTGTCTTAGAAAAAAAATGTGTAAATGTATCATACAGTGACATAATCAATTATATGCATACAAATTTAGTGGCGATAGTGAGGATATCTGAAGGATTAACATAGGAATTCTCTATCACTGTTGGCTTACATCAAGGTTTAGCTTTAAACCCTATCTCTTTACCCTTATCTTAGATGAGCATCGGACATATCCAACAAGCAATACCTCGGTGTTTATTGTTTGAGGATGATATCGTTTTAGTTGATGAGACGCACGAGTGTGTAAACACAAAACGTGAATCTGAGCGATACACTTTAGAAAAGAAGGGTTTTAGGTTGAGCAGGACAAAAACAAAGTATATGGAGCTTAAATGTAGCAGTGCAAGAAGGACGAATGACTTCGTTATTAAGTTGGGTGATCTAGATATTTCTCGCAGTGTGTTTTAAATATCTTTGATCGATAGTTCAAAAAGATGGAGTGTTGATAAAGATGTGATACATAGAATCCAAGCAGGTTGGTTGAAGTGGAGAGGCGCATCAGGGATCTTATGTGATTGTAAAGTACCATTACAAGTTAAATTCATGTTTTACTGTTTTGCAATTAAAGCAACGATGCTCTATGGTTCTGATTGTTGGGCAGTGAATTGTGTACATGAACAAAAAATGGGAGTTGTAGAGATGAGAATGCTTAGGTGGATGTGTGGACACATGAGACTAGATAAAATTATGAATGAATGTATCACAGATAAGACAGTAGTGGCGCCAATTGCAGATAAGATGCGAGAAACTCGACTAAGATGGTTTGGACACAAAAAAAGACCACTAGAGGCACCTGTTAGGCCGCTGTGAGAGTTTTCTTAGTAGACATGTCAAATGGGGGAGGGGTAGACCAATAAAGACTTGGAATGGAATTATAAGGAAAGACATGATATACTTAGGCATTGGTGAGATTATGACTAAAGATAGAGTACAATTTCTACAATGGATCCATAGAGCCGACCCCACTATAGTGGGAGCTTGAGTATTGTTGTAAAAAAGGAATCATAATTGATGTTTTTATTTTGTTCTTGTTTTGAACTCAAATAATTTTTTTAAATAAAGATTTGAAACCTAATACACACACACATGCGCGCGCACACACACATGAGTGACAGGCACGGGGCTCCACCCCTATCCGCGCTGACGTTCGTCAGGTGTGGCGACGCTCGTCGGGGGATGCTTCGCTCGTCGGGGGAGGCGATGCTCGTCGGGGGAGGCGATGTTCAACTCCAAGAACCGGTTGGAACAAAAACTGCACGTAGCATGTCATGTGCTCCTTCAGGAATTGCTTAAAGCAAAGCAGTTCCTTCTGGAATTGCTAAAAGGAATTGCTTTGCTTTGACCACTTCCTCCAGGAGCTGTGTTACAAATAAGAATGTTGAGCGAGCTTGAAGACAATGATTGCATTGATTTTAATGAGAACACGGATACAATCCGGAGCAACCTCCGGCCAAGATCAAGGAGGCTGGGTCCTCCAAGATCCTTCTCTCCAAATCGAGCTCACACTAACTAGAATACTCCAGATATCCCAAACACCTAAACCCCTCCCCCTTATAAGAATGTTGAGTGAGCAAGAAGACAACAATTGCATTACTTTGAATATGAACATGCATACAGTCCAGAGTAAGCTTGGGCCAAGATCAAGAAGGCTGGGTCCTCCAAGATCTTTCTCTCCAAAGAGAGCCCATAATAACTAGAATACTCCAAATATCCCAAACACCTAAACCCCTCCTTATATAGATGGAGGGAAACCATACAAGAAAGTACTAAAACATTTAAGTAATTATTTAATTGATTAATATTAAATGATTAATATTAATCAATTCATTACCTGCAGATATTGTATTAATTTGGATCAACAAACAATTACCTGTAGTAGAAGAGGTTCTTAATAATATTAGTTTATGGTGTAATATTAGGATCAGCAAACAACATCAGAATGAATATGTGATTATGGCCCATTTAATCACACCTTGCCCTCCTATTTTCACATTAATGCATGAATCCAAACCAAGTTGCTACTATGATTTAGAATAAATTGCCCAAATTCGGATGGTTTAGACAAATGCTATTAGAAATTTTCTTGCAATAAAAACATTTTCCGAGAGCATAGTTGCCTTGGTAGGCAATTTGTAGGAAATGTCTGGGTATGATCATGGCCAATAGAATATCCCTTAAGAAAAGACGGCTCCGAAAGTAGATCTAAATGAAACTGGGAGAATATGGAAAACCACAACATGGGATTTAGGGTTTAGCTTCCACCCTTTTAGAAAAGAAAGGACAAAGATCATGGAGCTGATTTAGATCACGTATAGAGGAAGGTTGATGTCTTTAGGATTTAGATTCCATCCATCTGTAAAAAAAAAGAGGGCAACTGTAGAAGAAAATGATGACTGTAGGAAATGTGGCCTGAGCTTCATAGATCCGTGAAGATTGACGTCAAGTAGATCCGATGAGTGTACTAAGCGAGCAAATCCAGGAAGATTGACGTCGAGCGGCAGTCGAAGATCACTAGGGAGCCGCAAACATCGGGTTATGTCGGGTAGCGAAATATAAACCTAAGAGTTCAAACCTATCGGCCTCTTTGCGAGTTTGCATCCATCTATAAAAAAAAGATCGCACCTGTAGAAAAAAGATGTTGAGTGTAGGAACGATCTGGGAAAATTGACGTCGAGCAGATCCGACGAGTGCAGTCCGCGAGCAAATCTGGGAAGATTGACGTCGATCCGCAGTCGAAGATTGCCAGGTAGCCGCAAGCATCAGGCCGTGTTGGACATCAACAGAGAAACCTGGAGTTCAAATTTATTGACTTCTTTGCGAGTTTGATATGGAGGAAAGAAGACACGTGTTTTTGAGAATTGAGGGGTACTTTGAAATTGCCGAAATCGCCTATAATTTTCAAAGAAATTTAAAATTGCAGTGAGTTAGATATACCATTAAATTAGAAAAAGAATGGTAATTTTGGGATATACATAATGTTTCACCAAATAGTACTTTTCCCTTTTTATATAGTATATATATAACATATTTTTTAAAACACGAGTCTCTTGATTCACAATAGGATCGAGTCAAAACTCTTTGATACTAAATTGATGTAAACCGAATTCTCGATTCGATTTTAAATAAATAAATTCATGATCATTATGAATTTAATAACGTAGTCCGACATCACAGTTAACAGTTGAGATAATTAACCCCAACTTCATATGATGCGCATAAGAGCCAAATGATTAAGCGTACAATAAATCATCCACAAGCATTTAAGAATTGAACATTCATGCCAACGAAGAAGACAAGCTCATGACCCTTATAAAAAGGCTTCGTGAGAGAGGATTCAAGGGGTGACTTCAGCTTTTCGGGAAGGAGGGGTGGCCGAACCAGTATTGGAGACTCAACTGTTGAAATTTGTGAAGTGGAAGTGGGTGATGGACAGGCTGGGCGGTCTGGGCGGCCTGTGTGGACTGAGTCCGCGGCCTGGGCGGACTCCAGGTGCGGCCTGCTGTTGAAGAGCAGCTTGTGCGGCCTGAGCGGTCTGAGTCTGCGGCCTGGGCGGACTGCGGGTTGCGGCCAAGGTATTGGCTGTCTTAGTGGCTTGGCTGTTGAGGAGTGGCCTGTGCGGCCTGGTTTGCGGCTTGATCGGTCTGTTGTGCGGCTTGGTTGGCCTATGGCCAAGGATTTCGGGCTTGGCGAAACGAACTGAGCGAACTGCGGTTTGCGGGCTGTAGGCAGTGCTCTGTTCAGCGGCCTTGTGTGCTACTTGTGTTAACCAGCGGATTGGGTGCCCTATCCGCGGGAGGCTTGCGGACTGGTGTGTCCGCGTTGTTCGCTGTAGTGGACTGGCCTTAGAGTTTGGCTGTGACCCTTGCCGTGCTCTGGTGTTTCAGCAGGTGTTAACTGCTGTGGAGGACTGCGCGGACTGGTATCAGGGTCCGGCAGTTGGCCGTTTGGGCAGCCGTGCGAGTTGTTTTTGGCGATCTACTTACCTTGGTGGAATTGGCGATCTGCGCACCTTGGTGGTATTGACGAGCTGCTCACCTTGGTGGTATTGGCGATCTGCTTTGGGTATTGACGGACTGGGTCTTGTCTGCCGAGCTCGCGCTAGGCCTTTGGTGATTTACTGGACTTTGTCACATTCTGTGACAAGTCCAGTGTGTCCGCAGTATCCGCCAAGTCCGCTGTTGACCGGGCGGACTGCATTTGGTCGTGGACTTGTGGCGGATGAAGGCTTTGCTCTTGTGCTGTGCGGACTGCCTCTTGTATGTGCGGACTGTCACTGAAGGAGTTGTGGCTGTCCATGTGATGATGTGTGCGGACTGTACCTTGTCCGCATAGTGTGGGCGGTCTGGTTCAAGACCGCCTGGAAGTGAACATCGGTGCCTTGCTTCTGGCGGTTTTCTTGGAATCCGGCTAAGTCTTTGCGGACTCAGCAGACGAATGTTTTGATAGTGCGCGGGCTGGGGTGGTGATTCTGTGCACTAGGGTGGTGACCACACTCCTCACCTCGCCTGTTTTGATAGTGCGCGGGCTGGGGTGGTGATTCTGTGCACTAGGGTGGTGACCACACTCCTCACCTCGCCTATAAGTAGAATCCCCCGGCACGTCTACAGTAACAGAGTGAATAGTAAGTTGGGCTTGGGCAAGTGTTGCGGTCTGCGGTTTTCTGTCCGCGCGGATTGAGTAGTGCTGACGGTGTGCTGTGTGCAGGTCGCGCGACTAGCTTCAAGGAGTCAGGAGTTGGTCATTGAAGTGTGCGGTCTCTGCGGTCTCAGCTGGTCGCTTTGGTGGCTTGTCAGTTTTCTGCTTCAGCTTGTTCAAGTGCCAATAACCTGTCAGCCGGTCTCAGGCGGGTAGGTGGTCTGTTTCTCAGTTCTTCAGCAGGCAGCGAATAACGGTGTGTCCGCTTGACCTCGCGGTGTCGGCGGACTCCGTGTGCTATTCGGCTTGTAGTAGTTGCAGCTCGCGCGGCTTCAGCAACCTTGGCGGACTAGGCGGTCTGGGCGGTCTCCAGTGCTGTCCGCCCGATTTGTTTTGTTCTTTCTGTTTGTAGCTTGTGTACTAGCGAAATCATGTCTCGCTACGTATACCTCGCCTTGTAAAGAAGTGTGAATGAATATAAGACCTGCTTGTTCTTCCATTTGTGGTTGGTGTTTAACTTGCTCCTTGGGTTTCCGCATGATCAAAGTGTGAACTGGATAGTGCTAAGAATATTAATTTGGCTTAGGCTACCTTGCTGACCGCTTTGAGAATTTAACATGGTATCAGAGGCAGGTTCAGTTGCTTAAGCGGTGTTCAACCAGTGTTGTTGCTCTGTGCTTGAGTGGTGATCAACCTGTGTTGGTGCTCTGTGCTTCTGGAAGTTAGCTTAACCAACAGTTGTTGCAATGGAAGTAAGCTATGCAATAGGTCTTGGTATTGAACTCTTGACACCGACTAACTTTAAGAAGTGGAAGTCGTGCATGAAGAGTTACCTTCTAGGTGAGGAGCTATGAGAGGTCGTCGGTGGTGACGACAGACAGGAAGTGACTGCTGCGTTTGGTACTGCTGAGCAGGTGAGGCTCTGGAGAAAAACAAATGCTAAGACGGAGTTTGTTCTCAAGAGGGTCGTATCACGAGAACTGTTTGATCACATCATTGGATGAGAGTCTGCTGCTGACATTTGGACAACTATTGATGAGTTGTTCAATAGGAAGAATGTGGCTAGACTTCAGTTTCTGGAGAATTAGTTGGCGAGGACAACTCAAGGAGACCTGACTATCGCTAAGTACTTTTTGAAGATGAAGAGTCTGTGTGCAGAGATATCAACGCTTGATCCTGATGAGCCTATCTCCGAGGCCAAGTTGAAAAGACACATAATCCGCGGCTTGCGGAAGGAGTTTGTTGCCTGTGTGACTTCAGTTCAGGGCTGGGCTACTCAACCATCTTTGCTGGAGCTTGAGAATGTGCTTGCTTCACAGGAAATCTTAGCAAGGCAGATGGCTGGAGTCACTGTCTCTGAGGAGAGCAGTGAAGCACTCTTCATGGGCAAGAAGAAGAAGGGATGAGAATGGAAGAAGAAGAAGGCCGCTGCTGAAAATGAGCCGTCAATTTCTCATTAGTCAGAGAGGAGCGCTGCTCCTAAGAAGGATTGAAAGAAGAACCTGAAGTGCTACAGGTGTTATCAGCGGGGACACTTCAAGCGTGACTGCAAGGTCAAACTGCAGCCTGGGCATGCTGCAGGCAAGGAGGAAGATTGCTCTAAGAGCGAGGAAGCTGGATGGGGCGAAGCCTTCATGACGGGCACTTATGTCCGTGCCTTGTCCGCTGTCGACTTCAACGATGATTGGATCGTGGACTCCGGGTGTGGTCATTACCTCACCGGAGACAAGTCGAAGTTCTCTTCTCTGCAAGCCTACTCAGGTAATGAAGCTATTATAACTGCTGATAATACTGTTTATGCAGTAGAGAAGGAGGGGGTTGTGCCTTTGGGTAGTAATAAGAGGCCACTCACGTTAAGGAGTGTGTATCACGTACCGGACATGAAGAAGAACCTCTTCTCTGTGACCAATGCGGTCGACGCGGGTTATCACGTTCTGTTTGAGCCAACAGAAGTGAATTTCCTTCGCAAAGTATCAGCGGTTAAGGCTGATGTTGCTCATGTTGGGAGGAGAGTTAAGAACTTGTTTGTTCTTGCTACTAACTCTTATGTTGATCGGATGAGAGCAAATGATAGCGCTGCTATATGACATGAACGACTGGGGCATGTAGGAATGAATAAGCTAAAGGCTATGACTAACAGAAGCCTTGTAAGAGGCTTGCCTAAGCTATCTTCATTTGGTAACGGTCACGTTTGCGCGGGATGTCAATACGGCAATGCTCATCGCCTTCTGTTTGATAAATCACAAACAAGGAGCAAGAGACCATTGGAGTGCATCTATGAAGACTTGATGGGACCAACCGTCACTGCAAGCCTTGGTGGGAGCAGATACATGCTTGTGCTGGTTGATGACTACTCAAGATACACTTGAGTATATTTCTTGAAGGAGAAGTCTGAAGCCTTCCGTTTGTTTGTGGAGTTCAAGGAGTTGGTGGATGACCGACTTGGCTTGCGGATCAAGAATCTTAGAACAGATAACGGTGGTGAGTTTATCTCCTCCGAGTTCTCTAACTTCTGCAGGGAGCACGAGATCCAACAAGAGCTCACTTGTGCTCACACTCCACAACAAAATGGAGTAGCGGAGCGGAAGATCCGTTATCTGACGGAGACTTGCAAATGCTGGCTTCATGCGAAAGACATTCCAAGGTCCTTATGGGCGGAGGGGATGTCTTGTGCTTCTTACGTCATCAATCGGATGCCGCTTAGCCCGATCAACATGAAGACTCCTTTTGAGTTGTTGCTGAAGGAGAAGTCTAGTGTGGAACACCTTCGGGTGTTCGGTTCAACTTGCTATGTGCATGTCCCGGATGCTTCAAGGACCAAGCTGCATGCAAAGACAATGAAGCTTGTCTTTGTTGGCTACGATGAGCGGAAGAAGGGATGAACTGTCACTAAAGGAGTTGTGGCTGTCCATGTGATGATGTGTGCGGACTGTGCGGACTGTACCCTGTCCGCATAGTGTGGGCGGTCTGGTTCAAGGCCGCCTGGAAGTGAACATCGGTGCCTTGCTTCTGGCGGTTTTCTTGGAATCCGTCTAAGTGTTTGCGGACTCAGCGGACGGATGTTTTGCTAGTGCGCGGGCTGGGGTGGTGATTCTATGCACTAGGGTGGTGACCACACTTCTCACCTCGCCTATAAATAGAACCCCCCCGACACGTCTACAGTAACGGAGTGAACAGTAAGTTGGGCTTCGACAAGTGTTGCGGTTTACGGTTTTCTGTCCGCGCGGGTTGAGTAGTGCTGACGGTGTGCTGTGTGCAGGTCGCGTGGCTAGCTTCAAGGAGCCAGGAGTTGGGCATTGAAGTGTGCGGTCTCTGCGGTCTCAGCTGGTCGCTTCGGCGGCTTGTCAGTTTTCTGCTTCAGCTTGTTCAAGTGTCAATAACCTGTCCGCCGGTCTCAGGCGGGTAGACGGTCTGTTCCTCAGTTCTTCAGCAGGCAGAGAATAACGGTGTGTCCGCTTGACCTCGCGGTCTCGGCGGACTCCGTGTGCTATTCGGCTTGTAGCAGTTGCAGCTCGGGCGGCTTCGGCAACCTTGGCGGACTAGGCGGTCTCCAGTGCTGTCCGCCCGACTTGTTTTGTTCTTTCTGTTTGTAGCTTGTGTACTAGCGAAATCATGTCTCGCTATGTATACCTCGCCTTGTAAAGAAGTGTGAATGAATATAAGACCTGCTTGTTCTTCCATTTGTGGTTGGTGTTTAACTTGCTCCTTGGGTTTCCGCATGATCAAAGTGTGAACTGGGTAGTGCTGAGAATATTAATTTGGCTTAGGCTACCTTGCTGACCGCTTTGACAAAATTTAACATCAACCGCCAAATTTGTCACGGGAGGAGTGCCAGGAAATGCTTGCCGGGGTCGACCGACCCTCAAGTAGTTGCGACGGAATCAAACTGGTTCCAGTAGCAGATGGCCGCTCATGGATTCCAGTTGCATGAGAATGGAAGGATGGTTGTATGTGATGGTGGGCAGGGGTTGGATTGTCCCCTAGGAGGTGGCGACTGGCGTTGCAAGCTCCGGCGGAGTCCACGACGGCAGAGGCGCCTGAAGA
Organism: Platanthera guangdongensis; assembly: GCA_039583875.1. NCBI lineage: Eukaryota > Viridiplantae > Streptophyta > Magnoliopsida > Asparagales > Orchidaceae > Platanthera > Platanthera guangdongensis. The sequence continues at coordinate 117,532,983 of CM077162.1, read as the reverse complement.
ATAGTGAAGGTAGGGCTGGCCTTTCGAAAAGAACAGAGGATCCCTCCGTTCTTTTCGATTTTGCCAAGCTCCTGTTTTCGGGAATAGAGGAAATGGTTTTATAAAAGGATTGTTTTTGGCAATTAATGTAGACTGACAATAGGATATATATGAATGATATATACTTATGTAAGCGTTTCATTAGACAGGCAACAAGAATTAATTTTATTGAATGGAAGGAAGTAATTTTAATGCTCCTTTTCTCTTTAAAAACTACCAAATAGAGTGGAACATGAAATATTTACCTAATCTCATTTATATTTTTACTAATAAAATATTCCTCTTATTGTCGCTTATACTTTCAGTCCGCTTGCATTAATTAACATGCCATCTAATTTGATAAATCTTTTTGTTGACTTGCTGGGTGATCACACCAATAAACCATAACAAGTGCGAACGATGTAAGCGCTACAAAACAAACAAATACATGCGTGATAAAATAGACATGTGCTAAAATAAAGATATGCTAGTAAAATAAAGACATTGCGATGATGCGATGCAGGTTGCAGTTGCACCAAGTTGTCTTCTGAATTGGTCTAGGTACATATTTTACCCATGTGATGTATGGAAGGGCACAATCAAGCCCGCATGTCATGCATTAGGCTCATGTCTATTTTAAAATTTGACCTATTAATAAGAATTTTTTATATTAAAATATTATATAATATATTTATGATCAAATTTTGATTTCAATTTTTATTTATCTTTTTGCTTGATGTAAAGGTACATGCAGAATTTGATTTTTGCCTGAATGGTTACTCTAATTACACATGGATAAACATAATTAGCTCATTAAGTAGCAATTTCCGGATAGAAAGTAAAATTCAACTCATTGGATTTTAGTGCTCAGCTTTTTCATCTTAGTTTTGTCTGTTACTAAGTGTAGAAGAATGGTTCAAACCTTGTATTTACTTCTTGAATATCAAAATACAAGTATGAGTACATATATATAGAAGATAGGAGAGAAACAAACAACTATACAAGCAATGTGAGATTAAGCCAGTATCATATATGGGTCATAATAATGGGCCTACTCAACATCTTCTCTAGTATTCTCTAACACTCCCCCGCAAGCTCCAATCTAGGCACCAATCTTGGATAAGAACTGATGATATATTTGTCGAGGTAGCGCCTTTGTGAGAATGTCAGCAACTTGCTCTGACGCAGGAACATGCTCCAGCTCTAACTTCTTTAATTGAACTTTTTCACGGACGAAGTGACAGTCAATTTCAATGTTCTTTGACCTCTCATGAAACACAAGATTCTTCACAATATGGATAGCAGCTTGACTATTGCAAAACAAGGTTGCAGGTGAGGATAATGTGACCCCTAAATCACCAAGAAGACTCTCAAGGCAGGTGAGTTCAGAAACAACAGTCGCCAGTGCACGATACTCAGCTTCAGCAGAAGAGCGAACAAGCACAAACTGTTTCTTGCTACGCCAAGTAATAAGGTTCCCTCCAAAGATGGTACAAAAACCCATAGTAGAACGTCGATTATCCAGGGAGCCCGCATAATCCGCATCTGAATATGCAATAAAAGATAGAGAGGAGTGTGGCTTATATACCCATCCTTGTTCAGGAGCTGTCTTCAAATATCTGAGGATGCGTTCCACTGCCTGGAGATGAGAGATCCGAGGAGCATGCATAAACCGGCTGAGCACTCCGACAACGAAAGAAATATCAGGTCTTGTAACTGTCAGATATATACGTTTTCCTACAAGACGCCAATAATACTTAGGGTTCATAAGCAGAGAATCAGAGTTAGACCCATGAGCACATATCTTATGATTGACATCCATCAGAGTTTCCACAGGTTTGCACCCAGAGTAACAACATCGTGGAGAAGATCAAGGAAGTACTTTTGTTGTGAAAGGACAAGACAATCAAGCCGTCTTGCAACCTCAAGTCCAAGAAAGTATCTGAGAGCATCCAGATCTTTGGTTTGGAAGATGGAATTTAAGTGTTTCTTGATTTGTTGTATTCCTGTGGAGTCATCTACAGTAATCAAAATATCATCCACATAAAACAAGAGAATGCCAGTCCCAGTTGGTTGATGACGAGTGAAGAGAGAAAAGTCTGCCGAGCTCCTCTTAAATCCAACTTCGCGAACGACCTTACTGAATTTATTAAACCAAACTCTGGGAGATTGTTTGGAGAAGTGAAAGGCTCACCCATAGCAGGAGCAGTAAGATGTGGAGGCAGATCATGTTTGCGATATCAGGTGACCTCAAGATTACCATTCCGACCGCAATACATGCACTTAAACGGAGATCTGCCAGACCGGCCACGTCCCCTAGATATGTTGCGTCCCCCACAGGCTGATGACCCCCGAGCTGACGGAGCAGGTGTAGAGTGCTGTAGAAAAGCTGGGGAGAGAGTAACAGGGGCATCCTGGGGGCGGTGTGACCTTCAAAATCATAGAGCACACATCTGACAGAGATGGAGTGGTAGTAGATGAGAGTATTTGGGCCCGAACACTGTGCAGGTGAGTGGGAATCTGGGACATCATTATCGCAATCCCAACTGCTTCTTTCTGAGCCCGTTGAGTAGTCAGATCTGTAGTAGGAGGCTGATGCTGGATCTCGACCAGAGTCTTGGCTTTAGCCACAAAGGAGATCATATCACCTGGAGCTCCTGGATCAAGAGTTTTAAGATCCGAAATGATGTCAAACAGGTGTTGAAGACTATTCTACCCAGAATAAAAGGAGTCGAGCTCCTCCCACATAGCCTTTGCCGTGTCATGATACATAGTCATCCTATAGGGCTCAGTGTCCATGGAGTTGAGCAGCCATGACTAGACCCGGCCATCATCCCGAAGCCACTCATCGGTGGGGTTGGTAGGGTTGACCCGGGTTAAGTGATGAAGAAGTCTTTTCGTCTGCAATACTTGACGAACTGAGTGCACTCATTCCACGAAATTCCGCTTCCCACTGAGGGAGATAAGAGTTATCCGGAGTTCATCGCGAAGCTCTGGAACCAGAGCCACAACACGAGCAGGAAAATCAGAGATGACATTAGAATTCTCAGATGCCATGAGACAACAACGGTTATAGAGGACACTCGAGCGGTTAGGAGACCAAGCTCGCAGCGACTTTGAGACTGAGCAATAGAGCACCAACGGGTAGAAGAGAGCCCTCAACGGTTAAGACAACTGAGCACCAACAGCAAGAGAGAAACCGTCGTGGTTACAAAGGAAGATCGCTGCTGCAAGGGCGACCACACCAGCAGATTGGAAGGATAGTCCACAACGGATAGAAACAGTCCGCAACGACTAGGGAAAGCAGAACAACGACTAAGCAGGGCTGCGATTTTAGCCCAAGTCCGAGACTCAGCGGGTAGGCAGAGAGACCGCAAACCGCGAGAAGATGATGATAGAGAGCAAACCGCAACGGCTAAACAACATATCACAGCGGCTAGAAACCAAACCCTAATGACAAGACATGAACACAAGTGGTAGGACCAATAGCGGAAAGAAACTGCCAGCAGCAGTTAGGCAGGAAACCCGCAGTGGCTACGAAGAAAACTCGTAACGGTTAAGAAAGTAACCCGAAGCGGCAAGAGAGAAATCGCCGCGGTTAAGAAGAAAACCCGCAGCGGTAAAGAAATTATCCCGCAGCGGTTAAGAGGATAACCCGCAACGGTTAAGAGGATAACCACAACGGTTAAGGAGAGCAGACAAGAGCAGCGGCTAAACAATCAACCCGCTGCGAGAAGAGCCAGCGTGAAGGCGGACAGAGGCACAAGAGTGAGGTCCACTTGTCAGAGTGAAGAATACTATAAAAGGGGCGAAGGAGAGAAAGAAGTGGAAGCTATGAGAGAGACCCACAGACGTGGATAGGCAAGAGCAAACCGCGCGGATTGTAGTGGTCCGAGCGGATAGTAGCGAGCACACAGGTTACCCGCTCAGAGGAGTGCGAGAAAGGGCGGATAACAGCGGTCAGGAGGAAGGAGTCCGCTTAGAGGAAGATCGCTTCCTCTGATACCATGTAGAAGAATGGTTCAAACCTTGTATATACTTCTTGAATATCAAAATACAAGTATGAGTACATCTATATAGAAAAGAGTAGAGAAACAGACAATTATACAAGAAATGTGGGACTAAGCCAGTATCCTACATGGGCCATAATAATGGGCCTACTCTACATCTTCTGTAGTATTCTCTAATACTAAGTATTGGTAAGTATAATGGGAAATACACAAGAAATATTTTATTATTTCTTCTTAATGTTTTTAAATAATTTATTAGATGCACACTTTAGATCGTCTTGGAACCGTAAGATTAACATATGAAATTTCTTGAGAAGATAATGATTTGGAATATACAGTAGTCTTCCTGATGTGAAGTAGAGACGATGACCTGCAGTGGAGGACAATTTTTGGGCCCGTTCGGGGCTGATTGGTGACTTTCTATATATGGTGTGCCCGGATCGACGAACCGACTACACAGATGTGTTCGGATTGATGCCGCGAGACAAAATCATATGCTGCTTTATTATTTTTGTTTTATTTTAGTGTATTTTGAGTGACCCCGCTGATGCAGGCTCATGGTTTCGACGGATTAAACTACGCGCCACTGGGGTTTTGATAACAAAAAAAAATACGTACCGTGCGGTTTCTCTAAATTATTACTAACGATGAATCCAATAATTTAACAATACACAACGCAAAGGGACGCTACCCATTTTATAGATTGAACAATGGCTATAGGCCAATGTTCGCTCAAGCGAATATGACCCACACGATCCGGGCAATTAGCTATCCACAATTAAATTATACACAAACATTCACAATTCCAATAAGAGAAATTCCAGGCTAGATTAGTGATTTAAAATTAAGTCCAAATCAATGCCAAAATTAATTAATATGAGGGTATGCCAAATCACTTGAACACCAAAGAAAATCAAGGCTAAGGAAAACCGATTTCTACAAGCGTTCATGAAATTTACCCTCTCCAATTTATACAAAAATATTCAGAATAGCAATGCTTAAAAATCATATATAACTACGCACATCATTCAATATAAATCAGGACTAATTACTTGCGTTCTATTTCCACCAAATCTCATAAATAATATTAGAATATATCACACAAGAGATGTTTAGAAATTCATTACCCAAGACCAAGAAATCCGTCCACAATGATGAGTGGTGGAAGCGCTCAAGACGGTGGTTGATTCTATTTCCACTCAAATCCACGAATTCGCACCGTACGATGAAAACCCAAGCCGTTCTTCTTTGCTAGAAACCCTAGGGTAGGGTGTCTCCTTGTTGGCCAAATATTTATGGAGAGGAAAGAGAAAAGGTGGTGAATTATGGCCAAGTGGGATGGAGGGGCTGGTCGGGTTTGTGAAAGAGAGGGCTGGTCGGCACTTTGATGGTGGTGGGTGTCAGGTCGGGTGGTGGTGGTAGTTGGTCGAGAGGTTGGAGAGTGGGGGGGGGGGACAAGGAGGCGGCTAGGGAAAACTATGTTGGCCGAAATCTTCAAGAGGGAGATAAGGAGGGCTCGGGTTTGGGAAGGAGAAAAAGGAAGGAGATTTTGGAGGAGATCTTGAGGAGGAGGAGAGGGAAATAAAGAGAGGGAGGTGGTTATGGCCGGCGGCCAAGAAAGGGGGAGAGGGAGAGGGTGGCCGAATTTGAGAGAGGGAGGAGAAGAATCTCAATAGATTTTAGGGTTCAATTTTCATTCATCAATCTCTACCAAATTCATCATAAGCATGACTATATATATCCTACACCACTCAATCTCCACCCTTGAAAATTAAACCACTCATGATAGTTATATGCACCCATCATTACATATGAAATGAAATAATTAACAACACATGATGGTTATACGCACTCATCATAATACATGAAAATAAAATATTAACATAAAATGACTTAAAAATAAAATTGCCAAAAATATAATGATAAAATATATAATTTAATTATGTAATTTATAATTATATATTTTATTTCTTGGCGGCGGCGGACGTCGAGCAAAACGTGTAACGACGGCGGACGTCGAACAAAACGTGTAACGACGGCGGCATTGGGGAAGAAACGTCGTGGTAGACTCCCATCTTCGAGCTTGCGGCAACGACCGTCCCAATCCACGAACTCTCTATGACGGGGATCCACGGCCGCATCAGCATCGTCGCCATCAATCCTCCCCCACTCAAAATTACTCATCACCGATGAGTGGCCCGTGAGGGGAGAACAATCAGAAGCAGCAACATGGGGCAAATTTGGCCCCGCTATCCTTGTCGAAGTAGCATGAACATCCCATAACACTAAGAATCTATCAGGTGTAGAAATAGCAAAACTCGAAATGGTGTCAGGAAAAAGAAAATTAACTTGAATCTTACTATCCGGTTCCAGAACCAAGAAGTCCACATGGAAAATAGATACGACAATACTAACACTCCCCAACCCAAGAGAATATATAGTTGTAGGAAGAAACGACGGAGAAAGTAACTCAGGTGGAACAGAGATGTACAGTAAAAAGTCCGAAAATTTGAAAAAAAGTGAAACACCCCGTGCTATAGAAAAATCTGAAATAAAAGCATGAATCCGATGTTCTTCATATTCATGGATGGGTCGGCGTTCCTACATATTAATTTATTAATGGAGCTAGAAGGCATCCGCTCGGGGACTGAGCAGACTAAACCCAAATCACTAAATCTAGCATCAGACAGTCTCAGAAAAGAGTGGAAGTGCGTGCGACAAAACTTAAAATGAATCACTAATGTCCTAGATACATGAGGAGAGAATCCATGTGCTACATGACTTGACCCTAAAGCAGAGGATAAGGGGGGAAGGTCAGGTGACACGGGAGCCTTATAATCTAAAATGATATCATTGGGCTCCAAACTCGCAGTTTTAATTTTATATTTAATATTTTTACACTTGTCATGAAGATATGCCAAGTAGAACTGCTCATCATAAATAATGGAGTTGGACGCTCCCAGATGTGAAAAGAAATACGAGCGATGCATCTCACGGGGCTTTTCTAAATTCACTAACGAGTGGAAATGAGGGTCATTGGAAGACAGTGGGTAAATGCGTGCGACCGGGTGTGGTATATGAGTAATTCTAGGGGATACCACATCAAGAGGCACAATAGCCAAAGAGTCAGAAATAGTCGAGGACAAAAACGTAGACGGACATGCAGGAAAATAAACAGTCAAATGTGACGCGTAGTCAGGTCTAGGAGGTGCGGTGAATAGACCAAATACTAGTGCACTCAACCTAGTAATATCTATACGCTGAGATAACACTAAGATAAGAACTAATAAAGTGGCGTCACACAAAAACTCAGACTAGGACTACCGGTTTCACGTCCTAAAAAGTCATCCAAAGTGGGCAAATGAACAAGAGGAAGGGTTGGCAAAATCAAACCCGGGATAATATCCAAATCAGTATAATTTTCACACAACGGTGATATTATCAAAGAACTCTCAGCCAGGCGTACAAAATAATCCTCCAAAAGTACCCTTCCCTCAGGTGGTAAATCATCCACAATATCACTAGGTTCATCATCACTCTCAGACTACTCAGATAACTCAGATACTATCTCAGTGTGTGTAATCGTAGTCTCTATCACGACGGGGATCGTATCCTGGAGAGGGCACTCAATACTAGGGTGATCAGACACAACGCTAGTATGCACGTAATAGGCAATGTAATACTCTCACAGATCGGAACGTAATCATCCCATACATCGTCTTCTAAATTACTAGGTATTCCTTCAATTTCAGACTCATCAGAGTCATCGGGCACTAACGTACATGTCGGAATACTCTCACTTACGGGGTCATCCTCAGAATCAAGAGATACTACTTCTACATCAGAATCCTCATTGGTTTCAATCACAATCTTAGGAGGCTCAGTCGTCGAGGCTAACAAAGGCAACACCCTAGTAGTAACATTTTGGTTCTCAATATCTACTGCAACATTAAAAGTGGTGTTTAAGTCGGTGTCACCATAACGCAATAATTTTCCCTGGATGTAGGGGTTTAACCCCTTACGAAACCTAGAGAGGGTGAACTCTGGCACCTCGTTCACACTACACCTAACCATCATATCCTTAAGAAGACTCATATACTCAGAGACTGATTTATTCGCTTGTTTAAAGGTAGCCAAATCACCTAACATCTGCGTTCGATGGTACGTAGGGACGTACTGTTCTGTCATTATAGCCTTCATGTCTGCCCAACCAATAAGTAATCTACCGTTCTCGGTTCTCAGACGTCGTTCCTCATTCAACCAGGATAACTTAGCTCTACCTAACAACTTTATTCTCGCCACTCGCACCTTATCTGCATCTGTCGATTCGTACCACTCAAAGTAGTTCTCTATTTTCTTAACCCAGTGTAGGAAAACTTGAGGACACCCTAAACCATCATAAGTAGGTGCCTGTCTTCTAGCATACACGTCATAGGCCATTGTCTAGTGGTGACGGGACAAAAAATTCTAATCGAATCTGGTGCACATGCAATGAAATATGAAACCGACCCACTAAACTCTAGGAATGACAGAATTGTTCCCGTTTAGCAACTAGGGTAATAAAATATTTTTTTATGATTTTCTTACTGAAAATAAATAAGAGATTATTTTTTTAAAAAATTTTTGATGATTTTTTTTCGCTGAAAAATAAATATTTAGGCCGCTATTGGTAGACAAAAAGATTTTTTTTGTATTTTTTTGACAAATAAATAGTGCTGGACAAGTGCGTGTCAGCGTACTAATGAAAAGGGGGAGGGTGCCAATTAGGAAACTGACGTGAACCTCTCTCTGATACCGAATTGATGCAGACCCATGGTTTCGACGGATTAAACTACACGCCCTGGGGTTTCGACGGTTTCTCTAACTTATTACTAACGATGAATCCAACAATTTAACAATACACAACGCAAAGGACGCTACCCATTTTATAGATTGAACAATGTCTATAGGCCAATGTTCGCTCAAGCAAATAGGACCCACACGATCCGGACAATTAGCTATCCACAATTAAATTATACGCAAAAATTCACAATTCCAATAAGGGAAATTCCGGGCTAGATTAGTGATTTAAAATTAAGTCCAAATCAATCCCAAAATTAATTAATATGAGGGTATGCCAAATTACTTGAACACCAAAGAAAATCAAGGCTAAGGAAAACCGATTTCTACAAGCGTTCACGAAATTTACCCTCTCCAATTTATACGAAAATATTCGGAATAGCAATGCTTAAAAATCATATTTAACTACGCACAACATTCAATATAAATCAGGACTAATTACTAGCCTTCTATTTCCACCAAATCTCACAAATAATATTAGAATAAATCACACAAGAGATGTTTAGAAATTCATTACCCAAGCCCAAGAAATCCGTCCACAATGATGAGTGGAGGAGGCGCTCAAGACGGTGGTTGATTCTATTTCCACGCAAATCCACGGATCTGCACCGGACGATGAAAACGAAAGCCGTTCTTCTCTGCTAGAAACCCTAGGGTAGGGTGTCTCCTTGTTGGCCAAATATTTATGGAGATTAAATTGAAAAGGTGGTGGATTATGGCCAAGTGGGATGGAGGGGTTGGTCGGGTTTGTGAAAGAGAGGGCTGTTCGACACTTTGATGGTGGTGGGTGTCGGGTAGGGTGGTGGTGGTAGTTGGCCGAGAGGTTAGAGTGGGGGGGGGGGACAAGGAGGCGGCTAGGGCAAACTAGGTTGGCCGAAATCTTCAAGAGGGAGATAAGGAGGGCTCGGGTTTGGGAAGGAGAAAAAGGAAGGCTGTTTTATAGGAGATCTTGAGGAGGGAGGAGGTGGAGGAGGAGAGGGAAATAGAGAGAGCGAGGAGGTGATGGCCGGTGGCCAAGAGAGGGGGAGAGGGAGAGGGTGGCCGAATTTGAGAGAGGGAGGAGGAGAAGAATCTCAATAGATTTTAGAGTTCAATTTTCTTTCATCAATCTCTACCAAATTCATCATAAGCATTGCTATAGATTGTCTACACCACTCAATCTCCACCTTTGAAAATTAAACCACTCATGATGGTTATATGCACCCATCATTACATATGAAATGAAATAATTAACAACAACACATGCTGGTTATACACTCCCATCATAATACATGAAAATAAACTATTAAAATAAAATAGTTTTAAAATAAAATTTTCAAATATATAAATGATAAAATATATAATTATAATTATGTAATTTATAATTATATATTTTATTTATTGGCGGCGGCGGACGTCGAGCAAAACGTGTAGCGGCGGCGGCGTTGGCGAAGAAACGTCGTGGTAGACTACCATCATCGAGCTTGCGGCAACGACCGTCCCAATTCACAAACTCTCTATGACGGGGATCCACGTCCGCACCAACATCGTCGCCATCACCCGCCTCCGGCCAATCATAGTCGTTGAAGGTGGGATGCCCTAATCTTTGTTTTCTTATAAATAGATGAGTATGAGCTGGTTTTGAAGGCATTGCGGAATTTGGAGAGTTGATTCCCGGATTCCCGCGATCATCCCACGGTGCCGACTCCGTGGAATCCTATGTGACGTCTCATAGGACTGTATCTCCCGCCCCAAGGTTTGCCCTAACCATATGCTCCTTCTTCCCCTCCGAAACCCTCATCCGCAACCCCCACAGCCCCCTACAGTCGTTGTTTTTGCTGTTCCAGTAACTCCCACAACACCCCAAATCCTCCCAAACACAGCCTCCTATGGATGTCCAGAATTCCAGAATTCCTCCATTTCATGTCACTGTCTTTTAATGAAATTCACTATTCCTATTCTATACTCTGCCTCCCCCCAATTTCTCGCTCACTGTCGCCATTTCCCAACTCCCCTACAGGGCTGCCAGCCACCCCCTCTTCACCTACAAAAACAACCCCTCTCAGCCCTAATTCCCCTTGCCGCCAATCCCCTCCCCTTCGTGGAACCACCGCCAATCAACCCTTATCCAAATCAGTCCAGATCTGGACTGTTTCATCCCCGATCCGCTATTTCCTCTTACCCCTCCTCCATTCCTAGCCCAGATTCGCTCTTAAACATCGAATCCACTTCCCCCTCGCCCGAATCTACCCATACGACGCCAGATCTATTTATTTCCGTCCCGTTTTCACATTCCACCACCCAAGACAGCCACCTACGCGTTTCTACATCTCCGGTTCCACCCTGTATCGCCGTTCAAGCATTTCCGGCTCCGAAATCTTCAGTGCCTTAGTCAACCCACTATTTGGTGAGATTTCTTTGTACTTTATTATTATTTTCAATATATTTATATTGTATTGGATCTTGTACTTCTTTTGAATATCTTGCATGATAGTTGTTTGTTAGATTATTATTGTGAGTTGTAGGGTTTATTCGCTGCGCGCTCTTGCTTTGACCCTCTATGCGGAGGAAAGCCTAAGCTTGTTTCGCCCAAATTAATTATTGTTCCTTCCTGTGAATTTATCTGCGTAGGATGATATTATTTATTATTCAATTATGATCTTACCATCGGATTTTTCCATAACATGTAGGGTTAGGTCGCAGGTTTCCCGCTGCCTATAGTTTCACCTTGTGTCAATTGGTATCAGAGTGAGGTTGCGCGCACTTTTCGATACATAGGCGTAGAGTATATAAGTTTTTCAGCATGTCAAGGTGTCATAATTATTCCCCTCCTCACTTTGGGGGTCTCGAGTTCACTTGCACCCGCTCTCACAGAGCCTCGTCAGGGTGATCCTCACGTTACTACGACGATTATTCTCGATCACAACACACCAATTTTAGAGATCGTGTTCACCCGCCGGCGCGACCCCACTACACTAGAGATGATCAGTACAATTGTTGAAACCAAAATCTCGATCTCTTGTGGAATTCACCCTTGGGGAAGGGGTGATCGCGCACCTACTTCGCTCCTGCAAACAAAACAACAAAAGAGACAAGGGAAGAACCGACCCAAGGGCTCGACGGGGAGGACCCACCACACACCCGGAAGACCTGAGAGTACTTCCCCTCCTTAGCCACAGACCGAGCTAAGGCTACCTCAGAAAACAGTAGAGGACCAAGGAGCTAGAGAGTATGAGAGTGTGCCTTCTGAGGTGCCACTTGGGTTCTATTTATAGAATTCTGAAAATGGACTGCAAATAACCAACCTCCGCTGTTTTGAACAGATATGTGCAGTCCAACTTAGTCTGCCAACAGCGTAGCTCCGCTGTTCCAACAAGCTATTCACACCCATGGGGAGGGCATCCAGGTAATTTACCTCGGGGCCTCTACTGGGCCCATCCCAGGAATATGAAGGTCAACTCGCCACTACTCTCCCCTCGCGGGAGGCGGGTGCGACCTGGCTCCTGCGGCTCGCCTACTCTTCTTGGGCGAGCACAAGCCGGGCCGCCGCGACCTGCCAATACCCATGCCGGGGCGGGCCGGAAGCCGAGTCGCGTATAGGAGAACGGGCTGGCGGCCAGGCTTCCAACTGTAACCGTGGGAGTCTCGGAGGAAGGCTCACCAAGTTGGACTCGTCGAACCTATCCCCGAATACCAGTTCGATGAATGCCGACCAAAAAGCTCTGTTCGACGAATGACGACCCAAACTCTGCTCGACGAATTCTTTGCGAGCGAGATGTGTGAAGGGGCCAACTCGCGTGGCTCGCCCGCTCGACCTGGGCGAGAGCGAGCTGACCTCCTGCCGCCTGCACCCTCACATGCTATCCTGGTGCGGGCCAGGTGTCATGGTCCGCTCGCCTGGCTCGGCGGACCCGCTCGACGAACACGGGGTTGTACACAATCCCCGCTCATTTTGAGCTTGACCAAGCTTGAAAAGAATCATCCAACCCGCGTGTTCGGCGAGTGCTGTGCTGAGCTGTCACGGAATCTTCTGGTGGGTCCCACTCCCTGGCTATAAATACATGACTGAGCCCTTAAATGAATCCTCACCCCATTTCGTCTTTCCAAGCGAACTGTAGCTGCTCTATGTCAGTCACCGAGGAGGTGCGAGCCCGTCTGGCAGCCGCGAGCCAGAAGACTCGGCAGGAGGCCCCGAGGCCGCCCCTTGGTTGGCGCGTGGGTCTCCCGGCCCTCTCTTCAGGCCGGTAAAAGGAAGGATTGTTAGGCGGTCCCCGACGAATAACTTCCCGGGTTCCAGCTCGGCAGCTGGCACTGAGGTCGTCCCGAAGGTATGTGCACCTCCCTCCCGATTGGGTGTTTCATTCCTGACCTTTTCTCCTGTAGGTACTGCCGCGTGAAGATGAGGGCGGTGGGGAGGAGGATCGCTCCCCTCCTCCGTCAACTGAGCGGGTCGCCAGCCCCTCGGGCCTGGGACGTCCCCCCCCCACCCGAACACCCCTCGGTCGCCGATTCCCCCTAGACTAGGGAAATCTCTTGCGGCCTTCGAAGGAGAACCCTTTCAGGGTCGGCCGGGTTCCTCCAGACCGTCCATCGGTATGGAGGGCGTGCCAACCCCTGGTACGCTCGCACTTGGCGCTTGTCTTGTTCTCGTCTGTCGCCTCTGAATCTCTTCTTTGCAGGTTACAACGCGATCTCCTCTGAAACTGAGATGAGCGAAGGGTACTCGCCTCCTCCTGACGTGGAGGGTGTTTCGGATTACCTGGGCGACCCGGCTGACGCGGTGGGGATGAAGAGGCAAGTGACGCGGCTGTTCCAGAAACACACTCTATTGCTTCAGGAGATCGTCAAGAGAGTCGACCGGGACAAGGCCGAGACCGAGGCTCGGCTCGCGGCTTTGGAGGGGGCTCCGCACGCAGCAGAAGGTGGTGAGGTCACCTCACCTGGCGTGCATATTACGCGGGCCGCGGAGTGTCTAAAGAGTGTCACAGAGCAAGTTGGCCTGGCCTAGCAGGAGTTGGTGGCGGTGCGCGATTACCACTATCCTCGCGTGCCGCCGCGAACCGGAACACAACGGCGGGGCAGGTGGAAGTGGATCCAGTACTGATCCACCTTCTCTTCCCCTTTGTTCGCGGCCTATCGCCGGGTCAGGCCGCGTCTGCATTTCGAGGCGACTCGCTTCGGGGGGGGGGGGGTTTATTATTTTAAAAACTCATTCAATGTCTGTAATAATCTGCGACTTTTCTCGCCCGTCCACGGGTCTGGTTTCTGATTTCTGGTGTATGTCGTTTTTTATCGTGCTGTTGCTTGACCTTCTCTGAGGTGGGTATGGATGCACCCGTGTCATCCGCTCGCCGCTCTTTCAGGCGAGTGCGAGGCCATAGGATAGACTTGCCTCGCCCGCCAACCTGATCGTAGCGGGAGCGGGCCAGGGGCTCGCCGGCTGAGAGTCTCCCCGGCTCGCTCAGAGTTCTGGGCGGGTGCGGGCCGCATCTCGCCCGCCCGCTTTTCGTGCGGATGCGGGCGGGCATGACCCGCTGCTGAATGGTCTCGGTGGCGCGGTTGCGGGCCGGGAAGTTGAACCGTCAGGCCTGATTTTTGCTATACGCACTTTTCCTGCCGGCGGAAAGTTTTCCCGTACTTTTTTTCTCTCTATAAATAGACCTTGCTGGTTCTTGTCCTTACACCGCACTTAAGCACTTTCTCCTCTCCTGCTCCTCGCGAAGCCCGACTCGCGTGCGCCCTTCTGAGGTTTTCTCGCTCGCTCGGCAAACGGTCTGCGGAATGGGTGGCGGCAGCGGCGACGCGGACGGGCGAAGTAAGTGCTCCTGGACGTTCTCGGAGCATGACTTCCCCCACGTCGTTATCTCTGAGCGCGAGTACTTAGACGCTCTCGGCGATCACGTCCCGCCTGGATTCTCGGCAAGACGGCCCGGGGAAGGGGAGAAGATCAACGATCTCTCCAGGGACGAGCTCGCCATCCCGCTGGCTCACTTCGAGGTGGGCCTTCGGCTTCCTCTGTGGCCGGAGGTTCGTCAAGTGTTGAGGTACTTCGGGGTCTCCATAGGCCAGAAGACCCCGAACTCTGTGGCGGTCATGGTAGGGTTCACCTGCTTTTTGCGGGAGGAGCAGGTAGAGTTCAGTCTTGCGGTCTTCCGCAAATTGTTCTCTTTCCGCGCGAACCGGGACGGGACCGCCTACTTCTCCAGCGCCCACCTCAAGGTGCGGGAGACCGTCAATAAGAGCAACAACTGACTCCAGAAATTTTTGTTCGTCAAGGGGGACTTCGACAACGTCCATTTCTCGCCGGTGCAGCTCGGCGAGGCGAGTTGCCGCCCGCCCAGCCTGGGGGGCCATGAAGCCGACCTGTGGGGGTTCTTTGTTGGGAAGAATTTCGAGGTCGCGTACTTGCGCCGCAACCTGGATAACCTTGTCGCTGTCCCGCCTGGGGGAGGTTAGCTACTCGCTATTACTCTGCTTCGCCGTTTGGTATTCTCGCTTTACCCTATCTCTCCTTGGCAGGCGAGCAGGATGTCCCCCTTCACCCCCCTTATGAGAGTACCATGGTCGCCTTCAGCGTCCTCGCCCGCGCTCAGGCTGCTGACGCCGCTCAGCGCGACATCCCGGCGGTTCCCGCTAAGAAGCGGCCGGGCCGCGAACAGCCTACTCCTCCCCCGCCCAAGAAGGCGAAGACTGCGGGGGAGGCATCCGCCGTGGGTCAAAGGAAAGGCAAGGCCCCGGCGGATCAATCGGCCGAGGTTCTCGCCCTCTTGACCGCCTCGACCAGCGAAACCCCCGACGATGCGGCGGGCACTTCTGGGCCGCCGGAAGGGGTGCAAGCTGCCGCGAAGCCGGTGCCGAGAGGGCACCGTAATTTCGGCTACGGCGAGAAGTACCTGGACGAGCTCGGCGTCCCGCTTCTGCTATGGGACAAAGAGTCAAATCGCGCGGTGGTTTCGACCCTGCTGCCGAGCTGGTTGGAGTAGGACACTATCGGCGGGGAGGCCTCTAACTTCTCGTTTGGCCTTTACTCGCGTGAGGACGCCACCATTTACGACAAGGAGGCGACGCAAGTGTTGGTGCACGAAAGCACGCGGGCCCAACTCCGCGGCCTGGAGCTGGCCCATATGGTTGGGCGGCGCTGCACCCAGTTGGAGCGGAATGTCACCTCTCTTAAGAAGTTGGCGGACGAGAAGGAGGAGGCCCGCAAACTTGCTCAGGGGGAGGTGGATCTTCAGAGGAAGCGGGCCGACGCGGCCGAGGCGACCCTCGCTCAGTACTTGGGAGGGGTGGTACATCTCCCAGCCCGCACTTACTTCTAGTTGTCGTTTCCTTTCTCGAATCCATCCTTCGACCTTCTTCCTTTTCGCAGGATGCGGCGACGGCCAGCAGGATGGGTGCCGAGATCGCCACCCTCGACCAGGACAAGCTGGCGCTGAAGGCGCGGGTGCACGAGCTGGAGGTTGTCGCAGCCGCCCCTCCGCCAGCCAATAACAGCTGCCCGTTTGAACATCACTCTGACTACAAGTTGGAGGTGTTGATGCAGAAGAACGCCGCCAGCGCCGCGAAGTATACAATGCAGATGCTGCGGCGTGCCGACCTCCTCAAGAGCGAGGGCGCGGGGCTCTCGGCGAGCGAGGTAGTGCCGACGCTGTTCCTTCCGGTGCCGGACCCCGGGGATGAGTCCTACCAGCGCCTCTAGGACTTCTCGCCCAGGATCTCGCGTCGCCCTCGCCCCTGCGACTCGCACGTCATTTGTATATCTGTATATTTTTGGTTGTTTTAAATGTAAGCGCGAGCCGCGCCCTGACTTTGCCATTTTTGTCTATTCCCGTTCTTATAAATGCTTCCTCGCTCGTCTTATAGGCATATTTGCCATTATTGCGCGATGTAAATTCTCCCTTTCCGTACTCGCGGTCATTCATCTCGCATTATGCCGACGAGGTCGCACGCCTACAGATTTGGCTTAGGAGTCATTGAAGACCCAATCGGTCGTCCGCTAGCGGCGACCTGCCTCTGCAGCCCGACCCCACTGAGGTGACTACTCGCTCACCAGGAGAGGCGAGCCGGCTCGTCGCTCGCCTGAGCCATCAGATTTCTTGCGGGCTGACCCGCTTGCAACACGGCCTGGGTTCTCGCCCCCTTTTGGCCGTCATTTTGGGCGCTGGGCGACTACGTTAGACCCCCCCCCCCCCTTTTGGTTAACTCCGCGACTCCAGTTACTCATCATTTGGACATCTGGTTCCCCGACTTCTGACACTGCTTTTCGCATCAAGACCTTCCCCGTTAGCTGGCGAGTGGTCGATGTCTTTCCCCGATGAGTGATATACAGCCCCGCCAGCTAGGTGAGAGCCTGACTGCGGGATCTGCTCGGGGTCTAAGAATGACATCGTGTGACTTCCAGCCCTGCCAGCTAGGTGAGAGCCTGACAGGGGGATCTGCTCAAGGTCCAAGGCTAACGCCATCGAGTGACTTCCAGCCCTGCCAGCTAGGTGAGAGTCTGACAGCGGGATCTGCTCGAGATCTAAGGATGACACCGAGTGACTTCCAGCCCTGCCAGCTAGGTGAGAGCCTGACAGCGGGATCTGCTCGGGGTCTAAGGCTAACGCCATCGAGTGACTTCCAGCCCTGCCAGCTAGGTGAGAGCCTGACAGCGGAATCTGCTCGAGGTCTAAGGATGACACCGAGTGACTTCCAGCCCTGCCAGCTAGGTGAGAGCCCGACAGCTGGGTGAGAGCCTGACAGCAGGATCTGCTCGGGGTCCAAGGCTAACGCCATCGAGTGACTTCCAGCCCTGCCAGTTAGGTGAGAGCCCGACAGCGGGGTCTGCTCGAGGTCTAAGGATGACACCGAGTGGCTTCCAGCCCTGCCAACTAGGTGAGAGCCTGACAGCGGGATCTGCTCGGGGTCCAAGGCTAACGCCATCGAGTGACTTCCAGCCCTGCCAGCTAAGTGAAAGCCTGACAGCGGGGTCTGCTCGAGGCCTAAGGATGACACCGAGTGACTTCCAGCCCTGCCAGCTAGGTGAGAGCCTGACAGCGGGATCTGCTCGGGGTCCAAGGCTAACGCCATCGAGTGACTTCCAGCCCTGCCAGCTAGGTGAGAGCCTGACAGCGGGATCTGCTCGAGGTCTAAGGATGACACCGTGTGACTTCCAGCCCTGCCAGCTAGGTGAGATCCTGACAGCTGGATCTGCTCGGGGTCCAAATACACTTCACTTCTTCATGCAACATCATTGTGACAGCATTGGCGTGTTAAAGAGTTTTCATTAAAAAACCAAGCACCACTTACATGTTTCAAGGAAAGAAGCGTTTTAAGTCGTCACCACTTCAGGTGAGACTTAGGGTCTCGCCCTCCACATTTTGGAGTCGATACCCCCCAGATCTTAAAACTTCTTTTACAATAAATGGACCTTCCTTGCTGGGGTTGAGCTTCCCCACGGTTGCCGACCTCCCTACTGCATCCACCTTCTTCAGCACCAAGTCCCCCTCCACAAATTGCTTGACTCTGACGTGCTTGTCAAAGTACTTGGCCATCCTCCTCTTCACCTCTTCTTGTCGGATGGCGGAAAGGTCCCGCAGTTCTTCCACCATGGCAAGGGAGAGGCGCATCTCCTCCTCGTTCTCAGCCTGCCATTCTTCCCTGCCTTCCCTGGCCGCAACAACTCGAGGTGTTTGAACTTCAAATTCCACGGGTAGCACTGCCTCGCACCCATGAGAGAGCTTGAAGGGGGTCTCTCCTGTAGCTGTGTTGGGGGTGGTTCTCAGGGCCCAGAGAACCGCGGGAAGCTGTTCCACCCAGCTCCCCTTCAAATTTTCCACTTTCTTTTTAGGAGGTTAACAATGATCTTGTTCGCGGCCTCCACCTGCCCGTTGCTTCTGTGGTGGTGGACCGAGGCGAATCTGAGGTCGATCCCAAGTTGCTCGCAGAAGCTGGTAAACTCCGCGCTGGTGAACTGGGGCCCATTGTCCGTGACAATGGCCTGAGGCAGCCCATGGCGGCAGATGATTTCCCCCCACACGAAGTTCCTGATGACCTGAGAAGTCACCTTGGCCAGCGCCTTCACTTCCAACCACTTGGAGAAATAATCAATCATCACCAGTAGGAACCTCCTCTGCCCACTGGCCGGGGGGAACGGTCCAACCAAGTCCATTCCCCAAATGGCAAAGGGCCAGGGGGCTGTGATACTTTTGAGTCGCTGAGCCGGCTGTAGCTGGAGGGGTGCAAATAACTGGCATTCATGGCACCTTCTTGCGAACTTCGTTGCATCACGGCCCAGGGTCGGCCAGAAGTACCCCTGTCTGACAATCCTCCCTTCCAGGGTCCGACTCCCGGAGTGGCTCCCACACTCCCCGGAGTGGACTTCTTCCAAAATTCTTTGTACTTCCCCCTCGGCCACGCATCGAGCCAACATCCCCGAGAAAGTCTTCCTGTATAACTGCCCGTCCTGGAGGAGGTAGTACGCTGACTTGTGCCTGAGCTTCTTCTTGTCTACCCGCTCCGGTTACTCCCCCGCGGAAAGGAAGGTTACGACAGGGTCCATCCACGAAGGCCGCTCGTCTATCTCCATAAGCTCCCCCTCTTCGATGGAAGGGCGGAACAAGTCGGTGTCGGCACCCCGCACCCGGGGGTCATGCTTCGCTAGCTGATCGGCCTGCTCATTCTCCTCCCGGGGCACGTGCTTGATGGAAAAAGTTTGGAACATGCCGATGACCCCCTTCACTTTTGCTAAGTATAACCGCATGGTAGGCTCTCTCGCCTCGAACTCCCCGTAGACCTGGGAAGCTACTACCATGGAGTCAGTAAGGACCTCCACGTCCAACACCCCCAGCTCCTTGGCCAGGCGCAGCCCCGCTATCACGGCCTCATACTCGGCCTGATTGTTGGTGATGGGAAAGTGCACCACCACTGTCTGCTCGATTCTAGTCCCTTGAGGGCTCTCCAAGATCACCCCCACTCCTAGGGAATGCCTCCCCGAGACGCCATCCACCTTCACCTTCCAAGGAGTCGGACGAGTGAGCTCTTCCTCCGCCACCTCAATCACATAATCGACCAAAAAGTCGGCCATTTCTTGAGCTTTGATCGAGAGGAGGGGGACAAAGGAAACGTCGAACTCACTCAACTCCACCGACCACTTGGCCAGCCTGCCAGAATGCTCCACCCTCTCAAAGATGTTGCGGAGGGGATGGTCAGTCACCACTCGGATTGAGTGTGACTGGAAATAGGGTCGCAGCCTTCGGGCAGAGATGACCAGGGCGAAAGCCAGCTTCTCCAAAATTGGATACCGGAGCTCGACCTTTCTCAGGACCCGACTCACGTAATAAATAGGGAGCTGCTTCTTCCCCTCTTCACGAACTAGGACGGAGCTTAAGGCCTCCGCCCCGACCCCGAGGTATAGAAATAGGTCTTCCCCTTCCTTTGGCCCTTGAAGCAATGGAGCCCGAGTCAACTGCCTTTGAGGACCTGGAATGCCTCATCGCACTCCTTGGTCCACTCAAATTTCTGACCCCTCAACGTTTTGAAGAAGGGGGAGCACTTCTCCCCAGCCCGAGAGAGGAACCTACTTAGCCCTGCCAACTTTCCCGTCAGCCGCTGCACCTCCTTAGTGTTCCGTGGCGATCCCAGCTCTAAGATGACCTTGACCTTATCCGGATTCGGCTCGACCCCCGCAGGGGTGAGGAGGTGTCCCAAGAACTTTCCCCTGCTAGCCCCGAAGATGCATTTCAGGGGATTCAACCGCATCTTGTATTTGCGCAAGATAACAAAGGTCTCCTCTAGGACCTAGAGGTGAGAGTCCACATCCTGACTCTTGATCATGAGATCATCCACGTACACCTTCAGGTTCCTCCCCTTCTATTCTTTAAAAACCCTATCCATCATCTTTTGATAGGTCGCCCCTGCGTTCTTTAGCCCGAAGGGCATCATCTTGTAACAGTAACATC
The DNA here is from genome assembly GCA_039583875.1 of Platanthera guangdongensis. Taxonomy (NCBI): domain Eukaryota; kingdom Viridiplantae; phylum Streptophyta; class Magnoliopsida; order Asparagales; family Orchidaceae; genus Platanthera; species Platanthera guangdongensis. The sequence continues at coordinate 117,512,198 of CM077162.1, read as the reverse complement.
CATCCCCTGTGATGAACGAGACATCCTTGACGTCCGGGGGGTGCATTCTGATTTGATGATAACCTGAAAATGCATCTAGAAAACTCATTATAGAGAACCAACGGCCGAGTCAACCAGCGCGTCGATCCGAGGCAAGCGATAACAGTTCTTAGGACAAGATTTATTAAGCAAGGAGAAGTTGATACACATTCGCCACCGGCCGTCCCCCTTTTTTTACCATGACTACATTTGAGACCCAGCCGGGGTATTGGATCTCGGATATGAAGCCGGCCTTGAGAAGCTTCGCCACTTCCTCTCTGATGGGCTACGCCAGCTTGTTCGCGGTGGACCTCTTCTTTTGTTGGACAGGGCGTGTTCCCGAGTCCAAGTTGAGGCGGTGGCAAGCCACATCCGCGTTAACCCCCGGCATATCCGCGGCGCTCCATGCGAAGATGTCCACGTTCTTCTGGATGCACTCCAGCATCCGGCCTTGGTCCTCCGGGGTCAGCCCTCCGCTGGCGCGGACCTTCTCCACCCTGCCTTCACGGGTGTGGACCTCCAGCTCCACCACCTCTTCCGCAGCTTCCAACCGGGACTGCTCCCCCCACTCTTCAACACCCCTCTCCTCTGGGACAAGGACCTCCGCCTCCACTTCTTCCACGGCCATCGCCTCGGCCGACTCATCCTGATCTCCTCCTGCTGCCTCTATCACGACGCAGCTCTCTGCCTCCAGCTCCTCCCTGCCGGCTTCCTGCTCCGCCTCCTCCATCCTTCGCTCCATCTCCTCGGCTCCCTCCTGCCATGAGATGGAGTTCCCGACGGTGACGTAGCATTCCCGCGCCACCTTGGGGTCCCCCCTGACCCTGACCTGAATCCCCTCGACATTGAACTTCAAGCACTGATGGAACGATGAGGGGACGCAGCGGAAGGCACTGATAAGGGGCCTCCCGAAGATGGCGCTGTAGCTGCTGGCGGCGTCCACAATGACGAACCTGCAGTTCCTGGACTTCCCCCCAGGGTGACATGGAGGCCTCCTCCTCCTTCGACCTCCTTACTCTCCTCCAAAAATCCAAACAAGGGCCCATCCGAGGCCAACACCCTCTACGCATCCACCCTCATCGCGTCAAACGCCTTCTTAAAGACGACGTTGACGGAGCTTCCATTGTCGACGAGGATCCTGGAGACGGTAAAATTTTCAATGGCTGTCTGGATGACCAGCGCATCGCAAAAAGGATCCTCATGATCTGCCATATCACTCCTCGATAAGGTGATCCTCTCCTCTGGGGGCGGGGTCTGGGATGTGGGGCCAACGCTCCGACGATACATGGTGTGGAGGCTTGCCTTCCGGGAAGCCTCAACCCCCACCCCCCCGTGGATTACTCTGATCCCTCCTCGGGTCCCGACATCCACCCGGTCTTCGCAACGGTCCTCCTCCGCCCGAGGCAGGACCTCTTTGATCCTTACTTCCTGACGCCCCTGCTGCTGCTGCTCCCTGTTCCCTCTCATTTCGAGGAACTCTGGGCACGTAGCTGTGGCGTGCCCTTCCTCCTAATGGAAGTCGCAGTAAGGCAACTCCACCCTAACCTCTCTCCTTCTCCTTGCTACTCTCCTCCTCTCCCCAATGGCTATGGCCATGACCTCTTCTTGATCGGGGAGTCGAGGCCTCTGGGCCTGCCTCTAGCCCGAGGGGCGGAATTGATCTTGCCCCCCCGGTGGTGGTCCCTTCCTTGGTGCCCTCTCTGCGGCCCCTGCCCTTGCTATTCGGGCCTCCAGCCTAGCCGACGGTCGGGCTCCTGACGCCCCCACCTGGGCTGCTGCTGCCTCTGGAGCTGCCTCTGCTCCCTCTGCCGGGGATCTCCTCTCCTCTCCTCACTCTTGTCCTCTTCCTCCCCTTGTCTCCTCCTCTTCCGTGACCCACCTGGCCAGCTTCCGGGCAAACTCCGGGTTTGACGCCTCCCCGTCAACTTCTCTCGCCGCTCTCTCCATCAACTCCTCGTAGGAGAGGGGGGGGGGATCCTCTTCAATTCCATCCTGAAGAAACCCTGCTGCAGGCCCAGGGTGAAAGCGAGCATCAGACTATGGTCCGACATCTCCTGGACCTGGGTGACTTCCTCCTGGAACCGATCCACGTAGCTCCCCAACGTCTCATTCACTCCCTGCTTGATGTGGAACAAGGACTCTGACTCCTTCCTCCTCTTCGAGGTAGTGAACCTCAGCATGAACCCCCGACGCAGGTTCTCGAAACAGTAGATGGAGCTGACCGGCAGCTGATGGAACCACTCTCTCGCCTTCTCCTTGAGGGTGATGACGAAGAAGCGGCACTTGAACCCATCCGACATCTGCCGGATCGAGACCACGTCCTCAAACCACTGGACGTGTTGGACCGGGTCTCCCTTCCCGGTGTAGTAGGACATCTCGGGTTCCCTGAACCCCTCGGGAACTGGAGCTGACGAGACCAACTCGCTGAATGGGCTGCCTCCCCCTACCGGGCGAGCTGGCGCGTCTCGCGGGCTCAGATCGCCAAGCCGACCTCTGCCTGCCGAGCCGGGGAAGAGCTCGCGCCCGGGGAGCTCGCACCCTCGGCCCTCCTCGACCACTTCCTTCCCAGCTCGCCTGCCGGGGGCGTCCTCTCCTAAAGAAGGTGCGGCTGCGATCTGGATTGCCGGAGTCGAGCACTCGGCCCGCGTGCCGAGTGCGAACTTGACGAGGCCCAACACCTCGTTCCTGAGATCTTCAAACCTCCCCACCGTGGCCAGAGGTGGGGGGGGGGGGGGGGGCGAGTCCGGCCTGTCAGATCCCTGTCCTCCTGTCATTGAGCTCGCTGAAGCTTTTCTGTACTGACCACGTTTCACGCTCACCGCACCAAAATGTTGAAACCGAAATCTCGATCTCTTGTGGAATTCACCCTTGGGGAAGGGGTGATCGCGCACCTACTTCGCTCCTGCAAACAAAACAACAAAAGAGACAAGGGAAGAACCGACCCAAGGGCTCGGCGGGGAGGACCCACCACACACCCGGAAGACCTGAGAGTACTTCCCCTCCTTAGCCACAGACCGAGCTAAGGCTAGCTCAGAAAGCACTAGAGGAACAAGGAGCTAGAGAGTATGAGAGTGTGCCTTCTGAGGTGCCCATTGGGTTTTATTTATAGAATTCTGAAAATGACCTGCAAATAGCCAACCTCCGCTGTTTGAACAGCTATGTGCAGTCCAACTTGGTCTGCCAACAGCGTAGCTCCGCTGTTACAACAAACTATTCGCACCCATGGGGAGGGCATCCAGGTAATTTACCTCGGGGCCTCTACTGGGCCCATCCCAGGGATATGAAGGTCAACTCGCCACTACTCTCCCCTCGCGGGAGGCGGGTGCAACCTGGCTCCTGCAGCTCGCCTACTCTTCTTGGGCGAGCACGAGCCGGGCCGCCGCGACCTGCCAATAACCGTGCCGGGGCGGGCCGGCAGCCGAGTCGCGTATAGGAGAGCGGGCTGGCGGCCAGGCTTCCAACTGTAACCGTGGGAGCCTCGGAGGAGGGCTCGCCAAGTTGGACCCGTCGAACCTATCCCCGAATACCAGTTCGATGAATGCCGACCGAGAAGCTCTGTTCGACGAATGGCGACCTGAACTCTGCTCGACGAATTCTGAGCGAGCGAGAGGGGTGAAGGGGCCAACTCGCGTGGCTCGCCCGCCCGACCTGGGCGAGAGCAAGCTGGCCTCCTGCCGCCTGCCCCCTCGCATGCTATCCTGGTGCGGGCCGGGTGTCATGGTCCGCTCGCCTGGCTCGGCGGACCCGCTCGGCGAACACGGGGTTGTACAACAATGATTGTCGTTGTTCTTATCCTTGCACGCGAGCGGATTGTGTTGACCCTTCGACACGACTCGATTACCTTAGAGATGACTATTATGAGGATCGTCGTTTTGAGAGAGATCTTGAGAGTCAGTTTCGTACTGTTACCCCTCCCTTTGACAGCTCATCGAGTCCCTAGTCTTTCTGTTATTGGCTCGTGAATGTAGAGTATTATCTCGATCATTTTGAGTTATTCGGTGAACGTCGCGTCAAGTTTGCGAAACATAGAATTTTAGATCAGGTGAGGGTATATTGGGTTAGCTTTGAGAGGACCCGCGAGCAAGACCGTGTTCGTCGCATCACTAGTTGGGCGGACATGAAGCGTACATTGTGTCAAAGGTATCTGTCTTCGTCATATCAGAGTCGTTTGGTTGATCAGTTATTTTTCTTTCAGCAAGAATCCTTGTCTGTCGCTGAGTACATGAACCATTTTGATGAGTTTGTTGTGAGGAGTGGTATCCGAGAGTACCCGGCCATGACCCCTCCCCGATTTCGGTTTGGACTTCGGTCTGACTTACGTACTAAGGTAGTTTATCATAGCTCGAAGTCGCTCGAGTAGACATATCAGCTCGCCCTTCATTATGAACAATCTTTGAGATCCGCAAGAGCTGGTCGATGGGATTCTCATCTTGACCTCCGCAGTATGAGTCCCTCCCATACCGAGGTCACCACGACGACTACCACTGTCCTATCAGCCACGACAGAAGTAATACCTAATGCGGGTTTCTCTCACTCCAGTGAGGTGCTTAGCACAGTGAGTGACCTATCTCTTGTTTCTGACCTGTCTCTTGTATCCCTGATTGAGAGTGAGCCTCAGCGACCCATTGAGTCTGTAGTGTCGTTCCCCTCACCCACACCTCTTCCTCTGCCATACACAAGGTTAGTTAGCACCCAAACCGCAGACCCATTTCTTGACACCGTACCCACAGATCCATTCTTGAGTGTAAGCCTATGTCGCTCTCCCATGATCATTGCCTTGGGTTGCATCACCATCGAGAGCCCAGAGCCTGGTGTTGATCTCGTAATGGCTATGTCACCCATTCACAGGGACACTACCCCTTACGATGGTACTCATATGGAGGATCATGACCCTGGTAACGAGGACTATGACGACCCCCCTGTTGAGCCGCCTGATGAGTCCCCATATCTTGGTGAGGATGCGATTCAGGTGAGCCGCTCATTTATGAGTTTCGAGTTATTGACGTCTCTTTCATTATCATCTGTGGACTTGCCCCAGAAAATAGGTCTTGAGTGGAGCATGGCGTATATAACGCCTTACTTGAGTACACTTGAGCATTGTCATATCTTGAGAACCTACCTTATGACATATCACACTCTTGATAAGTTTTGGGGAACGCCACCTGCTGACCCGCCAGACGAGTTCTTTATTTTCAGGAACACTCACCATACTATAAAGCCACGCCTTCTAGTCGGTGTACATGATTTTCACTCAAGTGGTTTTCTCATCCGCGATGACTTTTCGTACGTACCCCCGGGTGAGCCCCCTGATGTGTCACATTCCCTGAGAGACATTTGTCTCTTTATGAGCTCGCCCTTAAATGTAGATATTTCACATGGTTACTGGAGCACTCGACACACATGAGATGAGTTTTTCAACACTCCAACGAGAGGGCCTCCTGATAGGCCACCTCCTTTAATAGATTTTCAAGCCATCATTAGATTTCCCCATCGAGAGCATGTTGTGTCTATTGTGTTTCATTTGCATCATTTGCATGAGTTTGTTGAGTCGTTTCTTCATAATTTGCATTAGTCTGTTGTGTTGTTTGTTCATTGTTTGTATGTGGATCATGAGTCGGTCCAACAAAAATTCATAAAGATAATAAATTTTGTAATTCACATGCGGATGTTCACTTGCAAGAGCATGTACTTTATGAAGGCGAGCAAGTGATGGTAAGAATCTGTGTTGTGAGGCTCTGTGCGAGGCTTGCCAAAAGCTTGGACATTAGGCGAATAGACCCCTATATAATCATGGGACGGATCAAAACAAACACATGATCTTGATATCCCTGCAAGTATGAGTATCCACCTGATATTTATTGTTAAAGATATGATGCTGAGCTACGAGTCTCTTGAGTATGTGGATCCAAGCAGTGGGGACTTCCAGCCACCCACGCCTTCATTTTCGTTGCCTTGCCACCTTCATATCCCACACACGTCTGATGTCCACCATTACTCACCCACTTCTGACACCCACCCACCTGGGGACTCGTCTTCTTTGGTTCTACCTACGGCACTGCCGATCGCATCGAGATCCACCAATCTTGAGTTGAGCGTTGAGAGCATCGTGGAGGCCAGACTCCACCAGTGCATACCTACTACAGACATTGGTGACACCTGGGTACTTGCAGCAGAGCTTGATCAACTCGCTCCTAGACTCCGACTTCAGTACGACCGTCTCCATTCACCGGAGATGACAACTTTTCTGTTAGGGGGAGTTGATTGGCGAGGACATTCTTTCATCGACGACACTTGGACGATCTCTGGTGGACATCTTCGAGTCTTACCTGACATATATTGAGAAAATTCTGATCTATATTCATCGAGAGATGAATTCTTTCAAGCCGGGAAGGTTGATGCGAAGCATAGACGAGTACCTTCAATGGAGGACGCGTTTTGGGCCCGTTCGGGACTGATTGGTGACTTTCCATATATGGCGTGCTCGGATCGACGACCGGACTCCACCGATGTGTTCAGATTGATGCCGCGTGTCAAAATCATATGCTACTTTATTATTTTTGGTTTATTTTAGTGTATTTTGAGTGGCCCCGCCTCCGGCCAATCATAGTTGTTGAAGGGGGGATGCCCCAGTCTTTGTTTTATTTTAAATAGATGAGTAGAGCTGGTTTTAAAGGTATTGTAGAATTTGGAGAGTTGATTCCCGTATTCCCGCGATCATCTTACGGTGCCGATTCCGTGGAACCCTAGGGTGACGACTCTTAGGCTTGTATCTCCCTCCCCAAGATTTACCCTAACCCTAGGCTCCTTCCTCTCCGAAACCCTCATCTGCAGCCCCCACAGCCCCCCTACAACAACTGTTTTTGATGTTCCACAAACTCGCACAGCAGCCCAGATCCTCCCAAACACAGCCTCCTATGTCTGTCCAAAATTCCTCCATTTCATGCCACTGTTTTTTAATGAAATTTACTATTCCTATTCTATACTTTTCCCCCGCCCTAATCACTCGCCGGCCTCTCTGCCCTCCCAGCAAGCCACCATTGCCTCCCCCCTATTCCCTCTCACTGCCGCCAATTCCCCACTCCCATACGACGCCAGATCTACTCATTTCCGTCCCGTTTCCACCACCTACCGCCGAGTACAGCCACCAACGCGTTTCCACGTCTCCGGTGCCACCCCGTATCGCCGTTCACGGATTTCCGGCTCCGAAATCTTCAGTGCCTTGGTCAGCCCACTATTTGGTGAGATTTTGTTGTACTGAATTGTTATTTTCAGAATATTTATATTGGATCTGATATTGTACTTGTTTTGAATATATTGCATGGGAGTTGTTTGTTAGATTATTATTGTGAGTTGTAGGGTTTATTCGCCGCGCGCTCTTGCTTTGGCCCTCCACACGTAAGAAAGCCTAAACTTGTTTCGCCCAAATTAATTATTGTGGCTTGCTGTGAATTTATCTCCGTGGGATGATATTATTTATTTTTCAATTGTGATCTAACCGTTAGACTTTTGCATAATATGTAGTGTTAGGTCGCAGGTTTCCTGCCGCCTATAAATTCGCCGTGTCACTCCCTAATATTTTCTAGTTATTTGTAACTTATAACTTTGCTTTATTTGATAAAAGACGCAAGTATCCAGGGATTGTTTTTTAATAATTTATTAGATGCACACTTTAGATTGTCTTGGAACCTTAAAGATTAACAGATGAAATTTCTTGGGAAGATAATGATTTGGAATATACAATAGTCTCCCTAATCTTCTCTAGTCATTTGTATCTAATAACTTTGCTTTATTTGATAAAAGACGCAAGTATTGAGAGAGGAAGACAAAGGCTCATTAAGTACACTGATATTATACTTCAGGAGACACTCTTGCGAAAATACAATTGATGTGTAGTTTGTTATGGTCCCCCATATAGATTCCGTTGCATGCAAAATAAGAAATATAATTATAATTGTTATTCTTTAATAAATAAAATACCCATTATCAATGTTATGGTCCCCCATTTTGTCAAGGTGGCGGCTTCTGATTTTTCTTACCATGGAGTGATCCATTGGAGCGTGCACACTCTACTTGAAAATTTTCCTTGTCTCACATTTGTCTTTATTTGTGTTTTACATTCATTAAATTGAGTTCTCAAAATGCACACCTTCACAAGAAAAATTTGACTCCAGATCTTATTCACCATACTGCTATTATTTTGGTCCATTAGCTTTATCTATCTCTGGCTAACTCTCAGTGCACATTTCTTCAGAACAAGCTACTGGAAGATTACTACAAGAAGAAAAATAAGCTCCTAGACTTCCATATTGCTGAAGGACCAGGGGAAACCTGGCGAGGGCTCCTGGCTGCTCTTCATCTGCAGCAAGTTCATGCCGCCAGTGTGTCTCAGAAGTTGACTGCATGATCTTGATTCTGGAAGACCTCGGATTCTTGTTTTTTTTCCTCAACAAATTTGGAAGATCTCATTTCAAGAAACATATATCGCCGTCCAGAGCCGATGTTTTTACCGACGCCGAAGATATTTCATTCTCCCGCATTTTTCTTTGTTTCTATATATAGGCTTTATGCAATTTTGTGAACCATGTCTCAGTTTTTTGTTTGTGATAGTGAACGTTTTCTTGTAACCCCACTTTTGTTCTAGTCATTGTTCAGTTAACCTTCCTTTTTCTATTGTGATGGGAGAGTTAAAAGATGTGCTGAGTAGCTTTTAATTGACTTCTCAAATGTTTTGTTGGAAGCTACATGAATTTCTTAGTGTGATGGGAAATCTTAGTTCGATATTTCATGTACTTGCTATTAACTGCACATGTTCTAGTAAGCAGATTAGCTCCAGGAGTTTGTGTTAATCTTGTCGGTTCAACGAGTTCTCGAGACAGATCAAGCACACAAATCTTCGCCATCATGGATTGTTCTTATTTATCAATCTCCCTAAACATCGTGTATCTGCCTGTCTCATGGTCAATCCTCTGTAGCGAGTGTTCTTATTTATTCATCTCTCTTTACAAATGTTTTTAATCTTGGTTTCATTTTGCTCACATTTTTTATATTTTACTTCCATTTTCATAATTGTTAGTATTACTAGTTTTTATTTTAAGCTTGTTTGTCACAAAATGTCTCATTCGTGTGCCCAAAAAATGTATCTCTGATAGTTTGTTTGATCGGAATTAAAATTAGATGCAGGTATTATGTTCTATTCTTTTTTTGGTTATAATTGGAATTAGTCTAAAATTAAATTTTGATATCCAGTTAGCTAGTAGAATTTTGCTAACTTCTATTTTAGTTATAAAAATTACAAGTTTAGTTAACACTAAAATAAATTCGTATCAAATATAACTCATGATATATTTTTGTAAAATCATCTCTATTAATTTAACATTTAAAATTAAATTAATCACAAGATTTATATTTATTTACTTGTTCAATTTTTTGTTCTAAACTTCTAATCTCTATTCTTACTAGAATTGAAATTGGTCTAAATTAAAATTTTGATATCAAGTTAGCCAATAGAATTTGGTAGCTTCTATTGTCAGTTGTAGAGAAAAATGTAGTAAACAAATTTCTAGTTTTATTAACACTCAAATAAATTAATATGAAATGAACAACATCTTTTTAAGATGGTCTTTATTAATTAAATACTTAGTTTTAAATTACTTACATGGTTTATATATATTGTTTACTTTTTCCCTCTAGAATTCTTATAAGAATTCAATTTCTAAAAGTCTCACCAAATTAAGTAGGGGTGTCCAAAACAAATCTGAAAAATAAGAAGAGACTTTTTGAGTCCGTTCTTAGTTTTTGGGATAAGGAACCTCTGAACCTGAGAAATGAATGCATGATAAATATTAAGTCAACAATGATAATTTTATTTTATTTTCCCTGCATACTGCAAAAAAATTAAAGTATGTACTATGTAGCACTATTTTATAGATTTATTTTTAAATCTAAATGAGCATAAGGAAAATGGGGTTGTGTTATGAACTATGTAGGAAAATAAGATTTCTAATAATAAGCATGAGTCATATGTGTTTACCCGGGAGTTCCCAATCAAGTCCCAAGCCTACTAAGAATGTGACAGATAGGATTCTCAGGCCGCACGGGTCATTCAGTCGGCAACTACTTTTAAACCTTCTTGTCTCCGCGGTCAGATTCTCCAGACCGCAACAAGCAACCACCCAGCAGAGAGCTCCAGAGTGCAAAGGCTAACCACCCGTTCAGGCGGTCTGGCAGCTTATTCTTTTTTCTCAATTTTTGTTTTCCCGTCACCTTTGCTCGATTCTCCTCTACACCGGGCAGCCGATTATTTTATCCCGGGCAGGCCCCCGAGCCTATAAATAGGAGGGGGGGACTCCCAAATCACGTTGACTAGAACCCAGGAGTTTGCCTGTTAAGAGCTACGGACTCGATTCTTGAGCTTTGCGGTCTGCTTCCTACACAACTCTCTTTTCTACTTTTCCTTGTAACACTGCACTCATTTTTCAATCAAAGGAAAACGCATCGCAGTAGGACTGTCATTAGCCGCGATGGGCGAAGTCTGGTATTTCCGCTGCCAGCAGTTCTTGCTGTTTGCATGTAACATCCCTCAGACAACTAGACCCCCTAGGAGTGGTTTTGTTATGACTAGGTCATGAAAAAATCCTAGGAAGCACAAGAAGACCAAGTGGACCTAGGAATGTAGGTGAGATCACTATGGTCTGTAAATAGTAGATTTCTAAATACTAGGTTGGGAGGATCAAGGGGCTTCACCATGACTCCAAGACCCCACCAATCTGTTGAAAAGCCCTAAGGGTTCATTGGAGTCAACCCAGGGTGGCCAAGTTGACCTAGGACTATCCTAGGCCTAAATTGGGCAAAGTGCCCTAACTAAGGGCAATCTGCCCCTAATAAGCCCAACCAACCCTACCAAGGTCTTCTTTGACCTAAAGTAGGGTCAATGGGTCACCAAAGATCCATTGGGATCAACTCTAGAGCCTGAGTTGACCCAAGTCAACCATAGCCTTAAAGTGGTCAAAAAGCCCTAACTAAGGGGCAAGTGACCTTAAGGGTGCAAAGTTAACCCTACACAACCCTTCCTAGACTTTAGGGGAAGCCAATGGGTCACTAAGGACCCCTTGGGGTCAACCTAAATGGTCATGTTGACCAAAATCAACTCTAGCCCTAACTTGGTCAAAGTACCCTTCCTAAGGGTCAAGTGACCCCCAAAGTGCCAAGACAACCACACCTAGCCCTACCTAGACCCTAGGGGAGGCCAATGGGTCACCAAGGATCCTAGTACAATTTAGGTCAACTTAGCCCAAATGGGCTAACCCAAGCTCAAGCCCTCTTTCATTTGGGCTAACCAACTCTTAATTGTGTGATGATATGAATTAGTGAACTGCAAATAGCCTAAAGGGGTTGACCAAGTCAGCCTTGATGACTAGGAGAGAGGAAACTTCATTTTCTCCCTTTAATGGAGGAGAGAGAAAATGAAGGGCGGGGCCATTCATCGCTAGGAAGGCTAAAAGCCCACTCCTTTTGCTGGAATCATCTCCCCTGGTCAGTTAAGAGGAGACCAAGGGTTTTCCCGGCCATGTCAGTAGCTAGGGGAGGAGAACCACCATGGCCGAGCCAAGCTTTCAATGGCCATTAATGGCCATTGATGACTTGTCCTCTCCCCTCCCTAACTGAGGCTTTAAACACCATCAGTGGCCTGAGAGGAGTTTTCCCCACCATTTACCTGAAGAATTCGAGCCCTTCCAATGTGTAGTTATAGAAACCCGAGCGGCGCCACCACCACCATGATGACCCAACGATCGGCGTGACTCCAGACCACCACAAAGGTCCTCCTCCCCTCCTCCTCTCTCTGTGGGTAGATTTTAGGTTTCAGTTAGAATGAAGATGGGGCTCAATTGAGCCCGATCCAAGCTTTCAATTTCCTGGTTTTTCGGGAAATTCCTCTTGTCAGGATCACTGGAAAAGGCCCCTCCGGTGGCTGTGCCGCCGCCTGGCGATAGCCACCACCTCGACGGAGGTGGCGGTGGCGGTGGCCGGCCAGGGAGGTGGCCGGATGGCCGGGAATTAGGCCGGGAAGTGCCTCCAGGTCGGGATGATCCTGGCCGTCAGCTGGAGGTAGATGATGACCAGATGCCGTCCATCATTGGCCAAGATTCATGCTGAATAATATTTAAACTATAGGTTATATATTCATGTCAATTCTATCACAGGATATGTATTTAATGTTTCTATTTATTAAAATACCTATATTCACCTAGAGAAAAAGTGGTAAATATCAAAGTTGTATCCCCAGAGGTGTACTTTATTTTAAAATTAGTTTAAACCAATTTGAGTGCATGGTTTGACCAGGGCACTCATTTTGGTGGGGTCTATACCTAGGGTTTGTCAGAGACTAAAATGAGTGGCCCCACTTCATCCCTTGTCCAAATGACCTGAAATTTGGACAGGGAGTCACATTACCTATACCTAGGGCCTGTCCAAAAATGGGAATTTTTGGAGATTCTTGTTCTATAGTTTTTGGAAAAATATAATAAGTAATATATAATTTAATTAGGTGTCTTAAGCACCTCAAAACCCCTCAAATTTTGGAGGGAGCTCTTGGAGAGTATTATTAGGTTCTGGTAAAAATTTCATCACTTTTGGGTTTGGTTTGATAGGGTAATTGTGTAGCCAAGGGTTGGCCCCTTTTAGGTCAAATTAGGGCTAAGTGCCCTAAGTACTCTTGAGTTGGCCCATCTCACCCAAAGGTGATGGAACTTGGCACTCAGCTTTATTAGCACACAAAGTACCCCCCTCAATTGTTATTGGGTGGAAGTTGAAGGGTATAGCCCTAGGACTCTAGGGTAGGTCCTAAGTGTGCAAACCTAGGGTTTGAAGGTCAAGGGGTCAAATGACCTTGAAATGACTTGCAACTTGGTGGAGAGGACTTTAAGGTTGTCAAAGTCCTCTGGTAAAAATATTATGAGATTTAGAGGCTGTTAGACTCCCCAAAACCCGAATCCTAGTTTAGGGCACAACCCTTAAACATGTAAGATAGGCCATCAAAACTTAATGAAATGCTATGAAACTTGGGTAGTTTGGTCATGGGGTTAATATGAGCCTCTGGAAAATTTATTGGGAATATTGGAACAATATATTTGGTACCTCCTTTGTATTACATGAATTTGCCCTTGATAGTCTTTTGTTTATAATGATCTCACTGTTCATTGAGAAATTGTGAAAACTGGACAGAGGAAGTTTTAGGTCTATACTCATACCTGATTTTTATTATAATTTTTAGATGCATATTTTCAGTACTTACTTCACAAGCTTTTAAATATGCAAATATGTTCAATATTAGATTCAGAGCTCAATGATGGTTAGAAAATTGTGAAACTTATGCAAAGGTGCACTTAGGTCATTATGCTCATGAGGAAATTTTATCATAATTTTTAGATGAATATTTACAGTAGTTGTTTCATTGATTTATGGAAGATGGTTATTGATCAAAATTAAAATTAGAGTTTATTATTCACTGAAAAATTTGGGAAACTTGGTCAGGAGTGTTTTTAGGGCATTTTAGTTAAGTTTGAATTTTCTTATAATTTTTGGAAGCTTATTTACAACACTTGCTTCATTAGCTGTTAAGTATGTGATTATATTTAAAATTATGGATCAGAGGATTAAACCTTGCAAAAAAATTTGGGAGACTTGAACTTACTATTAATTAGCTACCTAGTATTTATCATAATTTTATGGAGCATTTTGCATGACTGTAAGGACCACTTCATATACAACATGGGGCATTTGGATTTTTAGGAGAAATAAATAAAATGTCAGATAAATTAGGAAAATTCCAAGTTTCTATATTTAGGCTATCATTGTCATGATAGGCCTCCATTAATTATCTTAGGGTGTTTGGATGAGGATTTAGAGTACCTCCTATCATGCACGTCATATAACATAAGATGGTCTGCATTTAGAAAAACTGCGGAAATTGAGTTAACATGGGGAATGGTCATAGGTTGATGGGATTGTGGTTTACTGGTCTTAGTAAAGGGATTGGGTATACCATTGGAAGTTGGGATGAGTAGGATGTAGAGTTGTCTAAGATTAGGTGGTGCTCAGGATCGACGAAAGATTGTCATTCCTATGGAGGGAGAGACAGGGTCAAAACACATTAAGGTTAGAACCAGTGTAATACAAAAGGGATCGGAAATTGGGTATTAACCAATAATAAAATGTGCCTTTCGAAAGGGAGCTTTGGGCTTCAGCCCATCTTAGTTCCTAGTGCCCCTAAGAACCCTTCACGGGGTATACCTTGGGCAGTCCTGGGCTAACCTAAAGTGTAGGCAAAATAAACCGCAAGAGTAACTAACATAATTAGGAATTCACTTCCACTCACCTCGATGATTCGAGATGCTAGGTTCTGTCACACGGGCAGTAGGCTCGGTGGTTTTGATGATGGGCAGGTTGGACCGACAAGCTTAGGCTCGGTTGTTGATTGTGACGGACGGGATGGTCTGGGGAGCTTTGGATCGGTAGCTGATACATAAGGTTGCATGTGCATAAGTATAAAGTGGTGGGTCTTCAGTGTGGAGGGTCGATGCACCGATACTAATATGTTGACTCGACAAGTGTGGTTTTGCACTTAGCCAAGATAAGTCCGGTGGACTTGCCGGCAAAGAGTACGCAGGGCTCCGCTTAGTGCACCAACGTCGAGGCGTATGATAGGTCTGACTGGTAGTGCAATTATCGGTTTAGAGGTGGGCGAGGCCCAACCCACCGCTACTTTCTGCCACTACGAAGGTATCCTGTGAGGTTAGGCTCCAAAAAGGGGGAACTAAAGGTCTCTGTGCACAGATTCAAGTGGGTGTGTTGCACTTGCATGTTCACATCATGGCATACTTGCATGTTGATTGATATTTTCGCAACGGATCCAAAAACTTGATACTGTTAAAACTCCAAAAATTGGTGAGTATTCCTGCGGCGCCCCGGGTGGTTTATTTAATGAAGAGTTGACCAGTTTTTTCGCATCGGATTCAAGTGAGCCCGCGATCAGTTGCTGCGGACTGGATTTTAGTGTCCGAGCGGATTGATAGAGTTGATCGGTTTGTGCTGTGCAAGTAGTGCAGATAGTGCTGGAAAGCCAAGACTTGGATCTGATTGCGGCCAGGGACAGTGCAGACTCCGCGGTTAAGCAACAGGCAGTAAATAGCAGGTCGCGGACAACGAACAGGTGGTTTTCTCTTTGGCAACTTGGTTCCGGGGTTCAATAAGTCACCTAATTCAGGCGGCCTATTCAGTTCGTCATCAGCAGCTTGGGCGGTATGGCGGCTAGGCGACCTTGCGGTCAGGTGGCTTGCAGATCGGCGACTAGAACTTAGCATTGGAATAACGTGCAGTCCGCGCCTCTTGGGTTATGGTCTGACAACCTCGCGGATTGTGCGAACTCCATGTAAGACCCCCATTTTTTTTAAAATCCCGGGGTCTTATGCCCAGAACCACCGTTTTGCGGTGGCCCCGACACTCGGGAAAGCCGCCGCTACAAAATGCTCTTTCTGCCGGCCTTTTCGATCATCATAGAGAGAGCAGTAATCATGAATGAAATATAACTAAGTCCACAAATGTCATATATAATGAGAAACCACAACAAGTCCATAATATAGAAAAGAGAAAGTACTACAAAAGAATAGTACCAATGAAATATAAACGGGCTTAAGCCCGGTACATCAGATCCTCACTACAAACTCTCGCGGAAGCTATAAGAAGACTATCACTCACAGAGCTGGCCATTGGTGCTCCGGTACTAGACTGGCCCACCTCCATGCTCACCGTACTCCGTTGGTACTGGTCCCTGTCTCCCATCCGGAGCCCCTATAATGTTGTGATCCGAAAACCATTAGTCATAAAGACTAAGCCATATCATCCCCTACCCCCCCATGGATCCTAAGCACCGAGCGGGGAGGAGGAATGGGAAGCTACAAAGGTGGAGAGTACAAAATGATAGGTGACAGTGGAACTAATATAGCAGTTAACTTATAATGTATAAATAACAAAGGAAGAAAAGGTACAAACTAACAGTTCTACAATAGTAAGCAGTAAAGTAAACAAGTAGAATAAGCGGCATAAGTAAGAAAGAAAAAGGAAGAAATGAGTAACCTTAACTTATATGAATGCCCATACAAACATATAAGTTAAGGGGTCTTCTGCAAGGCTCCCATCTTATAAAAAGTCACATACCAATTTATACATTGGGGTGTCGGTTGTATGCAAGTATGAGTGTAGTGATATGCTATGCCATGATTCATGCAAGTGCAACTCAAGCACACGACTCTATGCGCACAGACCTTTAGTTCCCCCTTTCTGGAGCCAAAACCTCCCAGGATACCTCCGTAGTGGCAAACGGAAGCGTGGGTTGGGCCTCGCCCACCTCTAAACCGGTAATAGCACTACCAGTCAAACCTATCGTATGCCTCGACGCTGGTGTACTAAACAGAGCTACTGCATACTCTTTGCTGGCTTGTCCACCGGACATAAATTGGCGAAGTGCTAAACCATACTTGCCGAGTCAACGTATTATCATCGGTGCATCGACCCTCTAACACCGATGACCCACCACCTTATAGTGCTTATGCAATCTTGATGTATAACCACCGAGCTAAAGCGCCCCAGACTAACCCGTCCATCACAAATATCTATCGAGCCAAAGCTCCCCGGACTATCCCGTCCGTGCATCTACCTTCCGAACCTACCGTCCGGATGGCAATTCAAACAACCTAACCGACCTCCCGAGGTACCGGGGTGTGTGAATGTGAAACCCTAGTTATACTAGTTGCTTTGTAATTTATTATTCCTACCGTTTAGGTTAGCCCAGGACTGCCCCCGGTATTCCCCGTGAAGGGCTCTCAAAGGGTACTAGGAACTATGATGGTAGCTGAAGCCCATCATTCCCTTTCGCAAGGGACTTATTATTATTGGTTAATACCCTATTCCCGATCCTTTTAGTATTGCACTAGTTCTAACCCTAATGTGTTTTGACTCTTTCTCTCTCTCCATAGGGAAGACGATGTTTCGTCGACCCCGAGCACCTCTTAACACTAGTCAACCACCCACTCCTAATCACAACTCCCGATGATGAACTCATTTCACTTACCAGTTCAACACACCAACATCCCAACTCTCTGGGTTCATTTTGCACCATATCATGATTTCTGCAGTTTTACTAAACGTAGACCATCCTAAGCTATATGATGTATATAATGGGAGGTACTCAAAATAGTCATCCAATATACCTATAATAATTATTGGGGGTCTACCATGACATGTTAGCCTAAATCCAGAAATTCATAATTTTCCTAATTTATCTGATAATTTAGTTAATCTTTCTAGTAATCCAAAAGCCTAAGTTTGAACACGAAATACCCATTTCACACATACAAATGCTCCACAAAATTTATGATAGATACAACATGACTATTTGACATAGAATCCAAAGTCTCCCAGTTTTTCAGCAAGGTTTATGCCTCTAACTCAAATTTTAAATATAACATACATTAATCATTTTAAGAGACAAGTACAGCCAGAATACTTCCAAAAATTCTGATAAAATTCAAGGATGATTATAAAGGCATATAAACACTCCAGGTCAAGTTTCATAATTTATCAGTGAATAATGAACTCTAATCATAATTTTGAACAATTACCCAAATTGGTAATTTAATGCACCAAGTACAAAAATTATTCATTTAAAAATTGTAACAAAATCTCCACCAGAGCATGTTGACCTAGAATAAGTACTGATCAGGTTTCACAGTTTCTCAATAAATAATGAACTCTGAATAAAAAAATTGAACAAGTTTCCAAATTTATGAGCTTGTGAAGTAGGTACTGTAATTATGTATTTAAAAATTCTAATAAAATTCATACATGAGCATAATGGTTTAAAACTCCCTTTGCCCAATTTTAATGACTTTCCAATAAACAGTGAGTTCATAATATCCAAATAATTATGTAGGGCTAACTCATGCATTACAAAGTAAGTACTAAGATAATTGCTCCAAAAATTTCCAATTAAATTTCCAGAGGTTCATACTAACCCTATGACTACACTACCCAAGTTTCATCACGTTCAATGAGTTTTAATAACCTATTCTGTCACTACAAGATTTGTGCCCTAAACTAGGGTTAGGGTTTTGAGGGGTTTAACCATCTCCAAATCCTCTAGTATTTTTACCAGAGGACTTTAGCTACCCTAGAGTCCTCTCTACCAAATTTCAAATCCATACAAGGGTATTTGACCATATGCCCTTCACAAACCCCCAAAGTCTAGACATAGGGTTTGAACTTGGGTCCTAGGGAAATGCTACCCCAAACCACCCCATAACCAATAAGAGGGTGTAAAATGTCATGACAAACCAGTGGACAAAGTCTCAGCCTCGGTTGAGGTGATCTAACCACTTAAACCTCAAAGTGCACTTTTGACCTAAATACCCCTTATTAGGGCCTGGCTAGGGTTTGCCCAATTCCCAACCAAATCAACTCAGAATGAGGTGAACATTTTTACTGAACCCCCTGATGTCCCAAAGGACCACTCACCAAAATTTGGGAGGGTTTGGAGGTCTTTAGATCCCTAAATTAATTTACACTAAGATATTAAAATGATTTCAAAAACTATAGAACAATTGTCCCCAAAAATTCTCATTTTTGGGCAGGTCCTAGGTACAGACTATGGTGACCCCCTGTCCAAATCTTAGGTCATTTGGACAAGGGATGAAGTGGGGGAACCCATTTTAATTTCTGTCTAGCCCTAGGTGTAGACCCCACCAAAATGAGTGTCATGGTCAAACCAGAACCCAAATTGGTTCAAACCAATTTTAAAACAAAGTAGACCCATAGGGCTACAATTTATATGTTGACCACATTTTCTATAGATGGGCCTAGGTATTTTTAATATTTAATTTAATACAGCCCAGTAAATAGGATAGAAAATTTCGAAATCAAAACTAAATAAAAGAAATGATCCAGAAAGGATCTTAAAGCAAATGCAACGCATCCGGGTCATCTTCTTCCTCCAGCCAAGGGCTGTGATAAGCCCGACCTAGAGCTTCTTCCAAGCCATTTTCCCAGCCACCCGACCACCTCCATGGCCGAACACCACCGCCACCACCTTCGTTGAGGTGGGGGCTATCGCCAGGCGGCGGCACGACAGCCGGAGGGGTGGTTTCCGGCGAACCCGACCACTCCATTTTTTCGGAAAAACCATGGAAAAATCATCACCTTATCTGGCTCATTTGAGCCCGATTCTCATCCTAAAAGATTTCTAAGATCTATCCTTAGAAGGAGTAGAGGGGGACCTTCAACCATGCTTGCCGACGGGTTTAGTGGTGGTGCGCCATGGCCGGATTTTGGAGTTCGTGTGTGTTACAACCGTGGAGTGGGAGGGCTCGATTTCTTCAGCAAAAAGGTGGAAACTTCCGCTCTTTGCCTCGGGAAGCTTTTAAGGTCATCAAATGGGGGAGGGGAAGGGTCTAGGCTTCAAAGCCATTTATGGCCATGACAGGGAATTTCGGCCATGGAGAAAATCCCTTGAAATTCGCCTCCCCTTGGTCCCAATTCGTTTGCAAACTCCTCAAAACTGATAGGGGAGATGAATACTAATTAATTGGTGAAGAATGGAGGGGTGATTCACCTTCCCCACCATGAATGACCTTCTCTTTCTCACTTTCTCTCTCCTCCATTAAAGGGCAAATAAAGCTTTCTCTCTCCTAGTCATCATTGTATAACCCTGTGTCCGGCGAGCAAGGTCACCAGGGTCTAGGCAGATCGGGCTGAGGACAATAGGCGAGCTCGATAGTAAAGGGGGCGAGCTCGAGCTCGGCGTCCGTCGACCAGAGATCGACGATCGGCGACCCCGAGCTCGGCATTCGCCAAGCGAGCCACAACTCGCATCCTCGCAGTGGAGCTCGGTAGCAGCAGGCGAGCAGAACATGCCGAGGTGGTCAAAGCTCCCCAGCCCTCCTGGACGTATAAGGTACTTTTTACTGTTTTGCCCCCGCTGGTCTGCCCATAGCCCTTCAAAACAGCGGAGTTTGGCTGTTGGCAGACCCCACCAAGGGTTTTCCGGTAATTTCAGGTCAGTTCTTTTGGTTATTGGCAGTCCAGATTTTAAAAACTATAAATAGGACCCAAAGGGTACCCCAGAAAGCAGGTTCTCCTCTGTGCTCTCATACTCCAATCTTCAAGTGCTTTCTGAGGGTACCTTAGCTCGGCTTCTGGCTAAGGAGGGGAAGCGCTCTGAGATCTTCCGAGTTTGTGGTGGGACCTCCCCCGCCGAGCCCTTGGGTCTTTGTCACCTTGTCTTCTTTGTTGTTTTGCTTGCAGGAGCGAAGTAGGTGCGAGACCACCCCTTCCCCAAGGGCGAACTCCACAGGAGATCGAGGAATCGGTTTCAACATTTTGGTGCGGTGAGCGTGGACAGTGGTCAGTGCAGAAAAGCTTCAGCGAGTTCAATGATAGGAGGACAAGGATCTGACAGGCAGAACTCGCCGCCCCCCCGTCTCTCGCAATGGTGGGGATGTTGGAAGACTTCAGGAACGAGGTGCTGGGCCTTGTCAAGTTCGCACTCGGTGCGCGGGCCGAGTGCTCGACTCCAGCAGCCCAGATTGCGGCCGCCCTCTTTGGGCGAGGACGCTCCCGACAGGCAAGCTGGGAAGGAGGTGGCCGAGGAAGGCCGAGGGTGCGAGCTCCTCGGGCGCGAGCTCTTCCCCGGCTCGGCAGGCCGAGGCCGGTTCGGCGAGCTGGGCTCGCGAGACTCACCAGCTCGCCTAGTGGGGGAGGCAGTCCTTTCAGCGAGCCGGTCTCCTCAGCTCCAGTCCCAGATGGGTTCAGGGAACCCGAGATGTCTTACTACACCGGGAAGGGAGACCCGGTCCAGTATGTCCAATGGTTCGAGGATGTGGTCTCCATCCGTCAGATGTCGGACGGATTCAAATGCCGACTCTTCGCCATCACCCTCCGGGAGAAGGTGTTGGAACACCCTATTACTAATTTGGGTCAGGATCACTATGTCTTTAGGAAATCTGTTTTTGACCTCTTTGTATAGATCTAAAGGTCAATTAGAATTGAGTCTAAGGGTTAGTAGTTAGGTTTGGAAGCTGCCCTCAAGACCAAGGTTTTTCAGTTTGGAGACTAAGTCATTTCGTCGAGCTCAGTACGACGAATCGTCGAACTCCTATCGACGATCGTTTAGCTCAACTTCGACGGATCGTCGAACTCCATTCGACGATCGCTGAGCTCAACTTCAACAAATCGTCGAACTCCATTCGACGATCTTCGAGCTCAGTTCGACGATCTTGACTCCAGTTTAGTTCTCAATCTCTGAGCTCAGTTCGACAATAGTTGAGCTCAGATCGACGATCTCTGTTTTTATATAAGTCCAAATCGCTGAGCTCAGTTCGACGATAGTGGAGCTCAGTTCGACGTTTTTCTGAAGAGTTCAACGACTTTCAAGATTGAAATTCAGAATAGTTAAGGAGTTATTCTCAGCAATTAATTCAGAAGATTTTGTAGTCATTTTCATTTATTCTGGAGCAAGTTTCAAGGAATTATCAAGGAATGTTTCATTGGAATTTCCCCCAGAAGACAAAAGTAATTAAGGAAGTCATTTATGACAGGCCAACGACTATCTTGACAGTGGATCCTTTTCTGTTCAATCAACAAGAAAAAAAATAGATTAGATTTTTCAGAACTGAAAAAAAGTAGAACAAGGGAGAGACACATATTCTGCAATATTCATTCTCTGCAAATCTTCTTCTGCAACAACTCTCACAACCACAATCACACAAGAGAAAGAAAAAGAGTTGCATACATTCTCTGTCTAAAAGGATTCATACAAGAACACCATCACTAAAAGAGATCAATCATCTGAAATCTTCAGATCTCTTTTGATTCAAGTGTTTAAGGCCATCATCATTCCAGACTCCAGACACCTCACATTTCAGCTGTTGCTGAAATCATAATTTGCTGGAGATCAATTTCTGAAGGCCTATCACCCTACTACAAAGCTTCATTTCCTGAACAACTACAGATCTCAGGGGGAGCTTTGACAGCATCAATATCCACATAGTCTTCTCAACTGCTTTGAGAAAGAGAAGACTTCCATCACTCTCTCATCCCCACCTCTGTAAAGGGTTTTTCAAACTCCCTTCAAAAGTTTGTGTTTGGTTTTTGAGCACCTTATCAAAAGCTCATTGGTGGCAAGACACCTGATCAAAAAATCTGGTTTGGTTTTTGAGCACCTTATCAAAAGCTCATTGGTGCCCAGGACACCTGATCAACTCATCCTGCAGTGGATTCCTACCTAGGGTGGTAGAAGAATGGATGTACCCAAGTTTAGGGGAACCACTATAGCTCCTTGTGTCTTCTGGTTGCTTGTCTTTATTTTTGTTTCTGGCTGTGATTGTTTTGTGACTAGGTTGCTCTGTGATTAGATAGTTCCTTTGATTAGATTTACTATTTGCTTCCCTGTTCACATTTAGAATACAACAACTGTTGTAAAAGTTTTTAAGCACCATACTCTATTCACCCCCCCTTTAGAGTATATCATATCTAACTCGCACTTTCAATTGGTATCAGAGCGAGGTTAATTAAACATACCATACCTTGGTGGTTGCACATGCTAACACCTGAACCCAAAGATTCCTAGTTAGATCTGCTTGTTGTAGATTTTGTTATTAGAATTAGTTCTTCACAAAACATGGCCCAAAACAAAGATTATGCTAGCACCAGACCTCCAGTGTGCAATCTGTCTAAGTTTGCACTTTGGAAAGCAAGGATTAGACTCTACATGAATTCTATTGTTGAGGACATTTTTAATTCTGTTTTAACAGTTTGTCCAAGACCTCCAGAGAACACAAGTACAAATGCTGTTCCACCTCCTTCAGGAACAGATGCAGAGATCAAGAAGTGGAAGGTAGCAGATGCAAAGGCTATGAATATCTTAGCCCAGACTATGTCTGATGACATTTTCCAAAAGGTGGCTGAATGTAATTCAGCAAAGGAAATCTGGGATAAGCTCTCTGAAATAGTCTCAGGATCAGCTGATGAAAGAAAGGACAGGAGATCCCACCTCATATCCCAATATGAGAATTTCAAGAAAGGAGAAGATGAGCCAGTAGCTGAAATGTATAACAGGCTCAGTCTGATAGTCAATGAACTGAAGACTCTGGATAAAGAGATCTCATTGACTGAGCTAAATGATAAAATCCTAATGTGCTTCCCAAGCACTTGGGACTCAAGGATCTGGCCAATCAAGGATGCCAAGAGTCTGAATGAGATCACCACAGAAGCTCTCTTGGGCAAGCTCAAATCTTATGAGCTGCTCATCAAAAATAGAGAAGAAGAGCAGAAGGCTGCCTCACCAGCCACAAGAAAAGAGAAGTCTATAGCTTTCAAAGCCACTGAAGATCAGCCTGAAGATAAAATCCCAAGCAATGATGAGCTACTTAGTCTGCTGGCCAAAATATTTTACAAGATGGCCAGAAAGGACTTCAGGAAGAGATCATACAAAGATCATGACAAGCCAAGGTATGATAAATCAAACAATAAAGAAATTATCTGCTTTTGTTGCAGTAAACCAGACCATATTGTGCCTGACTGTCCAGAGAACAAAAACAAGGACATAAAGGATAAGAGAGAAAGAAGAAAAGATAAGGACTTCAAGAAGAGTAGCAATGACAAACCCTCCTCAAGCAAGAACAAACACACAAGGAAGGGATTTGTTGCTGAATCTTGGAGTGAAACAGAAGAAGAATCAGAAGCTTCATCCAGCTCTAGTGATGATGAAGATGATGCTGAAGAGAAGGAGTTCTGCATGATGGCAATCAATGCCTCTCAACACAATTCAGATGCAGAAGAGTCAGAGTCAGACTCAGAGACTCAACCTGAAAAAGACCAGGTAATAGACTCATTTGATTTCAATTCTGAGGACTTTAAGTATGAATTTAAAGCACTGTGCTTAGACTTATTAAAATCTGAGAAGGAAATTATCTCTCTCAGAAATCAATTGTCTGAACACAGTTCCTTAAAATCAGAAAACCTCAAACTCTCTGAGGAGTTGGAGTGCTGTAGGGAGCAGATAACTTCACTGAAAAGTGAGCTGTCAGAGGCCAAAAAGCTTGAAGAATCCCTTAATGGGAGAAGCATCAAGCTAATGGACATCACAAGCACGGTGAACTCTAGATTTAATAGTACACTGGGCTTGGGTGCTTCATCCAGCCAACCTATAGTTCTAACAACCCCAATTAAGTTTATCTCTGATAAAGGGAAGGGAGTTGTAGAGGTAGCTAGGAAAAATTCTGATCTGCCTAAGAAAACCAAGTTCCAGCAGAAATCGTCGAACGGAGCTCGACGATCGCCAAACGCAGATCGACGATCTCAGGCAAAATCGTCGAACTCAGGTCGACGATCTCTAATCCCTGAACTCTGCCACAGTCGACCGTCGAACGGAGCTCGACGATTTGACCCAAGATCGTCGAATGCAGCTCAACGATCGTCGAAAAGAGATCAGAGCTTTGGAAAATCTTTCAAGGGAAATCAAAATCCAATCCTAGGGGTCCTTCATCCCAAAGCTTTAACCTTTATACTGAATGGATAATACCTCCAAGGAGATATCATCTTGAAGGTTATAAGAGTCAACCAGGGATGTCATTTATTTCTGAGTTTAAAGGTTATCAACCTAGGCCCAAGGTAAACTGGGTCAAAAACAAATGAATTATTTTATGTGCAGGTGAAGACCTATCCAACAGCAAACCAACAATAGTATTTGGATAGTGGGTGCTCTAAGCACATGACAGGAAATAGGGACAACCTCACATCCTTTAAAGCCAAGCTTGGACCCAAAGTCATATTTGGTGATTCAAACTTTGGACTGACAAAAGGATATGGTGCAGTTCAAATTGACACAGTCACATTCAAGAAGGTAGCCTATGTGGAAGGACTGAAGCACAATTTGATAAGTATCAGTCAGCTATGTGATGAAGGCTACCAGGTGACTTTCAGCAAAACCTTATGCAAGATCAAGTCAGAGGACAACACAACTGTGCTGATAGGTAAAAGGAAAGGTAACATCTATTTAGTAGATTTTTTTTCAACAGAAGTAGATATTTGCATGTTTAATTCTGTTTGTAGACCTAATGTTTTATGGCATAAGAGACTAGGACATTTAAACCTTAGAACCATTGCTAGGCTATCCAAGGATAATCTTGTTAGAGGACTACCTTATGGCCCCTACAAGAAGGAAGGACTCTGCAGGGCTTGTCAATTAGGCAAGCAAACTAAAAATAGTTTCAAGTCACTTAATAAGAGTGATTCACCTAGGATTTTGTATCTGTTACACATGGATCTTTTTGGACCCATTACAGTACAAAGCTTAGGAGAGAAATCTTACACTTTAGTAGTTGTAGATGACTTCTCTAGATTCACATGGGTGTTCTTTCTGAGGAAGAAGTCTGATAACTTTAAGTGTTTGACAGAGTTTCTCAAATGCATACAGATTGAGTTCAATACTCACATTGCCCTGATCAGAAGTGATCATGGGACAGAGTTTGATTCTCTTCTTATGTAAGAGTTCTGTCAGAGTGAAGGGATCAGGCACACTTTCTCAGCTCCTAGAACTCCTCAACAAAATGGGGTAGCTGAAAGGAAAAATAGAACCCTTATTGAATCTGCCACTACATTGTTGTCAGATGCTCACCTTCCTCTATCTTTTTGGGCAGAGGCAGTGAACACCTCCAACTATATGCTAAACAGAAGTTTAATACATAAACTAAAGGGCAAGACTCCCTATGAATCACTCAAAGGGAAGAAACCTAAAATAGATTATTTTAGAATTTTTGGTTGTATTTGTTATATACACAATAATGAAAAGAAGTATTTAGCAAAATTTCAAGCTAAAGCTGATGAAGGAGTGTTTCTGGGATACTCCATGAGTAGTAAGGCTTATAGGGTATATAATAAATCATCTCTTAAAATTGAAGAATCTGTTCACATATCTTTTGATGAATCCAACATGTCTTTCAAGGAGAAGAACACTTCTACCATAGAACCTTTGCAGGTACATTCTCTTGCTGAAGATTTGAACAGGTTACAGATTATTCAAAAAGAGGAAAGCAGTGAAGATGAAGAAGACATTCAACATCATGAAGAGAAACTTCTTGAAGAGCCAGTTATTGTACCACAAGAGGAAACAACAACACAGGTTGGTGAACAATCAACACCCCCTGTTGATTTAGTAACATCAAGAGACCATCCAATTTCCCAAGTAATTGGAGACATCTCAGCTGGTGTGCAAACCAGAAATCAGGTCAACCAAAACCTGTTGCACACTTGCTTCCTATCTCAAATTGAACCTCAATCCATTCAAGATGCAGAGCAAGACCCACACTGGATCATTGCAATGCAAGAAGAGTTGCATCAATTTGAAAGGAACAAAGTTTGGGAACTACTGCCAAGGCCTAAGGATCACTCTATTGTTGGAACAAAGTGGGTGTTCAGAAACAAATTGGATGATCAAGGAGTAATTGTAAGGAACAAGGCAAGGCTAGTTGCTCAAGGGTACTCTCAAGAAGAAGGCATAGATTATGACCAGACTTTTGCACCAGTTGCAAGGTTGGAGGCTATTAGAATCTTCTTAGCATATGCAGCACATAAAGGTTTCAAAGTATACCAGATGGATGTAAAGAGTGCATTTCTTAATGGAGACATCAAAGAAGAAGTCTATGTCAGACAACCTCCAGGTTTTATCTCTCCAACCCATACTGATTATGTTTTTAAGCTGAACAAAGCATTATATGGTCTCAAGCAAGCTCCTAGAGCATGGTATGAGACCCTAGCATGCTTCCTTCTGTAAAATAAATTTATAAGGGGTAGAGTAGACCAAACTCTTTTCATTAGAACCCCTAAGTCCCATACCCTACTAGTACAGATCTATGTAGATGATATTATTTTTGGCTCTACTGATTCAAATTTGTGCAGAAGGTTCTCCAACCTAATGCATTCTAAATTTGAAATGAGTAGCATGGGTGAGCTATCCTTCTTTCTAGGATTGCAAGTCAAACAACATGCTGAAGGCATCTTTATTTCTCAAACCAAGTATGCAAAAGAATTGATCAAGAAATTTGGTATGTCTGAAACATCTTGTATGAAAACACCTATGCCTACCAATGCTATATTGGATGCTGATGAACATGGGAAACCTGTTGATCAGACAACATATAGAGCAATGATTGGCTCTTTATTGTACCTTACAGCTAGTAGACCTGACATAATGTTTGCTACATGCATCTGTGCTAGATTCCAAGTGAGCCCTAGAGAGTCACACCTAACATTAGTAAAAAAGATTCTCAGGTATGTTAAAAGTTGTCCAAATCTAGGTCTCTGGTATCCAAAAGATTCTGCATTTGACTTAACTGGATTTTCTGATGCTGATTATGCTGGATGCAGAATTGACAGGAAGAACACCAGTGGAACTTGTCAGTTTCTTGGTGACAGACTTATCTCTTAGTTTTGCAAGAAACAAACATCTGTGTCAACTTCAACTGCTGAAGCCGAATATATGGCTGCAGGTAGTTGTTGTTCACAAATATTGTGGATTCAAAACCAACTCCTAGACTATGGCTACAACTTAGAGAAGTCTAAAATCTTTTATGATAATACCAGTGCTATTTCTATAGCTCAAAATCCAGTCCTCCATAGTAGGACAAAACACATAGAAATTAGGCATCACTTTTTAAGGGATAATGTTGAGAAGAATAAAATTGAACTTCAATATATCCCAACTGATTTGCAAAGGGGAGATATTTTCACCAAACCCTTGCATGAAAAGAAACACACCTTCTTCTTAAATCAGTTAGGAATGTTAGATGGAGGAAGTCTAAAATAATGTCCAAGATTTTGAAACTCTAAAAATGACCAAGACTAGGCAAACATCTTGATTTTTCTAGTATCTAGAGTGTTTCTGGTCTCTGAACTGCGCTCGACGATTTTCCCCCAGATCGTCAAACGGAGATCGACGCTTTCTGAAATCGTCGACCTGAGCTCAGCGCTTCTCAGATAGTGTTCAACTATCTCTCCAGGTCAACGATCGTCGAACGGTGCTCGACGATTTTGTTTTCTGAACTATCGTCGAACAGAGCTCGACGCTCTCCAATATTGTCGAACGGAGATCGACGATATTGAAGACCCTTCAGATTCCTTTAGAAGCCCCGATCGTCGAATTGAGTTCAACGATCTTTCCTTTTCTGCGTCGAACCCTAATATAAAATTCATTTTTCAGCCGTCGTTCTACTTTTGCGCTTTCAATCTCTCTGCAAATTTTCTCTTTCCCTCCAAACATCTCTACACTTGGTCGTTTGGTTGTTTATTGTTTGCAAGAAACCATGGCCGTCTCTGTCGCCGTTCTGGCCGCCATGAAATTCGATGCAGGTTTCGATATTGACATGGATTCTTTCAGCACCAGTGATCAAATTTTCCAAGACATTCTAGAACTGTTCAAGGAACAAAAATTAGCTACTATCATGTCCACCAGAATCAAGCTACCTGCAGATGAAATCAAGGAGTGGGTGTATACTGCCCACAACCAAGACCAAAATACAGTTGTTGGATCAATTTCAGGAACCCAGGTACCTCTTACACCTGCTATTCTGACAGAGGTTTTTCAATTAAATTCTGGAAGAGATTCTGTTGAAATGTCTGGAGAAGAATTCACTACTATGCTAGATAGAATGGGTCATTCTGATGCAAACCCTAGCAAGCTGCTGAAAAAGAATTTGGCTGTTGAGTACAGGTTTTTAGCTGATGTAGTGGGAAAAGTGCTTTTGGCCAAGCATTCAGCCCATGGTACCATCTCCAGGTATCAGCTCTGCTTGATGGGAGCCTTAGTGGATAAGAAACAATTAAACAGGGGAGAAATCTTCTTTGATCTGATTAAGAAGAAGATCAATAAGAATTTTGTGAATTATGGAAGGATTCTAGGGCTGTTTCTCCAAAACAGATGCCCTGCCTTGCTTGTATCAAATGGGATGCACATCAATGCCTCTAAGAGGCTCTCCTGCGCCCTCTTTGGCAAGTGGGACAGACAGATAGTGAAGCACAGCAGGCCCTCTGCAAGCACTACTTCAGGCACAAGGACTGTTACAGTCTCTTCCCCTCAAGTCTCTGCCCCTGCAGAAGACTTGCCTGCTGCTTCTCCTCCTCCTCCACCTCTTATTTCATCTCCACCAGTCACCTCCACCACTCAAATCTCATCCACCATCATTATTTCCAGCCTATCTCCTACTTCAATTCCATCTCCAATCCCTACTCTCACAGAAGAAATCTTCCATCCTTTACATCACTACCCTCAACCAGATATTGACACATCATCTCACCTTCCATCATTCAATCTTCTAGATGATTCCTTCATGGATGATTCACCTTCATCCCCTCCTGATCTACCCTCCTCATCCACATCTTATCAACAGCTACTGCAAGACATCATTGCTCAACCCTCCTTCACACCTTCTATATCCATACCACTGTCTTCCATTTCCACAATCCCCACACCTCAACCTTCCTTTCCCCCATACACCAGCTCTCCACTAACATCACTAGTTGCTCCACCTTCATTCTCTACCTCTGCTCAAATCCCTATTGAGCATGTAGATCTTCCAGCCTTAGCTGACAAACTGTTTGAGCTGATAGCTCCCAGGCTCTCACTTCTGTTGGAGACCTCCTTGGCTCCACTCTTCATGTTAGTTGCAGACTTATCTGCCAGGCTCTCCTCCATCTTTCCTCCACAGGCAATCCCTTCCTTTGGGTGCCTTGATCCAGCTATCTCTGAATCTAAGCAGGGGGAGATGCCTCATGAAGATGTTAGATTGCCTGCTGCTGCTGCTGCTGTTACTTCAACTCAAGCTCAAGCTTCAACACCACCTCAGGTTGCAGTTTTCTCAGTGGACCTCAGGTCACTTTTATCAGAGTTTGATTATATATACTTCAGCTGTCTTCCAGAGCAGAATACAGTCCAGCCATTTGAGGATCTATCCAAGGCCATTGTGCCCTTCTCAAGCTATGATAACAGCTTAATTAGCTCCTATATAAATTCCCTATATACTGCTGAGCCTTCTGTTTCCATTGATCTTACTGCTGCTACTCCTGATGACAATAATGTTGCTGTTTCTATTGCTGCTGCTGATATTGTTGATATTGCTAACAATTCTGATGATTTAATCTCTAAGGATATACATATGACAAAGGCATATGACTTTGAGCCTGCTGTCACTGCTGATGTTGCCCCTGCTGATGTTTTTATATCTGAAACTATTTTCTCTGAATCTGCTGCTGCCAAAGTTGCTGCTGTTACTACTGCTACTATATCTTTTGAGAGTATTGCTCCTGAAAGTTCTGTATCTGCTGTATCTACTGCTGCTGCTATAACTTCTGCCAGTTCTATTTCTGCTTCTACTACTGCTGCTACAATTGTTGTCTCTACTATTACCTCTGCTCCAACCCAACAACAGAAAGATTATCTGAAAAGGATTGATGCTTTATATGATGAACAAAGCTCTGAAAGTGATCAGTTCTGTTAGAAAGTAGTGAAAAAAGAGAACAAGCGGATAAACTTTTGAATAATTGAAATTTTATTATCCAAAAAAGATATCATTTACAAAGGTATGACCTCCCTTATATAGAATGGAGGAGATAAGAGAGAGAGTATACAAACAATGTGAGACTAAATATTTACATTACTGAGCGGCTAGAATAAAGGAGACCGCACAGGCCGCGCGGTTAGACAGACGGGTTAACAGCTCGGCAACTCCAGCAGGATAGAACAGGCCGCAATGGTAGACCGATAGACCGCCCGGTCTCCAGGCTTCAGAGGAGACCGCCAGACCGCTTGGTCAACAAACCGTTGGAT
This sequence comes from Platanthera guangdongensis, assembly GCA_039583875.1. Classification (NCBI taxonomy): domain Eukaryota; kingdom Viridiplantae; phylum Streptophyta; class Magnoliopsida; order Asparagales; family Orchidaceae; genus Platanthera; species Platanthera guangdongensis. The sequence goes on along the minus strand of CM077162.1, from coordinate 117,481,255 downwards.
AAGACCGCTAAGCCGCCCGGTATAATACTTCAACACTCCCCCTCAAGCTGGAGCATAGATATCAACCATGCCCAGCTTGTCACAAATGCGGAAGAAGGAAGTAGAAACCGGCTTGGTGAAGATAGCTGTCAATTCCTTGTCAGAGGTGACAAAAGGAGTACAAATCTGTTTCTTCAAAATCTCTTCCCGAATGAAGTGACAGTCAACCTCTATATGCTTTGTTCTCTCATGGAAGACCGGATTTCTGGATATGTGTATAGCGGCCTTGTTGTCACAGAACATAGGGAGAGGACAGTCATATACCGCACCCAGGTCAAGCATGAGAGCCCGCAACCACTTTAACTCACACGTGGTTGACGCCATACTCCGGTATTCGGCTTCGGCACTGGATCTGGAGACAACAGACTATTTCTTGCTCTTCCAACTCACGAGATTACCTCCAACAAAGGTACAAAAACCGGATGTGGATTTACGATCGCCTTTGTCATCCGCGTAACTTGAATCTGAGTAGGCCTCAACCCTCAGATGACCATTCTTCTGAAAGAGTAACCCTCTGCCTGGTGCTGCTTTGATATACTCTAAAATCTTCAGGGCGGACTGAAGATGGCACTCCCTGGGAGCTTGCATAAACTGACTGACCTTGCCTACAGCATAGGCGATGTCGGGCCTAGTCACCGTGAGATAGATGAGTTTGCCTACCAAACGTCTGTACCTTGTGACATCAGATAGAAGAGGCGAGTCATCCGTCCACATTTTGTCTTCTCCAATAGCCATGGGAAAACGAGCTGGTTTGGCACCTGTCAATCCTGCTTCTCGTAGAAGATCAAGGGCATAATTCTGTTGAGAGAGAACCAAGGAGTCAAGTTTCCGAGAGATTTCTATCCCCAAAAAGTATTTCGGGGAGCCCATATCCTTCGTGACCAAGTGCTGACGGAGGTGCTTCTTCGTCAAGTCCACCCCATCTCGGTCATCGCCAGTAAGGAGAATATCATCTACATATACAGCCAAAACCACCAGTCCCGAGGCCGTTTTGCGAATGAATAAGGAGTGATCAGCCGAACTCCTTTGAAAGCCGATGGTAGCCACAATACCACTGAATTTGTCGAACCATGCCCGAGGGCTCTGCTTTAGGCCATAAATGGCCTTCTTCAAATGACAGACACGTGTCTCCCCTGAGCAACATACCCAGGAGGTTGCTCCATATAGACGTCCTCCTGAAGATCGCCATAGAGAAAGGCATTCTTCACATCAAGCTGGGAAATAGCCCAAGCCCGGTCATGGCGAATGACGGGAAAGGCATTCTTGACCATCTCATCGTGGTGAATGACGGGAAGACACTCATCAGAAAGGCTGTTGGCCAGCCAGGTGCGGACAAGAGCATCACTCGCATCCCAGTCATCAAACTCAGGAGAGGTGCGAGGAGGAGGGTCATCGGTGAGGTGATGACGCTTGCGTTGAGAACGAAGGAGAAAGGTGAAAGAAACACTCCAATCGGGATAGTTGGAGCCAACAAGCTTGGAAAGGGTGCCAAGGTTGCCCGAAGGAGGAGGAGGAGAAGGAGCTGCAGGAGTAGTGGTGAGACCGGAGGTAGTCATAGAACCCGGCAAGGAGACCGCAGCGGTTAGAAAAAAGAAGAAGCCGGGCGAACAGTAGTGGCTAGAAAGAGGTCAAAAGGCACAACGGGGAAGAGGTCGCGCGGACTGAAAAGGCCGAGCGAACAGAAGAGAGGAGAAGAGCAGGTGACCGCGACCAAGATGCGGGTGAGAAAGGAACAACCCGCACGGTCAGGCAGATCACAACAGCAAATCGCGAGTATAGAGACAAGTCACGCGGACAGAGACAGGCCGCAATGACGAGAAAGTCGGAGAGGCGAGAAAGAACAAGGAGCACGGTGACAAGGAAACAGGTCGCCGCGACCAATAGCAGTAGGAGAAGAGAACCAAGAAGAAGCAAGCCGCGCGAACAGGGCAGCGGACAGAAGAGAAGGCAAGCCGCGAGACAGGTTGCAGAAAGCGGAAAACAAGCCGCTAACAACAGATAGCGTACAGAATCAGGAGGAAATGACCGTGTCCTCTGATACCATGTTAGAAAGTAGTGAAAAAGAGAGAACAAGCGGATAAACTTTTGAATAATTGAAATTTTATTATCCAAAAAAGATATCATTTACAAAGGTATGACCTCCCTTATATAGAATGGAGGAGATAAGAGAGAGAGTATACAAACAATGTGGGACTAAACATTTACAGTACTAAGCGGCTAGAATAAAGGAGACCGCACAAGCCGCGCGGTTAGACAGACGGGTTACCGCTCGGCAACTCCAGCAGGATAGAACAGGCCGCAATGGTAGACCGATAGACCGCCCGGTCTCCAGGCTTCAGAGGAGACCGCCAGACCGCTTGGTCAACAAACCGCTGGATCAGACCGCTAAGCCGCCCGGTCTAATACTTCAACAAGTTCAGAACTGACTCTGATGATTCCTCAGCTACTATAGCAAGGAAACGAAAAGCAAGAAGCAAGGCAATGAAAAGAGTTCCTCCAGCTAAAGTAAAAGATACAAATGATATTCCCTACTATATTCTGCATGACTACCCTATAACTGAAAATTGGATGCAATATTCTAAGAATCAACTAAAGGCTATGAAGAAGAAGAGGAAATATGAGAAAGGTTCCTCTCAGTTCCATCATCCTCCTCCACCTCCTCCTCCTGATGCAGGTGCAGGTGGTAGTTCTGCTGTTCATCCTTCTGCTAGAAGTCAAACCCCCTACCAGCCTTAAGGAAGATCTCAATATAGGGGAAGCCAATCCAGAGGCTCTCAATCTAGGAGAGGAAATTATAGAGGAAACCAAAGAGAACTTCAAGTTTATTCCAAAGGTTACTCCAGGCAACATCCTTACTCAAGGGAAGAACCAGGTTCATCTGATACTACCTCAGGTCCATTTCCTTATAAGTTGAAAGAATTAATCTCCTCCAGAGCTCCTCCAGACAATCCCTCCAACAGATATGAGCCTCCAGTGCCCTTTGAGGATCCAGAGAATAATCCTACTACATGGACTGCTAGGATGAAAGAATTAGCTGCCTTGGATCAGATTAAGAAAGCCAGAGAGCAAGGCAAGGACACCTCCAGCATTACTACCTTGTTAGAACAAAGAAAGGAGGAACTTGAAAGATATGCCTCCAGCAAGTTTTTTGATTCTAAAAGATACATGAAGCTGCACCCTGAAGCTGTAGTACCAAGGCCTAAACAACAAACATCCCTAGGTGCAGCTGATGACAGAAGATCAAAGAAGGAAGCTCTTAATCCAAATAGAGAAATTAAACTTATAAAGAGCAAGGAGAAAGAGTAATTCTGTAAGGTGACAATTATTCGGACTTCTGATCTGTCTAAGATATTATATCTGTGATTCTGCAATGTTGTTGTTTGTTATATTGTTGCTTTGTATGTTATTTTTTTCTCCAATTTCTGTAAATAGTAATCCTAACCCAAATAGGGGGAGATTGTTGGAACACCCTATTACTAATTTGGGTCAGGATCACTATGTCTTTAGGAAACATGTTTTTGACCTCTTTGTATAGATCTAAAGGTCAATTAGAATTGAGTTTAAGTGTTAGTAGTTAGGTTTGGAAGCTGCCCTCAAGACCAAGGTTTTCCAGTTTGGAGACTAAGTCATTTCTTCGAGCTCAGTACGACGAATCGTCGAACTCCTATCGACGATCGTTTAGCTCAACTTCGATGGATCGTCGAACTCCATTCGACGATCACTGAGCTCAAGTTCAACAAATCATCGAACTCCATTCGACGATCTTCGAGCTCAGTTCGACGATCTTGACTCCAGTTTGGTTCTCAATCTCTGAGCTCAGTTCGACGATAGTTGAGCTCAGATCGACGATCTCTATTTCTGTATAAGTCCAAATCGCTGAGCTCAGTTCGACGATAGTGGAGCTCAGTTCGACGTTTTTCTGAAGAGTTCAACGACTTTCAAGATTCAAATTCAGAACAGTTAAGGAGTTATTCTCAGCAATTAATTCAGAAGATTTTGTAGCCGTTTTCATTTATTCTGGAGCAAGTTTCAAGGAATTATCAAGGAATGTTTCATTGGACTTTCCCCCAGAAGACAGAAAGCAATTAAGGAAATCATTTATGACAGGCCAACAGCTATCTTGACAGTGGATCATTTTCTGTTCAATCAACAAGAAAAAAAATAGATTAGATTTTTCAGAACTGAAAAAAAAGTAGAACAAGGGAGAGACACATATTCTGCAATATTCATTCTCTGCAAATCTTCTTCTGCAATAACTCTCACAACAACAATTACACAAGAGAAAGAAAAAGAGTTGCAGACATTCTCTGTCTAAAAGGATTCATACAAGAACACCATCACTAAAAGAGATCAATCATCTGAAATCTTCAGATTTCTTTTGATTCAAATGTTCAAGGCCATCATCATTCAAGACTCCAGACACCTCACATTTCAGCTGTTGCTGAAATCATCATTTGCTGGAGATCAATTTTTGAAGGCCTATCACCCTACTGCAAAGCTTCATTTCCTGAACAACTACAGATCTTAGGGGGAGCTTTGACAGCATCAATATCCACATAGTCTTCTCAGCTGCTTTGAGAAAGAGAAGACTTCCATCACTCTCTCATCCCCACCTCTGTAAAGGGTTTTTCAAACTCCCTTCAAAAGTTTGTGTTTGGTTTTTGAGCACCTTATCAAAAGCTCATTGGTGGCAAGACACCTGATCAAAAAATCTGGTTTGGTTTTTGAGCACCTTATCAAAAGCTCATTGGTGCCCAAGACACCTGATCAACTCATCCTGCAGTGGATTCCAACCTAGGGTGGTAGAAGAGTGGATGTACCCAAGTTTAGGGGAACCACTATAGCTCCTTGTGACTTCTGGTTGCTTGTCTTTATTTTTGTTTCTGGCTATGATTGTTTTGTGACTAGGTTGCTCTGTGATTAGTGTTAACCCAGAAATCGGCGATCCTTCCCAAGGTGGCCAGCTGGCTAGTCGCGACCCTTAGGTTCTCCCTTTCGATCGCGATAAGTCCCCGCGTTTGCGGACAGTTTTCCCTGTCCGCCTAGGTTTCCTAGCAACCGCGTGCCCTGCGGGACGGCGGGCTGTTCCCATGGCTCACCCTCGCAGGACATGCGGTTAGGTCCGCTAATCGTGCAGTGCTTTTCCTTGCAGGAGTTCGCCAACAGCACCACCGGGAGCGACCTCCTAATCAGCCAAAGGGGCGGTGGTCTCCAGCCACCGTCCGCCGAGGCCGCCCACCAGGGGCAGCCTCCCTGCTGCCCGAGGGGAGGCGGCCTCCTGCCGCCGTCGGCCGAGGCCGCCCACCCGGGGCGGCCTCTGCCCGCCAGCCGGGCGGACTCCCCCCGGAGTCCGCCCAGGCCGCCCGCAAGGGGGCGGCCAGGCCCGCCGGGCGGACTCCCCCTGGAGTCCGCCCAGGCCGCCCGCTAGGGGGCGGCCCCGGCGCCCAGCTGGGCGGACTCCCCCCGGAGTCCGCCCAGGCCGCCCGCAAGGGGGCGGCCAGGCCCTACCGGGCGGACTCCCCCTGGAGTCCGCCCAGGCCGCCCGCTAGGTGGCGGCCTCCGGCTTGCCGGGCGGACTCCTCCCGGAGTCCGCCCAGGTCGCCCGCCAGGGGTGGCCTCCAGTTCTCTCCAGGAGCCTCCTTCCGCTTGCTTCCTCAGTCAACAGTGGCGGACGCAAAATCTCAGTCCGCGGAGTCCGCGCAGGTCGTCATGCTGATGTCACTGGGCCCCGCTTCTTCAAGAACTTCCCTGGGCCTATAAATACCCCTTGAAGCCTCTCATTCAAGGAGGCTGGATCCTGGATCCTGGTGGTGGAGACAAGTCTTGCCAGCTGCCCCTGCGGACTCCGTTTTCCAGTCCGTCATCACCTCTCCAGCAAGCTCAGCGGACTCAGTTTCCTGTCCGCGCAGTCCTCCACAGCTCTTCAGCAGCTTGCCAGCAGACTCTGCAGACTCAGTTTCCCAATCCTCCAGCAGCTAGCAGACTATTTTACTTAGTCTCTGGCAGCTTCTCTCCTCTGCTTTCTGGCAACTTCTTCTCTCTTAGCCGCCAGCTTCTCCTTGTACCCCTTTTATTGATTTGTTGTAAAGGTGTACTTGTAAGCTTGTAACCTTTAGCTTTTAATAAAAGGAAAGCCCGTCGCAGGAGTGGCATTTAGGCCGCGACGGGCGAAGTGTGTTGTTGCAGCTGCTAGCGGCCCCCTCTTCTCTCCTCTGCTCAGCAAGCCTTGCTCCTCTGCTCAGCAAGCCTTGCTCCTCTGCTCAGCAAGCCTTGCTCCTCTACTCAGCAAGCCTTGATCCTCTGCTCAGCAAGCCTTGCTCCTCTGCTCAGCAAGCCTTGCTCCTCTGCTCAGCAAGCCTTGCTCCTCTGCTCAACAAGCCTTGCCCTCAGCTCAGCTCAGCTCTCCTCGGCTTTCAACCTGCAAGTGCAACCGTTGCGATTACTGTCTGCTCGACCGTTCCCGGTCTCCCTCCTCTTACCCTCTTGATCAACCCTCTCTATTGGTCAAGGCTCGCCTCTTCTCTCAAGCCTCTCCCTTCCTCCGCAACCTTCTCCTTCCTCCTCACCTAGCCTGTGAGGCCCAATCACCCTCTCGGTGATAGTTGTCCCCCCGGTGCCGTTTTCGCGCATCAACATTTGGTGCGGTGAGCGTGGACCCGAACAGCTCACGCGCAAACCTTTAGATCAGAACAGGCAGTGAAAGCAACAGCTAACCATGTCAGACCATCAGTCAGCCGAGAACCATGCTCCAAGTCCCACTGAAGATCCTCTCTGGGAAGCCTTTGAGCAGTCGCGTCGAGAGAATGCTCAGCAGTTCCAAGCTATCAACAAAGTTCTTGCTGCTATAACGCAGCGATTGGACGCTCATCCAGCAGCTGCTCCAGCTGCTCCAATCAACCCAACACCAACAGCAGAGCGTCAGCAAGCTTACTCTCAAGCTTGTCCGTCGTTCTATCCCCCGTACACTCCAACCTTTCCGCAAGGGCCTGCAGCTCCTTTGCGGACTCAAGATGAAGAGTTCGCTGCTCGCCATAACTTCTTCCGGGAAGCAGCCCGGGGAAGTCCAGCTAGAGTTCTCAACTTTCAGGGAAGTCATCCCTACCCTTCAGCTCCTGCCCCTGCTCCTCCTGCAGCAACTTTTCCTTGTTATCCTCATGCTCCTTTTGCAGCTACAGCTTGTGCTCCTTTCTTTCCCTATGCTGTATGAGAGCAAGAAGAACCTTCACCATTCGCGGAGAGTGTCCGCCATGAGCCAACTCCAGCAAACTTCAGAGAGCCTCGACTACCAACCTACACTGGAGATACAGATCCAGTAAAGCACCTCCAAGCTTTTGAGTCAGCCGTTGCTCTCAAGACTCTTTCAGATGCAACCAAGTGCAAGCTTCTTGTTACCTCTTTTGATGGGCAAGTGAGGGACTGATTCTATGGCCTCCATCCTCACTCCATCGCTTCCTTCCTTGATCTTCGAAGGGAGTTTCTTCTCAGATTCTCTACGTCAACTAAGAGAAAGGGCGGTCCTGAAGCCCTCTTTGAGATCAAGCAGCGCGGAAATGAGACTTGGTCTCAGTTTGTTGATCGATTCCAAAGAGAGATTTTGGACATCGAAGTTACTGATCAAGAGATGTACCGAGTGGCTCTTATCCACGGTCTTCGTGAAGGGCCTCTCAAATTCGAAGCTAACGTCCGTGCTCCAAGGACATATCAAGAGTTAATTGCTCTGGCCAACTCATACATCCGAGGCGAAAAGAGCAATCCAGGCTTCGTCTCCAAACTTCTATCCGAGGAGGATCCCTCCCGCAAGCATCCTCCAAGGTCTCCTCGCAATCACGCCCCAACTTACTCAAGGAAGGAGAGAAGGCTTCATCGCCAGCGATACTCCTTCCCAAGCCGAGACAATGCTCAAGACTCATTGCTGTCGCTAGCTCCTTCTCAAACAGCAGCTGTTCAACAAGAGCAAGACGATGACTTGCATGAGTCTGATCTCGACGACGTCGTGCAAGAAGTAGTCCAGATCATGAAAGATAGGGCAAGCTACAAGAAGCCCTATCGGCCAGCAGATCAGAGGTCTAGAAACTCAGAGCCTTACTGCGAATTTCACAAAGAATCAGGCCATCGAACAGAAGACTGCCGAGCATTCCGCCAGCTTGTGCAAAGGATGCTCCGGCAAGGCAAGATGCATGACTTGCTTCCTAAAGAAGATCGCCCTGATCCATCAACTTCAAGGGGCAAAGAACTTGCAGACGCTCCTTGCTCCTCAAGAGGAGTGAACCACATCGCAGAGCCTCCTCTCCTCGTTGTTAACCAAGAAGTCGAATGCTTCGATGCCGACGACGAGGGTGTGCTGGGAAGGCTATTCTAAACTAGCAAGGACTTCACAGTCCTCCAAAGCGATGGACTTCACAGTCCTCCAGAACTCCTTGCAACCTACAGGGGTTATCTCAACCCTTACTCTCTCTACTTTTCAAACATTTTCATTACAACACTTCTCAGTGTTCTTTACTTGCTTTCCAGCAAAGCTTTTATTCAGGGATCCCGTACTGACACAGTTCCCTTCTTGTGTTGCTCCTTCCTCTCTTCTCCCTCTCTTAGGATCGTTACGCCAATGAGATTTCGCCGAGTCTGAAACGTTCCCTCCGTAGCTTGTTCTCGCACTACCGCTTCGACCACATATGGCGGGAGTATACCCATGTGTGTAGTGGGAGCAGTTTATTCTACGATTATGGGCTTCAGACTTAGGATCCTAGCCAACATCTGACACAGAGTGTGTGCTAGGGGAGCCCCATGTGTTAGCTCTATTGTGCGTCCTATAGGATACATTATGGTTAGGATGATCTTCGCTGGACAAGCAATGGCAATCAAGCGTAGCCTTGTCTCTTTGCTCATCCTTCAACTGTGGTGGTCGAAGCACTCTCCGGTATCCTCGATCCGTGCCTTCTCGGGTTCACAACTCCACTGATCAATACACAGACAAGATAGGCCTCTTGGCGCAACCCGTCTCGTTGATCAGTGATGCTTGTACCCAAGGCGAGAGAGCGGTCCTTCTAGCGGTCCTTCTCAGGACCTTTCCCTTGCTTTTCTCTTTTGTGCCCTCCTTGAGGATGCGCGGCCAGCCCGCTTTGAGCAGGATCATGCTCGGAATGATTTTTCGGGCAAGTGATGCATAAGGCCCACGGGGAACACCTGTGGCAGCATTCAACCCTCCTTAGTCATTCCGAACATGGACCTCTTTTTCCTTTTCCCCCCTCCTTGAGGATGCGCGGCCAGCCCGCTTTGAGCAGGACTGTACTCGGGATGATTTTTCGGGCAAGTGATGCATAAGGCCCACGGGGAACACCTGTGGCAGCATTCAACCCTCTTTAGTCATTCCGGGTACAGACCTCCTTTTCTCTCTTCCCTCCTTTCATAGGTGAACAGGTTAATCCAACCTGCCAAAAGGATTTCCAGCCATGTCAACAGCTAGTGCTCGATTCATTAATCTGGACTTCGTGATAATGTTCATCGGGCATTTATCTTGCTACTTGGTCATATCGACCCTATCTCATCAACCTTCATGGGTTATCTCAAAAAGATTTTCAGCAATCACTTTGCTTATGCTCACCTCATATACTTTGCCTGCTCAAGCTCTATCATATGGAGATTCACAGAGCTACTCATTATTCTTGCCAAAGCCTAATGGCGTCAAACATTAATCGAGTCATATCAACATTTTTGGTATGGTTCTGGTGCGGTTATCCTCGCGTCTTATTTGCTTCTAATCTCTCTCCTCACAGAGGTTAGCAAACCCTTGCAAGCCTTCTCCACAGGTACTTGCAAGCTCCATTCATATGCAAATTGTCTGATTCTAACTTTTCTCTTTGTAGAGAACAACAGACACCTGCAAACCTCATCCAGGTACTTGCAGTTTAAATCATTATTTTATCTCTGCTGCTTACTCTTCACTTTGCAGTGGTTAGCAGACATCTGCAAGTCATTCAGGTACTTGCAGCTTATCTCTATATACAATATCTGCCTCTAACTCTCTTCTTGCAGAAGTCACCAACACTTGCAAGCTCCATTCAGGTACTTGCAAGTTACTTTCATGTACTATGCATACTCTTAACTCTTCTCTCGCAGAGACCACCAAAGATTTGCAAGTTCCTTCTAGGTACTTGTAACTCATTTTTTCTGTCCTTGTATACTCTTTTCCCTTCTCTTTTTGTAGAGAATGACAGGTGCTTGCAAGCCTCTATCAGGTACTTGCAAGTTATTATGCCTCTCTGTTTTCCCTCACTATTGTTTTGCAGAACTTTACAGGAGAAGCGCCTTCTTCGTTTTGCAAAATCAAACTCAGGTACACACTCGATGTACCACTCATACGTGCTTACCCTTAATTTTCCTCTTGCAGGAAAATAAAACAGGAAACACCAAGCTTGTAAGGAGAGGCTTCAGGTTCTATCTCTCCTTGCTTCCCCCTCTCTTTCCTTTGGGGTGGATCACGATTTTCGTGGGTCTCCAACTTTTTCGAAGTTCCCTTCGGAACTTAAAAAAGTGCGGGGATTATGTTAACCCAGAAATCGGCGATCCTTCCCAAGGTGGCCAGCTGGCTAGTCGCGACCCTTAGGTTCTCCCTTTCGATCGCGACAAGTCCCCGCGTTTGCGGACAGTTTTCCCTGTCCGCCTAGGTTTCCTAGCAACCGCGTGCCCTGCAGGACGGCAAGCTGTTCCCATGGCTCACCCTCGCGGGACATGCGGTTAGGTCCGCTAATCGTGCAGTGCTTTTCCTTGCAGGAGTTCGCCAACAGCACCACCGGGAGCGACCTCCTAATCAGCCCAAGGGGCGGTGGTCTCCAGCCACCGTCCGCCGAGGCCGCCCACCAGGGGAGGCCTCCCTGCTGCCCGAGGGGCGGCGGCCTCCTGCCGCCGTCCGCCGAGGCCGCCCACCCGGGGCGGCCTCTGCCCGCCAGCCGGGCGGACTCCCCCCGGAGTCCACCCAGGCCGCCCGCAAGGGGGCGGCCAGGCCCGCCGGGCGGACTCCCCCTGGAGTCCGCCCAGGCCGCCCGCTAGGGGGCGGCCCCGGCGCCCAGCTGGGCGGACTCCCCCCGGAGTCCGCCCAGGCCGCCCGCAAGGGGGCGGCCAGGCCCTGTCGGGCGGACTCCCCCTGGAGTCCGCCCAGGCCGCCCGCTAGGGGGCGGCCTCCGGCCTGCCGGGCGGACTCCTCCCGAAGTCCGCCCAGGTCGCCCGCCAGGGGTGGCCTCCAGTTCTCTCCAGGAGCCTCCTTCCGCTTGCTTCCTCAGTCAACAAGGGCGGACGCAAAATCTCAGTCCGCGGAGTCCGCGTAGGTCGTCATGCTGATGTCACTGGGCCCCGCTTCTTCAAGAACTTCCCTGGGCCTATAAATACCCCCTGAAGCCTCTCATTCAAGGAGGCTGGATCCTGGATCCTGGTGGTGGAGACAAGTCTTGCCAGCTGCCCCTGCGGACTCCATTTTCCAGTCCGTCATCACCTCTCCAGCAAGCTCAGCGGACTCAGTTTCCTGTCCGCGCAGTCCTCCACAGCTCTTCAGCAGCTTGCCAGCAGACTCTGCAGACTCAGTTTCCCAGTCCTCCAGCAGCTAGCAGACTATTTTACTTAGTCACTGGCAGCTTCTCTCCTCTGCTTTCTGGCAACTTCTTCTCTCTTAGCCGCCAGCTTCTCCTTGTACCCCTTTTATTGATTTGTTGTAAAGGTGTACTTGTAAGCTTGTAACCTCTAGCTTTTAATAAAAGGAAAGCCCGTCGCAGGAGTGACATTTAGGCCGCGACGGGCGAAGTGTGTTGTTGCCGCTGCTAGCGGCCCCCTCTTCTCTCCTCTGCTCAGCGAGCCTTGCTCCTCTGCTCAGCAAGCCTTGCTCCTCTGCTCAGCAAGCCTTGCTCCTCTGCTCAGCAAGCCTTGCTCCCCTGCTCAGCAAGCCTTGCTCCTCTGCTCAGCAAGCCTTACTCCTCTGCTCAGCAAGCCTTGCTCCTCTGCTCAGCAAGCCTTGCTCCTCTGCTCAGCAAGCCTTGCTCCTCTGCTCAGCAAGCCTTGCTCCTCTGCTCAGCAAGCCTTGCTCCTCTGCTCAGCAAGCCTTGCTCCTCTGCTCAGCAAGCCTTGCCCTCAGCTCAGCTCAGCTCTCCTCGGCTTTCAACCTGCAAGTGCAACCGTTGCGATTACTGTCTGCTCGACCGTTCCCGGTCTCCCTCCTCTTCCCCTCTTGATCAACCCTCTCTGTTGGTCAAGGCTCGCCTCTTCTCTCAAGCCTCTCCCTTCCTCCGCAACCTTCTCCTTCCTCCTCACCTAGCCTGTGAGGCCCAATCACCCCCTCGGTGATAGCTGTCCCCCCGGTGCCGTTTTCGCGCATCAACAATTAGATAGTTCATGTGATTAGATTTACTATTTGCTTCCCTGTTCACATTTAGAATACAATAACTGTTGTAAAAGTTTTTAAACACCATACTCTATTCACCCCCCTTTAGAGTATATCAGATCTAACTCGCACTTTCAGAAGGCGAGGGAGTGGTTCCACCAGCTCCCGGCCAGATCCATCTACTGCTTCGAGGACCTGCACCGAGGGTTCATGCTGAGATTTACCACCTCGAAGAAGAGGAAGAAGGAGTCCGAGTCTTTGTTCCACATTAAGCAGGGAGTGAACGAGACATTGGGAAGCTACGTGGACCGATTTCAGGAGGAAGTTACTCAAGTCCAGGAGATGTCGGGCCATAGTCTGATGATGGCCTTTACCCTGGGCATGCAGCAGGGTTTCTTCCGAATGGAGCTGAAGAGAGTTCCCCCCTCTCCTACGAGGAGTTGATGGAGAGGGCGGCGAGAGAGGTCGACGGGGATGCGTCGAACCCGGAGTTTGCAAGGAAGCTGGCCAGGTGGGCCACAGAGGAAGAGAAGGAGTCAAGAGGAGGGAGAGGACAGGAGGAGAGAAGAGGAGAGCCTAGGCAGAGGGAGCAAAGGCAGCTCCAGTGGCAGCAACAGCGGGGGTGGGGGCGTCAGGAGCCCGACCGTCGGCTAGGCTGGAGACCTGAGTGGCAGGGGCAGGGGCCGCAGAGAGGGTACTATGGAAGGGGTCACTACCAGGGGAGGCAAGATCAGTTCCACCCTCGGGGCTGGAGGCAGGTCCAGAGGCCCCGGCTCCCCGATCAGGAGGAGGCCATGGCCATAGCCTTGGGAGCAGGGAGGGGGATTATGAGGAGGAGGAGAAAAGAGGTCAGGGTGGAGCTGCCCTATTGCGACTTCCATCAGGAAGAGGGGCATGCCACAGCCACCTGCCTGGAGTTCCTCGAGATAAGGGGGAACCAGGAACAACAACAGCAACAGCAGCAGGGAGGTCGGCAAGAAGTGAGGATCAAGGAGGTCCTCCCAAGGGCGGAGGAGGATCGTTGCGAAGACCGGGTGGATGTTGGAACCCGAGGGGGGATCAGAGTGATCCACGGGGGGGGGGGGGGGGGGGGGGGGGGGGGGTCGGGGTCGAGACTTCCCGCAAGGCAAGCCTCCACACCATGTACCAGCGAAGTGTCGCCTCCGCATCCCAAACCCCACCCCCAGAGGAGAGGATCACTTTCTCTAGGAGCGATATGCCGGACCACGAGGACCCATTCTGCGATGCGCTGGTCATCAGGGCAGCCATCGAGAATTTCACTGTCTCTCGGATCCTCGTGGACAACGGGAGCTCCATCAACGTCGTCTTCAAAAAGGCGTTTGACACGATGAAAGTGGAGGCTAAGAGGGTGCTGGCCTCAGACAGGACCTTGTTCGGGTTTTCAGGAGAAAGGAAGGAAGTAGAGGGAGGAGTTGGCCTCCATGTCACCTTGGGGGGGGGCAGTCCCAAAACTGCAAGTTCGTCATTGTGGATGCCCACAGCAGTTACAGTGCCATCTTCGGGAGGCCCCTTATCAGCGCCTTCCGCTGCGTCCCCTCATCTTTCCATCAGTGCTTGAATTTCAACGCTAAGGGGGTCCAGGTCAGGGTCAGGGGGGACTCAAAGGTAGCGCGGGAGTGTTATGTCACTGCGGTGAACACCATCTACTAGCAGGAGGGAGCCGACGAGATGGGGCAAAGGATGGAGGAGGTCGAGCAAGAAGCAGGAGGGGAGGAGCTGGAAAGGAAGAATTGCACAGAGGAGGAGGCGGCAGGAGGAGACCTGGAGGAGGTGGCCGAAGTGAGGGCCGGGGGAGAAGAGATGGAGGTAGAGGTCCCCGTTCCAGAGGAAGGGGATGCTGAAGGATGGGGGGAGCAGTCCAGGCTGGAGGCTGCAGAAGAAGTGGTGGAGCTGGAGGTGCTCACCCGGGGAGGCAGGATGGAGAAGATCCGCGTCAGCGGGGGGCTGAACCCTGAGGACCAAGGCAGGATGCTGGAGTTCATCCAGAAGAACGTGGACATCTTCGCTTGGAATGCCGCAGAGATGCCGGGGGTTGACGCGGATGTGGCTTGCCACCGCCTCAACCTTGACCCGGGAACACGCCCCGTTCAGCAGAAGAAGAGGTCCACTACGGACAAGCTGGCGGAGCCCATCAGGGAGGAGGTGGCGAAACTCCTCAAGGCCGGCTTCGTGTCTGAGATTCAGTACCTCGGCTGGGTCTCCAACGTGGTTATGGTTAAAAAAGGAGACGGCCGATGGAGAATGTGTATCGATTTTTCCTTACTCAATAAAGCTTGTCCTAAGGACTGTTATCCTTTGCCTCGGATCGACGCGCTGGTTGACTCAGCCGTCGATTTTTCTGTAATGAGTTTTTTAGATGCTTTTTTAGGTTATCATCAAATCAGGATGCACCCCCCAGACATCAAGGATGTCTCGTTCAACACAGGGGATGGATGCTACTGCTACAAGATGATGCCCTTCGGGCTGAAGAATGCTGGGGCAACATACCAGAAGATGATGGATAAAGTCTTCAAGGAGTAGAGGGGGAGGAATTTGGAGGTGTATGTAGATGACCTCATGATCAAAAGTCGGGATGTGGACTCCGACCTCCGGGACTTGGAGGAGACCTTTGCCACCCTGCGCAAATACAAAATGCGACTGAATCCCCAACAATGTGTCTTTGGGGTCAGCCGGGGAAAGTTCTTGGGGCACCTCCTCACCCCCGCGGGGGTCGAGCCGAATCCAGATAAGGTCAGAGCTATCTTGGAGTTGGGGTCCCCGAGGAATGCTAAGGAGGTCCAACGGCTGACGGGGAAGCTAGCAGTGCTGAGCCGTTTCCTTTCTCGGGCAGGGGAGAAGTGCTCCCCCTTCTTCAAAACGCTGAGGGGTGGTCAGAGGTTTGAATGGACCAAGGAGTGCGAGGAGGCGTTCCAGGCCCTCAAGGTGCAGTTGACACAGGCTCCGCTGCTCCAAGGGCCGAAGGAGGGGGAGGACCTGTTCTTGTATCTCGGGGTCGGGGCGGAGGCCTTGAGCTCCGTCTTGGTTCGTGAAGAGGGGAAGATGCAGCTCTCTATTTATTACGTAAGCCGGGTCCTGGGGAAGGCCGAGCTTCGGTATCCGATTTTGGAGAAGCTAGCTTTTGCCCTAATCATCTCGGCCAGGAGGCTGCAACCTTACTTCCAGGCACACTCAATTCGAGTGGTGACCGACCATCCACTCCGCAACATCTTTGAGGGGGTGGAGCATTCAGGCAGGCTGGCTAAGTTATCGGTGGAACTGAGCAAGTTCGATGTCTCCTTCGTTCTGCGGCTCTCGATCAAGGCTCAAGCGATGGCCAACTTCTTGGTCGACTACGTAGTTGAAGTGGTGGAGGAAGAGCTCACCCTTCCGACTCCTTGGAAGGTGAGGGTGGATGGTGCCTCAGAGAGGCATTCCCTTGGGGTGGGGGTGATCCTAGAAAGCCCTCAAGGGACCCGAATCGAGCAGACGGTGGTGGTGCACTTTCCCATTACCAACAACCAGGCCGAGTACGAGGCCGTGATAGCAGGGCTGCGCCTGGCCAGGGAGCTGGGGGTGTTGTACGTAGAGGTCCTTACTGACTCCATGGTGGTGGCTTCCCAGATCAACGGAGAGTTCGAGGCAAGGGAGCCCACCCTGAGATCATACTTGGCCAAAGTGAAGGGGGTCATAGGCACTTTCCAGACCTTCTCCATCCGACACGTGCCCAGGGAAGAAAATGAACAAGCCGACCAACTAGCAAAGCATGGTCCCCAGGCGGGGGGAACCATCACCGACCTGTTCCGCCCATCCATCGAAGAGGGAGAGCTCATGCAAATCGATCAAAAAGCTTCGTGGATGGATCCATTTGTGGTTTTCCTCTCCACGGGAGAGTATCCGGAGGGGGTAGATAAGAAGAAACTCGGCACAAGTCAGCATATTACCTCCTCCAGGATGGGCGGCTATACATGAAGACTCTCTCAGGGATGCTGGACCGCTGCGTGACCAAGGGCAAAGTACGAAGGATCTTGGAGGAAGTCCACTTCGGGGAATGTGGGAGTCACTCCGGGAGCCGGACCCTGGAAGGGAGGATAGTCAGGCAAGGGTATTTCTGGCCCACCCTGGGCCGAGACACCGCAGAGTTCGCAAGAAGATGTCATAAGTGCCAGTTGTTTGCCCCTCTTCAGCAACAGCCGGCCCAGCGACTCAGGAGTATCACGGCCCCCTGGCCCTTCGCAATCTGGGGAATGGATTTGGTCGGACCGTTCCCCCAAGCCAGCGGTCAGAGAAGGTTCCTCCTAGTGATGATTGACTACTTCTCCAAGTGGATGGAGGTAAAGGCACTGGCCAAGGTGACCTCCCAGGTAATCAGGAACTTTGTTTGGGGGGAGATCATCTGTCGCTATGTGCTGCCCCAGGCCATCGTCACGGACAACGGGCCCCAGTTCGCCAGCGCCAAATTCACTAGCTTTTGCGAACAGCTTGGGATCAACCTCAGGTTCGCCTCGGTCCATCACCCCAGGAGCAACGGGCAGGTGGAGGCCGCGAACAAGATCATCGTCAACCTCCTCAAGAAGAAGGTGGAGAATTTGAAGGGGAGCTGGGTGGAGCAGCTTCCCGCGGTTCTTTGGGCCCTGAGAACCACCCCCAACACAGCTACGGAAGAGACCCCCTTCAAACTCTCCCATGGGTGCGAGGCAGTGCTCCCCGTGGAATTCGAAGTCCAAACACCGCGAGTCATCGCGGCCAAGGAAGGCCGTGAGGAATGGCAAGCGGAGAATGAGGAGGAACTGAGGCTCTCCCTTGACATGGTTGGCGGAGCCGACCCTCTCCAACCCGCGACCGTTGATGTTGAAGCGCTAACGGATGACACGCCACCATTACAAAGCAAAGATCTACGGTGGAATAAAGACGTGGGAGCGCGGCGCCGCACCTCTTCCCGCTACCATCTTCGCTCGCGAGATAACGCCATCAAATGACGTTGTTGTCAAAAAAACTGTCGGGCTGCGGATAACAATTTTATGCTATGTTTTGTTTAATTGGTGGCCTGCATTTAGCCTCCAAATGCCTTTAATTTCTGAAATATTTTATGTATAACTTTTATTTAGAGCGGGCCATATATAAGGCATCCACTCCCTTGGTTTTAGATGAAGAAAGTAACCCTAAAAAAAGATTTCAGCTTTTGAGAATCTCTTCTCATTTCCGCCGCCCCCCTCCCTTGTCCGCCTCCTTGAGGGTTTCGGCCAAGTGTAGGCCCTCCTCTTCCGACGTGGGAACTTCGCGGTGTGACTCCATTGAAGGTGGACGTGCAAGCTTCTTCCGGTGTGACTCCGGCGGATCCGTGGTTGAGCGATTCTCCACGTGCAACTATCTACGAGTTGGGGTAACGATTCCTCTTCTCTATCTTGTGTGCTTCTTCTACATCCTCCGCATATTTCTTGTGCGAAAGTTTTGGTGTGAAATCTGAAATTTTAATCATCGAAGTATTTCCATTTGGTTTTCATATTTGATTCTCCGAGTTTCTCGCATTCGAAGAGGGGTGGTGACCTTTGGTTTTTTCTTAGTCAGGGGAGATCAACCACTTTTCCGAATCATTTCTTTGGTGGATCTCCTTGGTGCGACTTCACTCGACCGAACCGTGTGGGTTCATTTCGTCCGAAAGGATAGTGGCCTCTAGTCACTATTTGATCCTAAGAGGGTTCGCGATCCTCAAGTCATTGTGTGACGATAAACGTTAATCTAAGTCGTGGCTACGCTCGCGTGTGGTGTTTCCAAATTAGATCGCGTGGGGGGGGGGGGTGGTAGATTTAGTCGCTAGAACGTGCCGGACATTTCGCCCCGATAGCCTACATCAATTTGGTATCAGAGCTAGGTTCGTGCCGGTTCTTAAATCGGCACAATCCTTCTCTGTTTGGTAGGCTTAGTTCTCGTAAATTCACATTTCAGCAAAGTCACTATTTGTGGTGTGCCAACAGCGGGTTAAAATCTGAATTTTTCTTCAAAATCAAAAAAAATTTTTCTGGTAGACTCTCTTCACCTTAGGTAGAATTAAATTTAAAAACAAATTTCAATTTAGTCCATCGGTTAGGCGGAAAAGAAATTATTTCTCATAAAATTTTAGGGTGTTTAGGACTAATTTAGAGTCAAAAAAACAAAAACAAAAAAAAAATCTGCATGCGCACAAGGCACGGCACCGAGTACGCTCCCTCTTCTTCCAATATGGATGACGAGCGGCATGGGGGTCAAGACTCGACTCCCGTCGAGGCTCTTCGACAAGAGTTTAATGCGCACATCGTGAATCAAGAGCATCGCATGAATGAGTTAAGGGACATGATCGCTCAACTTACGACTGCTAGAGCGACTCCACCCGCCCCTCCTAATCCTCTACCAATTAACCCTCACCCCCCGAACCACCACCAGCCCCGTTATCCTCCTCGATTTGACGAGGACTACGATGACCTTGCACCACGTGGTCCACCCTATTATAATCGAGCTCCACAAGAGTTCAACATCACGAAAGCCATCCGTATAGAAGCCCCTACTTACGACGGCATGGGGCAGCCCCAAATCTTTCTGAATTGGATAATGGATATCGAGTGCTACTTCGAGTGGCATAACTTAACCGATAGGCAAAAGGTCCAAGTCGCTAGGCTGAAACTACTAGACCGGGCCAAGGTATATTGGCTCAACGAGGAGAGACGCATGGGAGAGCTTGATGGTATGCCACCAATTGGTTGGCAGGTTATGAAAGCTATGTTGTCAGATCAATACGTCCCCACGTATTACCGCACACAACTGTTTGACGACTTAACCTCTCTTAAGCAAGGGAGCCAGTCGGTGTCTGATTACATGGGTACGCTTAAGGATCTGTTAGTACGTTGCGATGTTAAGGAGATGCCCGAAGTGACCCTCTCGAGGTTTCGGAAGGGGCTGGATCCGGATATTCAGCGCAAGCTTTTGCGTTATGGGCATACGGATATAAACACCACGTACAACGCGGCCTTGGACATTGAGAAAAATATCGCTCTCAAGTCTAAAGCAAAGTATTTCCAAAAGGGGAAGTCCACGTATAAGGACAAAGGCAAGTTTAAGGCTACCGACACAAGTTCGATAGTCATCACCGCTAGGAATTCTAAGAATCCAACCGGGGAGCGAGTGCCAATTGGGAGAGTTAATAAAACGAATGCCACATGCTACGCCTGTGGAGTACAAGGGCATTATGCGAGCGAATGCCCCACCAAGCCTAAGGCCCTAGCTTTATTGGAGGCTCCTAACGACCCGGCCGAAATAATTTATGAAGCCGACGAGGGGTCCGATGTTGAGGGAGTCCCGATTGATTTGGAGGATGAACATAACCTCATGGTTATGCGTTGTATCCTGACGGTTCCCCGGACGCCAAACGATTGGAATAGGACAACCCTCTTTTCGATGATATTTAAGAGCGGAGAGAAGTTGTGTAAGCTTATCATCGATAGTGGGAGTTGTATAAACGTCGTTTCGGAGAGCGCGGTTGCTAGGATGTGTTTAGTTGCCGAACCCCACCCCCAACCTTATCATGTAGCTTGGGTAAATAAGACCTCTCTTCCTGTCACGAAGCGTTGTCTAGTTCCCCTTAACGTCAAATCTTATTCCGAGCAAGTGTGGTGTGATGTCATCCCCATGGATGCATGTCACGTACTTCTTGGCCGGCCTTGGATATATGATCACGACGTGACTCACTTCGGTAGGGCTAATACTTATGAGTTTAAGTTTAAGGGGAAGATTATTACCTTTAAACCAACTCCACCTAAGGACCCGACAATTCCGTCCAAGGATACCATCGTACCCGTGGAGAAGAAAACCTTGAACTTAATCGGAAGAAAAGAGCTCACCCGCGTCCCATTTCTAGACGGCGTGATCTATGCGCTAGTGCTCTTGAGTAGTAAGGAAGATGGTGATAAATTAGATGAGCTTCCAGAAGATTTAAAACAATTGTTGGATGAATATAAAGATGTGTATCCGGCCGAGTTACCCCCCATCTTACCGCCACTACGCGACATCCAACACGCCATAGATCTCGTCCCGGGTTCCTCACTCCCGAATCAGCCCCATTATAGGCTCCACCCGGCGGCGCATCAAGAGCTTCAAACTCAAATATCGGAACTCTTAACTAAAGGGTTCATCCGCCATAGTTTGAGCCCATGTGCCGTGCCGGCCCTATTAGCCCCCAAAAAGGACGGTACTTGGAGGATGTGTGTCGATAGTAGGGCGATTAATAAGATCACTATTAAATATAGGTTCTCTATTCCCCGATTGGATGATCTCTTGGATATGCTTGTCGGAGCCACGATCTTTTCCAAGCTGGATCTTAAAAGTGGCTACCATCAAATTAGAATTCTAGAGGGGGATGAATGGAAGACGGCGTTCAAGACTAAGGATGGTTTATATGAATGACTTGTCATGCCCTTCGGGCTTTCTAATGCCCCTAGCACATTTTCTCGGATGATGACTCAAATATTCCAACCCCTCATGGGAAAATTCGTCGTAGTGCATTTTGACGACATCTTGGTGTTTAGCTTGACGCCCACTGAACATACAAATCACTTGAGGGCAGTCTTAACTACTTTAAGGAAAGAAAAACTATTCTTAAATCTGAAGAAATGTACTTTCCTTGTCCGTGAGGTTGAGTTCTTAGGATATCTTGTGGGAGCGGACGGCATTATAGTAGACCCAAAAAAGGTGCAAGTTATTAACGAGTGGCCGGAGCCCAAGTCCATCCGTGATGTTAGAAGTTTCCATGGACTCGCTACTTTTTATCGGCGTTTTATTAAAAATTTTAGTAGCATCATGTCTCCTTTGACGGAGTGCATGAAGAAAGGGGATTTCAAATGTACTAAGTCCGCCACTCATGCCTTCCAAACGATCAAAACTCTCATGACGGAAGCACCCCTCCTACGCTTACCAGATTTCTCTAAGGTGTTTGAATTAGTGTGCGATGCGTCCGGGGTTGGGATTGGAGGAGTATTAAGTCAAGAGGGTCACCCCATTTGTTATTTTAGTGAGAAGTTGTCCGGGGCTAAATTAAACTACTCCAATTACGATCGGGAATTTTATGCGGTGGTCCGAAGTTTGCACTATTGGAGACACTATCTCCTTTCCAAAGAATTCGTGCTACTTTCGGATCATGAAGCCTTACGTTTTATTAACTCCCAACATAAAATCAGCCCCCGACACACTAAGTGGGTGTCGTTCCTCCAAGAGTACACATTCACTCTTAAGCATCTTAAGGGGTCCAACAACCGGGTGGCCGACGCCCTTAGCCGACTCTCGTTACTATTGTCCACCATGCAAGTTAAGGTGATTGATTTTGAGCGCATTAAGGACGAGTACGCGACATGTCCGGACTTTAAGGACATCTACTTTGCCATCCAAGAGGAGTCCCCCTCCACTATTTCGGCATTCTACATCCGGGATGGTTACTTATTTAAGCACACGAAGTTGTGTATCCCACAAACTTCCCTCCGCCATTGTTGGGTATTGTATCCACAATTACCTGGATTTGAGGAAGCCACCTGTCAAGCTAAGATGAATTCACAATGTATTTGATGAAACCTCTTAAGTGGTGCTTGCAGTTATTCCACGCTAAGTGCACACCAATGTCAGGGTGCAGTAGGTCAATATACACGGGTCTGCACGACGTAATCCCTTGTTGAGCAGATCAGTGTGTTGGCCTACGTGTACTCTCTCTATTGGAGTGTACTTAATTTCAAGTACAGGGTTGTATTAAGGCAAGAGCAGACAAGGAGCAAGGATGGGTCAAGGAGCAGCTCTTGGATGGAAAGATGAAAAATCATCTAAGTAAGAATCGACGAGAATCACCAAGTGATTCTCGCCGATTCGGCGAGAATCATTAGCGATTCTCGCCGAATCGTCGAGAATCACTGGCTGATTCTCGCCGGCTAAATCAGAGTGCAATCAAGTCAGATTCGACGAGAATCACTTTGTGAATCTCGACGGATCGACGAGAATCACTTTGTGATTCTCTACGGATCGTCGAGAATCACTTTGTGATTCTCGCCGAATCGTCGAGAATCACCCTTGATTCTCGACGATTCGACGAGAATCACAGGTGATTCTCCCCGATTTTGACTTGGGCATTTTTCTGAAACTCCCTGAACCGGATTCTGCCGCTGGCACTGTGTTGAACCGGAACTAGGGTTTCCTTCAGGTGGGACCCACAACAGTCATATTGAAGTTGTCTACAGTATAAATACAGGCGTATTTTTGAACAGTAAAGAGGATGGAATAAAGATATACGAAGCCGAGCCGCGACGTGACCTAGATCGCAATTTCCGCCGCCGCCGCCGTCGCCGCTCGAGAGAGTTGATCGCTGGTCTTGATCGAGGTTTCTTCCCGATCTCCGGTCGATAGAAGCTTAGCCAAGCTTAGCGTCTCACGTGTCTAACCGGAGATCTCTTGTCTCTTGATTTGTTGATCGGGAAAACCTTCCCCGTCCGAATCAATCGAGACGACTGATCCTAGTGTGACCGTTGGTAGACCTAGCTAGCTTTGCTACGAAGTTTGGATCTCTAAGTACAGCAGCCGCACATCGTCGTCGCCGCCGATCCCGTGAACCTAGCCGCCGCCCATCTTGCCGCCGCCGGTTCCGGGGAGATCCTCTCCAAGAGAGATCTAGGGTTGTGGACTCTTTGTGGACTTCAAGAACACGTCGTCAACAAAGAGGGACACCTTTGTCTCCAAACGTAGTTTGTATCTTTTGTACATTCTAGTTTTACTTTTATTGTAAAGGAACGTAGGTTCCTAGTTGTAAGGGTTGGGTGCATGTAACACCCCCTATCCGTCGCATAGTATATAGCAGTAGGTCCGGCCGGGGCCCGACGCCATATACCACAGACAGACCGGGTGGTTACGTATGGAAACCATCAAACCAATCTCAACGTCCTACACAGAGCATTCTAGCGGAAGCAGTTTATATAAGTTGCAAACAAGAACCCAGCATTAGAGCACGAATGTCCACTATTACAAAATTAGGAATGTATACAAAATACCCAAAAATCGGCCTTAAGGCCTTACAGAATGTTTCACTTGACTGTTACATGATTTACAAACCTCGGCACGCAGGCCGGTCATACATGATTAAAACAGAAAACATTTCCACTTGGGCCTTCGAGGGCCAGCTTCGCAAAAAGGGCTTTAGCCCGCTATTGACCGCTTGGTCCAGCTGCACCTGCAAGCAACAAACCACCGCACGGTGGCAAACAAGGCAACGGTCAGCAATGCTGACCAAATTATAACGATCCCGCCCCCAACTCGGGGCGGCGATGCTCCTTCCCTGCATTTCATTAGCACAAGCGAGCAATGCATATAACCATAGCCATTTCAACACAGACGTTGGCTCATACGGCCACACGTCCCGTGCACTCAGGGCACATTCTCGGTGAACCGGTCGATGTTACGTAATTAAAGCCATTAACATTCCGGACTCACCACCGCCACTTAGACGGCCAAACCTATGAGCAATTTGTCTTCCTGGCCTGGGTCACGACAGTTTAAGCCATTGACCGCCGAAGACTCCCATCTATGCCAACGGTGAGTGCCATGTAACTTTAGGTCTCTCTAACCGAACGACACAAAGCGGGTACGGTTCCATCTAACCCGTGCTCACATCGCAACGACAATTTAAGCCATTTGCGCGGGTCAAACTTCCACCGAGTCCCATTCTACCGCAAATCACATAACCCCGTTATGTTCAAGTTGGCGCTCAGGCCACCAAGTTGGCAAGATCTCATATCCGCCCAGTTTTCCGGGTGCACCTTTGGGTTAGTCCCCAAGGCTCCCTGCTGCAATCTACCGCGTAGAAAACCCGAAAAACACCCAATAGCACGGAGTCTTCTCCGGCCTGATGCAATGCAACATCACCGATCCGGACTAACATGTCCGGGTAGGCTTCAACCAAAATACCTATGTCCGTTCTCGCATACGGACTCTAAACAACGGGGACTTTACATATCTACCCGAAGGAACGCCTCCAACTCTCCGCAAACTCGCGAGAGCGGGCTTCCTATGCTAAGAAAAGGAGCGATTCATGCTCAAGATGAGGATCGTTACCCTTGAGTTCCTCTTTGGCGCCATCGAAAAGTAATCGGATAGAAATCACCGCACTTGCGTTGCCTCCGTGGATCCGGAGTCGGCTTGCGATTCGGAGCTCCGAAGCTCCTCCAATGGCGGATCTAGCTCTTCTTCCTCTTGCCTTAGCTCTTCTTTCTCCAAGGGTTTAGAAAGAGTATAAGTGAAGAAAAGTGATGGATTTTCTAAGTCAAACCCGGGTATATCCTCTCAGGAACCATCCCCAGCCGTCGGATCTCAACCTAAGAAAACGAACGGCTTTGATTCGGGGCTGAAATGCCCAATCTGGACCGAACACGGCCTGGCACACGCCCGTGTCCAGGGCCGTGTGCCGCATTCGCCGTCAAAATCGAATCTCCTGGACCCTCACACGGGTATCGAACACGCCCGTGTTCGAGCTGACACGCCCGTGTTCCAGCTGACACGGCCGTGTAGCCGGCCGTGTACACCATGATTTTCCCCCGTTTTCAACCCGAGCACTGCACGGGTTCTAGGACACGCCCGTGTCCTTACCCGTGTCACATTGACACGCCTGGACCCCAGGCCGTGTACACGGGACATTTCGTCGAGGGGAGAACGACGACTGGATGACACGGCCTTGGACACGCCCGTGTCCTAGGCCGTGTGCCTTGTCTCGACGATCGTCGAGTGAATCTCGACGACTTCACCTGGACGATCGTCGACACGGGTCGACACGCCCTGCGACACGCCCGTGTCGCAGGCCGTGTGCCCATTCTCGACGAATCGTCGAGAATAACTCGACGATTTTACGGCTAAGTGTCGACACGGGTCGACACGCCCTGCGACACGCCCGTGTCGCAGGCCGTGTGCCCACTCTCGACGAATCGTCGAGTATAACTCGACGACTTCGTGGCTAAGTGCCGACACACGCTTGACACGCCCTGGGACACGCCCGTGTCCCAGGCCGTGTGCCTTCAGCCAGAAACCAAAACTGGCCCAAAACGTCCCCCCTTTGCTCCTTTGAGTTTCGGGGCGTTACAACTCTACCCCTCTTAAAAGAATTTCGCCCACGAAATTACATAAAGGGAAAAACATGTACAAAATAAAATTTGTACCTGAGCGGAACAACTCCGGATATTCATCAAGCATCGTCTGCTCTCGCTCCCAGGAGAGCTCCTCACGACCGCAATTGTCCCATCGGACCTTGACCATCCTGATCTCTTTATTGCGTAGCCGCTTGACCTCCGAGTCCTCAATCCGCACGGGCTTGACCTTTGTCGTTAGCCCACTTTCCACCGGCACTTGATCGACCGCGATCACTTGCGTAGGCTCTTGCACCGCCTTCCGAAGCACCGAAATATGGAATACATCGTGTAAACCACTTAGCTCCACTGAAAGCTTCAACCTATAGGACGCTTCTCCAACTCGCTCCAGAACCTCGAACGGTCCAAGGTACCTCGGGCTTAGCTTTTTCAATCGTCGCACCCGCGAGACACCCTTGAACGGCTTGATCTTTAAGTATACATAATCGCCCACAGCGAACTCCACGTTCCTGTGCTTGGCATTATAGTACTTTGCTTGCCGGTCCTGAGCGATGAGCAACCTCTCCCGAATGGTTCTCACCACAGAAGTAGCATCCTCCACTTCCGATCGCTTATACAACTTTGACTCACCCGTTTCTATCCAAGACAACGGCGTGCGACATCTTCTACCATATAGGGCCTCGAAGGGCGCCATCTGAATACTTGCTTGGTAGCTGTTGTTGTATGCGAACTCCACCAAATAAAGGTGGTCTTCCCATTGCTTTCCGAAATCCAAGACACACATGCGAAGCATGTCTTCCATGGTTCTATTGACCCGCTCGGTCTGCCCATCCGTTTGCGGATGGAAGGCTGTGCTAAACTTCAGCTTTGTTCCCAACATTTGCTGCACAAGCCTCCAGTCATTGGACGTGAACTGCCCATCTCGGTCACTCACGATGCTGCGGGGCACACCATGAAGCCGTACTATGTTATCCACATATAGCTTTGCCAGCTTCTCCACCGGATCATCCTTCCTATGCGGAATAAAATGCGACACCTTTGTTAATCGATCCACGACCACCCAAATGGCGTCGTTCCCCTTTTGCGACCTTGGCAAACCGTGCACAAAGTCCATAGAGATGTCGTCAAATTTCCACTCCGGAATAGGCAAGGACTTAAGAAATCCTCCCGGCTTTTGGCACTCTGCCTTTACCAAGGCGCAGGTTTGGCACTTCGCTACGTATAGCGCCACATCCTTTTTCAAACCCGGCCACCAAAATAGTTTCTTGACGTCGCGGTACATCTTCGTGCTCCCCGGGTGAATCAAGTACTTGGTATGGTGTGCCTCGTACAACAACTCCACCCGTAAATTGCCCACGCTTGGGACGCACAGACGACCGTCTTTCCACAGCAATCCGTCCTCCACGACGAATTGGGAATTTGACCCATCCAGAGCCTCTATCATGAACTGCTTCATATGAGCATCCATATCCAAAGCCTGCCGAATCCGATCAGCCAGGTCATATTGGACTTCAGTCCAATTCAGAACTGCTTCAGCACTCGCTTTCTTATCCACACAAACAATCTCCAACGCCTCCAACTCCCGCACCAACCGCTCATCATGCACCGATAGCCAATTGGCTTGAGCTGGGGCTCGGCGACTCAACGCGTCCGCAACCGCATTCCCTTTGCCAGGCTTCTACCAAAATGCCTATGTCCGTTCTCGCATACGGACTCTAAACAACGGGGACTTTACATATCTACCCGAAGGAACGCCTCCAACTCTCCGCAAACTCGCGAGAGCGGGCTTCCTATGCTAAGAAAAGGAGCGATTCATGCTCAAGATGAGGATCGTTACCCTTGAGTTCCTCTTTGGCGCCATCGAAAAGTAATCGGATAGAAATCACCGCACTTGCGTTGCCTCCGTGGATCCGGAGTCGGCTTGCGATTCGGAGCTCCGAAGCTCCTCCAATGGCGGATCTAGCTCTTCTTCCTCTTGCCTTAGCTCTTCTTTCTCCAAGGGTTTAGAAAGAGGATAAGTGAAGAAAAGTGATGGATTTTCTAAGTCAAACCCGGGTATATCCTCTCAGGAACCATCCCCAGCCGTCGGATCTCAACCTAAGAAAACGAACGGCTTTGATTCGGGGCTGAAATGCCGAATCTGGACCGAACACGGCCTGGCACACGCCCGTGTCCAGGGCCGTGTGCCGCATTCGCTGTCAAAATCGAATCTCCTGGACCCTCACACGGGTATCTAACACGCCCGTGTTCGAGCTGACACGCCCGTGTTCCAGCTGACACGGCCGTGTAGCCGGCCGTGTACACCATGATTTTCCCCCGTTTTCAACCCGAGCACTGCACGGGTTCTAGGACACGCCCGTGTCCTTACCCGTGTCACATTGACACGCCTGGACCCCAGGCCGTGTACACGGGACATTTCGTCGAGGGGAGAACGACGACTGGATGACACGGCCTTGGACACGCCCGTGTCCTAGGCCGTGTGCCTTGTCTCGACGATCGTCGAGTGAATCTCGATGACTTCACCTGGACGATCGTCGACACGGGTCGACACGCCCTGCGACACGCCCGTGTCTCAGGCCGTGTGCCCATTCTCGACGAATCGTCGAGAATAACTCGACGATTTCATGGCTAAGTGTCGACACGGGTCGACACGCCCTGCGACACGCCCGTGTCGCAGGCCGTGTGCCCACTCTCGACGAATCGTCGAGTATAACTCGACGACTTCGCGGCTAAGTGCCGACACACGCTTGACACGCCCTGGGACACGCCCGTGTCCCAGGCCGTGTGCCTTCAGCCAGAAACCAAAACTGGCCCAAAACGTCCCCCCTTTGCTCCTTTGAGTTTCAGGGCGTTACAGTGCAACCCGTGTTGTGGGAGTGTTGACTCCTACGTGTGGAAGGGTTCCATCCGATAGTGCAAGGATTGGATTTCAATCCTGTTGGTGAAGAGACCGAGTCGTCCCTTGTTGGGAGATAGGTCGAAGGGGGAAAGTGGATGTACCCAACTCGGGGAACCACTATAAATAGCTTGTGTATTCTGTGTGCTGTGCTGTTTATTTTTATTGTGCAGGTACAATTTTAAATTCCGCAAAAACGCTGCACGTCACCTATTCCCCCCCCATAGGTGAAGATAGTTGACACTAGGTGGACTTTCAAGTGGTATCAGAGGGAGGTTACTCATCAAAAAGGTTTACACCTTGAGTAGAATCCTGCCACCAGTGTCAGAAGCATGGAGCTGGATCATGAGATATCGCCACTAAGACTCCCCACATGCACAAAGGAGTTTTATCCCGTCTGGAGGATGAGAGTGTCGTATCACTTGGATGCTATCGATCCTCGAGCATCTCTCATCCTGGAAGAGGGTCCTCGAGCATTTCTTTATATATAAAATAATAATATTTATAATTATTTAAAATAAATGATATAACATATATCGTTACGGAGGGCCAAACGCGCGCCGAATCGAACGAAATTCGCACCGTAGGCGAATGACGACGCTACGAATCCAACGGAGAAGTCGAAATCGAATTCCGATGCACCGTTTTCGAGATAATAATTTCTAAAGTTAACGGCGTACGCGAAAACATACAAACTACAATCGCGCGCCGAGGCTCCAAAAATGCTCGGAACGCGACGAAACTTGACGAGCAAGTCTAAAATTAGCCGATCTAATTTCCTAATGTAAAATTTTCCACTCCTGACGCAAATCCCAAAATTTGGCCGGTCAAACCTAACGAACGCAAAACGCGCTAACGACAAAGTCGGTAACAAAATCCGACGAACAAAACTCGAGCAAAATCTCCCGAAGCCAAAACACAAGCATTCCCCAAGAGGCTCCACCGAGTCATCAAATAGACTCTGGCTCGCTAGGGAATCTTGCTACCAGGCATCACCAAGCCACGCAGGGAACCTAAAGAGCTAAAAGCACGCTCTAACAACGTCACATGACCAACACGCGCTAACATAACGCTCTGACGTCATAGTACGTAAAATAAGAAATTAAATAAATCACTGGAAAATCGGGAGCGTTACAGTCACTCCCCCTAAAAGAAAGTTTCGTCCCGAAACTTTACGCATAAAACACTTCTACCAAAGAAGGAAAAGAAAATAACCAAGGGTTATTGAATGCTTACCGAGCACAGCTAGGAGAACAAATGAGGATGCGCCTCCCTCATAGCTGACTCCAACTCCCAAGTCGCGCTCTCCACGTCTTGGTTTCTCCACAGAATCTTTACCATCGGTATTGTCTTTCTCCGCAACACTCGATCTTGCACATCCAAAACACGAATAGGAACTTCCACGTAGGAAAGGTTAGGCTCCAACTGGGGTACTGCATCCAGAACTTGTCTGTCACTGAGCACGCACCTCCGCAGTTGGCTCACGTGAAAAACATTGTGCACGCCAGGAAAATTTGCGGGTAATTTCAACTTGTAGGCTGACACACCAATCCGCTCCACAATTTCAAATGGTCCCACATACCTTGGGTCCAACTTATGGTTCTTACCGAACCTCTTCACTCCAACCATCGGGGAAATCTTAAGGAAAACCATGTCCCCCACAGAAAATTCCAAAACAGACCTACGCCGATTGGCGTTCTTCTCGTATCGCTCTTGAGCTATCCGAAGCTTCTCTCGAATAAGCTTTACAGAGACTTCCATTTCTTCTAAGGCATCTGGACCTAACATCGGCCTCTCACCAACCTCAGCCCAAAATAGAGGAGTTCTACATCGTCTTCCATATAGCGCTTCGAAAGGAGCCATTTGCAGACTCTCTTGATAACTGTTATTGTATGCGAACTCCATCATCCTCAAGCGTTCATCCCACGCTCCTCCGTGGTCTAATATATAACAACGGATCATATCTTCCACAATCTGATTAACACGCTCCGTTTGACCATTGGTTTGTGGATGATATGCGGTAGAATATCTCAAGTCAGTTCCCAATCCTTCTTGAAGGCTCTTCCAGAAACGAGACGTATACCTGGAGTCTCGATCTGATACTATACTTACGGGTACTCCATGTAACCTGATAACTTCATTCAAATATAGCTCCGCTATCTTTTTCATCGAGTAACCAATCTGAAAGGGTACGAAGTGCGCACACTTTGTTAATCTATCAACAATCACCCAAACAGAGTCATGCCCTCGGGGAGATCTCGGCAAACCAGTAATGAAATCCATTGAGATACTCTCTCACTTCCAAGTTGAAATCTCTAAAGGCGCTAATTTTCCACCAGGCCTTCCATGATCAGCCTTAACTCTTTTGCACGTAAAACATTCTGACACAAACCTTGCAATGTCACCCTTCATCCCAATCCACCAGGCAATCTGTTTCAAGTCCTTATACATTTTTGTAGACCCTGGATGGTAGGCCACACTTGAACCGTGTGCCTCACTGCACAACTTAACTCGAATATCTCGAAAATTGGGGACGCAAAATCTACCGCGGTACTTTAGAGTACCCGCGTCATCGATCGAAAAGTCAGGCAGCTCCCCCTTCTCAGTTCTATTATGAAGGTGCAGTAGATCAGGATCGTCCTTTTGATGAAGCCTCGTAAGAGAAATCCATGAACGCTCAGACACTTCCAAACTGCTTGGCGAGTCACATCTACCAACTAAAATATCCATTAAAAGGAACTCTTCTACTAACAACTCAGTGGAGAGATTGAAAATTTTCCCTGACTTCCTGCTTAAGGCATCGGCTACCACGTTAGCCTTACCCGGATGGTATAGGATCTCCACTTCATAATCAACCACATACTCTAACCATCTACGCTGGCGTAAGTTCAACTCCTTTTGAGTGAAGACGTACTTCAAACTCTTATGATCTGTATAAATCTTGTACTGCGCGCCATACAACAAGTGTCTCCATAATTTCAATGCATAAATAACTGCTGCGAATTCCAAGTCATGCGTAGGGTAGTTCCTTTCATGAATCTTAAGCTGTCTTGACCCATATGCAATCACTTTTCCTTCTTGCATCAGCACACAACCAAGACCCACGTGGGATGCGTCCACGTAAACGGCATAGTCTAATCCTTCCGTAAGCAACGTCAATATCGGAGCAGTGCACAGTCTATTCTTTAGCTCTTGGAACGCTTCTTCGCACTTATCGCTCCACACAAATGCTGCATTCTTCTGCGTCAATTTGGTCAATGACGCAGATAACGTAGAGAAACCCTCTACAAATATTCTATAGTAGCCAGCCAACCATAGAAAGCTTCTTATTTCTTTGGGTGTGGCAGGCCTCGTCCATTCCATAACTACGGCTATCTTTTCTGGGTCGACAGAGATTCCGTCCTTGTTAACCACATGACCCAGGAAAGAAACCTGAGGCAACCAGAACTCGCATTTACTTAGCTTGGCGAACAACTTATGGTCCTTCAAGGCAGATAAAACTAGACGCAGATGTTGGTCATGCTCCTCAACATTGCGTGAATACACCAACACATCGTCTATAAATACGACTACAAACTTGTCCAGAAAGTCCTTGAAAACCCTGTTCATCATGTCCATGAAAGCAGAAGGTGCGTTGGTCAAGCCAAACGACATCACCAAAAATTCAAAATGTCCATGTCTGGAACGGAAGGCAGTCCGCGAGATATCTGATTCACAGATCCTTAACTGGTGGTAGCCCGAACGAAGGTCAATCTTAGAGAACACGGCGCTGCCTCGCAGTTGATCAAACAAATCATCTATCCTCGGCAACGGATACCTATTCTTGATCGTTACCTTATTTAGCTCTCTATAATCGATGCACAACCTCAACGATCCATCTTTTTTCTTGACGAACAAAACAGGAGCACCCCAAGGCGAAGAACTCGGCCATATAAATCCGTTCTCAAGCAACTCGTCTAACTGGATACGCAACTCCTCCAGTTCGCGTGGGGCCATCCGGTAAGGCGCCTTGGCAATAGGACGCGTACCCGGCTCCAAATCTATAACAAACTCCACGTCTCGATCAGGCGGGAGACCAGGAAGATTAGCTGGAAAGACATCAGAAAAATCACGAACCACCGGGATCTCCTCCAAACACGGCAAACTAACCTTGGTTTCTAAAACCGAAACCAAACAAGCAAAACATCCGGAATCTACAAGCTTCCGAGCACATACCACCGATATAGTCGGAGAATCCTGGCGCGGATAACCGTAAACACTCCCGGGCTGACCGTTGTCCATCATGAAGTCCAAGCGTTTACCCTTGCATTGGATCACAGCATCATATCTGGACAACCAGTCCATGCCTAGGATCACATCGAAGTCTTCCAGATCCAACAGCTTCAAATCAGCAATCGCGAGAAAATCGCCTAGTAAAATCGGACAACTCTGAATACCCTGATCCGAAACTACAGATTCGCCTGAAGGAAACTTGACACAGAACGCATCACCAACACGATCGAGATCCAAACGGTAACGCTCTACGAAGGCCCTAGCCACAAATGAGTGGGTAGCGCCGGAATCGAACAGAACACGCGCCCAGCGGTTCTTTACCTTAAATCGTCCTATAAAATTGCACACGCGACTAAGGAAGCGAACACTCAAAACTATAACTATGAGCTAAACATTAAAACTATGGGAGAATCTAACCTGATATCACTTGCGTGGACGCCTGAGCTTCCTCCATAGAGACCACGTTCAACTTTCCTTTTCCCTTGTCCACTCGCTGCGGCGGCGGCAAAGCCTGAAGAGGAACTAGCTGCAGAGTAAGCTGAGCTTGCGTGCATTGATACTTGAGATGACCCTCTTGACCGCAAACGAAACAACTTCTCGCCTTTTTCCAGCAATGGGCAGCATCGTGCCCCGGCTTCTTGCATACAGAACAAAGCAAGTCTTTCTTTGGGATACCTTGGATCGTATGAATCTGCTCTTTCTTCTGAGCTCCTAATCTTTGATAGCACCTTTCCAATGGATGGCCCGGTCGGCCACAGAAACTGCATACCTCTTTGTTTCTCTTCCTCGGAGCAGCGTCAGGGACCTGCGTACTCTTACCCTCATCAGACTTTCTTTTATCTTTTCTCAGTTGTTGACCTCGATTCTTGGCGTTATCAATTGCCTCTACCTTTAAGGCAGCTTCCACCATACCAGCATAACTTGATGTCGCATAGGCACTTGCTAATTGCTGGACGTCACTCCTTAGCCCAGCCAGAAATCGTTTGCTTCTATTTTCATCGGAACTCACCAAGTCTGGTGCAAATCGGCTTAGCTTACTAAACTCGATTTCGTACTCACTAACTGTGAGCTGCCTCTGCTTTAAGTGCAGGAAATCATTCATCAGACGGTCCCTCTCGACCGATGGCAAAAACTTGCTCAGAAGTAGCTCCTTAAAGGACTCCCAGGAACACCCGTCCTTCAGACCTTCTTTCTCCCTCAGCCACCAGCCCTTTGCCAACCCTTTGAGCTGATATGCGGCTAACATCACTTTCTGATCATCAGTGATCCCGGAGTATGAGAACATCTCCTCGATTGATATCATCCAATCATCAAAGACCATGTATTCTGCCTTTCCATCATACGTCGGAGGCCTAAGTCGTTGAAACTGAGAAATAAAGGTCATCTCTGGTGGCACCACGACCGGAGGCACCAGAGGAGCGGGGGGAACAGGGATAGCTTGACCCACAACATGGTCCTGAACTCTCGGAATTTGCCCTGCCACAACTGCTAACAAGGACTGGACCTGAGACTGCAAATCCACTACTTGCTTTGACAAGGCTTCATTGCTTTGTCGCAGACCTTCTATCATTGCGCTACTCTGCGCACCTGAAGATTCTCCCTCCGATTGGGGAGTCAACCTTGTCGAAGGACGCCTTGACATTCTAATGGAACAACAAAACACTAATTAGACACCTAGCCCACACACTAGAACCAAACAACATAGTACAAACAATACATACTTAAGTACTTGCTCATGCTGCTAACTTGCTCTGGGATTTTCAATAATGATGATATGCTTATCCTACGATGATTCACTATCATCACACTAACTCTTGTGCCTAGATCGGGAATGCATGAATTTATATTCTTTTTGACTCAAAAATTATGTGTGTACACATGTCATCCTGCAAATCTTTAGCTTGACACGTTGTGCTTATGCAATGTTATGGTATGCATGATTGTGCTATGCATTCTAAAAAGGCCCTAATGCATGTTATGAGCGGCGTACATATGAAAATGTTATGCATCCCATACTACATAATATTTCCATGCAACGAAAAAGAAAACGTGCTAGCCGCATTCATGTGGTGAGGTAATGCATCCCATACTACATAACCCTCACATGTTGCCTCCTATGGTGGATCCATATACAAACACATAGTATGTATCCCATACTACATAATATGCCTCGTATACTTCATGTCATGCTATGAGTGTAGTGTTCGTGCTTCAGCCAAGACGTGCTGATGACATATCGGTGTGTGTATGATATGACTCTAAACACCTAATACTTACAGGGACAGGTTGCCCGACAATTTGTCAAGCAAACTCCCTCTGATACCAACTGTCACAACTAGCATTTTTTCTCATTAAAAAATAAATCAGAGCACGAGATAACTACGAGCTGTGATGCCACGTCAAGCAGGGGATAACTGCTGACGCTCAGGCAACACTCTAATCCTTCAAATCATAAGTTAAAATGAATAGAAAACTAATTTTTTAATTGATTGGCCGTATCCCTCGGCTCAGTGGATCAGATAGTCCACAGTTTGAACACTATTTTTATACGTAGCGGAAAAATACTTCATTTATGTTTAACATCCTAAAAGAGCGCATAAGTGTCCTAAGAGGACAACTTACACTATGCAAGACCCTAGATTTCAATTTATAATATTTATAAAGAAAACAACCTTTTTACGCATTTGGAAAAATAATGATTTAGCTTTTACAAAACATGCTGATCATGCAATACATATAGTAATTTTTTTATAGGTTTCAAGGTAACTAGCAACCTAGCATAAAATATTCCCAGAGAGCAAGTGAAACTACCACAAAACAGGTAAACTAGCAGCTAAGCAAAGACTTAGTATCACCAAGGAAAATCACCAACGAGCGTCAACAACCTGACACGAACTCGCTGGCGAGCATGTATGTCTGTACTACTACAAAGCTAAAGAACTACCTCAAAAGGTGAGGGAAACACTGCCACAACGTAGTCCACAAGGGAACTCCTGAAGCTAGCCGTACAGCCGGCTACAGACCTAAACCTGAGGCATTCAAAAGAGGAACACCTCAGCAAGAAATAATAAAACAGGAGGCAAAGAAACATCAGATAATAATCGAATGAAAAGAGCAGAAAGAAAAAGGGTTACCAACCCTGCAAGAGAAATGCTGAAAATCTCAGCTAAAGAATCCAAAAAAGGACAAAATGTAACTATAACAATCAGTAAAGTGAGAGAAATGCATCAAGTACTAAAACGTACCAAACTCCGCTCAAGCCTGCAGAGACAAAAAGGGAACCAATATGCATCAAAAGAACAGTATGAAAAGAACTAACAGTCCTAAACTTGTAAATCGTTAGCACTGACACAAATCCCAAACCTGTGTCGGAGACTAAGAACAGTCACAACCGAACAACCAGGTCCAGGTGTCTCAAGAGTACTAAAGGGGCCGCCACAGGGTCCACACACATAGAGTTCCAACCTCTTACAGGAACCCAAAATGTCCAAAGGAGGGAATAGTGGTGGCCACGGCTCGAACTCCCCCGGTACCATACTCCCTCAGAAACCCAGCTACCACATGCTAAGGATCCACGATTCGGCGCCAAAACTAGCCGACAACACCACTTAGAAACTACCAAATTCTACAACCAAAACCCGCCGAATTATTTCCCCATACCCGCCGAATTATTTCCCCCTACCCGCCGAATTATTTAAAATAAATTCCGATAACTTCCTAGTTTAGGCCGACAACAAGCCCTAACCTAGGAATATTCCTAATCTCACCTATATTACTCCGATATTCTACGACAAGGAGAGTTAATAAGGCGAAATATAACCCATGGAGGCACGAAAGAGGGGAGAAATCCACTTGCCTCAAATCGTTCTTGAAAACGTCCACCCAAAATACTCCACCACGTAGATCCGTCCAAAAGGGGGCACGCGGAGACGAGATCTACGAAAAAACGGACAACTGGGGTTAGGGCCGAAAAAATCTATGGCGAAACGGTCACCGAAACGGGAAAAGCTTACCGCGATCTCGAAGCTCTCGCCGAGAGCTTTCCAACGCCGCGATTGGATCAAAATTCCGTCCACCGGATCGGCGGTGGCGGCCGCCGGAAGATTCGCGAACGAAAGGTTCCGCACTCGCCTAATTTTTCGCACAGGAGGGCTGCTGGTTCGGAGGAAGAAGAAGGTTTTCTTCTTTATCTTATATATATACATATATACTTAATAATAATAATAATAATATTATATTTATTATTAACATAACATAATATTTATTATATATAATTATAACATAAAAAGGGGGGGGGGAGGGGCTGCACGATCGGCGGGAAGGCAAAAAGACAAAGGGCTGATCAGTGAGAATCATTCTCACCGATTCTCTATTTCATTTCTTTTTTTTTATATTATTTCTTTTATATAAAATAATAATATTTATAATTATTTAAAACAAATGATATAACATATATCGTTACGGAGGGCCAAACGCGCGCCGAATCGAACGAAATTCGCACCGTAGGCGAATGACGACGCTACGAATCCAACGGCGAAGTCGAAATCGAATTCCGACGCACCGTTTTCGAGATAATAATTTCTAAAGTTAACGGCGTACGCGGAAACATACAAACTACAATCGCGCGCCGAGGCTCCGAAAATGCTCGGAACGCGGCGAAACTTGACGAGCAAGTCTAAAATTAGCCGATCTAATTTCCTAATGTAAAATTTTCCTCTCCCGACGCAAATCCCAAAATTTGGCCGGTGAAACCTAACGAACGCAAAACGCGCTAACGACAAAGTCGGTAACAAAATCCGACGAACAAAACTCGGGCAAAATCTCCCGAAGCCAAAACACAAGCATTCCCCAAGAGGCTCCACCGAGTCATCAAACAGACTCCGGCTCGCTAGGGAATCTTGCTACCAGGCATCACCAAGCCACGCAGGGAACCTAAAGAGCTAAAAACACGCTCTAACAACGTCACATGACCAACACGCGCTAACATAATGCTCTGACGTCATAGTACGTCAAATAAGAAATTAAATAAATCACTGGAAAGTCGGGGGCGTTACAGTCACTCCCCCTAAAAGAAAGTTTCGTCCCGAAACTTTACGCATAAAACACCTCTACCAAAGAAGGAAAAGAAAATAACCAAGAGTTATTGAATGCTTACCGAGCACAGCTAGGAGAACAAATGAGGATGCGCCTCCCTCATAGCTGACTCCAACTCCCAAGTCGCGCTCTCCACGTCTTGGTTTCTCCACAGAATCTTTACCATCAGTATTGTCTTTCTCCGCAACACTCGATCTTGCACATCCAAAACACGAATAGGAACTTCCACGTAGGAAAGATTAGGCTCCAACTGGGGCACTGCATCCAGAACTTGTCTGTCACTGAGCACGCACCTCCGCAGTTGGCTCACGTGAAAAACATTGTGCACACCAGGAAAATTTGCGGGTAATTTCAACTTGTAGGCTAACACACCAATCTGCTCCACAATTTCAAATGGTCCCACATACCTTGGGTCCAACTTATGGTTCTTACCGAACCTCTTCACTCCAACCATCGGGGAAATCTTAAGGAAAACCATGTCCCCCATAGAAAATTCCAAAACAGACCTACGCCGATTGGTGTTCTTCTCGTATCGCTCTTGAGCTATCCGAAGCTTCTCTCGAATAAGCTTTACAGAGACTTCCATTTCTTCTAAGGCATCTGGACCTAACATCGGCCTCTCACCAACCTCAGCCCAAAATAGAGGAGTTCTACACCGTCTTCCATATAACGCTTCGAAAGGAGCCATTTGCAGACTCTCTTGATAACTGTTATTGTATGCGAACTCCATCATCCTTAAGCGTTCATCCCACGCTCCTCCGTGGTCTAATATATAACAACGGATCATATCTTCCACAATCTGATTAACACGCTCCGTTTGACCATTGGTCTGTGGATGATATGGGGTAGAATATCTCAAGTCAGTTCCCAATCCTTCTTGAAGGCTCTTCCAGAAACGAGACGTAAACCTGGAGTCTCGATCTGATACTATACTTACGGGTACTCCATGTAACCTGATAACTTCATTCAAATATAGCTCCGCTATCTTTTTCATCGAGTAACCAATCTGAAAGGGTACGAATTGCGCACACTTTGTTAATCTATCAACAATCACCCAAACAGAGTCATGCCCTCGGGGAGATCTCGACAAACCAGTAATGAAATCCATTGAGATACTCTCCCACTTCCAAGTTGGAATCTCTAAAGGCGCTAATTTTCCACCAGGCCTTCCATGATCAGCCTTAACTCTTTTGCACGTAAAACATTCTGACACAAACCTTGCAATGTCACCCTTCATCCCAATCCACCAGGCAATCTGTTTCAAGTCCTTATACATTTTTGTAGACCCTGGATGGTAGGCCACACTTGAACCGTGTGCCTCACTACACAACTTAACTCGAATATCTCGAAAATTGGGGACGCAAAATCTACCGCGGTACTTTAGAGTACCCGCGTCATCGATCAAAAAGTCAGGCAGCTCCCCCTTCTCAGTTCTATTATGAATGTGTAGTAGATCAGGATCGTCCTTTTGATGAAGCCTCGTAAGAGAAATCCATGAACACTCAGACACTTCCAAACTGCTTGGCGAGTCACATCTACCAACTGAAATATCCATTAAAAGGAACTCTTCTACTAACAACTCAGTGGAGAGATTGAAAATTTTCCCTGTCTTCCTGCTTAAGGCGTCGGCTACCACGTTAGCCTTACCCGGATGGTATAAGATCTCCACTTCATAATTAGCCACATACTCTAACCATCTACGCTGGCGCAAGTTCAACTCCTTTTGAGTGAAGACGTACTTCAAACTCTTATGATCTGTATAAATCTTGCACTACGCCATACAACAAGTGTCTCCATAATTTCAATGCATAAATAACTGCTGCGAATTCCAAGTCATGCGTAGGGTAGTTCCTTTCATGAATCTTAAGCTGTCTTGACCCATACGCAATCACTTTTCCTTCTTGCATCAGCACACAACCAAGACCCATGTGGGATGCGTCCACGTAAATGGCATAGTCTAATCCTTCCGTAGGCAACGTCAATATCGGAGCAGTGCACAGTCTATTCTTTAGCTCTTGGAACGCTTCTTCACACTTATCGCTCCACACAAATGCTGCATTCTTCTGCGTCAATTTGGTCAATGGCGCAGATAACGCAGAGAAACCCTCTACAAATCTTCTATAGTAGCCAGCCAACCCTAGGAAGATTCTTATTTCTTTGGGTGTGGCAGACCTCGTTCATTCCATAACTGCGGCTATCTTTTCTGGGTCGACAGAGATTCCATCCTTGTTAACCACATGACCCAGGAAAGAAACCTGAGGCAACCAGAACTCGCATTTACTTAGCTTGGCGAACAACTTATGGTCCTTCAAGGCAGATAAAACTAGACGCAGATGTTGGTCATGCTCCTCAACATTGCGTGAATACACCAACACATCGTCTATAAATACGACATACAAACTTGTCCAGAAAGTCCTTGAAAACCCTGTTCATCATGTCCATGAAAGCAGAAGGTGCGTTGGTCAAGCCAAACAACATCACCAAAAATTCAAAATGTCCATGTCTGGAACGGAAGGCAGTCCGCGAGATATCTGATTCACGGATCCTTAACTGGTGGTAGCCCGAATGAAG
Organism: Platanthera guangdongensis; assembly: GCA_039583875.1. Classification (NCBI taxonomy): domain Eukaryota; kingdom Viridiplantae; phylum Streptophyta; class Magnoliopsida; order Asparagales; family Orchidaceae; genus Platanthera; species Platanthera guangdongensis. The sequence continues at coordinate 117,440,895 of CM077162.1, read as the reverse complement.
GTCAATCTTAGAGAACACGGCGCTGCCTCGCAGTTGATCAAACAAATCATCTATCCTCGGCAACGGATACCTATTCTTGATCGTTACCTTATTTAGCTCTCTATAATCGATGCACAACCTCATCGATCCATCTTTTTTCTTGACGAACAAAACGGGAGCACCCCAAGGCGAAGAACTCGGCCTTATAAATCCGTTCTCAAGCAACTCGTCTAACTGGATACGCAACTCCTCTAGTTCGCGTGGGGCCATCCGGTAAGGCGTCTTGGCAATAGGACGCGTACCCGGCTCCAAATCTATAACAAACTCCACGTCTCGATCAGGCGGGAGACCAGGAAGATTAGCTGGAAAGACATCAGAAAAATCACGAACCACCGGGATCTCCTCCAAACACGGCAAACTAACCTTGGTTTCTAAAACCGAAACCAAACAAGCAAAACAACCGGAATCTACAAGCTTCCGAGCACATACCGCCGATATAGTCGGAGAATCCTGGCGCGGATAACCGTAAACACTCCCGGGCTGACCGTTGTCCATCCTAAAGTCCAAGTGTTTACCCTTGCATTGGATCACAGCATCATATCTGCACAACCAGTCCATGCCTAGGATCACATCGAAGTCTTCCAGATCCAACAGCTTCAAATCAGCAATCGCGAGAAAATCGCCTAGTAAAATCGGACAACTCTGAATACCCTGATCCGAAACTACAGATTCGCCTGAAGGAAACTTGACACAGAACGCATCACCAATACGATCGAGATCCAAACGGTAACGCTCTACGAAGGCCCTAGCCACAAATGAGTGGGTAGCGCCGGAATCGAACAGAACACGCGCCCAACGGTTCTTTACCTTAAATCGTCCTATAAAATTGCACACGCGACTAAGGAAGCGAACGTTCAAAACTATAACTATGAGCTAAACATTAAAACTAGGGGAGAATCTAACCTGATATCACTTGCGTGGACGCCTGAGCTTCCTCCATAGAGACCACGTTCAACTTTCCTTTTCCCTTGTCCACTCGCTGCGGCGGCGACAAAGCCTGAAGAGGAACTGGCTGCAGAGGAAGTTGAGCTTGCGGGCATTGATACTTGAGATGACCCTCTTGACCGCACAAGAAACAACTTCTCGCCTTCTTCCAGCAATGGGCAGCATCGTGCCCCGGCTTCTTGCATACAGAACAAAGCAAGTCTTTCTTTGGGATACCTTGGATCGCATGAATCTGCTCTTTCTTCTGAGCTCCTAATCTTTGATAGCACCTTTCCAATGGATGGCCCGGTCGGCCACAGAAACTGCATACCTCTTTGTTTCTCTTCCTCGGAGCAGCGTCAGGGACCTGAGTACTCTTACCCTCATCAGACTTTCTTTTATCTTTTCTCAGTTGTTGACCTCGATTCTTGGCGTTATCAATTGCCTCTACCTTTAAGGCAGCTTTCACCATACCAGCATAACTTGATGTCGCATAGGCACTTGCTAATTGCTGGACGTCACTCCTTAGCCCAGCCAGAAATTGTTTGCTTCTATTTTCATCGGAACTCACCAAGTCTGGGGCAAATCGGCTTAGCTTACTAAACTCGATTTCGTACTCACTAACTGTGAGCTGCCTCTGCTTTAAGTGCAGGAAATCATTCATCAGACGGTTCCTCTCGATCGATGGCAAAAACTTGCTCAGAAGTAGCTCCTTAAAGGACTCCCAGGAACACCCGTCCTTCAGACCTTCTTTCTCCCTCAGCCACCAGCCCTTTGCCAACCCTTTGAGCTGATATGCGACTAACATCACTTTCTGATCATCAGTGATCCCAGAGTATGAGAACATCTCCTCGATTGATATCATCCAATCGTCTAAGACCATGTAGTCTGCCTTGCCATCATACGTCGGAGGCCTAAGTCGCTGAAACTGAGAAATAAAGGTCATCTCTGGTGGCACCACGACCGGAGGCACCAGAGGAGCGGGGGGAACAGGGACAGCTTGACCCACAACAGGGTCCTGAACTCTCGGAATTTGCCTTGCCACAACTGCTAACAAGGACTGGACCTGAGACTGCAAATCCACTACTTGCTTTGACAAGGCTTCATTGCTTTGTCGCAGACCTTCTATCATTGCGCTGCTCTGCGCACCTGAAGATTCTCCCTCCGATTGGGGAGTCAACCTTGTCGAAGGACGCCTCGACATTCTAATGGAACAACAAAACACTAATTAGACACCTAGCCCACCCACTAGAACCAAACAATACATACTTAAGTACTTGCTCATGCTGCTAACTTGCTCTGGGATTTTCAATAATGATGATATGCTTATCCTACGATGATTCACTATCATCACACTAACTCTTGTGTCTAGATCGGGAATGCATGAATTTATATTTTTTTTGACTCAAAAATTATGTGTGTACACATGTCATCCTGCAAATCTTTAGCTTGGCACGTTGTGCTTATGCAATGTTATGGTATGCATGATTGTGCTATGCATTCTAAAAAGGCCCTAATGCATATTATGAGCGGCGTACACATGAAAATGTTATGCATCCCATACTACATAACATTTCCATGCAACAAAAAAGAAAACGTGCTAGCCGCATTCATGTGGTGAGGTTATGCATCCCATACTATATAACCCTCACATGTTGCCTCCTATGGTGGATCCATATACAAACACATAGTATGCATCCCATACTACATAATATGCCTCGTATACTTCATGTCATGCTATGAGTGTAGTGTTCGTGCTTCAGCCAAGACATGCTGATGACATATCGGTGTGTGTATGATATGACTCTGAACACCTAATACATACAGGGACAGGTTGCCCGACAATTTGTCAAGCAACCTCCCTCTGATACCAACTGTCACAACCCGCATTTTTTCTCATTAAAAAATAAATCAGAGCACGAGATAACTACGAGCTGTGATGCCACGTCAAGCAGGGGATAACTGCTGACGCTCAGGCAATACTCTAATCCTTCAAATCATAAGTTAAAATGAATAGAAAACTAATTTTTTAATTGATTGGCTGTATCCCTTGGCTCAGTGGATCAGATAGTCCACGGTTTGAACACTATTTTTATACGTAGCGGAAAAATACTTCATTTATGTTTAACATCCTAAAAGAGCGCATAAGTGTCCTAAGAGGACAACTTACACTATGCAAGACCCTAGATTTCAATTTATAATATTTATAAAGAAAACAACCTTTTTACGCATTTGGAAAAATAATGATTTAGCTTTTACAAAACATGCTGATCATGCAATACATATAGTAATTTTTTTATAGGTTTCAAGGTAACTAGCAACCTAGCATAAAACATTCCCAGAGAGCAAGTGAAACTACCACAAAACAGGTAAACTAGCAGCTAAGCAAAGACTTAGTATCACCGAGGAAAATCACCAACGAGCGTCAACAACCTGACACGAACTCGCTGGCGAGCATGTATGTCTGTACTACTACAAAGCTAAAGAACTACCTCAATAGGTGAGGGAAACACTACCACAACGCAGTCCACAAGGGAACTCCTGAAGCTAGCCGTACAGCCGGCTACAGACCTGAACCTGAGGCATTCAAAAGAGGAACACCTCAGCAAGAAGGGGCCGCCACACTCCGCTCAAGCCTGCAGAGACAAAAAGGGAACCAATATGCATCAAAAGAACAATATGAAAGGAACTAACAGTCCTAAACTTGTAAATCGTTAGCACTGGCACAAATCCCAAACCTGTGTCGGAGACTAAGAATAGTCACAACCGAATAACCAGGTCCAGGTGTCTCAAGAGTACTAAAGGGGCCGCCACAGGGTCCACACACATAGAGTTCCAACCTCTTACAGGAACCCAAAATGTCCAAAGGAGGGAATAGTGGTGGCCACGACTCGAACTCCCCCGGTACCATACTCCCTCAAAAACCCAGCTCAGTTGGTGATGAGCACAGTTGGAAGAGTGTGTTATCAAGGGTTGCGGGTTCGATGCCTAGCGCCAACAATGCGCCTTGCTGAGAAACAGGCGGGAGAGGCGTTGAGGTGTATTGGGCTGCAGCCCTGTAGCAGTGCCGGAGCTTGGGCCATGCTGTGCGCAGCCTCTAAGTGCCATGGGCCGGGCTGTTACAGTCAACCCTAGCCCTAAATGGGTCAAACTAGCCTACTTAGGGTCAATTGACCTACTTCTAGCCTAGAGGACCCCACATATGACCTCGTAACCCTAAAGTGAGGTCAATGGGTCACTAAGGACACATTGGGGTCAGCCCTAGAGGCCAGGTTGACCCAAGTCAACTCAAGCTCCTAATCTGGTCAAAGTACCCTTACTAAGGGTATGTGACCTCCAAAGTGCAAGGTAACCCTACATAACCCTACCTAGACCTTAGGGGAGGCCAATGGGTCACCAAGGACCCATTGGGGTCAACCCAAATGGTTATGTTGACCCAAGTCAACTCTAGCCCTAAAATGGTCAAAGTGCCCTTACCAAGGGACATGTGACCCCCAAGATGCCCAACCAACCCTATTCAAGTCTTCCTAGACCTTAAGGGAGTCCAATGGGTCACCAAAGACCCAATGGAGTCAACTCAGATGGTCAAATTGGCCCAGGTCAACCCTCATTTAAGCCAAGTCAAACCTAGCCCAAAAGGGCTAACCCAAGCCCAAGCCACTTCTTCCTTAGGCTAGCCTCATTTTCATGTTCATCATGACTAGGTGGGCTGCACTTAGCCTATGGGGTTGACCAGTCAACCATGGGTGACTAGGAGAGAGAAGGGAGCTTCCCTCCATGTTAATGGAGGAGAGAGAAGATGGGGGAGAGGAAGGGAGAGAGTGGAGCCGGCCAGGGAGGCTAACAGCCACCTTTAATGGCTTCAATCAACTCTTCTAGGGAAGAGGAGTTGATTCCAGTCGTTTCCCGGCCACCAAGGGGTGGATTCAGCCCCCCTCCACTCTACCCGAGCCACACCATAAATGGTGTTGATGGCCATTGAAGAACCAGCCACCCCCTCCCCAATTACCATTTAAAAAACATCAGAGGGCAGTGGGGAACATTTTCGATCCTTTACCTGGAGGAGACGGGCTGTCCCACTGTACTGTTGCAGAAGCCGAGCGCCGCCGCCGTCAACAATGGCATCCCGCCGCTCTTCCCGCATCCAGGCCGCCAGGAAGGTCCTCCCCCTCTCCTTAACTCTCGGGTAGATCATAGGACTTATTAGGTTCAAGGTTCGGGCTCAATTGAGCCCGATCAAATCCAAGCTTTCATGGTTTTTCGGCAAGAAATTTTCCTGCTATAACCGCCAGAAAACGCCTCTCCGACGTGTTGAAGTTAGTGACCGGGCGGTCTGGCGGTCTGTCTTGGCGGGTTGAAGACCGCGCGGTCTGGCAGTTTGTCTCAGCCGGCTTGGAGACCGGGCGGTCTGGCGGTCTACCCTGGCAGTCTCTCTTTCTCTCTGATGGTAGCCGTGCGGTTAGCCCATCTGTCTAACCGCGCGGCTTGTGCGGTTTATTTTGTATAGTCCGCTTAGTCCTGTAAATTTTTAGTCCCACATCTCTTATTTGTATTCTCTCATCTCTCCTCCATTCTATATAAGGGAGGGCATACCTTTGTAATAGATACCTTTTTCAGATAATAAAGTTTCTGTTAAAACCTCTTCCGGTTTGTTTTAGCTCCACTTCCGGCTTGTTTTTGTTCATTTCTAACTTGGTATCAGAGGAAACGATCTTTTCCTTCTGATTCAGTTTCTTCTTCTGTTTGCGCGGTCTTCCTTCTATCCGCTCGACTTCTTTCCCTCTGCTTGCTTCTCGTCTTCCCGCGACCTGTCTTCGCGGCTTGCCTTCTCTTTTGACTGCTGCCCTGTTCGTGCGGCTTGCTTCTCCTTGCTTCTCTTCTCGCTGCTCCTCTTAGTCGCTGCAGCCTGTTTACTAGTCGCCTCGACCTGTTTCCTTCTACCCGCTCCAGCTTGCTTGTCGCCCCGGCCTCCAAGCCGTGCGACTTCTTTACCTTTGCTTTGCTTCTTGGTAGCGGCCTTCCTAGCCACACGACCTGTTTTCTGTTCGCCCGGCTTGGTGCTCTTTTCTCTTCTTCGCTTCACCGTTCGGCTTCTTCATCTTCTCGTGGCTTGTTCTTATCGTCGCGGTTTGCTCCTCTCTTACTTCCATGGCTTTCCCCTCCTCCAGTCTGTCCGCCTCGGTGGTCACCTCTTCTGGTAGTGCTCACGTTGTTACCCGCGGAAGATGGCAAATCGACTCTGGTGCAACAAATCATATGACAGGCAATCCTCAATGTTTCTCTCTTCTTGAAACACATGCTCAATTGCCCCCGGTCATTGTTGCGGATGGATCTCCCTCACCGGTCCATGGGACGGGCATGGTTCAAGTCACTCCATCTCTGTGCCTGGCTGATACCCTCTATGTGCCCAAGTTTTCATGTAATTTATTATCGGTTACTTCTTTATGCAAGCAACTACGGTGTTCTGTCTTATTCACCCCTACCTCTTGTGCTTTTCAGGATCCAGACTCCCAACGGATGATTTCAACCGGGACTGAGAGTGGTGGCCTCTACATCCTCGACAATGTCTTTGCTCTATCCGCCTTCTCCTCCTCCTCTACAGATCTTCTCCAATGGCATCTTCGTTTTGGACATGCTCCTCCCAGAATTCTACGCCAGCTCCTGGCGCACCTCCCTCCTCATCATCCTCCTCTAAACTGTGATGCATGTCAACTTGGCAAACATCACCGCTCATCCTTCCCACCAACGCAAAGTCGGGGCTCTTCCCGTCCGTTCGACCTCGTTCACTCTGACATATGGGGTCCCGCTCCTAACCTCACCATCGGTCGGGGTAGTTCCTATTTTGTCACCTTCATTGATGATTTCTCTCGGTGTACGTGGGTGTATCTTCTCAAAGATCGCTCCGAGCTGTTCTCTGTTTGGACCTCATTTTATTCTATGGTTAAGACTCAGTTTGATACATCTATTAAGATCCTTCGTTCTGACAATGCTAAGGAATATCTTAGCCAAGACTTCTCCTCTTTTTGTATTCACCATGGTGTTATTCGTCAAACAAGCTGTGTCTACACCTAACAACAAAATGGGGTGGCAGAATGCAAAAACCGTCACCTCCTTAATGTCGCTCGCACTATGATGACTCAAATGCATGTTCCTCGCTCCTATTGGGGCTATGCTGTCCTCCTCTCCTGCTATCTCATCAATCGCCTTCCCTCCACAGTTCTCCACGGTGCTACCCCCTTCTCCATTCTTTATCCGGACAAGGATCCCTTTCCTCTTCCTCTGCACATCTTTGGGTGAACTGCCTTTGTGCACTCTCCCGCTGCCACCCGTGATAAACTCTCACCACGTGCCACTAAATATGTCTTTCTGGGGTACTCTCCCACTCAGAAAGATTATTGTTGCTCTGACCCCGTTACCCGCAAGCAATTTGTCTCTGCGGATGTCACCTTCTTTGTCAATGCATCTTACTTCTCTCCCGCTTCCTCCTCTCCTCCTCCTGATCCTACTTTTCCTACCAACCCATCCATTCCCTCTGCTCCCACTGGTGTTCCGCCATCTCCACCCTCTCCACCCTCTTCCCCATCACCATGATCTCCACCCTCTACTCCGCTTTCTCCCTCCACTCCGCTGCCATCTCTCTCTACTCCCGGGCCAGCTCTCTCCACCACGGATACTCCGGATACTGAGGCACCTGCTGACCTGGATCTCCCGATTGCTCTTCGCAAAGGGGTTCGGGCATGTACCCAACACCTGCTTGCTGCAGTTGTTTCCTACGATCGTCTTACCCCTTCTCGCCGAGCTTTTGCACTGGCTATCTCGGCCACTGCCACCCCCCGTTCCTACCAGGAGGCCCTTACTATTCATCATTGGAAAGTTGCCATGGATGAGGAGATTGCTACTCTAACTGAACGGGGTACCTGGACCCTTATTCCTCCTCCTTTTGGCACGGATGTTGTTGGTTGTCGATGGGTCTTCGTGGTGAAGTTTCTCCCGGATGGTAGTGTGGATCGTTATAAGGCTCGCCTGGTTGCCAAGGGTTTTACCCAAACTTATGGCATTGATTACTTTGACACTTTCTCTCCAGTGGCTCGTCTCAGCACTATTAGGGTTCTTATCTCTGTGGCTGTCAACAGGGATTGGCCCATCTCGCAGCTAGATGTTAAGAATGCCTTCCTCTATGGTGATCTGCAGGAAGATGTTTACATGGAGCAAGCTCCTGGGTATGTTGCTCAGGGGGAGACACGGGTATGCCGGCTAAAGAAGGCTATCTATGGCCTCAAGCAGAGTCCTCGTGCCTGGTTTGACAAGTTCAGTAGCATTGTTGCGGCCATTGGTTTTATAAGAAGCTCAGCAGATCACTCCTTGTTTGTTCGGAAAACCGCCCTTGGTCTTGTTGTTCTTGCGGTTTATGTTGATGACATTCTTCTTACTGGCGATGACCAGGATGTGGTATTGATGACCAAGAAACACCTTCGTCAACATCTGGTCACAAAGGATATGGGCTCCCCGAAATACTTTCTGGGGATTGAAATCTCTAAAAAGCCCAACTCCATGGTCCTTTCCCAACGGAAGTATGCTCTTGATCTTTTAAAGGAGGCAGGACTTGTTGGGTATTGTATCCACAATGTACCTGATTTGAAGAAGCCCCTGAACAAGCTAAGGTCAATAGACAATGTATTTGATAAAATCTTTCAAGTTGTACTTGCAGTTTTTCCACGCTAAGTGCACACCAATGTCAGGGTGCAGTAGGTCAATATACACGGGTCTGCACGACGTAATCCCTTGTTGAGCAGATCAGTGTGTTGGCCTACGTGTACTCTCTCTATTGGAGTGCACTTACTTTCAAGTACAGGGCCGTGTTTATGCAAGAGAAGACAAGGAGCAAGGATGGGTCAAGGAGCAGCTCTTGGGTGGAAAGACGAAAATTCATCTAAGTAAAATTCGACGAGAATCACCAAGTGATTCTCGCCGATTCGGCGAGAATCACTAGTGATTCTCGCCGAATCGTCGAGAATCATTAGTGATTCTTGCCGACTCTTTCAGGCTACCTCAGAACGATGCCAAGTAAGATTCGGCGAGAATCACTAGTGATTTTCGCCGAACCCATCGCTGAGCAGATCATGAATACCAAGTAACTTTCGTTGAGAATCAACAGGTGATTCGGCGAGAATCACTAGTGATTCTCGACGAATCGTCGAGAATCACTAACTGATTCTCGCCGATTCGTCGAGAATCACCTGTGATTCTCGCCGATTTTTACTTAGCGAATTCTCTGGAAGCTCCTGAACCGGATTCTGCCGCTGTCAATATTCTGGACCGGGATTTAGGGATTCTTCTTGTGGGTCCCACAACGGTCATTTTGAAAGCATCTACAATATATATATTCGGGTATTTTGAACGGAATATAGATATACAGAAAGAAAGAAGCCGAGCACGAGCAAACCCTAAGATCGCGAAACTACTACTCCGCCGCCGCCGTCTCGCTCGCGCTAGTGGTCGCCGCTGTTGATCGCGTTTCTTCCCGATCTCCGGCGACAGAAGCTTAGCCAAGCTTAGAGTCTCACGTGTCTATCCAGAGATCCCTTGTCTCTCGATTTGTTGATCGGGAAAAACTTCCCCGTCCGAATCGATCGAGATGACCGATCCTCGTGTGACCGTTGGTAGACCTAGCTAGCTTCGCTACGAAGTTTGGATCTCTAAAGAACAGCAGCCGCACATCGTCGTCGCCGCCGATCCCGTGAACCTAGCCGCCGCCCTTCTTGCCGCCGCCGGTTCCGGGGATATCCTCTCCAAGAGAGACCAAGGTTGTGGACTCTTTGTAGACTTCAAGATCACGTCGTCAACGAAGAGGGACACCGTAGTCTCCACACGTAGTTTGTATTTCTTGTACATTCTATTTTACTTTTGTTGTAAAGGAACGGTGGTCCCGTGTTGTAAGGGTTGGGTGCAACCCATTTTGTGGGAGTGTTGACTCCGACGTGTGGAAGGTTTCCTTCCGATAGTGCAGGGATTGGATTTCAATCCTGTTGGTGAAGAGACCGAGTCGTCCCTTGTTGGGAGATAGGTCGAAGGGGGAAAGTGGATGTACCCAAGTTGGGGAACCACTATAAATTGCCTGTGTACTCTGTTGTGCTGTGTTGTTTTATTTTCGTATGCAGGTACAAGTTAAATTCCGCAAAAGCGCTGCATGTCACCTATTCCCCCCCCATAGGTGAACATAATTGACACTAGGTGGACTTTCAAGTGGTATCAGAGGGAGGTTCCTCATCAAAAAGGTTAACGCCTTGAGTTGAATCCTGCCGCTAGTGTCAAGAAGGAGGCAAAACATCTACTATGGACGGGCTCAAGTTCTCAGGCAAGATCCCAGTGTGCACCAGGCTCAACTTTCCTATCTGGAAGGAAAGGATCAGGTTCTACATGGAAGCAGTTGATCCTCGACTCTTCATGATCGTGGAGGAGGGACCTTATGTCCCCACTAAGGCATCCACCATTGATCCTACCCAGAAAGTGCCAAAGAAACTTTCTGAAATGGACAAGGACGAGATGGTGCTAGTAGGACTTGACAAGAAGGCGCGAAACATTCTGGTCAGCGCGGTTGATGACTCAATGATGCAAAACTTCAGCAACTGCAGGACAACTCAGGAGATCTGGCAGTGCCTGATCATCCTAATGGAGGGCACGGATGAAGTGAGGGATGATCGGAGATCCCTCCTGAACCAGAAATATGAGGCCTTCAGACAAGGGCCTAAGGAAGAGATCGGAGTCACCTACGAGAACTTCCTCAAGATCGTCAACGCCCTCAAAGGATACGGTAGAGTGTTCACTAATGGTGAACTCAATGATAAATTCCTCAGGTCCCTTACTAAGGAATGGACACAAAGATCTGCGCCATCCGAGAGTTTGGCAGGCTAGCTGAGACTGACCCACAAATTCTGTTTGGGAAGCTGATGTCCTATGAGCTACAGCTGAACACCAGGAAAGCAGAAGAAGAAGCAGAGAAGGCTGCAGCCAAAGAAAAGACTATGGCTCTAAAAGCCAGTCACTCCAGAAAAGGCAAGGGTGCGGTCTCATACCGTGCCAGGAAAAAGGATGAGGAGGAGGACTCAGAGCCATGCTCCTCCAGCTCAGAGCTGTCGGAGGAGGATTTCTCCCTCATCACTCGTGAGTTCAAGAAGTTCCTCAAGATGAGGAATCAAAGAAAGAGAGACGGCTCCTCCTCCAGGCATCAGAAGAAAAATTATTCTTCTGACAGGTATGCATCTAGACCGAACAAACATCGCTCCTCTGACATTATTTGCTTTGGATTCAATAAGCCAGGACACGTCGTGGCCGACTGCTATCAAGGCAAGAGAGAAAAAGTAAAAGAAGAGGAGCACAAATCCTCTAGAGATAAGAAGAAGGAGCGGAGCTACATCGCCAAAAGGCCAAAGACACTGAGTGAGTCTGATTCCTCAGACTCCAGTGATGATGAGGAAGCCTACTTCGGGCTGGTGGGTCGCTCTGACTCAGAAGGAGAATGCCCCCCATTTACTGGGAAGGTAAAAGCTCACACCCCTCTCTCCGACTCCGACTCTGATCCTGAGTCTCAGGATGATGAACCTGAGGATAGCCTTTCGGCCCGTGAAGCTGAGCTCCTCGAGAAGTATGAGCTCCTGCTCAACACTTTCGAGGAGTGCCGAAAGAGATTGAAGGCTGAGAAAAAGGAAGTAAAATTCCTTAAGGGTGAGTGTGTCTCCCTAATGGAAGAGGTCACCAGTTTGATCTCTCTCCGACAGGAGCACCTTGACCTGACCTCAAAGCATTCAGAGTCTCTGAAGCTCCTTGATCTTAAGCAGTAGGAAGTCGACAAGTTGGAAGAACAACTTGCGGCAGAAAGGAAGATCGTCAAGAGCTTCTCTATGCCAAAAACAGTTCTTCCAGTTGTTGATACCTTCTCTGCTCAGGCCAAAGGAGCCGGATTGGGGCATGTAGGGGTATCTGGTTCCTCTTCCAGGAGAAACAGGAACCAGAGGAAGATTAAGGCCGCCAAGAAGGCCTCTGCTGATGAAAAGGGAAAGGCTCCGCTTAGTCCTGTTGCGTTCAGAAAGCCTGGCTTTCCTTGCAACCAACATGACTTTGAGTCAACATTTGTCCATCATTTCCGGCCCTCAGTTGCAAAGCCAAAGAGCCGATATGACGGTTGGAGCTTTCCCCGGAACTTCGGTGAGAGTGCCTTCAAGGCACCTTATGAGGAAATCCACATGGGAAATTATGGTCCGTTCTCTAGCGGCCATAATGGAAAGCAGGCACCAAAAGCCAAGCCTGTTATATAGAAGGTGACGAAGTCATGTGACTGCTGTCACCATGAGGCCTCCACCTCCAGATCCAAGGCCCCAGCTGTACCCTCCATTCCCAGGGTAAAGCAGAAGCCTAGGAAGAGGTACAACAGATTCGACTGTTGGTGCTGTGCCAAAGTCGGTGACTTTGCCGTGGATTGTTGGTTTAATCCAAGGTATTACGAGACTCCCCATGTTAGCAATGCGAGGCCGAGCACTCGTAGGGTTAACCAACCGAGGGGTAGTGTGCTAACCAGGAATCTAGGACCCAAGTTCGATTGAGTTCCTAAGGCAAATTAATTTTGTTTTGCAGGAATGTCCAAAGGCCACCAAAACGCCGATATGGTATTTGGACAGTGGAAGCTCCCGGCATATGACTGGGACAAGAAGCCTGCTGCGTGATTACACTCCAGTCTAGAATGGACCCAAAGTCATCTTTTGAGGGTCAGATCGAGGAGTCACCAGAGGTTACGATATGATTTCCAATGGTATAATCTCTATCACCGACGTGGCTTATGTTGAAGGGTTAAACCATAACCTGATCAGTGTAAGTCAGTTATATGACAAAGGTTATGACGTTAAGTTCTGCAAGGATAAATGTCGAGAATGGACCCAAAGTCAGATACGTTTGACATCTTCACTAATTTTGTCAAGCAGGTTCAGAACGAATTTAACTGCTCCGTGGTCAAAATCAGAAGTGACCATGGAACAGAATTCGAATCTGGTGCTATGACAGAATTTTGTGAAGAACAAGGTATCTTTCATGAGTTTTCCTCCCCGCGCACTCCTCAGCAAAATGGAGTTGTGGAGAGGAGAAATAGAACTCTCATTGAAGCCTGCACGACAATGTTGAAAGACGCTTCTCTCCCGGAATACTTCTGGGCAGAGGCTGTCAATACAGCTTGTCATGTACAAAACAGAGCATTGATCAACAAGCATCATCGTAAGACGCCCTACGAGCTACTGAAAGGCAGGAAACCAACCATGTCCTACTTGAGGATTTTTGGTTGCAGATGCTATGTACTGAATAATGGGAAGTACCCGCGTACTAAATTTGGTGAAAAATACTTCGAAGGCATATTCATGGGCTATAGTTCCCACAGTCGGGCATATAGGGTCTTCAATAAGAAAACCCTAGTGGTAGAAGAATCAATAAATGTTGTATTTGATGAAGGAAGTTTGCTTAACAACAATTCTTCCAGTGGTATTCTTGAAGATGCAGGTGCACGACTTGAACAGCTGAGTCTAGATGAGACCGCTAAAGATGACGCTCCTAAGTACGTCAAAGTTTCCACCTCCACGTCATCTGAAAATGTTGAAGATCAAAATGAAACAAATCTCTTAGAAGAAGGAGAAGCCCAAGAAGTAGTCGAAGCCCCAGACGCCAGACTTCTAGAGCTCCGGCACGCGAGGGATCATCCTAGAGATCAGATCATCGGAGATCCTCGTGTCGGTGTCAGAACTCGAAGAGGTACTATTAACGAAGTATTGCATCTTAGCTTCCTGTCACAGGTTGAGCCAAAGAAGTTCGACGAGGCGAACAAGGATGCGGCATGGATTCTGGCCATGCAAGATGAACTACATCAATTCGAACGTTGCAACGTTTGGACGCTTGTTCCCAGACCATACAAGCAGAATGTGATTGGCACCAAGTGGATCTTCAGAAACAAGCTGGATGAACATGGTGTTATCATAAAGAACAAGGCAAGGCTGGTGGCTCAAGGTTACAGACAGGAGGAGGGGATTGACTTCGACCAGACCTTCGCACCAGTAGCAAGGCTTGAGGCAATCAGATTGTTCCTGGCGTACGCTTCGCACAAAGGATTCACAGTTTATCAAATGTACGTGAAATCAGCATTCTTGAACGGAGACCTGAAAGAGGAAGTATACGTCCCTCAACCCCCAGGTTTTGTCGATCTTACTTATCCCAATCATGTTTATTTTCTTAATAAAGCCTTATATGGGTTGAAACAAGCTCCACGAGCTTGGTATGAGACTTTATCTAGTTTTCTTCTTGAGAACAAGTTCTCTAGAGGTAAAATAGATAAAACATTGTTTCTCAGGGAAGTCAAAGGCAAGATTTTGCTGGTGCAAATCTATGTCGATGACATAATATTCGGCTCAACGGACAACAATCTTTGCAAAAAGTTTTCTAAACTTATGCAAGGAAAGTTTGAAATGAGCAGCATGGGAGAGCTCAAGTATTTCTTAGGACTTCAAGTGAAACAGTCTGAGGATGGAATCTTCATCTCTCAGACGAAGTTCACAAATGAACTCCTTAAGAAATTCGGTATGGAGAGTGCAACCTCTATGAGGACTCCAATGAGATCCACTATGTCTCTGGATAAGGATGAGAAAGGTAAACCTTTCGATGAAACCAAATACAGAAGCATCATTGGATCCCTGCTCTACCTTACTGCCAGTAGACCGGATATCATGTTCTCCACATGTGTCTGTGCCAGATATCAGGTGAACACTAAGGAATCTCACTATGTCGCTGCGAAGCGAATTCTAAGATACCTTAAAGGTACTCCCAATCTTGGCTTGTGGTACCCGAGAAATAAAGATGTCGAGCTAATAGGTTTTTCAGATGCTGATTTTGCAGGGAGTAGGGATGACAAGAAAAGCACTTCCGGGACGTGTCAATTCCTTGGAAGAAGGCTTATCTCATGGAACAGCAAGAAGCAGAATTGTGTAGCTACCTCCACAGCAGAGTCTGAGTACATCTCGGCAGGAAGCTGTTGCGCACAACTCCTATGGATTAGAAACCAGTTAGCCGACTACGACCTTCAATTCAAGGAAGTTCCAATGTACTGCGACTCCTCAAGTGCAATTGCCATTGCCAACAATCCAGTATCACACAGCAGAATGAAGCATATTGAAGTGCGCTACCACTTCATTCGGGAGCACGTGGAGAACAAGGACATCTCTCTCTGTTATGTCCCCACGGACAAGCAGATTGCTGATATATTCACAAAGCCCTTAGACGAGGCCAAGTTCAATCTTTTCAAGACTGAACTGGGGATGCTCAATTATGAGGAATGAAGACTACAGAAGCTCCAGGCTCGTACACGATCTGAGGGGGAGCAAGGAACTCAAGTGTGACCACAGACGCAAGAACTGAGGGGGAGCAAGGGGTCAAATGCTACCGACCCCGATTTGCAGAAGCCGAAAAGGGGGAGATTACCCTCTCGGCTAAGGCTAAGGTGGCTCCAAGCTTGTTCCCAAGAAATTGGTATTGGTAATGGATAACTCACTCAACTCTATTTCAAGTTTATGGTTTTCATTCCCATATGCTCTATTCACCTTAGCTTGTAGGGTTTAGGCTTCTTCAAAGAAGAGGAGATTGTTGGGTATTGTATCCACAATGTACCTGATTTGAAGAAGCCCCTGGACAAGCTAAGGTCAATAGACAATGTATTTGATAAAATCTTTCAAGTTGTACTTGTAGTTTTTCCACGCTAAGTGCACACCAATGTCAGGGTGCAGTAGGTCAATGTACACGGGTTTGCACGACGTAATCCCTCGTTGAGTAGATCAGTGTGTTGGCCTACGTGTACTCTCTCTATTGGAGTGCACTTACTTTCAAGTACAGGGCCGTGTTTATGCAAGAGAAGACAAGGAGCAAGGATGGGTCAAGGAGCAGCTCTTGGGTGGAAAGACGAAAATTCGTCTAAGTAAAATTCGACGAGAATCACCAAGTGATTCTCGCCGATTCGGCGAGAATCACTAGTGATTCTCGCCGAATCGTCGAGAATCACTAGTGATTCTCGCCGAATCGTCGAGAATCATTAGTGATTCTCGCCGACTCTTTCAGGCTACCTCAGAACGGTGCCAAGTAAGATTCGGCGAGAATCACTAGTGATTCTCGCCGAACCCATCGCTGAGCAGATCATGAATACCAAGTAACTTTCGTTGAGAATCAACAGGTGATTCGGCGAGAATCACTAGTGATTCTCGATGAATCGTCGAGAATCACTAACTGATTCTCGCCGATTCGTCGAGAATCACCTGCGATTCTCGCCGATTTTTACTTAGCGAATTCTCTGGAAGCTCCTGAACCGGATTCTACCGCTGTCAATATTCTGGACCGGGATTAGGGATTCTTCTTGTGGGTCCCACAACGGTCATTTTGAAAGCATCTACAGTATATATATTCGGGTATTTTGAACGGAATATAGATATACAGAAAGAAAGAAGCCGAGCACGAGCAAACCCTAAGATCGCGAAACTACTCCGCCGCCGCCGTCTCGCTCGCGCTAGTGGTCGCCGCTGTTGATCGCGTTTCTTCCCGATCTCCGGCGATAGAAGCTTAGCCAAGCTTAGAGTCTCACGTGTCTATCCAGAGATCCCTTGTCTCTCGATTTGTTGATCGGGAAAAACGTCCCCGTCCGAATCGATCGAGACGACCGATCCTCGTGTGACCGTTGGTAGACCTAGCTAGCTTCGCTACGAAGTTTGGATCTCTAAAGAACAGCAACCGTACATCGTCGTCGCCGCCAATCCCGTGAACCTAGCCGCCGCCCTTCTTGCCGCCGCCGGTTCCGGGTAGATCCTCTCCAAGAGAGACCAAGGCTGTGGACTCTTTGTAGACTTCAAGATCACGTCGTCAACGAAGAGGGACACCGTAGTCTCCACACGTAGTTTGTATTTCTTGTACATTCTATTTTACTTTTGTTGTAAAGGAACGGTAGTTCCGTGTTGTAAGGGTTGGGTGCAACCCGTTTTGTGGGAGTGTTGACTCCTACGTGTGGAAGGTTTCCTTCCGATAGTGCAGGGATTGGATTTCAATCCTGTTGGTGAAGATACCGAGTCGTCCCTTGTTGGGAGATAGGTCGAAGGGGGAAAGTGGATGTACCCAAGTCGGGGAACCACTATAAATTGCATGTGTACTCTGTTGTGCTGTGTTATTTTATTTTCGTGTGCAGGTACAAGTTAAATTCCGCAAAAGCGTTGCACGTCACCTATTCCCCCCCCATAGGTGAACATAGTTGACACTAGGTGGACTTTCAGGACTCACTGGTGCTAAACCTACACGTTGTCCTATGGCTGCTGGAGAAGACAAAAATTGGACAGATGACTCGCCTCTTCTCTCCGATCTTAAGAGATACCGGCGTCTGGTGGGCAAGATCATATATCTCACGGTAACCAGACCCGACATCTCTTATGCTGTTGGCAAGGTGAGCCAGTTCATGCAAGCTCCGAGAGAGTGTCATCTACAATCTGCTCTGAGGATATTAGAGTATATTAAAGCTGCTCCAGGGAAAGGACTACTATTTCAGAAGAATGGTCACCTAAGGGTTGAAGCTTACTCTGATTCAAGCTATGCAGATGACAAAGGGGACCGCAAATCGACATCAGGTTTCTGCACATTTGTTGGAGGCAATCTTGTGAGTTGAAAGAGCAAGAAACAGTCTGTAGTTTCCAGGTCTAGTGCAGAGGCAGAATATCGCAGCATGGCATCGACTACATGTGAGTTGAAGTGGTTGCAGGCTCTCATGATTGACTTAGGAGAGGTTTACAACTATCCTCTTCCTATGTTCTATGACAATAAGGCCGCGATATACATTTCCAAAAATCCGGTCTTTCATGAGAGAACAAAATACATAGAAGTCGACTGTCATTTTATTCGGGAAGAAATATTGAAAAAACAGATTTGCACTCCATTTGTCACTTCCGACAACGAGTTGGCAGATGTCTTCACCAAGCCGGTGTCCGCTTCCTTTTTCCACATCTGCGACAAGCTAGGCATGATCGATATATATGCTCCGCTTGAGGGGGAGTGTTGAAGTTGGTGACCGGGCGGTCTGGCGGTCTGTCTTGGCGGGTTGAAGACCGCTCGGTCTGGCGGTTTGTCTCAACCGGCTTGGAGACCGGGCAGTCTGGCGGTCTACCCTGGCAGTCTCTCTTTCTCTCTGATGGTAGCCGTGCGGTTAGCCCTTCTGTCTAACCGCGCGGCTTGTGCGGTTTGTTTTGTATAGTCCGCTTAGTCCTGTAAATTTTTAGTCCCACATCTCTTATTTGTATTCTCTCATCTCTCCTCCATTCTATATAAGAGAGGGCATACCTTTGTAATAAATACCTTTTTTCAGATAATAAAGTTTCTGTTAAAACCACTTCCAGTTTGTTTTAGTTTCTGTTCAAATCCAAGCTTTCATGGTTTTTCGACAAGAAATTTTCCTGCTACAACCGCCAGAAAATGCATCTCCGGCGGTAGAGCCGCCGCCTGGCAATAGCCAC
Organism: Platanthera guangdongensis; assembly: GCA_039583875.1. NCBI lineage: Eukaryota > Viridiplantae > Streptophyta > Magnoliopsida > Asparagales > Orchidaceae > Platanthera > Platanthera guangdongensis. The sequence goes on along the minus strand of CM077162.1, from coordinate 117,422,377 downwards.
CACCTCAACGGAGGTGGTGGTGGCCGGCCGGGGAAGGGGCTGGATCGCCGACGGCAAGACTTGGAAACGGCTCCAGGAGGGATGGATCCTGGTCGTTGGCTCATTGAAGAGGATGATGGGATTCCGTCGAATCTGCGTCAAGATTCGTGCCTCTCCTGATTTTAAACTATAGGATTCATTTTATATTCATGTGAATTATGTCACAGATTTAGATATAAATGGTTTTAAATTTTAAAAATAATTAGTCCCCTTTTACAGAAAAAGTCACCAACATAAGAGTCGTAGTCCTTGGTGTCTAGTTTGTTTTAAAATTGGTGTGGACCAATTTGGGTGATTGGTTTGACCAGGGCACCCATTTTGGTGGGACATACCCTTAGGGCTAGGCAGTCATTAAACTGAGTGCCCACACCTCATTCCTAGAACAAATCAATTGAAATTTTGGCAGGGAGCCTAACCTAGCTATACCTAGGGCCTGCCCAATACGCAAAATTTTTGGAGACATTTTTCCTAAAGTTTTTGCTTTTATTTAATAAAGCTAGGGTAATTTAATTAAGTGTCCAAATGACATCCAAACCCTCCCAAATTTTGGGGAGTGGTCTCTGGCATCAAGACCTAGTTCTGTACAAAATTGGAGCACATTTGGATATGTTTTGGTTAGGGAATCACCAAACCCTAGTTTGGCCTTAAGAGGGTATTTTTGATTAAAAGTGCACTATGGACTTAAGGTGGCCACCTCCCCTCAATAGAGGCTGAGGTTTTGGGCACTGACTTAGCATGGCCAATGTCACCCTCTTTGGGAAAATGGGAGGATTTAGGCTTGATTTACCCTAGGGATCAACCTCAAACCCTAAGGAAGGACTTTTGGGGGTTGTGAAGGACATGGGGGAAAATGCCCTTATATGGCCTTGGAAACCCAGTAGAATTGAGGCTAATATAACCTAAGATCTCTGGTAGGAAATTTAGAAGAATTAGAGCAAGGTAGACACCTCAAAACCCTAACCCTAGTTTTAGGGTAGGAGCACTAATTTGAAGAATCAGCCCCTAAACCTTCCCCAAATGTTTTGAAACTTGGGTAGAATAGGTTTTAGGCCACCTAAAACCTCTGGTAATATTTGTAGAATTTTATGGATCTTATTCATGGTACTTCATTTGTTAATTACCAAAAGGCCCAAAATGATGTTTGATTTTATTATGGATGTTATGTGCTTTAAAATATGATGAAACTTGGTCAGAGGTTATTATAGGGCTCGTTGATCATCTCTGAATTTTATCACAATTTTCAATTAATTTTATTTGGTACTTCCTTCATTAATTTCAGAAAGGGGTTTTGGTAAAGAAAATTCATTGTTGATGATATATCTATTGACAAATCATGAGGCTTAGGTTTTGAGGTTTGAAGGCCAAAGATTACTTGTAGAAATTTATTTATAATTTTTAGAGGTCTGTTTTCAGAACTTTCTTTACAAGGCCATATTTTTGAGAATAAGATATTTAATTAATTTAGGGAATAATTCTTTCAAACAAATTATGAAAGTTTACTTAGAGGATTTATGTGCCCTTACAATCATCCTGGAATTTTCTCTGAAGTTTTGGAAGCATTTTTATTGTACATCCCCTTTTAGTGATTTATTTTGGAATAAATTGGAAATAAAATTTAAGGGCTAAAATCTTGCTGGAAAATTTGGAGATTTTGGATTTGTAGATGATTACCCATCTTGCATATATCATAATTTTAGTGGAGATTTATCTTGCATAAATCTTGTACTTCTTGTTCAACCTTGGAACTTTTGGCTTTTAAAATAAATAAATAAATTAGCCTTTAAATTATGAAAATTAGGAAATTGTGGATTCAGTCTACATATGCCTATATAGACCTCTAATAATTATTGTATGAGCATTGGATGATCATATGGCATACTTCCCTTTTTACGGGTCATATAGCTTAAGTGGTCTGCATTTAGCAAAACTGAAGGAAATCATCTGGGATATGAATTAGAGCACGTGTGATGGGTCTTGTTGGTTCGCTGGAAGGATAAATAGAAATAGGTGCATCTTGGAAGATAAAGTGCATAGGGAGTTGTTTTGGCTAGGGTTTAGAGGCGCTCGGGTCCGACGAAAGATCGTCCCCCCCCCCGAGGTGAGTGGAGTCAAATCACCTTAGGATTAGCCTATCGTAACATGAGGAAGTAATGGGTAAGAGAATCAACCAATAACAAAATAAGTACCTTGCGAAAGGGAACGCTAGGCGTAATCCCAACACAGTTCCTAGTGCCCCTTGAGAGCCCTTCACAGGGAATACCGGGGGCAGTCCTGGGTTAACGTAAACTATTTTAACAAGCTGAAAAGAGTAACTTAGTAATTAGGGTTGCACATTTCACAAACACTGTTAGCACCGGAAGTTAGCTGGGAGCTTCGGCTCGGATGGTTAAAAGGCGGACTTTGGGTCCGGGGAGCTTCGGCTCGATTGTTTGAGACGGACGTGTTGGTCCGGGGAGCTTCGGCTCGGTTCTTGATTACGCTAAATTTGCATGTGCATAAAAGGAAAGGAAATTAAGGTGGTGGTTCTTCGGTATTTGAGGGTCGATACACCGATGCCAATACGTTGACTCGGCAAGTGTGGTTAGCACTTCGCCAACAGAAGTCCGGTGCGCCAGCCGGCAAGAGTACGCAGGAGTCCGCTTCGTGCACCAAGAGTTGACGCGTATGATAGGTCTGACCGATAGTGCTTTACTGGTTTAGAGGTTGACGAGGCCCAACCCACCACTTCCGTCTGCCACTACGGAGCTATCCTGGGAGGTTACGGCTCCAGAAAGGGGGAACTAAAGGTCTGTGTGCACAGAGTCGGGTGTGTGCGTTGCACTTGCATGTCCATCATACCCACTTGCATGTCATAGCATAATCGAATCATTTAACCCCTGACACCTAATGTATAAGTGGAATTGGACGCTTATACATTAGGACCTGCAAAACGACCCCTTGGTCTATAAGCTTGTGTGGGGAAGTTTATAAGTTAAGGTTAATTTTGATATATATATTTACTGCTGTTGATAACCGACACCCCAACGTATAAATTGGTATGAGACTTTTTATACGATGGGAGCCTTGCAGAAGACCCCTTGGCTTATGTGATCTCCCATAAGTGAAGGCTACTTTTCATATTTCAGCTTATTGTCTATACATGTTATAGAATTGCTAGTATAGGTCCGCTGCCATCTGTTTCTTGATATTCTCTACCTTCAAGTCCTCCCCTTTCTTCCACTCCGCTCAGTGCCTAGGAGCCGTGGGGGAAGGGGCGGGGGATGATAGGACTTAGTCTTTTAGACTAACGGTTTTCGAACCGCATCATTTAGGGGATCGTGGAGACCAGCATGGAGGAGCACCCCCAGAGACCGGTGCGCTTGGAGGTGGGGCAGTCTAGCTCCGGAGTTCATACAGCCGGGACCGTGAGTCTCGACCTTGAGTAGTTTTTCTTCTTTCGCTTCCGCATGAGTGATTTTGTAGTGAGGATATGATGTACCGGGCATAAGCCCGCATTTACTACTCTAATGTTTTATTCTGTGGACACTCCCTTCGTGGAGACTTATTTATTATGATATGTGATTTTCTGTGGACAGTTAGTTTTCATGACTTCATTATGCTACTTTTCTGTGATCGAATTGGCCGGCAGAATCGGCGCTTTGTGGTGATGACCCCTTCAGGGCGTGAAGGAGTCACCGCAAAACGGCGGTTCTAGGCCTAAGACACTGGTGTCGAAAAAAAGGGGGGGTCTTACAAGTGGTATCAGAGCAAACCTCGATCGAAAAGTAGCAAGTCCACAACCCTGGGTCACCCCCGCGCGAGTTTAGTTTGCGGACAAACTAAGCAGCGGAAGCAGTGGTGTGCCCACATGAGGGATCACATGTAAATTGTCCACTTTTTATTAGGTATTAAGTCGATTACCAACTAATGTAGCTTGTTTTTGTAGCCCCCAGCTCAGCCCACCCCACAAGGTGGAGCTCAGCAGACTCCAGACAATGCACCACCTCCCATGGTCCCCACATCTTTCCTTCAGTCAGATATGGGGCAAACCCTTACAGCTATCCTTGAGGCCTTCCGGGCTCAACAGGCCCCGGCCCATCAGCCAAACCTAGGGGCCTACTGGATGAGCAACTTCCGAGGACTCTCTCCCCCGTCATACTTGGGGACAGAGTCGGCAGTGCGGACAGAGGAGTGGCTGGATGTTATGTACGAGATGTTGACTGGGATACGATGCCCTTGGGAGGAGAGGGTGGCCTTGGTGGTATCTTGCTTGGAGTCCCATGCCAAGAGGTGGTGGAAGACGCTGCTGGACACAACGTTTGGCGATAGGGAGATTGCAGAAATTACTTGGGAGGAATTCAGGGCCACGCTGCTGGAGCACTTTGTTCCGCAGTCGGCCAGAGACTAGTTGGAGGAGCGATTCTTGCAGCTGAGGCAGGGCACCAGGACGGTGGTGGAGTACCACCGAGAGTTCAACCATTTGGCCCAATATACGGGTTCTTACCAGCTGGACGAAGCAGGATACGTAAAGAGATTCTATAAGGGCCTAAAAGTGGAGTTGAGGGAGGCCCTGCTGTTTGTATCTGACGGGCGTATCTCCCGGATTTTGGAGATGGCGAAGAGGATTGAGGCCGATTGGCACACCACTCGGGGCCGGAAGCGGCAAGCGGAGGATCAGGGCCGGAGGGCCCGAAATGATTAGCGGCGAGGCACCATACCAGATGGGAGAAGGACAGAGGTGCAGCCTCGTCAGGAGGTGAGGCAGGAGCCGAGAGAGCAGATGGTTTTGGCCCCACAACCTCTTCGGATACAGGAGATGCCGAGACCCGGGGGTATGGCGTATCCCCCGCTGGAGTGCTTCCATTATCATCAGGTGGGACACCTCCGGAGAAACTGCCCCATGAGGGTGGCACCACCTCCAGTACCACAGGGTGGCCCACCTGCCCAGCATTTCGGAGGCCGAGGACGCGGCCGGGGACGTGGTTACCAGGGAGGAGATCGAAGACAGGAAAGGGAGCAGGCATATGCCTTGGACCTGGCCCAGCCTCGAAATCCAGAGCGGGTCATCACAGGTAAGCTAAGATGTTTAAATTGTTTAAATAAAAATTTCTTTTCTCATTTGCTCAACAAGTAGAACTGCCCTGAGTAGAATAAATAGGAAAGAAAACCCGTTATAAAGTACTTAGACATTTAAATCGTCTCAGGTATAGTTTTCATCAGCGGCAAGCCCGCCTATACTCTGTTCGACACGGGTGCCTCGCACTCGTTTGTATCGGAGGCCTTTCTGGAAGGGCTGGAAGGAGTGCAACGGTTCACAGGCCAGATGAGGAGGGTGCGTCTACCCGACGGATCAGAGATACTCACCTCAGCCCACTGCAACATGGAGGCGGAGATTGGAGGGAAGTCGTTCGAAGTTCCGGCGACGGTCCTGAAGATGCCAGTCTTCGAGCTGATCCTGGGCATGACTTGGTTGCAGTGGAATCATGCCCAGATTGATTGTCAAGCGAAGAGGATCACCGTGAGGCACGGGGACTCTACCATCATCATCGAAGGTATAAGACCTGCCTCACCTATACCCTTATCTTCGGTACAGGCCGTTAAGGCCTATTTACAGGGGGAGGAGGTCTACGAAGTGCTGTTTGAGATGGCGGAGGCCACGAGTTCTATATCGAATATCCCGATGGTGCGGGAGTTTGAGGACGTATTTCCAGAGAAATTACCCGGATTACCCCCGCGCAGGGAGCAGGACTTCCAGATACAGTTTGTGCCGGGGGCCAAGCCGGCGTCCAAGGCACCTTACCGGATGGGCCCAAAGGAGTTGACAGAGTTCCGGAGCCAGCTTTAGGAGTTAGTGGAAGCCGGATTTGTCCGGCCAAGCTCTTCACCTTGGGTAGCCCCGGTATTGTTCGTCAAGAAGAAAGACGGGACCCTCAGATTGTGCATCGACTACCGATCACTAAATCGGCTGACAGTCTGGAACAACTATCCACTGCCAAGGATAGACGAGCTGTTCGACCAGCTGTAGGGAGCGCAGTTCTTTTCGAAATTAAATTTGAGGTCGGGATACTACAAGCTTCGAATTCGAGAGGAGGACATTCAGAAGACTGCTTTTAGTAGCAGATATGGCTTATTCGAGTTTACGGTGATGCCCTTCGGGCTCACCAATGCACCATCAGCGTTCATGACCCTCATGAATCAAGTCTTCAAGGAATATCTTGATGTGTTTGTCATTGTGTTTATTGATGACATCCTCATTTACTCGAGGATGGAGGAGGAGCACACTCGCCATCTGACACTGACCCTGCAGCGACTGCGGGAGAATCATCTATATGCGAAGTTTAGTAAATGTCAGTTCTGGCTGAAGGAGGTGGGCTTCTTAGGCCACATCATCAGTGGAGCCGGATTGGCAGTGGATCCGGCAAAGATTCAGGCTATTCGGGATTGGCCGCAGCTGAAGACAGCCACCGACGTATGGAGTTTTCTGGGACTTGCCGGTTACTACCGGAAGTTCGTGGAGGGATTCTCTCGAATCGCCCTCCCGCTCACATCCTTGACGAAGAAGGACGTACCGTTCGTGTGGACCCCGCAGTGCCAAGCAGCCTTCCAGGAGCTGAAGGATAGGCTAACGTCAGCCCCCATCCTTACTCTCCCCTCGGGGAGGGAAGGATATCAGGTCTACACGGATGCTTCCTACCAGGGTATGGGAGCTGTACTGATGCAGAAGGACCATGTGATTGCATATGCATCTCGCCAGTTAAAGAAGCACGAGCAGAACTATCCAGTGCACGACCTTGAGATGGGGGCGGTCGTTTTTGCTTTGAAGGTCTGGCGCCATTATCTTTATGGAGTCCACTGCGACATCTATTCCGACCACAAGAACCTGAAATACGTGGACACGCAGAAGGAACTGAACATCAGGCAGAGGCGCTGGGTGGAGTTCTTAGCATATTATCAGTATGAAATGCACTACCATCCAGGGAAGGCAAACGTGGTGGCGGACGCATTGAGTCGGAGAGCTGCCACTTCCGAGGTCGGGCCCCAGGTTATGTCTATGGAGCTGGTGAGGAGATTGGAGGATATGCACATCACACTAGTGTCGTCCGAGGACCCCGAGCTTTACGTGGAGTATTTAGCTGCGGTAAGTGCTACAGATGATATCCGGGATCGAGTTAGAGAGGGACAGAGGCGAGATGTCAAATTGGAGCCGATATTCTGGGCTTTGGAAAACGGTACAGCGTGAGATTACATGATGAGGGACGGCGTGGTATGCTTCAGAGGTCGGACTTATATACCGGAAGGAGGCCGGGTCCGGGAAGATGTTATGGCAGAAGCCCACCATAGCAGATACTCGGTGCACCTGGGCATCACGAAGATGACTGCGGATTTGAAGAAGACAATGTACTGGCCTGGCATGAAGAAGGATATCACTCGGTTTGTGACCCACTGTGAAGCTTGCCAGCTAGTGAAGGCAGAGTGCAAAAACCCCGCTGGTTTGTTGCAAACAATCCCGGTACCAGAGTGGAAGTTCGAAGACATCGCGATGGACTTTATTCACGGACTTCCCCGATCACGAACAGGAAATGACTCGATTTAGGTCATCGTCGATCGGTTGACTAAGGTAGCCAGGTTCATTCCGATCAGGAAGGACGACGCTGTGGGAGTATTAGTACAGAGATTTGTGGAGTAGTTCGTTCAATATCACGGGGTACCCAAGACGATCGTGTCGGATCGGGATGGCCGGTTCACTTCCAGGGAGTGGAGATCCGTGCAAGCTTACTTAGGCACGCGATTGACCTTCAGCACTGCATTCCATCCCCAGACGGACGGGCAGACAGAACGCACCAACCGGACGCTGGAAGATCTATTGAGGCTATGCATTTTGGACCGCGGGGAACCGTGGGAGAAACTCTTACCCCTGGTCGAGTTCTCCTATAACAACAGCTACCAGTCCAGCATCAGGATGGCGCCTTACGAAGCCTTGTATGGAAGAAAATGCCGGACCCCGCTTTCTTGGGTTCAGGACGAAGATCCGAAGGTGTTGAGATCAGAGTTTGTTGAAGACACCGAAGCTCAGGTGAGGATGATCAGTGACCGGATGCTAGAGGCGCAAAGTAGACAGGCTAAGTACTATGACGCCCGGCATCGGCAGGTGGAGTTCCAGGTGGGGGACCAAGTGTTTTTGAAGATCTGGCCCATGCATGGAGTCTCACGGGTGCATGGTCGGAGGAAGAAGCTCAGCCCTAGGTACATGGGCCCTTACAGGATCCTGGAGCGGATCGGGCCCCTAGCCTACAGGCTGGAGTTACCACCAGAGCTGGAAGCTCTGCACGACGTCTTCCATATTTCTTCGCTGAGGAGGGCTCTGCTATGCCCGGAGCAGCAGATTTTGACCACCGAAGGGCCGGTAGCTTCAGACCGGTCAGTTCGTTTGGAGCCGGTTAGGATCGACCACCGAGTAGTACGGGTCTTGTGTCGCAAGAAGGTCCCATTAGTCAAGGTCCTGTGGAGGAACCACGGACAGGAGGAGCATACCTGGGAGCCAAAGGACCTGATGCGACAAAGATACCCAGAGCTGTTCAGTCAGGTATACCTCACAAACCCCTCAAGATGTTTTAATAATTCTCCTACGTTAAACTAGCAAGGGCTGCTTTAGGCAGGTAGAGGCTTATCTTTTGTTTATTGGGGGCTTATCTTTTATTTATTGGGATCTTGGCTTCATTAATTGGGTGAATTGGTCATAGATTTAGGTTTCCCTTAAAACCTAGTTTAACAAACATGGCATCGTGATGAGATGTTACAAGTTTCTCTCTTCGGTAGAAATTCCCGTAGGCTTAACCTTGATTTCGGGGACGAAATTTTTGTTTTGTTTATTGGGATTTGTAACATCCCATTTCCAATTAGACCCCTAGGAGTGGTTTTGTCCATGACTAGGTCATGACAAACCCTAGGAAGCCAGGAATGGGCCAAGATATAGGAGACAAAATGTGGAAAATCATCATGCTCTGCAAATAGTAGAATTCTGAACAATGGTTTAGGATGACCATGAGCTACACCTTGACCCCAAGACCCTACCACCACACACCCTAATACCTTGGGAGGCCCATTAGAGCCACAAGGACCCATTGGGGTCAACCAAAGAGGCTTAGTTGACCAAGGTCAACCCTAGCCCTAAATGGGTCAAACTAGCCTACTTAGGGTCAATTGACCTACTCCTAGCCTAGAGGACCGCACATATGCCCTCCTAACCCTAAAGTGAGGTCAATGGCTCACTAAGGACACATTGTGGTCAGCCCTAGAGGCCAGGTTGACCCAAGTCAACTCAAGCCCCTAATCTGGTCAAAGTACCCTTACTAAGGGTATGTGACCTCCAAAGTGCAAGGTAACCCTACATAACCCTACCTAGACCTTAGGGGAGGCCAATGGGTGACCAAGGACCCATTGGGGTCAACCCAAATGGTTATGTTGATCCAAGTCAACTCTAGCCCTAAAATGGTCAAAGTGCCCTTACCAAGGGACATGTGACCCCCAAGATGCCCAACCAACCCTATTCAAGTCTTCCTAGACCTTAATGGAGTCCAATGGGTCACCAAAGACACAATGGAGTCAACTCAGATGGTCAAATTGGCCCAGGTCAACCCTCATTTAAGCCAAGTCAAACCTAGCCCAAAAGGGCTAACCCAAGCCCAAGCCACTTCTTCCTTAGGCTAGCCTCATTTTCATGTTCATCATGACTAGGTGGGCTACACTTAGCCTATGGGGTTGACCAGTCAACCAGGGGTGACTAGGAGAGAGAAGGGAGCTTCCCTACAAGTTAATGGAGGAGAGAGAAGATGGGGGAGAGGAAGGGAGAGAGTGGAGCCGGCCAAGGGAGGCTAACAACCACCTTTAATGGCTTCAATCAACTCCTCTAGGGAAGAGGAGTTGATTCCAGCTGTTTCACGGCCACCAAGGGGTGGATTCAGCCCCCCTCCACTCTACCCGAGCCACACCATAAATGGTTTTATGGTGTTGATGGCCATTGAAGAACCAGCCACCCCCTCCCCAATTTCCATTTAAACACCATCAAAGGGCAGAGGGGAACATTTTCGAGCCTTTACCTGGAGGAGACGGGCTGTCCCACTGTACTGTTGCAGAAGCCGAGCTTCGCCGCCGTCAACAATGGCATCCCGCCGCTCTTCCCGCATCCAGGCCGCCAGGAAGGTCCTCCCCCTCTCCTTAACTCTCGGGTAGATCATAGGACTTCTTAGGTTCAAGGTTCAGGCTCAATTGAGCCCGATCAAATCCAAGCTTTCATGGTTTTTTGGCAAGAAATTTTCCTGCTATAACCGCCAGGAAATGCATCTCCGGCGGTAGAGCCGCCGCCTGGCGATAGCCACCACCTCAACGGAGGTGGTGGTGGCGGTGGCCGGCCGGGGAAGGGGCTGGATCGCCGGCGGCAAGACTTGGAAACGGCTCCAAGCGGGATAGATCCTGGGCGTTGGCTCATTGAAGAAGATGACGGGATTCCATCGAATCTGCGTCAAGATTCGTGCCTCTCCTGATTTTAAACTATAGGATTCATTTTATATTCATGTGAATTATGTCACAGATTTAGATATAATTGGTTTTAAATTTTAAAAATACTTAGGCCCCTTTGCAGAAAAAGTCACCAACATAAGCGTTGTAGTCCTTGGTGTCTAGTTTGTTTTAAAATTGTTTTGGACCAATTTGGGTGCCTGGTGTGACCAGGGCACCCATTTTGGTGGGACATACCCTTAGGGCTAGGCACTCATTAAACTGAGTGCCCACACGTCATCCCTGAACCAAATCAATTGAAATTTTGGCAGGGAGCCTAACCTAGCTATATCTAGGGCCTACCCAAAACTCAAAATTTTTGGAGACACCTTTCCTAAAGTTTTTGCTTTTATTTAATAAAGCTAGGGTAATTTAATTAAGTGGTCAAATGACATCGAAACCCTCCCAATTTTTGGGGAGTGGTCCCTGGCATCAAGACCTAGTTCTGTACAATATGTGAGCACATTTGGATATGTTTTGGTTAGGGAATCACCAAACCCTAGTTTGGCCTTAAGGGGGTATTTTTGATTAAAAGTGCACCATGGACTTAAGGTGGCCACCTCCCCTCAACAGAGGCTGAGGTTTTGGGCACTAACTTGGTATGGCCAATGTCACCCTCTTTGGGAAAATGGGAGGATTTAGGCTTGATTTACCCTAGGGATCAACCTCAAACCCTAAGGAAGGACTTTTGGGGATTGTGAAGGACATGGGGGCAAATGCCCTTGCATGGCCTTGGAAACCCAGTAGAATTGAGGCTAATATAACCTAAGATCTCTGGTAGGAAATTTAGAAGAATTAGAGCAAGGTAGACACCTCAAAACCCTAACCCTAGTTTTAGGGTAGGAGCACTAATTTAAAGAATCAGCCCCTAAACCTTCCCCAAATGTTTTGAAACTTGGGTTGAATAGGTTTTAGGCCACCTAGAACCTCTGGTAATATTTGTAGAATTTTATGGATCTTATTCTTGGTACTTCATTTGTTAATTACCAAAAGGCCCAAAATGATTTTTGATTTTATTATGGATGTTATGTGCTTTAACATATGATGAAACTTTGTCAGAGGTTATTATAGGGCTAGTTGATCATCTCTGAATTTTATCACAATTTTCAATTAATTTTATTTGGTACTTCCTTCATTAATTTCAGAAAGGGGTTTTGGTAAAGAAAATTCATTGTTGATGATATATCTATTAACAAATCATGAGGCTTAGGTTTTGAGGTTTTTAGGCCAAAACGTACTTGTAAAAATTTATTTATAATTTTTAGAGGTCTGGTTTCAGAACTTTCTTTACAAGGCCATATTTTTGAGAATAGGATATTTAATTAATTTAGGGAATAATTCTTTCAAACAAATTATGAAAGTTTACTTAGAGGATGTATGTGCCCTTACAATCATCCTGGAATTTTCTCTGAATTTTTGGAAGCATTCTTATTGTACATCCCCTTTTAGTGATTTATTTTGGAATAAATTGGAAATAAAATTTAATGGCTAAAATCTTGCTGGAAAATTTGGAGATTCTGGATTTGTAGATGATTACCCATCTTGCATTTATCATAATTTTAGTGGAGCTTTATCTTTCCTAAATCTTGTACTTCCTGTTCAACCTTGGATCTTTTGGCTTTTAAAATAAATAAATAAATTATCCTTTAAATTAAGAAAATTAGGAAATTGTGGATTCAGTCTACATATGCCTATATAGACCTCTAATAATTATTGTTTGAGCATTGGATGATCATATGGCATACTTCCCTTTTTACGGGTCATATAGCTTAAGTGGTCTGCATTTAGCAAAACTGCAGGAAATCATCTGGGATATGAATTAGAGCACGTGTGATGGGTCTTGTTGGTTCGCTGGAAGGATAAATAGAAATAGGTGCATCTTGGAAGATAAAGTGAGTAGGGAGTTGTTTTGGCTAGGGTTTAGAGGCGCTCGGGTCCGACGAAAGATCGTCCCCCCCCCCCCCCCCCCCCCCGAGGTGAGTGGAGTCAAATCACCTTAGGATTAGCCTATCGTAACATGAGGAAGTAATGGGTAAGGGAATAAACAAATAAAAAAATAAGTACCTTGCGAAAGGGAACGCTGGGCGTAATCCCAACACAGTTCCTAGTGCCCCTTGAGAGCCTTTCACAGGGAATACCGGGGGCAGTCCTGGGTTAACGTAAACTGTTTTAACAAGCTGAAAAGAGTAACTTAGTAATTAAGGTTGCACATTTCACAAACAATGTTAGCACCGGAAGTTAGCTGGGAGCTTCGGCTCGGATGGTTAAAAGGCGGACTTTGGGTCCGAGGAGCTTCAGCTCGATTGTTTGAGACGGACGTGTTGGTCCGGGGAGCTTCGGCTCGGTTCTTGATTACGCTAAATTTGCATGTGCATAAAAGGAAAGGAAATTAAGGTGGTGGGTCTTCGGTATTGGAGGGTCGATGCACCGACGCCAATACGTTGACTCGGCAAGTGTGGTTAGCACTTCGCCAACAGAAGTCCGGTGCGCCAGCCGGCAAGAGTACGCAGGAGTCCGCTTCGTGCACCAAGCATTGAGGCGTACGATAGGTTTGACCGGTAGTGCTTTACTGGTTTAGAGGTGGGCGAGGCCCAACCCACTGCTTCCGTCTGCCACTATGGAGGTATCCTGGGAGGTTACGGCTCCAGAAAGGGGGAACTAATGGTCTGTGTGCACAGAGTCGGGTGTGTGCGTTGCACTTGCATGTCCATCATACCCACTTGCATGTCATAGCATAATCGAATCATTTAACCCCTGACACCTAATGTATAAGTGGAATGAGACGCTTATACATTAGGACCTGCAAAACGACCCCTTGGTCTATAAGCTTGTGTGGGCAAGTTTATAAGTTAAGGTTAATTTTGATATATATATTTACTGCTGTTGATAACTGACACCCCAACGTATAAATTGGTATGAGACTTTTTATATGATGGGAGCCTTGCAGAAGACCCCTTGGCTTATGTGTTCTCACATAAGTGAAGGTTACTTTTCATATTTCAGCTTATTGTCTATACATGTTATAGAATTTCTAGTATAGGTCCGCTGTCATCTGTTTCTTGATATTCTCCACCTTCAAGTCCTCCCCTTTCTTCCTCTCCGCTCGGTGCCTAGGAGCCGTGGGGGAAGGGGAGGGGGATGATAGGACTTAGTCTTTTAGACTAACGGTTTTCGAACCACATCATTTAGGGGATCGTGGAGACCAGCATGGAGGAGCAGCCCCAGAGACCGGTGCGCTTGGAGGTGGGGCAGTCTAGCTCCGGAGTTCATACAGCCGGGACCGTGAGTCTCGACCTTGAGTAGTTTTCCTGCTTTCGCTTCCGCATGAGTGATTTTGTAGTGAGGATGTGATGTACCGGGCATAAGCCCGCATTTGCTACTCTGACGTTTTATTCTGTGGGCACTCCCTTCGTGTAGACTTATTTACTATGATATGTGATTTTCTGTGGACAGTTAGTTTTCATGACTTCATTATGCTACTTTTCTGTGATCGAATTGGCCGGCAAAATCGGCGCTTTGTGGTGATGACCCTTTCAGGGCGTGAAGGAGTCACCGCAAAACGGCGGTTCTGGGCCTAAGACCCCGGTGTCAAAAAAAGGGGGGGGGTCTTACATTGGGTGGGGAACCCAATGCGGTAGAGTTGGCGTGCCTCCTCTCTCGAGGGTTAGTGCGGAACTCTCTTTGCCAAGTGGTGATCGGTCCATATGCACGGTCTCTCGGCTAGCTAGCATATGGACTATGGAAATAGGGCCCACACATCGATTATACGGTCCTACGCGTCGTAAACCCTAGGAAAACATTAAGTAATTTTAATTAATTAGAAAGTAAGGATCTTTAATTATTTTAAGATATTTTATCTGTCTCAATGCTCTTTGATACTGAGGGCTAAGAACGATTAGCCACTCATTGGAATGGGGACGACATGCAAGGAAAGCAGAAAATAAAGCAGAAAAGGAAAGCCGTAAATGAAAGTGATAAAAGAAAGCTGTAAAGGAAAGCAGAAAATTGCAAGTCCTACTCAAATGAGTAGGACTGAAGAAAGCTGTAAATTACAAGTCCCGGCATAAATGCATGGACATGAGAAAGAAAGCGGGTCTTACTCAAACGAGTAGGACTAAATAAATGCAACACACGCACACACTCGACAGAAAGTAAAACTCACGCACACAAATGACATAATTAAAAACACACACACACAAATCCTACTCAAATGAGGAGGGAAAAATAAATGCAAGTCCTACTCAAACGAGTAGGAGAAAATAAATGCACTCACTATACGAAAAGTAAAACACACGCACTCGACAAAAAGTAAAAACTCACGCACACAACAGGAAATTAAACACACTCCACACACTCTAATTGAATGAAATAAAGCAAAGCACCATTTAACTCTTAACGAGTAGGCGGAAATAAATGCGCACGCGTACAGAAATAAAAAAAAGTAAGTTACCTAAAAATTAAAACAACTGCATTTCTACCACTAGAATGCGGTAGAAATGCGTAAAAAGGAGAAATAAAAATAAAAGGGGCAAAAAGCTTTGGAAAATAAAGAAAAAATACAAGTTTTTAAAAAAATTAAAATGACGATAAATCCATTCTTATATCTCTATAAAAACACTTAAAAAGTGGAAGAAAGGGTAAGATAACAAAAAGTTTTACGAAAATAACAAAACAAACTAAGTAAAAAAAATCAAAAACCATTTTTATAACCATTTTTATAGTTTTATAATGATGGATATGAAGAGTACGGAAAAATCCTAACACTAACCAAAGCTAGTAACAATTATGAAAACATAAAAATGTAACTCTAACCTCATACACACACGCACACGGATTTTAAAGAACGAAAATAAAGTTAAAACGAAATAAGAATAAAATTGTATAAGAGTGTTGCTAAGAATCATTCCAAACTCAGAATAAGAGATGAAAAAAAACAGATTTTATTAAGGTAAAACACGTGTTACAAAGGAACGAAAATAAAAGCTAAGGAGAGGGGGAGAAAATATCCCTTACATAGCATTTGGAACTCATCCGAGCAGCATAACTCCTATACAAAATGGTTCAAAAGAAGGAACAGGAAATCAAGCAGAACACTGGAATTTATAGACAAAATTTTGAGGAGCACTCCCCTGACATGGGCGTGTAGGGGGGCGTGTCAGCACTGTACAATATACGGCTGGCGATTTGACGGGAAAGTGGACTTCGGGCTGGACACGTGTCGGTCACGCAGCGGTCATGACCCAGGTCACGGGAGTGACGCTGGGCATGTTGAGGAGGTGGATCTAGGCGCGGTGCGTCAAAAGTCGTCACGCGGGTCTTGTCGGCTAGGTGGAGGAAGTCACGCCCTCGGTCACGACATGACTCTAGGCATGTCGGTTGGCGTCGACACTCGACAAACATCGAGCGGAAAGTGTCGAGTTGAAACATCGTCGAGCTGCTGGAGAATCGTCGAGCGCGAGTTTGTCGAGCGGAAATCGTCGAGCATAATTTCATCGAGCGGGAATCGTCGAGCAGAATTTCGTCGAGCGGGAAGAGGGGTCATGCCCTATGTCACGGGCGTGACTCTGGGCGTATCGCGGATGTGTCGACGATCGTGGAGCAGAAAGTCGAGCTGAAATCATCGATCTGAATTTGTCGAGCTGATATCGTTGATGGGAAATCGTCGAACGGAAATTTCTCTTTAAAAATCGCTGATTCCATGGGTTTGACGAATCACGGCCTGATCACGGGCGTGACCTATATGACACGGGCATGACATGTCAATTTTTGACAATTTCCTAAAAAATTTCAGAAATCAAAATTAAGTTAGGTTACGCAAATATTTACGAAAAGAGACATATTTATAAACAAAAAATAACTAAAAATTCTGAATAAGAACTAAAATGATATAAATAAAGTACTAAAATATGTGTATATTTATAATTCATAATTGGCCTACAGGTTATATGATCGTATTAGCTGGCAGAATCGGCGTGTTACGGTGTCGACTAACCCGTGCGTTATTGCCACCGTAAGACGGCGGTTCTGGGCATAAGACCGGGAGCCTCCTTGGTAATGGGGAGGGGTCTTACAAATTGGTATCACTTGAACAAACGATCATATGAGAAAGAAGTCCACAACACTAGAACACCCCGCTCGAGCATTAGTTTGCGGACAAACTATGCAGCGGAAGCAATGGTGTGCCCATGTGCAAAAAGTCACATAAAACAGTCCATTAAGCAATGCGTTAGGCCACTTTTTGACGTTTACCTTACCTTTATGCAGCCTCCGCAGAATGTGGTTCCTCCCCCTCCGGCTGCAACTCCTTTCATGTAGACAGAGATGGGACAAACTCTGACGGCTATCCTAGATGGCTTCAGAGCCCAGCAGGCCCCGGCAAAGTTTCCAAACCCGGGATCAAACTGGTTGAGTGTCTTTAAGAGCCTGTCCCCGCTGACGTACCGCGGGACAGAAGATGCAGTGAAGATAGAGGAGTGGTTGGAGACTATTCAGGAGATGCTGGCTGGCATCAGCTGCCCTGTCAGCCAGGCAGTACCGTTGGCATCCTCTGCCTTGAAGGTTCATGCTAAGAGGTGGTGGAAATCCATGTTAGATTCCACCTACGCAGATAGAGCATTGAGAGACATCTCATGGGAGGAGTTCATCGAGTCCTTCTTGGAGCATTTTATGTCCACTACGGACAGGGACGAGTTAGAGGAGAGGTTCCAAAACCTCAAGCAAGGGTCCAGATCAGTGATTGAATACCAGAGGGATTTTTCTCATTTGGCAAGGTTCGCAGGGATATATGATCTGGAAGACAGGAGGTATGCTAAGAAGTTTTATCGAGGACTCAGGGATTCTACGAGGCAGGCGCTTCTATTAATTTCTCACGGCTCGGCGACCCACATCATCGAAATGGCCAAGAAACTGGAGGTCGATCAGTTGATGGTGCAGAGCAGGGGTAAGAGGCCGATGGATGGGAAATCGTTCAGGGAGAGCAGCAGAGGCTCTCAGAGTGGCAGAGTGATGGGATACAAGAGGGGTAGAGGATGATAGCATCCTAACTATAGACAGGAGCAGAGGCCCCCTCCAGTTCTTACACCCCCACCACCACAGATGAATGGCCCCGTGAGGCAAGATGACCGTGGCCAGAGACAGGTGGTCTATTATGGTTGTCAACAGCCCGGACACATCAGATCGCAGTGCCCACATCAGTTTCGACCTCTTCCTCCTCCCCCACCTCCAGCAGCCCCTCCAGTACAGTATGGCTGAGGATGAGGTCGAGGTCAAGGCCGAGGTCGTGGACATTACGGCCGAGGTCGAGGGCAGGAACAGATGTACGCGCTACATCTTACTGAACCAAGGAACCCAGAGGAGGTTATCACAGGTACTTAAGATTATTGTTAAATTACTTGAGTTTTCAATTATATAGTACCTGGAACGATAGAATAACAATTCATTTTAACTTAAACAAACCTCAGGCATAGTTATTATCAGCGGCAAGCCCGCTCACACTTTATTCGACATGGGTGCTACGCACTCGTTCGTATCTGAGGCCTTCATATATGGACTTGAAGGCATGGAAAGATTTCCGGGACTATAGATGAGGGTGCGTCTCCCCGATGGGTCAGAACTACGGGCCACTGCCCATTGTAATATGGAGGCCGAGATTGGCGGCAAGGCATTTGAAGCGCCAGCAACTATTCTGAAGCTGCAGGACTTCGATTTGATTTTGGTCATGATATGGTTACATCGGAACCATGCTCAGATAGAATTCCCATCAAGGAGGATCACACTATGGCATGGCGACTCCCATGTCATCATCGAAGGTATTAAACCTATCTCCCACCTATTATTATCTTTTGTACAGGCTGTGAAGACCCACGAACAGGTAGAGGAGGTTTACCTTATCTCCTTTGAGATGGTGGGAGCAGAGGCTTCTATTTCAGATATTCCGGTGGTTCGGGATTTCTCCGACGTGTTCCCGGAGAAATTGCCCGGACTACCACCAGCCAGGGACTTGGATTTCAGGTTTCAGCTAGTACCGGGAGTGAGGCCAGTTTCCCGGGCACCTTATAGGATGACTCCCAGAGACTTGGCAGAGTTCAGGACTCAACTTCAGGAGTTAGTTGAGTCGGGATTTGTGCGGCCCAGTTCATCGCCGTGGGGAGCACCAGTTCTTTTTGTGAAGAAAAAGGATGGGTCGTTACGACTATGCATAGATTACCGGGAGCTGAACCGGTTAATGGTCCGCAATACCTATCCACTGCCTCGGATAGATGAGCTTTTTGATCAGTTGCAGGGAGCCTTCTGGTTCTCTAAGCTAGATTTGCGATTCAGTTACTACCAGCTCCGCTTCCGGGAAGAGTACATACCGAAGACGACATTCAGTTCATGATATGGGTTATACGAGTTCACGGTGATGCCTTTTGGGCTCACGAATGGCCCCTTCGCATTCATGACCCTAATGTACCGTGTATTCGAACCTTACATAGACCGCTTCATCATTGTGTTCATCGATGATATTCTGATCAATTCCCGGACTCAAGAGGAGCACACTAAACACTTGACACAGGTTTTGCAGAGACTGAGAGAATTCCAGATATATGCGAAGTTTTCTAAGTGCCAGTTTTGGCTACAGGAGGTGGCTTTCCTGGGGCACACTATAAGTGGGGCTGGATTAGCTGTGGATCCAGCCAAGATAGAGGCAGTACGGAATTGGCCATGACCGAAGACAGCATCAGACATATGCAGTTTCTTGGGGTTAGTAGGTTATTATCTCAAGTTTGTGGAGGGATTCTTGAGGTTAGCCCTCCCTCTCACGTCCTTGACGAAGAAGGATGCAGATTTTGTTTGGTCAGAGCAGTGCGAGACAGCTTTTCAAAAGCTGAAGGACCGACTCACCTCATCCCCTATTCTTACACTCCCATACGGGAGTGAAGGATTTCAGATATACACAGATGCCTCTTACCAGGGATGGGTGCTATCCTGATGCAGCATGGACTTGTTATTGCTTATACTTCAAGACAGTTGAAGAAACATGAGCATAACTATCCAGTATATGGCTTAGAGCTCGGTGTTGTGGTATTCGCCCTAAAGATGTGGAGACATTATTTATTCGGGATTCATTGTGATATCTATTCAGATCACAAGAATCTTAAATATATCGATACGCAGAAGGACCTGAACCTGGACAGAGGAAATGGCTGGAATTCCTCTGTGACTATGATTATCATATCCACTATCATCCGGGGAAAGCAAACACAGTAGCAGATGCTTTGAGTAGGAGAGTCGGCACTTCTGGACCGGAGCCTCGATTGATGTCTATACAGTTGATACGGATGATGGAAGACATGCATATTACCATGGTATCGGAGACCGAACCAGTGGTATATCGAGAGTACTTGATCTCAGTGATCAGTGGTGATGATATACGGGAGCGCATCCGAACATATCAGAGCCTGGATGTTGCATTAGAGCAGATTTTCAGTGCCGTGGAAGGGGGCAAGTTTGAGGATTACATGATGCAAGATGATCTCCTTCGATTCTGTGGGCGAGTGTACATACCAGTAGGAGATGGTATCCGGGATGACATACTCAGAGAGGCTCATTGCTCTAGATATTCAGTGCATCCCAGCATCACCAAGATGTGGGCAGATTTACGGAGGACCATGTACTTGCCTGGGATGAAGAGGGACATCACCTATTTTGTGACACATTGCGAGACATGTCAGCGCATGAAGGCGGAATGTAAGAGCCCAAGAGGTTTACTACAGGCACTGCCAGTCCCAGAGTGGAAGTTCGAGGACATTGCTATGGACTTTGTACAAGGACTACCTCGCTCCCACTCCGGGTATGATTCCATTTGGGTCATAATCGACAGATAGACTAAGGTAGCGCATTTCATTCCAGTCAGGAAGGATGCTCTAGTTGCAGTTATGGTGAGATTGTTCGTAGAGCAGTTTGTTAGATACCTTGACATCCCCAGGACTATCGTCTCGGATCGTGATGGTCGGTTCACTTCTAGGGAGAGGAGGGCAGTGCAGGATTACTTGGGGTCCCGACTTACCATTAGCACTACCTTCCATCCGCAGACCGACGGCCAGACGGAGCGGAGAAACAGGATGATGGAGGACCTGCTCAGATTATGCATATTGGATACGAGGAATCCTTGGGAGAGGCTGCTACCATTGATCGAATTCTCTTACAATAACAACCACCAAGCTAGCATTAGGATGGCTCCTCATGAGGCTTTGTATGGAAGGAGATGCCAGACACCGCTATCTTTGGTACATGATGTGGACACCAAGACTCTTGGCTCTGATTTTGTGGAAGATACAGAACCTCAGATTCGTTTGATCAGGGATCGGATGCTGGAAGCTCAGAGTAGACAGGCTAAATACTATAATACCCGACATAGGAAGGTGGAGTTCCAGGTGGGAGATAGGGTATTCTTGAAGATACGTCTGGTACATGGTGTCTCTCAGGTGCGGAGGCACAAGAAGCTCAATCCTCGATATATGGGGCCGTAATTGATCCTGGAGCGGATCGGTCCCTTGGCTTATAGACTGCATATGCCACCAGAGTTGAGTACACTACATGACGTCTTTCATGTCTCTTCACTACGAAGAGCACTCCTCCGGCCATAGCAGCACATTACTACTATAGCTGGCCCGCTAGCATCCGATAGATCAGTTCGTTTGCAGTCGATCCGGATTTGTGATACAGATGTCCGAGTGTTGCGGAAGAAGAAGGTCCCTCTTGTGAAGGTGATGTGGTCCAACCATGGATGAGAGGAACACACCTGGGAGTCAAGGGACCTGATGTTGGAGCGACACCCGGAGCTGTTTACTTTAGGTATGCTGTAAATTATGTTTTAAAATTACTTAAATTATTACGAGTAGAACCCCGTGGACCCGAACTTAAATTTCGGGGACGAAATTATTTTTTTTGTTTATTAGAATTATAACATCCCATGTTACTTCTAGGCCCCTTAACTTAGATTGGGTTATGCATGGGGTGGGTGATATGGGTATTTAGCTAGGTTTGACCGTAGTAGCTGACTGAAGCCATGTGGGGCCCACCATAGGACCCAAGTCAAACTAGGTCAAACTAGCCTAAATAAGGACCCTAACCATACCATGACCCCACCACATTGCCCCTAACCCTAAAAACAATCTATGTCGACCCTAGGCCATGTCACTAGGTCAACTCTTTGACACTAGTTGACCCAAGTCAACTTAGCCCTAATTTTGGTCAAACCTATACCTATAGGCCCAATTAGCCTAAGTGGGGCACCCCCTTGGCCCAACCCAAGTTGCGTGGTGCCACTAGTCTCATGACCATTAAGTGGGGTAAGCCCACTCATCATGTTGACCAAGTCAACTCAAAAAGACAACTTGGTCAACATGACGCCTAAAGAAAGGAAAGATGAACCCAAGCCCATTTCCATTGGTCTAAGCCCACCCAACTCAGCCCAAGGCTAACCCAAGGAGTCAAAGTCAACCCCTAGCCCTCAATTTGAAGAGAGAGAATACATGCAGGGGCAAAGTTGGAAAATTCACCCAAAAAGAGGAGAGAGAAGGTTGAAATTAAGGGAGGAGGCCACATGGCTCCTTCTCTTCAGCCATGGCTTGCTGGCAGACCTCCCTTGGAGTTATTAGGAAGAGGTGAGAGGCTGAGGGCCACTTGGCATGAAGGGTGATACAACCAAAGCTCCAAACCGAGCTTGCCTTGGTTGTATCTCCCCATATATCCCCTCCCAGCCAGAGATATTGATTCCATTAGCTTTAGAGGGCAAAGGAGAGTAGAAATCGATAGATGGAGTGAAGGAAACGATGCAGGAACCATGAATCTGAGAGGTGCCACCGGAGCAAGGTCGAGAATGGCCACCCGCCTCCATCCACGCCGCCAGCCACCAACACAGGTTCGTTTCATCGTTCCTCTACCCGTACTAGAATCCTAGATCAACTAGGGGAGATATCGGGCTCAATTGAGCCTGATGCCATGGTAGAAATGGGAGATTTTTCAAGCTTTTTCTTACCTCTCGAGATCGCCGTCGCCGTCGTCTCCTGCCACCTCATCACCGGCAAAGGATAGCCACCACCACCGTGAAGGTGATGGCACCGTTGGTCGGGGGTGGCGCCGCCTCAGGTGGACGGAAATGGCCCCGCAATATCCCCTTGGTCCGCTCAATCTCAGCCGTTGAACGCTTTGGGAAGATAAACAGATGTCGTCCAATATTGCTTCAAGATTCGTGCTGTGCATTTTTATTAAAATCAATTTAATTTCTGTTATTATTTAATAAAATGAAATTATATTTCTATCACATTAATTCAGTGATCTTGCATGTCAAATATAGGGCTTTTAGATCCATTTCCAGAGCATGACATGAACATGAAAAATGTATCCCTTTGCGTTAACTTTAATTTGCCAGCCTTTAACCTGAGATTTGGTCCAGTGGTCTGACCTATAGGACCATTTTTCTAGGGTTGGTCCTTAGCTAGGGCAGAATTTCAGAATGATACCCAAGTCAAACCATTCATCCAAATGGCCTAAAATTTTGGGTGTATGCATGTTTAGGGCTTGGTTAACACTTGTACAAAAATGAGAATTTTTGGGAAAATGTTTTCCATAGTTTTTACTAAAATACCCAAAATGAATTAAATGAAATATTTGGAGTTGTGTTACTCCAAATGGCTCCAAAGTTTGTTGGCATGTCCTTAGGGACATTATAAGTGTATGTTTTAAATTTCAGCCAATTTTCACCAATGCATGTTGGGTAAACCCACTTCCATGTGTTGTCTTGTTATAGGCTTGGTGTGCATTTAGCCTAAAATGAAATAATGTGTATTCAGCCAACTTGGGACATTCAAAAATCATGATTTTCATTATAGAGACACATGAGGGTGTAATACACCTCTCATAGCAATGGTGGGAGTTTTGGGAACAAAAATCCCATTATTTTGAATTTCTGAAAATTTTGTCTTTTTGAGGAAATATATTTAAAATAGGTTTACCCTTATCATAAAATGTTAAATTTATGTTGAGGACTAAGGAGTGACATAATAAATACTAGAAATAAATTATATCTCTGTTGGATGAAGTTTAAGTAGTTTAAGGGGCAAAATTGACCATTTTACCCTTATGGAATTTGTGTAGAAATGATGGGTATATTCCTTTGAAAAATCTGAGAAAATTCATATTGCTGTAATTGTATGTTTTATACCTTATGCAATTATTTCAGAATTTTAAGGTGCAAAATAATGTACGTAGGCCCAATAATGGCATTTTTGTAAATAACGCAAATTGATCATTGATAGGCCATTTCAACCTAGATGTAAATGGAAATCTGGACAAAGTATTATTTCATTATTATCAAGGCTCTGTAATTTAATTAGAATTTTTGAGATAATAGTTTATGTACTTCATTTGAAAAATGCTAGATTTGTGGCGATAGTATTAAATAGGAATTAATTATAAATCTGAATTAAAAAAGCATGAAATTTTGGTAGGCCCCATTAATTGTCATATTATATATCTGGAAGAATCCCTAGGACAGTAGGTTTAATATTGACAATACTTCATGTGCAAAACGACTAGGGATTACATTTAAAGAAATTAATTTAATGGTGTAAGTAATTTGGAAAAGTATGGAATTCATCATGTTCATCATATAGGTCCATACCATCCTACGATAAATAATTTGAGGCATATGGCCAGAGGAATTAGAAGGTCACATTTGTGGGTGGTATCGGGACATGGGTGAGGGTCTAGCACCAATGTTCGTACTAGTAGGGCCACCAGGGGAGGAATCTAAATGACTAGTAAAGTGAGGATCTTAGTGGAGGAATTAACCCTGGTTGGTCTCCTAGAGGAGTCCTTAACCATGTGTGGAAGAGTGCAAGTCCCGTGACAATAACAATAACGGGGACCGGCGGAAGACCGCCGCGCTCCTAATAACACCTTAAATCTTTAGGGTCTTTCTAAAGTAATATAAGAGTTGGGGTATAAATCCTGGGTAGACATCAATAAAAGTAATTATTCTTGAGAAAGGGAACTTTGAGCATAATCCCATCGTAGTTCCTAGTGCCCCCGAGAGCCCTCCACCGGGTATACACTGAGCAGTCCTGGGATTAACCTTAAATCACTAAGTATAATAACTCGTAGACAAGAGTAGTCTAATAGGTTAAGAAATTGTTGTTCATTCTCACCCATGTAGGGTTGGAGGGATTGTGGTTTATTCTCACCCGTGATGTGTTGGAGGGATACTTGTGTAATATGCTCACCCGTAATGGGTTGGAGGGATTCAGGACGATTTGTTCCTGCAAGCTGAAGGCTCGAGATGAAATACTTGCATGTACATAAATTTAGTGGCGGGTCATGCAGTACTGGGCCGATCGTCACACTGACGGCAGTACGGTGAACCAGGTGGGTGTGAGGGTTTGAGGGGCCAGTGGGTTGTTTTACACTGCGGTCTGGAGGACGACCCCGATGACTCACACCCGACCCAACAAGACTGACGATTGTCAGCAAAGTATGTACGCAGAGACTCTAGAGTGCACCTTGCACGTGTACAGAGGCGTATGAGAGAGGTCTAGGCTTGGTAGTGTGCATACCCGTCTAGAAAGTGGAGACGCCCGCTCCGCTGCTGCCGAAGCCACAACGGTGGTACCTGAGAGTGATGCTAGCTCTCGAAAAGTGGGAACTAAATGTCTGGGATCTCAGAGTCGTGTGCGTGTGTTGCACTTGCATGTTTCATAATTCATAACATATCATCCATTTACATTAGGACATAAGCTTCAAAGATCCTTATCATATAAATTAGTATGGGCTCTTTTATATGATAAGTTATTTTGGAAATCCTAACTTATATATTTGTATGGGCATTTGTATAAGTTAGGGTACTCTGTGATGGTAGATAGCTTTACCTTTCAGCTTTACTTTTCTGCTCTTACTTTCAGTTCTTTCCTTACTAGTACTGCACTTTACTTACTTGTACTATATACTTAGAACTGCTAGAGTAGAATAATAATATCTATTAAAACTGCTAGTTAGCTCTTGTCATCTGCTTCCACTTTTGCTACCCCTTGTTGTCCTACGCTTCGTCCTTCCGCTTAGTGCCTAGGAGCTGCGGGGCGAGGTGGGGAGGAAACGACTTAGCCTTTTTGACTAATGGTCAGTGACCATACTATTTTAGGAGCTCGTGGAGATGGAGCACCAGCACGACGAGGAGGAAGGACTTGAGGAGCAGATACCGCTACCGCAGACTACTACTACTACTGTGCATCCTCAGGTGGGACGAGTTTTGATGTATTAGATTAGCTTTCACTTTGATTTGAGAGAGAGAGTTGATATGATGTACTGGGCATAAGCCCTTATTACTCTTTCATTTTGTACTCATTGTGGACTATGTTTTTGTACTCTTCATTTATGTATATTATATGTACTATGTGACTTGTGGACTAGTGGATTTGATATACTGCTATACTTCTATTTCTCATATTGTCCTACAGGTTATATGATCGTATTAGCCAGCAGAATCGACGTGTTGCGGTGTGGACTAACACGTGCGTTAGTGCCACCATAAGACGACGGTTTTGGGCATAAGACTGGGAGCCTCCTTGGTAAGGGGGAGGGGTCTTATAGTTCTCTACCTCTCGAGTAGTTTATTCTCATTTACTCGAGTAGTATTTCTTGTACTCGAGTAGTCCAACTCCACCTCTCGTGTAACTGCTTAAGCACTCGAGTAAGTCTTTTTGATACTCGAGTTGCTGATCTTCATTTCCAAATTTTCTCCAAGTATTTACTCGAGTAGTTATCTTCAGTTTACTCGTGTAGTTTTCTATAGTACTCGAGTAGTTATCTTCAGCTCCCTCGAGTACCTCTATATAGTACTCGAGTAGTTTTCTTCACTCGAGTATATCAGCTTCATTTATATCTGAAATTTCGTTATGTCCAGATTGACAAATTTCTTAATGAGCCTTGATATGGTTGGAACATGTGTACCTCATTAAGAATTAATTATGACTATTATCGCAGATCCTATATAAAGTCTTGTCAAATTGACAAACTCTAATCAGAAGTTTTGCAGTCAATTATTTTCTAAGTTCTCTGAATCTCTTTCTCTCTCCAAGAAGCGAAAGCCGCCGACGCTGATCATCATCGTTCTCATCCGACTAGGGTTTTCGATTTCAGAGGATTCAGATCAAGAAGATTTACAGATCGAGATCGTCGCTCAATTCCTCATCTTCTATCCGATCGTGTGAAGCCAAGAAAGTTCTGATCTGCTTTGCCGAGATTTTCTTCACCTCTCTAATAAAGTCGCGAAGTCTACAATAGGAAGATCCAGGCCGACTGTTTGTAGATATGATAAAGATTCATTATTTGTATTTCTACATACGCTCTATTTCATTCTTGTAGGAGAATTTTCTCCGAGTGTAGGAGCCTTTGTCTCCGAGTTTGTAGGAAGTTTCATCTTCTGAGTGTAGATCCATTTTGTGGATCGAGTTTGTAGGAACTTTGTTCCGAGGCGTAGGATTGGTTTTCAATCCGAGATAGTGGAGTAGCCGAGTCTAGTTTATTGCTAGATCGGTGAGGGAAAGTGGATGTACCCAAGATTGGGGAACCACTATAAATCTTGCTTCGTCTGTGATTGATTGGTAGATAGTTCTGTGCTTAGATCTAAATTTTTATTCCGCAAAAAGACACATATCTCACCTATTCACCCCCTCTAGGTGATTTAGGTAGGCAACTAAACACTTTCAATTACTATCAGAGCGAGGTTGATCAATAATAGGTTAACACCTTGATCAGATCTGATTAGTTGTCTTTTGAGATCTACCAAACATGGACAAGGCTAAAGATTTTGCCAAACTTCCTTTGTGCACCAAGAACAACTTTCACATGTGGAAAGGGAGAATCAAATTTTTCATGGAAGCTGTGGATCCGAGGATCTTCATGATAGTTGAAGAAGGTCCTTATATTCCCATGACAATCTCCATAATAGATCCAACTAATAATGTTCCGAAGAAATTAATGGATCTAGACAAAGACGAGATTGCACTTTTATCCTTAGATAAGAATTCCAAAAACATAATAGTAAGTGCAGTCGATGACTCCATGCTGCAAAACTTAATCCACTGCCAGTCTGCAAAGGAGATGTGGCAGTCTTTAGTTACCTTGATGGAAGGTACAGAAGAATTCAGGGATGATAGAAGATCCCTTCTAAATCAAAAGTATGAAGCTTTCTGACAAGGAAACAAGGACACCATTGCTGACACATTTGAGAATTTCTTCAAGATAGTAAATGGCCAAAGGGTCTATGACAGAGTCTTCACAAATGGAGAATTGAATGACAAATTCTTGAGATCCCTAAGTAAGGAATGGGATAACAAGGTCTGTGCCATCACAGAGTTTGGAAAACTAGCCGAGACAGACCCATAGAATCTCTTCAGGGAGCTTATGTCATATGAGCTTCAACTCAATACCAGAAAGGCTGAAGAAGAGAAGAGCAGATCTGCATCTAAAGAGAAGTCTGTTGCTTTAAAGGCAGATGAAAGTGAGGGTTAGATCTATTATACTCTAGCGGGGGGGGGGGGGGGGGGGGTGTGAATAGAGTATATTTAAAATTTGTTAGGTCCCTATAAAGGTGTTGTTACAGCTTTTGCTGTAAATTGAAAAGGTGCAGTAATTAAGAAACTGGAAAATAGAAAATAGTAAACCTAATCACAGCCACACATCAAGAACAAAAAGAAAAAAAGGCAACCAGACGACACAAGAAATTTATAGTGGTTCCCCAAATCTGGGTAGTCCACTCTTCTACCACCCTTGGTAGGAATCCACTCAGGTTTTTGGTCAGGTGCCTAACACCAATGAGTTTTGATCAGGTGACCAAAAACCAACTCAAGTCTTTTGGTTAGGAGACTTACAACCAGGAATCACTTTTGAAGGGAGATGACAACCCTTTATACAGGAGGGGGTGAGGGAGTGATTTTGTCTTCTCTTTCTCAATAAAGTGAGAAGACTTAAGTGGATTGATGTTTAGCAAAAGCTCCCCCTGAAATATTGAATGGTTCAGGAAGATTTGGAAACTTTGCTGTAGGGTGATAGGTTTTCAATCAGTGTTCTTGACAAGCAGTGATGTAGGAGCTTCTTGACTGATTTGATATCTGATGTCCTTGGAAGTCCTGAAGAGAATATTGAAGAAGTAGACTCTTGATATTGTATGATTGTTCTTCTTCTTCTGAATGAAGATCACTGCCTGTCACTGTGAGCTTCAGTATATATTTTTGTATGAAGCTTTTCTGTTGCTGTATTAATTCTTGCAGTCAGTCTATGTGTGTGTGTCTCTGTTTTTCTGACTGAGTATGTTCTTCTAACTTCTGATTGTCGATCTTCTTTTCTTCTATAACTTTTCAAAAATTTGAATCATCGGTAATTAATGCTGACGCCATGAGAATAATCGGCATTGAATCATTTCCTTAACTGTCCCATGAAAAATCGGCTAATAATATTCCTAAAGAAGACCGTAATCAATGCTCCTTCTAACGGATACATTAAGAGAATGTAGAACATTAATTACTTGGGAATTTCCGCATTAGAATGGGGACAGAAAGCCAGAAATGGCTATGTCTGGAGTCGTCGAACGAATAACAGAATTCGTCGAGCTGAGTTACTAGTTCGTCGAACTGAGATTTTGTATTCGTCGACCAAACAGCTTCTGTTAGTCGAGCTGAAAACTTCACTACTGTCTGTTGCCAATTTTCTGTCTGAAGTTCGTCGAGCTGACAATTACATTCGTCGACTGGAGTTCAGCAACAATTCTAGACTTAGTCAAGTATTTTGTGTTGACTGATATTTTCTGTGTCAATATGAATCTTCTGGTGTCGACACAGGTGGGTGTCGACTGATTAGTCTTGGTGTCGACACAATTCTTCTGGTGTCGACATAAGTAGGTGTCGACTGATTATTCTTGGTGTCGACACAAGCTTTCTGGTGTCGACATAGTTGGTGTCGACACAAATCTTCTGGTTCCAGAATTCGTCGAGTAGAGTACTGAGTTCGTCAACCTGAGAAGTTGACTTCGTCGGCCTGAGAAGTTGACTTCGTCGACCTGAGATCTTTTAACAAAAGGTTGTTGTGAACTCGTGGTCCAAGTTCGTCGAGCTCAGAATCTTGTTCGTCGACCAAAGTCTGAAGTTGGACTTAGAATAATCTGGAGTTATCCTGACTTTAGTTTGTTGAAGTATCCCAATTTTCGTCAACCAGAGAATGAAGATCGTCGAGCTCAGCTCAGAGAAATATCTCAAGATCATCGAGGTGAGAATGTCTTTCGTCGACCTGAGTTCGACGAATGTCAAACTCATTTTTACTTAGTCTTGAAATCTTCTAAGTCTTGAGTCTCTGATAGTCTTGTTGATAGCTGGTCCATCTGATGTTGACTCTAAGGACTTGGCCTAGACTCTAGGACACAACTTTAACCCTGGCTATACATGTTGGGTCACATCATAAGTTAGTGAACCTAGCCCAAATCAACTAGGGATCCAACCACAGATACCTCTAAGAAGTCAAAGGTTGTTCCTCCTGCTCCAGCACAAGAAGTGAGTGAAGAAGAAACTTCGGAGCCAAGCACCTCAGGATCTGAGCTATCTGAAGGAGAGTTCTCACTACTCTCACGTCAGTTCAAGAAATTCTTGAACAAAAAGAAGCACTTGAAAAGCATGGATGCCTCTTATAGAAGATCACGACATGATGGTTATCGTCAAAGAAAAGGCTCAAGTAGCCATGACAGGTATACTCCTAAACAGAATAAACATATTTCTACTGACATTATTTGTTATTGCTGACTGCCCCCATAAGAAGAAGGAGGGTGGAAGAAGAGAGGAAAAGAAGTCCCCATACAATAAGAAGAGGATAGAGAAAAGCCTAATAGCCAAAAAGGGCAAGACTTTTAGTGACTCCGACTCATCAGAGTCGAGTGAAGAAGAAGAAGCCTACTTTGGGCTTATGGCTTAGACAGATGATGAACAAGAGCCCCAATTCACTGGGAAGGTAAACTCTCACACTCCTCTTTCAGAATCTGGAGCTTCTGAGCATGATCGTGAGGATAGCTCTTCTGACGATGAGTCTGAGCTCATGGCTCAGTACAAGGAGTTGATCATGGCTTACGATAAATGTCGCCGAGTCATGAAAACTCAGGCTAAAGAGATAAAGTCTCTACAAGCTGAAGAGAGCATCTTCAGAGAAGAAGTCGCCAAGACTAACTCACTCAAAGAGAACTTCAATAATGCTATTGAAGAATACAACAAGGCTCTTGAGCACCTTGACCTAAAAGAGAAAATCATCAAAGAGTTGGAAGAACAACTCGCCGCTGAAAAGAAACTTGTTGAAAGTTTCTCGGAGCCTAAGACTATTCTTTCATTCGTCGCTGAATTCTCATCTAAGGCCAAGGGTGCTGGATTAGGCCATGAAGAAGCTCCTAGCAAATCTTCTATTGAAAGTGCAGTTAAAATTGAAATACTCTAGAGGGGGGGGGGGTGAATAGAGTATGGTGCTTAAAAAATTTTTACAACAATTGTTGTATTCTGAGTGAACAGGGAAGCAACTATAAAATCTAATCACAAAATAACCTACAACAGAAATTAATCACAGATCCTAACTAATCACAAAACAATCACAGCCAGAAACAAAGATAAAGACAAGCAAGCCAGAAGACACAAGGAGCTATAGTGTTTCCCCTAAACTTGGGTACATCCACTCTTCTACCACCCTAGGTAGGAATCCACTGCAGGATGAGTTGATCAGGTGTACTGGGCACCAATGAGCTTTTGATAAGGTGCTCAAAAACTAAATCAGATTTTTTGATCAGGTGTCTTGCCACCAATGAGCTTTTGATAAGGTGCTCAAAAACCAAGCACAAACTTTTGAAGGGAGTTTGAAAAAACCTTTACAGAGATGGGGATGAGAGAGTTATGGAAGTCTTCTCTTTCTCAAAACAGCTGAGAAGACTAAGTGGATTTGATGTTGTCAAAGCTCCCCCTGAGTTCTTGAGATGTTCAGGAAATGAAGCTTTACTGTAGGGTGATAGGCCTTCAGAAGTTGATCTCCAGCAAGTGATAATTCCAGCAACAGCTGAAATGTTAGGTGTCTGGAGTCATTGAATTATGTTGGCCTTGAACACTTGAATCACAAGAGATCTGAAGGTTTCAGAAGGCTGATCTCCTTGGATGCGTGTTCTTGAGTGAATTCTTTTAGCTCTTTCTCTTGTGAACGGTTGATGTTGAGAAAGATGTTGTTCCAGAGAATATTGTTTCTTGTTCTTCTTGTCTGTACTGTCTATTCTGATCTGTATTAGAGAGATTCAAAAAATCTTTTGTTTTATTCCCTGGTTCTGAATAGAAAATCATCCTCTGTCAAGAATAGCCATTGGCCTAACATTAATTGCATCCTTAATTGCAAATGTCTTCTGGGGGAAAGTCCAAAGAAACATTCCTTGATAATCCCTTGAGACTTGGTCCAGAATAAATGAAAACGGCTAGAAAATCTTCTGAATTAATTGCTGAATAACTCCTTAACTTTTCTGAATTTGAATCTTGAAAAATCCTTTAACTCATCAGAAAAACGTCGAACTGAGCTCTGCTATCGTCGAACTGAGCTCAGTGATTTGGACTTAGATAACAACAGAGATCGTCGATCTGAGCTCAACTATCGTCGAACTGTGCTCAGAGATAGAGAATCAATACTGAGTCAAGATCGTCGAACTGAGCTCGCAGATCGTCGAATGGAGTGCGATGATTTGTTGAAGTTGAGCTCAGCGATCGTCGAATGGAGTTCGACGATCCGCCAAAGTTGAGCTAGACGATCGTCAATTGGAGTTCGACGATTCGTCGTACTGAGATCGACGATATGACTTAGTCCCCGAACTGAAAATCCTTGGTCTTGAGGGCAGCTTCCAAACCTAACTAGTAACCCTTATACTCAATTCTATTTGACCTTTAGATCTATACAGGAGGTCAAAAACAGGTTTCCTAAAGACATAGTGATCCTGACCCAAATTAGTAATATGCTGTTCCAACAATCTCCCCCTATTTGGGTTAGGATTACTATTTACAGAACTTGGAAAAATTAAATAACAACATATAAAGCAACAATGTAGAAATGCAATAAGAAGGGCATAGCAGAATCACAGATATATATTATCCCAGACAGAATTCAGAATTCAGAATGATTGTCACCTTACATAATTATTCTTTCTCCTTGCTCTTTATAAGTTTGATTTCTCTGTTAGGATTGAGAGCTTCTTTCTTTGACCTTCTGTCATCTGCTGCACCTTAAAATGTTTGCTGTTTGGGCCTTGGAACTACAGCTTCAGGATGCAGCTCCATATATCTATCAGAGTCAAAGAATTTGCTTGAGCCATATCTTTCCAATTCTTTCTTTCTTTGTTCAGACAAAGTAGTAATGTTTGAAGAATCTCTGCCTTGCCCTTTAGCTTTCTTAATTTGATCCAGTGCAGCAAGCTCTTTCATCCTGGCAGTCCAAGCAGTTGGGTTGTTTTCAGGATCCTCAAAGGGCACTGGTGGCTCATATCTATTGTGTGGATTATCCTGAGGAGGTCTGGAGGAGACTATTTCTTTTAACTTGTAGGGAAAAGGACCTGATGTTGTGTCTGATGAGGTTTGTCCTTCCCTGGAGTAAGCATGTTGCCTTGAATAACCTTTTGAATAAACTTGGAATTCCCTCTAGTTTCCTCTGTAACTTCCTCTTCTTGACTGAGAACCTCTGGACTGGCCTCCCATATAATAAGATCTTGCATGAGGCTGATAGGGGGTTTGGCTTTTGGCAGAAGGTTGAGCAGCTGAGCTTCCACCTGCACCTGCATCAGGAGGAGGTGGTTGAGGAGGATGCGGATGATGAAATTGAGAAGATCCTTTCTCATACTTCCTCTTCTTCTTCATAGCTTTAAGTTGGTTCTTTGAGTATTGCATCCAATGCTCAGTTATGGGGCAGTCATGAAGAATGTAATATGGAATGTCATTAGTGTCCTTTACTTTGGCTGGAGGTACTCTTTTCATGGCTTTGCTCCTTGCCTTTCTCTTCCTGGTAATAGTGGCAGAGGAGTCATCAGAATCAGTCCTGAATTCATCACTCTCAGAACTTTGCTCATCATATAGAGCATCAATCTTTTTCATGTATTTTTTCTGAAGTTGAGTTGGAGCAGATGAAACAGCAGTGGTTGGAGCAGCAGCAGATACAGCACTAGTAGCAATAGAAGTTGAAGCAGTAGCAGTAGTAACAACAGATACAGAAGTTGTAGGAGCAGCACTCTTAGAAGATGTAACAGTAGTAATATTAGCAGCAGTAATAACAGTAGTAGTTGGGGCAGCAACAGTTTCAGATAGAACACTTTCAGATACAACAATATCAGAAATAACAGCAGGAATATCATTAGCAAAAACAAGAGGCTCAAAGTCACGTGGCTCTGTCATCTGCATATCCTTAGAGATTAACTCATTAGCAGTATCAACAATAACATCAGTAGCAATAGAAACATCAACAATATCAGCAGCAGGAGGGGCAACAGCATCAGAGGAAACAGACAGCTCAGCAGTGAAAACTGTATTTATGAATGAATGAATAATGCTGATGTCACAGCTAGAGAAGGGCACAATGGCCTTGGACAAATCCTCTGATGGCTGGAGTGCAACTGTCTCTGGAAGACAACTGAAATAAGCTGAATCAAACACTGATAGTAAGGACCTGATGTCCATTGGGAAGACTGCAACTGGAGGTGGAACTGGAGCTTGAGGAACAACAGCAGCAGCAGCAACAACTGAAGAAACAGCAGGCAAGCTAACTTCATAAGGCATCTCCCCCTGCCTGGATTCAGAGAGTGCTGGATCAAGGCACACTGATGAAGGGATTGCCTGAGGTAATAAGGAGGATAGCCTGGCGGAAAGAGCTGCCACTAACTGAAGTAATGGAGCCAAGGAGGTCTCCAATAGAAGAGATAGCCTGGGGGCTAGCAGTTCATATAACTACTCAGCTAGGGCTGGAAGATCTACATGCTCAACAGGAATGTGAGCAGAGGTAGAGACTGGAGGTGGAGCAACAGGTGATGGTGGTGGAGAGCTAGTGGATGGTAGGAGTGATGGTTGAGGTGATGGTATAGTGGAGATGGAAGACAGTGGGATGGAGATAGAGGGTGTGAAGGTGGGTTGATCAATAATTTCTTGTAGAAGCTGTTGGTAAGAGGTAGATGAGGAGGGTAGCTCAGGAGGAGAGGAGGGTGAGTCATCCATGAAGGAATCATCAAGAAGATTGAAGGATGGAATGGTGGATGATGTTTCAATGTCTGGTGGAGGGTAGGAATATAATGGATGGAAGATTTCTTCTGTGACTGGTAGAGTTGGAATTGGAGATGGTATTGATGTTGGAGAAGGGCTGGAGATGATGATTGTGGATGGAGTTTGAATGGTGGATGGAACTGGAGGAGATGGAATTGGAGTAGGAGGAGAGGCAGCAGCAGGCAAGTCATCTGCAGGGGCAGAGACTTGAGGGGAAGTGATTGTTACAGTCCTGGTGCCTGAAGGTGTGCTTGTAGAGGGCCTGCTGGGCTTGATGATCTGCCTGTCCCATTTACCAAATAGGGCACAGGACAATCTCTTTGAAGCATTAATATGTATCCCAGATGATACAAGTAGAGTAGGGCAACTGTTCTGAAGAAAGAGCCCTAGGATCCTCCCAAAATTCACAAAGTTCTTGTTTATTTTCTTTTTAATTAGGTCAAAGAAGACCTCTCCCCAGTTTAACTGTTTCTTGTCCACTATGGCTCCCATCAAGCACAGCTGATACCTAGAGATAGTATCATGTGCTGAATGCTTGGCCAGCAAAACCTTTCCTACTACATCTGCCAAAAACCTATATTCCACAGCTAGGTTCTTCTTCAGCAACTTGCTGGGGTTAGCCTCAGAGTGACCCATTCTTGGAAGCAGATCAGCAAATTCCTCTCCAGACAGATCAGCAGAATCTCTACTAGAACTTAGCTCAAAAACTTCTGTCAGAATGTTTGTAGTCAAGGGTACCTGGGTTCCAGAAATTGAACCAACTATAGTGTTTTGATCCTGGTTGTGGGCAGTGTAGACCCACTCCTTGATCTCATCAATAGGCAGCTTGATCCTGGTGGTCATGATGGTAGCAAGTTTCTGCTCTTTGAAGAGTTCCAAAATATCTTGAAAGACTTGATCAGTAGTGCTGAAAGATTCCATGTCAATGTCAAATCTGGCATCGAATTTCATTGCGGCAAGCACATCAACAGAAACGACCATGGTTACCTGCAAAAATCAACAAACAAAACGACCAAGTGTAGAAATGTTTGGAGGGAAAGAGAGTTTTTGCAGAGAAATCGAAAGCGCAAAAGGAGAACGACGGCGAAAAATGAATTTTATATTAGGGTTCGACGTAGAAAAGGAAAGATCGTTGAACTCAGTTCGACGATCGGGGCTTCTAAAGGAATCTGAAGAGTCTTCAATATCGTCGATCTCCGTTCGACGATATTGGAGAGCGTCGAGCTCTGTTCGACGATCGTTCAGAGAACAAAATCGTCGAGCGCCGTTCGACGATCGTTGACCGGAAGAGATAGTTCAGACTATCTGAGAAGCGCTGAACTCAGGTCGACGATTTCGGAAATCGTCGATCTCTGTTTGACGATCTGGGGGAAAATCATCAAGCGTAGTTCAGAGACCAGAAAGAGACTCTAGACACTAACAAAATCAAGATGTTTTCCTAGTTTTGGTCAATTTTTAAAATTTTAAAATCTTGGATATTATTTTAGATCTCCTCCATCTAACATTCCTAACTGATTTAGGAAGAAGGTGTTTTTTTTCATCCAAGGGTTTGGTGAAAATATCTTGAAAGTGCAGCTAGATCTGATATACTCTAGAGGGGGGTGAATAGAGTATATGGTGCTTTGAAACTTTTTACAACAATTGTTGTAATAAGAGTGAGCAGGGAAGCAGTAAAATATCTAATCACAGAACTAAACTAAACAAAAGCTAATCACAGAAAAATCAAGGCCAGAAACAAAAATGAAAACAAGCAAAACCAAAAGACACATGGAAATATAGTGGTTCCCCTAAACTTGGGTACATCCACTCTTCTACCACCCTAGGTAGGAATCCACTGCAGGATGAGTTGATCAGGTATCCTGGGCACCAATAAGCTTTTGATAAGGTGCTCAAAAACCAAAGCATATTTTTGATTAGGTGTCTTGCCACCAATGAGCTTTTGACAAGGTGCTCAAAAACCAAGCTCAAACTTTTGAAGGGAGTTTGAGAAACCCTTTACAGAGAGGTGGTGAGAGAGTGATGGAAGTCTTCTATTTCTCAAACAACTGAGAAGACTATGTGGATTGTTGATGTCAAAGCTCCCCCTGAATCCTTGAGCTCTTCAGGAAGAAAAGCTTTGCTGAGGGTGATATGCCTTCAAATATTGAACTCCAGCAATAGATGATTTCAGCAATAGCTGAAATGTTGAATATCTGGAGTCTTGAAAAATATGTTGGCCTTGAACACTTTGAAAACTAAAGAGATCTGAAGATTTGAAAGAGCTTGATCTCCTTGGATGTGTGTTCTTGAGAAATCTTTGAGACAGAATATTTTTGAATGTATCTCTGTAATCTGCGTTCTATGAGTGATTCAAAAATTCTATCTTTTATTCTCTGGTACAGAATAGAATAACATTCTCTGTCAAGAATAGCCGTTAGCCTGCATTAATTACATCCTTAATTGCAAAATCTCTTCTGGAGGAAAGTCCACAGAAATATTCCTTGAAAAATCCCTTGAAACTTGGTCCAGAAATGAATGAAAACGGCTAGGAAATCTCTGAATTAATTGCAGAATAACTCCTTAACAGATTTGAATTTGAATCTAGAAACATCCTTGAAGTTATCTGAAATCGTCGAACTGAGCTCTGCTATCGTCGAGCTGAGCTCAGCGATCTGGAAATATACAACAGCAAAGTATCGTCGATCTGAGCTCAAAGATCGTCGACCTGAGCTCAGAGATAAAGATCCAAAGCAGAGTCAAAATCGTCGACCTGAGCTCACCGATCGTCGAACTCAGTTCGACGATATAATGAGGTTGAGCTCAGCGATCGTCGAATGGAGTTCGACGATCTGTCGAAGTTAAGCTAGACGATCGTCGATCGGAGTTCGACGAATCGTCGTGCTGAGCTCGACGATATGACTTAGTCTCCAAACAAAAATCTTGGTCTTCAGGGCAGCTTCCAAACCTAGACTTCTAACCCTTAGACTCAATTCTAATTGACCTATTAAACTATACAGGAGGTCAAGCATTTGATTCCTAGAGACATAGTGATCCTGACCCAAATTAGTAATAGGGTGTTCCAACAATCTCCCCCTATTTGGGTTAGGATTACTATTTACAGACTTTGGAAGAATTTAAATATCAACATACAATCAGCAAAACAGAAACACAACAAGCCAGACATTGCAGAACAACAGAAATATATAGCATCCAGATAATCAGAAATCAGAGAATGTCACCTTACAATATCATTTCTTTTCCTTGCCCTTAACCATTTTAATCTCTCTGTTAGGATTGAGGGCTTCCTTCTTTGATCTGGTATCATCTGCTGCACCTAAAGATGTTTGCTGTTTAAGCCTGGGAACCACTGCTTCAGGATGTAATTCCATATACCTGTCAGCATCAAAGAATTTACTTGAAGCATATCTTTCTAGCTCTTTCTGTCTCTGTTCAGACATTGTTGAAATGTTGGAAGAATCTATTCCTTGCTCTCTAGCCTTTTTAATTTGAACCAGTGCAGCTAGTTCCTTCATTCTTGCAGTCCAGGCAGCAGGATTGTTCTCAGGATCCTCAAAAGGTACAAGAGGCTCATATCTGTTAGAGGGATTGTCTTGAGGAGGCCTGGCAGACACAGTTTCTTTCAGCTTATAAGGGAAAGAACCAGATGTTGTATCAGAAGAAATTTGTCCTCCCCTAGAATATGGGTGCTGCCTGGAGTAACCTTTGGAGTAGACTTGAATATCTCTTTGATTACCTCTATATCCTCCTCTCCTAGAATGAGATCCCCTGGATTGGCTTCCCCTATTGTAAGATCTGACATGAGGCTGATAGGGAGCCTGACTTCTGGCTGGGGGTTGAGTTGCAGAGCTTCCACCTGCACCTGCATCAGGAGGAGGTGGTGGAGGAGGATGAGAGTGCTGGAATTGGGATGAACCCTTCTCATATTTTCTTTTCTTCTTCATTGCCTTCAGCTGGTTCTTGGAGTATTGCATCCAGTGCTCAGTAATAGGGCAGTCATGAAGGATGTAATATGGGATATCATTGTTATCCTTAACTTTGGTAGGAGGTACTCTCTTCATTGCTTTGCTCCTTGCCTTTCTTTTCCTGGCAATGGTAGCAGAAGAGTCATCAGAGTCTGTTTTAAATTCATCAGTTTCAGAACTCTGGTCATCATAGAGAGCATCTATTTTCTTCATCAAGTCCTTCTTGAGCTGAACAGAAGCAGATGAGGCAGAGGTTGTAGCAGCAGGTGTTGAGGTAGTAACAACAGAAACAACAGTAGATATTGAAGGTGTTGCACTAGGAGTAGAAGCAGAAACAATAGCAGTAACAGATACTGGAGAGGTGACAACAGCAACAACTCCACTAACAACAGCAGAAACAGAAGGAATATCATCAAGGACTGTAGAAGGCTCAAATTCAGGTGCCTCTATCATAAGAATGTCCTTGGAAATTGGTTCATCAGAAACAACAGGAACTTCAGCAGTAGTAAAGGCAATAATATCAGAAGCAACAATAATATTTTCTTCAGAAGAAGCAGCAGCATCAACATTTTCAGCAGCAGCATACACTGAATTTACAAAGGAGGTGATAATGCTAGGGTCACAACAAGAAAATGGCACAAGTGCCTTGGATAAATCTTCTGGAGGCTGGACAGCATTGACCTCTGGCAGACAGCTGAAGTATGTAGAATCAAAAACTGATAGCAAAGACCTGAGGTCTATTGCAAGGACTGCAGTAGGAGGAACTTGTGCTTGAGGCACAGCAATAGCAGCAAGAAGAGGAGCTGAAGAAGCAGTACTAACAGCAGCAGCAGCAGACAGACTCACAGAAGCAGTCACAGAAGCAGCAGCAGCAACAATATGAAGACTCTCTTCATATGGCATCTCCCCCTGCCTAGATGCAGACATCTCTGGATCAAGGCACACTACTATAGGTTCTTCCTGAGGGAAGAGGGAAGAGAGCCTGGCAGAGAGGGCTGCCACTGACAGGTGTAGTGGAGCCAAGGAGGTCTCAAACAGCAGAGAGAGCCTGGGGGCAAGCAGCTCATACAGCCTGTCAGCAAGGGCTGGGAGGTCTACTTGCTCAAGGGCTGAAGCAGAGGTAGAAGATATAGGAGCTGCTGAGGGTTCTGGTAGTGGAGAGCTGGTGAATGGTGGAAGGGATGGCTGAGGTGTGGGTAGGGTGGATATGGAGGACAGGGGAATGGAGATGGATGGGGTGAATGTTGGTTGGTCTATGATTTGGTGGATAAGGGCTTGAAATGAGGTGGAGGAAGAGGGTAACTCAGGAGGAGATGATGGGGAATCATCCATAAAGGAATCATCAAGTAGGGTGAAGG
Organism: Platanthera guangdongensis; assembly: GCA_039583875.1. Lineage (NCBI taxonomy): Eukaryota > Viridiplantae > Streptophyta > Magnoliopsida > Asparagales > Orchidaceae > Platanthera > Platanthera guangdongensis. The sequence goes on along the minus strand of CM077162.1, from coordinate 117,382,159 downwards.
ATGGAATGGAGGGTGATGAGGTGACATCTGGTGGAGGGTAGAAGAATAGTGGATGGAATTGATCTTCTGGTGGTGGAAGAATAGGTGCTGGAGATGGTGTGGATGTTGGAGAAGGGCTGGATATGATGATGGTGGATGAAGCTGGAATGGTAGATGGTAGGGGAAGGGATGGAATTGGAGGAGGAGGAGCAGAGGCAACAATAGCAGCAAGGTCATCTGTAGGGTCAGAGACCTGTGGAGGAGTGACTCTTAGAGTCCTTGTGCCTGAAGGAGTACTGGAGGAGGTCCTGCTAGGCTTGCTGATTTGTCTGTCCCACTTTCCAAAGAGGGCACAAGACAATCTCTTGGAGGCATTGATATGAACTCCAGAGGAGACCAGCAGGGCAGGGCACCTGTGCTGCAGAAACACTCCAATGATTCTCCCAAAGTTAACAAAACTTTTGTTGATTTTCTTTTTGATGAGCTCAAAGAAAACCTCTCCCCAATTCAGATTCTTCTTATCTACAAGAGCTCCCATGAGGCAGAGCTGATACCTTGAAATTGTATCATGGGCAGAGTGCTTTGCCAGTAGCACCTTCCCAACAACATCTGCCATGAACCTATATTCTACAGACAGGTTCCTTTTGAAGAGCTTGCTAGGGTTTCCCTCTGAGTGACCCATTCTGGCAAGCAGTTCAGAATACTCATCTCCAGATAAATCAGCAGAATCTTCTCCATTCCTCAACTCAAAAACTTCTGATAAAATTGTTGGGGTCAAGGGTACCTGAGTTCCAGCTATAGACCCAATAATGGTAGAGTTATCTTGATTATGGGCAGTATAAACCCACTCCTTTATCTCATCAGAAGCCAGCTTGATCCTGGTGGTCATTATTGCTGTCAGATTCTGGTCTTTGAACAATCCCAAAATATCTTGAAAAATCTGGTCAGTCGTGATGAATGATTCTATATCAATATCAAAACTAGCATCAAACTTCATTGCAGCAAGAACAGCAACTGACACAGCCATGGGTACCTGCAGAAATTCAACAAACAAAATGACCAAGTGTAGAACTGTTTGGAGGGAAAGAAAATTCTTGCAGAGAAATCGAAAGCGCAAAAGAGAACGACGGCGAAAAAAGAGTTTTATATTAGGGTTCGACGCAGAATTGGAAAGATCGTTGAACTTAGTTCAACGATCGGGGCTACTAAAGGAATCTGAAGAGTCTTCAACATCGTCGATCTCCGTTCGACGATATTGGAGAGCGTCGAGCTCCGTTCGACGATCGTGCAGAGAACAAAATCGTCGAGCGCCGTTCGACGATCATTGACCGGAAGATATAGTTCAGACTATCTGAGAAACGCTGAACTCAGTTCGATGATTTTTGGAAATCGTCGATCTCCGTTCGACGATCTTGGGGCAAATCGTCGAGCGCAGTTCAGAGATCAGAAAAATTCTAGACACTAAGAGAAATCAGAATGTTTGCCTAGTCTTGGTCAATTTTTAAGCTTTCAAAATCTTAGATATTATTTAAGGCTTCCTCCATCTAACATTCCTAACTGATTTAGGAAGAAGGTGTGTTTCTTTTCATCTAATGGCTTGGTGAAAATATCTCCCCTTTGTAAATCAGTTGGGATATATTGTAGTTAAATTTTATTCTTTTCAACATTATCCCTTAAGAAATGATGCCTAATCTCTATGTGTTTTGTCCTACTATGGAGGACTGGATTTTGAGCTATAGAGATAGCACTAGTGTTATCACAAAAGATTTTAGACTTCTCTAAGTTGTAGCCATAGTCTAGGAGTTGGTTTTGAATCCACAAGATTTGTGAACAACAACTGCCTGCAGCCATATATTCAGCTTCAGCCGTTGAAGTTGACACAAATGTTTATTTCTTACAAAACCAAGAGACAAGTCTGTCACCAAGGAACTGACAAGTTCCACTGGTGCTTTTCCTGTCAATTCTGCATCCAGCATAGTCAGCATCAGAGAATCCAGTTAAATCAAATGCTGAATCTTTTGGATACCAGAAACCTAGATTTGGACAACTTTTAACATACCTAAGAATCCTCTTCACTAGTGTTAGGTGTGACTCTCTAGGGCTTACTTGGAACCTAGCACACATACATGTAGCAAACATTATATCTGGTCTACTAGCTGTAAGATATAGTAAAGAGCCAATCATTGCTCTATATGTTGTCTGATCAACATGTTTCCCATGTTCATCAGCATCCAATACAACATTAGTAGGCATGGGTGTTTTCATACAAGATGCTTCAGACATACCAAATTTTTTAACCAATTCATTTGCATACTTGGTTTGAGAAATGAAGATGCCTTCAGCATGTTGTTTGACTTGCAATACTGGGAAGAAGGATAGCTCACCCATGCTACTCATCTCAAATTTAGAATGCATTAGGTTGGAAAACCTTCTGCACAATTTGGAGTCAGTAGAACCTAAAATAATATCGTCTACATAAATTTGTACTAGTAGGGTATGGGACTTATGGGTTCTAATGAAAAAAGTTTGGTCTACTCTACCCCTTATAAAACCATTTTCCAAAAGAAAGCATGCTAGGGTCTCATACCATGCTCTAGGAGCTTGTTTGAGACCATATAATGCTTTATTCAATCTAAAAACATAATCAGGAAAAGTTGGAGAGATAAAATCTGGAGGTTGTCTGACATAAACTTCCTCTTTGATGTCTCCATTTAGGAATGCACTTTTGACATCCATCTGATAGACCTTGAAGCCTTTGTGTGCTGCATAAGCTAGAAATATTCTGATGGCTTCTAATCTTGCAACAGGTGCAAAAGTCTGGTCGTAGTCTATTCCTTCTTCTTGAGAGTATCCCTGAGCAACTAGCCTTGCCTTGTTCCTTATAATTACTCCTTGATCATCCAACTTGTTTCTGAATACCCATTTTGTTCCAACAATGGAGTGATCCTTTGGCCTTGACACTAGTTCCCATACTTTGTTTCTCTCAAATTAATGCAACTCCTCTTGCATTGCAATGATCCAGTGTGGATCTTGCTCTGCATCTTGAATGGACTGAGGTTCAATTTGAGATAGGAAGCAGGTGTGCAACAGGTTTTGGTTGACCTGATTTCTGGTTTGCACACCAGCTGAGATGTCTCCAATTATTTGGGTAATTGGATGGTCTCTTGATGTTACTAAATCAACAGGGGGTGTTGATTGTTCACCAACCTGTGTTGTTGTTTCCTCTTGTGGTACAACAACTGGCTCTTCAAGTTGTTCTTCAATATGTTGAGCATTTTCTTCATCTCCACTGCTTTCATCCTCTTGAGTAACCTGTAACTTGTTCAAGTCTTTAACTAGAGAATGTTTCTGCAAAGGTTCTATGGTAGAAGAAGTCTTCTACTTGAAAGACATGTTAGTTTCATCAAATGAAATGTGAACAGATTCCTCAATTTTTAAAGATGATTTATTATACACCCTATAAGCCTTGCTGATCATGGAGTATCCCAGAAACACTCCTTCATCAGCTTTAGCTTGAAATTTTGCTAAATATTTCTTGTCATTGTTATGAATGTAGCAAATACAACCAAAGACTCTAAAATAGTCAACTTTAGGTTTCTTCCCTTTGAGTAGTTCATAGGGAGTCTTTCCCTATAGTTTATGTATCAGACTTCTGTTCAGCACATAGTTGGAGGTGTTCACTGCCTCTGCCCAAAAGGATAGAGGTAGATGAGCATCTGACAACAATGTAGTGGCAGATTCAATAAGGGTTCTGTTTTTCCTTTCAGCTACCCCATTTTGTTGAGGAGTTCTAGGAGCTGAGAAAGTATGCCTGATCCCTTCACTCTGACAGAACTCTTGCATAAGAAGAGAATCAAACTCTGTCCCATGATCACTTCTGATCAGGGCAATGTGAGTATTGAACTCAATCTGTATACATTTGAATCACTCTTATTAAGTGACTTAAAGCTGTTTTTAGTTTGCTTGCCTAATTGACAAGCCCTGCAGAGTCCTTCCTTCTTGTAGGGGCCAGAAGGTAGTCCTCTAACAAGGTTGTCTTTGGATAGCCTAGCAATAGTTATAAGGTTTAGGTGTCCTAGTCTCTTATGCCATAAAATATTTGGTCTACAGACAGAATTAAACAAGCAGATATCTACATCAGTTGAAAGAAAATCTACTAGGTAGATGTTACCTTTTCTTTTACCTGTCAACACAGTTGTGTTGTCCTCTGACTTGATTTTGCATAAGGCTTTGCTGAATGTCACCTGGTAGCCTTCATCACACAGCTAACTGATGCTAATTAGGTTGTGCTTCAGTCCTTCCACATAAGCTACCTTCTTGAAAGTTACTGATCCAATTTGGACTGCACCATATCCTTTAGTCTGTCCAAAGTTTGAATCACCAAAAATAACTTTGGGTCCAAGCTTGACTCTGAAGGCTGTGAGGTTGTCCTTGTTCCCTGTCATGTGATTAGAGCACCCACTATCCAAATACCATTGCTGGTTAGATGTTGGATAGGTCTTCACCTGCACATAAGACAATTCATTTGTTTTTGACCCAGTTTACCTTGGGCCTAGGTTGATAACCTCTAAATTCTGAAATGAAAGACATCCCAGGTTGACTCTTATATCCTTCAGGATGATATCTCCTTGGAGGTATAATCCATTCAGTATAAGGGTTAAAGATTTGGGATGAAGGACCCTTAGGATTCAATTTTGATTTGCCTTTGAAAAATTTTCCAGAGGTCTGACCTCTGTTCGACGATCTTGGAGCTGCGTTCGACGATCTTGGGTCAGATCGTCGAGCTCCGTTCGACGGTCGACTATGGCTGAGGTCAGGTATTTGAGATCGTCGACCTGCGTTCGACGACTTTGGCTGAGATCGTCGATCTGCGTTTGGCGATCGTCGATCTTCATTCGGCGATCGTCGATCTCGGTTCGACGATTTCTGCAGGGACTTCGTTTTCTGAGGCAGATCAGAATTTTTCCTAGCAACCTCTACAACTCCCTTTCCTTTGTCAGAAATGAATTTGATTGGAGTTGTTAGAACTATGGGTTGGCTGGATGAAGCACCCAAGCATAGTGTACTATTGAATCTGGAGTTCACTGTGCTTGTGATGTCCATCAGCTTGATGCTTCTCCCATTAAGGGATTCTTCAAGCTTTTTGGCCTCAGAGAGCTCACTTTTCAGTGAAGCTATCTGTTCCCTACAGCACTCCAACTCCTGAGAGAGTTTGAGGTTTTTTGACTTTAAAGTATTGTGTTCAGATAATTGATTTCTGAGAGAGATAATTTCTTTCTCAGACTTTAGCAGGTCTAAACACAGTGCTTTAAATTCAGATTTAAAATCCTCTGAACTAAAATCAAAAGAACCAATTACCTGATCTTCTTCAGGTTGAGTCTCTGAGTCTAACTCTGACTCCTCTTCTTCTGAATTATGCTGTGAGGCATTGATTGCCATCATGCAAAACTCCTTTTCTTCTGCATCATCCTCATCATCACTGGAGCTGGATGAGGCTTCTGACTCTTCTTCAGTCTCACTCCAAGATTCAGCAACAAACCCTTTTCTTGTATGTTTGTTTTTTCTTGATGAGGGTTTGCCATTGCCATTCCTTTTGGAGTCTTTCTCCTTTCTTCTTTCTTTTCTGTCCCTTCTGTCCTTGTTCTTATTCTCTGGACAGTCAGGAACTATGTGCCCTGGTTTCCTGCAACCAAAGCAAATAATGTCTTTATTATTACTAATGGACTTGTCATACCTTGGCTTATCCTGCTCCTTGTATGATCTTCTTCTGAAGTCCTTTCTGGCCATTTTGTAAAATCTTTTGGCCAGCAGACTGAGTAGTTCATCATTGCCTGTGGCTTTGTCTTCAGGCAGATCTTCAGTTGCCTTGAAGGCTATGGTCTTCTCTTTTCTTGTGGCTGGTGAAGCAGCCTTCAGTTCTTCCTCTCTATTCTTGATGAGTAGCTCATAAGATTTGAGCTTACCCAACAGAGCTTCAGTGGTGATCTCATTCAGACTTCTGGCATCCTTAATTGGCCAGATTCTTGAATCCCAAGTGCTGGGGAAGCACATTAGGATCTTGTCATTAAGTTCAGTTAGAGAGATCTCTTTGTCCAATGTCCTGAGTTCACTAACAATTAGACTTAGCCTGTTGTACATGTCTCACACTGACTCAGTCTCTCTCTTCTTGAAATTCTCATATTGAGAGATGAGATGAGATCTCCTATCCTTTCTCTCATCAGCTGAGCCTGAGACTATTTTTGAGAGTTTGTCCCAAATTTCTTTTGCTGAATTGCATTCAGCCACCTTTTGAAATATGTCATCAGACATTGTCTGGGCCAAGATGTTCATAGCCTTGGCATCAGCTACCTTCCATCTCTTGATATCAGCATCTGTTCCTGATGGAGGTGGAACAACATTTGTACTTGTATTCTCTGGGGGTCTTGGACATACTGTCAAAACAGAGTTAAAGATATCTTCGTCAATAGAATTCATGTAAAGTCTGATCCTTGCTTTCCAAAGTGCAAACTTGGATAGATTGCACACTGGAGGTCTGGTGCTAGCATAATCTTTGTTTTGTGCCATGATTTGTGAAAACAAAATCTAATAATAGAATACAAAAGAAAACAGATCTAAAATGGGATCTTTGGGTTCAGGTGTTAGCCTGTACAACCAATCAGGTATGGTATGTTTAACCAACCTGCCTCTGATACCAATTGAAAGTGCAGCTAGATCTGATATACTCTAGAGGGGGGTGAATAGAGTATATGGTGCTTTGAAACTTTTTACAACAATTGTTGTAATAAGAGTGAGCAGGGAAGCAGTAAAATATCTAATCACAGAACTAAACTAAACAAAAGCTAATCACAGAAAAATCAAGGCCAGAAACAAAAATGAAAACAAGCAAAACCAGAAGACACAAGGAAATATAGTGGTTCCCCTAAACTTGGGTACATCCACTCTTCTACCACCCTAGGTAGGAATCCACTGCAGGATGAGTTGATCAGGTGTCCTGGGCACCGATGAGCTTTTGATAAGGTGCTCAAAAACCAAAGCAGATTTTTTGATTAGGTGTCTTGCCACCAATGAGCTTTTGACAAGATGCTCAAAAACCAAGCTCAAACTTTTGAAGGGAGTTTGAGAAACCCTTTACAGAGAGGTGGTGAGAGAGTAATGGAAGTCTTCTCTTTCTCAAACAACTGAGAAGACTATGTGGATTGTTGATGTCAAAGCTCCCCCTGAATCCTTGAGATCTTCAGGAAGAAAAGCTTTGCTGAGGGTGATAGGCCTTCAAAGATTGAACTCCAGCAATAGATGATTTCAGCAATAGCTGAAATGTTGAATATCTGGAGTCTTGAAAAATATGTTGGCCTTGAACACTTTGAAAACTAAAGAGATCTGAAGATTTGAAAGAGCTTGATCTCCTTGGATGTGTGTTCTTGAGAAATCTTTGAGACAGAATATTTTTGAATGTATCTCTATAATCTGTGTTCTATGAGTGATTCAAAAATTCTGTCTTTTATTCTCTGGTATAGAATAGAATAACATTCTCTGTCAAGAATAGCCGTTAGCCTGCATTAATTGTATCCTTAATTGCAAAATATCTTCTAGAGGATAGTCCACAGAAATATTCCTTGAAAAATCCCTTGAAACTTGGTCCAGAAATGAATGAAAACGGCTAGGAAATCTCTGAATTAATTGCAGAATAACTCCTTAACAGATTTGAATTTGAATCTAGAAACATCCTTAAAGTTATCTGAAATCGTCGAACTGAGTTCTTCTATCGTCGAGCTGAGCTCAGCGATCTGGAAATATACAGCAGCAAAGTATTGTCGATCTGAGCTCAAAGATCGTCGACCTGAGCTCAGAGATAAAGATCCAAAGCAGAGTCAAAATCGTCGACCTGAGCTCACCGATCGTCGAACTGAGTTCGACGATATAATGAGGTTGAGCTCAGCGATCGTCGAATGGAGTTCGACGATCTGTCGAAGTTGAGCTAGACGATCGTCGATCGGAGTTCGACGAATCGTCATGCTGAGCTCGACGATATGACTTAGTCTCCAAACAAAACTCTTGGCCTTCAGGGCAGCTTCCAAACTTAGACTTCTAACCCTTAGACTCAATTCTAATTTACCTATTAAGCTATACAGGAGGTCAAGCATTTGATTCCTAGAGACATAGTGATCCTGACCCAAATTAGTAATAGGGTGTTCCAACATATCTCCCCTTTGTAAATCAGTTGGGATATATTGCAGTTCAATTTTATTCTTGTCAACATTATCCCTTAAAAAGTGATGCCTAATCTCTATGTATTTTGTCCTACTATGGAGGACTAGATTTTGAGCTATAGAAATAGCACTGGTGTTATCACAAAAGATTTTTGACTTCTCTAAGTTGTAGCCATAATCTAGGAGTTGGTTTTGAATCCACAAGATTTGTGAACAACAACTGCCTGCAGCCATATATTCAGCTTCAGCAGTTGAGGTTGACACAGAAGTTTGTTTCTTACAAAACCAAGTGACAAGTCTGTCACCAAGGAACTGACAAGTTCCACTGGTGCTTTTCCTGTCAATTCTGCATCCAGCATAATCAGCATCAGAAAATCCAGTTAAATCAAATGCTGAATCTTTTGGATACCAGAGACCTAGATTTGGACAACTTTTAACATACCTGAGAATCTTCTTTACTAGTGTTAGGTGTGACTCTTTAGGGCTTACTTGGAACCTAGCACATATACATGTAACAAACATTATATCTGGTCTACTAGATGTAAGGTACAGTAAAGAGCCAATCATTGCTCTATATGTTGTCTGATCAACAGGTTTTCCATGTTCATCAGCATCCAATACAGCATTGGTAGGCATGGGTGTTTTCATGCAAGATGCTTCAGACATGCCAAATTTCTTGACCAATTCATTTGCATACTTGGTTTGAGAAATAAAGATGCCTTCAGCATGTTGTTTGACTTGTAATCCTAGAAAGAAGGATAGCTCACCCATGCTACTCATTTCAAATTTAGAATGCATTAGGTTGGAGAACCTTCTGCACAATTGTGAATCAGTAGAACCAAAAATAATATCATCTACATAAATCTGTACTAGTAGGGTATGGGACTTATGGGTTCTAATGAAAAGAGTTTGGTCTACTCTACCTCTTATAAATCCATTTTCTAAAAGGAAGCACTAGGGTCTCATAACATGCTCTAGGAGCTTGCTTGAGACCATATAATGGTTTGTTCAACCTAAAAACATAATCAGGATAGGTTGGAGAGATAAAACCTGGAGGTTGTCTGACATATACTTCTTCTTTGATGTCTCCATTTAGAAATGCACTTTTGACATCCATCTGATATACCTTGAAGCCTTTATGTACAGCATAAGCTAAAAAGATTTTGATGGCTTCCAATCTTGCAACTGGTGCAAAAGTCTGGTCATAGTCTATGCCTTCTTCTTGAGAGTATCCTTGTGCAACTAGCCTTGCCTTGTTCCTTACAATTACTCCTTGATCATCCAGTTTGTTTCTGAACACCCACTTTGTTCCAACAATGGAGTGATCCTTGGGCTTTGGCACTAGTTCCCAAACTTTGTTCCTTTCTAATTGATACAACTCTTCTTGCATTGCAATGATCCAGTGTGGATCTTGCTCTGCATCTTGAATGGACTGAGGTTCAATTTGAGACAGGAAGCAAGTGTGCAACTGGTTTTGGTTGACCTGATTTCTGGTTTGCACACCAGCTGAGATGTCTCCAATTATTTGGGAAATTGGATGGTCTCTTGATGTTACTAAATCAACAGAGAGTGTTGATTGTTCACCAAACTGTGTTGTTGTTTCCTCTTGTGGTACAACAACTGGCTCTTCAAGTTGTTTCTCTTCAGTATATTGAATGCTTTCTTCATCTTCACTACTTTCATCTTTTTGAGTAACCTGTAACTTGTTCAAGTCTTCAACAAGAGAATGTTCCTGCAAATGTTCTATGGTAGACGTGTTCTTCTCCTTGAAAGACATGTTAGATTCATCAAATGATTTATGAACAGATTCTTCAATTTTAAGAGATGATTTATTATAAACCCTATAAGCCTTACTGATCATGGAGTATCCCAGAAACACTCCTTCATCAGCTTTAGCTTGAAATTTTGCTAAATATCTCTTGTCATTATTATGTATATAACAAATACAACCAAAAACTCTAAGGTAATCAACTTTAGGTTTCTGCCCTTTGAGTAATTCATAGGGAGTCTTTCCCTTTAGTTTATGTATCAAACTTCTATTCAACACATAGTTGGAGGTGTTCACTGCCTCTGCCCAAAAGGATAGAGGAAGGTGAGCATCTGACAACAATGTAATGGAAGATTCAATAAGGGTTCTTTTTTTCCTTTCAGCTACACCATTTTGTTGAGGAGTTCTAGGAGCTGAGAAAGTATGCCTGATCCCTTCACTCTGACAGAACTCTTGCATAAGAAGAGAATCAAACTCTGTCTCATGATCACTTCTGATCAGGGCAATGTGAGTATTGAACTCAATCTGTATACATTTGAGAAACTCTGTCAAACACTTAAAGTTATCGGACTTCTTCCTCAGAAAGAACACCCATGTGAATCTAGAGAAGTCATCTACAACTACTAAGGTGTAAGATTTCCCTCCTAGGCTTGGTACTGTAATGGGTCCAAAAAGATCCATGCGTAACAGATACAATATTCTAGGTGAATCACTCTTATTAAGTGACTTAAAACTATTTTTAGTTTGCTTGCCTAATTGAAAAGCCCTGCAGAGTCCTTCCTTCTTGTAGGGGCCAGAAGGTAGTCCTCTAACAAGGTTGTCCTTGGATAGCCTAGCAATAGTTCTAAGGTTTAAGTGTCCTAGTCTCTTATGCCATAAAATATTAGGTCTACAGACAGAATTGAAGAGGCAAATATCTACATCTGTTGAGAGAAAATCTACTAGATAGATGTTACCTTTCCTTTTACCTGTCAACACAGTTGTGTTGTCCTCTAACTTGATCTTGCATAATGTTTTGCTGAAAGTCACCTGGTAGCCTTCATCACATAGCTGACTGATGCTTATCAAATTATGCTTCAGTCCTTCCACATAAGCTACCTTTTTGAATGTCACTGTTCCAATTTGGACTGCACCATATCCTTTAGTTTGTCCAAAGTTTGAATCACCAAAAATAACTTTGGGTCCAAGCTTGGCTTTATAGGATGTGAGGTTGTCCTTGTTTCCTGTCATGTGCTTAGAGCACCCACTATCCAAGTACCATTGCTGGTTTGATGTTGGATAGGTTTTCACCTGCACATAAAATAATTCATTTGTTTTTGACCCAGTTTACATTGGGCCTAGGTTGATAACCTTTAAACTCAGAAATAAAAGACATCCCAGGTTGACTCTTATAACCTTCAGGATGATATCTCCTTGGAGGTATTATCCATTCAATATAAGGGTTAAAGATTTGGGATATAGGACCCCTAGGATTGGATTTTGATTTGCCCTTGAAGGAATTTCCAGAGCTCTGATCTCTGTTCGACGATCGTGGAGCTGCGTTCGACGATCTTGGGTCAGATCGTCGAGCTCCGTTCGACGGTCGATTGTGGCAGAGTTCAAGAACTTGAGATCGTCGACCTGAATTCGATGATTTTGCCTGAGATCGTCGATCTGCGTTCGGCAATCGTCGAGCTCCGTTCGACGATTTCTGCTGGAACTTTGTTTTCTTGGGCAGATCAGAATTTTTCCTAGCTACCTCTACAACTCCCTTTCCTTTATCAGAAATGAACTTGATTGGGGTTGTTCGAACTATAGGTTGGCTGGATGAAGCACCCAAGCACAGTGTACTATTAAATCTGGAGTTCACTGTGCTTGTGATGTCCATCAGCTTGATACTTCTCCCATTAAGGGATTCTTCAAGCTTCTTGGCCTCAGATAGCTCACTTTTCAGAGAAGCTATCTTCTCCCTACAGCACTCCAACTCCTTAAAGAGTTTTAGGTTTTCTGACTTCAAGATATTATGTTCAGATAAATGATTTCTGAGAGAGATAATTTGTTTCTCAGATTTTAGTAAGTCTAAACATAATGCTTTAAACTCATATTTAAAGTCCTCTGAATTGAAATCAAATGAACTAATTACCTGGTCTTCTTCAAGTTGAGTATCTGAGTCTGACTCTGACTCTTCTTCATCCGAATTATGTTGTGAGGCATTGATTGCCATCATGCAATACTCCTTCTCTTCTACATCATCTTCATCATCACTGGAGCTGGATGAGGCTTCTGATTCCTCTTCAGTTTCACTCCAGGATTCAGCAACAAATCCCTTTATTGTGTGTTTGTTTTTGCTTGAGGAGGGTTTGCCATTGCCATTCCTCTTGAAGTCTTTCTCCTTTCTTCTTTCTTTCTTGTCCCTTCTGTCCTTGTTTTTGTTTTCTGGACAGTCAGGTACAATGTGCCCTGGTTTCCTGCAACCAAAGCAGACAATTTCCTTATTATTTGACTTATCATACCTTGGCTTATCATGCTCCTTGTATGATCTCTTTCTGAAGTCCTTTCTGGCCATCTTGTAGAATATTTTAGCCAATAGACTGAGCAGCTCATCATTGTCTGTGACTTTGTCTTCAGGCCGATCTTCAGTTGCTTTGAAGGCTATTGTCTTCTCTTTTCTTATGGCTGGTGAAGCAGTCTTCTGCTCTTCTTCTCTATTTTTGATTAGCAGCTCATAAGATTTGAGCTTGCCCAAAAGAGCTTCTGTGGTGATCTCATTCAAACTTCTGGCATCTTTGATTGGCCAGATCCTTGAGTCCCAAGTGCTTGGGAAGCACATTAGGATTTTGTCATTAAGTTCAGTTAGTGAGATCTCTTTATCCAAGGTCTTGAGTTCATTAACTATCAGACCGAGTCTATTGTACATATCTCCAACTGATTCAGCTTCTCCCTTCTTGAAATTCTCATATTGAGATATGAGGTGGGATCTCCTGTCCTTTCTTTCATCAGCTGATCCTGACACTATTTTAGTGAGCTTATCCCGAATTTACTTTGTTGAATTACATTCGGCCACCTTTTGAAAGATGTCATCAGACATGATCTGGGATAAGATATTCATAGCCTTTGCATCAGCTACCTTCCATTTCTTGATATCAGCATCTGTTCCTGATGGAGGTGGAACAACATTTGTACTTGAGTTCTCTGGAGGTCTTGGGCAAACTGTCAAAACAGAATTAAAAATATCCTCGTCAATAGAATTCATGTATAATCTAATCCTTGCTTTCCAAAGTGCAAACTTGGATAGATTGCACACTGGAGGTCTGGTGCTAGCATAATCTTTGTTTTGGGACATGATTTGTGAAAACAAAATCTAATAATAAACTCAAAAGAAAACAGATCTAACTAGGAATCTTTGGGTTCAGGTGTTAGCCTGTGCAACCACCAAGGTGTGGTATGTTTAACCAACCTCGCTTTGATACCAATTGAAAGTGCAGCTAGATCTGAAATACTCTAGAGGGGGGGGGGGGTGAATAGAGTATGGTGCTTAAAAATGTTTTACAACAATTGTTGTATTCTGAGTGAACAGGGAAGCAACTATAAAATCTAATCACAAAATAACCTACAACAGAAATTAATCACAGATCCTAACTAATCACAAAACAATCACAGCCAGAAACAAAGATAAAGACAAGCAAGCCAGAAGACACAAGGAGCTATAGTGGTTCCCCTAAACTTGGGTACATCCTCTCTTCTACCACCCTAGGTAGGAATCCACTACAGGATGAGTTGATCAGGTATCCTGGGCACCAATGAGCTTTTGATAAGGTGCTCAAAAACCAAATCAGAGTTTTTGATCAGGTGTCTTGCCACCAATGAGCTTTTGATAAGGTGCTCAAAAACCAAGCACAAACTTTTGAAGGGAGTTTGAAAAACCCTTTATAGAGATGGGGATGAGAGAGTTATGGAAGTCTTCTCTTTCTCAAAGCAGCTGAGAAGACTAAGTGGATTTGATGTTGTCAAAGCTCCCCCTGAGTTCTTGAGATGTTCAGGAAATGAAGCTTTGCTGTAGGGTGATAGGCCTTCAGAAGTTGATCTCCAGCAAGTGATAATTCCAGCAACAGCTGAAATGTTAGGTGTCTGGAGTCGTTGAATTATGTTGGCCTTGAACACTTGAATCACAAGAGATCTGAAGGTTTCAGAAGGTTGATCTCCTTGGATGCGTGTTCTTGAGTGAATTCTTTTAGCTCTTTCTCTTGTGAACAATTGATGTTGAGAAAGATGTTGTTCCAGAGAATATTGTTTCTTGTTCTTCTTGTCTATGTTGTCTATTCTGATCTGTGTTAGAGAGATTCAAAAAATCTTTTGTTTTATTCCCTGGTTCTGAATAGAAAATCATCCTCTGTCAAGAATAATCGTTGGCCTGACATTAATTGTATCCTTAATTGCAAATGTCTTCTGGGGGAAAGTCCAAAGAAACATTCCTTGATAATCCCTTGAGACTTGGTCTAGAATAAATGAAAACGGCTAGAAAATCTTCTGAATTAATTGCTGAATAACTTCTTAACTGTTCTGAATTTGAATCTTCAAAAATCCTTTAACTCATCAGAAAAACGTCGAACTGAGCTCTGCTATAGTCGAACTGAGCTCAGCGATTTGGACTTACACAGCAACAGAGATCGTCGATCTGAGCTCAACAATCATCGAATTGAGCTCAGAGATAGAGAATCAATACTGAGTCAAGATCGTCGAACTGAGCTCGCAGATCGTCGAATGGAGTTCGACGATTTGTTGAAGTTGAGCTCAGCGATCGTCGAATGGAGTTCGACGATCCATCGAAGTTGAGCTAGACGATCGTCGATTGGAGTTTGACGATTCGTCGTACTGAGCTCGACGATATGACTTAGTCTCCAAACTGAAAATCCATTGTCTTGAGGGCAGCTTCCAAACCTAACTACTAACCCTTAAACTCAATTCTAATTGAACTTTAGGTCTATACAGGAGGTCAAAAATAGGTTTCCTAAAAATATAGTGATCCTGACCCAAATTAGTAATAGGGTGTTATAACAAAGAAGCTCCTAGCAAATCTTCTAGGAGGAATAAGGCTCAAAGAAAGAATAAGGCCGCCAAGAAGGCCTCAGCCAAAGAGAAGGGGAAAGCCCCTCAAGACCAGACTTCATTCAAGAAAGTCATATTTCCAAATAATGAGTTTGATCTTGACTCATCCTACGGTCACTTGACCAGGCCTACCTATGTAGAGCCAAAGTCTCCCTACCAAGGATGGACTTGCCCTAGAAACTTTGGTGAGAGTGTCTTTAAGGCACCTTATAAAGAAGTCATTCTTCAGATCTATGGCCCTTTTAATCATGGTCATAACTTCAAGAAAGCATCAAAGGCAAAGTCCGTTGTGGAAAAGCCAATAAAGGAGAAGAAATCATATGATTTCCATCATCAAGAAGCTTCTTCTTGCAAGAATGTTGTCCCTGCTAGACCACAACTTCAAAAGGTCAAGCAGGAGAACATAAGACAAAGATACAACAGATTTGACTGTTGGTGTTGTGGCAGAATTGGTCACTTTGCCATCGATTGCTGGTTTAATCCCTGTAATGCAACAACTCCTCATGTTCGAAATATGAGAAAGACCGCTCATAATGCTAACACTCGTAGGGTGAGTGTTCTAACCTGAGACAAAAGACCCAAACGTATTTGGGTTCCTAAGGCAAACTGACTATGATTGTAGGTATGTCCAAAGGCCACCAAAACCCCAATCTAGTATTTGGACAGTGAATGCTCTCGGCATATGACTGGGACAAGAAGCCTACTTCATAATTACTCTCCAGTCATGAATAGACCAAAGGTCATCTTTAGAGGTTTAGACCGAGGAATCACAAAATGCTATGGTATGATCACTAACGGTAGTGTATCCTTCTCAGATGTAGCTTATGTTGAAGGATTTGAACACAATCTCAAAAGCATAATCCAACTCTGTGATAAAAGATACATAGTTGAGTTTCATGCTAATAAGTGCTTGATAAAATCCGTTGACAATATGGAAACGATTCTATCCGGCACTCGAAGCAGAAACATATTTTGTTTGAATTTTATTTGTATAGACTCTTTTGCACCAGAGTGATTTTTAGCAAAAGATAGTGTGTCTCTTGGTGACCAATGTCACAAGAGACTATCACATATTAATTCCAAAACAATCAATAAATTATTTTCAATGAATTTAGTACGTGATGCCCCAAATGTCAAGTATGTCAAAGATAGACCTTATCATGCATGTGTAAAAGGCAAGCAAATAAGGGCTGCCTTTAAAAGCATTATCTACAAAGATTCTAATAGATGCTTACATCTACTGCATATGAACTTGTTTGGTTCACTGCAAAATAGAAGTTTGGGAGGTAAAAATTATACGTTAGTAATTGTTGATGATTACTTGAGCTTTGCATGTGTGTTCTTTCTGAAACACAAGTCAGATACCTTCGACATCTCTACTAATTTTATCAGGCAAGTCCAAAATGAGTACAACTGCTCCATAGTCAAAATCAGAAGTGACAATGGATCAGAGTTCAAGTCTGGGGCCATAATAGAATTCTGTGAAAGCTAGGTATCTTTCATGAGTTTTCCTCTCCTCGTACTCTACAATAGAACTGAGTGGCTGAGAGAAGGAATAGAACACTCATAGAGGCCTGCAGGACTATGTTGAGTGATGCTTCACTTTCGGAATACTTTTGGGCTAAAGCCATCAACACTGCATGCCACGTGCAAAATCGAGCACTCATAAACAAAAATCACGATAAGACACCTTACGAACTTTTAAAGGGTAGGAAACCAACTGTCTTATATTTTAGAATTTTTGGTTGTAAGTGCTTCGTGCTTAACAATGGCAAGTATCATACTACCAAGTTTAGCGAAAAGAGTTTTGACGGTATTTTCTTAGGATATAGTAGCCATAGTGATGAGTCCACTTTATATACCTATTTTCGGACTCATCTGGGCTAGTTTTCACTCGTTTGCACTTCACTTTTAGTTCATTATCATATATATTTCATCCTGTCTTTATTTCCATAGGAAGTGCACATTTATGCCCGTGGTTGTGTATTTTGTTATTCTTTTAGTCTGTACTCCTTTTTGTTATTGTCTGGAATGTCTGCACAGATTAGTGATTGGTTTCTCCTTTCGGTACAGGGGTCGTGTGCGTGTTCCGGGATGGTTGTGAAACAGGAATACTGTGCACGATCATGAGATCTACTGCGCACGACCACTGGTCGTGCGCCCTCGATCGTGCGCACTACTCTTCGTTTTCCAGAATCAGCCTGGGGTAAGCGCACGACCACTGGACATATTGCGCACGACCACCGGTCGTGCGCCACTGATCGTGTGCATTGATTCCTCATTTTTGGAGTCCTGTCTGGGTAATCGCACGATCATTGGACTTAGTGCGCATTATCCCAGTTCTTCTTCCTATTATTCCATGCCAGTGCGCAGTAGCACAGGACATAGTGCCCACGACCACTGGTCGTGCGCCTGTGATCGTGCTCATTGTTCATTTCTGCTTTTATATAAATAGTGCAGGTCTCGTCCTAATCCAAGAGCCGCACGAAGATCCGCTGATCGGCCATTTCCTCCGCCGTTTTCCGCCTTCTCCGCCGTTCCCCTTCATCTTCCACCCTAGGGAGGTGCTCCGGGCAAGCTTTCACCGCCAAATCCGAGACGGAGCTTCCTCTCGGCCTTCTCCTTCATCCATGAGCTTCAAGTAGGGTTTAACGCCATAGCCATCAAACAAAGGAAAGCTAGCAAACTTCGTCCGCTATCGTGAGACGAAGAAGAAGGGCCATTGGAAGGTGGTGACAACCCTTCTCTATCCCGGACGCAGTTGAGGACCGAGCTTGGACGCGGAATGACAACCCGACGATTCCAACCGTGAATCCTCAGCAAGACTTCGGATTCGGTCGATCTCTTATCTTGTTCTTACTTTATTGTTGAATATTGGTGTTTAACTTTATTTATATTGATGAAGTATGCTTAGTTTGTAAACGTTGTGTACAATTATGTCTATGTGACTGTATGTTTTCGTTATATTTACTTGAGTTGCGCCATATCCCATCCACCATCCATCCACCCTTGCCGCACTAGCAACTGCTAGTGGCGTGCGTAGCGAAGAGGTGCTTACGACCCTCATTCCGCCGTTCTAACCACCTCATCCGCGAGCCTACTCTTCCTTCCGCCTAGCGATTCGGCGCATAGCGGCCCGACTAGTCTTCCATCCCGCCTGGCGAAGCATCGCATAGCGGCGTTGCATAGGAGTAGTTGTTAACCTTTTATTTTCTGTTTCCGCAACATCAACCCCCCCCCCCCCTTAGTTATCTCCGACCTGAGGACTTCAATCTCAAGTCCTCCTCGAAATTAACTCCACCTTACTGTGTTCCTTGTGAGATCGATACTTGGGAAAACCCCCATTTTATATTACTTGTGCGACCGGTTCACTGCCATGATCTTATAGCATCAAGTTTTTGGCACCGTTGCCGTGGAAGACAATCGTGTGAGTTTTTGGAGAGGGAGACGGGAGATTGCTTTCCTTTTCCTTTGTAAATCGCTTTTGTTTTGTTCTATTTCTGTTTTGCCTTCCTTTCTATTGTTTGTTTAGGCAATTGTAGCAATATATTGTTGGATTTAGTAATTTGCACAATTTATTTTGAATTTGCTGTTTCGACACCATGTGGGGATATTCGTATGCCCAATGTCGTTGGTGTGGGAAGCCTTCCCACGCTAGTCATGAATGCCCTACGAGAGATATTGAGCATAAGCCTCAGCGCACAATGCATGAGATGCTGTATTCGTACAGCCTTTCGAACACTGTGCCCCGAGCTTATGGTCAATCGTCCTCGCCGCATACACCGTTCTCCTATTCCTCTCTGGCCCACAAGGACCGCAGCGTAATGGGAGAAAGTGTTTGTATTGTCATAGAATAGATCATGTCCTGAAGGATTGTGTCGAGTACCTCCGTGTTATGGAAGAGGATGATGAGCCGGACATCCGGATCATCCCGACTCCTACCCTTGGTGGCACACCTTCATCATCTGGTTATGTGTCCCTGTCACCTTCATTTGTTGATGGGAATGATATGGACACAACCACCAGATGTGTGACTGATCTAGGCTTCGACATGGCTGAGCCCATCTCTCCTGTGCATACATCTCCAAGAGTGGAGCCGATTCTTTGTGAGAAACCTGCGCTTGACTTTTATCCAAGCAAAGTTCTTCCGCCTTTTGTGCATTCTACTTCAGTTGCCTCTGGTGACATTTTCGACGATGCAAAACAAGTTGAGGCTTGTGATACATGGGTTGTTTCCACTCCCATGGAGGAGTACAACTTTCTTGGTGTCAAGGATTCTCCCTTGATACTAAAGGAGGAAGTCCAAGTCTTGGTGGAGGCCTCTATGGATACGGCCGAGCCTTGTAGCATTGTCGAGATTACTGACGATATTTTTCTACCTCAGCCTTTGGGGAGTGAAACCGGGATCATTCCCACGAATATTTCTTTATGTTCTTCGTCTCTTTTATTTCTTGACCAACCTTCTTTTCTGAGCCTGTGCAGGTTGAATCTCCACGGGTAAGTTGGGTTGACGTTGAGCCTTGCGCTCAGGCTGTCGACGAGTGCATCCTCTTGTGTGAGGAGGTTCCTACCTCCTTCACAGTGGAAGCCCCTGCCGTCACCTTCTCCCCCAACAAACATTTGGTGGACGAAACCTTGCTAGGCAAGGATGTTTTTTGTGGTGAGAAGAGTGAGGACCAGCGCTCCTTCTCTTCTTACTTCCTATTTCCTCTACCTGTGTTGGGCATGTATTATTATTTAGGTAGAGGGGTAACTGCTCTAATACTGTATCGGTACCCGTTACCGAAACGGATATTGGAACAGTTACCTGTGCACTTTTTATTTCATAGGCCCATTAGATAGAACTGTTTAGAATTTAATAAGTCGTGCTGGGATGACAATAACCCCAGTACTTATCTTTCATTTTCTGCATTTTATTTTTCATGCATAGTTTGTTTTAGTATTTATTTGTATTTTGTATAGTTTTCTTTTGTTTTTGCGGAGCTCACCCATGCAGGTATTCTTTGCAAATTGCATTGACAGGGTTCTGATTCTTCGTATGGCGGACCTGCTTCGGTTTTTCACGCGTCTTCTGGTATGCTTACTAGCTGAGCATTGGGTAACCTCTCCCCTTGTTTCTATCTGATTTTAATTTCTATCTCATGTACTGTATTGCTTAGCTTAAGTCTGAGGGAGAGCCATTATTTGTTACCTATTGCACGTGCACATCTCATGTGCATACTGGAAGCTTTTATAGTTTTATTTTGATTAGTTCATTGCATCACACACCACTGCACCCACATGAGCGCGTGCTTAGCTATTTGTGTGCCGCGAGTTAAACTCATTTCTTCGTTAGATTTGGGAAAATTATGGTGCTGGCTTAGGATTGTGAGACGGAGTAAAATGTTGGCCTTGTTGTGTTCCTAGTCAACTTCTCTCGTCTCGTGTAGAAATTCGAGTAGATTTAATTTTTCTGTATGTTTTTAGTTTTATATTTTTCTAATTGCGTAAATACTTTTTATTCTACTCAAAAGTTGGTGAATCCGGTGTGAATCCGACGGTAGATTAGGGACGGCCGTTAGGTTCGTATTGCTCGAGTCGGGAGGACGGATAGTCTTTCTCGTTGGCTAAGAACTTGCCCCTAGCTACTCTCGAAGCATGGGTACATGGTTAGTCAAGTGCGTGCGTGATGTGGGCCGTCACTTTGTCTTGTTTGAGCCTTGTACCATTCCCGACATCTAACCGTTGCTATCCCCGTTGAGCCTGTCCCTTCCTTTGAAATCCCTTTGCCTCGCTACCATAGCCATATAGCGTTTCCTACTCGCACATCTGAATGTGATCGCTCGGTTAGTTTGTTTTGTTGTAGTTTATATCCGTTTTGTGTGGGCAGTTTTGTTGATGTTTGTGCAGCTTGTCGTGTTGCCGTGTTTTCCTATTTTGTTTTGGCTATTTGGATAAAAGAAAAAAAAAGGGAAAAGAAAAAAAACAAAAAAAAAATATGATAGTAAATAAAAAGAAAATTCCCAATGTGGAATAAAAAAAAAAAGAAATGTATTTGTATATCTATTATTGCTGAGTTGTGCAATGTGGTTGAGTTGTGTTCGTTATGGGCTTGTGCGCACCGTCAAAAGTCCAGGTCTGGTGATGCGTCGCACGTGTTTGTCCATTGAGTTTAGCTGTGTACGTTTTCGGGCGATCTTATTTTGGGTGTGCGTGTCCGTCTTGTTTACCTTTATATACCCCGCCTTCACCTAAGCCTATATTATACTCCAAGTCCTACGGATTCGTGCTTGAGTCTAACTAGTGCCGTGGAGAGAGTGTGAAAGGGCAAGCATATGGTCACCGACATTGGTGGATTCCTTTGGAGGTTATCCGGAGACCCGATCTTCGGCAATGCTCGCCTAGCGATTAGTCTACTTTCTCCCGACGCGTGACCGAATGATTCACCGTGATTCTATTTTTGAGTAATAATAAAATTTTGATACGCATTGTGAAAAGTATAAACTATTTTGTATACTTAGAAATTTCTTCTATAATATTTTTACGCGCGTGAGCATGCGACTTCGCATGGTACTTCGTTTCACAATTTCTTTGTTAACTAGTATTTTTCCCTATCTGCTTAGATTTTGTTTACTCGGGACGCGCAAACAGTTAAGTCTGGGGGTGTGATGAGTCCACTTTATATACCTATTTTCGGACTCATCTGGGCTAGTGTTCACTCGTTTGCATTTCACTTTTAGTTCATTATCATATATATTTCATCCTGTCTTTATTTCCATAGTGTTGGGTATTGTATCCACAATTACCTGGATTTGAGGAAGCCACCTGTCAAGCTAAGATGAATTCACAATGTATTTGATAAAATATTTCAAGTTGTGCTTGCAGATATTCCACGCTAAGTGCACACCAATATCAGGGTGCAGTAGGTCAATATACACGGGTCTGCACAACGTAATCCCTCGTTGAGCAGATCAATGTGTTGGCCTACGTGTACTCTCTCTATTGGAGTGCACTTACTTTC
This sequence comes from Platanthera guangdongensis, assembly GCA_039583875.1. NCBI lineage: Eukaryota > Viridiplantae > Streptophyta > Magnoliopsida > Asparagales > Orchidaceae > Platanthera > Platanthera guangdongensis. Next base: position 117,360,120 of record CM077162.1, on the reverse strand, counting down.
AAGTACAGGGCTGTAACTATGCAAGAGCAGACAAGGAGCAAGGATGGGTCAAGGAGCAGCTCTTGGGTGGAAAGACGAAAAATCGTCTAAGTATAAATCGAAGAGCATCACCAAGTGATTCTCGCCGATTCGGCGAGAATCACTAGTGATTCTCGCCGAATCATCGAGAATCATTAGTGATTCTCGCCGACTCTATCCGGCTACCTCAAAGCGGTGCCAAGTAAGATTCGGCGAGAATCACTAGTGATTCTCGCCGAACCCATCGTTGAGCAGATCATGGCCAAGTAATATTCGTCGAGAATCAACAATTGATTCAACGAGAATCATCAAGTGATTCGGCGAGAATCACTAGTGATTCTCGACGAATCGTCGAGAATCACTAACTGATTCTTGCCGATTCGTCGAGAATCACCTTCGATTCTCGCCGATTTTGACTTGGGCATTTTTCTGGAAAAAGCTGGACCGGATTCTGCCGCTGGTACTGTTTTGAACCGGATCTAGGGTTTCTTCTGGTGGGACCCATAACGGTCATAAAAGATTATTTCACTGTATAAATACACGCGTATTTTTGAATAGTACAGCAGCGAAGAATATTTAAAAAAGGCGAGCCGCGACGTGACCTAGATCGCGAGTTCCGCTCCGCCGCCGCCGCCGTCGCCGCTCGTGAGAGTTGTTCGCCGGTCTTGATCGTGGTTTCTTCCAAATCTCCGGTCGACAGAAGCTTAGCCAAGCTTAGAGTCTCACGTGTCTAACCGGAGATCTCTTGTCTCTTGATTTGTAGATTGGGAAAATCTTCCCCATCCGAATCGATCGAGACGATTGATCCTAGTGTGACCGTTGGTAGACCTAGCTAGCTTCGCTACGAAGTTTGGATCTCCAAAGTATAGCAGCCGCACATCGTTGTCGCCGCCGATCCCGTGAACCAAGCCGCCGCCCATCTTGCCGCCGCCGGTTCCGGGGAGATTCTCTCCAAGAGAGATCTAGGGTTGTGGACTCTTCATGGACTTCAAGAACACGTCGTTAACGAAGAGGGACACCTTAGTCTCCAAACGTAGTTTGTATCTCTTGTACATTCTAGTTTATTTTTGTTGTAAAGGAACGTTGGTTCCGAGGTGTAAGGGTTGGGTGCAACCCGTATTGTGGGAGTGTTGACTCCTACGTGTGGAAGGGTTCCTTCCGATAGTGCAAGGATTGGATTTCAATCCTGTTGGTGAAGAGACCGAGTCGTCCCTTGTTGGGAGATAGGTCGAAGGGGGAAAGTGGATGTACCCAAATCGGGGAACCACTATAAATAGCTTGTGTACTCTTTTGTGCTGTGTTGTTTTATTTTCGTGTGCAGGTATAATTTAAATTCCGCAAAAATGCTGCACGTCACCTATTCCCCCCCCCCCCCCCCATAGGTGAAGATAGTTGACACTAGGTGGACTTTCAAGTGATATCAGAGGGAGGTTGCTCATCAAAAAGGTTTACACCTTGAGTAGAATCCTGCCACCAGTGTCAGAATCATGGAGCTAGATCATGAGATATCGCCACTAAGACTCCCCACATGCACAAAGGAGTTTTATCCTGTCTGGTGGATGAGAGTGTCGTATCACTTGGATGCTATCGATCCTCGAGCATCTTTCATCCTAGAAGAGGGTCCTTTTATTCCTATGAAGACCTCCGGCTCTGGAAAGAATATCCAAGTGCCCAAGTGCATTGCTGAGATGTCGGAGACGGAACTTTCATTATTTAATTTGGACAAGAGGATTCGTCAAACTATCATGGATATCTGGTCTTGACCTTGTCGCACTGGATTGGAAAAATGTGGGACGGCTAAATCTATGTGGGTGATGATCTCAGAGCTGATGGGGGGGGGGGGTCAGAGAAAGCTGGAATCAACTGTCAACTAGAGGATGAAGCCTATATGGGGGTGCTCGCCTCTGAAGATGAAGGCAAGGATCAATCTGACAGCATCAGAGCTCCAGTGTCCGTGTCAGAGACTGAAGAGGCCAGTGAGGAAAGCAGCTCTGATGAGGATGACACAACGGTCACTGGATCTAATGACAAGAACACTGAAGAGCAGGTAACATCTTTATCTTGCCCCGTCTCTCTTGAAGTTTCTGAAGACAGGAACTGCTTTCCTTCAGAAAATCCTGATTCTCTGAAGAGAGCCCTTCAGAAAAGCAACCTACTTGTTGAAGAACAAGCTCAGGAGATTGCTCGGCTGAAGATCTTGTTGGTTCTCCAATTGGCATCCAACAAGGTCAAGGACTCTAAAATCTCTGATCTAGAGAGTAGTCTAGAGAATGAGAAAAGGATAGTATCAAACTTTTCCAAGGTTGATGCTATAAAGAGAAAGCAAGAAAATGGGTGGATCTCCCGAATTATCAATTCGTGGAGAAATGGGGAAACGGTATTCCGACCCCCCACTCCAAGCAGGAAGGCTACTCATCATGCCTTCAGGTATGATCACAGGAATAATCGTGGTCACTGCAAGGGTGATCTGTCCTCATGTGGAGACACCCATAGTGCAAGGACCGTCATGGCCACCCATGAGAGAATACCTAAGGCTCATTCTGAGCCCTTTGTATTCTCAGCCACTGCCCCTACTCGGCATGAATAGGCTAGTATCAGCTCTCAGAACTCTTCTCTCCACCCAAGGACACAAGAAAGGGGGGTTAGAAGTCATGCGGTAAGTTCTCAAAGGGCCTCAGGAAGGGGGCTGACTGAAAGGAAGGCACCACCTCCCAGGCCTCATGACGCTCACTGCATGCATTCATTCCACCCTTTCACGTGTCACGGTGGAAGAGGCAGTTCTGGGATCAGATCCAGATCTATCCCGTTTGGACCTAGGCTCATGACTACCTCAGTCACTAGATCAGGTCATAAACGGAGATACAACATTCACGCGTGTTGGTGCTATGGCAAAGTGGGACACTTTGCCATAGACTGTTGGCACAACCCCTCTGTGTCGAGGGCAAGGGCCTATCCACATTTTTTGGGCAGAGGTAGTCTTCCTGACAGGTTTTCTGAGGGAAGGCATTCCAATGGTTATACTAACAAGAACCTAGGACCCAATATGGTTTGGGTTCCTAAGGTAAAGTAACTCTCTTTTGCAGGGTAGTCTAGGTTCCCATAAATATGATGGGAACTAGACAGTAGATGGCTCAAGACTGAATTGGAATAAGCGTCTGGAACAACAGATGTGATATCTACATGGGCATACTCACATTGAGCTCCTGATATGTTTTATCAGAGGGGCTAAATGATAACTCTCGTAATCCCAGGTACTTTTGATCAGTTCCAAGACTTGAGTCGTATTGTATCGACATTTATATATATATATATATATATATATATATATATATATATATATATATATATATATATATATATATATATATATATATATATATATATATATATATTTACACTTATATGTGTGCACATCTAAGGATAGGTTAACACAGTAAACATAAACCATATATACGTCAATGAAGATTTATCGGAAATTTCACTGGTAGATTTGAGAACTAACATCTACCGGCGTAAATCAGTTCGCTAAAAACTAACGAAGATACATCATTGGAAATCTTGACATCAAGAAACGTCGGGAAAAGCCCGGTCCAAACCCTAAATATATTGGCTTTAAGAAATATACATATATTTCCACTTAGACAAACTAGAAACCCGCTTACCCGAAGACTTCCGCCGATCACACAGAAACTGTTAAAATCCCCTTAACTCGTCGATCCTTCCTATTCCCGCCGACCCTTCATATTCCGTAGGAATCCCGCCGAAGGACGCTCTCCGCAGGAAACTTGCCGAATCGACTCTCTCCGCAGGGGAACTCGCCGACTCTTCCTCTTCCGTCGGCATCCCATAAGAATCCCACACCTCGTGAAGAATCTCGTCGATCTCGCCGATTCTTCCTTCCAGGAATTTCTCCGCGGTTCCGATCTCTCCCAGTTTCGATTCTTCCTTCCAGGAATTTCTCCGCGTGCACTCATCGGGTGTCCATTATCTTCAACCAACTAACTCCCGTCTACGCTTTTGGGTAACCACATCCTCACCCTTGCTTGGACTTTATTACTAGTGTCGCTTCCCTTTTGACTTTTGATTAAGCGTAGAGTAGGGCTTCTCTCCCTAGGTTTGCAATGGCTCCAAGGACAACCGCTGGGCTGGTCACTGGATGCGAGCTGGTTCGGACAGGGTTATCTCATGCCTCGGATGAATTCAGGAACATCATCCTTATGCTAGAGGAGGCTGGACTCTCATTCGTACTAGAACACCCCTGTAAAATCCTGGACAAGGAAGTGCTGGAGTTCTTTGCAACCGCAAAACTCCGGAATGACGACTCTCTCATCAAGAGCAGGGTTGCAGGGGCAAAGATCAAGATGTCTGCCAGCAAGCTGACCCACTTCCTGCAGCTATCTAGCTCGGAGCATGAGGATTATCTTGAGGAGGAAGACAAAACCAGGACTCTACTATTCTATGGTCTCGCTCGAGGAACTCGGTCAATAAAGCGAAAGGATATGAATAAAGAAGGGAAACTTATGTCAGACATCGTTGGGAAGGTACTCATATGCAAACCGAGTTCTCATGACCACATCTCTGCGGACATGTTCAAGATCCTGGTGGCTATTGTCTGCAGAAAAGGATTCAACTGGGGGGCATTGCTTTTTGAGAAGATAAAGGACACCCTTAGATCTCCTAGCTTTGGCCGAATCATCAGTCTGTATCTCAATCAGTTGAACGGAGATAAGTATGACATGAGTAAAGGTGTTCCTCTACATTACTTAAAGAAAATGGACTCGAGTGTTTTTGACAGATGGGAGAGGCGTATTGGGCAGGCTGCCGTGGTAGAACAACAAGAAGCATCTCCAGCCGAGGACGGCACTGTAGCTGATTCCTTAGTTATCCCCATTGAAATTCCTGATGCTTTGACTGCAGGAATTGAGGGGGAGCCTCTACCCACTTATGCTGATATCGTATCTGACATCTCCCAGATGGCCAGAGATGCAGTGGCAGATATACAAGAAGAAAGTGAAACTGTGCTGGAGAATGAGGAGGCTCTGAACCTGAACGATCAAGGAGCCGAAGCTAATGTAGAGGAGACTGCTGACGAAGGGTTGGAAGATGATGTTGATGAGAATGATCTCATGGATGATGAAGGTGAGGAAGAAGGCAATGAGGGACAGGAAGCATTGGAGACTCGGGATATCATTGAAGCTCAATCTGACAAGCACGCACCTGAGATCGTTCCTGAGAACATCGGTGCAACTGTGGAGGGGGAGTCCGAGAAATCTACAGAGGCTGCACGCACTCCCCCCTTAGAGACTGTGGTCGTGTCCAGCTCTACAGGTGCATCTGCTGAAGAGCAAGGCCAAGAAGTGCCTCAGGATCTTCCACTATGAGATGATCTAGCCACTCACACCGTGAATGTCATTCAGGGTATAGTGGATGAGCTTAAGGTATCTTTTGAGAAAGCTCAAAATAAAATGTGAAAAGGATTAAGAAATCTGAAAATCTCATGCTCAAGAACATGGTGGAGATCAATCACAAACTAGACGTGATGGAAAAGAAGTTTGAAGATAAGTATACAGCGGCCGGCCAAGCTGTCACTCTTCTTATGGACGGATTGAAAAAGAACACCGATACTCTCGCCGTAGTGAATCAGAATGCTCATGTCGTAGCAAATAACATTCAAAAGTTTGATGGCAATATGGTAACTCTCAACACCAATCAACAAGCCTTGGTTACTGAATTCTCCAGGACTACAAAGCATATTGATGAGTCACTGCATTCTTATGCAAACTCCATCGCAGTCGAAGCCAAAAAGGGGGAGAAATAATATATAGCTAAGATGGCTGAGCTTCGGGAAGTCATGATCAACAACTTTGAGCAGTCAAACAAATATGTCTATGACAGTTGCTGGTGGATGCTCCAACAAGCGTTAGGCGTCGCTTTGCCTGAAAATCCTGCGGGTATTCATGCTCCTGAGAATACTATGGCTGCTGAGGGAGTAAGTGCTGCAGAAGTTCCCTTAAGTGAAGCTGATGCTGCTAGGGCCACCTCCAAGGCAAAACTGATGGCAATGTTTGACCAAGGAGCCCTAGCAAAAGCCAGAGACAAGAGAAAATCTCAAGAAGGGACATCCAAGGAAACACAAGCTGAAAAGAGAATCCGATTGAAGGAGGAGGACGTAAGAAACGAAAAGTGGAGTCCGGTTTCAAAGAGTATCATCGTGGACACATTCTGGCTACAAGAAAAAGGAGAAATCAATCGAAACGACGTATACAGCCAGCATGAGTGGGAGCTGCATAAGATGTATGAAGCCAAACAGAACATCTTTTTCAGGACCAACACTGCGGTAGATAAAGCTCCTCCACCCAGATATTATCTGAAGCCCAAAGAGTATATGGAGAGGCAAAGAATGAAGTATTTGGATCAAAAACTCAAGGATGACTTAGCCAAAGAAAAATAGTCAAATTTATAGCCTGTCATTCTCTCTTAAGAACAATTAACGTTTATTGTTAGTATATGAACTATATATACATATATATATATATATATATATATATATATATATATATATATATATATATATATATATATATATATATATATATATATATATATATATATGTATTTGAATTTATGAATGACTCAAGTCTTGATCTGTTTGCCTATATTCTCTTGTGCTGCATATTTAAATTCTGAATGTTGTTTATATTATCTGGTTGGTGTTATTCATCTTAGCTAGTAGGATTTTGGCTTCGTCAAATAGTGAGAGATTGTTGGGTATTGTATCCACAATTACCTGGATTTGAGGAAGCCACCTGTCAAGCTAAGATGAATTCACAATGTATTTGATAAAATATTTCAAGTTGTGCTTGCAGATATTCCACGCTAAGTGCACACTAATATCAGGGTGCAGTAGGTCAATATACACGGGTCTGCACAACGTAATACCTCGTTGAGCAGATCAATGTGTTGGCCTACGTGTACTCTCTCTATTGGATTGCACTTACTTTCAAGTACAGGGCTGTAACTATGCAAGAGCAGACAAGGAGCAAGGATGGGTCAAGGAGCAGCTCTTGGGTGGAAAGACGAAAAATCGTCTAAGTATAAATCGACGAGAATCATCAAGTGATTCTCGCCGATTCGGCGAGAATCACTAGTGATTCTCGCCGAATCGTCGAGAATCATTAGTGATTCTCGCCGACTCTATCCGGCTACCTCAAAGCGGTGTCAAGTAAGATTCGTCGAGAATCACTAGTGATTCTCGCCGGACCCATCGTTGAGCAGATCATGGCCAAGTAATATTCGTCGAGAATCAACAATTGATTCGGCGAGAATCATCAAGTGATTCGGCGAGAATCACTAGTGATTCTCGACGAATCGTCGAGAATCACTAAATGATTCTCGCCGATTCGTCGAGAATCACCTTCGATTCTCGCCGATTTTGACTGGGGCATTTTTCTGGAAAAAGCTGGACCGGATTCTACCGCTGGCACTATTTTGAACCGGATCTAGGGTTTCTTCTGGTGGGACCCATAACGGTCATAAAAGATTATTTCACTGTATAAATACACGCGTATTTTTGAACATTACAGCAGCGAAGAAGATTTGAAAAAGGCGAGCCGCAACGTGACCTAGATCGCGAGTTCCGCTCCGCCGCCGCCGCCGTCGCCGCTCGCGAGAGTTGTTCGCCGGTCTTGATCGTGGTTTCTTCCAGATCTCCGGTCGACAGAAGCTTAGCCAAGCTTAGAGTCTCACGTGTCTAACCGGAGATCTCTTGTCTCTTGATTTGTAGATCGGGAAAATCTTCCCCAACTGAATCGATCGAGACGATTGATCCTAGTGTGACCGTTGGTAGACCTAGCTAGCTTCGCTACGAAGTTTGGATCTCCAAAGTACAGCAGCCGCACATCGTTGTCGCCGCCAATCCCGTGAACCAAGCCGCCGCCCATCTTGCCGCCGCCGGTTCCGGGGAGATTCTCTCCAAGAGAGATCTAGGGTTGTGGACTCTTCATGGACTTCAAGAACACGTCGTTAACGAAGAGGGACACATTAGTCTCCAAACGTAGTTTGTATCTCTTGTACATTCTAGTTTATTTTTGTTGTAAAGGAGCATTGGTTCCGAGGTGTAAGGGTTGGGTGCAACCCGTATTGTGGGAGTGTTGACTCCTACGTGTGGAAGGGTTCCTTCCGATAGTGCAAGGATTGGATTTCAATCCTGTTGGTGAAGAGACCGAGTCGTCCCTTGTTGGGAGATAGGTCGAAGGGGGAAAGTGGATGTACCCAAATCGGGGAACCACTATAAATAGCTTGTGTACTCTTTTGCGCTGTGTTGTTTTATTTTCTTGTGCAGGTATAATTTAAATTCCGCAAAAATGCTGCACGTCACCTATTCCCCCCCCCCCCCCCCCCCATATGTGAAGATAGTTGACACTAGGTGGACTTTCACATAGGAAGTGCACATTTATGCCCGTGGTTGTGTATTTTGTTATTCTTTTAGTCTATACTCCTTTTTGTTATTGTCTGGAATGTCTGCACAGATTAGTGATTGGTTTCTCCTTTCGGTACAGGGGTCGTGTACGTGTTCCGGGATGGTTGTGAAACGGGAATACTGCGCACGATCATGGGATCTACTACGCACGACCACTGGTCGTGCGCCCCCAATCGTGCGCACTACTCTTCGTTTTCCAGAATCAGCCTGGGGTAAGCGCACGACCACTGAACATATTGCGCACGACAACCGGTCGTGCGCCACTGATCGTGTGCATTGATTCCTCATTTTTGGAGTCCTGTCTGGGTAATCGCACGATCATTGGACTTAGTGCGCACGACCACTGGTCGTGCGCCACTACTCGTGCACATTATCCCAGTTCTTCTTCCTGTTATTCCATGCCAGTGCGCACGAGCACAGGACATAGTGCACACGACCACTGGTCGTGCGCCTGTGATCGTGCGCATTGTTCATTTCTGCTTTTCTATAAATAGTGCAGGTCTCGCCCTAATCCAAGAGCCGCACGAAGATCCACAGATCGCCCATTTCCTCCGCCGTTTTCCGCCTTCTCCGCCGTTCCCCTTCATCTTCCACCCTAGGGAGGTGCTCCGGGCAAGCTTTCACCGCCAAATCCGAGCCGGAGCTTCCTCTCGGCCTTCTCCTTCATCCATGAGCTTCAAGTAGGGTTTGACGCCATAGCCATCAAGCAAAGGAAAGCTAGCAAACTTCGTCCGCTATCGTGAGATGAAGAAGACGGGCCATTGGAAGTTGGTGACAGCCCTTCTCTATCCCGGACGCAGTTGAGGACCGAGCTTGGACGCGGAATGACAACCCGACGATTCCAACCGTGAATCCTCAGCAAGACTTCGGATTCGGTCGATCTCTTGTCTTGTTCTTGCTTTATTGTTGAATATTGGTGTTTAACTTTATTTATATTGATGAAGTATGCTTAGTTTGTAAACATTGTGTACAATTATGTCTATGTGATTGTATGTTTTCGTTATATTTACTTGAGTTGCGCCATATCCCATCCACCATCCATCCACCATTGCCGCACTAGCAACTGCTAGTGGCGTGCGTAGCGAAGAGGTGCTTACGACCCTCATTCCACCGTTCTAATCACCTCATCCGCGAGCCTACTCTTCCATCCGCCTAGCGATTCGGTGCATAGCGGCCCGACTAGTCTTCCATCCCGCCTGGCAAAGCATCGCATAGCGGCGTTACATAGGAGTAGTTGTTAACCTTTTTTTTTCTGTTTCCGCAACATCAAAACCCCCCCTTAGTTAGCTCCGACCTGAGGACTTCAATCTCAAGTCCTCCTCGAAATTAACTCCACCTTACTGTGTTCCTTGTGAGATCGATACTTGGGAAAACCCCCATTTTATATTACTTGTGCGACCGGTTCACTGCCGTGATCTTATAGCATCATATAGTAAGGCTTACAGGATATTTAATAGCAAAACCCTGGTTATAGAAGAATCAATACACGTTGTATTTGATGAGATGAGCTTGCTGCAAGGAAACTCTTCTAGTATGTTCATTGAAGATGCCGGTACAAAGTTGGAAGAAATTAGCTTGGATAAACTGTCTGAAGATAAAGGTTAAAATTTCATCAAGATCACCACTCCAACCCCTATTGGAGAGGTTGATGATCAAGATGAAAAAGTTGTCCAAGTGGATGAAGTCACTCCGGTGATTGAAGATAATCCAGATGAAAGGACTCTAGAGCTCAGACATCTGAAGGATCACCCCATGAACCAGATCATAGGAGATCCCCGGGAAGGCGTCAAAACTCGTAGAGGTACAACTAATGAAAATTTATATTTATGTTTTTTCTCACAGGTTGAACCAAAGATGTTTGAGGAAGCGAATTCAGACGCATCTTGGATTATGGCGATGGAAGAAGAACTAAATCAGTTCAAACGCTGCCAAGTATGGATACTTGTTCCAAGACCCAAAGTTAAGAACATCATCAGGACAAAATGGGTCTACAGGAACAAGATGGATGAGGATGGACTGATTATAAAGAACAAGGCCAAACTCGTCGCCAAATGATATCGTCAAGAAGAAGGAATCGACTTCGACCAGACGTACGCTCCAATGGCAAGGCTGGAGGCCATCAGGTTATTCCTAGCATATGCTGTACTGAAAGGCTTCACCGTCTATCAGATGGACGTGAAGTCTGCCTTCCTTAAAGGGGACATAAAGGAAGAGGTTTATGTGGAACAACCTATAACGCCCCTGAACTCAAAAGTGCGACGGGAGGCTTTTTGGGCCAAATTTGGAATTTGGCAGGGGGCACACGTCCTAGGGCATGGGCGTGTCAGGCTCGAGTTTGGTCGTGAGGTCGATGAATTTTTGGAGTCGACGATCGTCGAGCAGCGAACACGGCCTAAGACACAGGCGTGTCTCAGGGCGTGTCGAGCTCGTGTCGATGATCGACCAGGGAAGTCGATATTTTCACTCGACGATGTGTCGAGACTGGGAACACGGCCTAGGACACGGGCATGTCCAAGGCCGTGTCGGGTGTTCGACGAACTGCGCTCAATGAAGAGTCGAGACAGTGAACACGGCCTGGAGCCCAGGCGTGTTCGTGTTTGACACGGGCGTGTCAAATAGGACACGGGCGTGTCTAAGACCCGTGTGAGTCTTGGGTTGGTGTTTTTCCTGTGTTGATGGGGGAAAACGCCCGGGAACACGGGCATGTACTGGCAGACACGTGCGTGTCAGGGCAAACACGGGTATCTTTGATGCCCGTGTGTTTTTCAAGATGCGTCAATTTTGACGGCAAATGAGGGACACGGCCCTGGACACGGGCGTGTCGCAGGCCGTGTTCGGCCCAGGTTTTACTTTTCAGCTACGAATCGTAGTCGTTCGTTTCCTTATTTTGGGATCCGACGGTTGGGGGTTATTCCTACTGGGATATAACCGGGATTGGGCCTTTGAAGCCCTCATTTCACTTGAGTGGTTCTCTTTCTTAGTCTAGTGAAAGGGGAGAGCAAAGGAGGAAGAAGAAGCCTAGATCCGGTCACCGGCGGAGCTTCGAAGCTCCAAATCGCGAACTGACTTCAGATCTACGGAGGCAAGGAGAGTGTGGTGCTTTACATCCTCTTACATTTCTATGGCGCCAAGGAAGAATGCTAGGGTAACAATTCTCTACTTGAGAATGTGAACTCTACTTCTTTTGCATAGGGAAGCCCGCTCTCGCGCGTTTTCAGTGATTTTGAGGCGTTCCTTCGGGTAGACATGAATAGTCCCCGTTGTGTACATGTAGAGTCCGTAATCGAGAATGGATATAGTCATGATGTGTGAAGCCTACCCAGACAAGTTGGTCTGGATCCGGGATGTTGCATTCCATAAGTGGCCGGAGAAGACTCCGTGCGAATGTTTGTTTTTCGGATTTTCCACGATGTAGATTGCAACAGGGAGCCTTGGGGATTAACTCCTAGGTGCACCCGGAAAACTAAGCGAATGCGTGGTTCTGCCATCATGTGGGCCAGGGAGCCAACTTGAATATAACTAGGTTATATGATGTTTGTAATCGATTTCAGACTCGGGAAAGTTTGACCCGCCCATATGTTTTTAAATTAACGTTGCGGTGTGAGCAACGGGTCAAGCGGAACCGTAACCGCTCTATGTCGTTCGGTTAAAGAGACCTAACGCTACTTGGCACTTACCATTGGCATAGATGGAGGGTCTTAGGAAGTGGCCAGAAAGACCAAATGCTCACGAGAGATTGCCGTCCCGGGGACGGTGGTTAGTCGACGGGCTTAGACCGTGATCACCGAGAATGTGCCCTGAGAGCACGGGGCGTGTGGTCGTGCGTGCCAATGCTTGTGATGCAATGTATTTATATATTGTTTGGTTGTGCTAATAAAGTGCAGGGAAGGAGCATCGCCGCCCCGAATTGTGTGCGAGATCGTTATAATTTAGTCAGCATGGCTGACCGTTGCTTTGGTTTGCCACCGTTGTGGTGGATTGTGCTTGCAGTTGTTGTGGAGCTGAGCGGTAAATAGCGGGCTAAAGCCCAAGTTGATGAGCCGTCCTTCGAAGGCCTAATTTTGAGTGTTTTTCTTTTACTCATGTATGGTCGGCCTGCGTGTCGAGGTTTGAAAGACATGTAATTTGAGGAAAACAATTGTAAGGCCATATGGTCAGTACTTGTGTATTTGTACTTCATTCCTTTTGGCGTATTAGTGGACATTCATGCTTGTGTTGGGTTCTTTATTAATGCAACAATTTTAATTTATTCCACTAGAATGCTCTGTGTAGGACGTTGGATTGGTTGGATGGTTTCCATTGAGTAACCACCCGGTCTGTCTATGGTATGGCGTCAGGCCCCGACCGGACCTACTATTATATACTATGTGATGGATAAGCGGTGCTGGGCCGTCGGAACGCCGAGTTTCTGAGGCTAGTAGTGCACCAAATGATGCTCCTGCAACACCTCCATCGGCTGAGACCATACGATTGGTAGTCGAAGCAGTGTTTGTCATGATTAATGCGTATCCTGCAAGGCAAATACAGCAGCCCACTCATGCGATGGAGTAGGTACCTCTTCCAGAGGTTGAGCCGAGAAGAGTGGAGCAGGTAGTAGTGGAGCCGTTGGTGCCAAGGAGGACAACCGGGAGACAGCTCAAACATGTCATGAGCTTTAATCCTCCGGTATTCTCGGGGTTGGGAACCCCATCTCAAGCTGAAGACTGGCTCTCCCGTGTGAAGAGAGTCTTGACAGCGACGGAGATGGAGGAGTGGCAGATGACCATTATGGCTACATTCCTGTTGGATGGAGACGCTAGGCTATAGTGGGAGGGTTTGGAGCTGTATCTATTGAGAGGAAGGCAACTTACAGACATCTCGATGGAGGAGTTCTCGAGACTGTTCTTGGCTAGGTACCTCCCTTCGACTCAAAGGATAGCTTTGGAGAATGAGTTCCAGAGGTTGGTACAAGGAGAGAGTAGCGTGGATGAGTATCTCCACGAGTCTACTCGGTTGGGTCGGTATGCTAGCTCCAACATCGCGGATGAGGAGCATAAGACCAACCATTTCTACGAAGGTCTAAGAGATGACTTGAGGTTACTACTCTCGGGGCCGATGACGTAGGGTTTCTTGACCTTGGTCAACACAGCCTGGTCGTTGGAGACAGACATGAAGAATGTTCAAGCGAAGAAAAGCGTTGGTGATAAGAAGTCTGGGTTCAAAGTGCCGACTACTTCAAAATCCGGCTATCAAAGGTTCTACAAGAAGGCTAGGACTTCGAGTCCAGCCCCCTCTTCTGGTGCTTCTGGGGCGACTACGGGTCGGACCACGGGTGCATGTTTCTCTTGTGGGAAGCCGGGCACTTTGCCCGTGAATGTTGGAGCGGACGTCCCAAGTCCGAGAGGAAGCCGGGAACAACTTATGAAGAGAAGGGCAAGGCGGTAGAGTCAACCGCGTCCCATTATGCTCTAGCTCAAACAAGGGTTTATAATCTTGGCAAACAAGAGGCCATCAAACAAGCGGATGTGGTGACAGGTACGGTTTAATTCGTAGAAAGTTAGTTTCTTCAAATACTTATTATGTGTATGTTACCTTACCACTGTTTGTTTAGGGTTTATTTTGATTTGTGAGTTTCCGACGAGAGCACTCTTTGATACGGGAGCTTCACACTCCTTCTTGTCCGAAGGATTCATATCGCGCATCGGGGTACCTTCTTCGATGGTGAAGGACAAGTTGGATGTTTTGTTACCGAATGGGTGTTCGATGCGTGCAGATAAAATGTGCGGTGTTAAGATTCGTATTGGGAATCAAGAGTTCGATCTACAAGCATCGTTACTGCCTTTGGTGGAGTTCGACGTTATATTTGGCATGGACTGGCTCTCGGAGCAGCAAGCCTATATTGATTGAGGTCGCAAGGAAGTCAAGTTGGGAGCAAGTCGTGAGACGACTTTTACGGGCTTGAAAGGGTCTAGCAAGACGTTGATGTCTTCTCTTCAGGTGGTGATGGCGGTTTGTGCTGGTGCAGAGCTGTTCTTTACACTAGTGGAGGTTGCAAAGCAAAAGCCTACATTGGATAGTATTTCAGTGGTAGCTGAGTACCCTGATGTGTTCCTCGCCGATTTTCCTGGAGTCCCGCCTCAACGGGAGACAGATTTCACTATTGAGCTAGTGCCAGGTGCGAAGCCTGTGTCACGATCTCCGTATCGGCTAGCGCTCAAGTAAATGGCGGAGTTGAAAGTGCAACTTCAAGAGTTGTTGGAGCAAGTGTTTGTGCGTCCAAGTTCGTCGCCTTGGAGCGCACCGGTCCTCTTTGTAAAGAAGAAGGACGGTATCTTGAGACTTTGTATTGATTATCGGGAGTTAAACAAGCTAACGGAAAAGAACAAGTACCCAATCCCAAGGATCGATGATATTTTTGATCAGTTGGTCGGGTCGGCGGTGTACTATAAGTTGGATCTCAAGTCTGCCTACTATCATCTGAGGATAAGGGAGACTGATATCCCTAAGACAACGTTCAATACAAGATACGGGCATTACGAGTTTACGGTCATGCCATTTGGGCTGACGAATGCGCCGTCAATGGTATTGGATTTGATGAACAGGACCATCAGGGAATACTTGGACCATTTTGTGATCGTCTTCATCGACGATATTTTGGTGTACTCGCAGAATGAGCAAGATCACTTCAGGCATCTTCATTTGGTTTTGGAGACGCTAAGGAGGAATCAATTGTACGCCAAGTTCTCGAAGTGTGTGTTTTGGTTGTCCTCAGTGGCATTCCTCGGTCATATAGTTAGTGGGGAAGGTATTGCAGTGGATCCGGCGAAGATTGTTGCGATACGAGAGTGTCATGAGCTTTCTATGGTAGCAGAAGTCTGTAGATTTCTGGGGCTTCCCGTCTATTATAGGCGCTTCGTAGAGAACATATCGCGGATAGCGTTACCTCTCACTACTTTGACAAGGAAGGAGCAGAAGTTCATTTGGACGTCGGAGTGCGCGCGAGCTTTTGAGGAGTTGAAATGTCGGTTGACCACGGTACCTGTGTTGAGTTCGCCGAGTGGGACCGAAGGTTATGAGATTTTTAGCGATGGTTCGGGCAGTGGTATGGGTTGTGTGCTGTTACAGCATAGAAGTGTTATAGCATATGGCTCGAGACAGCTGATGGTGCACGAGAGGAACTATCCAGTCCATGACTTGGAGTTAGCGGCCGTGATTTTTGCCTTGAAGCTGTGGAGACATTATTTGTACGGTGTGAAGATTAATATCTACACCGATCACAAGAGCCTGAAATATTTGATTGATCAGAAATATCTGAACATGCGGCAGCGTAGATGGATGGAGTTCCTGGGGGACTATACATTCAAGATCCACTACGTGTCTGGTAAAGGCAATGCGGTTGCGGATGCGTTGAGTCGTCGGGCCCCAGCTCAAGCCAATTGGCTGTCGGTCCATGACGAGCGGTTGGTTCGAGAGTTAGAGGCATTGGAGATCTTTTGCGTTGATAAACAATCAAGTGCTGAAGCAGTATTGAATTGGACTGAAGTCCAATATGACCTGGCTGATCGGATTCGGCAGGCGTTGGATATGGATGTCCACATGAAGCAACTCATGATAGAGGCTTTGGATGGGTCAAATTCCCAATTCGTTGTTGAGGACGGATTACTTTGGAAATATGGTCGTCTGTGCGTCCCAGGCGTGGACAATTTGCGGGTGGAATTGTTGTACGAGGCGAATCATACCAAGTATTCAATTCACCCGGGGAGCACGAAGATGTACCACGATGTTAAGAAATTGTTCTGGTGGCCAGGAATGAAAAAGGATGTGGCGCTCTATGTGGCGAAGTGTCAAACTTGCACCTTGGTTAAGGCGGAATGCCAAAAGTCGGGAGGATTCTTGAAATCCTTGCCTATTCCAGGGTGGAAGTTCGATGGCATTACAATGGACTTTGTGCACGGGTTGTCAAGGTCGCAAAAGGAGAACGACGCCATTTGGGTGGTCGTAGATCGTCTAACGAAGGTGTCTCATTTCATTCCGCATAGGAAAGATGATCCGGTTGAGAAATTGGCAAAGCTATATGTGGATAATATTGTACGGCTTCATGGTGTGCCCCACAGCATCGTGAGTGACCGAGATGGGTGGTTCACGTCCAATGATTGGAGGCTGGTGCAGCAGATGTTGGGAACAAAGCTAAGTTTTAGCACAACCTTCATCCGTAAATGGATGGGCAGACCGAGAGGGTCAATAGGACAATGGAAGATATGCTTCGCATGTGTGTCCTGGACTTTGGAAAGAAATGGGAATATCACCTATACTTGGTGGAATCCGCTTACAACAATAGCTACTAGGCGAACATTCAAATGGCGCCCTTCGAGGCCCTTTATGGTAGAAAATTTCTCTACCATTGTCCTAGTTGGAAATGGGTGAATCAAAGTTGTATAAGAGACTAGAGGTAGAGGATGCTACTTCTTTGGTGAGAATCATTCGGGAGAGGTTGCTAATCGCTCAGGACCGCCAAACTAAGTACTATAATGCCAAACACAGGAACGTGGAGTTCGCTGTTGGTGATTGGGTGTACTTGAAGATCAAGCCGTTCAAGGGTGTCTCGCGGGTGCAGCACTTGAAGAAGCTAAGCCCGAGGTACCTTGGACCGTTTGAGGTTCTGGAGCGGATTGGTGAAGCAGCTTACTGATTGAAGCTGTCACTGGAGCTTAGTGGTCTACATGATGTATTCCTTATATTGGTGCTATGGAAGGCAATGCAAGAGCCTACGCAAGTGATCGCGGTCAATCAAGTGCCGGTTGATAGTGGGTTGTCAACGAAGGTCAAACCCGTACGTATTGAGGACTCGGAAGTCAAGCAGCTACGTAATAAAGAGATCAGGGTGGTCAAGATCCGTTGGGACAATTGCGGTCGAGAGGAGCTCTCTTGGTAGCGAGAGCACACTATGCTTGAGGAGTACCTAGAGTTGTTTCACTCAGGTACCGTTTAAGTTTTATGTTTCTTTCCTTTATGTAATTTCGAGGACGAAATTCTTTTAAGAGGGAGAGAGTTGTAACGCCCCGAAATTGAAAAGAGCGACGGGAGGCGATTTGGGCCAAATTTGTAATTTGGCAGAGGGCACACGGCCTGGGACACGGGCGTGTCCCAGGGCGTGTCAGGCTCGAGTCGATGATTTGGCCGTGAGGTTGACGAATTTTTGGAGTCGACGATCATCGAGCAGCGAACACGTCCTGAGACACGAACGTGTCTCAGGGCGTGTCGAGCTCGTGTCGACGATCGGCCAGGGAAGTCGACATTTTCGCTCGATGATGTGTCGAGACAGGGAACACATCCTAGGACACGGTCGTGTTCAAGGCCGTGTCGGGTGGTCGACGAACTGTGCTCGACGAAGAGTCGAGACAGTGAACACGGCCTGGAGCCCAAGTGTGTTCGGGTTTGACACGGGCGTGTCAAATAGGACACGGGCGTGTCCAAGACCCGTGTGAGTCTCGGGTTGGTGTTGGTCCTGTGTTGATGGGGGAACACGCCTGGGAACACGATCTTGTACTGGCTGACACGAGCGTGTCAGGGCTGTAACGCCCCGAATATTGTGTCCGAGTTGGTCGCGAAAAAGGGTTTTTGGTGCCTCTATAGGGGTACACGGGCGTGTCCAAGGCCGTGTCTGGCTGGTGATTTTTTGCCCTTTTCATTCCGAGAAGGACACGACCAGGAACACGGCCGGATGACACGGGCGTGTCATCCAACACGGGCGTGTCATCCGACACGGGCGTGTGCCAACCCATGTCCCAACCCGTGTGTAGTTGGGTCGTGTCCGTTGTCGTGGCAGTTATGCGTGACACTCCCCCGAACACGGGCGTATCAAGGAACCAGACACGGGTGTGTTAGGTGAGACACGGGCGTGTCTTGGCCCATGTGCGTCTCTTAGTTTGACGATCGTGCCTGGATCGAGGCACATGGCCTAGGACACGGCCGTGTGCCAAGCCGTGTTCGGCCCAGGTCTGGAGAATTTTCTGCAGATCTGAGCCGTTCGTTTTCTTTAATTAAGATCCGACGACCCTGATGAGATCCTGCTCTGTTAAGGCCGGGAATAGGAGGTTAATCCCTCATTTTCTCTCCAAAGATTTCTCCTTCCAAGGTGAGAGAGAAGAGGAAGAATAAGGAGGTTTCCGCCCGCCGGCGGAGCACCGGAGCACCGTTTCGAAGTCTGAGAGCGGATCCGTGGAGGGAAGGTCGTTACGAAGAGTTCTGTCCGCGTAGTTTTTCCATGGCCCCAAAACGGACTACAAGGGTAACGATTCTCAACTTGAGCGTTTGAAGCTCTTTCTTTCTGCATAGGGAATCCCTTTCCCGTGAGTGTGCGGTGAGTGCGTGGTGTTCCTTGGGGTTAATGTGAATAGTCCCCCTTGTGTTGCATATAGAGTCTGGAATCGTAAGTATGGGCATAGGCATTTGTGTGAAGCCTACCCGGACCTGTACAGTCTGGATCGGTGATGTTGCATTTGCTATGATTTGCCGGAGAAGACTCCATGCTTTCGGTTTTTCGGGTTTCTACGCGGTAGATTGCAGCAGGGATCCTTGGAGGTTAGCTCAAAGGCACACCCGGAAAATTGAGAGGAAACGTGTTCTGCTAACTTGGCGGTCAGGGAACCGACCTTGATCATAACTGGGTTATGAGATTATTTTGGAAAATTTTGGGATCCGAGTGAAGCTTGGCCCGCGTGTAGGACTTAAATTGTATATGTGGCGTGAGCAATAGGCAAGTGGAATTGGACCTAGGCTATGTGATACGGTGCGAGAAATCTGAAAACGGGCACTGGCCGTAGGCATAGTCGGAGCCTTAGACGGTGGTCAGATAGGCTAAATGCTCACATGTTGTTGCCATCCTGGGGGTGGTGGTGAATGCACTGATTGGTCAGGGTTCACCATGAATGTGCCCTGAGTGCACGGGGTGTTTGGCCGTGCGAAGCTACACCTGTGGCGAAATATAATAGCGATGTATTGTTTTATTGGACTAATGTTATGCAGGGAAAGAGCACCGCCGTCTCGAGTAAGGGGCGGGGTCGTTATAATTTGGTAGGGTTTTAGCTGACCGTTGCCTTGTTTGCCACCGTGCGGTTGTATGTGCTTGTAGGTGCTGCGGAGCCGAGCGCCAAATAGCGGGCTGGAGCCCATATTGCTGTGCTGGCCCTGGAAGGCCGTAGAATAGTTGTTTTTTACATTTATCATGTGTGGCCGGCCTGCGAGCCGATGTATGTAAGACATGTTATATTAAGTGAACATATGCAAGGCATAAGGCTATGTTCCCTTTTTAGTGTGTTTGGGGTTTCATTCCTGTAGTTGTAGCTGTGGACATTCATATTTGTTGGTTTTAAGTTTGAGTTCTTTCAACTTTAAAAACTTCCGCTAGAATGATCTGTGTAGGACGAGTACTCTTAATTGGATGGTTTGAATATTCATTTGGTAACCCTTCTGACTGTCTGTGGTATATGGCGTCGGGTTCCAGCTGGACCTTCTGTTATATGCCATGTGACGGATGGGGGTGTTACAATTTGGTATCAGACTTCTGGTTACGGTCAGGCTTAAATGAATTCATGGGCGAATTCTTTTAAGGGGTGGTGAGCACATGTGTGCGTCATCGTTATAACATCAAATGAATCCATGAATGTCCACTTAGGAATTGGAAATACACTTGTTTTGTGGAACCCGAGTGTTCCAATGATTCCTTTTAGCAATTTGTTTGTCGTCTAATCGTGTGTCTTTGCTACTATAGGCAGCTAGGAGCGGTGCTGGTCGGTCAGAGCGTCCGCAATAAGTGGAAAGTAGTGCACCAAGGGACGTGCCTACCACACCTCCTTCAGCGGAAACCATCAGGATGGTGACTGAGGCAGTATTCGCAATGATAAATGCCCAACCTGCAGGGCAAATGCATCCATCGCGCACCTCCTGTGAATGAGCAAGAACCGGTTAGGGCAGCAGAGCCGAGAGTGGTGGAACGCGCAGCAGTGTAGTTGGTAGAGCCGAGAAGAACTACGGAGAGGCAGCTAAAGCATATGATGGGCTTTAATCCTCCGAGGTCTAATGGGGTTGGAACGCCAACTCAAGCTGAGGACTGGCTCTCTTCCATAAAGAGGGTCTTGAGGGCCACAATAACTGAGGAGTGGCAGAAGACCACCAGAGCGACTTTTCTTTTGGAAGGTGAAGCGAGGCTGTGGTGGGACGAGATGGAGTTTCATCTTCTAGTTGGAAGGCAACTTGCGGATGTGCCGATGGAGGAATTTTCAAGATTATTCCTAGCCAGATTTGTACCCTCTGCTCAGAAGTTGGAGATGGAGAATCAATTTCTTGGGTTGATTCAGGGATCCAGAAGCGTGGACGAATATCTGCATGAGTTCACACGGTTGGGTCGTTATGCTGGTGCTATGTTTACAGAAGAAGAGAGGAAGACCAACCGATTCTATGAGGGCCTTCGTGGCGATTTACAGTTACTCCTTGTTGGGCCTAAGGCACAGGGCTTCCTAGCCTTGGTCAATTCAGCCCGATCGTTGGAAAAGGTTGCGAAGAAAGTTCAAGAGAAGAAGGACCCGGGAGAAAATAAGTCCTAGTTCTAGGTGCCAAATAATAAGTCAAGTTTCCGCAGGTGGAACAAGAAGCGGAGGACTTCGAACTCAGCCCCTTATGATGATGCATCAGGGGCAACTTCAAGTCGAGTCCCCGAAGCTTGCTACAACTGCGGGAAAACGGGGCATTTTGCACGGGATTGTTGGAGTGGACATTCAAAGTCCGAGAGGAGACCTGGAGCGACTTATGAGGAGAAAGGGAAGGCGGTGGAGTCAACCGCATCCCATCATACTCCAGCCCAGCCTAGAGTCTACAACCTTGGTCTACAATAGGCCATAAAGCAAGCGGACGTGGTGACAGGTAGGTATGAGTTAAATTACAGTGGTTTAACTTTTATAGTTGTTACCTTCGTATTTGTTAGCTTACGTTTGTTAGTGCTAGGCTTTGTGTTAATCTTTGGGTTTCCGACGAGAGACCTTTTTGATACGGGAGCATCACATTCCTTCTTGTCAGAAAAATTCATATCGCGCATCAGAGTTCCGTTTTCGATGGCAGAAAACAAGTTGGATGTGATGTTGCCTAATGGGTGCTCAATGCGTGTAGATAGGATTTTCGTTGTGAACATTCGGATTGGAGACCTGGAGTTTGATTTGCGGGCGTTGATTCTACCATTAGTGGAGTTCGACGTAATCTTCGATATGGATTGGCTCTCGGAGCAGAGTGCATGCATTGATTGCAACCGTAAAGAAGTCAAGTTGGGTCTGGACACTGATCCAGAGACTACTTTTGCGGGCATGAAGGGGTCAGGGAAAGTTCTGATGTCAGCCCTTCAGATGTTCACGGCAGTTCGGTCTGGGGCTGAACTATATGTCACTCTAGTGCAGACTTCGACGCATATGACTAGTTTGGACAACATTCCAGTTGTGTCTGAGTATCCTGATGTGTTTCCAGATGATCTCCCAGGAGCCCCTCCTCAGCGGGAGATAGACTTTACTATAGAGTTGGTACCGGGTGCCAAACCGGTGTCACGCTCCCCCTATCGGATAGCTCCAAGTGAAATGGCAGAGTTGAAGGTGCAACTGCAAGAGTTGCTAGAGTAAGGTTATGTGCGTCCAAGTTTGTCGCCTTGGAGCACACCAGTTCTCTTTGTCAAGAAGAAAGATGGGAGCTTGCGGCTTTGTATCGATTATCGGGAATTGAACAAATTTACGGAGAAGAACAAATATCCAATCCCGAGGATTGATGATCTGTTTGATCAGTTGGTTGGATCAACAATATATTTGAAGTTAGATTTGAAGTACGGTTACTATCAGTTGAGGATAAGGGAGAGCGACATCCCAAAGACAGCATTCAGTACGCGGTTTGGGCATTACGAGTTCACGGTCATGCCGTTTGGGTTGACGAATACGCCATCCGTGTTTATGGATCTGATGAATAGGACGTTCAGAGAATACCTGGATCATTTCATGATAGTATTTATCGATGATATCATGGTGTATTTGCGGTGCGGGGAGGATCACTACAAGCATTTACACATGGTGTTGGAGACATTGAGGAAAAGTCAGTTGTATGCAAAGTTCTCCAAGTGTGAATTCTGGTTATCCTCGATAGCGTTCCTTGGTCATGTTGTCAGTGGAGAAGGAATAGCTGTGGATCCGGCAAAGATAGTGGCGATACGGGAGTGACATACTTTGACTACGGTGGCAGAGGTTCGGAGTTTTCTGAGGCTTGCTAGATACTACAGGCACTTCGTAGAGAACTTCTCGCGGATAGCACTACCACTCACGACGTTGATAAGAAAGGATCAGAAGTTTGTGTGGTCTCCGGAGTGCGAACAGGCTTTTGAAGAGTTGAAGGGGCAGTTGACCACGACACCTATTTTATGTTCGTCAAGTGGAACCGAAGGGTTCGAGATCTATAGTGATGCTTCGGGCAGTGGTTTGGGCTGTGTTCTGCTATAGCATGGGAGAGTGATAGCTTATAGTTCACGACAACTGAAGGTTTACGAGAGGAATTATCCAGTCCATGACTTAGAGTTAGCGGCCGTGATATTTGCTCTAAAGCTTTGGAGGCACTACCTGTACGGTGTGAAGGTCGATATTTACACCGATCATAAGAGTTTGAAGTACCTGTTGGACCAAAAGGATCTGAACATGAGGCAGCGGAGGTGGATGGAGTTCTTAGGGGACTACACCTTCAAGATACATTATGTGTCTGGGAAGGGAAATGCAGTGGCAGATGCATTGAGTCGTAAGATTCCCGCCCAAGCCAACTGGTTATCGGTACATGATGAGAGATTGGTCCAAGAGTTGGAGGCATTGGAGATATCTTGTGTCGATAAGCAGTCTAGTGCCGAGGCGAAACTATTTTGGACAGAGGTGCAGTGTGACCTAGCGTATAGAGTTCGGCGGGCTTTGGTTCAGGATAGCAGCATGAAGCAGATCTTGGATGAATCTTTGGATGGGTCAAATTCCCAGTTTGTGGTTGAATATGGGTTGCTAAGGAAGGACGGTCGTCTATGCGTTCCTAGTGCGGATAATCTTCAGGAGGAATTGATGTATGAGGCTCATCATACCAAGTACTCAATCTACCCGGGAAGCACGAAAATGTATAGAGGCATGAAGAAATTATTCTGTTGGTCGGGTTTGAAGAAGGATGTGGCACTTTATGTGGCCAAGTGTCGTACTTGTGCATTGGTGAAAGCGGAATGCCAGAAGCCCGGAGGTTACTTGAAATCCCTTCCTATCCCAGAATGGAAGTTTGACGACATATCTATGGATTTTGTGCATGGTTTGCCGAAGTCGCAGAAGGGAAACGATGCCATTTGGGTGGTCGTAGATAGGTTGACAAAGGTGTCGCACTTTATCCCAGTCAGGAAGGAAGATCCGGTGAAAAGTTAGCCAAACTCTACGTGGATAATATTGTACGATTGAATGGTGTGCCTTGCAGTATTGTTAGTGATCGTGATGGGCGCTTCACGTCGAATGACTGGAGGTTGGTGCATGGTCTGTTGGGTACTAAGCTAAAGTTCAGCACAGCCTTTCACCCGCAGACAGATGGACAAACCGAGAGAGTCAACAGGACTATGGAGGACATGCTTCGCATGTGCGTCCTAGATTTCGGGAAGAATTTGGAGGATCACTTGTACATGGTGGAGTTTGCATACAACAACAGCTTTCAGGCAAGTATTGGAATGACGCCTTTCGAAACCTTGTACGGGAGGAAGTGACGTACGCCGTTGTCTTGGTTGGAGGCAGGCGAATCAAAGTTGTATAAACGTCAAGCGGTGGAAGACGCCACTTCAATGATACAGATAATCCAGGAATGGCTGAAGATTGCTCAGGATAGACCGTCGAAGTATTACAACGCCAAACATAGGAATGTGGAGTTCAACGTTGGCGACATGGTATATCTAAAAATCAAGCCGTTCAAGGGTGTATCGCTGGTTCGACGCTTGAAGAAGCTGAGTCTGAGATACCTTGGACCATTTGAAATCCTGGAGCGCGTTGGCGAGGCGGCGTATAGGTTGAAGCTGTCGACGGAGTTGAGTGGGCTGCATGACGTGTTCCACGTATCGATGTTGCGTAAGGCAGTGCAAGAGCCTTCGCAGATCATTGGGACAATCAGGTACCGATTGATTATGAGTTAACAACAAGGGTCAGGCCAGTACGAATTGAAGATGTCGCAGTCAAACGACTCCGCAACAAGGAGGTCCGAATGGTTAAAGTCCGTTGGGATAATTGCGGACGTGAGGAGCTTTCTTGGGAGCGAGAGAAAGCTATGTTGGAGGAACACCCCGAGATGTTCCACTCAGGTATCAGTTAGATTTTGTGTACCTTTGTTTAATTTCAGGACGAAATTCCTTAAGTGGGGTAGATTTGTAACGCCCCGAATATTGTGTGCGAGTCGGTCGCGAAAAAGGGTTTTTGGTGCCTGTATAGGGGTACACGGCTTAGGACACGGGCGTGTCCAAGGCCGTGTCTGGCTGGTGATTTTTGGACGTTTTCATCCCGAGAAGGACACGGCCAGGAACACGGCCGGATGATACGGGCGTGTCATCCGACACGGGCGTGTGCCAACCCATGTCCCTACCCGTGTGCAGTTGGGTCGTGTCCATTGCCGTGGCGATTATGCGTGACACGCCCCCGAACACGGGCGGGTCAAGGAACCAGACACGAGCGTGTCAGGTGAGACACGAGCGTGTCTTGGCCCGTGTACGTCTCTCAGTTCGACGATCGTGCCTGCATCAAGGCACACGGCCTGGGACACGGCCGTGTGCCAACCCGTGTTCGGCCCAGGTCTGGAGAATTTTGTGCAGATCTGAGACGTTCGTTTTCTTTAATTAAGATCTGACGGCCCAGATGAGATCCTGCTCTGTTAAGGCCGGGAATAGGAGGTTAATCCCTCATTTTCTCTCCAAAGCTTTCTCCTTCCAAGTTGAGAGAGAAGAGGAAGAAGAAGGAGGTTTCCGTCCGTCGGCGGAGCACCGGAGCACCCTTTCGAAGTCTGAGAGCGGATCCGTGGAGGGAAGGTCGTTGCGAAGAGTTCTGTCCACGTAGTTTTTCCATGGCGCCAAAATGGACTACAAGGGTAACGATTCTCAACTTGAGCGTTTGAAGCTCTTTCTTTCTGCATATGGAATCCCGCTCCAATGAGTGTGCGGTGAGTGCGTGGTGTTCCTTGGGGTTGATGTGAATAGTCCCCCTTATGTTGCATATAGAGTCCGGAATAGTAAGTATGGGCATAGGCATTGTGTGTGAAGCCTACCCGGACGAGTACCGTCTGGATCGGTGATGTTGCATTTGCTATGATTTGCCAGAGAAGACTCCGTGCTTTGGGTTTTTCGGGTTTCTACGTGGTAGATTGCAGCAGGGATCCTTAGAGGTTAGCTTCAAGGCACACCCAGAAAATTGTGCGGAAACGTGTTCGGCTAACTTGGCGGTCTGGGAACCGGCCTTGATCATAACTGGGTTATGAGATTGTTTTGGAAAATTTTGGGATCCGAGAGAAGCTTGGCCCGCACGTAGGACTTAAATTGTATATGCGGCGTGAGCAACGGGCAAGTGGAATTGGACCTAGGCTATGTGGTACGGTGCGCGAAATCCGAAAACGGGCACTGGCCGTAGGCATAGTCGGAGCCTTAGACGGTGGTCAGATAGGCTAAATGCTCACATGTTGTTGCCATCCTGCGGGTGGTGGTGAATGCATTGATTGGTCAGGGTTCACCATGAATGTGTCCTGAGTGCACGGGGTGTTTGGCCATGCGAGCCTACACCTGTGGCAAAATAATTTGGTCAGCTTTTAGCTGATCGTTGCCTTGTTTGCCACCATGTGGTGGTATGTACTTGCAGGTGCTGCGGAGCCAAGCGCCAAATAGCGGGCTGGAGCTCATGTTGCTGTGCTGGCCCTAGAAGGCCGTAGAATAGTTGTTTTTTTACATTTATCATGTGTGGCCGGCCTGCGAGCCATGTATGTAAGACATGTTATATTAAGTGAACATATGTAAGGCCATAAGGCCATGTACCCGTTTCAGTGTGTTTGAGGTTCCATTCCTGTAGTTGTAGCTGTGGACATTCATATTTGTTAGTTTTAAGTTTGGGTTCTTTCAACTTTAAAAACTTCCGCTAGAATGCTCTGTGTAGGACGAGTAGTATTAATTGGATCGTTTGAATATTCATTTGGTAACCCTTCCGACTGTCTGTGGTCTATGGCGTCGGGTTCCAGCTGCATCTTCTGTTATATGCCATGTGACGGATGGGGGTGTTACAAGGGCAAACACGGGCATGTCTGATGCCCGTGTGTTTTTCAAGACGTGTCGATTTTGATGGCGAATGAGGGACACGGCCCTGGACACGGGCGTGTCGCAGGCTGTGTTCGGCCCAGGTTTTACTTTTCATCTACGAATCGTAGTCGTTCGTGTCCTTATTTTGGGATCTGACAGTTGGGAGTTATTCCTACTGGGATATACCCGGGATTGGTCCTTTGAAATCCTCATTTCACTTGAGTGGTTCTCTTTCTTAGTCTAGAGAGAGGGGAGATCAAAGGAGGAAGAAGAAGCAAAGATCCTATCACCGACGGAGCTTCGAAGCTCCAAATCGCGAACTGACTTCGGATCTACGTAGGTAAGGTGTGTTCGGTGCTTTACATCCGCTTACATTTCCATGGCGCCAAGGAAGAACGCTAGTGTAATAATTCTCTACTTGAGCATGTGAAGCTCTACTTCTTTTGCATAGGGAAGCCCACTCTCGCGAGTTTGCGGTGAGTTTGAGGCGTTCCTTCGGGTAGACATGAATAGTCCCCGTTGTGTACATGTAGAGTCTATAATCGAGAATGGATATAGGCATGATGTGTGAAGCCTACCCGGACAAGTTGGTCTGGATCGGTGATCTTGTATTGCATAAGTGGACGGAGAAGACTTCGTGCAAATGTTTGTTTTTCGGGTTTTCTACGAGGTAGATTGCAGCAGGGAGCCTTGGGGATTAACTCCTAGGTGCACTTGGAAAACTGGGCGGATGCGTAGTTCTGCCATCATGTGGGCCTGGGAGCCAACTTGAATATAACTGGTTTATGTGATGTTTGTTAACGATTTGGGACTCGGGAAAGTTTGACCCGCGCATATGTTTTTAAATTAACGTTGCGGTGTGAGCAACGGGTCAGGCGGAACCGTACCCACTCTATGTCGCTTGCTTAAAGAGACCTAAAGCTACTTGGCACTTACCGTTGGCATAGATGGAGGGTCTTAGGCAGTGGCCAGAAAGACCAAATGCTCATGAGAGATTGCCGTCCTGGGGACGGTGGTGAGTTGACGGGTTTAGACCGTGATCACCGAGAATGTGCCCTGAGAGCACGGGGCGTGTGGTCGTGCGTGCCAATGCCTGTAATGCAATGTATTTATATACTGCTTGGTTGTGCTAATAAAGTGTAGGGAAGGAGCATCGCCGCACCGAATTGGGGGCGGATCGTTATAATTTGGTCAGCATGGCTGACCGTTGCTTTGGTTTGCCACCGTTGTGGTGGATTGTGCTTGCAGGTGTTGTAGAGCCGAGCGGTAAATAGCGGGCTAAAGCCCAAGTTGCTGAGCCGGCCCTCGAAGGCCTAATTTTGAGTGTTTTTTTTTTATTCATGTATGGCCGGCATGCGTGCCGAGGTATGAAAGACATGTAATTTGAGGAAAATAATTGTATGGCCATAAGGCCAGTACTTGTGTATTTATACTTCATTCCTTTTGGCGTATTAGTGGACATTCATGCTTGTGTTGAGTCCTTTGTTATTGCAATAATTTAAATTGCTTCCACTAGAATGCTCTGTGTAGGACGTTGGATTGGTTGGATGGTTGCCATTGAGTAACCACCCGGTCTGTCTGTGGTACATGGCGTCGGGCCCCGGCCGGACCTACTGCTATATCTTATGCGACGGATAGGGGGTGTTACACAACCTCCAAGTTTCGTTGAGTATAACTTTCATGATTACGTTTATTTATTGCATAAAGCTTTATATGGTCTGAAACAAGCTCCACAAGCTTGGTATAAGATGTTGTCTAGCTTTCTACTTGAGAACAAGTTCAAAAGGGGAAAGATAGATAAGACATTATTTCTTAGGGAAATAAAAGGCAAGATTTTGCTAGTCCAAATCTATGTCGATGACATCATTTTTGGCTCTACAGACGACAACCTGTGCAAGTAGTTTTCTAAACTTATGCAAGGGAAGTTTGAAATGAGCAGTATAGACGAGCTGAAGTATTTCTTAGGTCTTCAGGTGAAACATTCTGAAGATGGAATTTTCATCGCGCAGACCAAGTTCACCAAAGAACTAATTAAGAAATTTGGAATGGAGAACGCAACCTCGATGAGGACTCCAATGGGTTCAACTATGTCTCTGGACAAGGATGAAAAAGGGAAACTGAAAGTGCAACTAGATCTGATATACTCTAGAGGGGGGTGAATAGAGTATATGGTGTTTTAGTTCTTTTAAAAACTTTTACAATAATTGTTGTAATAAGTGTGAGCAGGGAAGCAAATATAAATCTAATCACAGATCTAGGCTATGCAAAAACTAAGCACAGAAAAATCAAGGCCAGAAACAAAAAGTAAACAAGCAGAACCAGAGGACACAAGGAAATATAGTGGTTCCCCAAACTTGGGTACATCCACTCTTCTACCACCCTAGGTAGGAATCCATTGCAGGATGAGTTGATCAGGTGTCCTGGGCACCAATGAGCTTTTGATAAGGTGCTCAAAAACCAAAGCAGATTTTTTGATCAGGTGTCTTGCCACCAATGAGCTTTTGACAAGGTGCTCAAAAACCAGATTCAAACTTTTGAAGGGAGTTTGAGAAACCCTTTACAAACTGGGGGTGAGAGAGTGATGGCAGTCTTCTCTTTCTCAGACAACTGAGAAGACTATGTGGATTGTTGTCAAAGCTCCCCCTGAATCCTTGAAATCTTCAGGAAGAAAAGCTTTGCTTGAGGGTGATAGGCCTTCAAAGATAGATCTCCAGCAATAGATGATTTCAGCAAGCTGAAATGTTGAGTGTCTGGAGTCTTGAAATGATGTTGGCCTTGAACACTTTGAGAGCTGAAGAGATCTGAAGTTGATCTCTTTGATGAGTGTTCTTCAGAATTCTTTTAGACAGAATATATTTGAGAGAGTCTCTGTATTCTGTATTGTGTGTTCTCTTCTTGTTAATGTCTGTATTGCATCTATCTTGATTCAAAAACATTCTATCTTTTATTCTCTGTTCCTGAATAGAATATCATTCTCTGTCAAAGATAGCCGTTGGTCTGCATTGATTGCATCCTTAATTGCAAAAACTCTTCTGGAGGAAAGTCCACAGAATTATTCCTTGAAAGATCCCTTGAAACTTGGTCCAGAAATAAATGAAAACGGCTAGCAAATCTCTGAATTAATTGCATAATAACTCCTGTCTGATTTGAATTTGAATTCTGGAAGTTATCTGAAATCGTCGAACTGAGCTCTGCTATCGTCGAGTTGAGCTCAGCGAACTGGAAAACTCAAGCAGCAAAATAATCGTCGATCTGAGCTCAAAGATCGTCGAACTGAGCTCAGAGATAAAGATCCAAGGCAGAGTCAACATCGTCGAACTGAGCTCACCGATCGTCGAATGGAGTTCGATGATATTATGAAGTTGAGCTCAGCGATCGTCGAGTGGAGCTCGACAATCTGTCGAAGTTGAGCTCGACGATCGTCGATCTGAGTTCGACGAATCGTTGTGCTGAGCTCGACAATCAGACTTAGTCTCCAGACAGAAAAACTTGGTCTTCAGGGCAGCTGCCAATCCTAGACTTCTAACCCTTAGACTCAATTCTAATTAACCTATTAAGCTATACAGAAGTCAAACAAAGGTTCCTAGAGACATAGTGATCCTGACCCAAATTAGTAATAGGGTGTTCCAACAATCTCCCCCTATTTGGGTTAGGATTACTATTTACAGACTTTGGAAAATCAAATAACAACATATAATCAGAAAAGCATAAAAACAACAGCAGCTAGACATCCAGAAACATCACAGAGATATATATATAAATGTATTTATATGTATATGGCATCCAGATAGCAGTCAGAAAATCCAAAGATTGTCACCTTACACAGTTATTTCTTCTCTTTGCCTTTAACCATTTTGATTTCTCTGTTTGGATTCAGGGCTTCTTTGTTGGATCAGGTGTCATCTGCTGCACCCAAGTATGTTTGCTTTGAAGTCCTGAGAACCACAGCAGCAGGATGCAATTCCATATATCTGTCTGCATCAAAGAATTTGCTGGAAGCATATTTCTCTAGTTCCTTCTGTCTCTGCTCTGACATTGTAGAGATATTGGAAGTGTCTAGCCCTTGTTCTTTGGCTTTCTTTATCTGGTCTAATGCAGCCAACTCCTTCATCCTAGCAGTCCAAGCAGCTGGATTCTTCTCAGGGTCCTCAAATGGTACAGGTGGCTCATACCTGTTGGAAGAATTGTCTTGAGGAGGCCTAGCAGACACTGTCTCTCTTAGCTTGTAGGGGAATGGACCAGAAGTAGTATCAGATGAAACATGTCCCCCCCTGGAGTATGGGTGCTGCCTGGAGTGCCCTTTAGAATAAACCTGAAAATCTCTTTGACTTCCCCTGTATCCTCCTCTCCTAGAATAAGAACTCCTAGATTGGCTTTCCCTTTGATAGGATCTGGCATGGGGTTGATAGGGAGCCTGGCTTCTAGCTGGGGCTTGACTTGCAGAGCTGCCACCTACACCTGCATCAGGAGGAGGTGGTGGAGGAGGATGAGGGTGCTGGAACTGGGAGGAGCCCTTCTCATACTTTCTCTTCTTCTTCATTGCTTTCAGCTAATTTTTAGAGTACTGCATCCAATGTTCAGTAATTTGGCAGTTATGTAGAATATAATAAGGAATATCATTATTATCCTTGACTTTTGCAGGAGGCACTCTTTTCATTGCCTTGCTCCTAGCTTTCCTTTTCCTTGCAATAGTGGCAGATGAATCATCAGAGTCTGTTTTGTATTCATCAGACTCAGAACTCTGGACATCATATATAACATCTATTTTCTTCATCAATTCTTTCTTCAACTGAACAGCAGCAGATGAGGCAGAGACAGAAGTAGCAGCAGCAGGGACAACAACAGATGGGGCAGCAGATGGAGCAACAGAAGCTGGAGTAGTGACAGTAGCAGTGATATCATCAGAATCTACAGCAGGCTCAACATCAATGGCCTCTGTCATCAGAAGATCCTTGGATGTTTGCTCATCAGAAGCAATTGGGATTTCAGCAGCAGTGAGAACATCTTCAGCAGCAGCATCAACAATTTCAGAAGCAAAGGCAGTCCTTTCTTCAACAGCAGCAGCAGCAATCACTGAGTGTACAAAAGAAGAGAGGATGCTGGGGTCACAGCCAGAGAAAGGCACCAGTGCCTTAGATAGGTCTTCTGAGGGCTGGACAGCATTAACCTCTGGGAGATGGCTGAAGAAGACAGGATCAAAGGCAGAGAGCAAAGACTGTAGGTCTATTGCCAGAACTGCAGTGGGAGCCTGACATTCTGGAGGCACAGCAATAGTAGCAGAAGAGGCAGCAGACACAGAAATCTCAGCAGCAGCAGCAGTATCATCAGCAGCAGGAGCAGAAGCAGCAGCAGCAATAGCATGAAGGCTTGCTTCATATGGCATCTCCCCCTGCCTAGATGTAGATGCATCTGTATCAAGGCACACTGCTAGAGGTGCTGCCTGAGGAAGGAGGGAGGAAAGCCTGGCAGAGAGAGCTGCCACTGACAGTTGTAGAGGAGCCAAAGAGGTCTCTAAGAGCAGAGAGAGCCTGGGGGCAATTAGCTCATACAACTTGTCAGCTAGGGCTGAGAGGTCTACATGCTCAATAGCAGGAGCAGAGGTAGATGGAATAGGGATGGCTGGGGATGCTGGAAGTGGAGTGCTGGATAGTGGAATGGATGGCTCAGGAGTGGGGATAGTGGATATGGAGGACAAGGGGATGGATATGGATGGGGTGAAATTTGGTTGGTCAATGATATGGTGGAGGAGATCTTGGAATGATGTTGAGGAGGAGGGTAAGTCTGGAGGAGATGAGGGGGAATCATCCATATAGGAGTCATCCAGAAGGGTGAAGGATGGTATGGAAGGTGATGATGTGATATCTGGTGGAGGGTATGAGAACAATGGGTGGAAGTGGTCTACTGAAGGTGAGGAAATGGTTGCTGGAGATGGAATTGATGTTGGAGATGGGCTAGAGATGGTAATGGGGGATGAAGCTGGAATGGTGGATGGAAGAGGTAGGGTTGGAATTGGAGGAGGAGAAGAAGCAGCAACAGCAGCAGCCAGGTCTTCTGCAGGAGCAGAGACCTGTGGGGGAGTGACTCTGTGAGTCCTGGTGCCTGAAGGAGCACTAGAGGAGGGCCTGCTGGGCTTGCTTATTTGCCTGTCCCAGTTGCCAAAGAGGGCACAGGTGAGTCTCTTGGAGGCATTGATGTGCACTCCAGAGGAGACCAGCAAGGCAGGGCACTTGTTCTGCAGGAAGACTCCAAGAATCCTTCCAAAATTAACAAAGCTTTTGTTTATTTTCTTCTTTATTAGGTCAAAGAAGACCTCTCCCCAGTTCAAACGTTTCTTATCCATCAGAGCTCCCATGAGGCAGAGCTGGTATCTGGATATGGTATCATGTGCAGAGTGCTTTGCCAGCAGCACTTTTCCTACAACATCTGCTAGGAACCTGTATTCAACAGACAGGTTACTCTTGAATAACTTGCTAGGGTTTCCCTCTGGATGACCCATCCTGGCAAGTATATCAGAAAACTCCTCCCCAGATAATTCAGCAGTATCATCTCCATTTCTCAATCCAAAAACCTCTGTCAAAACTGTGGGGGTCAGAGGTACCTGAGTTCCAGCAATAGAGCCAACTATAGTGTTGTTGTCCAGAGTATGGGCAGTGTAGACCCATTCCTTGATTTCATCTGAGGCCAGCTTTATCCTGGTGGTCATGAGGGGAGACAAGTTCTGATCCTTGAATAAACTCAGAATGTCTTGGAATATTTGATCAGTAGTGTTGAAAGATTCCAGATCAATGTCGAATCCAGCATCGAACTTCATTGCGGCTAGAACAGCAACTGATACAGCCATTGTACCTGCAAAAATTCAACAAACAAAACGACCAAGTGTAGAACTGTTTGGAGGGAAGAAGATTCTTGCAGAGAAATCGAAAGCGCAAGAGAGAACGACGGCGAAAAAAGAGTTTTATATTAGGGTTCGACGCAGAATTGGAAAGATCGTTGAACTTAGTTCGACGATCAAGGCTTCTAGAGGAATCTGAAGAGACTCCAACATCGTCGATCTCCGTTAGACGATCTTGGAAAGCGTCGAGCTCCATTCGACGATCGTTCAGTGAACAGAATCGTCGAGCGCCGTTCGACGATCGTTGACCGGAAGAGATAGTTCATACTATCTGAGAGGCGCTGAACTCAGTTCGACGATTCTGGAAATCGTCGATCTTAGGGGAAATCGTCGAGCGCAGTTCAGAGATCAGAAAAATTCTAGATACTAAGAAAAATCAGAATTTTTGCCTAGTCTTGGTCAATTTTTAGCTTTCAAAATCTTGGAGATTATTTAAGACTTCCTCCATCTAACATTCCTAACTAATTTAGGAAGAAGGTGTGTTTCTTTTCATCCAAAGGCTTGGTGAAAATATCTCCCCTTTGTAAATCAGTTGGGATATATTGTAATTCAATTTTATTCTTTTCAACATTATCCCTTAAGAAGTGATGCCTTATCTCTTTGTGTTTTGTCCTACTATGGAGGACTGGATTTTGAGCTATAGAAATAGCACTTGTATTGTCACAAAAGATTTTTGACTTCTCTAAGTTGTAACCATAGTCTAGGAGTTGGTTTTGAATCCACAATATTTGTGAACAACAACTGCCTGCAGCCATATATTCAGCTTCAGCAGTTGAGGTTGACACAGATGTTTGTTTCTTACAAAACCAAAAGACAAGTCTATCACCAAGGAACTGACAAGTTCCACTGGTGCTTTTCCTGTCAATTCTGCATCCAGCATAATCAGCATCAGAGAATCCAGTTAAATCAAATGCTGATTCTTTTGGATACCAGAGACCTAGATTTGGACAACTTTTAACATACCTGAGAATCCTCTTTACTAATGTTAGGTGTGACTCTCTAGGGCTTACTTGGAACCTAGCACATATACATGTAGCAAACATTATATCTGGTCTACTAGCTGTAAGATACAGTAAAGAGCCAATCATTGCTCTATATGTTGTCTGATCAACAGGTTTCCCATGTTCATCAGCATCTAGTACAGCATTGGTAGGCATGGGTGTTTTCATACAAGATGCCTCAGACATACCAAATTTCTTAACCAGCTCATTAGCATATTTGGTTTGAAAAATAAAGATGCCTTCAGCATGTTGCTTGACTTGCAATCCTAGAAAGAAGGATAGCTCACCCATGCTACTCATCT
Organism: Platanthera guangdongensis; assembly: GCA_039583875.1. NCBI lineage: Eukaryota > Viridiplantae > Streptophyta > Magnoliopsida > Asparagales > Orchidaceae > Platanthera > Platanthera guangdongensis. Next base: position 117,325,109 of record CM077162.1, on the reverse strand, counting down.
CAAATTTAGAATGCATCAGGTTAGAAAACCTTCTGCACAATTTTGAGTCAGTAGAACCAAAAATGTTATCGTCTTCATAAATTTGTACTAGTAGGGTATGAGACTTATGGGTTCTAATAAAAAGAGTTTGGTCTACTCTACCCCTTATAAAACTATTTTCCAAGAGAAAGAATGCTAGGGTCTCATACCATGCTCTAGGAGCTTGCTTGAGACCATATAATGCTTTGTTCAGTCTAAAAACATAATCAGGATAAGTTGGAGAGATAAAACCTGGAGGTTGTCTGACATAGACTTCCTCTTTGATGTCTCCATTTAAGAAGGCACTCTTGACATCCATCTGATAAACCTTGAAGCCTTTGTGAGCTGCATAAGCTAGAAATATCCTGATGGCTTCTAATCTTGCAACAGGTGCAAAAGTCTGGTCGTAGTCAATTCCTTCTTCTTGAGAATATCCCTGAGCAACTAGCCTTGCCTTGTTCCTAATTATTACTCCTTGATCATCCAGTTTATTTCTGAATACCCATTTTGTTCCAACAATGGAATGATCCTTAGGCTTTGGCACTAGTTCCCATACTTTGTTCCTCTCAAATTGATGCAACTCCTCTTGCATTGCAATGATCCAGTGTGGATCTTGCTCTGCATCTTGAATGGACTGAGGTTCAATTTGAGAAAGGAAGCAGGTGTGCAACAGGTTTTGGTTGACCTGATTTCTAGTTTGCACACTAGCTTAGATTTCACCAATTATTTGGGTAATTGGATGGTCTCTTGATGTTACTAAATCAACAGGGGGTGTTGATTGTTCACCAACCTGTGTTGTTGTTTCCTCTTGTGGTACAACAACTAGCTCTTCAAGTGGTGGTTCAATATGTTGAGTATTGCTTTCATCTTCACTGCTTTCTTCTTCTTGAGCAACCTGTAGCTTGTTCATATCTTCAACTAGAGAGTGTTCCTGCAAAGGTTCTATAGTAGAAGAAATCTTCTCCTTGAAAGACATGTTAGTTTCATCAAAAGAAATATGAACAGATTCCTCAATTTTCAAAGATGATTTATTATAGACCCTATAGGCCTTGCTGATCATGGAGTATCCCAGAAACACTCATTCATCAGATTTGGCTTGAAATTTTGCTAAGTATTTCTTGTCATTATTGTGAATATAGCAAATGCAACCAAAAATTCTAAAATAGTCAACTTTAGGTTTCTTCCCTTTGAGTAATTCATAGGGAGTCTTTCCCTTCAGTTTATGTATCAGACTTCTGTTCAGCACATAGTTGGAGGTGTTCACTGCCTCTGCCCAAAAGGATAGAGGTAGATGAGCATCTGACAACAATGTAGTGGCAGATTCAATAAGGGTTCTATTTTTCCTTTCAGCTACCCCATTTTGTTGAGGAGTTCTAGGAGCTGAGAAAGTATGCCTGATCCCTTCACTCTGACAGAACTCTTGCATAAGAAGAGAATCAAACTCTGTCCCATGATCACTTCTGACCACGGCAATGTGAGTATTGAACTCAATCTGTATACATTTGAGAAACTCTGTCAGACACTTAAAGTTATCAGACTTCTTCCTTAGAAAGAACACCCAAGTGAATCTAGAGAAGTCATCTACAACTACTAAAGTGTAGGATTTCCCTCCTAGGCTTTGTACTGTGATGGGTCCAAATAGATCCATGTGTAACAGATATAATATCCTAGGTGAATCACTCTTATTAAGTGACTTAAAATTGTTTTTAGTTTGCTTGCCTAATTGACAAGCCTTGCAGAGTCCTTCCTTCTTGTAGGGGCCAGAAGGTAGTCCTCTAACAAGGTTGTCCTTGGATAGCCTAGCAATAGTTCTAAGGTTTAGGTGTCCTACTCTCTTATGCCATAAAACATTTGGTCTACAGACTGAATTAAACAAGCAGATATCTATATCAGTTGAAAGAAAATCTACTAAGTAGATGTTACCTTTCCTTATACCTGTCAACACAGTTGTGTTGTCCTCTGACTTGATTTTGCATAAGGTTTTGCTGAAGGTCACCTGGTAGCCTTCATCACATAGCTGACTGATGCTGATCAGGTTGTGCTTCAGTCCTTCCACATATGCTACCTTCTTGAAGGTTACTGATCCAATCTGTACTACACCATATCCCTTAGTTTGTCCAAAGTTGGAATCACCAAAGATAACTTTGGGTCCAAGCTTGGCTCTGAAGGATGTTAGGTTGTCCTTATTCCCTGTCATGTGCTTAGAGCACCCACTATCCAAATACCATTGCTGGTTAGATGTTGGATAGGTCTTCACCTGCACATGAAACAATTCACTTGTTTTTGACCCAGTTTACCTTGGGCCTAGGTTGATAACCTCTAAATTCAGAAATGAAAGACATCCCTGGATGAATCTAATATCCTTCAGGATGATATCTCCTTGGAGGTAAAATCCATTCAGTATAAGGGTTGAAGGTTTGGGATGAAGAACCCTTAGGATTCAATTTCGATTTGCCTTTGAAAAAATTTCCAGAGTTCTGACCTCTGTTCGACGATCTTGGAGCTGCGTTCGACGATCTTGGGTCAGATCGTCGAGCTCCGTTCGACGGTCGACTATGGCTGAGGTCAGGTATATGAGATCGTCGAGCTGCGTTCGACGAATTTGGCTGAGATCGTCGACCTGCGTTCGACGATTTTTCCTGAGATCGTCGAGCTGCGTTCGGCGATCGTCGATCTTCATTCGGCGATCGTCGATCTCCGTTCGACGATTTTTGCTGGGACTTGGTTTTCTGAGGCAGATCAGAATTTTTCCTAGCAACCTCTACAACTCCCTTTCCCTTGTCAGAAATGAACTTGATGGGAGTTGTTAGGACTATAGGTTGGCTGGATGAAGCACCCAAGCCCAGTGTACTGTTGAATCTTGAGTTCACTGTGCTTGTGATGTCCATCAGCTTGATGCTTCTCCCATTAAGGGATTCTTCAAGCTTCTTGGCCTCAGAGAGCTCACTTTTCAGTGTAGCTATCTGTTCCCTACAGATCTCCAACTCCTGAGAGAGTTTGAGGTTTTCTGACTTTAAACCATTGTGTTCAGATAATTGATTTCTGAGAGAGATAATCTCTTTCTCAAACTTTAGCAGGTCTAAACACAGTGCTTTAAATTCAGATTTAAAATCTTCTGAAGTAAAATCAAAAGAACTAATTACCTGATCTTCTTCAGGTTGGGTTTCTGAGTCTGACTCTGACTCTTCATCCTCTGAATTGTGTTGTGAGGCATTAATTGCCATCATGCAGAATTCCTTTTCTTCTGCATCATCCTCATCATCACTGGAGCTGGATGAGGCTTCTGATTCCTCTTCTGTCTCACTCCAGGATTCAGCAATAAACCCTTTTCTTGTATGCTTATTCCTGCTTGAAGAAGGTTTGCCATTTCCATTCCTTTTGGGGTCCTTCTCCTTTCTTCTTTCTTTTCTGTCCCTTCTGTCCTTGGTCTTGTTCTCAGGACAGTCAGGAACTATGTGCCCTGGTTTCCTGCAACCAAAGCAGATAATGTCTTTATTGTTGCTAATGGACTTGTCATACCTTGGCTTGTCCTGCTCCTTGTATGATCTTCTTCTGAAGTCCTTTCTGGCCATCTTGTAGAATCTTTTGGCCAACAAGCTGAGAAGTTCATCATTGCCTGTAGCTTTTTCTTCAGGCAGATCTTCAGTTGCCTTGAAGGCTATGGTTTTCTCCTTTCTTGTGGCTGGTGAAGCAGCCTTCTGTTCTTCCTCTCTATTCTTGATGAGTAGCTCATAAGATTTGAGCTTACCCAACAAGGCTTCAGTGGTGATCTCATTTAGACTTCTGGAATCCTTAATTGGCCAGATTCTTGAATCCCAAGTGCTGGGGAAGCACATTAGGATCTTGTCATTAAGTTCTGTCAGAGAAATCTCTTTGTCCAATGTCCTTAGCTCACTGACAATTAGACTCAGTCTGTTGTACATATCTCCCACTGACTCAGTCTCTCCATTCTTGAAGTTCTCATATTGGGAGATGAGATGGGATCTTCTGTCCTTTCTCTCATCAGCTGAGCCTGAGACAATTTCTGAGAGCTTGTCCCAAATCTCCTTGGCTGAGTTGCATTCAGCTACCTTTTGGAATATGTCATCTGACATTGTCTGGGCTAGGATGTTCATAGCTTTGGCATCAGCTACTTTCCATTTTTTGATGTCAGCATCTGTTCCTGATGGAGGTGGAACAGTATTTGTGCTTGTGCTTTCTGGGGGTCTTGGACACACTGTCAAAACAGAATTGAAAATATCTTCGTCAATGGAATTCATGTAAAGTCTAATCCTTGCTTTCCAAAGTGCAAACTTGGAAAGATTGCACACTGGAGGTCTGGTGCTAGCATAATCTTTATTTTGGGCCATGATTTGTGCACACAAAATATAATAATACAATACAAAAGAAAACAGATCTAGTTTGAGATCTTTGGGTTCAGGTGTTAGCCTGTACAACCAATCAGATATGGTATGTTTAACCAACCTCCCTCTGATACCAATTGAAAGTGCAACTAGATCTGATATACTCTAGAGGGGGGTGAATAGAGTATATGGTGTTTTAGTTCTTTTAAAAACTTTTACAACAATTGTTGTAATAAGTGTGAGCAGGGAAGCAAATATAAATTTAATCACAGATCTAGGCTATGCAAAAACTAAGCACAGAAAAATCAAGGCCAGAAACAAAAAGTAAACAAGCAGAACCAGAGGACACAAGGAAATATAGTGGTTCCCCAAACTTGGGTACATCCACTCTTCTACCACCCTAGGTAGGAATCCACTGCAGGATGAGTTGATCAGGTGTCCTGGGCACCAATGAGCTTTTGATAAGGTGCTCAAAAACCAAAGCAGATTTTTTGATCAGGTGTCTTGCCACCAATGGGCTTTTGACAAGGTGCTCAAAAACCAGATTCAAACTTTTGAAGGGAGTTTGAGAAACCCTTTACAAACTGGGGGTGAGAGAGTGATGGCAGTCTTCTCTTTCTCAGACAACTGAGAAGACTATGTGGATTGTTGTCAAAGCTCCCCCTGAATCCTTGAAATCTTCAGGAAGAAAAGCTTTACTTGAGGGTGATAGGCCTTCAAAGATAGATCTCCAACAATAGATGATTTCAGCAAGCTGAAATGTTGAGTGTCTGGAGTCTTGAAATGATGTTGGCCTTGAACACTTTGAGAGCTGAAGAGATCTGAAGTTGATCTCTTTGATGAGTGTTCTTCAGAATTCTTTTAGACAGAATATATTTGAGAGAGTCTCTGTATTCTGTATTGTGTGTTCTCTTCTTGTTAATGTCTGTATTGCATCTATCTTGATTCAAAAACATTCTATCTTTTATTCTCTGTTCCTGAATAGAATATCATTCTCTGTCAAAGATAGCCATTGGTCTGCATTGATTGCATCCTTAATTGCAAAAACTCTTCTGGAGGAAAGTCCACAGAATTATTCCTTGAAAGATCCCTTGAAACTTGGTCCAGAAATAAATGAAAACGGCTAGCAAATCTCTGAATTAATTGCATAATAACTCCTGTCTGATTTGAATTTGAATTCTGGAAGTTATCTGAAATCGTCGAACTGAGCTCTGCTATCGTCGAGCTGAGCTCAGCGAACTGGAAAACTCAAGCAGCAAAATAATCGTCGATCTGAGCTCAAAGATCGTCGAACTGAGCTCAGAGATAAAGATCCAAGGCAGAGTCAAAATCGTCGAACTGAGCTCACCGATCGTCGAATGGAGTTCGACGATATTATGAAGTTGAGCTCAGCGATCGTCGAGTGGAGCTCGACGATCTGTCGAAGTTGAGCTCGACGATCGTCGATCTGAGTTCGACGAATCGTCGTGCTGAGCTCGACGATCAGACTTAGTCTCCAGACAGAAAAACTTGGTCTTCAGGGCAGCTGCCAATCCTAGACTTCTAACCCTTAGACTCAATTCTAATTGACCTATTAGGTTATACAGAAGGTCAAACAAAGGTTCCTAGAGACTTAGTGATCCCGACCCAAATTAGTAATAGGGTGTTCCAACAGAAACCTTTTTATGAAACCAAGTATAGAAGCATAATTGGATCCTTGCTCTACCTTATTGCCAGTAGACCTGACATAATGTTTTCAACATGTGTATGTGCTAGATTCCAGGTGAACTCTAAGGAATCTCACTACACTGCTACAAAGAGGATTTTGAGATACCTTAAAGGTACACCAAATCTTGGCTTATGGTAGCCAAGAAGTAATGATAGCAAACTAATAGGTTTTTCAGATGCAGATTTTGCAGGGAGAAGAGATGACAGGAAAAGCACTTACGGGACTTGCCAATTCCTAGGAAGAAGGCTTATCTCCCAGAGTAGCAAGAAGCAGAAATGTGTAGCAATCTCAATAGCTGAGTCAGAGTACATATTTGCAGGGAGTTGATGTGCACAGTTGGTATGGATAGAGAATCAATTTGAAGATTCTAATATGAAGTTCCAGAACATTCCGTTGTTTTGCGACTCTTCCAGCTCAATTGCAATAGCCAACAACCTAGTCTCGCACAGTCGGACAAAGCACATAGAGCTGAGGTATCACTTCATCCGGGAACATTTGGGTCATGGGGATATAAATCTCCAATATGTCTCTATAGACAGGCAGATTGCAAACAACTTCACAAAGACGCTGGACGAGACCAAGTTCTCATTCTTCAAAACAGAACTTGGAATGCTCAACAAGGAAGAGTAGTGAAAGTGGACCCCCAAGAAGGCCCAGAGATCAAGATTTGCTCAAAAGTTGGAATTCTATAAATTTCTAACTGTTTGACTCGAGTGAGAAGTAAAATAATCGAGTAGTAAAATTGACCTACTCGAGTACCCTATAAGCCACTTGAGTAATCTACTCGAGTAGCAGAATGGCTTACTTGAGTAGTCAAATCACCTACTCGAGTAGTAAAACTTCACTCGAGTACCTTCGTACAACTACTAGAGTACTTCACCCCAACTACTTGAGTACGTCCAGCCTATCTAATCGAGTATCTCAAATACTTCACTCGAGTAATATTAAGTCTCTCGAGTATGTGCCAACCATCTTTTCTTCCTTGATTCAAATTTTCTTATTTGCAACCCGAGGCTTATGCTGCCACTTCTAAGGTATGATTCCGTCATTTATCTCTTAATTAGACATAAACCTAGGGTTATATAAATCGGAAATTCCATAATCCTTCTACACGAAATCATTTCCTCACTCGAGTAAAGTCGACTGTCGCTTCGTATTCCGTCAAGAAGTTGTAGAGCCGCGTCTTCCTCCTCCTCGTCGCAGTTTTTGCAAGAGCTTCTGAATCATGGCCGCTTCTTCAAAAATTGGTATTGGTTCCGAACTGGTTGCCGCTGGAATTGCAGATCTTTCAGATGATTTCCATAATCTTATGATCCTTCTCGACACCGCCGGACTTACCTTCATTCTCCAAGAACCCTATAAAATCCTCTTTCCTAATGTTGTTGAGTTCTTCCGAAACGTCAAGGTTAAGGGAAATGGCGCCGTTCTTAAATCGAAAGTCAGAGGTATCAAAATCAAGCTTACAAAGACATCTGTTTCTCAACTTTTTTGCATGCCGGTTGTAGACGAAAAAGATCATCTAGGCCCTGATGAGTCTGACAGAACATGTTTGTTCTGTGGCATTTCCCCTGAGGTACAATACATGAAAAGGTCTCAGCTGAATCTTGAAGGAAAGTTACTTGTGGATATAATAGGGAAAGTCCTCCTCTGCAAAACAAATTCAATCAGAGATATCTCTCTCACATTCTTTGATATTATACAAGCCATAGTTTGTAGGAAGAAATTCCAATTTGGTATGATGATCTTGGACAAGATCAGATACATCATTAAAGCTCCAAATTATGCCAAAATTATCTCTCTCCTCCTCCATGAAATCAACCCAGAAGTCTTCAACTTCTCAAAAGGGACTATTTTTCATCACATGAAGAAAGTTTCCATATCCTCTATTCAAAGATGGGAAGTGAAACTGCATAATCCAACTCAGGCTGCCAAGGTTCAAGAGATTCCAGCCACATTGGACAGGACCCCATCTCCCCCTCCACATCAGATTGCCAGCACCTTTGGTGTATCTATTGAGGGGGAGCCTGCTCCTTCTGTCCCAGCAAGGATACCTACACCTCGAGTAGTTACTCCACCACCTCCTCAGACTCTAGAAGAAACTCCATCTGAACAATAACTTGAAGAAGCCCTATTCTCAACAGAAGCTGCCTTCAGTGAGATTACTGAAGAGCTGAATGCAGATGAACCACCTCCTCCTCCCTCTCCCAAGGAAACCACTACTGATATACCACCATAATCCACTCCAGTCCAAACTCCAGTACATACTCCTTCTCCATCCAAGTCTCCTGCTGCACACCAAGAGCAAATTGAAACCAATTTCATTCCTGATGAGCCATCTCCACAACCAGCAGAAGTCCCCTTGAGAAAACTGGACTTCTCCATACCCACAATCACTGATGAAGGGGATGCCCTGATTCACACTACTAGCGCAAAGAGCTCTGTTCCAATTACAGAAATAGCTCCCTGGGTTGCTCCTCCTCCTCCAGTTCCCTCAACTAGTGCTCCTCTTGCTGCTGCTGCTGCTTCATCCAATGATTTGATGAATCTGTTTGTGCTTATACTTCAAGAGAAAAGAACCTACTCTAATACTTCACTCAAAGTTGTTATAGATAAAGTCACGGCTCTAGAGACTGAAATGAGCAGGGTATTTGCAGAAATCCAGCACAATACTGATCATCTAAGACACCTTTTCCAAATTGGTGGAAAGGCTCTAGATCACACTATTACTAGTGTTGGTCACATTATGGAGCAAGGTGTGACCCTTGCAAACAATCAGATATAATTGGATAAGAGAGCTGAAGCTATAAAGATGAAGATCTGTGAAGAGGTTGGAACCTTCAAAGAAGATGAAATAAGTAAGCTGACTGTTGAAGTCGGGAAGGGGGAGAGTTTGGTGAAGGAATATTTAGAAAAATCAGATGTACTCAAGCAAGAGCTTTGAGAATCTAAAATGAAAGAAATCCATGATGATGTCTTAGGACAAATTCAGAGTGTCAAATTCCATACATATGACACTGCTGTATGGATGCAGAATCAAATTCTTCCTGAGTTTGCCAAATATCCAAACTACATTCCTCATCATCTCAACCCTCTAGCTGCTGCTGCTCCTGCTCAACCTCAACAACCTACCTTCTCTCCAAGGCCTGGAGACTCAGTTGCTCCTCCAGATTCATATACTCAGGATTAGGAAGATGACCCAACTGATATCTTTCTCAAGGCCCCTCCAGAAATTCACATTCCCAAGAAAAGGAAGTATGGGGATGGTGCCTCTACTAGCAGGTCTATCCCAGTTCCAGATTCAGAAAAGAGAACAGCTCCAGAATTTTCAGAGATCTGGTCTCCTACTTCTAAGTCCCTCATTTTGGATACGCTCAAACTTGTTATGGACTTCCATGAAAGCAGGAATATTCATTACAGCTCCCAGGAATGGGAATTATATGAGAAGTCTATGACTAAGAGGAGACTGTATGACACTTGAGGCTCTGCAACTTCTGGTAGAGCAATAATATTTTCAGAAACTATTAGGTTCTCTTTGATATGTCTGCAAGAATGATTTCATCCAAGTCTGGTAAAGGACTATCATCCATCTTATAAGTAGGAGGGGAAAGAACTTTGGGAGGGGAGATAGACTTTTGCTCTAGGGAAGAGACTAGTTCAAGAACACTCTCAGTCATATGTTCTTCTGTGTTCACTAGAGCTACAAAACTTGTCTTTAGTTGCTTAGCAACTGCGGGGCTTATTGTGGAGGTATAGGGGGCTATAGCCATAGAATGCTTTGGTCAGACTTCTGGAAGATAATTAAAATAAACTATAATAAAAGAATTTAATAAATGGAATAAATCAACTATGGGATTAATAATACAATCTCCAACATTTATACTCAATGGAATTTCTATGTTTGTAATTTCTATATCTGTATAGACCATTTTAGTATCAATTTCTACTACTGTAACTGGTGTAACTGTTGTAACTGATGTTGTTGCTGCTGCTGGAGCTGCTTCTTCATTGAGCATCTCTCCCTACCTGATTTCAGTGGAAACTGGAACAAGGCCCCTTGAAGAAGAAGGGATAGAGGAGGCAGCAAATAGGGCAGCTAGGGATGAGATGGAGGCAGCAAGAGGTGTGATTGCCTCTACAATAAGTTGCCTGATGACTCGATTTATTTTCTATAGGAGGGTGGAAATGGAAGGGGAATCCATATCCATAAACTCCGGAGGAGTTTGAGTTGATACAGATAGATGAATATGAGGAATGACATCAGATGGAGTGACATCTTGCATGATGTCATCCTGGAAGGTGATGCAGCAGGAGATGGAACGAGATTGAAAATGTCATGTAGAGGTGAATTTTGTGTAGATGGTAGGGAGGTGAGAAAATCAAATGTGGGGGATGACATGAATGTTTGAGGATGTATGTCAGTAAGATGAGGTGGTAATGGAGATGGAGGTGGTGTGATGTGTTCTGTAGTTGCAGTAAGAGTTTGTTGATGCATTGGTATGGCAGGTGGTTGTTGAGGAGGAGGTGGTGACTGAGGAGACGAAGGAGTTATTGTAGGAAGAGGTGTTGTTGAAGCAGGAGGAGGAATGGAAACTTCTTCAATAGGGTGGGGAGTGGCTGGTACATCCCTGGTACTCTCACAAGGTGTGGAAGATGAGGAAGACATGGATGGATTTGAGATTGTCCTCTCCCATCTACCAAAAAAGAGAAGATGTAAGCCTCTTGGAGGCATTGATGAAGATGGGCTGTGAAACTAATAATTCTGGAGCCTTTTCCTGGAGGAAAATTCCTAGAATCCTCGCAAAACACACTTCTTTCTTTTTGTTTTTCTTTTTAATCATCTCAAACAAAGTCTATCCCCAATTAACTGATTTCTTCTCAACCATAGCACACATCACTAGAAATTGGTGCTTGGTGATATAGTCATGGGCTGTATGCTTGCCTAGTAACACCTTGCCAACAATGTTTGCCAAGAATTTATATTGAACAGACAAGTTCTTTTTCAATAACTTATTGGGGTTTCCTCCTGAATGCCCCATTTTGCTCAGCATATTCTCATATTCATCATTTGCTAATTCAATATCATCTTCTCTAGTAGCCAAATCAAAGATTTCAGATAAATTGCAGGAGTAAGAATGACCTGGTTTCCATTGATGGTGCCTATCATGGCATCTGCATCTGGAGATGTTGTAGTGAAAACCCATTCTCTGACTTAATTTCCTGCTATATTGATTCGGTTTGTCATAAACTTCTTCAGATTCTATACCTCACACAACTGTAGGATGTAGATGAATATTTGATCAGTGTGAGAGAACGAGTCAAAATCAATATCGAATCCTGTGTCAAATTTCATCGCCGCTAGAGAGCTCGCCGGAATCGCCATTGTTCGCCTGCAAAAGAACATAGAAAGATCAAGTGTAAGGGAAACAGAAAGTACAGGATGGAGCTCAAAGAAAACCTAGATATATGGTTTTCAGAATATGAAGCGACAGACTCCGTCCTGCGAAAAATTAAAATTCTTCGATATGGGTTCGACGAAATATTTTATTAACAAAAGAGTTTGTCGATCTCAGTTAGAGGAAGGGAAAAGTTTTCGTCGTTCTCAGGTTGACGAAAATTTTCTGAAGCAATATCGTCATTCTCCATTTGACAAAAAGAACTTCACATACAGAGAGTTCTTCGACTCAGGTCGACGAATTTCTCAAGAACGTTTCTCAATTCGTCGATCTCCATTCAACGAACTTTGGCAAATTCTTCAACCACAAAAATAAAATTAAATTAATGCATCTCCATTGATCATACCTAACTGGTTCATAAAGAGCAGATGTTTCTTCCCATCCAAGGGTTTGGTGAAGATATCTGCCTTTTGCAAATCAGTAGAGACAAAGGGGAGGTTAATTTTATTTTTGTCTACACACTCTCTCATGAAATGATATCTTACATCTATATGCTTAGTTCTACTATGATACAATGAATTCTGTGCAATGGAAATTGCACTTGTATTATCACACAGTAGAGTTGAGTTATTTAAGTTGACACCATAATCTAAGAGTTGGTTTTGAATCCATAGCATCTGTGAACAATAACGGCCATCTGTTATATACTCAGCTTCTGCTATTGAAGTAGACACATATGTTTGCTTCTTGCAAAACCATGACACTATCCTATCACCAAGGAATTGACATGTCCCTGATGTGCTCTTTCTGTCCACTCTACATACAGTAAAGTCATTATCAGAGTATCCAGTTAACTCAAATTCTACTTCAGTTGGATCCCAGAGTCCTAAATTAGGGCAACTCTTTATATATCTCAATTTTTTTTAGGAAAATAAGATGAGATTCTTTAGGATTTACTTGGAACCTAGCACAAAGACAAGTAGCAAACATAATGTCTGGTCTGCTTGCTGTAAGATATAATAGGAACCCAATAATGGCCGTATATATTTTCTGATCTACAGGTTTCCTATATTCATCAGAATCAATTACAACATTTGTAGCCATAGGTGTTTTCTTTGCTGTAGTATCAGCCATTGCAAATCTTTTAATCAGCACCTTAACATATTTGAATTGGGACAAGAAGATGCCATCCGGGGACTGCTTCACTTGGAGACCAAGGAAGTAGGATAGCTCACCCACGCTACTCATTTCAAACTTGCAATGCATAAGGTTGGAGAACCTTTTGCATTGTTTGGAATCTATAGAACCAAATATGATGTCATCTACATATATTTGTACTAACAATATTTTATCATGATGATGCTTTATAAATAAATTTCTATCTACTATGCCTCTAGAAAATTTATGCTCTTAGAGAAAGCTAACTAAGGTTTCATACCAAGCTCTTGGAGCTTGCTTTATACCATAGAGAGTTTTATGCAATTTGAAAACATAAGAGTGATGAGTAGGAGAAATAAAACCTGGTGGTTGTTCTATATAGATCTCTTATTTAAGTTCACCATTTAGGAATGCACTCTTGACATCCATTCGATACACTGTGAACTTCTTGTAGGCCACATAAGCTAAAAATATCCTGATTAATTCAATCCTTACAACAGGTGCAAACGTCTGCTCATAGTCTATGCCTTCCTCTTGTCTGTATCCTTGAGCAACTAGTCTAGGCTTGTTCCTTATGATAAGACCTTGAGCATCAAGTTTGTTTCTAAATACCTATTTAGTTCCAATGACTGGGTAGTATTTTGGTCTTGGAACTAAATCCCAAACTCTACATCTCTCAAATTGGTTGAGCTCCTCTTGCATTGCAATAATCCAGTGTGGATCTTGCTCAACATCTTTTAAGTATTAGGGCTCAGTTTGAGATATGAAGGTGGCATGCATCATGTCCAAGTGGAGTTGATGTCTTGTCTGCACACCAACTGAAATGTCTCCAATCACTTGAGATACAGGGTGATCTCTAAGTGCGACAAACTCAGTAGGAGGAGTTGGTTGATCAACAGCTTGGTAAATTAATTCCTCTTTTGTAATTATAGCTGTTGTTGGCTCTTCACTGAGTTCAGTGTCTTCATCTTCACTATCTTTAGTAGTATGTAGAGAAGGATGGCCAACAGCCTTATCGGTGAGGGTCAATTTATCTAACTTCTCATACAGGTTTGGTTCCTACAAAGTCTCACTGCTAGAAGGAACTTCTCCTTGTAAAACATATTAGTTTCTTCAAAAGAAATATGAATGGATTCTTCTATTTTCATAGTTGATTTATTATAAACCCTATAGGACTTGCTTACTTGGGAATATCCAATAAAAATTCCTATTTCAGCCATGGCTTCAAACTTTATAATGTGTTTCTTATTATTGTTGTGAATGTGACAAATGCAACAAAAAATTTTAAAGTAATCTACTTTAGATTTCTTCCCTTTTAGTAGCTCATAAGGAGTCTTATTCTTAAGCTTGTGTATCAGACTTCCGTTCAGTATATAGTTTCATGTGCTCACAGCCCCTGACCAAAAGGATAGGGGCAAGTGAGCATCTACAAGTATTATGCCTTCAGATTCAATTAGAGTTCTATTTTTCCTTTTAGCAACCCCATTTTGTTGAGGACTTCTAGGAGCTGAGAAGTAGTGCCTGATATCTTCCTTTTCATAGAACTCTTGCATAAGAAGATACTCAAACTCAGTATAATGATCACTTCTGATCAATGCAACTGGAGTAGAGTACTCTATCTGTATGTTCTTAAGAAAATCTGTAAGAACCATGTAGTTATCTGACTTAGATCTCAGAAAGAATACCCAAGTGAATCTTGAGAAGTAATCTACAATCACTAAAGTATAAGATTTCCCTCCTAGGCTTTGTACAACAATAGGGCCAAAAAGGTCCATATGTAGCAAGTATAATATTCTAGGTGAGTCACTTTTATTTAATGATTTAAAGTTGTTTTTAGTTTGCTTGCCTAACTGACATGCCCTGCAAAGGCTTTCCTTCTTGTAGGGGTAAGAAGGCAGTCCTCTAACAAGGTTGTCCGTAGAGAGTTTAGCAATATTTTTCAAGTTTACATGTCCTGATCTATTATGCCAAAGATTATTATTATTACTAGTATGATTAAATAGATATATTTCTGATTTAGCTGACTTAAAATTAACTACATAAATGTTTTCTATCCTAGTACCAGTTAATACTACTAGGTTATCTATAGAAGTAATATTACAGGAAGTTTTATTAAATGATACCTGAAACCTTACATCATATAAGTGACTTATGGATATAAGGTTGTGCTTCAGTCCACTTACATAAGCTACATTCCTAAAGATGACTGCTATAATCTTGACCTTTCCATATCCTTCAGTCTGGCCACAATTTGTAACATCCCATGTTACTTCTAGGCCCCTTTCACTTAGATTGTGTTAGGCATGGGGTTGGTGATTGGGGATTTATCTAGGTTTGACCCTGGGTAGTGGGTTGTAGCCATGTGGGCCCACTAAGGGGCCAAAGTCAAAGTAGGTCAAACTAGCCTAAATAGGAACCCTAACCACACCATGACCCCACCACATTTCCCTCACCCTAAAACAATATAAGTGGACCCTAGGGCATGCCATTAGGTCAACCCTTTGATCCTAGTCGACCAAAGTCAACCATGGCCCTAATATGGTCAAACATATACTATAGGCCCAATTAGCCCAAGTGAGGCATCACATTGACCCAACCTAAGTTGGGTGATACCACTATGCTCATGACCATTAAGTGGGGTCAGCCCACTCATCATGTTGACCAAGTCAACTCAAAAAGTCAACTTGGTCAACATGAGGCTTAAAGAAGGGAGAGATGAACCCAAGCCCATTCCGATTGGGCTAAGCCCATCGAACTCAGCCCAAGGCCAACCCAAGTGGTCAAAGAAAACTTTTAACCCCCAAAATCAGGAGAGAGAGAGAGAGTGCATGCAAAGGGTTAGAAAAGGGATTTTAAGAGGAAGAGGAGAGAGAAATGGGGGTGAAGAGGAAGGGTGGCCACATGGCCACTCCGTCAACTGCAATTCAACTGCCAAAACATGCTGGCTAGCTTCCTCAGAGGATTTCAGGGTATTTTGGTAGCATGCTGGCCACATGGCACCATTGGTGACACAACCAAAGCTCAAACTGAGCTCACATTGGAGTTATCTCCACATATACCCCCTCCCAGCCAAAACTAACGACTCCATTAGCTTCAGTGGGCTCAGGCGAGTAGGAATCGACTACTGGATCGAAGGAAATGGTACAGGAACCATGAATCCAAGAAATGTCGCCGAAGAAAGGTCGGGAATGGCCACCCACCGCCAAACTCGCCGTCGCGCCGCCATACAGGTTTGTTTCACCGTCCCTCTACCCGTACTAGGTGCCTAGATCAACTAGGGGAGATATCGGGCTCAATTGAGCCCGATGCCATGGGAGAAACGAGAGATTTTTCCAAGCTTTTCTTACTACTCGGGATCGACATCGCCGCCGTCTCCCGCCGCCTCATCATCGGAAAATGATAGCCACCATCACCGTGAAGGTGATGGCACCGTTGGCCGGGGGTGGCGTCGCCTTAGCTAGCCGAAAACAGACAGCAAAGATGCTCCAGCCAGATTTGATCCCAGCCGTTGGCTGGAGGAAGGAGATAACCCGAGCCCGTCCATTCCTGCTTTAAGATTCGTGCAGTTCTTTAATTAAAATCAAATTATTCTGTTATATTAAATGAAATGAAATCAAATATCTGTCACACTTATTTCATGACATTGCATGTCACTTTTAGGCCTCTTAGGGTATTTCTAGAAACTGGACTCTAAATGAAAATTGTAGCTGACTGTCTTACCTTTAATTTGCCACCCTAAACTTGAGAATTTGTCCAGTGGTTTGACCTGTAGGAACATTTTGCTAGGGCTGGTCCTAAATAAGGACAGAACTTCATTTTGATGCCCAAGGCAAACCAGTAATCAACATGGCCCCAAAATTTGGGTACATGCATGATTAGGGTATATTTATCCCCTGCCAAAATATGAGAATTTTTGGGAAAATGTTTTCTATAGTTTTTACTAAATGAACTAAAATGAAATAAATGATATATTTGGAGTTGTGGGACTCCAAATGGCCCAAAATTTTGGTGTCATGTCCTTGGGGACATTATATTTGTATGATTCAAATTCCAGCCAATTTGTACCACTGCATGTTTGGTAATTCCACTTGCATGTGTTGGCTTGATATAGGCTTGGTGTGCATTTAGCCTAAAATGAAATATTGTGTATTCAACCAACTTGGAACACTCAAAAATCCTAATTTTATTTATAGAGACATATTAGGGAGTAATACACCCCTCATAGTAATAATGGAATTTTTGGAAACAAATATCCCATTATCTGGAATTTTTTAAAAATTGGACTTTTTGATAAATAAATTTTAGAATAGACTTATCCATGAGATAAAATACCCAAATTTTGTCAAGGTCAATATCATGTTAGACTTAACTCCTGAAAAGTTTTATTTCTTTGTTTGATTAATTTTAAGTGGAGTTATGTAGAAATTACAAATTTTGCCATTAACACATTTATTTAGAATTTGATGGAATATTCAGTAGAAAATTATGAAAAATTTTCTAGGGTTGTATTTGTGAATAAATAACCTTGGATATTTATCTCAACATTTCTGGATGAATCAATAAATTTTAAAGCTTATAATGTCATTTTGGTAAATTATAAAGAATTGAATTTGGTAGGCCATTACACTATAGAAGTTGATGAAACTCTGCCATTAGCCTTAAACTAATGATATATAAGCTGTGTAAGTTTCCTAGAATTTTCAGTAATGTATTCCTCTTACTTCATTTGGAAAATGATAATTGTATGAATTTTGTATTAATTAAGGAATAAATTGTAATAATCAAAGGAAAATTATAAATTTTGGTAGACAGCAATATGGCACCAAGATACATCTCAGGAAAAATTCCTTAGGTCAGGGAATTTAAATTGGTGATACTTCATGTATTAAATGACCTAGGGGATTAAATTAATAATTTAATTAAATCCCTTAATGACTTAGGAATATTATGGAAATTCATCCTAGTCATCATGTCGGTCCATACCATCATAGGATAAATGATTTGAGGCATATGGATAGAGGAATTGGAAGTTCCATTTTGGGGTGGTATTAGGGCATGGGCTGCGTATAACATAAATGAGTTAGAGTATAAGGACCGCCAGGGGATAGATCGATGTCGAGCTAGAGATTGAAGTTGGTGAATAACCCTGGTGGGTAGTATTGTTAGTGATGAGAATAAAAGTGTAAGTCCTTAGGTAGTAACTGGAGTGGAGGTCGACGGAAGACCGTCTGTTTCCCGATAATAACTTAAGTCATTATGATTGTTCCAGAGCAACAATGAGAGCTGTGGTGAATTATGGGTAGTCATCAACTAAAGTAAATATCCTTGAGAAAGGGAACTTTGGGCGTAATCCCATCGTAGTTCCTAGTGCCCCCGAGAGCCCTTCACCGGGTATACCCTGGGCAGTCCTGGGATTCACCTTAAATCACTAAGTATAATAATCCGTAGATAAGAGTAGTCTAATAGGTTAGGACATTATGGTTTATTCTCACCTGTGATGGGTTGGAGGGAGACTTGTGTATTATACTCACCCGTGGTGGGTTGGAGGGAGACTTGTGTATTATGCTCACCCGTGATGGGTTGGAGGGAGACTTGTGTATTATGCTCACCTGTGATGGGTTGGAGAGATTGTGCTAAATGCTCACCCGTGTAGGGTTTGAGAGATTCAGGACGGGTTTGGTCCTGTGAGCTGAAGGCTCGGAATGAAATACTTGTATATGCATAAATATAGTGGCGGGGCATGTGGTACTGGCCGTTCGTCACACCGATGGCAGTACGGTGCACCAGGCGCTTGTGAGGGTTAGAGGGGCCAGTTGGTTGTTTTACACTGCGGTCTGGAGGACGACCCCCAATAACGCACATCCGACCCAACAAGACTGACCGGTTGTCAGCAAAGTATGTACGTGAGACTCTAGAGTGAAACTTGGATGTGTACAGAGGCGTTTGAGAGGGGTCTAAGGCTTGGTAGTGTGCATACCGGCCTAGAAGCGGAGATGCCCGCTCCGCTGCTGTCGTAGCCACAACGGTGGTACCCGAGAGTGATGCTAGATCTCAAAAAGTGGGAACTAAAGGTCTGTGATAACAGAGTCGTTGTGTGTGAGTTGCACTTGCTTCTGCATAAAATGCATCATAATATGCATTCATATTAGGTCATACGTTTCATAGATCCTTATAATATAAATTAGTATGGGCTCTTTTATATGATAAGTTAAATTTCCTGGAAATCCTAACTTATATATTTGTATGGGCATTTATATAAGTTAGGGTACTTTTGTGATGGTAGTATAGTGGTAGAATAGTTTTATTTCCAAGCTCTTACTTTCTGTTCTTTATTTCCTTTACTAGTACTGCACTTTACTTACTTGTACCATATACATAGAACTGCTAGAGTAGAATAATAATATCCATTACAACTGCTAGTTAGATCTTGTCATCTGTTTCCACCTTTGCTACCCGTTGTTGTCCTCCGCTTCGTCCTCCCGCTCGGTGCCTAGGAGTTGCGGGGCGAGGTGCGGAGGAAACGACTTAGTCTTTTTGACAAATGGTCGGTGACCATACTATTTTTAGGAGCCCGTGGAGATTGAGCACCAGCACGATGAGGAGATAGGACTTGAGGAGCAGATACCACTACCGCAGGCTACTACCACTACTGTGCGTCCTCAGGTGGGACGAGTTCTGATGTATTAGTATAGCTTCTGCTTTTATTGAGAGAGAGAGTTGATATGATGTACTGGGCATAAGCCCTTATTAATCTTTCTTTTTGTACTCTTGTGGACTATGTTTCTGTACTCTTCATTTATATATATGATATGAACTCTGTGACTTATGGACTAGTAGATTTGTTACACTGCTATACTTCTTTTCTCATATTGGCCTACAGGTTATATGATCGTAAAAGCCGGCAGGATCGACGTGTTGCGGTGTCGACTAACCTGTGCGTTAGTGTCACCGTAAGACGACGGTTCTGGGCATAAGACTCGGTAGCCCTCCTTGGTAAGGGGGAGGGGGTCTTACAAACTGGTATCAGAGGGAGGTTGACTTTGGTCGACTAGGGTCAAAGGGTTGCCCTAATGGCCACCCCCGGCCAACGGTGCCATTACATTCACAGTGGTGGTGGCTATCATTTTCCGGTGATGAGGCGGCGGGAGACGGCGGTTCTGGCCATAAGACCCGGTAGCCCTCCTTAGGAATAAGACGGTGGTGGTCGCTATCACTTGAACAAACGATCATATGAGAAAGAAGTCCACAACACTGGACCACCCCTGCCCGAGCATTAGTTTGTGGACAAACTATGCATCGGAAGCAGTGGTGTGCCCATGTGTAAAAGTCACATAAAACGGTCCACTAAGTACAATGAGTTAGGCCAGTTCTATTTAAACCTTACCTTTATGCAACCTCCACAGGTCGTCGCGCTGCAAAATGTGGCTCCTCCCCCTCCAGCTGCCACTCCATTCCTACAGACGGAGATGGGGCAGACTTTGACTGCGATTCTGGATGCCTTCAAATCCCAGCAAGTCCCGGCTCCACAGCCAAATCCGGGGTCGAGCTGGCTAAGTGCCTTCAAGAGCCTGTCCCCACCAATGTACCGTGGGACAGAGGATGCTGAAAGTCCACCTAGTGTCAACTAGCGTCACCTATGGGGGGGGGGGGGAATAGGTGACGTGCAGCGTTTTTGCGGAATTAAAATTGTACCTACACACGAAAATAAAACAGCACAGCAAATAGAGTACACAAGCTATTTATAGTGGTTCCCCGATTTGGGTACATCCACTTTCCCCCTTCGACCTATCTCCCAACAAGGGACGACTCGGTCTCTTCACCAACAGGATTGAAATCCAATCCTTGCACTATCGGAAGGAACCCTTCCACACGTAGGAGACAACACTCCCACAACACGGGTTGCACCCAACCCTTACAACTAGGAACCAACGTTTCTTTACAATAAAAAATGAACTAGAATGTACAAGAAATACAAACTACTATTGGAGACTAAGGTGTCCCTCTTCGTTCGATGACAATCGAAAAGTCCACAACCCTAGATCTCTCTTGGAGAGAATCTCCCCGAAACCGGCGGCGGCAAGAGGGGCGGCGACATGGTTCTCGGGATCGGCGGCGACAACGGTGTGCGGATGCTGTACTTTGGAGATTCAAACTTCGTAGCAAAGCTAGCTAGGTCTTCCAACGGTCATACTAGGATCGATCGTCTCGATCGATTCGGACGGGGAAGGTTTTCCCGATCAACAAATCAAGAGACAAAGGATCTCTTGTTAGACTCGTGAGACGCTATGCTTGGCTAAGCTTCTGTCGACGGGAGATCTGGAAGAAACTACGATCAAGACCGGCGAACAACTTGCACGAGCGGCGACGGCGGCGGCGGAGCGGAACTTGCGATCTAGGTCACGTTGCGGCTCGGCTCCTTTTTTTTGAATTTCTGTCTACTCTTTTTCTGTTCAATAATACAGGTGTATTTGTACGGTAGAATACTCCATTATGACCGTTATGGGTCCCACCTGAAGAAACCTTAAGCCCGGTTCAAAATAGTGCCAGCGGCAAAGTCCGGTCCAGCGGTTTCCAGAAAATCGCCCAAGTCAAAATCGGCGAGAATCGAAGGTGATTCTCGTCGAATCGGCGAGAATCAAAGGTGATTCTCGTCGATTCGGCGAGAATCAAAGGTGATTCTCGTCGATGTTGACTTGTTTGCATGCACTGGATTAGCCGGATAGAGACGGCGAGAATCAGCCAGTGATTCTCGACGATTCGGCGAGAATCACTTGGCGATTCTCGTCGATTATGACCTAGCGCCAGAGTCGCACGCTTTCATGTAGCCGGATAGAGACGGCGAGAATCAGCTAGTGATTCTCGTCGATTCACACTTAGACGATTTTTCGTCTTTCCACCCATGAGCTGCTCTTTGACCCATCCTTGCTCCTTGTCTGCTCTTGCAATATCACAGACCTGCACTTGAAAATAAGTACACTCCAATAGAGAGTACACGTAGGCCAACACACTGATCTGCTCAACGAGGGATTACGTCTTGCAGACCAGTGTATATTGACCTACTGCACCCTGACATTGGAGTGCACTTAGCATGGAATATCTGCAAGCACAACTTGAAATGTTTCATCAAATACATTGTGAATTCATCTTTGCTTGACAGGAGGCTTCCTCAAATCCGGGTAATTGTGGATACATTACCCAACAATCTCCCCCTATTTGACGAAGCCAAAATCCTACTAGCTAAGATGAATGCCACCATCCAGATAATATATACATCATATAGAAAAAAATGCGGCACAAGGAGATAGAGGAAAAAAGATCAAAGCTTGAGTCAATCATAAATTCATATACATATATATATAGATATATATTCCCAAGATAGTTCATATAACAATAAGACAAGATAAAATTGTTCATGAGACAATGACAAGCTATAAATTTCTGTCTATTGATTTTTGGCTAGGTCATCCTTATGTTTCTGTGCCAAAAACTTCTTTCTTTGCCTCTCAATATACTCCTTGGGCTTTGGATAGTATCTGGGAGGAGGAGCTTTATCTGCCGCAGTGTTGGTCCTGAAGAAGTTGTTTCGTTTAGCTTCATACGTCTTGTGCAGCTCCCACTCATGCTGGCTGTATATGTCGTTCCGATTGATTTCCCCTTTTTCTTGTAGCCAGAATGTGTCCAAGATGATACTCTTTGATACCGGACTCCACTTTTCGTTTCTTACTTCCTCCTCCTTCAATCTGATTCTCTTTTCAACTTGTGTTTCCTTAGATGTCCCTTCTTGAGATTTTCTCTTGTCCCTGGCTTTTGCTAGGGCTCCTTGGTCAAACATTGCCATCAGTTTTGCCTTGGAGGTGGCCCTAGCAGCCTTATGAGCATCAGCTTCACTTAAATGAGCTTCTTCAGCACTGGCTCCCTCATCAGCTGCAGTATTAATTTCAGGAGCACGGGTACCCTCATGATTTTCAGGGATGTTAGCGCCTAACGCTTGTTGTAGCATCCACCAGCAACTGTCATAAACATATGTGTTTGACTGTTCAAAGTTTTTGATTATGATTTCTTGAAGCTCGGCCATCTTAGCTGTATAGTCTTTCTCCCCCTTTTTGGCTTCGACTGCAATGGAGTTTGCATAAGAATGCAGTGACTCATCAATGTGCTTTGTAGTTCTGGAGAACTCGGTAACCAAGGCTTGTTGATTGGTGTTAAGAGTCACCATATTGCCATCAAACTTTTGAATGTTATTTGCTACGACATGAGCATTCTGATTTACTATTGTGAGAGTATCAGTGTTCCTTTTTAATCCGACCATAAAAAGAGTGACAGCTTGGCCGGCCGCTGTATACTTATCTTCAAACTTCTTTTCCATCACGTCCAGTTTGTGATTGATCTCCACCATGTTCTTGAGCATGAGATTCTCCGATTTCTTAATTCTTTTTAACATTTTATTTGGAGCTTTCTCAAAAGATGCTTTGAGCTCATCCACGATACCCTGAATAACATTCACGGTGTGATTGGCTAGATCAGCTCGTAGTGGATCATCCTGAGGCATTCCTTGGCCTTGGCCTTCAGCAGATGCACCTGTAGAGCTGGACACGAGCACAATCTCTAAGGGGGGAATACTTGCAGCCTCTGTAGATTTCTCGGAAGTACTAAGCAATCTCTGCTGAGAGGACTCCCCCTCCACTGTTGCACCAATGTTCTCAGGAACGATCTCAGGAGCGTGCTTGTCAGATGGAACTTCAGTGATGTCCTGAGGCTCCAATGCTTCCTGTCCCACATTTCCTTCTTCCTTGTCTTCATCGTCCATGAAATCATTCTCAGCTGCATCGTCTTCCAAACTTACCTCATCATTTTCCACTTCATTAGCTTCGGCTCCTTGATCATGCATGTTCAGGGCCGCCTCATTCTCCATCACAGCTTCACTTTCTTCGTGTATATCCGCCACTGCTTCTCTGGCTATCTGAGAGATGTCAGATACGATATTAGCATAAGCGGGTAGAGGCCCCCCCCCCCTCAATTCCTGCAGTCAGGCCATCAGGAATTTCACTAGGGATTACTAAGGAATCAGCCGCAGTTTCGTCCTCGGCTGGAGATACTTCTTGTTGTTCTACTACGGCAGCCTACCCAATGCATCTCTCCCATCTGTCAAAGACACTCGAGTCCATTTTCTTCAAGTAATGTAGTGGAACGCCTTTACTCATGTCATACTTATCTCCGTTTAACTGATTGAGATATAGACTGATGATTCGGCCAAAGCTAGGAGATCTGAAAGTGTCCTTTATCTTCTCAAAAAGCAATGCCCCTCAGTTGAATCTTTTTCTGCAGACAATTGCCACAAGGATCTTGAACATGTCCGCAGAGATGTGGTCATGAGAGCCCGACTTGCATATGAGTACTTTCCCAATGATGTCTGCCAGAAGTTTCCCCTCCTCATTCATATCCTTTCGCTTTATCGACCTAGTTCCTCGAGCGAGTCCAAAGAATAATAATGTCCTGGTTTTGTCCTGTTCATCCAGACAATCCTCGTGCGCCGAGCTAGTGAGCTGCAAGTAATGGGTCAGCTTGCTTGCAGACATCTTGATCTTTGCCCCTGCAACCTTGCTCTTGATGAGAGAGTCTTCATTCCGGAGTTTGGCGTTTGCGAAGAACTCCATCACTTCCTTGTCCAAGATTTTACAGGGGTGCTCCAGTATGAATGAGAGTCCAGCCTCTTCAAGCATGATAATGATGTTTCTGAAGTCATCAGAAGCATGTGAGAACCCTATTCGAACCAACTCACAACCAGTTACCAGGCCAGCGGTTGTCCTTAGAGCCATTGCAAGACTGAAATCCCAAGACTACGCCTAATTAGGAATCAAGAGGGAAACTACACTAACAGTAAGTCACTGTAAGGGTGAGAAAGTGGTTAACCAAGAGCGTAGAAGGTGAGAATCGACGGAAACGGCGGGAAACCGGAAGAAGATCGCGACTTTGGTCGAACGAACCCGCCGAGACTTGGATGAGCGCCCTGGACGCGAGAGGACTGAGGGAAGAATCGGCGAGCTGCCTCCGGTTGTCGACGGAAGGGGAAGAGGCGGGATTCCTGTGGTTGTCGACGGAAAAGGAAGAGTCGGCGAGTTTGAAGGGTGAGAATCCTTTCCGATATCGACGAGTTTGAAGGGAAGAGTCGACGAGTTTGAAGGAGGAAAAGGTGAGAATTCTTCGGTGAGCTTCCAGCGGAATATGAAGGGTCGGCGGGATACTGTGCGATATCGACGGGTTTAAAAGTGTTTTAACGGGTTTCCGTGTGAAGAGCGAAACGCTAGGATTCGGCAGAAGTCTTCGGGTTAAGCGGGTTTAAGCGGGTTTTCAGTTTGTCTAAGTCGAAATCGAAGGGATTCTTTAATAGGAATCTATGGGTTAAGAGGCATGCCGGATTCTCGAAGTCTTCTGATATCAAGACAATTTACGAAATCTTCTAAATATGTATATATATTTCTTAATGCCAGTCTATTTAGGGTTTGAACGGGGTTTTTCCATACATTTCTTGATATCAATTGTAAGTTGTAGTGATTTCCAATGACACATCTTCGTTAGTTTTCAGTGAACTGATTTAAGCCTGTAGATGTTAGTTCTCGAATCTACCAGTGGAATTACATGTAAATCTTTATTAATGTATCTACGGTTTATGTTTACAATGTTAACCTATACTTAGGTGTACACACATATATGTGTATATATATAATTATATATATATGTATATGACTCAAGTATATGAGCTGATCAAAAATACCTGGGATTATGAGATTCATAATTTACCCCCTCAGGTTGAGGCATACCAGGTGTTCAATGTGAGTATCCCATTGTAAATAGTACTTCTGATATTCCATATATTTGTTCCAATTTAGTCTTGAAACATCTACTGTCTAGTTCCCATCATATTTACGGGAACCTAGACTACCCTGCAAAAGAGAGTTACTTTACCTTAGGAACCCAATACATATTGGGTCCTAGGTTCTTGTTAGCATAAACACTCGAATGCCTTCCTTCAGAAATCCTGTCAGGAAGACTACCTCTGCCCAGGAGATGTGGATAGGCCCTTGCCCTTGACACAGAGGGGTTGTGCCAACAGTCTATGGCAAAGTGTCCCACCTTGACACAGCACCAACACGTGTGATTGTTGTATCTTCGTTTCTGACCTGATCTAGTGACTGAGGTAGTCATGAGCCTACGTCCAAACGGGATAGATCTGGATCCGCTCCCAAAATTGCCTCTTCCACCGTGACACGTGGAAGGGTGGAAGGAATGCATGTAGCGAGCGTCACGAGGCCTGGGAGGTGGTGCCTTCCTTTCAGTCAGCCCCCTTCCTGAGGCCCCATGAGAACTTACAGCATGACTTCTAACCTCCTTTTCCTGTGTCCTTGGGTGGAGAGAAGAGTTCTGAGAGCTGATACCAGCAGATTCATGCCGAGTAGGGGCAGTGGTCGAGAATACAAAGGGCTCAGAATGAGCCTTAGGCATTCTCTCATGGGTGGCCATGACGGCCCTTGCACTATGGGTGTCTCCACATGAGGACAGATCACCCTTGCAGTGACCACGATTATTTCTGTGATCATACCTGAAGGCATGATGAGTAGCCTTCCTGCTTGGAGTGGGGGGTCAGAATACCGTTTCCTCATTTCTCCATGAATTGATAATTCGGGAGATCCACCCATTTTCTTCCTTTCTCTTCATAGCATCAACCTTGGAGAAGTTAGATACTATCCTTTTCTCATTCTCTAGACTACTCTCTAGATCTGAGATTTTAGAGTCCTTGACCTTGTTGGATGCCAATTGGAGAACCAACAAGATCTTCAGCCGAGCAATCTCCTGAGCTTGCTCCTCAACAAGTAGGTTGCTTGTCTGAAGGGCTCTCTTCAGGGAATCAGGATTTTCTGAAGGGAAACAGTTCCTGTCTTCAGGAACTTCAAGAGAGACGGGGCAAGATGAAGAAGTTACCTGCTCTTCAGTGTTATTGTCACTAGCGCCAGTGACCGTTGTGTCATCCTCATCAAAACTGCTTTCCTCAATGTCTTATTCAGTCTCTGACAAGGACACTGGAGCTCTGATGCTGTCCGATTGATCCTTGCCTTCATCTTCAGATGCGAGGACCCCCACATAGGCTTCATCCTCTAGTTGACAGCAGATTCCAGCTTTCTTTGATCCCCCCATCAGCTCTGAGATCATTACCCACATAGATTTGGCCGTCCCACATTTTTCCAATCTAGAGCGAGAAGGTCCCGACCAGACATCCATGATAATCTGACGAATCATCTTGTCCAGATTAAATAATGAGAGTTCCGTCTCCGACATCTCAGCAATACACTTGGGCACTTGGATATTCTTTTCAGAGCCGGAGGTCTTCATAGGAATAAAAGGACCCTCTTCCAGGATGAAAGATGCTCGAGGATCGATAGCCTCCAAGTGATACGACACTCTCATCTTCCAGACAGGATAATACTCCTTTGTGCATGTGGGAAGTCTTAGTGGAGAGATCTCATGATCCAGCTCCATGCTTCTGACACTGGTGGCAGGATTCTACTCAAGGTGTAAACCTTTTTGATGAGTAACCTCGCTTTGATACCACTTGAAAGTCCAACTAGTGTCAACTAGCGTCACCTATGGGGGGGGGGGGAATAGGTGACGTGCAGCGTTTTTGCGGAATTAAAATTGTACCTGCACACGAAAATAAAATAGCACAGCAAATAGAGTACACAAGCTATTTATAGTGGTTCCCCGATTTGGGTACATCCACTTTCCCCCTTCGACCTATCTCCCAACAAGGGACGACTCGGTCTCTTCACCAACAGGATTGAAATCCAATCCTTGCACTATCGGAAGGAACCCTTCCACACGTAGGAGACAACACTCCCACAACACGGGCTGCACCCAACCCTTACAACTAGGAACCAACGTTCCTTTACAATAAAAAATGAACTAGAATGTACAAGAAATACAACCTACTATTGGAGACTAAGGTGTCCCTCTTCGTTCAATGAAAATCGAAGAGTCCACAACCCTAGATCTCTCTTGGAGAGAATCTCCCCGAAACCGGCGGCGGCAAGAGGGGCGGCGACATGGTTCTCGGGATCGGCGGCGACAACGGTGTGCGGCTGCTGTACTTTGGAGATTCAAACTTCGTAGCAAAGCTAGCTAGGTCTTCCAATGGTCACACTAGGATCGATCGTCTCGATCGATTCGGACGGGGAAGGTTTTCCCGATCAACAAGTCAAGAGACAAAGGATCTCCTGTCAGACTCGTGAGACGCTATGCTTGGCTAAGCTTCTGTCGACGGGAGATCTGGAAGAAACCACGATCAAGACCGGCGAACAACTTGCACGAGCGGCGACGGCGGCGGTGGAGCGGAACTTGCGATCTAGGTCACGTTGCGGCTCGGCTCCTTTTTTTTGAATTTCTGTCTACTCTTTTTCTGTTCAATAATACAGGTGTATTTGTACGGTAGAATACTCCATTATGACCGTTATGGGTCCCACCTGAAGAAACCTTAAGCCCGGTTCAAAATAGTGTCAGCGGCAAAGTCCGGTCCAGCGGTTTCCAGAAAATCGCCCAAGTCAAAATCGGCGAGAATCGAAGGTGATTCTCGTCGAATCGGCGAGAATCAAAGGTGATTCTCGTCGATTCGGCGAGAATCAAAGGTGATTCTCGTCGATGTTGACTTGTTTGCATGCACTGGATTAGCCGGATAGAGACGGAGAGAATCAGCCAGTGATTCTCGACGATTCGGCGAGAATCACTAGTGATTCTCGCCGAATCAGCGAGAATCACTTGGCGATTCTCGTCGATTATGACCTAGCGCCAGAGTCGCACGCTTTCATGTAGCCGGATAGAGACGGCGAGAATCAGCCAGTGATTCTCGATGAATCGGCGAGAATCACTTGGTGATTCTCGCCGAATCGGCGAGAATCACTTGGTGATTCTCGTCGATTCACACTTAGACGATTTTTCGTCTTTCCACCCATGAGCTGCTCTTTGACCCATCCTTGCTCCTTGTCTGCTCTTTCAATATCACAGACCTGCACTTGAAAATAAGTACACTCCAATAAAGAGAGTACATGTAGACCAACACACTGATCTGCTCAACGAGGGATTACGTCGTGCAGACCCGTGTATATTGACCTACTGCACCCTGACATTGGAGTGCACTTAGCATGGAATATCTGCAAGCACAACTTGAAATGTTTCATCAAATACATTGTGAATTCATCTTAGCTTGACAGGAGGCTTCCTCAAATCCGGGTAATTGTGGATACATTACCCAACAGATGCGATAAAGACGGAGGAATGGCTAGAGGCCATACACGAGATTTTAGCAGGAATCAGCTGCACGGTCGGCGATGCAGTACCTCTAGACACCTGTACATTAGAGGCTCATGCGAAGAGATGGTGGAATTCAGTGCGGGAGTCTACATATGCAGACTGGGAGCTGTCATACATATCATGGGGGGAGTTTGGAGATGTATTTTTGGAACACTTCGTCTTTGCTACGGACAGAGATGCCTTGGAGGAGAGGTTTTTGAACCTCAGGTAGGGGACTAGATCGGTGATCGAGTATCAGAGAGAGTTTTCTCATCTGGCAAGGTTCGCAGGGATTCAGGATATTGATGATAGGAGGTATGCTAAGAGGTTCAACCGGGGCCTCAGGGATGATTTGAGGAAGACTTTGCTGTTTAATTCTCATGGCACCTCAAGGCAGATCATCGAGATGGCAAAGAAGATGGATGCTGACAAGCTGATGGTGCAAGGTAGAGGAAAGAGACCGTATGATGGGTCGACATCAGGAGAGAGCAGATGGGCTCTCAGAGAGGTAGGACTATCAGATACAAGAAGGGTGGGGGACGTCGTCGTCCCAACTTCAGGTAGGAGCAGGGGCCTCCTCCAGCATTAGCTCCCCCACCTCTACAGGTGCATGATTCGAGGAGACAGGATGACCATGGCCACCAACAGGTAGTTTGTTACGGATGCCGCCAGCCCGGGAACATTAGGTCGGAGTGCCCTCATCGATTCCATCCTCCTCCTCCTCCACCTCCAATGGCCCTAGTACAGCACGGCCGAGGCCGAGGCCGAGGCCGAGGACGAGGCCGAGGCCGGGGATATCATGGCAGGGGATGCAATCCGGAGCAGATATACGCTTTGGACCTCACGGAGCAGAGGAAGCCCGAGGAGGTTATCACAGGTACTTAAGATTATTATTAAATTCCTTGAGTTTTCAATTATATAGTACCTGGAACTATAGGGTAACAATTAATTCTAACTTTAACAAACCTCAGACATAGTTATGATCAGCGGCAAGCCCGCACATACTCTCTTCGACACAGGTACTTCACACTCGTTCTTATCTGAGGCCTTCATAGACGGACTCGAAGGCGTGGAAAGATTTCCGGGACTAGAGATGAGGGTGCGTCTACCCGATGGGTCAGAACTGCGGACCACTGCCCATTGTGATATGGAGGCTGAGATTGGCGGCAAGGCATTTGAGGCGCCAGCAACTATTCTGAAGCTGCAGGACTTTGACTTGATTTTGGGCATGACATGGTTACATCGGAACCATGCTCAGATAGATTGCCCATCAAGGAGGATCACACTAAGGCATGGCGAATCCCATATTATCATCGAAGGTATTCATCCTATCTTCCACCTATTGTTATCTTATGTACAGGCTGTGTAGGCCCACGAGCAGGGAGAAGAAGTTTACCTTATCTGCTTTGAGATGGTGGGAGCAGAGACTTCTATTTCAAATATTCCGGTGGTCCGGGATTTCTCCGACGTGTTTCCGGAGAAATGGCCCGGGCTACCACCAGCCAAAGACTTGGATTTCAGGATTCAGCTGGTATCGGGAGCGAGGCCAGTGTCCCGGGCACCTTACACGATGGCTCCTAGTGAGTTGGCAAAGTTCAGGACTCAACTTCAGGAGCTAGTTGAGTCGGGATTTGTGCGGCCTAGTTCATCGACGTGGGGAGCGCCAGTTCTCTTTATGAAGAAGAAGGATGGGTCGTTGCGACTATGCATAGATTACCGGGAGCTGAACCGGTTAACGGTCCGCAATACCTATCCACTGCCTCGGATAAATGAGCTATTTGATCAGCTGCAGGGAGCCTTATGGTTCTCTAAGCTAGATTTGCGATCCGGTTACTACCAGCTCCGCATCTGGGAAGAGGACATACCGAAGACGACATTCAGTTCACGCTATGGATTATACGAGTTCACGGTGTTGCCTTTTGGTCTCACGAATGCCTCTGCCGCATTCATGAGTCTAATGAACCATGTATTCGAGCCCTTCTTAGACCTATTCGTGATTGTATTCATCGACGACATTTTGATCGATTCACGGACTCAGGAGGAGCATACAGAGCATTTGATGCAGGTCTTGCAGAGGCTGGGGGAGTCCCAGATGTATGCAAAGTTCTCAAAGTGCCAGTTCTGGCTACAGGAGGTGGCTTTCCTGGGGCATACTATCAATGGGATGGATTAGTAGTGGACCCAGCCAAGATAGAGACAGTGAGGGATTGGGCACGGCCGAAGACCGCATCCGACATTCGCAGTTTCTTGGGGCTAGCAGGGTATTCTCGTAAGTTCATGGAGGGGTTCTCGAGGATAGCACTCCCCCTCATGTCCTTGACGAATAAGGATGCAGATTTTGTTTGGTCAGAGAAGTGCGAGACAGCTTTTCAGGAGCTGAAGGACCGACTCATCTCATCCCATATTCTTGCGCTTCCATCCGGGAGTGAAGGATTTCAGATCTACACATATGCCTCTTACCAGGGGATGGGTGTTGTCCTGATGCAGCATGGACATGTTGTTGCTTATGCTTCAAGACAGTTGAAGAAGCATGTGCATAACTATCCATTACATGACTTAGAGCTCGGGGCTATGGTATTCGCCCTAAAGATGTGGATACATTACTTATACGTGATTCATTGTGATATTTATTCAGATCACAAGAATCTTAAATATATCGATACACAGAAGGACTTGAAACTGCGACGGAGGAGATGGCTGGAATTTCTCTGCGACTATGATTATAAGATCAACTATCATCCGGGGAAAGCAAACATAGTAGCAGATACTTGAGTAGGAGGGTCAGCACTTCTGGACCGGAGCCTCGGTTGATGTCTATAGAGCTGTTACGGATGATGGAAGACATGCACATTACCATGGTATCTTAGGCCGAACCAGTGGTATATCGAGAGTATTTGAGCTCAGTGATCAGTGGTGATGATATACGGGAGCGCATCCGAACACATCAGAGGCTAGATGTTGCATTACAGCCGATTTTCAGTGCCCTAGAAAGGGGCAGGGTTGAGGACTAAACGCTACAGGATGATCTTCTTTGATTCCTTGGATGCATTTACATACCAGCAGGGGGGCTGTATCCGGGATGACATACTCAGAGAAGCTCATTGCTCCAGATATTCAGTGCATCCCGACATCACCAAGATGTGGGCAGATTTGCGGAGGTCTATGTATTGGCCTGGGATGAAGAGGGAGATCACCCATTTTGTGACATTTTGCGAGACTTGTCAGCGCGTGAATGCGGAATGTAAGTGTTGGGTACATTGGTCAAATGTACCTGATTTGAAGAAGCCTCACCTAACTCAATGATATGCATCATAATGTATTTGATGTTTGTTTGAGTTACTTGTGCAGGTTAGATATTCACTAGACTGAAGCTAAAAGTTTCTAAGTCCATGTGTCGACACCCAGAGGGAAAGTGTCGACACTTGAGAAAGCTTGTGTCGACACCCAGACAAGCAGTGTCGACACTTGGAGTCATTGTGTCGACACCTGGGATGAAGAGTCGACACCAGACAGAAAGTGTCGACACTTGGAGCTGTGTCGACACTCAGTGAAGAAGTATGCAGAAAAGCTGTGTCGACACTTAGCAGAAGTGTCGACACCTAGAAGAGCTGTGTCTACACCAGAAAGTGTCGACACTTGGAGCTGTGTCGACACTCAGCAAAAGTCTGCAGAGTCCAAGTAAAAGTGTCGACACTCAACACAATGTGTCGACACTATGCTGAAGAGTCAGTATTTGAAGTAAGTGTCGACACTCAACACAATGTGTCGACACTATGCTGAAGAGTCAGTATTTGAAGTAAGTGTCGACACTCAACACAATGTGTCGACACTATGCTGAAGAGTCAGTATTTGAAGAAAGTGTCGACACTCAGCACAATGTGTCGACACACAACCAGAAGAGTCAACACTTAGTTGAAGACTCTACACTTGAAGAAAGTGTCGACACAAGGAGCTGTGTCGACACTTAGCAAAGAACAGAAAAGTTACAAAATATTCTAAGTACAAGTGTCGACACTAAAGGAATGTGTCGACACTCAGCTGAAGAAACAAAAGTGAAGACTTGTGTCGACACCAAGAAGCAGTGTCGACACTTGACAGTTTCTACACATGAAGATGTGTCGATACAAAGAACATGTGTCGACACTTAGAAGAATATAGTTGAAGAATGAAGAACAAGTACTTGTGTCGACACTCAATTTCAGTGTCGACACATGCAGAAGAATCTGTGTCGAGACATACAAGGAATTGTGTCGACACCTTGTAGACTTGTGTCGACACTTACACAACATGTGTCGACACTTGGCCTATAAGTGTCGACACTTAAGAACAGAAAGTCTCGACACTATCTGACAGTTGGAGAATTTCAAGAAGTGACTGGTTGACAAGACAGCTGCCGATCCAGCCGGTCTACATCAACTGTCAGAGATATCAGAAGTCTGTTATGAACCGGACCAGCCGGTTACCATGAAGGAAGCCTATAAATAGGCACCCATAGTTTACAGACAGAGATTGATCAAGATTGATGAAGTGATATAGAAGTGGTTGAAAAAGTTTTTGATAGAGAGAGTTCAGATCTTTGTAAAAGTGGTATATTGAGTATCAACACAAGAAGATCTTGCTGTGCATCGGCAGATCTAAGAAGTTGGAGAGAGAGAGCTCCAACCAAGTATTCAGTCTTTGGAACTAAGGCTAAGAAGAAGAATTCAGAGTCATCTGGATTTCAAGAAGCAGAGGTCAAGGAACAATTGCAGAAGATTCAGACTAATTCAGTTCTAACTCAAGAAGCTTTGAAGGAAGCTAAGTCAGTTTGGATCTAACTGAGTTCTTCCAAGAACTCTTCAAGAAACTCTCAACTCCTCTCTTATTTTCTGAGTTGTAGAGTTAGCTATTGTACTTTCTATTTTTACTTGTAGGATCCATTGGATCTGAGAGAATTGTAAGCCTATATTATAAAGGCTGAGGGTAGGGCTTGATTGCCTGAGTGTAGGAGTTGAAGAACTCTGAGTGTAGGCCTTAATTGGCTGAGTGTAGGCCTGGGTGGCTGAGTGTAGGCCTTAATTGGCTGAGTGTAGGCCTGGGTGGCTGAGTGTAGGCCTTTTGGCTGAGTGTAAGGCTTTGGGCCTGAGGTAGGAACCTAGTTGGGTTCTAAGCTAGTGGAGAAGTTTGGCCGAATCTAGTACACTGCTAGATAGGCGAAGGGGGAAAGTGGATGTACCGAAAGATTGGGGAACCACTATAAAATCTTGTGTATTCTGTGCTGTGATTGTGCTGTGTTGTGAATTGCTGTGTTTGCTGTGAGAACTTATTCAGAAATCTGTGTTATAACTGTTGTGCTGCCAACAAAGTTTTAACAAGGTTTAGGTCACCTATTCACCCCCCCCCTCTAGGTGTTTAGGTACCATATCTTTCAAGTGGTATCAGAGGCAGGTTCCTCAAAAAGGACTAACTGTCTGAGGAGATCCAGTTTGGCAGATTCAGTATAAGTCAGGAAACAGTTTCAAGAAAATCAAGAAACATGGGGTCTTCAGAGAATCACAAGGAATTGGGTTCAATGAAACTGCCCATATGCAGAAAGGAGATTTTTGGAATCTGGAAAGAAAGGGTAAGGCTGTTCATGAGGCCTCTGACCCTAGGATCTACATCACAGTCAAAGAAGGGCCTTATGTGCCCATGAAGATTTCAGTCTTGGATGCTACACAGAGAACTCCAAAGGATTTTTCTGAGATGACCAAGGATGAGATTGTCCTAGCTACAATGGACAAAAGGGCACAAAACATCATAGTTAGTGCAATTGATGATGCCACCTTCCAGAACCTTATTCACTGTAAAACAGCAAAAGAAATGTGGGATACCCTCATTGTCTACATGGAAGGTTCTGAAGAAGTAAGACAAGATAGGAAGTCCTTGCTTAATCAAGAATATGAGAGCTTTAGGCAAGGAAGAGGAGATAGCATCACTGAATGCTACAAGAAGTTTTATAGAATTGTTAATGAACTCATGTCCTATGGAAGAGAGTTCTCTAACTATGAATTGAATGATAAATTCTTAAGGTCCCTAACCAAAGACTGGGACACCAAGATCTGTGCCATCAGAGAAATGGCAAAGTTGGGAGAAATTCCTCCTCCCACACTGTTTGGCAAGTTGTTATCTTATGAGATGCAATTGTCAGTAAGAAAAAAGGAGGAAAAGTCAACAAGGACTGAACACAGGGAAAGGACTGTTGCCTTTAAGTCAGAAGTACCTAGAAAGAACAGGACTAAGTCATCAACTCCTCCTCCAGAGGTAGTTGAATCAGAATCTGATGAGTCTGTTAGCACTAAATCTACAAGCAGTGAAAGTGATGAAGATTTTGCTGCATTCACCAGACATTTTCAGAAATTCCTGAAGAAGAAACAATGGAGGTCCAGACCTTCATATTCCAAAGGGAAAGAAGTCCAGTATCAGGAGAAGAAGCCTTCAAAGAAGGATAAGAAAAAGACAAAGACTAGTAAGGCAACTGGGTCTAAGATTGTGTGTTACTGCTGCAATAGACAGGGTCATGTTATTGCAGATTGTCCTGAAAGAAGGAAAGAATCAAGTGACAAAAAGAAGACTCACTTCAAAGGAAAGAAGGAGAAGTCCTTTGTTGCAAAGAATGAGAAGACTCTTTCAGACATTTCTTCTTCAGACACTGAGACAGATGCTGAAGCCTATATAGGGCTATTTGCTGAAGAAGAAGAAGAGTTTATGCAGATCATGGAATCAATCTATGAACAAGAAGAGGTTCAGTGCCAAGGACTGATGGCATTGACTGAAAGTACCAAAATCCTGGAGCAGCCAGGACCTAGTCAGGTACAAAGTCTAACCTTAAGTTCAGATTCCAGTTCTAGTTCAGAGTCAGAATCATCTTCATCAAGTGATGGAAGTGTTTCTGAATCTGAGGGAGATATTCATCAGCTCTTAGATGAATACCAAGTACTGTTGCAAGCCTATAAGAAAAGCAAGATCCTAGCCAAAAGTCAGGCAAAGGAGATTGCTGATCTCAAGGCAGCTGCAACAGATTTTGAGAAGCAGTATGATCAAAAACTGAATGAAGTAGCCAGGCTGAAACACATTACTGTGATTCAGATGGGTACTATTACATTTAAGAATGATCAAATTAAGAGACTGGAGACAAATCTCCAAAAGGAAAGAGAGCTAGTTGCTAGGTTTTCAAAACCTAAATCAGTGCTACCCTTGATTGATGAATTTGTTCATCATAAAGGAAAGGCTGGATTGGGTTTTATTAAACCAGCTAGGACTGTTCAGGATCAGTCCAAGTCCAAGGGCAAAGCCCCAACATTCAACAAGCCTGCTGTAGTCAAGACAGCAAAGGTTGTACCTAAGCAAAGGTACAACAAGTTTGAATGCTGGTGTTGTGGCAAGGTTGGCCACTTTGCCTTGGATTGTTGGCACAATGCCAGTGCCAAGTTGGGTAGCAAGTTACCTGTTGGAAAGCCAGCAGGTAGCTATGTCAAATTGCAAACTAACAATCACCAAGGACCCAAGTTTACTTTGGGTTCTAAGGTTCATTAATTTGTTTTGCAGGTGAATCCAAGTGGCCATACCCCAACATGGTACTTGGATAGTGGATGTTCCAGACATATGACTGGAACTAGGGGACTACTGAAGGACTACATTCCAATCAAAAATGGTCCTAAAGTGACCTTTGGTGGTTCTGAAAAAGGAATCATCAAAGGGTTTGGTAACATCTCTTCAAACCTTGTTACCATTACTCAAGTGGCTTATGTTAAAGGGTTGAAACACAACCTCATTAGTATAAGTCAGTTAAGTGATGTAGGGTATGACATCTCATTTGTTAAAAATGGTTGTCATATCAAGAGGTCAAGTGATCAAGAGATCATTTTGACAGGATATAGAAAGAGGAATGTCTACTGTCTAGACATCATGATTGAGAATAATGGTTCTCCTATTTGTCTTGTAGCTGATGAGACAGTCTCTCATTGTGTCAAGTGGCACAAGAGGCTAGCTCATCTTAACTATAAGACTATTAGCAAACTCTTTAGCAAAGAGTTAGTGAGGAATGGTCCTCAAGTTAAGTGTGTCAAAGATGGCATTTGCTCAGCTTGTCAAAAGGGCAAGCAGACTAAATCCACCTTTAGAAGCTTAGACAACAAAGATGCTGTGAGGTGTTTATACCTCTTGCATATGGATCTATTTGGTCCAATGCCAGTTCACAGCTTAGGTAGGAAGGTCTACACCTTTGTAGTTGTTGATGACTACTCAAGGTTTTCCTGGGTGTTCTTCTTAAAGCAGAAATCTGAAACACCTAGTGTCTTCTATAGTTTTGTTAAGCAAATTCAGAATGAATTGAACTGTACAGTGGTCAAAATTAGAAGTGACCATGGTACTGAGTTTCAGTCTGAAAGCATGACAAAACTGTGTGAAGACTATGAGATATTTCAAGAATTCTCTTCACCTAGAACACCTCAGCAAAATGGCATTGCTGAAAGGAAAAATAGGACCTTGATAGAGGCTGGTAGAACCCTATTAAGTGATTCATCACTGCCAGAGTATTTCTGGGCTAAAGCAGTTAACACTGCATGCCATGTGATAAATAGGGCTACCATCACTAAAAGGTTAAATAAGACCCCCTATGAAGTTGTGAAAGGCAGGAAACCAAATTTATCCTACTTTAGGATCTTTGGTTGTAAATGCTACATACTTAACAATGGAAAGTCTTACCTAACTAAGTTTGCTGCCAAGTCCCAAGAGGGAGTGTTTGTTGGGTACAACAATAATAGTAAGGCTTATAGAGTCTACAACTTGACTACACAAGTTGTAGAGGAGTCTGTGCATGTAGTTTTTGATGAGACACAACTAATTAACAATGAGTTGTCTAGCAATGTATGCAGCCCCACAGGTCTTACTAAGAAGATGGACAAGCTAGCCATAGAAGATGTACCTGCTGCAAGACAGCAAGTAGAAGAAGATGGCTTATGTCCAGGGGGAGAACTACATGTACAAGGAGCTGAAGAAGTACAAGGAACTCAGCATGATGAAGATGCTGTAGAAGTTCAACCAGAAGTAAGGATGCCTCCAGCCAACAGGCATCTAAGAGATCATCCAGTAGAGCTAATTATTGGAGATCCAAGACAAGGTGTTCAGACAAGGAGCAGAAATCAGAATGCTGTAGTATATTCAAGTTTTCTGTCTCAAATAGAACCAAAGAAATTTGAAGAAGCTATACAAGATCCACAGTGGACTGAAGCAATGCAGGAAGAGCTCAATCAGTTCAAAAGGTGCAAGGTTTGGGAGCTGGTTCTAAAGCCTAAAGACCACAATGTTATAGGAACTAAGTGGATCTACAGAAATAAGTTAGATGGACAAGGAGTCATCATTAAGAATAAGGCAAGACTGGTTGCAAAAGGATATAGGCAAGAAGAAGGTATTGATTTTGATCAAACCTTTGCTCCAGTAGCCAGACTGGAAGCCATAAGGATGTTCTTGGCCTATGCAACCTACCAAGGATTCAAAGTATACCAAATGGATGTGAAGTCAACATTCCTTAATGGTAATTTGAAAGAAGAAGTATATGTGGAGCAGCCTTCAGGTTTTGTTGATCCTACTCTTCCACATTATGTCTATAGACTTAGGAAAGCATTATATGGGTTAAAACAAGCACCTAGAGCTTGGTATGAAACCCTATCTAGTTTCCTCATTGAGAACAAGTTCTCAAAGGGGAAAATAGATAAGACTCTATTCCTTAGGGAATCTAGAGGCAAAGTAATACTTGTCCAAATATATGTAGATGACATTATATTTGGGTCTACTGAAAGTAGCCTTTGCAAAAAGTTTGCAAAGCTTATGCAAAGTCAATTTGAGATGAGTAGTATGGGAGAGCTGAAGTTTTTCTTGGGTCTCCAAGTTAAACAGACTGGAAGTGGTCTATCCATATGTCAGTCCAAGTTCACCCTAGAACTCATAAGGAAGTATGGTATGGATTCATCCAGTACCATGAAGACTCCTATGGGGTCAAGTATGTCTCTAAGCAAGGATGATGCAGAGAAACCTGTAGATGAAACCTTGTATAGAGGGATAGTTGGCTCCCTACTATACTTGACTGCAAGTAGGCCTGACATTATGTATGCTACATGTGTTTGTGCCAGGTATCAAGCCTGCCCCAAAGAATCTCACTTGACTGCAGTCAAGAGAATCTTGAGATATCTAAAGGGCACTCCCTATCTAGGCCTCTGGTACCCTAGGAATGGAGATTTTGATCTAACAGGCTATTCAGATGCAGACTTTGCAGGATGCAAAGAAGATAGAAAGAGCACTACTGGATCCTGTCAATTCCTAGGTGGAAGACTCATTTCATGGAGTAGTAAGAAGCAAACCAGTGTGGCTATTTCCACAGCTGAGTCAGAATATGTAGCTGCAGGAAGTTGCTGTGCTCAACTTCTGTGGATTCAACATCAGTTAGAAGACTATGGATTTCAGGTAAGTAGAACTCCACTTTACTG
Source organism: Platanthera guangdongensis (assembly GCA_039583875.1). Classification (NCBI taxonomy): domain Eukaryota; kingdom Viridiplantae; phylum Streptophyta; class Magnoliopsida; order Asparagales; family Orchidaceae; genus Platanthera; species Platanthera guangdongensis. The sequence continues at coordinate 117,285,652 of CM077162.1, read as the reverse complement.
TGATTCTACTAGTGCTATTTCAATAGCTAACAATCCTGTATCACATAGTAGAACTAAACATATTGAGATTAAATATCACTTTCTTAGGGAGCATGTAGAAAGAAATGATATTGCACTTGAATATGTTAAAACTGATAATCAGATAGCTGATATGTTTACTAAGCCCTTAGAAGAAGCTAAGTTCAATAGGTTCAAAATTGAACTAGGAATGATAAACTTAGACTAAGTTTACAGAACTAAAAAAATTTGCTAAGTAAAAAGGTGTCGACACATAGACAAGTCTATGTCGACACAGAATAGTAAGTGTCGACACTTCAGGAAAATGGTGTCGACACATCTAGGAAGTTGGTGTCGACACTTCAGAATGTTAGTGTCGGCACATGTCGAGTTGGTGTCGACACTACAGAATGTTAGTGTCGACACATGTCGAGTAGGTGTCGACACATCCAATAAGGTGTCGACACTTAAGTTTTACTCAGAATTTTCTAAGTAAAGTCTCGACTACATGTCGAGTAGTGTGGTGTCGACACTTAACCAAGTGTTGACACATAAAATCTGTTGACTAAATTTGTGTCGACACATGTGTGTCGAGACATTATAAGTTAGTGTCGACACATCTTTAGTAATCCATCCCGCCTGTTCGTCTTCAAACCAGAAAGGTATAAATAGGATTCTGTCTTTGTTTGTCGACACGCTTTCAAAAGTTTCGAGACCAAAACTCTTGTGTCGACATTTCTCTCTTCTCAAGACTAAATCTTCAAACCCTAATGGCTCCCAAGCTCGAGGAGAATGTTAACGAAGGGTATGAGCTCGTGCGAGGTGCTTTTGACGATGGCGATCAAGAAATCAAGTCGGTGGTAACCCTAGTCACCGATTCCGGATTAGAGTACTTGGTTTCAGAACCATCCAAGATATGGAAGAAAGAAGTGCTTGAATTTCTTACTGGAGCAACTGTGGATGACTCTGGATACAGAATCAAATCCAGAGTGCATGGAACCAAGGTCAAGGTATCACCCAAAAGTCTGAGAAAGGTACTTCAGCTACCTAAGACTCAAGAAGAAGAGGAAATTTCTACATCCAAGACCAGGGAAGCTTTGGTCTGGTGTGGTCTTGATACTAAGATGAAAATAGGTTCTGTCTTTAACAGAAAAGGCATGAACATTCAAGGGAAATTTCTGTCAGAGATAGTAGGCAAGGTCATTCTCAGTAAAACTGGAGGGCATGACAGGGTGTCAGCCTCCATGTTCAATGTCATGACCAGAATTATCTTCAACCTAAGAACAGATTGGTCAATGGTTATCTTTGAGAAGAAAAAGGAAAGTCTGAAGAAGCCCAATCTGGGCAGGATACTTAGTCTCTACCTGGCTGGTACAATACCAGAGGTAATGAGCAATGCTGCTGGAGCTAAAATCAACCACATGAGAAGGATGGACATGAGAATCTTCTCCAGGTGGGAAAGGGTGCTGTCAAAGGAATTGACCACCCCTGAGAAACAAGTTACTAAGAAAGATTCTCCTCCCAGGAAGAAAAGAAAAACTGCAGTTGTGACACAAGTGTCCTCAAGCAGTTCTGAGAGTGAAGAACAGGTGGTGTTTACACCTGATGAGCAAGAGGAGGAGATAGTAGAAAAGACCCCAGCTGGTCAAGATGTGGCTGAGATTCAGGGGGAGCTGCCTCACACTAGCTCCATCCCTAGGGATCCAAGCCAGGGGGAGCTTCCAGGTGTAGCAGAACCATCTACACTGGAGAGTGAGCAAGCCACCATCCTCATCCAAGAGGTACTTGTTGACCTTAACACTTTCAATTTTTCTATAATAAATTCTGATTTGTCTGATGACCATCAGCAAAATCAGCAAGCAAACCAAGCACCAGATGTTGTTCTCCAAGACACATCTGCTGAAGTTAATGTACCCAGTACATCTCCTGCTCAGTCACCCCCAGAATATACAATGGAAGATCTATTTCTGAATTTAGATCAAGATGATTTTGACATGGAAAAGAATGCTGCTGATGAAGAGAAGGATGCTGCTGCTGAGGGGGAGAATCTGGAAGTTCAGGAAGAGCCTATAAGGCTATATACTGAGAAGGCACAAGATGTGCAAACTGAAAAACCATCAAGCCCTAAGGATAGGGTGGATATAGCCAGTACATCAGAGTCTGAGGATGATGCAGCTGAGCAAGATAAGAAGAAGAAGTTCTTTGTCTTCAAAAGAAGGAGTCAGAGCTATAAGAAAGCTCTACAAACTGTTGCTCAACACTCACTAGTCCAACAAGCTCCATCATCAGATTACAGTAGCCTATTGGTAGCAATGCAGGTTAAGCTAGATGAGCAAAGGAGGGCCATAGAGACATATATTGATGAAAGCCAAAAGTCCCTACAATTTGATCTAGCTCAAGATATCAAATCAATAAGATTTGAAATGAATCTGAATAAGAAGGAAATGACTGACTGCTTCCACAAGGGTGGTAATGCAGTAGTCTATTTGGCAACTCACCAGGAGAAAATAAAGACTCAAGTGGATGATATAGCACAGAAGCAAGGCTATGTGCTGGAAAATCAATTGAGAATGAATGATAATCTGACAGCCTCTCACAATGCAATAGTCACTGAACTCAAGAATAAGTCTGATGAACCTTCAACATCATCTGCTGCTGCCAAAGCTGAATTTGATAAAGTATTTCAGGACGAAATTGCTGTTGTCAAGAATGCAATCAAAGATTCACAGAAGGTCATTTTTGAACAACTTACAAAGCTAAGACCTTTCTTTAAAGAGGGAATCAGGTACTTGGACAGCCAAATCAGATTCCAAAAGGATGATGTGAGAGATCATGTAGCACAAGAAGTCATAAAGGGGGAGAGGGTGTTAGTCAAAGCTAGCTCTGACCATGCCAAATGGATTTCTAATTCCATCAGAGCTACACTGGGCTATCCTCCCCTGTGTGATGATGACAATGTAGCTGAATCTGGTATTCAAAGTGCATATCTTGGAGGTGAGCAACAGGAAGTAGCTCAGGTGATCTATCCACCTCCAGATTTTGAAATGGTTCATGCTGATGTAAGCACAATGTATAGTCCAACTGCTGGTAAGCCTAATATTGTTCTGGAAAAGGTTGTTCAACCTATTACAGCAGCTATGCAAGAGGCTTTGGACAAAGAAGAAGAGACTAGGCTGTCAAAGAAGAAGTTCAGGGAACTGGCTGAGCAAAAACCAGATTTTGAACAATGGAGCCCTACTTCTAGGAATATCATTCTCACAGCCTGGAAAGCAGCCAAGGACAATGCACATGAGAGGAATAAGTGGTTCTCAGAGGCAGAATGGAGGAAGCATGAGAGTAGGCAGGAAGCCATTGTCCAGCATAGAAGGAAGGCTAAGTTAGGAAAGCTACCTCCTACAGCTGTGGAGCCTAGCAAGTACTTTCCTAAGCCCTATCATTATTTTGAGAGACAAAAAATCAAGGCTGAAGAACAGAAGAAGAAGGACTCCAAAGGGAAGAAGACTGCTGAAGCTGAGCCTGCTGCTGCTGCTGCTGTAAAGGCCAAAGTGCAAGCTGGAAAAGGCATAGTCATAAAAGAACCAGAGCAGAATTAGACTAAGATTAAACTGAAGAATGTTGTAATCTGTTACATCAAACATTTTGTGTAAATCATTGAAAATGTATTAACAACAATGTTTGAACAATTTTTGTTAAATAAATTTCATGATTGTTCAGTAGAATGTGTCTAATTCTTGTTTGTTCTGTAATGCTGTATGAGTATACATGTGTGCTTTATTACATGTTTAAGTTTAACTCTGTTGACATATACCTGTTTTACATCATTTTATAATTTTTAATTATGAGTGATGTATATCATTGACTAAGGGTTATGACTTCTCCAAATAGGGGGAGATTGTTGGGTACATTGGTCAAATGTACCTGATTTGAAGAAGCCTCACCTAACTCAATGATATGCATCATAATGTATTTGATGTTTGTTTGAGTTACTTGTGCAGGTTAGATATTCACTAGACTGAAGCTAAAAGTTTCTAAGTCCATGTGTCGACACCCAGAGGGAAAGTGTCGACACTTGAGAAAGCTTGTGTCGACACCCAGACAAGCAGTGTCGACACTTGGAGTCATTGTGTCGACACCTGGGATGAAGAGTCGACACCAGACAGAAAGTGTCGACACTTGGAGCTGTGTCGACACTCAGTGAAGAAGTATGCAGAAAAGCTGTGTCGACACTTAGCAGAAGTGTCGACACCTAGAAGAGCTGTGTCTACACCAGAAAGTGTCGACACTTGGAGCTGTGTCGACACTCAGCAAAAGTCTGCAGAGTCCAAGTAAAAGTGTCGACACTCAACACAATGTGTCGACACTATGCTGAAGAGTCAGTATTTGAAGTAAGTGTCGACACTCAACACAATGTGTCGACACTATGCTGAAGAGTCAGTATTTGAAGTAAGTGTTGACACTCAACACAATGTGTCGACACTATGCTGAAGAGTCAGTATTTGAAGAAAGTGTCGACACTTAGCACAATGTGTCGACACACAACCAGAAGAGTCAACACTTAGTTGAAGACTCTACACTTGAAGAAAGTGTCGACACAAGGAGCTGTGTCGACACTTAGCAAAGAACAGAAAAGTTACAAAATATTCTAAGTACAAGTGTCGACACTAAAGGAATGTGTCGACACTCAGCTGAAGAAACAAAAGTGAAGACTTGTGTCGACACCAAGAAGCAGTGTCGACACTTGACAGTTTCTACACATGAAGATGTGTCGACACAAAGAACATGTGTCGACACTTAGAAGAATATAGTTGAAGAATGAAGAACAAGTACTTGTGTCGACACTCAATTTCAGTGTCGACACATGCAGAAGAATCTGTGTCGAGACATACAAGGAATTGTGTCGACACCTTGTAGACTTGTGTCGACACTTACACAACATGTGTCGACACTTGGCCTATAAGTGTCGACACTTAAGAACAGAAAGTCTCGACACTATCTGACAGTTAGAGAATTTCAAGAAGTGACTGGTTGACAAGACAGCTGCCGATCCAGCCGGTCTACATCAACTGTCAGAGATATCAGAAGTCTGTTATGAACCGGACCAGCCGGTTACCATGAAGGAATCCTATAAATAGGCACCCATAGTTTACAGACAGAGATTGATCAAGATTGATGAAGTGATATAGAAGTGGTTGAAAAAGTTTTTGATAGAGAGAGTTCAGATCTTTGTAAAAGTGGTATATTGAGTATCAACACAAGAAGATCTTACTGTGCATCGGCAGATCTAAGAAGTTGGAGAGAGAGAGCTCCAACCAAGTATTCAGTCTTTGGAACTAAGGCTGAGAAGAAGAATTCAGAGTCATCTGGATTTCAAGAAGCAGAGGTCAAGGAACAACTGCAGAAGATTCAGACTAATTCAGTTCTAACTCAAGAAGCTTTGAAGGAAGCTAAGTCAGTTTGGATCTAACTGAGTTCTTCCAAGAACTCTTCAAGAAACTCTCAACTCCTCTCTTATTTTCTGAGTTGTAGAGTTAGCTATTGTACTTTCTATTTTTACTTGTAGGATCCATTGGATCTGAGAGAATTGTAAGCCTATATTATAAAGGCTGAGGGTAGGGCTTGATTGCCTGAGTGTAGGAGTTGAAGAACTCTGAGTGTAGGCCTTAATTGGCTGAGTGTAGGCCTGGGTGGCTGAGTGTAGGCCTTAATTGGCTGAGTGTAGGCCTGGGTGGCTGAGTGTAGGCCTTTTGGCTGAGTGTAAGGCTTTGGGCCTGAGGTAGGAACCTAGTTGGGTTCTAAGCTAGTGGAGAAGTTTGGCCGAATCTAGTACACTGCTAGATAGGCGAAGGGGGAAAGTGGATGTACCCAAAGATTGGGGAACCACTATAAAATCTTGTGTATTCTGTGCTGTGATTGTGCTGTGTTGTGAATTGCTGTGTTTGCTGTGAGAACTTATTCAGAAATCTGTGTTATAACTGTTGTGCTGCCAACAAAGTTTTAACAAGGTTTAGGTCACCTATTCACCCCCCCCCCCTCTAGGTGTTTAGGTACCATATCTTTCAGTAAGAACCCAGGAGGTTTGCTGCAGCCACTGCTAGTCCCAGAGTGGAAGTTCGAGGACATTGCTATGGATTTTGTGCACAGACTTCCTCGCTCCCACTCTGGGCATGATTCTATATGGGTCATAGTAGACAGACTGGCCAAGGTAGCGTGCTTTATTCCAGTCCGGAAGGATGCTCTAGTTGCAGTTTTGGTGAGACTATTTGTGGAGCAGTTTGTTAGATACCATGGCATTCCCAGGACGATTGTTTCGGACCGCGATGGCCGGTTCACTTCGAGCGAGTGGAGGGCCGTGCATGCTTACTTGGGTTCTCGGCTTACTTTTAGTACCGCCTTCCACCCGCAGACCGACGGACAGACCGAGCGGACCATCCGAACCAAGGAGGATCTACTCCGACTGTGCATATTGGATACGGGGAAGCCTTGGGAAAGGCTACTACCACTGATCGAATTCTCCTACAATAACAACCACCAGGTTAGCATCAGGATGGCTCTGTATGAGGCACTTTATGGGAGGAAATGTCGGACACCGCTGTCATGGGTTCATGACATGGATACCAAGGCTCTTGGGTCAGATTATATGAGGGATACTGAGGCCTAAGTACATTTGATCAGGGATCGACTGCTAGAGGCCCAGAGCAGACATGCAAAGTATTATGATGCTCGACACCGGAAAGTGGAGCTCCAGGTTGGAGACAGGGTTTTCTTGAAGATACGTCTAGTACACGGTGTCTCTCGGGTGCGGAGGCACAAGAAGCTCAGTCCTCGATACATGGGGCCGTACTTGATCCTGGAGCGGATCGGCCCCTTAGCTTACCGACTGCAGCTGCCACCAGAGTTGGGTGCACTACATGACATTTTCCATGTCTCTTCCTTGCGAAGAGCTCTCTTATGGCCGGACCAGCATGTTACTACTACAGCCGGTCCGATAGTGCTAGATAGATCCGTCAGATTGGAGCTAATCCGGATTGATGATACAGATGTCCTAGTGTTGCGGAAGAAGAAGGTCCCTCTTGTGAAGGTGTTATGGTCCAACCATGGATGGGAGGAACACACCTGGGAGCCGAGGGATCTAATGCTGGAGCGACACCCGGAGCTGTTCACTTCAGGAATACTTTAGTTTATACGTTTAAAATTTCTTATAATTCTTGCAAGTAGAACCCCGTAGACCCGAACTTAAAATTCGGGGACAAAATTATTTTCTTGTTTATTGGGATTTGTAACATCCCATGTTACTTCTATGCCCCTTTCACTTAGTTTGGGTTAGGCATGGGGTGGGTGATTGGGGATTTAGCTAGGTTTGACCCTGGGTAGTGGGTTGTAGCCATGTGGGCCCACTAAGGGGCCAAAGTCAAACTAGGTCAAACTAGCCTAAATAGGAACCCTAACCACACCATGACCCCACCACATTGCCCTCACCCTAAAACAATGTAAGTGGACCCTAGGGCATGCCATTTGGTCAACCCTTTGACCCTAGTCGACCAAAGTCAACCATGGCCCTAATATGGTCAAACCTATACCTATAAGCCCAATTAGCCCAAGTGGGGCACCACTTTGACCCAACCCAAGTTGGGTGATACCACTAGGCTCATGACCATTAAGTGGGGTCAGCCAACTCATCTTGTTGACCAAGTCAACTCAAAAAGTCAACCTTGTCAACATGAGGCCTAAAGAATGGAGAGATGAACCGAAGCCCATTCCCATTGGGCTAAGCCCATCCAACTCAGCCCAAGGCCCACCCAAGTTGTCAAAGACTACTTTTAACCCCAAAAATCAGGAGAGAGAGAGTGCATGCAAAGGGGTAGAAAAGGGATTTTAAGAGGAAGAGGAGAGAGAAATGGGGGTGAAGAGGAAGGGTGGCCACATGGCCACTCCTTCAGCTGCAATTCAACTGCCAAAACATGCTGGTTGGCTTCCTCAGAGGATTTCAGGGGATTTTGGTAGCATGCTGGCCACATGGCACCATTGGTGACACAACCAAAGCTCAAACCGAGCTCACATTGGAGTTATCTCCACATATATCCCCTCCCAGCCAAAAATAACGACTCTATTAGCTTCAGTGAGCTCAGGCGAGTAGGAATCGACTAATGGATCTAATGAAACGGTGTAGGAACCATGAATCCAAGAAATGTCGCCAGATCAAGGTCGGGAATGGCCACCCGCCGCCAAACTCGCCACCGCGCCGCCATACAGGTTCGTTTCACCGTCCCACTACCCGTACAAGAATCCTAGATCAACTATAGGAGATATCAGGCTCAATTGAGCCTGATGCCATGGGATAAATGAGAGATTTTCCAAGCTTTTCTTACCGCTCTGGATCGCCGTCATCGTCGTATCCCGCCGCCTCATCACCGGAAAATGATAGCCACCACCACCGTGAAGGTGATGGCACCGTTGGCCGGGGGTGGCGCCGCCTCAGCTGACCAGAAACAGCCAGCAAAGATGCTCCAGCTAGATTCGATCCCAGTCGTTGGCTGGAGGAAGGAGATAACCCGATCCCGTCCATTCCTACTCTAAGATTCGTGCAGTGCTTTAATTAAAATCAAATTATTCTGTTATATTAAATGAAATGAAATCAAATATCTGTCACACTTATTCCATGACATTGCATGTCACTTTTAGGCCTCTTAGAAGCATTTCCAGAAACTGGACTCTACATTAAAAATGTAGCTGACAGTATTACCTTTAATTTGCCACCCTAAACTTGAGAATTGGTCCAGTGGTTTGACCTGTAGGAACATTTTGCTAGGGCTGGTCCTAAATAAGGATAGAACATCATTTTGATGCCCAAGGCAAACAAGTAATCAACATGGCCCCAAAGTTTGAGTACATGCATTATTAGGGCATATTTAGCCCCTGCCAAAATTTGAGAATTTTTGGGAAAACTGTTTCTATAGTTTTTACTAAATTAACCAAAATGAAATAAATGATATATTTGGAGTTGTGGGACTCCAAATGGCCCAAACTTTTTGGTGTCATGTCCTTGGGGACATTATATGTGTATGACTTAAATTCCAGCCAATTTGGACCACTTCATGTTGGGTAATTCCACTTGCATGTGTTGGCTTGATATAGGCTTGGTGTGCATTTAGCCTAAAATGAAATATTGTGTATTCAGCCAACTTGGAACACTCAAAAATCCTGATTTTTTTATAGAGACATATGAGGGATTAATACACCCCTCATAGTAATAATGAGATTTTTGGAAACAAAAATCCCATTATTTCGAATTTTTGAAAAATTGGACTTTTTGATAAATAAATTTTAGAATAGGCTTATCCATGAGATAAAATACCCAAATTTTGTCAAGGTCAATATCATGTTAGACTTAACTCCTGAAAAGTTTTATTTCTTTGTTTGATGAATTTTAAGTGGAGTTATGTAGAAATTACAAATTTTGCCATTATAACATTTATTTATAAATTGATGGAATATTCAGTAGAAAATTATGAAAACTTTTCTAGGGTTGTATTTGTGAATGAATAACCTTGGATATTTATTTCAGCATTTCTGGATAAATCAATAAATTTTTAAAGCTTATATTGGCATTTTGGTAAATTGTAAATAATTGAATTTGGTAAGCCATTACACTATAGAAGTTGATGAAACTCTGTCATTAGCCTTACACTAATGATATATAAGCTCTGTAATGTTTCTAGAATTTTTAGTAATGTATTCCTCTTACTTCATTTGGAAAATGACAATTGTATGAATTTTGTATTAATTAAGGAATAAATAGAAATATTCAAAGGAAAATTATAAATTTTGGTAGACCGCAATACAGTACCAAGATACATCTCAGGAGAAATTCCTTTGGTCAGTGGAGTTAAATTGGTGATACTTCATGTATTAAATGACCAGGGGATTAAATTAATAATTTAATTAAAGCACTTAATGACTTAGGAAAATTATGGAAATTCATCCTAGTCATCATGTAGGTCCATACCATCCTATGATAAATTATTTGAGGCATATGGATAGAGGAATTGGAAGTTCGATTTCGGGGTGGTATTAGGTCATGGGTTGCGTATAGCATAAATGAGTTAGAGTATAAGGACCGCCAGGGGATAGATCGACGTCGAGCTAGAGATTGAAGTTGGTGAATAACCATTGTGGGTAGTGTAACAGCCCAAAGTTCAGAAACAGGCAATTTTGGGTGACACGGCCTGGGACACGGGCGTGTCCCAGGGCGTGTCAGGTGACACGGCCTGCGACACGGGCGTGTCGCAGGGCGTGTCGAGGTTATGTCGACGATTGGGCTTTGTCTCGACGATTTTGCTCTCGGCGATTCGTCGAGAGGAGGCACACGGCCCAGGACACGGGCGTGTCCAAGGCCGTGTCGCATTCTCGACGATTTTCGCTCGCCGATCGTCGAGTATCGAGAAGTGGGTGTCGAGTGTTGAACACGGCCTGTGACACGGGCGTGTCACAGGGCGTGTCAAATCAGGCGACGAACTCAGCCCGCCGAAGGATTTCGACAGGGCGTGTCTTTGTGCCGTGTCTGGGCACACGGCCTGGGACACGGGCGTGTCACAGGCCGTGTGAAGTCTCGGGATGATTTGGGATTTTTTTCACCCAGGCACACGGCCACAGACACGGGCGTGTCAGAAGGCGTGTTGGTGACACGGCCCATGACACGGGCGTGTCCCGTGGGCATGTCACTGGTTTGGATAAGTCGGTTGACCACCGCTTGAGGCACACGGCCTGGCACACGGCCGTGTTCGAGGCCGTGTCGGGTCAAAATATGTGTTTTTGGCAGAATCGTGGCCGTCCATTCCTTCAGTCTGGATCCAAGGGCTGGAAGCTTTTCTTCTTTTTCCTTAAGGGCCGAAATCAGAGAAAGGAATCTCATTTTCCTTAGCCTTCATCTTTCTTCAAGAGAGAGAAAGAGAGAAAGAAAGGAGGAGGAAGAAGGAAAGGGGGCTGCTGTCGGTGGTGCTGCGGTTTACCGACGAGAGATCCGAAGCCAGCGTTGCAGAGGAAACGCTCTCGCGAGTCTTGCAAGCTAGCTTGGAGTCCATGGCACCGAAGCGATCGTCAAGGGTAACGACTTTTCTTCCTAGCCATGTGAAGGCTTCCTTTTTGGCATATCTTTTGATTCCCCCACCAAGAAGTGGCTGCTTTTGGGAGTCGTTTGGGTGATTCTTGAAATCCCCTTTTTGTTCGCATATAGATCCGGAAATGGAGTACGGAATAGGCATGCTGTGTGAAGCCCATCTGGACAGGTTGGTCTGGATTGGTGATGTTGCATACAAACCGGAGAAGACTCCGTGATAAACGTGTAGTGTGAAGGAGTCTACGGGTTATACCTGCGAAAAGGAGTAGCAGGAAGTACTGGGGTGGTAGCCCAGGAAAATAGCCATGTTATGGTTTTGGGTCCAACCTGTGGATAAGACACAGGAAGTACTGGTGGGACCAGGAAAGGCCCTTTTTGTGATGCTTGATGTCATAGGGTGTCCACCTGTGGAGCGAGTCACAGGAAGTACTGGTGTGCCCAGGAAAGACCCCTGACATTTGTAATTTGCGGTGTCCACCTGTGACGGGAGTCACAGGAAGTACTGGTGTGCCCAGGAAAGACCCGCTGTTGCTGTGAGGAAATGGGTATAGTGACATACCCAGGCTTGAATGCCAGAACAGGATTGGTGAGACCGACCCGCGCCTTTGCTATAGCCATGAGTACGCTGCACGCGGAAAAGGCAAGGCGATTTGAGCAACGGGGGGGTGGAGGATCCGACCTGCGCTATGTCCGTCTGACGTGAGACCAAAAAGTGCGGTCTGTTGGAGCGCATAGCAAGAGTCTTCGGCCTACGCGCCATGACACAACGGGGGGCTACGGGCCATCCCAGTGTCCGAGGACTAACTCCGGCTGCACGCCATGGAGTAAATGCTCAAGAGTGTTACCGTTGGGTGATAACCCTGATACGGTGGTGGGCAAGAGGTTGCCAGAACACCAAGAATGTGCCCTGAGTGCACGGACCGTTGGGCCGGGCGGCGAACGGTTGTGATGGCTTGTGTGCGTGAAAGCACCTTTTGATGATATAGCTTGCCATACTTGTGATATGATATGCCTGCAGGGAAAAATACCGCTGCCCCGAGAGAAGGGGTAGGGTCGTTATAATTTGGTCAGCTGAACGCTGACCGTTGCTTTTGTTTGACACCGGTGGGTGGATTGTCCTTGCACAGGTGTTGGAGAGCCGAGCGGGACGCGTCGAGGTTGATGTTCCTGCTGGTGCTGCTGCTGCTGCTAGCCCTCGAAGGCTAGTTGTGTTCTTTTGAGTGTTTTCTTTTATTGTGGCCGGCCTGCGCGCCAATCTGTTTTAGGCCACTGTTTGAAAGCCATGTAAGGCCCTAAGGCCAACTCTTTTGACATGTTGTAAGACATTCCTATATGTATATAAAATGTGGAGTTTTATGTTTGGACATTCATGAGGAGTTCAAGTAGTTTAGGCTTCCGCTAGAATGCTTGTGATAGGTGCGATTGCGTTACTCTGGTATCATCCTGTACCTTCACCGAATGTTTTGTGGTATATCCTGTGGGGCCCCGGCCGGACCTTCTACAATATATCATATGAACGGATGGGGTTGTTACATTTTTGGTATCGGTTGTCTTGGTCTTTCCCTCTCGACGTCGTGGTCGACTTCTTTTGTGGGGTGGCGAGCACGTGCTTGTGCACACCAAAGTCTACGAATGAACTTCTGAATGTCCATAATAGGAATGCAAAGTTTTGTGTTTGGGGAACCTGTGTGTTCCTATCTTGTTGCTTACTTGTGTCATTTTGCGTTTGTAGGCGACGAGTGCGATGGCTTGGCAGCAGGAACCCCAACACTCATTAGGAAGCATGACGTCCACCGTGGTACCAACCTCTCCTTCATCAATAGAAACGGCTCGACTGATTGTCGATAGGGCTTTTGCAATGCTCAAGTCTTACCATGAAGGACAAGTTTCACCCTCTGATCCGGTGATGCGTTCCATGCTGGGTAGGGAACTTGAGCAGCCAGCAAGGGGAAGTGCCTCAGCCTCGTCGGGACATATGTGTTTGAGCCAAGGAGAGGACACGGTTGCGGACTATTTTCATGCCTTTGTTGCAATGAGCCAACAACCCGAGTTTATGTTTGAGACCGAGGAGATGAAGATCAATCGGTTTTATGATGGGCTACGTAAGGAACTCCGTTTCTTGTTGATGGGTCCTAAGTTCTTGGGCTTCCAACCACTGGTGGAGGCAGCGAGACTGTTGGAAATCGACTTGAGGAGAGCCCAGCAAATGCCTGTGACTCGGAAAGTGCGCACGCCAAGGTTTGGGAAGTCGGCTCACTAGAAGAGGCGGAGACAGGAGAAGCGTACTTGTTATGCATGTGGTCAGGTGGGACACCTCGCTCGTGAATGTGGGGATGGTGTTCAGCAGCCAAAGAAGCAGTACAAGTGTTATTCGTGTGGAAAAGCAGGACATAAAGTCCGAGATTGCCGCGTTGGCGCGTAGCAGGCAAGAAATGTCGACGGCATGATGTAGATAAATAATGAGGCTCCTCATGTACATAACTAATGGTGACTTATATGTTTGATGTACAGTAAGCCGTTTTGGATGAAAATGCTATGAGGGCCTGTGTCCGATATGGACGTGTGGGATCAACGTGTGTTGTCAATTGTTGATGTTTTCTACCATGGGGACATGTGTGCCCAAACTTGGCAAGAGTCGTCGATGTGTACGATGATCGTCTTGCTTGTTTTTGTTTGCATCTTGTGAATGTTGTTTGTATATGTTAGGTGCACCACAGGCGCTGTTTACGAAGGATGTTTCGTCTTCTTTTCTGTCTCGTGAGTTTCTTACGCGGCTTGGGATTCCCAGGATCGCAAAGACAGATAGCGTCACCATGGTGTTGCCGAATGATTGTTGGATGCTTGCGCATCAAGCTTGCGATGTGGCGGTTCAGTTAGGAAGTCGGGATTTCAGTTTAACTGCATTTGTTTTGCCAATATCGGAATTGACGTGATTTTTGGGTTGGATTGGCTTGCGGAGCAGCACGTTATGCTTGATTGCCAGTCCAAAGAAATCACGGTAGGCCAGAATACCGAACAGGCGGGACGTTGATGTCTGCACTCCAGGTAGTCAAAGCTGTTCGGAAGAGTGCGGAGTGTTACTTTGCACTCATTCGGGCTGTTGAGCCTAAGGCCACGTTGTGCGAGGTTCCGATTGTGGCAGAATTTACAGATGTGTTTCCCACAGATCTCCCTAGGCTACCACCCCAGCGGGAGATTGACTTCACAATTGAGTTGGTGCCAGGTGCGAAACCCGTGGCCCGCTCGCCATATCGCGTTAGGCCTAAAGAGATGGCGGAGGTGAAGGTTCAACTACAAGAAATGCTAGAGCAAGGTTATATCCGCCCAAGTATGTCACCTTGGAGCGCGCCTGTGCTCTTTGTAAAGAAGAAAGATGGTGGGTTACGGTTGTGTATCGCTTACCGTGAATTGAATAAGCTGACCGAGAAGAATAAGGATCGGATTGATGAATTATTTGATCAGCTAGTTAGCTCGACCGTCTATTCGAAGTTGGACCTGAAGTCTGGTTATTACCAGTTACGAATTCGGGAAGGTGACATTCCCAAACCCGCATTTGGAACGCGCTATGGGCACTATGAGTTCACAGTTATGCCCTTTGGATTGTGCAATGCGCCTTCGGTGTTTATGGATTTGATGCACCGTATTTTCCGTGAGTACCTGGATCTGTTTGTGATTGTGTTCATTGATGATATCCTGGTATACTCGAAGTCCAAAGCTGAGCATGAGATTCACTTACGGTTAGTGTTGAACACGTTTAGGCAAAATCAGCTATATGCCAAGTTCTCGCAGTACGAGGTTTGGCTATCGTCAGTCGCATTTTGGGCCATGTGGTGAGTGGAGCGGGCATTGCAGTGGATCCAGCGAAGATAAAAGCCATACAAGAGTGATCAAAATTGTCTTCCGTGGCCGAAGTCAGGAGTTTCCTTGGACTTGCGGGCTACTATAGAAGATTTGTAGAGAATTTTTCGCGGATCGCTTTGCCGCTAATCACACTGACGCGAAAAGATCAGAAGTTCGTTTGGACACCAGATTGCGCACGAGCTTTTAAAGAGCTGAAGGGTCGGTTGACCACGGCGCCGGTGTTGTCTTCGCCATGTGGAACCGATGGGTTTGTGATGCCTCAGGAAGCGGCTTAGAATGTGTTCTTCTGCAGAGCGGAAAGGTGATTACTTATGGCTCACGCCAGCTGAAGGTGCATGAGCGAAACTATTCCGTCCATGATTTGGAATTAGCGGCGGTGATTTTTGCACTCAAGTTGTGGCGACACTACCTTTATGGCGTGAAGGTAGAGATCTATACCGATCATAAGCGCCTAGAGTATCTGTTGGAGCAGAAAGAGTTGAACATGCGACAACGAAGGTGGTTGGAGTTCCTTGGGGACGACACTTTCGAGATTCATTATACACCCGGAAAGGGAAATGTTGTCGCGGATGCCTTGAGTCGGCGAGTGCCGGCTAGAGCAAATTGGTTACAAAGGCATGATGAACGTCTTATCCAGGAACTGGCAGCATTGGAGATCTATTGTGTTGACAAGAATTCCACTGCCACTGCATGTTTGAACTGGACCGAGGTGCAATGTGATCTTGCTGACCGAGTTCGACGGGCAACGGAGTTGGATGAAAATCTCTTACGCTATGTGAATGAAGGGCCAGAGGGCAACTTCACCTGGCATGATGGTCTTTTGCGCAAAGAGGGCCGTTTGTGCGTCCCGAATGTGGGGAAGTTGAGGAAAGAACTGATGTATGAAACACATTATACGAAGTATTCCATTCACCCCGGGAGCACAAAGATGTTCAACGATTGAAGAAGTTTTGTTTTTGTGGCCAGGGCTCAAGAAAGATGTTGCCCTGTATGTAGCCAAATGTCAAACATGTGCAATGGTGAAGGCGGAATGCCAAAAGCCGGGTGGTTACTTGAAGTCACTGCCGATCCCAGTGTGGAAATTTGATGATATTTCCATGGATTTTGTACATGGATTGCCAAGATCGCAGCGAGAAAATGATTCCATTTGGGTGATAGTTGACCGGCTAACAAAAGTAGCACATTTTCTCCCGAACAGGCGAGATGATTCGGTGGAAAGTTTGGCAAAGTTATATGTTGATCAGATTGTGCGGCTTCACGGTGTTCCTCAAAGCATCGTAAGTGATCGAGATGGGCGATTCACGTCAGCTGATTGGAGGCTAGTTCACCGACTGTTGGGCATTATTGACTTTCAGTACGGCCTTTCATCCCCAAACGGATGGCCAAACTGAACGTACCAACAGAGCAATGGAGGACATGCTCCGAATGTGCGCCCTGACTTCGGAAAGAGATAGGAAGATCATCTCTATATGGTCGAGTTTGCGCATAATAACAGCTACCAGGCAAGCATTGGGATGACACCATATGAAGCCCTATATGGAAGGAAGTGTCGTACTCCCTTGGCTTGGGTAGAAGCGGGTGAAGCCCGGGTTGTTAAACCAAATGAGGTGGATGAAGCAAACTCAACCATTCGGACTATTCGAGAGAGATTGCGGATTGCTCAAGATCGACAAGCGAAGTACTACAACGCCAAGCACCGGAATGTCGAATTTGCGGTTGGCGATTGGGTCTACTTGAAGATCGAGCCATTCAAAGGTGTCTCCAGGATTCGACGATTGAAAAAGTTGAGTCCAAAATTTTGGGTCCTTTTGCAGTGGTTGAGCGAATTGGCGAAGCGGCTTATCGGCTAGCTCTGTCGGCGGACTTGGGTGGGTTACATGATGTCTTTCACATCTCGGTGCTTCGGAAGGCCGTGAAAGATCCAGCTCAAGTGATCGCGGATGATCGTGTGCCGGTGGAGTATGGGCTAACAACGAGAGTTAGACCCATTCAGATCGAAGATCGAGCCGAGAAACAGTTGCGGAACAAAACGGTCGGTATGGTAAAAGTCCGGTGGGACAACTGCGGCCGTGACGAGCTGACATGGGAGCGCGAGCAAACCATGCGAGCAGAGTTCCCAGAGCTGTTTGTGTAATTTATAGCGCGAATGTTGTAACATAAAATGTTAGATGTTGTTACATTTTTCTTGCTGGTTTCTGTTACTTTCCTGTCTCTAAATTTCGAGGACGAAATTTCTTGTAGGAGGGGAGGATTGTAACAGCCCAAAGTTCAGAAACAGGCAATTTTGGGTGACACGGCCTGGGACACGGGCGTGTCCCAGGGCGTGTCAGGTGACACGGCCTGCGACACGGGCGTGTCTCAGGGCGTGTCAGGTGACACGGCCTGCGACACGGGCGTGTCGCAGGGCGTGTCGAGGTTATGTCGATGATTGGGCTTTGTCTCGATGATTTTGCTCTCGGCGATTCGTTGAGAGGAGGCACACGGCCCAGGACACGGGCGTGTCCAAGGCCGTGTCGCATTCTCGACGATTTTCGCTCGCCGATCGTCGAGTATCGAGAAGTGGGTGTCGAGTGTTGAATACGGCCTGTGACACGGGCGTGTCACAGGGCGTGTCAAATCAGGCGACGAACTCAGCCCGTCGAAGGATTTCGACAGGGCGTGTCTTTGTGCCGTGTCTGGGCACACGGCCTGGGACACGGGCGTGTCACAGGCCGTGTGAAGTCTCGGGATGATTTGGGATTTTTTTCACCCAGGCACACGGCCACAGACACGGGCGTGTCAGAAGGCGTGTTGGTGACACGGCCCATGACACGGGCGTGTCCCGTGGGCGTGTCACTAGTTTGGATAAGTCGGTTGACCACCGCTTGAGGCACACGGCCTGGCACACGGCCGTGTTCGAGGCCGTGTCGGGTCAAAATATGTGTTTTTGGCAGAATCGTGGTCGTCCATTCCTTCAGTCTGGATCCAAGGGCTGGAAGCTCTTCTTCTTTTTCCTTAAGGGCCAAAATCAGAGAAAGGAATCTCATTTTCCTTAGCCTTCATCTTTCTTCAAGAGAGAGAAAGAGAGAAAGAAAGGAGGAGGAAGAAGGAAAGGGGGCTGCTGTCGGTGGTGCTGCGGTTTACCGACGAGAGATCCGAAGCCAGCGTTGCGGAGGAAACGCTCTCGCGAGTCTTGCAAGCTAGCTTGGAGTCCATGGCACCGAAGCGATCGTCAAGGGTAACGACTTTTCTTCCTAGCCATGTGAAGGCTTCCTTTTTGGCATATCTTTTGATTCCCCCACCAAGAAGTGGCTGCTTTTGGGAGTCGTTTGGGTGATTCTTGAAATCCCCTTTTTGTTCGCATATAGATCCGGAAATGGAGTACGGAATAGGCATGCTGTATGAAGCCCATCTGGACAGGTTGGTCTGGATTGGTGATGTTGCATACGAACCGGAGAAGACTCCGTGATAAACGTGTAGTGTGAAGGAGTCTACGGGTTATACCTGCGAAAAGGAGTAGCAGGAAGTACTGGGGTGGTAGCCCAGGAAAATAGCCATGTTATGGTTTTGGGTCCAACCTGTGGATAAGACACAGGAAGTACTGGTGGGACCAGGAAAGGCCCTTTTTGTGATGCTTGATGTCATAGGGTGTCCACCTGTGGAGCGAGTCACAGGAAGTACTGGTGTGCCCAGGAAAGACCCCTGATATTTGTAATTTGCGGTGTCCACCTGTGACGGGAGTCACAGGAAGTACTGGTGTGCCCAGGAAAGACCCGCTGTTGCTGTGAGGAAATGGGTATAGTGACATACCCAGGCTTGAATGCCAGAACAGGATTGGTGAGACCGACCCGCGCCTTTGCTATAGCCATGAGTACGCTGCATGCGGAAAAGGCAAGGCGATTTGAGCAATGGGGGGGGGGGGGGTGGAGGATCCGACCTGCGCTATGTCCGTCTGACGTGAGACCAAAAAGTGCGGTCTGTTGGAGCGCATAGCAAGAGTCTTCGGCCTGCGCGCCATGACACAACGGGGGGCTACGGGCCATCCCAGTGTCCGAGGACTAACTCCGGCTGCACGCCATGGAGTAAATGCTCAAGAGTGTTACCGTTGGGTGATAACCCTGATACGGTGGTGGGCAAGAGGTTGCCAGAACACCAAGAATGTGCCCTGAGTGCACGGACCGTTGGGCCGGGCGGCGAACGGTTGTGATGGCTTGTGTGCGTGAAAGCACCTTTTGATGATATAGCTTGCCATACTTGTGATATGATATGCCTGCAGGGAAAAATACCGCTGCCCCGAGAGAAGGGGTAGGGTCGTTATAATTTGGTCAGCTGAACGCTGACCGTTGCTTTTGTTTGCCACCGGTGGGTGGATTGTCCTTGCACAGGTGCTGGAGAGCCGAGCGGGACGCGTCGAGGTTGATGTTCCTGCTGGTGCTGCTGCTGCTGCTAGCCCTCGAAGGCTAGTTGTGTTCTTTTGAGTGTTTTCTTTTATTGTGGCCGGCCTGCGCGCCAATCTGTTTTAGGCCACTGTTTGAAAGCCATGTAAGGCCCTAAGGCCAACTCTTTTGACATGTTGTAAGACATTCCTATATGTATATAAAATGTGGAGTATTGTTAGTGACGAAAATAAAAGTGCAAGTCCTTAGGTAGTAACTGGAGTGGAGGCCGACGGAAGACCGTTGGTTTCCCGGTAATATCTTAAGTCATTAGGATTGTTCCAGAGCAACAATGAAAGCTGTGGTGAATTATGGGTAGTCATCAACTAAAGTAAATATCCTTGAGAAAGGGAACTTTGGGCGTAATCCCATCGTAGTTCCTAGTGCCACCGAGAGCCCTTCACCGGGTATACCCTGGGCAGTCCTGGGATTCACCTTAAATCACTAAGTATAATAATCCGTAGACAAGAGTAGTCTAATAGGTTAGGACATTATGGTTTATTCTCACCCGTGATGGGTTGGAGGGAGACTTGTGTATTATGCTCACCCGTGATGGGTTGGAGGGAGACTTGTGTATTATGCTCACCCGTGATGTGTTGGAGGGAGACTTGTGTATTATGCTCACCAGTGATGGGTTGGAGAGATTGTGCTAAATGCTCACTCGTGTAGGGTTTGAGAGATTCAGGACGGGTTTGGTCCTGCGAGCTGAAGGCTCGGAATGAAATACTTGCATGTGCATAAATATAGTGACGGGGCATGCGGTACTGGCCGTTCGTCACACTAATGGCAGTACGGTGTGCCAGGCGGTTGTGAGGGTTAGAGGGTCCAGTGGGTTGTTTTACACTGCGGTCTGGAGGACGACCCCCGATAACGCACATCCGACCCTACAAGACTGACATGTTGTCAACAAAGTACCTACGCGAGAATCTAGAGTGCACCTTGGACGTGTACAGAGGCGTATGAGAGGGGTCTATGGCTTGGTAGTGTGCATACCGGCCTAGAAGCGGAGATGACCGCTCCGCTGCTGCCGTAGTCACAGCGGTGGTACCCGAGAGTGATGCTAGCTCTCAAAAAGTGGGAATTAAAGGTCTGTGATCACAGAGTCGCTGTGTGTGAGTTGCACTTGCTTGTGCATAAATTGCATCATAACATGCATTCATATTAAGTCATACACTTCATAGATCCTTATATATAAATTAGTATGGGCTCTTTTATATGATAAGTTAAATTTCCTGGAAATCCTAACTTATACATTTGTATGGGTATTTATATAAGTTAGGGTACTTTTGTGATGGTACTATAGTGGTAGAATAGTTTTATTTCCGTGCTCTTACTTTCTGTTCTTTACTTCCTTTACTAGTACTGCACTTTAATTACTTGTACCATATACTTAGAACTGCTAGAGTAGAATAATAATATACATTACAACTGCTAGTTAGATCTTGTCATCTATTTCCACCTTTGCTACCCCTTGTTATCCTCCCCTTCGTCCTCCCGCTCGGTGCCTAGGAGTTGCGGGGCGAGGTGCGGAGGAAACGACTTAGTCTTTTTGACTAATGGTCGGTGACCATACTATTTTTAGGAGCCCGTGGAGATGGAGCACCAGCACGACGAGGAGACAGGACTTGAGGAGCAAATACCGCTACCGCAGGCTACTACTAGTACTATGCATCCTCAGGTGGGACGAGTTCTGATGTATTAGTATAGCTTCCGCTTTTATTGAGAGAGAGAGAGTTGATATGATGTACGGGGTATAAGCCCTTATTACTCTTTCTTTTTGTACTCTTGTGGACTATGTTTCTGTACTCTTCATTTATATATATGATATGTACTATGTGACTTGTGTACTAGTAGATTTGTTACACTGTTATACTTCTTTTCTCATATTGGCCTACAGGTTATATGATCGTAAAAGCCGGCAGGATCGACGTGATGTGGTGTCGACTAACCTGTGCATTAGTGTCACCGTAAGATGGCAGTTCTGGGCATAAGACCCGGTAGACCTCCTTGGTATGGAGGAGGGGGTCTTACACAATTGGAGTCATCAAATATTTCTTTAGGTGCTAGCTTAGACTTTTAGTTGATTAAATTGTCCTTGTTTCCAGTCATATGTTTTGAACAACTACTATCCAGATACTACTGTTGCTCTATGGTGCGATAGTCTTTCACCTGTAATAAAACAGATTAGCTATTCTTGACCCAGGTTATCTTTGGTCCTTGTTTCTTTTCATAATTAAAAATGGAAATATAAGAGTATTCAGGTATTTTTTATAGCCTAATGGATGAAATATTTTAGGTGGAATTATCCACCGAGTGAATGGTTTATTATATTGTCTTGGTTGATTAAATGTTCTATATGAATTAAAGTTTCTATTATACTGAACAGGGTTCGACGAATTTTGTTAAGTTCATCGATCTGATTTTGACGAATGGGGGTGAGTTCGACGAACTCTACTCAGAGAATGGAAGTATTCATTCTCTGGGCTCCAAAACCGTCGATCTCGGGTCGACGAACCATACTGGTTTTGTCGATCGTAGTTCAACGAATAATTATAATGAAAGTTTGCGTTTGGAGTTCGTCATCTTTAGTTCGACAGACTGTACACATTTCGTCGATCTGAGTTCGACGAAATCTGTTAAACATTGTTATGGTTAATATTTTTCTTATTCTTTCTCTTTTTTTTATTCTTTTGTTTTAACTCTAGTTGTTTAACTTTATTATTATCTATATTTTCCTTGCCTTTTCTGAAAAAAAATTAATTGGGGTTGTTAGAATATTTTTCTGAATCAGTGGTGGTTGTCTTGATGAAGCACCTAAGCCCAACATGTCATTAAGCCTGGCATTCGCAGTGCTTGTGATGTCCATCAACTTGATACTTCTCTCATTTAGGGATTCTTCAAGTTGCCTAGCCTCAGCTAATTCAGTTTTTAATGAGATGATTTGTTCATTAGCTATGGTTAATTCATCTTTTAATCGAATGTTTTCAGAGATAAGGTTTTCTTGATCAGACAATTTTTCTCTAAGTGTTTTAATTTCTTTTTCAGAGTTAATTAAATCAATACATAATGATTTGAATTCAGTTTTAAAATTATCTGAATTATAATCAAAGGAGGATAGTACCTGATCTGCCTCAAATTCAGATGTTTCTTCATTGTCTGACTGCTCAGCATTAGACAGGCTGTAGGAGGCATTGATAGCCATAAGACAAACTTCCCTTTCTTTTGCCTCCTCTTAATCTTCACTAGAGCTAGAATATGACAATTCTTTATCTGTATCACTCCAGGTCTCAGCAATGAAACCTTTCTCCTTCCTTTTATGTTTGCTGGATGAGGACTTACTGTAGTGCTGCTTTTTGGAGTCATTTTCTCTTTTTCTTTCCTTCTTTTGGTTTTTTGGACACTTTGATATGAAGTTTCTCGGTTTCCTGCAACCAAAGCAAACAACTTCTTTTGGTTGTGTCTTGTCATACCTTGGTTTGACATTTTTCCTAGATGACTATCTTCTGAAGTCCTTCTTTGCCATTTTGTAGAATCTCTTGGCTAAGAGACATGGGAGTTCTTCACTGGCTGTTGGAGCTTTTGATTCTTCTGAAGCTTTGAAAGCTATGCTTTGTTCCTTTCTTGCTAGTGGAGGAGTCTTCTGCTTTGTAGCTTCTCTTGTCTTTATGAGCTGCTCATATTATTTGAGCTTTCCAAGAAGAGATTTAGTGGAAATCTCATTTAAACTTCTGGCCTCCTTGATTGGACATATTCTATAATCCCATGAGCTAGGGAAGCATAATAGGATCTTATCATTAACTTCTGTGAGGGCGATGTCCTTGTCCAGAGTCTTCAACTCATTGATAATTGAGCTTAGTCTGTTGTATATGTCACTGACAGACTCAGATTCTTATTTCTTGAAGTTTTCATACTGGGAGATGAGGGTTGATCACTTGTCCTTTCTCTCATCTTCAGAACCAGAACCATCTAGTTAAGAGAGTCTCAGATAGCCATGGCAGATGTGCACTCAGCCACTTTTTGGAATATATCATCTGACATAGTCTGTGCTAAGAGGTTTATGGCCTTGGCATCTGCTATCTTGGCCTTCTTCTGAGCATCTATCCACTCAGGTGGTGGAACAGTATGTGTACTTGAAGTTGAAGTAGAGGAAGCCACTGGAGCTGTTGGTTCTGTCAAAATAGAGTTATATATGTCTTCATCAATAGAGTTCATATAAAGCCTAATTTTTGCCTAAGTCCATAGCCATTGAGTGAATATCATTCACTCAATGTCGTAGCTCCATAATTATTGAGTATAGCCCAGTCTGTCAATGCCACAGGAAAACTTTAAATATTTACCAAGTCCACATGCGTTGAATGAGGCAAGCTCACTCAACGCCATGTGATAATGTGTTGACTAAATCTCAAAGTCATTGTTGTTTCTTATACACAAAAATTTGGCTAAGTTCGAATGAATTGAGCATAGTTCATTCACTCAATGCAAGATAACAGAAGAAAATCTGTTAAGTTGTTTGGCGTTGAGTGGGTCTTACTCAACACGATGGAGCAGAAATATCTGGCTAAGGAAGAAAGTGTTGTGTGAGGCGTGGTCACTCAATGCTATCAAGACCATGATGTATAAATGGTCAAGACAGAAAGTGTTGAGTGAGGCGTGGTCACTCAATGTTGTCAACGCCTATGATGCTGAAGAAGCAGAAAAGGTTAAGGCAGAAAGCATTGAGTGATGCATGCTCACTAAACGCTCTCAATGCCCAAATAATAAAAAGTATGGCTAAATCACAAGGCGTTGAGTGAGGTGTGCTCACTCAACGCTCTCAACACCAGACATGTAGAAAAGGCTGTATAAATGGTTAAGGCAAAAAGTATTGAGTGAGGTTTGCTCACTCATTACTGTCAACGCCTAGATAGACAGAATTCTCTAAGTACTTTTGTGTTAAGTGAAGCTCATTCAGTCAATACCTATTCTACTGATGTTTAATTTTTGACTTAGCCTTCAGGTGCTGATGTCAGCAAGTCAAAAAGTAAACCTTACTCAAATTGTTAGTAGCAAAGCTACTGTACATGATAAAAGGCGTCGCAGACCTACTATACGATAGATGGGCATTAAAGCAAGTATGCAGTTGGCATTAAATGTGTGGGGCCCACTACTCAAAGTGCAGTTGGGATATAAATGATAAAAGTAAAAGCCTTTATAGAAAAAGATAACTCTTGGAGCAGAGTTGTAGAGAAAGTTCTTCATCGCCATTGTTGCTGTGAAGAGAGGAACAGTGAGCAAAAAGACTGGCATTTTAAAGGCTCAAAACATTGTTGTGGTCTTCATCCACGACTACAGCAAGATCAGAGAAAATATCTGAAGAAAGCTAGCTAGTGGCATTTTCCATATACACCAGCAGATTCTACGCAGATCCAGAGGCATAACATTGAAGAAAATGTACATGAGTCAGTTAAAAAGAAGTTAGGGCTAAACTTCCTCAGCTCAGAAAATAAAGAATAAGTAGAACTCTTTCTGCCAGTTACATCCAGCACAAGTTGTTATCCTTGTTGCTGTGAAGAAGTTAAGCTGAGAATTCTTCAGCTCAGGTAGCAACAGGCTTTGTTACAGTTACTTCACAGATCATGAAGGAAAAATACATGTTTCTGTGAAAAAGAAGCTAGGACTAAGTATATCTCAGTTCAGGTAAAGGAAGACTCAGAAAATATATTCCTGGAGTCAAAGTTGGGTTGAGTCTATCTCAATCAAGGTATATTGGCACAGAGAAATTTCTCTTATTTCCAATCAAGAACATCACCAACTCACTTCCATCCTATAGGATCCTTTTACATCTGAGTGGTCGGAACAAGTTTGCTCTGAGGTTGGATTCTATTGAGAATTCGAGCTGTAGGACTTGGCTTCAAGTATGAGGTAGATGGTCAATTGATCACTAAGATGTAGGAGAGTATGAATCTTGGAGGTAGGATCCTTTGGATCTGAGGTAGTGTTGTCCTCGCAGCATGAGTGTAGGGCCTTTGGACTGAGGTAGGTGGTTTGCTGACCACTGAGTTGTAGGCCCTTTGTGACTGAGCTCTAAGTCATGAAAAACTGAGAGATCCTGATGGATCTGAGGTGTAAGCTCTTTGGAGCAGTAGTTTTGGAAAAAGTGCCTAGTCCAACAAGATTGTTGGATATGTGAGAGGGAAAGTGGATATACCCTTATTAGGGGAACCACTATAAATCCAGTGTGCTTTGTGTGTTTTCTCTATGTTGGTTTTATTACAGATTGCAAGTCTTTAAAGAAGAATATAATCAACCAATAAAGTTTCCAACTAAAAGAAAATTAAAGATAGTTACTAAGGACTAAGAAAACTATTCGCCCCCTCTAGGTGATTTAGCTATCCTTGAAATAAAGACTTTCAAGTGGTATGTTGGAACACCCTATTACTAATTTGGGTCAGGATTACTATGTCTCTAGGAATCTGTGTTTGACCTTCTGTATAGCTTAATAGGTCAATTAGAATTGAGTCTAAGGGTTAGAAGTCTAGGATTGGAAGCTGCCCTGAAGACCAAGTTTTTCTGTAGACCAAGTCTAATCGTCGAGCTCAGCACGATGTTTCGTCGAACTCCGGTCGACGATCGTCTAGCTCAACTTTTGTAGATCGTCGAGCTCCATTCGACGATCGCTGAGCTCAACCTCATAATATCGTCGAGCTCCACTCGACGATCGCTGAGCTCAACTTCACAATATCGTCGAACTCCATTCGACAATCAGTGAGCTCAGGTCGACGATTTTGACTCTGCACTGAATCTTTATCTCTGAGCTCAGTTCGACAATCTTTGAGCTCAGATCGACGATTATTTTGTTGCTTGAATTTTCCAGTTCGCTGAGCTCAGCTCGACGATAGCAGAGCTCAGTTCGACGTTTTCAGTTATCTTTCAGAATTCAAATTCAAATTAGTTAGAAGTTATTCTGCATTTAATTCAGAAGATCTGCTAGCCGCTTTCATTTACTTCTGGACCAAGTTTCAAGGGATTTTTCAAGGAATAATTCAGTGGACTTTCCTTCAGAAGAAATTATGCAATTAAGGCTGTAATCAATGCAGACCAACGGCTATCTTTGACAGAGTGATATTCTATTCTGGCACAGAGAATAAAAGACAGAATCTTTTTGAATGAAAGAAGGTGAAATACAGAGATTTGACAAGAAGAGGATACACAACTCAGTATACAGAGAGTCTTTCAAAATCTTCTGTCAAGGAGAATTCTGTAGAACACTCATCAAAGAGATCAAGCAATCTTCAAATCTCTTCAGCTCTCAAAGTGTTCAAGGCCAACATCATTTCAAGACTCCAGACTCTCAATATTTCAGCTTGCTGAAATCATCTTGTGCTGGAGATCTATCTTTGAAGGCCTATCACCCTCAGCAAAGCTCATCTTCCCGAAGATCAAGGACTCAGGGGGAGCTTTGACATCAATCCACTTAGTCTTATCAGTTGATTGAGAAAGAGAAGACTGTCATAACTCTCTCACCCCCACTCTGTAAAGGGTTTTTCAAACTCCCTTCAAAAGTTTGAATCTGGTTTTTGAGCACCTTGTCAAAAGCTCATTGGTGGCAAGACACCTGATCAAAAAATCTGATTTGGTTTTTGAGCACCTTATCAAAAGCTCATTGGTGCCCAGGACACCTGATCAACTCATCCTGCAGTGGATTCCTACCTAGGGTGGTAGAAGAGTGGATGTACCCAAGTTTGGGGAACCACTATATTTCCTTGTGTCATCTAGTTCTGCTTGTTTTTCTTTTTGTTTCTGGCCTAGATTTTCTTGTGCTTAGCTCTTGCATAGCTTAGTTCTGTGATTAGTTTTATTTCTGCTTCCCTGCTCACACTCATTACAACAATTATTGTAAAGCTTTGCAAAAGTTTTCTTTGTGTTTTAAAAGCACCATATACTCTATTCACCCCCCCCCCCTCTAGAGTATATTAGATCTAGTTTCCCTTTCAATTGGTATCAAAGCGAGGTTGGTTAAACATACCATACCTGATTGGTTGTACAGGCTAACACCTGAACCCAAAGATC
Organism: Platanthera guangdongensis; assembly: GCA_039583875.1. Classification (NCBI taxonomy): domain Eukaryota; kingdom Viridiplantae; phylum Streptophyta; class Magnoliopsida; order Asparagales; family Orchidaceae; genus Platanthera; species Platanthera guangdongensis. Next base: position 117,258,217 of record CM077162.1, on the reverse strand, counting down.
CCAAACTAGATCTGTTTTCTTTTATATTTTATTATTAGATTTTGTTTGCACAAATCATGGCCCAAAACAAAGATTATGCTAGCACCAGACCTCCAGTGTGCAATCTGTCAAAGTTTGCACTTTGGAAAGCAAGGATTAGACTCTACATGAATTCTATTGACGAAGATATTTTTAATTCTGTTTTGACAGTGTGTCCAAGACCCCCAGAAAGTACAAGTACAAATGCTGTTCCACCTCCATCAGGAACAGATGCTGACATCAAAAAGTGGAAAGTAGCTGATGCCAAGGCTATGAACATTCTAGCTCAGACAATGTCAGATGACATTTTTCAAAAGGTAGCTGAATGTAATTCAGCCATGGAGATTTGGGACAAGCTCTCAGAAATAGTTTCAGGCTCAGCTGATGAGAGAAAGGACAGAAGATCCCATCTCATCTCCCAATATGAGAACTTCAAGAGGGGAGAGACTGAGTCAGTGGGAGACATGTACAACAGACTGAGTCTAATTGTCAGTGAACTGAGGACATTAGACAAAGAGATCTCACTGACAGAACTTAATGACAAGATCCTAATATGCTTTCCCAGCACTTGGGATTCAAGAATCTGGTCAATTAAAGATGCCAGAAGTCTGAATGAGATCACCACTGAAGCCTTGTTGGGTAAGCTCAAATCTTATGAGCTACTCATCAAGAACAGAGAGGAAGAACAGAAGGCTGCTTCACCAGCCACAAGAAAGGAGAAGACCATAGCATTCAAGGCAACTGAGGATCTGCCTGAAGAAAAAGGAACAGACAATGATGAACTTCTCAGCTTGTTGGCCAAAAGATTCTATAAGATGGCCAGAAAGGACTTCAGAAGAAGATCATACAAGGTGCAGGATAAGCCAAGGTATGACAAGTCCATTGGCAATAACAAAGACATTATTTGCTTTGGTTGCAGGAAACTAGGGCATATAGTTCCTGACTGTCCAGAGAACAAGAACAAGGACAGAAGGGAAAGAAAAGAGAGAAGAAAGGAGAAAGACTCCAAAAGGAGTGGCAATAGCAAACCTTCTTCCAGCAAAAATAAGCATACAAGGAAAGGATTTGTTGCTGAATCCTGGAGTGAGACTGAAGAGGAGTCAGAAGCCTCTTCCAGCTCCAGTGATGATGAGGATGATGCAGAGGAAAAGGAGTTCTGCATGATGGCAATCAATGCCTCACAACACAACTCAGAGGAAGAGGAGTCAGAGTCAGACTCAGAGACTCAACCTGAAGAAGATCAGGTAATCAGCTCTTTTGATTTTACTTCAGAAGATTTTAAATCTGAATTTAAAGCACTATGTTTAGACCAGCTAAAGTCTGAGAAAGAGATCATCTCTCTCAGAAATCAATTATCTGAACAAAATGTTCTAAAGTCAGAAAACCTCAAACTCTCTCAGGAGTTGGAGAACTATAGGGGACAGATAGCTTCACTGAAAAGTGAGCTCTCTGAGGCCAAGAAGCTTGAAGAATCTCTCAATGGGAGAAGCATCAAGCTGATGGACATCACAAGCACAGTGAACTCAAGATTCAACAGTACACTGGTCTTGGGTGCCTCATCCAGCCAACCTATTGTTCTGACAACTCCCATCAAGTTCATTTCTGACAAGGGAAAGAGAGTTGTAGAGGTTGCCAGGAAAAATTCTGATCTGCCTCAGAAAACTAAGTCCCAGCACAAATCGTCGAACGGAGATCGACGATCGCCGAATGAAGATCGACGATCGCCGAACGCAGCTCGACGATCTCAGGACAAATCGTCGAACGCAGATCGACGATCTCAGCCAAAGTCGTCGAACGCAGGTCGACGATCCCATATACTTGACCTCAGCCATAGTCGACCGTCGAACGGAGCTCGACGATCTGACCCACGATCGTCGAACGCAGCTCCAAGATCGTCGAACAGAGGTCAGAGCTCTGGAAACTTTTTCAAAGGCAAGTCAAAATTGAATCCTAAGGGTTCTTCATCCCAAACCTTTAACCCTTATACTGAATGGATTATACCTCCAAGGAGATATCATCCTGAAGGATATAAGAGTCAGCCAGGGATGTCCTTCATTTCTGAATTTAAAGGTTATCAACCTAGGCCCAAGGTAAAATGGGTCAAAAACAAGTGAATTGTTTTATGTGCAGGTGAAGACCTATCCAACATCTAACCAGCAATGGTATTTGGATAGTGGGTGCTCTAAGCACATGACAGGGAACAAGGACAACCTCAATTCCTTTAGAGCCAAGCTTGGACCCAAAGTTATCTTTGGTGATTCCAACTTTGGATAAACTAAAGGATATGGTGCAGTTCAGATTGGTTCTGTAACCTTCAAGAAGGTAGCATATGTGGAAGGACTGAAGCACAACCTAATCAGCATCAGTCATCTATGTGATGAAGGGTACCAGGTGACCTTCAGCAAAACCTTATGCAAAATCAAGTCAGAGGACAACACAACTGTGTTGACAGGTAAAAGAAAAGGTAACATCTACCTTGTAGATTTTCTTTCAACCAATGTAGATATCTGTTTATTCAATTCAGTCTGTAGACCAAATGTTTTATGGCATAAGAGACTAGGACACCTAAACCTTAGAACTATTGCTAGGCTATCAAAGGACAACCTTGTTAGGGGACTACCTTCTGGCCCCTACAAGAAGGAAGGACTATGCAAGGCTTGTCAATTAGGCAAGCAAACTAAAAACAGTTTTAAGTCACTTAATAAGAGTGATTCACCTAGGATATTGTATCTGTTACACATGGATCTATTTGGACCCAACACAGTACAAAGCCTAGGAGGGAAATCCTACACTTTAGTAATTGTAGATGACTTCTCTAGATTCACTTGGGTGTTCTTTCTAAGGAAGAAGTCTGATAACTTTAAGTGTCTGACAGAGTTTCTCAAATGTATAAAGATTGAGTTCAATACTCACATTGCCCTGATCAGAAGTGATCATGGGACAGAGTTTGATTCTCTTCTTATGCAAGAGTTCTGTCAGAGTGAAGGGATCAGGCATACTTTCTCAGCTCCTAGAACTCCTCAACAAAATGGGGTAGCTGAAAGGAAAAATAGAACCCTTATTGAATCTGCCACTACATTGTTGTCAGATGCTCATCTACCTCTATCCTTTTGGGCAGAGGCAGTGAACACCTCCAACTATGTGCTGAACAGAAGTCTGATACATAAACTGAAGGGAAAGACTCCTTATGAACTACTCAAAGGGAAGAAACCTAAAGTTGACTATTTCAGAATTTTTGGTTGCATTTGCTATATTCACAATAATGACAAGAAATATTTAGCAAAATTTCAAGCCAAAGCTGATGAAGGAGTGTTTATGGGATACTCCATGATCAGCAAGGCCTATAGGGTCTATAATAAATCATCATTGAAAATTGAGGAATCTGTTCATGTTTCTTTTGATGAAACTAACATGTCTTTCAAGGAGAAGATTTCTTCTACCATAGAACCTTTGCAGGAACACTCTCTAGTTGAAGATATGAACAAGTTACAGGTTGCTCAAGAGGATGAAAGCAGTGAAGAAGAAAGCAATGCTCAACACATTGAAGCACAACCTGAAGAGCCAGTTGTTGTACCACAAGAGGAAACAACAACACAGGTTGGTGAACAATCAACACCCCCTGTTGATTTAGTAACATCAAGAGACCATCCAATTACCGAAATAATTGGAGAACTATCAGCTAGTGTGCAAACCAGAAATCAGGTCAACCAAAACCTGTTGCACACCTGCTTCCTTTCTCAAATTGAACCTCAGTCCATTCAAGATGCAGAGCAAGATCCACACTGGATCATTGCCATGCAAGAGGAGTTGCATCAATTTGAGAGGAACAAAGTATGGGAACTAGTGCCAAAGCCTAAGGATCATTCCATTGTTGGAACAAAATGGGTATTCAGAAATAAACTGGATGATCAAGGAGTAATAATAAGGAACAAGGCAAGGCTAGTTGCCCAGGGATATTCTCAAGAAGAAGGAATTGACTACGACCAGACCTTTGCACCTGTTGCAAGATTGGAAGCCATCAGAATATTTCTAGCTTATGCAGCTCACAAAGGCTTCAAGGTTTTTTAGATGGATGTCAAGAGTGCCTTCTTGAATGGAGACATCAAAGAGGAAGTCTATGTCAGACAACCTCCAGGTTTTATCTCTCCAACTTATCCTGATTATGTTTTTAGATTAAATAAAGCATTATATGGTCTCAAGCAAGCTCCTAGAGCATGGTATGAGACCCTAGTATGCTTTCTCTTGGAAAATGGTTTTATCAGGGGTAGAGTAGACCAAACTCTTTTTATTAGAACCCATAAGTCCCATACCCTACTAGTACAAATTTATGTAGACGATATCATTTTTGGTTCTACTGACTCACAATTGTGCAGAAGGTTTTCTAACCTAATGCATTCTAAATTTGAGATGAGTAGTATGGGTGAGCTATCCTTCTTCCTAGGATTGCAAGTCAAGCAACATGCCGAAGGCATCTTTATTTCTCAAACCAAATATGCTAATGAGCTGGTTACGAAATTTGGCATGTCTGAGGCCTCTTGTATGAAAACACCCATGCCTACCAATGCTGTATTGGATGCTGATGAACATGGGAAACCTGTTGATCAGACTACATATAGAGCAATGATTGGCTCTTTACTGTATCTTACAGCTAGTAGACCAGATATAATGTTTGCTACATGTATATGTGCTAGGTTCCAAGTAAGCCCTAGAGAGTCACACCTAACATTAGTAAAGAGGATTCTCAGGTATGTTAAAAGTTGTCCAAATCTAGATCTCTGGTATCCAAAAGATTCAGCATTTGAGTTAACTGGATTCTCTGATGCTGATTATGCTGGATGCAGAATTGACAGGAAAAACACCAGTGGAACTTGTCAGTTCCTTGGTGATAGACTTATCTCTTGGTTTTGCAAGAAACAAACATCTGTGTCAACTTCAACTGCTGAAGCTGAATATATGGCTGCAGGCAGTTGTTGTTCACAAATACTGTGGATTCAAAACCAACTCCTAGACTATGGTTACAACTTAGAGAAGTCTAAAATCTTTTGTGACAATACAAGTGCTATTTCCATAGCTCAAAATCCAGTCCTCCATAGTAGGACAAAACACATAGAGATTAGGCATCACTTCTTAAGGGACAATGTTGAAAAGAATAAAATTGAATTACAATATATCCCAACTGATTTACAAAGGGGAGATATTTTCACCAAGCCTTTGGATGAAAAGAAACACACCTTCTTCCTAAATCAGTTAGGAATGTTAGATGGAGGAAGTCTTAAATAACACCCAAGATTTTGGAAAGCTAAAAATTGACCAAGACTAGGCAAAATTCTGATTTTTCTTAGTGTCTAGAATTTTCTGATCTCTGAACTGCGCTCGACGATTTCCCCAAAGATCGTCGAACGGAGATCGACGATTCCAAGAATCGTCGAACTGAGTTCAGCGCCTCTCAGATAGTATGAACTATCTCCTTCGGTCAACGATCGTCGAACGGCGCTCGACGATTTTGTTCCCTGAACGATCGTCGAACGGAGCTCGATGCCTTCCAAGATCGTCGAACGGAGATCGACGATGTTGGAGTCTCTTCAGATTCCTTTAGAATCCTCGATCGTCGAACCGAGTTCAACGATCTTTCCAATTCTGCGTCGAACCCTAATATAAAACTCATTTTTCGCTGTCGTTCTCTCTTGCGCTTTCAATTTCTCTGCAAGAATTTTCTTCCCTCCAAACAGTTCTACGCTTGTTCGTTTTGTTTGTTACATTTTTGCAGGTACAATGGCCGTATCAGTTGCTGTTCTAGCCGCCATGAAGTTTGATGCAGGATTCGATATTGATCTGGAATCGTTCAACACTACTGATCAAATCTTCCAGGACATTTTGAATTTGTTCAAGGATCAGAACTTGTCCACCCTCATGACCACTAGAATCAAGCTTGCTTCAGATGAAATAAAAGAATGGGTCTATACTGCTCACAACCTTGACAACAACACAATAGTTGGAACTATTGCTGGAACCCAGGTACCTCTGACCCCCACAGCCTTAACAGAGGTTTTTGGTTTAAGAAATGGAGAAGAAACTGCTGAACTATCTGGGGAAGAATTTTCTGATATACTTGCCAGGATGGGTCATCCAGAGGGAAACCCTAGCAAGTTGTTCAAAAGGAACTTGTCTGTTGAGTACAGGTTCCTAGCAGATGTTGTAGGCAAGGTGCTGTTGGCAAAGCATTCTGCACATGATACCATCTCCAGACATCAGCTCTGCCTCATGGGAGCTCTGGTAGATAAGAAAAGTTTGAATTGGGGAGAGGTCTACTTTGACCTAATAAAGAAAAAGATTAACAAAACCTTTGTAAATTTTGGAAGAATTCTTGGAGGTTTCCTTCAGGCAAGGTGCCCTGCTCTGCTGGTCTCCTCTGGAGTGCACATCAATGCCTCCAAGAGACTTACCTGTGCCCTATTTGGCAAGTGGGACAGGCAAATTAGCAAGCCCAGCAGGCCCTCTTCTAGTGCTCCTTCAGGCACCAGGACTCCCAGAGTCACTCCCCCACAGGTCCCTGCTCCTGCAGAAGACCTGGCTGCTGTTGTTGCTGCTTCCTCTCCTCCTCCAAGTCCAACCCTACCTCCAGCTCCATCCACCACTCCAGTTCCATCCACCATTACCATCTCTAGCCCTTCCCCAACCTCAATTCCATCTCCAGCAACCATTTCATCACCTCCAGTAGACCATTTCCACCCATTGTTCTCATATCCACCTCCATATGTCACCTCTTCTCCATCCATACCATCATTCACCCTTCTGGATGACTCCTACATGGATGATTCCCCCTCTTCTCCTCCAGAATTACCCTCCTCCTCAACATCTTTCCAAGATCTCCTCCACCACATCCTTGACCAACCCACATTCACTCCATCCATATCCATCCCCTTGTCCTCCATCTCCACAATCCCCACTCCTCAGCCATCCATCCCTCCACCATCCAGCCCTCCACTTCCAGCATCCTCAGCCATCCCCATACCCTCTACCTCTGCTCCTGCTAGTGAGCATGTAGATCTGCCAGCCTTAGCTGACAAGTTGTATGAGCTACTGGCCCCCAGGCTCTCTCTTCTCATGGTGGCCTCCTTAGCTCCTCTACAACAGTCAGTGGCAGCTCTGTCTGCCAGGCTTTCCTCCCTCATTCCTCAGGCACCACCTCCAGCAGTGTGCCTTGATACAGATGTATCTACATCCAGGCAGGGGGAGATGCCATATGAAGCCAGCCTTCATGCTGCTGTTGCTGCTGCTTCTGCTCCTATTGCTGATGATACTGCTGCTGCTGCTGGAACTTCTGTGTCTGCTACCTCTTCTGCTCCAGTTGCTGTGCCTACTCCAGTTCTGGCAATAGACCTAAGGTCTTTGCTCTCAGCCTTTGATCCTGCCTTTTTCAGTTGTTTACCAGAAGTTATTGCTGTCCAGCCCTCAGAAGACCTATCTAAGGCACTGGTGCCTTTCTCTGGCTGTGACCCCAGTATTATTTCTTCTTTTATACACTCAGTGACTGCTGCTGCTGCTGTTGAAGAAAAGACTGAATCTGCTTCTGAAACTGTCTTTGCTGCTGCTGAAGAAAATGTTCCTACTGCTGCTGAAATCCCTTTTGTTTCTGATGAGCCCATTTCCAAGGAATTTCTGATGACAGAGGCCATTGATGTTGAGCCTGCTGCAGATTCTGTTGATGTTTCTGAAGTTGCTGCTGCCATCACTCCTGTTGTTGCTGAAGTTGTTTCTGCTTCTCCTTCTACATCTACTGCTGAATCTGTTGTTATATCTGCTGCTGTATCTATTTCTGTTGCTCCTTCTGCTTCTGCCTCATCTGCTGCAATTCAACTGAAGAAAAATCTTATGAAGAAGATAGATGCTATATATGATGCCCAGAGTTCTGACTCTGATGAGTTCAAGACAGACTCTGATGACTCTGCTGCCACTATTGCCAGGAAAAGGAAGGCTAGAAGCAAGGCTATGAAAAGGGTTCCTCCTGCCAAAGTAAAAGATGATAATGATATTCCTTACTATATTCTGCATAACTGCCAAATTACTGAACATTGGATGCAGTACTCTAAAAATCAGCTGAAAGCAATGAAAAAGAAGAGAAAGTATGAGAAGGGTTCCTCCCAGTTCAAGCACCCTCATCCTCCTCCACCACCTCCACCTGATGCAGGTGCAGGTGGCAGCTCTGCAAGTTCAGCCCCAGCTAGAAGCCAGGCTCCCTATCAACCCCATGCTAGAACCTATCAAAGGGAAAGCCAGCCTAGGGGTTCTTACTCTAGGAGAGGAGGATACAGGGGAAATCAAAGAGAGACTCAAGTTTATTCCAAAGGGCATTCCAGGCAGCACCCTTATTCCAGGGGAGGACATGGTTCTTCTGATACATCATCAGGTCCTTTCCCCTACAAGCTCAAAGAAACTGTGACTGCCAGGACTCCTCAAGATAATTCTTCCAACAGGTATGAGCCACCTGTACCATTTGAGGACCCTGAGAAGAATCCTGTTGCTTGGACTGCTAGGATGAAGGAGTTGGCTGCATTAGACCAGATAAAGAAAGCCAGAGAGCAAGGGCTAGACACCTCCAATATCTCTACTATGTCTGAGCAAAGACAAAAAGAGCTAGAAAGATATGCCTCCAGCAAGTTCTTTGATGCAGACAGATACATGGAGTTGCATCCTGCTGCTGTGGTTCCCAGGACTTCAAAGCAAACATACTTGGGTGCAGCTGATGACACTAGGTCCAACAAGGAAGCATTGAACCCTAACAGAGAAATCAAGATGGTTAAAGGCAAAGAGAAGAAGTAACTCTGTAAGGTGATAATCCTTGGTTTTTCTGACTGCTATCTGGATGTTATATATATATCTCTGTGATGTTTCTGCAATGTGTCTAGCTGCTGTTGTTTTTATGCTTTTCTGATTGTATGATGTTATTTGATTTTTCCAAAGTCTGTAAATAGTTTTCCTAACCCAAATAGGGGGAGATTGTTGGAACACCCTATTACTAATTTGGGTCAGGATTACTATGTCTCTAGGAATCTGTGTTTGACCTTCTGTATAGCTTAATAGGTCAATTAGAATTGAGTCTAAGGGTTAGAAGTCTAGGATTGGAAGCTTCCCTGAAGACCAAGTTTTTCTGTAGACCAAGTCTAATCGTCGAGCTCAGCACGACGTTTCGTCGAACTCCGGTCGACGATCGTCTAGCTCAACTTCTGTAGATCGTCGAGCTCCATTCGACGATCGCTGAGCTCAACCTCATAATATCGTCGAGATCCACTCGATGATCGCTGAGCTCAACTTCACAATATCGTCGAACTCCATTCGACGATCGGTGAGCTCAGGTCGACGATTTTGACTCTGCACTGGATCTTTATCTCTGAGCTCAGTTCGACGATCTTTGAGCTCAAATCGACGATTATTTTGTTGCTTGAATTTTCCAGTTCGCTGAGCTCAGCTCGACGATAGCAGAGCTCAGTTCGACGTTTTCAGTTATCTTTCAGAATTCAAATTCAAATCAGTTAGAAGTTATTCTGCATTTAATTCAGAAGATCTGCTAGCCGCTTTCATTTACTTCTGGACCAAGTTTCAAGGGATTTTTCAAGGAATAATTCAGTGGACTTTCCTTCAGAAGAAATTATGCAATTAAGGCTGTAATCAATGCAGACCAACGACTATCTTTGACAGAGTGATATTCTATTTTGGCACAGAGAATAAAAGACAGAATGTTTTTGAATGAAAGAAGGTGAAATACAGAGATTTGACAAGAAGATGATACACAACTCAGTATACAGAGAGTCTTTCAAAATCTTCTGTCAAGGAGAATTCTGTAGAACACTCATCAAAGAGATCAAGCAATCTTCAAATCTCTTCAGCTCTCAAAGTGTTCAAGGCCAACATCATTTCAAGACTCCAGACTCTCAATATTTCAGCTTGCTGAAATCATCTTGTGCTGGAGATCTATCTTTGAAGGCCTATCACCCTCAGCAAAGCTCATCTTCCTGAAGATCAAGGACTCAGGGGGAGCTTTGACATCAATCCACTTAGTCTTCTCAGTTGATTGAGAAAGAGAAGACTGTCATAACTCTCTCACCCCCACTCTGTAAAGGGTTTTTCAAACTCCCTTCAAAAGTTTGAATCTGGTTTTTGAGCACCTTGTCAAAAGCTCATTGGTGGCAAGACACCTGATCAAAAAATCTGATTTGGTTTTTGAGCACCTTATCAAAAGCTCATTGGTGCCCAGGACACCTGATCAACTCATCCTGCAGTGGATTCCTACCTAGGGTGGTAGAAGAGTGGATGTACCCAAGTTTGGGGAACCACTATATTTCCTTGTGTCATCTGGTTCTGCTTGTTTTTCTTTTTTGTTTCTGGCCTAGATTTTCTTGTGCTTAGCTCTTGCATAGCTTAGTTCTGTGATTAGTTTTATTTCTGCTTCCCTGCTCACACTCATTACAACAATTGTTGTAAAGCTTTGCAAAAGTTTTCTTTGTGTTTTAAAAGCACCATATACTCTATTCACCCCCCTCTAGAGTATATCAGTTCTAGTTTCCCTTTCATGGTATTAGAGGGAGCTTAGTCAAAAAGGACCTAACAGTCTAAGTAGACCTCAAAGGATAGCCAAAAGGTTTTAACTTATGTGTTAAAAAGAGATCCATAAGGTGTGGAGATCAATGGAGCTTCAAATCAGCAAAAATGACAAGAAGACCATTGGATTGTTGGCAGCTCTTGCAGAAGAAAAAGTCTATCCAGATACAAGAGAAAAGATCAGGGCCCCTCTGTCACAGTAAGATAGTGACTCAGAGGTGGATGAAGCTGAGGAAGGTAAATGCAGAAGTTATGAACTAACAGCTACACCAGAAGAAGATTTCTGCCAGGAGCAGCTAGACAAAGTCAGGTATATTCCCCATCTAGGTCAACCTCAGAGTCAAGATATGAATCCTGCATAGGCTCTGATGCATCCTCATGAAGTGATGATGAGAGTCCTCCCTCAGAAGAAGAAATCAATCAATTGATTGAAAATCATGGTGTGCTCATGAAAGCTTTCAAGAAAAGCAAGATGCTTATTAAGAAACATGTAGAGGAAATTGCCTCCCTACAGCTGGCTGCTTCCCAACAAGATGAAGCTTCATCTTTGCTATATCTAAAAGAGTGGGAATCAACCCATCTAAAGATCATGGTAGATATCCATGTTGAGTCCGTAAAATATAAGGACTCTGTTATCAAGGATCTTGAAGAGAAACTTTAAAGGGAGAAAAAGATTGTGGCCAATTTATCTAAGATAGATGCTATCAAGAGAAAATATGAGTCTGAGTAGATCACTAAAGTTATCCAATCTCATAGAAGAGGCCAATCTCCTGTCAGGCCTCAGTCAACCTTTCATAAGGTAATTATCTCATCCAATAGGTATGACCAAGACTATAAGTGTGGTAACTGGAGGTGTGGTAATCTTCCTTGAATATTACAAAAGTACCTTACAATGGTAGAAGAGAGGTCATTGGCTTGAGTGATCAGAAGGCTTCCCATGCAAAAAATCCAAAAGCCCCATCCTGGACCATTTATATTTAGTGTCTCAGACCTCTTATGCAAGGATAAGGCAGTGCCTATTCTATGGGTCTTCAAGAAAGAATACAACCCTAAAGTGCTTCTGTCAGTAAGGTTTACTTGGCTGCCTCTGAAGCCATTAAGAACATGCCAACTGCAAAGAAAGCTGTTACTAATGAAGTTCAGATCAAGCAAAGTGCTCCCACTGGCAGATTCACTTTTGGTCAAGCTCTTTCTGAAAGAAACATGTAGAATACCACGGTTCTCTCCACTGAACAGACAGCCAAAAATGGCATGCACACTTTAAAGTGTGTTCAGATAAGGAGATACAACATACATGAATGTTGGTGCTATGTCAAAGTGTTCCACTTTGACAAAGATTATTGGCACAACCCCTGTGTGCCAAAGGCAAGGCTATATATTCATGACAGGACTACTGTAGGTAGACATATGCATTCATATTGTAACAGAAATCTAGGACTCAAGTCAGCTTGGGTTCTTAAGATAAGGTAAATCTTGTCTTGCAGTATAGTCCAAGTGGCCATGCTTCAAGTCTACAGGGCAGAGAAAAGTAGAATTCACATAGCTTTTAATTCTGCTAATTAATTGCTCAATTCCTGAAATTATGCATTTTAGAAATAAGGTAATTAGAATAGATGTCTGAGAAGATGTGAAACATTTGTCTAAACAACACTTATCAATAAATATGTTGGTGACTCACATATTCACTATTCCACTAGATGTAACTAGATTCAACATCCTCAAATTAACATGAGAACGTTAAATTTAGTTCAAAATACACTTTATAAAGACTTTCAAAATTGACATGAACATATTGAAGCTAGTTCATATTGCACTCAATTAGAACACATACTATAATAAGAATTGTTGCTCATCTTAACCCCTGCTGACTAGACAAATTTAATACTACTAAAAGAGTCAACGACAATTCAATTACTAAAGAAATGGTCAGTCAATTAAGGCCAAGAAGTAAAAGGTTGAGGAAAATAAGCCTACTAAACTAAATCAATTGATTAATCAACCTGCAGATTAAATCTGGGACTCAATCCCAAGCATTGATCAAAATTGATCAACAAAATAGGATAGTGACTTTCCGCCTTCTCTTAAGAAACAACAATAAATAAAAAAGCTTGTGCATAAAGCAAAAGAACTGTTCCTTTCCCTCTCCCACTCGTATTCGTTGAATCGACAAAAAGCCGTTCTCTCTAACCTTCTCAAATTCTCCAGTGAAATGGCGCCCAAAGGACAAGGTTTCCTATTCAAAGGTTCGAAATTGGTGAAAAATGGATTCGAGGATGCTCTTGAAGAGGTACACTATATTCTTCAACATCTCCGCACTTCTGACCTAGAATTCATACTGTGAAACCCTATTTACTCTAGAAGCGGGAGGTTCTGGAATTATTCTCCAACATCGGGGGAGATAATATAGGAGAGAAAATCAAGACCACTGTAAGTGGAACAAGAGTAAAGATAACACAAAGAAGGCTGGCCAAGCCCTAAAGCTGACAAAGTTCTCCGTAACTGTTGCTGAAGATGCGTTGTCGCAGGAAGACATAAAGTCGCAGGAAGACATTTGGAAAGATTTGTTATGCAAAATAGGGTCCCATGACAAGATTTCAAATAAGATGTTTGAGGTTATGGCTAGATTCATTCTGACCAAAAGATCTGACTGGGGCAGGGTAGTATCTAACATGATAGTGGAATGCCTTGCTGAACCAAACTTAGGGAGAATACTTTCCATATGTTTGCGACCGACTGTCCCAGAAATCATAAACTTAAAGCTTGGACCAAGAATACACCACATGAGGAGAATGGACATTAAGATGCTGGAGAGGTGGGATAGGGTAGTTCAACCCCATGGACAATCAGCTGTAGAAAGGAAAGGAAAAAAGATTGATTCTTCAGAGCCCAGCTCCTCCAGCAGCTCATCTTTGGAGGAAGAACCCCATAACCCTGAACTGTCATCCTCTGCTGAAGAGTCCTGGAAGGACTTGAACATTCAGGTATCACCCTCTTCTAAACATACCCCTCTAAGTTATGTGAGCAGACCTGAGTTAAATATTATCCTTGAGGATGATGTGCATGCTGCTGAGTTGGCTGAAACATTGGCAAAGGAAGCTGTTCACAGGATATCTGCAAGGATGGATAAAGATGCCTCCAAACTGGATGATGTTGACAGGCATCTACCTCTATCTAATGATGATGATGCTCCCCGGCCTCAGAGTGAGCGGGAGATCCAACTAGCTTCAGATAAAGAGACTGTTATGTCAGCAGATGAGCATCAACTAGATAAAGTCATGGAAATTACAAGTGTTGAGGAAAGGAATAATACAGTTGAGGGGGAGCAACTGATAAAAGAGATAATTCAAGAAGCATTATTTGTGGGGAGCAGCTATAGGTCCGTCCAATAGTAGTACAGACTGCTGCAGTGATAAAGATATTGTGGTATCAGATGTTGCTGCTGTTGCTGACCTCCATGCAAATAAAGGCATGACAGAGGTTGAGGGGGAGATACCATTTGATCTCCCTGCTCATGAAGTACATGATTTAGTTTCCTCATAATCAGAGAAAGAGAGATATAATCATGAGAAAACACACTCCTCATCATATCTAGAGAATAGCCAGTTCAGAAGTGACACTGCTCATGGAACAAGGAGCAAGCCTGTACAGGAAGCTCTAGATGAGGGACTTTCTGCCATAGTTGATCAACTGCCACTAACATTCGTAGCCCAACTAAAGGGTTTATTGGATGAGTAGAGGAGTGAATTACAAAATTATGTGGATGAAGCCCTCAATGATGTTAGAGATGATCTGGCAACAGAGATCAAATCTATAAGATTTGAAGTAAATTTGCTGAAAGGAGAAACAACCAAATTTTTTACAAGATCTGCTCTAACTATAGATTATACTATGGAAAAGCTGGATATGTCAAGACATAATATAGCCATCATCATAGAAAATCAATAGATTCATGCTAAGAACTCAGTGACCATCCATGGAAATGATAAAGTTTTGTGAAGGGAACAAAATAATGAATTTTTTACAAAGATAGATGCATTCACTAAGCTACTTGATGACCACATGCTGGAAGTCAAAAATCATGTCACTACTGGAGTCAACTATTTTGAAATAAAAAGAAGTAAGGCAAGCATAACACAGACCACTAAATTAATCTATGAAGCCAAAAAGCGGGAGAGAGAAGCTATAAGGACCAATACTGAAAACATGGTCTAGACAACAAATGTGGTGAGTGGCTCATTGGGATTAGAGCCAGTGCAATATGATAACATCCCAATGATGCTTGCTCATGTTCTAGAAGCTTTGAACAGAGAACCTGCTCAAGATTATAATCAGTATGGTTTATATATGGAGGAAGGTGACAGTGCTGGAAATCAGTGGGGAGTGCAGTCCACTAGTGCTGAAATTGCTTCCTTCAACCACACTATAGATCAGGCAATACAGAGAAAAGAAATGACTGCAACTACTGAAATTGAAGAGGAAGTCAGGTTGAGGAAGAGGAAATACGGAGAAGAAATGGAGAAAAGGCCTGGCTTCGACCAATGGAGCCATAGTCCAGATCAATTATTCTGCTTGCTTGGGACCAAGTCAAGAATAAGAGATCAGATAGAGGAAAATGGTACAATAAAATGGAATGGGACAAGATGGAAAAGAGGGACATAGAAAGAAGAATTTACTAGAGAAACAGAAATGCCCACCTTCTTTCTCCTGATGATGATGAACCCTCTAAGTACTTTCCCAAGCCTCATAGCTACTTTCAGAGGCAGAAAGAAAAAGCTGAAGCTGATGCTGAATAGGATAAAACAACTAAGGCAAAGGCTATTGATGATGCAGACAAAAATGGAATGAAGAAAGCTGGGCCAGAAGTCAAACCTGCTAAGAAATCCAAGGCCAGTGGTATTGTGATAAGGGAACCTGAAACTTGAAAATTTTCAGGTTCTGCTTATAAGGCTAAGGAATGTGTTATTCTATTTATTGCACAAACATTAAAATTCCTTATATGTTAAATTGAATATCATTTGCCACGATTTTGATTTATCTAACTTATGTTGTGATAATATATTCTATATATGTAACATAAGTATGTTAGTGTATACATTGTCTTAGGTTTTAACTTCTTCAAATAGGGGGAGATTGTTGGGTCCACTGATCGCAATGTCCTGGATTTGAAGAAGGCCTAGCAAACAATGTATACACATGTGGTTATCTAACTTGTGGTCAAGTTTAATGATTGCAGGATGTCCTAGTAATAATGATGGGACATATAGCCTAAGTGGGTAAGTCAGGTAGACACTTACCTAAGGTGTGGAAAGATAGAAAACTGTCAAAGTACACCAGCATTGAGTTAAGGTCATTCACTCAATGCTAGATGACTTATAGCCCTAAGTGAAGTCTATACAGTGAAAGCCATGAAGAGGCAAGCTAAGAAATTTGCTAAGTCCACAGTCATTGAGTGAAGTTAACTCACTCAACACCATACAACAAAAGGCTGTGAGTAGGGCTGATGCAGTCAAATACTAAGAAGAAATGGACAGAAAAGTGGCTAAGTCCATAGGCGTTGAGTGAAGATCATTCACTCAACGTCATAGCTCCATAATCATTGAATATAGCTCAGTCAGTCAACGCCACAGGAAAACTGTAAATATTTTCCAAGTCCACAAGCATTGAGTGAGGCTAGCTCACTCAACGCCATGTGATAATATGTCGAATAAATCTCAAAGTTAGTGTTGCTTCTTAGACACAAAAATTTGGCTATGTCCAAATGTGTTGAGTGTATTTCATTCACTCAACGCAAGATAACAGAAGAAAATCTGTTAAGTTGTTTGTCATTGAGTGGAGAATACTCAGTCAATGCCACGGAGCAGAAAAATCTGGCTAAGGAAGAAAACATTGAGTGTGGTGTGGTCACTCAATGCTCTCAATTCCATGATGCAGAAATGGTCAAGACAGAAAGCATTGAGTGAGGCGTGATCAGTCAACGCTCTCAACGCTTATGATGCTGAAGAAGAAGAAAAGATTAAGGCAGAAAGCATTGAGTGAGGCATGCTCACTCAACAATCTCAACGCCTAAATAACAGAAAGTATAGCTAAGGCACAAGGTGTTGAGTGAGGTGTGTTCACTCAATGCTCTCATTGGCAGGCATGCATAAAAGGCTGCAGAAATGGTTAAGGCAAAAAGTGTTGAGTGAGGTTTGCTCACTCAAAGCTGGCAATGCCTAGATAGATAGAACTGTCTAAGTACTTTGGCGTTGAGTGAAGCTCATTTACTCAACGCGAATTCTACTGATGCTTTTTTTTGACTAAGTCTTCAGGTGTTGATGTTAGCAAGTCAAAAGTTCAACCTTATTGAAATTGCTAGTGACAAAGCTACAGTACATGACAAAAGGCGTCGTCAACCTACTATACGATAGATGGGAATTAAAGCAAGTATGCAACTGACATTAAATGTGTGGGGCCCACTAATAAATTAGTTGTTGGGACATAAATGATAAAATGGAAAACCTTTACAGAAAAAGATAACTCTTGGAGCAGAGCTGTAGAGAAAGTTCTTCTTCATCGCCATTGTTGCTGTGAAGAGGAGAACAATAAGCAAAAAGACTAGAGGTCTAAAGTCTCAAAAAGTTGTTTTGGTATTCATCTACGACTACAGCAAGAGCAGAGAAAATCTCTGAATAAAGCTTGTTGTTGTCATTTTCCATCTACACAGCCAGTTTCTACATAGATCTAGAGGCATAACACTGAACAACATCTTCTGGATTCTGTGAAGAAGAATTTAGGGCTAAACTTCCTCAGCACAAGAAATAAAGAATAACCAGAACTCTTTCTGCCAATTACTTCCAGCACAAGTCGTTATCCTTCTTGCTGTTGTTGGAACCCTATTACTGATTTGGGCTAGGATCACTATTACTTGTTTATGATGTTTAGTTTGTGATGCAGGCTTGCACGTTGACACAAATTAAATCTAGGGACGAACATGTTTTCCTCTCCTTGATCCAATCTTATACTCGCACAATCGTTCTACGCAGCACCACGTTAATTAATTCTATCAATTGTATGCTAGCGAGCGGGTAGCCAAACCGCTTAGGATCGAACAAGGGCTAGAAAACCAATGTTCTTTCCGGCTAAAAGGACCCACCCGGTCCGAACGAGCGGTGTTGTACCAAAAGAGATCTACCAAAAATAATGATTCAGAAAAAGGTAGATCTCTCCCAATAAAAGAAAACGAATGTTCGCCAATCCTTTTCGAAAATAAAATCAATTAAGATAAACACAAGCCAATCGAAGGAAAACCACGATTATTCAACGCTTCAAGATGCAACGCCAAGAATTTCCACCACAAGAATATCTAGGAAAAGAAACACATGAGAGTAGAAATATTCGTTACCCAACTGGAATGGATGATTCTGATTTCTTTGCTTGGATTGCCTTTCAACGGCTCCTTCGGAGTCACGTCGGAAGGAAAGGAAACTTATCTAGCTTCGCCGCTTCACGCCTTGGCTGAGAATCCACGAAGCTTTGTTGTAAATCACCTTGGCCTAACCACCAAGAGATAGGGAGTGGTCGGGTTCTCCTTTGAGGGGAATGGAGAGGAGGAAGAGAGGGTGGCCGAAATTTGAGAGGGAGAGGGGAGTGGCCGGCGACCAAGAGAGAAGAGAAAGGGGGAGGGCCAAATTTCTCAAAGAGGAAGGAGAAAGGAGGGGAAAATTCAAACTTGAATTCTTAGGATTTCTTAGGATTTCACTCAATCAACCTTTCATTCAAAATTCAAAATTCAAAATTCAAAATTGAAAATATGATGGTTATATGCACCCATCATAGCATATGAAATGAAATAATTAAAACAACACATGATGGTTATAAGCACCCATCATTACACATGAAATGGAAATTAAAACATAAAATAAATATTAAAAATAAAATTGCTAAAATAATAAAATAATTAAAATTATATAAATATAATTATTTAATTTATAATTATATTTTTTATATAATGGCGGCATATGTCGATCCCATCCTCGAGCTTGCGGTAGCGATCGTCCCAATCGACGAACTCTCTCCGACGGGGATCAATGGCTGCCGTGTCGGCAACGTCTCCATCAATCCTCCCCCGCTCAAAACTACTCATCACGGATGAGTTAGTCTGAAAGTACCGGTGCAGGAGAGCATCATCGAAATGAGCCACCTCCGATCCAAGAAACCAAGAGTCATCAAAGGCCGATCGATCACACCATCGAATCAAGTAGTGGCAAACATCACCACATCTAAAGGAGAGCACTACAACCTGGAGTATCCTGTCATGCAAAGAGATGGTCCTGGGGAACCTTAGAAAAGCATTAGGTAATAAAGGAAAACAAGTTTCTACATCAACAACCAACATACCTCCAGTAAAGACCGATGAAGAGAGCGCTCCAAGCACAAGCTCACTACCCAAACCATAAGAAAAGAAAGTGGACCCAAACGGACAGACAGATAATTCAAGTGGTGGAGAAACATAGAGCGTTAAATTAGAAACATTAAAAATAGGGGTAATACCCCAATCAGTGGAAAATTTCAAATGATATGCGTATTCTCCTAATTTCTTTAATATCCAAAAAAGGTCCAGCTCGCCAACTCGCTAACTTTCTATAGTGCCTCAAGACAACCGTTCCGGGACAAGATGCACCAAAACTAAATCGCCAACAATATAGTGAGACACCCTTTTATGTAAGCTAGTATGAAGTTGATAAAATATAATTGGTATGGTTAGCGTTTCACTAATGTGCTTATATAATTTTTGAGCATGAGAGGCATAAACTAGTGCGAGTTGACTTGTCTTATAAGACAGTGGTAATGAAATCAAGTCAAAAGGCACTGGTGCATTAAATCCGTGCACGATCTCATTCGGCGGGAAACAAGCATATAAATAATAATAAGACGCAACTTGATTGAATAACATTATAAAAGTGCGCCTAAGTATCTTACTACCATATGGTGTGAACGAATTTGCTACTTGTCCCAACCCGAATACGAAGGGTATAGGGGTTAAGTCAGGTGGCATTTGAGCTTTAACATCAAAGATGTCTTTCAATGGCTTCAAATTCACAGTCCTAATTTTATAATTAATATTTTCACGCTTGGCATGAAGATATGCGAAGGGAAACCACTCATCATTAATACTAATAGAGTTAGATGCTCCCGGATATGACAAGAGGTGCGAGCGATACAACTCATGGGGCCTAACCTTGGTCACTAATATGTGGGAAAATGGGTCATCAAATGGCGGTTGGTAAATATGTGTGATCGGATGTGGTATATAAGTATGTGACGGAGGCACCACACCTAGAGGCACAATAGGCATAGGATCAGACACAGACGAGGATAGACCCGTGGCCGGACATGTAGAGAAATGAATAGTCAATTATGATGTGAAATTAAATCCAAGAGGCCTGGTGAAAAGACAGGCTACAAAATATAACAACTCACTAGAACTTGTACGATAAGTCATGTCCAAAGGAGGGGCCCACAGGGTTGGCAACATAAAACGACACAGATCAAAAATACTAAGCTCGTGTCCTAAAGGGCGCACTATATGAGTCAATGGATCAGGTGGGAGAGTCGGTAAAACTAAAACAGAGAGAGAATAAAAATCATATTAAATTAATGCAACAGAGACAGCATCAGGGGATGCTCATTCGGGTCTACTTCAATAACGTCTTCCAAAAGTATATCTCTCTCACATGAAAATTCTTCCAACACATTAGATACGTCATTCAACTCAGAATCAGTATAGGCCTTAGAAATGGGCAAAATCGAACCCGATGAAAATTTTAATTCAGATTGATCTTGAGATAATGTTGATAAAAAAAAGAACTATCGTTCGGGTTTGCAACACTAAAGTCATCCAAACATAAACTTCTCACATAAGGTGAGTCTTCCCAATTAGTTGGAACATCCACTAAGTCAGGGTCGTCAATGACAATGGAAAAATCCTCACTCACAGGCTCCTCAGGAAGGTCAGATAAAATCTTAGTGGGAATAATCATAGGCTCTAAAGCGATGGGGATCGTATCCTTGAGAGGACACTCAATACTAGGCTGCACAGACACAACGCTAGTAGGGCTCGTAAAAGGCAAAGAGATTCTCTCACACTATGGACTATCTTCATCATCCCAAACATCGTATTCTAGATCACTAGGGATTCCCTTAGACTCAGACGCATCAGAGTCATCGGGCACTAACGAACATGTCAGAATACTCTCACCGACGGGGTCATCCTCAAAATCTAGAGATAGTATAGCAACATCAGCATCCTCAGGCATATCAGTCACTATCTCTAGGTGTTTATGTGTCAAGGCTAACGAAGGCATAACCCTAGTTGTAATATCTATCGAGTGCACAACACATGACCTATTAGGAGAGGTTTCCCTAACGGGGGGTGGTGGTCCTAATACGGCCCTTCCGGTCTGACTCGCGTGAGCTTTATTTAAATGGAAGGCGGTGCTTCTCAATTTCTAATGTCATGGTAAATGTGGAGTCTAGATCAGTGTGCCAATAACGCAGTAATTTACCCTGGATTTAGGGGTTTAACCCCTTATAAAACCTAGAGAGGGTGATCTCTGGCAACTCCTTCACACCAATTCGAACCATCATATCCTTAAAAAGACGCATATAATCCGAGACCAACTTGTTCCATTATGTAAGGTTAGTCAAATCTTCAGTTATTTGTCACCTGGTCTGGACGTTTGGTTTATACTCATTTTTAAAGGCTGGTAGGGAACTTGTGTCATAACTATACTCACTCTTAGGTTTAGTATTAGCAGGGCGAAGGTAGGCAGGATCAAATTGATCCGAGAGTAGGCTACGCATGTGCGGCCAAGCGTAACGATAACTACCAACACGATGCTCTTCGTTTAACCAAAACAACTGGGCTTGACCTGTTAGTCGCTCTCGGGCATAGTTAACCTTTTTGTGGTCATCCTATAAGTTTCAATTAAAATAATGCTCTAATCCCTTATGCCAATCTGTAAAAATTTGGCGACATCCTAAACCGTCATAAATAGGATAAATGTGTTGTGCCCTAGGGGTGATTTTAGCCATATCCTTAGCATATGAATAGTCTAGCCGGGTAGCATATACGTCAGATGCCATTTTAGTGAGAATCGGAGAGAAAACTCAACCGAAATTGGTGCACATGCAATGAAAAATGAACCTGGCCCTATTTTATTTTCAAAGATGGAATTGTTCTCACATAATAACTATGGCGGTAAAAGATTTTTTTTTATTTGCTTGCAGGAAATAATATGAAATTTATTAAATAATTTTTTTTGATTTTGTTTGTTGAAAAAATAAAATATAGTCCGCTATTGGAAGACCAAAATTAAAATTTTGTAATGATTTAATAAAAATAATGGCTTAATAAAAATAAAATATTTTTTGATTTCTTACTAATAAAATGATGGGGAAATTTCAGAATTTTATTTTTTTGAATTTTGAGAAAAAAAGTGAAAATGTTAGGCCGCTAATTGCAGTCCAAAAATTTAAAAATTGATTTTTATGTTGTGCAATGAAACATGCAAGTGCGTGTAGGCGTTCTAAGTACTTTTTTTAGGATGGTTCTAATTAAGAAATTAGGACAACCTGACTCTGATACCAAATTGATGCAGGCTTGCACGTTGACACCAAATAAATCTACGGACGAACACGTTTGCCTCTCCTTTATCCAATCCTATACTCGCATAATCGTTCTACGCAGCACCACGTTAATTAATTCTATTAATTGTATGCTAGCACACGGGTAGCCAAACCTCTTAGGATCGACCAAGGGCCAGAAAACCAATGTTCTTTCTAGCTAAAAGGACCCACCCGGTCCGAACGAGGGGTGTTGTATGAAAAGAGATCTACCAAAAATAACGATTCAGAAAAAGGTAGATCTCTCCCTATAACACCTCCTATTCGTCACATAACATATAGCAGTAGCTCCGGCTAGGGCCTGACGCCATATACCACAGACAGACCGGGTGGTTACTCAATGGAAACCATCCAACTAATAACCAACGTCCTATACAGAGTCATTCTAGCGGAAGCAATTTAAAATTACAAATTAAAGAACCCAGCCACAAGCATGAATGTGCACTACTCAAAACAATAGGACTGAACGCACAATACAGTAGTACAACGGCCTTATGGCCTTACAATTATTTACTCAAATAGAAGTGTTTTCCAAACCTCGGCACGCAGGCCGGTCATACATGAGAACAAAAGAAAACACTCAAAATTAGGCCTTCGAGGGCCAGCTCAGCAACTTGGGCTTTAGCCCGCTATTTACCGCTAGGCTCTGCATCACCTGCAAGCAATAAACCACTGCACAGTTGTAACACCCCCATCTGTCGCATGGCATATAACAGAAGGTCCAGCTGGAACCCGACGCCATACACCACAGACAGTCGGAAGGGATACTAAATGAATAAACAAACCAAACGAATAAGACTACTCGTCCTAATCACAGAGCATTCTAGCGGAAGATTTTAAAGTTGAAAGAACCCAAAATTAAATCCATCAATATGAATGTCCACAGCTACAACAAAAGGAATGAAACCCCAAAAACACAGAAACGGGTCCATGGCCTTATGGTCTTACAAATGTTCACTTAATAAAGAGTGTTTTACATACATCGGCTCGCAGGCCGGCCACACATGATAAACATAAAAACAGCTATTCTACGGCCTTCTAGGGCCGCCACAGCAACATGGGCTCCAGCCCGCTATTTGGCGCTCGGCTCCGCAGCACCTGCAAGCACATACCACCGCACGGTGGCAAATAAAGCAACGGCCAGCTAAAAGCCGACCAAATTATAACGACCCCTCCCCTGACTCGGGACGGCGGTGCTCTTTCCCTGCATAACATTAGCCCAACAATATATATAGCGCAATTATAATTCGCCACAGGTGTAGGCTCGCACGGCCAAACACCCCGTGCACTCAGGGCACATTCATGGTGAACCCTGACCCATCAGTGCATTCACCACCACCCCCAGGATGGCAACAACATGTGAGCATTTAGCCTTTCTGACCACCGTCTAAGGCTCCGACTATGCCAACGGCCAGTCCCCGTCTTCGGGTCTCTCGCACCGAACCACATAGCCTAGGTCCAATTCCACTTGCCCGTTGCTCACGCCGCATGCCCAATTTAAGTCCTTTGCGCGGGCCAAGCTTCTCTCGGATCCCAAATTTTCCAAAACAATCTCATAACCCAGTTATGATCAAGGCCGGTTCCCAGACCGCCAAGTTAGCAGAACACGTTTCCGCTCAATTTTCCGGGTGCGCCTTGAAGCTAACCTCCAAGGATCCCTGCTGCAATATACTGCGTAGAAACCCGAAAAATCCAAAGCACAGAGTCTTCTCCGGCAAAACCACATCAAATGCAACATCACCAATCCAGACAAAACATGTCCGGGTAGGCTTCACACACAATGCCTATGCCCGTACTTACGATTCCGGGCTCTATATGCACCACAAGGGGGACTATTCCCGTCAACCCCAAGGAACACCACGCACTCACCGCATACTCGCGGGAGCGGGATTCCCTATGCAGAAAGAAAGAGCTTCAAGCGCTCAAGTTGAGAATCGTTACCCTTGTAGTCCGTTTTGGCGCCATGGAAAAGCTACGCTGTTAGAACTCTTCGCAATGACCTTCCCTCCACGGATCCGCTCCCCGATTTCGAAACGGTGCTCTGATGCTCCGCCGGCGGCCAGAAACCTCCTTCTTCTTCCTCTTCTCTCTCACTTTGGAAAAGGAGAACTTTGGAGAGAAAATGAGGAAATAACCCCCTATTCCCGGCCTTAACAGAGCAGAATTTCATCTGGGCCGTCGGATCTAAATTAAAGGAAACGAACGGCTCGAATCTGCACAAAATTCCCCAGACCTGGGCCGCACACAGCTTGGCACACGGCCGTGTCCATGGCCGTGTGCCTCGATCCAGGAACGATCATCGAACAGAGAAACGCACACGGGCTAAGACATGCCCGTGTCTGACCTGACACGCCTGTGTCGGGTTCCTCGACACGCCCGTATTCGTGGGCGTGTCACGCATAACTGCCACGACAACGGACATGACCCATCAGGACACGGGTAGGGACACGGGTTGGCACACGCCCGTGTCATCCGGCCGTGTTTCTGGCCGTGTCCTTCTCGGGTTGAAAACGGCCAAAAATCACCAGCCAGACACGGCCTTGGACACGCCCGTGTCCTAGGCCGTGTACCCCTACAGGCACCAAAAACTCTTCTTTCGCGACCGACTCGCACACAACTTTCGGGGCGTTACAACAGTGGCAAACAAAAGAAACGATCAGATATGCTGAGCAAATTATAATGATCCCGCCCCCGAACACGGGGAGGCGATGCTCCTTCCCTACAATTTATTAGCATAACCAAGCAGTAATGAAACAACACTTCATCACAGGGGTAGGAACGCACGACCACACACCCCGGGCACTCAGGGCACAATCTCGGTGGACCCGGACAATGTCACATCAATTTAAGCCATAGACATTGCGGTCACACCACCGCCACTTGGACGACGAATCTCGTGAACATTTAGCTCCTTCCGACTATTGTCACGTCAATTTAATCCATAGATAACCCGAGACATACTATTTATGCCAACGACAAGTCCCACTTAGCTTTAGGTTGCTTGTACCGAACGACAAAGATCGGGCACGGTTCCACTTAACCCGTTGCTCATACCGCAACATCAATTTAAGCCATATGCGTGGGTTAGCTCCCGGAGTCCCAAATCGTTTACACACATCACATAACCCAGTTATCTTCAGGTTGGCTCCCAAGCCACCATGTTGGCAGAATCACGCATCTGCCCAATTTTCTGGGTGCACCTTGGAGTTAATTGATGCTAAGATCACGGCAGTGAACCGGTCGCACAAGTAATATAAAATGGGCGAGTTTTCCCAAGTACCGATCTCACAAGTAACACAGTAAGGTGGAGTTAATTTCGAGGACTTGAGATTGAAGTCCTTAGGTCGGAGGTAACAATGGGGGCTTTGATATTTGTGGATAAAGAAAATAAAATACTAACAACTACTCCTATGCAACACCGCTATTCGATGCTTCGCCAGGCGGGATGGAAGACTAGTCGGGCCGCTATGCACCGAATCACTAGGCGGATGGACGAGAAGGCTAGCGGAAGAGGTGTTTAGAACGGCGGAATGAGGGTCGTGAGCACCTCTTCGCTACGCACGCCACTAGCAATTGCTAGTGCGGCAAGGGTGGATGGTGGTGGATGGAATAATAGGCGCACCTCAAGTAAATAACGAACACAAACAAACACATAGACATAATTGTAAGAACGTTTTACAAATAAGCACACATCATCTATAAATAAGGTTTACAACAACACATAAACAACAATAAAGGAAGAACAAGTCAAGAGATCGACCGAATCCGAAGTCTTGCTGAGGATTCACGGTTGGAATCGTCGGGTTGTCAATCCGCGTCCAAGCTCGGTCCTCAACTGCGTCCGGGATAGAGAAGGGCTGTCACCAACTTCCAATGGCCCGTCTTCTTCGTCTCATGACAACGGACGAAAGTCGCAAGCTTCCCTTTTCTTGATGGATATAGCGTTGAAACTTGAAATGAACCCAAGAGATGATGGAGGAGGCCGAGAGGAAGCTCCGGCTTGGATTTGGCGGTGAACGCTTGCCCGGAGTACCTCCCTAGTGTGGAGATTGAAGGAGGACGGCGGAATCCCTCCTCGGAGATGAAAACGGCGGAGGAAAATGAGCGATCTCAAATTAGGGCGGAACCTGCACTATTTATACAAAAGCAGAAATGAACAATGCGCACAATCACAGGCGCACGACCAGTGGTCGTGCGCACTATGTCATGTTCTCGTGCGCACTAGCATGGAATATCAGGAAGAAGAACTGAGATAATGCGGACGAGAAGTGGCGCACGACCAGTGGTCGTGCGCACTAAGTCCAATGATCGTGCGATTACCCAGACAGGACTCCATAAAAGAGGAATCAATGCACACGATCAATGGCACACGACCGGTGGTCGTGCGCAGTATGTCCAGTGGTTGTGCGCTTACCCCAGGCTGATTCTGGAAAACGGAGAGTAGTGCGCACGATCAGGGGCGCACGACCAGTGGTCGTGCGCATTAGATCCCATGATCGTGCGCAGTATTCCTGTTTCACAACCATCCCGGAACACACACATGACCCCTGTACCGAAAGGAAAAACCAATCACTAATCTGTGCAGATATTCCAGACAATCACAAAAGGGAGTACAAACTATAAAAATAACAAAATACATAACCACTGGCATAAATGTGCACTTAATATGGAAATAAAGATAAGATGAGATATGAACGATAAAGAACTAAAAGTGAAGTGCAAACGCGTGAAAACTAGCCCAGATGAGTCCGAAAATAGGTATAAAACATGGACTCATCACACCCCCAGACTTAACTGTTTGCACGTCCCGAGCAAACAAAAATCTAAGCAGATAGGGAAAAATACTAGTTAACAAAGAAATTGCGAAACGGAGTACCATGCGAAGTCGCATGCTCGCGTGCGTAAAAATACAATAGAGAAAATTTCTAAGTATACAGAATAGTTTATATTTTTCACAATGCGTATCAAAATTTTATTATTACTCAAAAGTAGAATCACAGTGAATCATTCAGTCACACGTAGGGAGAAAGTAAACTAATCGCTAGGCGAGCATTGTCGAAGATCGGGGCTCCGGATAACCTCCAACGGAATCCACCAATGTCGGTGACCATATGCTTGCCCTTTCGCATTCTCTCCACGGCACTGGTTTGGTTCACACACGAATCGGTAGGACTTTAGGTGAAGAGATGAGGCTTGGGTTTCGGTGAGGTAAACAAGGATAAACAAGAAGGCTATGCACCTAACCCAAAGGAGCTAGTATGAAGGGAATCCATCAGCTAACCAAAATATATGCGGGTACACCACACCACCAAACTTAACTTTTAACATATGGGTGTGTGCACCGCCTACTCCAAAAATAAGCACATCTCAAATAGGATTTTCAATTTTACTTTTCCTGTTCACTTTTTTTTTTCTTTTTCTTTTTCTTTACAAATATTTTTCTTTTTCTTTTTCTTCATTTTATTTTCACAATTCAGCAAATATAACATTGGAGCACATCGACATAAACATAAGTAAAATCACCACATCACATCCCAACATTAAAATGTAAACACTAAAGCTCAACTTGGGTGTGCCACTAGGATTGGCTATGAGGCTTTGGTGAATGAAGGTGGAGCTGAATCAAAAGGAGGGGTAGGCACAACAGGGCTAGCGAGGATAAGACGTTAGGAATGGTACAAAGCTCAACCGGGCCAAAATGATGGCCTACATCACACTCATGCATGACTAACCTATACCCATGCTTCAAGAATAGCTTGGGGCAAGTTCTTAGCCAACGAGAAAGACTATCCCTCCTCCCCGACTCGAGCAATACAAAACTAACGGCCGTCTACACACATCCCTAAGCTACCGTCGGATTCACACCGGATTCACCAACTTTTGAGTAGAATAAAAAGTATTTACGCAATTAGAAAAATATAAAGCTAAAAGCATACAGAAAAATTAAATCTACTCGAATTTCTACACGAGACGAGAGCAGTTGACTAGAAACACAACAAGACCAACATTTTACTCCGTCTCACAATACTAAGCCAGCACCATAATTTTCCCAAATCTAACGAAGAAATGAGTTTAACTCGCATCACGCAAAAAGCTAAGCACGCGCTCATGTGGGTGCAGTGGTGTGTGATGCAATGAACTAAGCAAAATAAAATAATAAAAGCTTCTAGTATGCACATGAGATGTGTACGTGCAATAGGTAATAGATCTCTCCCCCAGACTTAAACTAAGCAACAAATCATAAGATAGAGAAATTAAAATCATAAAGAGCTAAGGGAAGAGTTTACCCCATGCTCAGCTAGTGAGCATACCAGAAGACGCGTGGAAACAGAAGCAGGCCCGCCATACGAAGAATCAGATCCCCGCCAATGCAATTTGCTATGAATACCTACAGGGGTGAGCTCCGCAAAAACATACGAAAAATATACAAAAATAAATGCTAAAACTAAAATAGACATGAAAAATAAAAATGCAGGAAAAAAAGTACTGAGTTTACTGTCATCCCAGCACGACTTATTAAATTCTAAACAGTTCTAGCTAATGGGCCTATGAAATAAAAAGTGCACAGGTAACTGGCCTAATATCCGTTTCGGTAACGAGTACCGATACGATGATAGAGCAGTGACCCCTCTACCTAAATAGTAATACCTGCCCAACACAGGTAGAGAAAATAGGAAGTAAGGAGATAAGGAGCGCTGGTCCTCACTCTTCTCACCACAAAACACATCCTTGCCTAGCAAGGTTTCGTCTACCACAAGTTTGCTGGGGGCAAATGTGACGGCAGGGGCTTCCACTATGAAGGAGGTAGGAACCTCCTCACACAAGAGGATGCACACGTCGACAGCCTGAGCGCGAGGCTCAACGTCAACCCAACTTACCCGTGGAGATTCAACCTGCACAGGCTCAGAAAAGGAAGGTGGGTCAAGAAATAAAAGAGACGAAGAACATAAAGAAATAATCGGGGGAGTGATCCCGGTTTCACTCCCCAAAGGCTAAGGTAGAAAAATATCGTCAGTAATCTCGATAATGCTACAAGGCTCGGCTGGATCCATAGAGGCCTTCACCAAGACTTGGACTTCCTCCTTTGGTGTTAAGGGAGAATCCTCGACACCAAGAAGGTTGTCCTCCTCCATGGGAGTGGAAACAACCCATATATCACAAGCCTCAACTTGTGTTGCATCATCGAAAATGTCGCCAGAGACGACTAAAGTAGAATGCACAAAAGGGGGAAGAACTGTGCTTGAATAAATGTCAAGCGCAGGTTCCTCACAAAGAATAGGCTCCACGCTTGGAGATGTATGCACATGAGAGATAGGCTCAGCCATGTCGAAGCCTAGATCAGCCACACATCTGGCGGTTGTGTCCACATCATTCCCTTCAACAAATGAAGGTGACAGGGATACATACCTAGAAGATGAAGGTGTGCTACCAAGGGTAGGAGTCGGGATGATCCGGATGTCCGGGTCATCATCCTCTTCCATAATATGGAGGTACTCGACACAATCCTTCAGGACATGATCTGTTCTACGACAATACAAACACTTTCTCCCATTATGCTGCGGTCCTTGTGTGGCCGGAGAGGAATAGGAGAACGGTGTATGTGGCGAGGACGATTGACCATAAGCTTGGGGCACAGTGTTCGAAAGGTTGTACAAATACAGCATCTCATGCATTGTACGCTGAGGCTTATGCTCAATATCTCTCGTAGGGCATTCATGACTAGCGTGGGAAGGCTTCCCACACCAACGACATTGGGCATACGAATATCCCCACATGGTGTCGAAACAGCAGTTTCAAAATAAATTGTGCAAATTACTAAATCCAACAATATATTACTACAATTGCCTAAAGAAACAAGAAAAAAGGCAGGAAAAATAGAAATAGAACAAAACAAAAGCGATTTACAAAGGAAAAGGAAAGCAATCTCCCGTCTCCCTCTCCAAAAACTCACACGACTGTGTTCCCCGTCAACGGTGCCAAAAACTTGATGCTTAAGATCACGGCAGTGAACCGATCGCACAAGTAATATAAAATGGGCGAGTTTTCCCAAGTATCGATCTCATAAGGAACACAGTAAGGTGGAGTTAATTTCGAGGAGGACTTGAGATTGAAGTCCTTAGGTCGGAGGTAACGATGGGGGCTTTGATATTTGCGGATAAAGAAAATAAAATACTAACAACTACTCCTATGCAACGCCGCTATGCGATGCTTCGCCAGGCGGGATGGAAGACTAGTCGGGCCGCTATGCACCGAATCACTAGGCGGATGGACGAGAAGGCTAGCGGATGAGGTGGTTAGAATGGCGGAATGAGGGTCGTGAGCACCTCTTCGCTATGCACGCCACTAGCAATTGCTAGTGCGGCAAGGGTGGATGGTGGTGGATGGAATAATAGGTGCACCTCAAGTAAATAACGAACACAAACAATCACATAGACATAATTGTAAGAACGTTTTACAAATAAGCACACATCATCTATAAATAAGGTTTACAACAACACATAAACAATAATAAAGGAAGAACAAGTCAAGAGATCGACCGAATCCGAAGTCTTGCTGAGGATTCACGGTTGGAATCGTCGGGTTGTCAATCCGCGTCCAAGCTCGGTCCTCAACTGCGTCCGGGATAGACAAGGGCTGTCACCACCTTCCAATGGCCCGTCTTCTTCGTCTCACGATAGCGGACGAAAGTTGCAAACTTCCCTTTGCTTGATGGCTATAGCGTTGAAACTAGAAATGAACCTAAGAGATGATGGAGGAGGCCGAGAGGAAGCTCCGGCTTGGATTTGGCGGTGAACGCTTGCCCGGAGCACCTCTCTAGTGTGGAGATTGAAGGAGGACGGCGGAATCCCTCCTCGGAGATGAAAACGGCGGAGGAAAATGAGCGATCTCGAATTAGGGAGGAACCTGCACTATTTATACAAAAGCAGAAATGAACAATGCGCACAATCACAGGCGCACGACCAGTGGTCGTGCGCACTATGTCCTGTGCTCGTGCGCACTGGCATGGAATATCAGGAAGAAGAACTGGGATAATGCGCACGAGAAGTGGCTCATGACCAGTGGTCGTGCGCACTAAGTCCAATGATCGTGCGATTACCCAGACAGGACTCCAAAAAAGAGGAATCAATGCACACGATCAGTGGCGCACGACCGGTGGTCGTGCTCTTACCCCAGGATGATTCTGGAAAACGTAGAATAGTGCGCACGATCAGGGGCGCACGACCAGTGGTCGTGCGCATTAGATCCCATGATCGTGCGCAGTGGTCCTGTTTCACAACCATCCCGGAACACGCACACGACCCCTGTACCGAAAGGAAAAACCAATCACTAATCTGTGCAGACATTCCAGACAATCACAAAAGGGAGTACAAACTATAAAAATAACAAAATACACAACCACGAGCATAAATGTGCACTTCCTATGGAAATAAAGATAAGATGAGATATGAACGATAAAGAACTAAAAGTAAAGTGCAAACGCGTGAAACCTTACCCAGATGAGTCCGAAAATAGGTATAAAACATGGACTCATCATTAATCCCCAAGGCTCACCGTTGCAATCTACCGCGTAGAAAACCCGAAAAACAATCATTAGCGCTGAGTCTTCTCCGGCCATTCATACAATGTAATATCAACTATCCAGACCATCTTGTCCGGGTAGGCTTCACACATCATGCCTATGTCCATTATCGGTTACGGACTCTACATGTACACAAAGGGCACTATTCATGTCTACCCAAAGGAATGCCTCAACTCACCGCAAACTCACGAGAGCGGGCTTCCTATGCAAAGGAAAAGAGGACTTCACATGTCCTAGGATGAGAATCATTACCCTAGCGTTTTTCCATGGCGCCATGGAAAGTTTTGGGGATGAAAAGCACCGCAATCTCCTTGCCTCCGTAGATCCGAAGTCGGCTCGCGATTTGGAGCTCCGAAGCTCCGCCGGTGACCAGATTTAGCCTCCTTCTTCTTCCTTGCTCTCCCCTCTCTCTAGATCTTTACAAAGAGATTGTGTTTGAGAAATGAGGGATTTGAAACCGTAATCCTGGGTATATCCCAGCAGGAACAACCCCCAGCCATTGTATCCCAAAATAAAGAAAAGAACGGCCATGATTCGCCATTGAAATCCAAAATCTGGGCCGAACACTGCCTGTGATACGCCCGTGTCCAGAGCCGTGTTCCCCATTCGCCGTCAAAACTGATGTGTCCAGAAAAGGACACGGCTTGCCAACACACCCGTGTCCGGTTTGACACACCCTTGTCAACCAGTTCATAGCCGTGTGGTTGGCCGTGTTCCTCCATCGACACAGCCCCAACACTAACCTGTGAAGGATACGGCCTGTGACACGCCCGTGTCCCAGGTCGTGTTCGCTGCTCGACGATCGTCGACTCTGAAATTCATTGACCTATTGGCCAAATCATCGACCCAAGCACGACACGCCCCGGGGACACGCCCGTGTCCCCGGCCGTTTGCCCCCTGCCAAATTCCAAACTTGGCTCAAAACGCCTCCCGTCGTTCTTTTTAGTTTAGGGGCGTTACACTCCCAACAAAAGAAAACGAAAGTTCGCCAAGCCTTTTCGAAAATAAAATAAATTAAGATAAACACAAACCAATCGAAGGAAAACCATGATTATTCAACGCTTCAAGATGCATTGCCAAGAATTTTCACCACAAGAATATCTAGCAAAAGAAACACACCATAGTAGAAATTTTTGTTACCCAACCGGAATGGATGATTCCAATTTGTTTGCTTGGATCACCCTTCAATGGCTCCGCCGGAGTCACGTCGGAAGGAGAGAAAACTTATCCACCTTCGTCGCTTCACGCCTTGGACGAGAATCCACGAAGCTTTGATGCAAATCACCTTGGCCTAACCACCAAGAGATAGGGAGTGGTCGGGTTCTCCTTTGAGGGGAATGGAGAGGAGGAGGAGAGGGTGGCCGGAATTTGAGAGGGAGAGGGGAGTTGCCGGCGGCCAAGAGAGAAGAAAAAGGTGGAGGGCCGAATTTCTCAAAGAGGAAGGTGAAATGAGGGGAAAAATTCAAAACTTGAATTCTTAGGATTTGTTTTTTTCATTCTCTAATCAATCCTTCATAACATGGCTATAAATAGACTACACCACTCAATCAACGCTTCATTCAAAATTCAAAATTCAAAATTTAAAATTGAAAATTGAAAATATGATGGTTATATGCACCCATCATAGCACATGAAATGAAATAATTAAAACAACACATGATGGTTATAAGCAACCATCATTACACATGAAATGGAAATTAAAACATGAAATAAATACTTAAAATAAAATTGCTAAAATAATAAAATTATTAAAATATATAATTAGAATTATTTAATTTATAATTATATATTTTTATATAATGGCGGCGGACGTCGATTCCAACCTCGAGCTTGCGGCAGCGATCGTCCCAATCGACGAACTCTCTCAGACGGGGATTAATGGCGGCCGTGTTAGCAACGTCTCCATCAGTTTGACCCAATATGTATAGTCTAGGGTCATAGGTTTGTTGGGTAATGTATCCATAATTAACCGGATTTGACGAAGCCTCCTGTCAAGCTAAGGTGAATTCACAATATATTTGATGAAACCTTTTAAGTTGTGCTTGCAGTTATTCCACGCTAAGTGCACACCAATGTCAGGGTGCACTAGGTCAATATACACGGGTCTGCGCAACGTAATCCCTCGTTGAGCAGATCAGTGTGTTGGCCTACGTACACTCTCTCTATTGGAGTGTACTTATTTTCAAGTACAGGGCTGTGATATTGCAAGAGCAGACAAGGAGCAAGGATGGGTCAAAGAGCAGCTCATGGGTGGAAAGACGAAAAATCGTCTAAGTGTGAATCGACGAGAATCACTAGTGATTCTCGCCGAATCGTCAAGAATCACTGGCTGATTCTCGCCGTCTCTATCCGGCTACATCATAGCGTGCGACTCTGGCGCCAAGTCATAATCGACGAGAATCACCAAGTGATTCTTGCCAATTCGGCGAGAATCACTGGTGATTCTCGCCGAATCGTGGAGAATCACTGGCGGATTCTCGCCGTCTCTATCCGGCTAAATCAGAGCGTGCAAACAAGTCAACATCGACGAGAATCACCTTTGATTCTCGCCGAATCGACGAGAATCACCTTTGATTTTCGCCGAATCGACGAGAATCACCTTTGATTCTCGCCGATTCGACGAGAATCACCTTCGATTCTCGCCGATTTTGACTTGGGCAATTTTCTGGATCCCACTGGACCGGATCAAATGTTAAGGCTCTATTTTGAACTGCTTTTAGGGTTTCTTCAGGTGGGACCCATAATGGTCATAAAAGAGTATTTTGCTGTATAAATACACGCGTATTTTTGAACAGTACAACATCGAAGAAGATTTGAAAAAGCTGAGCCGCCGACGTGACCTAGATCGCGATACCTCCACCGCCGCCGTCGCCGCTCGTGCTGGTCGATCGTCGGCTGCTAGATCGTGGTTTCTTCCAGATCTCCCGGCGACAGAAGCTTAGTCAAGCTTAGAGTCTCACGCGTCTAACCAGAGATCCTTTGTCTCTTGATTTGTTGATCGGGAAAACTTTTCCCGTCCGAATCGATCGAGACGATCGATCCTAGTGTGGTCGTTGGAAGACCTTGCTAGCTTTGCTACGAATTTTGAATCTCCAAAGTACAGCAGCCGCACTCCGTTGTTGCCGCCATTCCCGAGAATCTAGCCGCCGCCCTTCTTGCCGCTGCCGGTTCCGGGGAGATTCTCTCCAAGTGAGATCTAGGGTTGTGGACTCTTCGATTACTTCAAGAACACGTCATCGAACGAAGAGGGAAACCTTAGTCTCCAAAAGTTGTTTGTATTTCTTGTACATTCTTGTTTCATATTTGTTGTAAAGGAACGCTGGTTCCTAGTTGTAAGGGTTGGGTGCAACCCGTGGTGTGGGAGTGTTGACTCCTACGTGTGGAAGGGATCCTTCCGATAGTGCAAGGATTGGATTTCAATCATGTTAGTGAAGAGACCGAGTCGTCCCTTGTTGGGAGATAGGTCGAACGGGGAAAGTGGATGTACCCAAATCGGGGAACCACTATAAATAACTTGTGTACTCTATTTGCTGTGCGGTTTTATTTTTGTGTGCAGGTACAATTTTAATTCCGCAAAAACGCTGCACGTAACCTATTCCCCCCCCCCCATTGGTGAAGGTAGTTGACACTAGGTGGACTTTCAAGTGGTATCAGAGGGAGGTTACTCATCAAAAAGGTTTACACCTTGAGTAGAATCCTGCCACCAGTGTCAGAAGCATGGAGCTGGATCATGAGATCTCTCCACTAAGACTTCCCACATGCACAAAGGAGTATTATCCCGTCTGGAAGATGAGAGTGTCGTATCACTTAGAGGCTATCGATCCTCGAGAATCTTTCATCCTGGAAGAGGGTCCTTTTATTCCTATGAAGACCTCCGGCTCTAGAAAGAATATCCAAGTGCCCAAGTGTATTGCTGAGATTTCGGAGACAGAACTCTCATTATTTAATCTGGACAAGATGATTCGTCAGATTATCATGGATGTCTGGTCTGGACCTTCTCGCTCTAGATTGGAAAAATGTGGGACGGCCAAATCTATGTGGGTAATGATCTCAGAGCTGATGGGGGGATCAAAGAAAGCTGGGATCTGCTGTCAAATAGAGGATGAAGCCTATGTGGGGGTCCTCGCCTCTGACGATGAAGGCAAGGATCAATCAGACAGCATCAGAGCTCCAGTGTCCTTGTCAGAGACTGAAGAAGAAATTGAGGAAAGCAGTTCTGATGAGGATGACACAACGGTCACTGGCGCTAGTGACAATAATACTGAAGAGCAGGTAACTTCTTAATCTTGCCCCATCTCTCTTGAAGTTCCTGAAGACAGGAACTGTTTCCCTTCAGAAAATCCTGATTCCCTGAAGAGAGCCCTTCAGAAAAGCAACCTACTTGTTGAAGAGCAAGCTCAGGAGATTGCTCGGCTGAAGATCTTGTTGGTTCTCCAATTGGCATCCAACAAGGTCAAGGACTCTAAAATCTCAGATCTAGAGAGTAGTCTAGAGAATGAGAAAAGGATAATATCTAACTTTTCCAAGGTTGATGCTATGAAGAGAAAGGAAGAAAATGGGTGGATCTCCTGAATTATCAATTCATGGAGAAATGGGGAAACGGTATTCCGACCCCCCACTCCAAGAAGGAAGGGTACTCATCATGCCTTCAGGTATGATCACATGAATAATTGTGGTCACTGCAAGGGTGATCTGTCCTCATGTGGAGACACCCATAGTGCAAGGGCCGTCATGGCCACCCATGAGAGAATACCTAAGGCTCATTCTGAGCCCTTTGTATTCTCGGCCACTGCCCCTACTCGGCATGAATCTGCTGGTATCAGCTCTCAGAACTCTTCTCTCCACCCAAGGACACAGGAAAGGGAGGTTAGAAGTCATGCTGTAAGTTCTCATAGGGCCTCAGGAAGGGGGCTGACTGAAAGGAAGGAACCACCTCCCAGGCCTCGTGACGCTCGCTACATGCATTCCTTCCACCCTTCCATGTGTCACGGTGGAAGAGGCAATTTTGGGAGCGGATCCAGATCTATCCCGTTTGGACCTAGGCTCATGACTACCTCAGTCACTAGATCAGGTCAAAAACGGAGATACAACATTCACATGTGTTGGTGCTGTGGCAAGGTGGGACACTTTGCCATAGAGTGTTGGCACAACCCCTCTGTGTCAAGGGCAAGGGCCTATCCACATCTTCTGGGCAGAGGTAGTCTTCCTGACAGGATTTCTGAGGGAAGGCATTCGAGTGTTTATGCTAACAAGAACCTAGGACCCAATATGTATTGGGTTCCTAAGGTAAAGTAACTCTCTTTTGCAGGGTAGTCTAGGTTCCCATAAATATGATGGGAACTAGACAGTAGATGTTTCAAGACTGAATTGGAACAAGCATCTGGAATAACAGAAGTGATATCTACATGGGCATACTCACATTGAGCACCTGGTATGTTTTAACTAGAGGGGCTAAATGATAACTCTCATAATCCCAGGTATTTTTGATCAGCTCCAAGACTTGAGTCATATTGTCTCGACATTTACATATATATATATATTTATATATATATATACACATATATATGTGTGTACACCTAAGGATAGGTTAACACGGTAAACATAAACCTTAGATACATCAATGAAGATTTATCGGTAATTCCACTGGTAGATTCGAGAACTAACATCTACATGCGTAAATCAGTTCACTGAAAACTAATGAAGATACGTCATTGGAAATCTCGACAACTTAAAATTGACATCAAGAAATGTATGGAAAAGCCCGGTTCAAACCCTAAATAGATTGGCTTTAAGAAATATATATATATTTAGAAGATTTTTAAATTGACTTGACATTAGAAGACTTCGAGAATCCTGCATGCCTCTTAACCCGTAGATTCCTATTAAAGAATCCCTTCGATTTCGACTTAGACAAATTCCCACCGATCCTTAGCATCTCGCTCTTCACACGGAAACCCCATTAAAACCCTGTTAAACCGGTCGATATCGCAAAGGAATCCCGCTGACCCTTCATATTCCAA
The DNA here is from genome assembly GCA_039583875.1 of Platanthera guangdongensis. Taxonomy (NCBI): domain Eukaryota; kingdom Viridiplantae; phylum Streptophyta; class Magnoliopsida; order Asparagales; family Orchidaceae; genus Platanthera; species Platanthera guangdongensis. The sequence continues at coordinate 117,220,339 of CM077162.1, read as the reverse complement.
AGGAAACTCGCCGAAGGAAACTCGCCGACGGAAACTCGCAGAAGGAAACTCGCCGAAGGAAACTCGCCGACTCTTCACCTTCCTTCAACCACCGCAGGAATCCCGCTTCCTCTTCCGTTGATATCAAGCAGGCAACTCGCTGATTCTTCCCTCCGTAGATCACTCCTCTCGCGTCCAGGGCATTCATCCAAGTCTCGGCGAGTTCGATCAACCAACACGCAATCGTCTTCCGGTTTCCCGTCGTTTCCGTCGATTCTCACTTTCTACGCTCTTGGGTAACCACTTTCTCACCCTTACAGTGACTTACTATTAGTATAGCTTCCCTCTTGATTCCTGATTAGGCGTAGTCTTGAGATTTCAGTCTTGCAATGGCTCCAAGGACAACCGTCGGCCTGGTCACTGGTTGTGAGTTGGTTCGAACAGGGTTCTCACATGCTTCTGATGAATTCAGAAACATCATTATCAAGCTTGAAGAGGCTGGACTCTCATTCATACTGGAGCACCCCTGTAAAATCTTGGACAAGGAAGTGATGGAGTTCTTCGCAACCGCTAAACTCCGGAATGAAGACTCTCTCATCAAGAGCAAGGTTGCAGGGGCAAAGATCAAGATGTCTGCAAGCAAGCTGACCCAATACTTGCAGCTCACTAGCTCTGCGCACGAGGATTATCTGGAGGAACAGGATAAAACCAGGACATTATTATTCTGTGGACTCGCTCGAGGAACTAGATCGATAAAGCGAAAGGATATGAATGAGGAGGGGAAACTTCTGTCAGACATCATTGGGAAAGTACTCATATGCAAACCGGGCTCTCATGACCACATCTCTGTGTACATGTTCAAGATCCTTGTGGCAATTGTCTGCAGAAAAAGATTCAACTGGGGGGCATTACTTTTTCAGAAGATAAAGGACACTCTCAGATCTCCTAGCTTTGGCCGAATCATCAGTCTATATCTCAATCAGTTAAACGGAGATAGGTATGACATGAGTAAAGGAGTTCCACTACATTACTTGAAGAAAATGGACTCGAGTGTATTTGACAGATGGGAGAGACGCATTGGGCAGGCTGTAGTGGTAGAACAACAAGAAGTATCTCCAGCCGAGGACGGAACTGTAGCTGATTCCTTAGTAATCCCCAGTGAAATTCCTGATGCACTGACTGCAGGAATTGAGGGGGAGCCTCTACCCGCTTCTGCTAACGTCATATCTGGTATCTCTCAGATAGCTAGAGATGCAGTTGCAGATCTACAAGAAGAAAGTGAAGCTGTGATGGAAAATGAGGCGGCCCTGAATCTGAACGATCTAGGAGCCGGAGGTGATGTAGAGGAGACTGCTGAGGAAGGTTTGGAAGACGATGCAGCTGAGAATGATTTCATGGATGATGAGGATGAGGAAGAAGGAAATGTGGGACAGGAAGCATTGGAGCCTCAGGACATCACTGAAGTTCCATCTGACAAGCATGCTCCTGAGATCGTTCCTGAGAACATTGGTGCAACAGTGGATGGGGAGTACTCTCAGCAGAGACTGCTTAGTACTTCCGAGAAATCTACAGAGGCTGCAAGTATTCCCCCCTTAGAGACTGTGCTCGTGTCTAGCTCTACAAGTGCATCTGCTGAAGAGCAAGGCCAAGGAATGCCTCAGGATCATCCACTACGAGCTGATCTAGCCAATCACACCATGAATGTTATTCAAGGTATCGTGGATGAGCTCAAAGCATCTTTTGAGAAAGCTCAAAATAAAATGTTAAAAAGAATTAAGAAATCTAAGAATCTCATGCTCAAGAATGTGGTGGAGATCAATCACAAACTAGACGTGATGGAAAAAAGTTTGAAGACAAGTATACAGCGGCCAGCCAAGCTGTAACTCTTCTTATGGACGGATTAAAAAGGAACACCGATACTCTCACAATAGTAAATCAGAATGCTCATGTCGTAGCAAATAACATTCAAAAGTTTGATGGCAATATGGTGACTCTTAACACCAATCAACAAGCCTTGGTTACCGAGTTCTCCAGGACTACAAAGCACATTGATGAGTCACTGCATTCTTATGCAAACTCCATTGCAGTCGAAGCCAAAAAGGGGGAGAAAGAATATACAGCTAAGATGGACGAGCTTCAAGAAATCATAATTAAAAACTTTGAGCAGTCAAACACATATGTTTATGACAGTTGCTGGTGGATGCTCAAACAAGCGTTAGGTGCTAACATCCCTGACAATCCCGAGGGTACTCCTGCTCCTGAAATTAATACTGCGGCTGATGAGGGAGCCAGTGCTGAAGAAGCTCCTTTAAGTGAAGCTGATGCTCATAGGGCTGCTAGGGCCACCTCCAAGGCAAAACTGATGGCAATGTTTGACCAAGGAGCCCTAGCAAAAGCTAGGGACAAGAGAAAATCTCAAGAAGGGACATCAAAGGAAACGCAAGCTGAAAAGAGAATCAGATTGAAGGAGGAGGAAGTAATGAACGAAAGGTGGTGTCCGGTATCAAAGAGTATCATCTTGGACACATTCTAGCTACAGGAAAAAGGGGAAATCAATCGGAACGACGTATACAGCCAGCATGAGTGGGAGCTGCACAAGACGTATGAAGCTAAACGAAACATCTTCTTCAGGACCAACACAGCGGCAGATAAAGCTCCTCCTCCCAGAGACTATCCAAAGCACAAGGAGTACGTTGAGAGGCAAAGAAAGAAGTTTTTGGCTCAAAAACATAAGGATGACCTAGCCAAAGATCAATAGACAGAAATTTATAGCTTGTCATTGTCTCATGAACACTTCTATCTTTTCTTATTGTTATATGAACAATCTTCGGAATATATATATATATATATATATGTATATGAATTTATTATTGACTCAAGCTTTGATCTGTTTGCTTCTATTTCCTTGTGCCGCATTTTTAAATTTTATATGATGTATATATTATCTGGATGGTGGCATTCATCTTAGTTAGTAGAATTTTGGCTTCGTCAAATAGGGGGAGATTGTTGGGTAATGTATCCACAATTACCCGGATTTGACGAAGCCTCCTGTCAAGCTAAGATGAATTCACAATGTATTTGATGAAACCTTTTAAGTTGTGCTTGCAGTTATTCCACGCTAAGTGCACACCAATGTCAGGGTGCAGTAGGTCAATATACACGGGTCTGCGCAACGTAATCCCTCGTTGAGCAGATCAGTGTGTTGGCCTACGTGCACTCTCTCTATTGGAGTGTACTTATTTTCAAGTACAGGGTTGTGATATTGCAGGAGCAGACAGGGAGTAAGGATGGGTCAAAGAGCAGCTCATGGGTGGAAAGACGAAAAATCTTCTAAGTGTGAATCGACGAGAATCACCAAGTGATTCTCGCCGAATCGTCAAGAATCACTGGCTGATTCTCGCCGTCTCTATCCGGCTACATCATAGCGTGCGACTCTGGCGCGTAGTCATAATCGACGAGAATCACTAGTGATTCTCGTCGTCTCTATCCGGCTAAATCAGAGCGTGCAAACAAGTCAACATCGATGATAATCACCTTTGATTCTCGCCGAATAGATGAGAATCACCTTTGATTCTCGCCGATTCGACGAGAATCACCTTCGATTCTCGCCGATTTTGACTTGGGCAATTTTCAGGATCCCACTGGACCGGATCAAATGTTAAGGCTCTATTTTGAACCGCTTTTAGGGTTTATTCAGGTGGGACCCATAACGGTCATAAAAGAGTATTTTACTGTGTAAATACACGCGTATTTTTGAACAGTACAGCAGCGAAGAAGATTTGAAAAAGCCGAGTCGCCGACGTGACCTAGATCGCGATACCTCCGCCACCGCCGTCGCCGCTCGTGCTGGTCGATCGCCAGCTGCTAGATCGTGGTTTCTTCCAGATCTCCCGGTGACAGAAGCTTAGCCAAGCTTAGAGTCTGACGCGTCTAACCAGAGATCCTTTGTCTCTTGATTTGTTGATCGGGAAAACTTTTCCCGTCCTAATCGATCGAGACGATCGATCCTAGTGTGGCCGTTGGAAGACCTTGCTAGCTTTGCTACGAATTTTGAATATTCAAAGTACAGCAGCTGCACTCCGTTGTCGCCGCCGTTCCCGAGAATCTAGCCACCGCCCTTCTTGTCGCCCCCAGTTCCGGGTAGATTCTCTCCAAGTGAGATCTAGGGTTGTGGACTCTTCGATTACTTCAAGAACACGTCATCGAACGAAGAGGGACACCTTAGTCTCCAAAAGTTGTTTGTCTTTCTTGTACATTCTTGTTTCATATTTGTTGTAAAGGAACGTTGGTTCCTAGTTGTAAGGGTTGGGTGCAACCCGTGGTGTGGCAGTGTTGACTCCTACGTGTGGAAAGGATCCTTCCGATAGTGCAAGGATTGGATTTCAATCCTGTTGGTGAAGAGACTGAGTCGTCCCTTGTTGGGAGATAGGTCGAAGGGGGAAAGTGGATGTACCCAAATCGGGGAACCACTATAAATAGCTTGTGTACTCTATTTGTTGTGCTGTTTTATTTTCGTGTGCAGGTACAATTTTAATTCCGCAAAAACGCTGCACGTCACCTATTCCCCCCCCCCCCATAGGTGAAGGTAGTTGATACTAGGTGGACTTTCAAGGTTTTATTTCCAGGGTTGTTACTTCAGAAGAATTCCGGATAAGTTTAGATCGACGGACGCAGAATCCAGATCGATGGATGGCGAGCTCACTTCAATGAACGTCGAGCTCAATTCGACAAACACAGATTCCTACTGCTGAGTTTTGCTCGATGAACTCTGGGCTCCATTCGACGAACATTGATCACAATAGGGAGCCGACTTCGGATCTATGAAGGCAAGGAGATTGCAGTGCTTTTCATCCGCGTACATTTCCATGGCGCCAAAGAAGAATGCTAGGGTAACGATTCTCGACTTGAGCATTTGAAGCTCTCCCTCTTTTGCATAGGAAGCCCGCTCTCACGAGTTTGCGGTGAGTTGGAGGAGTTCCTTCGGGTAGATATGTGAAGTCCCCATTGTGTAGAGTCCGTAATCGAGAACGGACATAGGCATGATGTGTGAAGCCTATCCGGACATGTTGTTCTGGATCGGTGATGTTGCATTGCATAAATGCCAGAGAAGACTCCGTGAGATTGTTTGTTTTTCGGGTTTTCTACGTGGTAGATTGCAACAGGGAGCCTTGGGGATTAACCCTAAGGTGCACCCGGAAAACTGGGTGGATGCGTGATCTTGCCAACTTGGTGGCCTGGGAGCCAACTTGAACATAACCGGGTTATGTGAAGTATGTGATGGAAACGGGACTCGGAGAAGTTTGACCTGTGCATATGGCTTAAATTGTCGTTACGATGTGAGTACAAGTTAGATGGAACAATACCCATTCTATGTCATTCGGTTAGAGCCGTTGGCATAGATGAGGGTCTTCGGTGGTCTATGGCTTAAATTGACGTGACCCATGCCGGGGAGACAAAATGCTCATATGTTTGGCCGCCAAAGTGGCGGTGGTAAGTCCAGAATGTCTATGGCTTAAATTGACGTGACATTGGCCGGTTCACCGAGAATATGCCCTGAGTGCACGGGGTCTATGGCGGTGTGTGCCTATGCATGTGATGTTGTGACATTACTACTGCTTGTTTATACTAATAAAGTGCAGGGAAGGAGCATCGCCGCACCGAGTTGTGGGCGGGATCGTTATAATTTGGTCAGCATTGCTGACCGTTACTTTTGTTTGGCACCGTGCGGTGGACTGTGCTTGTAGGTGCTGCTGGACCGAGCGGTCAATAGTGGGCTAAAGCCAAATTTGTGAAGCCGGCCCTCGAAGGCCTAATTGGAGTGTTTACTTGCTTTCGTTCATGTATGACCGGCCTGCGTGCCGTTGTATGGAAAACATGTAATTTGAGTAAACCATTTATAAGGCCTTAAGGCCAGTACTTGTGTATGTACTTCATTCCTTTTTGGCTTGTTAGTGGACATTCATGCTTGTTGCTGGGTTCTTTTAATTGCAAATATTTAAACTGCTTCCGCTAGAATGCTCTGTGTAAGACGTGATTGGTTGGATGGTTTCCATTGAGTAACCACCTGGTCTTTCTGTGATATATGGCGTCGGGCTCCGGCCGGACCTACTGCTATATGCTATGCGATGGATAGGGGGTGTTACAATTTGGTATTATACTACTGGTTTCGGTCGGACTTAAAATAAATTCGTGGACGAATTCTTTTTAAGGGGTGGTGAGCACATGTGTGTGCGTCATCGTTATAAAAACAAAAGAACCCATGAATGCCCACTTAGGAGTGAAAATACACGTGTTTGGGGAACCTGCGTGTTCTTAAAATTGTTGTATGCAATTTTGTTTGGTCGCTTATCGGTGTTTTGTACCACTATAGGTGACCAGAAGCGGTGCTGGGCCGTCGGAACGTCGAGTTTCTGAGGCTAGCAGTGCACTAAATGATGCTCCTACAACACCTCCATCGATTGAGACCATACGATTGGTGGCTGAAGCAGTGTTTAAAATGATTAATGCACAGCCTACAAGGCAAATACAGCAGCCCGCTCCTACGATGGAGCAGGTACCTCTTCTAGAGGTAGAGCCGAGAAGAGTGGAGCAGGTAGTAGTGCAGCCGTTGGTGCCAAGAAAGGAAACCGAGAGACAGCTCAAACATATCATGAGCTTTAATCCTCCAGTATTCTCGGGGTTGGAAACCCCATCTCAAGCTGAAGACTGGCTCTCCCGTGTGAAGAGAGTCTTGACAGCGACGGAGATGAAAGAATGGAAAATGAACACTATTGCTACGTTCCTTCTGGATGGTGGAGCGAGATTATTGTGGGAAGGCTTGGCGCTTCATCTATTGCGAGGTAGGCAACTTATAGATGTCTCGATGGAAGAGTTCTCAAGACTATTCTTGGCTAGGTACCTCCCTTCGACGCAGAGGATAGCGTTGGAGAACGAGTTCCTGAAGTTGGTTCAAGGAGACAGTAGCGTGGATGAATATCTCCACGAGTTTACTCGATTGAGTCGATATGCTAGCTCCACCATCGCGGATGAGGAGTGCAAGACGAATCGATTCTATGAAGGGTTGAGAGATGATTTGCGGCTAATACTCTCGGGGCCGATAACGCAACGTTTCTTGACCTTGGCCAACACGGCCCGGTCATTGGAGAAGGACATGAAAAATATACAAGCAAAAAAAGCGTTGGTTACAAGAAATCTGAGTTCAAGGTGTCGACTACCTCAAAGTCTGGGTACCGTAAATTCTTTAAGAAGGCTAGGACTTCGGGTCCAGCTCCTTCTTCAGGTGCTTCTGAGGCGACTACGGGTCGAACCCCGGGTGTATGTTTTACTTGTGGGAAGTCAGGGCACTTTGCCCTTGACTGCCGGAGCGGACGTCCCAAGTCCGAAAGGAAGCCGAGAGCAACTTATGAAGAGAAGGGCAAGATGGTGGAGTCAACCGCATCCCATTATGCTCCGACCCAACCGAGGGTTTATAATCTGGGGCAACAGGATGCCATCAAACAGGTGGATGTGGTGACAGGTAAAATTTAAATTTGTAGCAAGATAAATTTCTTTAAATACTTGTTATGCACATGTTACCTTACCACTGCTTGTTTAGGATTTGTTTTGATTTGTGAAAATCCGGCAAGAGCACTCTTCGATACAGGAGCTTCACACTCCTTTTTGTCCGAAGAATTCATATCGCGCATCGAAGTACCTTATTCGATGGCGAAGGACAAGTTGAATGTGTTGTTGCCCAATGAATGTTCGATGCGCGCGGATAGAATCTGTGGCGTGAAGATTCGTATTGGGACCCAAGAGTTCCATTTGCACGCGTCGTTATTGCCGCTAGTGGAATTCGACGTTATATTTTGCATGGTCTGGCTCTCGGAGCAGCGAGCCTATATTGATTGCGGTAGCAAGGAAGTCAAGATGGGAGTATGTCGTGAGATGACTTTCACGTGCTTGAAGTGGTCGAGCAAGACGTTGATGTCTGCTCTTCAGGTGGTGAAGGCGGTTCATGCCGGTGCAGAACTGTTCTTTACACTAGTGGAGGTTGCAAAGCCTAAGCCTGTGTTGGACAGTATTCCAGTGGTATCGGAGTACCCTGATGTGTTCACTAGCGATCTTCCTGGAGCCCCGCCGCAGCGAGAGATAGATTTTACGATTGAGCTCATACCAGGTGCAAAGCCTGTGTCACGGTCTCCTTATCGGCTAGCGCTTAAGGAAATGGCGGAGCTAAAGGTTCAACTGCAAGAGTTGTTGGAGCAAGGGTATGTGCGTCCATGTTCTTCGCCTTAGAGCACACCGGTCTTCTTTGTTAAGAAAAAGGACGGAAGCTTGATGCTATGTATTGATTATTGGGAGCTCAATAAGTTGACGGAAAAGAACAAGTACCCGATCCACCGGATTGATGATCTATTCGATCAGTTAGTCGGGTCGACGATGTACTCAAAGTTGGACCTCAAGTCCGGGTACTATTAGCTGCGAATAAGGGAGAGTGATATCCCGAAGACAGCGTTCAGTACGAGATACGGGCATTACGAGTATACGGTCATGATGTTTGGGCTGACTAATTCGCCGTCAGTGTTCATGGATTTGATGAATAGGACCTTCAGGGAGTACTTGGACCATTTTGTGATCGTCTTCATTGACGATATTTTGGTGTACTCGGAGAGTGAGGAAGATCACTTCAGGCATCTTCATTTGGTTTTGGAGACACTAAAGAGAAATCAATTGTACGCCAAGTTCTCGAAGTGCGAGTTTTGGTTGTCCTCAGTGGCGTTCCTCGGTCATATACTGAGTGGGGAAGGTATTGCAGCGGATCCGACAAAGATTGTTGCGATACGGGAGTGGCCTGAGCTTTTAAGGTAGCAGAAGTTCGGAGCTTTCTGGGGCTTGCCGGCTATTATAGGCGCTTCGTAGAGAACTTCTCGCGGATAGCATTACCTTTCTCTACTTTGACGAGGAAGGAGCAGAAGTTCGTTTGGACGCTGGAGTGCGCACGAGCTTTTGAGGAGTTGAAATGTCGGTTGACCACGGTTCCTGTGCTGAGTTTGCCGAGTGGGACAGAAGGTTATGAGATTTATAGCGATGCTTCGGGCAGTGGTTTGGGTTGTGTGCTGTTACAACATGTAAGCGTTATAGCATATGGCTCGAGACAGCTGAAGGTGCACGAGAGGAACTATCCGGTCCATGACTTGGAGTTAGCGGCCGTGATTTTTGCCTTGAAGCTGTGGAGGCAGTATTTGTACGGTGTGAAGATTGAAATCTACACCGATCACAAGAGCCTGAAGTATTTGATTGATCAGAAAGATCTGAATATGCGGCAGTATAGACAGATGGAGTTCCTGGGGGACTATACATTCAAGATCAACTACGTGTCTGGTAAGGGCAATGCTGTTGCGGATGCGATGAGTCGTCGGGCCCCAGCTCAAGCTAATTGGTTGTCGATCCATGACGAGCGGTTGGTTCGGGAGTTGGAGGCGTTGAAGATTGTTTGTGTAGATAAGCAGTCAAGTGCTGAAGCACTCTTGAATTGGACTGAAGTTCGATATGACCTAGTTGATTGGATTCGGCAGACATTGGATTTGGATGGCCACATGAATCATCTCATGATAGAGGCTCTGGATGGGTCAAATTCCCAATATGAAGTTGTGGATGGATTGCTTTGGAAAGACGGTCGTCTTTGCATCCCAAGCGTGGGCAGTTTGCGGGTGGATTTGTTGTACGAGGCGCACCATACCAAGTACTTTATTCACCCGAGGAGCACAAAGATGTACCGCGACGTTAAGAAACTGTTTTGGTGGCCGAGTTTGAAGAAGGATGTGGCGCTCTATGTGGTGAAGTATCAAACTTGCGCCTTGGTGAAGGCGGAGTGCCAAAAGCCGGGAGGATTTCTGAAGTCCTTGCCTATTCCGGTGTTGAAATTCGACGACATCACTATGGACTTTGTGCACGAGTTGCCAAGGTCGCAAAATGGGAACGACGCCATCTGGGTGGTCGTAGATCGGCTAACGAAGGTGTCACATTTCATTCCGCATAGGAAGGTTGATCCGGTGGAGAAGTTGGCAAAGTTATATGTGGATAACATAGTGCGGCTCCACTGTGTGCCCCGCAGCATCGTGAGTGACCGAAATGGGCGGTTCACATCCAATGATTGGATGCTTATGCAGTAAATGTTGGGAACAAAGCTGTGTTTTAGCACAGCCTTCCATCCGCAGACGGATGGGCAGACCGAGAGGGTCAATAGAACTATGGAAGACATGCTCTGCATGTGTGTCTTGGACTTTGGAAATCAATGGGAAGACCATCTTTATTTGGTGGAATTTGCGTACAACAATAGCTACCAGGCGAGTATTCAAATTGCGCCCTTCGAGGCCCTTTATGGTAGAAGATGTCGCATGCCGTTGTCCTAGTTGGAAACGGGTGAGTCAATGTTGTACAAACGTCAAGAGGTGGAAGATTCTACTTTGTTGGTGTGAACCATTCGGGAGAGATTGCTTATCGCTCAGGACCAGCAAGCAAAGTACTATAATGCCAAGCACAGGAACGTGGAGTTCGCTGTGGGCCACTGGGTGTACTTAAAGATCAAGCTGTTCAAGGTAGTCTCGCGGGTGCGGCGCTTGAAAAAGCTAAGCCCGAGGTACCTTGGGCTGTTTGAGGTTCTGGAGCGGATTGGCGAAGCGGCTTATCGGTTGAAGCTATCGGTGGAGCTCAGTGGTCTACATGATGTATTCCATATATCGGTTCTACGAAAGGCGGTGCAAGAGCCTTCGCAAGTGATCGCAGTTGATCAAGTGCCAGTGGATAGTGGGTTGACGACAAAGGTCAAGCCCGTGCGTATTGAGGACTCGGAGGTCAAGCGGATACGCAATAAAGAGATCAGGATGGTCAAGGTCCGTTGGGACAATTGTGGCCGAGAAGAGCTTTCTTGGGAACGAGAGCAGACTATGCTTGATGAGTATCCGGATTTGCTCCGCTCAGGTATAATTTAATTTTGTACTTATCTTTCCTTTATGTAATTTCGTGGACGAAATTCTTTTAAGAGGGGGAGAGCTGTAATGCCCCGAAACTCAAAAGAGAGACGGGTGACGTTTCTATACAAAATTTGGAATTTGGCAAGGGTACACGGCCTGGGACATGGGCGTGTCCCAGGGCATGTCAGGGTCATTCAAAGATCTAGCAACGATCAGGCAGAAATCTGGGTTTGACGATCGTCGAGCAGCGGTCTACGATTTGGTCAACATTCTGTGGTCGACGATTTGGTCGACATTCTGCGGTCGACGATCGGGCTGTGGGTTCGATGATCGGGCCGTGGGTTCGACGATCGGGCCGTACGTTCGACGATTTAGCCAGAGATCTCCGTTCGACAATGTGGCTGCATTCGACGATTTGGCCAGAGATCTCCGTTCGACGATCTGGCAGCGATTGATAATCTTGGTTCGACGATCGTCGAGCGTGGGGCGGATTGTGATGTGTTTGACTCTATCGACGCGGAGTGTCGACACAGGGGTTTTGGCGGGAGTTGACTTATTGTTCCGAAACTGTTTTGTCGCGGACGTGTCCTACTCCTGTTGGCGTACCTTGCGGTTTTTAACCCCATTTGTCCAGGTCAGACCTGGATCGTGTTCATGCATCCCTTATTGTGGGATTCGACGACTGTGGTTATCCCAAAGGGGTTATACCCGAGAGAAGGGTTTCAAAACCCTTATTTTGCTGTCGTAGTTCTCTGTCTAAATCATAGAGAGAGGAGAGAGCAAAAGAGGAAGGAGTCTAGATCCAGTCGTTGGAGGAGTTTCAGAGCTCCAAATCGCGAGCAAACTTCGGATCTACGAAGGCAAGGAGATTGCGGTGCTTTTCATCCGCGTACATTTCTATGGCGCCAAAGAAGAACGCTAGGGTAATGATTCTCTACTTGAGCATGTGAAGCTCTCCTTCTGTTGCATAGGAAGCCTGTTCTCACGATTTTGCGGTGAGATGGAGGCGTTCCTTCGGGTAGATATGTGAAGTCCCCGTTATGTAGAGTCCGTAATCGAGAACGGACATAGGTATGATGTGTGAAGCCTATCCAGACATGTTGGCCTGGATCGATGATTTTGCATTGCATAAATGCCGGAAAAGACTCTGTGCAAATGTTTGTTTTTCGGGTTTTCTACTTGGTATATTGCAACAGGGAGCCTTGGGGATTAACCCTAAGGTGCACACAAAAAACTGGGCGGATGCGTGATCTTGCAACTTCGTGGCCTAGGAGCCAACTTAAACATAACCGGGTTATGTGAAGTATGTGATGGAAACGGGACTCGGAGAAGTTTGACCTGCGTATATGGCTTAAATTGCCGTTACGATATGAGTACAGGTTAGATGGAACCGTACCTGTTCTATGTCGTTCGGTTAGAGCCGTTGGCATAGATGAGGGTCTTCGGCGGTCTATGGCTTAAATTGACGTGACCCATGCCGGGAAGACAAAATGCTCATATATTTGGCCGTCAAAGTGGTGGTGGTGAGTCCGGAATGTTTATGGCTTAAATTGACGTGACATTAGCTGGTTCACCGAGAATGTGCCCTGAGTGCACGGGGTGTGTGGTCGTGTGTGCCTACGCCTGTGATGTTGTGACATTATTGCTGCCTGTTTATACTAATAAAGTGCAAGGAAGGAGCATCGCCGCCCCGATTTGGGGGCGGGATCGTTATAATTTGGTCAGCATTGCTGACCGTTGCTTTTGTTTGCCACCGTGCGGTGGATTGTGCTTGCAGGTGCTGCTGGACCGAGCGGTCAACAGCGGGCTAAAGCCCAATTTGCGAAGCCGACCCTCGAAGGCCTAATTGGAGTGTTTACTTGCTTTAGTTCATGTATGACCAGCCTGCGTGCCGTGGTATGGAAAACATGTAATTTGAGTAAACCATTTGTAAGGCCTTAAGACCAGTACTTGTGTATGTACTTCATTCATTTTTGGCTTGTTAGTTTACATTCATGCTTGTTGCTGGGTTCTTTTAATTGCAACTATTTAAACTACTTCCGCTAGAATGCTCTGTGTAGGACGTTGTGATTGGTTGGATGGATTCCATTGAGTAACCACCTGGTCTATCTGTGGTATATGACGTTGGGGCCCAGTCGGACCTACTGCTATATGCTATGCGACGGATATGGGGTGTTACACACTCTGATATTTAATGCTAAAATATTCTCAATGAATATAGTCATTTTCTGCCATCATTAAATATGGATTATGAAAGAATTTAATTCTAATTAATTCCCAAGGGCAGTTACAAATCTCAAGCATACTTCAGGCATTTCAAAATGGATTTTATTAAAATATTTGAATTCTCCTCAGGCATTCTATATATACTTTTGGAAGATTGCTGCTAAAGGTTTAATGAACAGATCAATATAGATCAACACATATTCATCAGATTTTCTACTTCAGTCTCTGTAGGTACAAGTCTTTATCAGTCAAACACAAGAAGGTCTACACCCTAAAGAAAAGCCACCCTTCTGATCTCAATTCTTTATTCTAATCATGGGAGCTTTTTGCTTCAACATCATCCTCTAAAGTCTTCTCAGAGATAGTTTAAAGAGAAGACAACATCAACCTCTTATAGTTTATTTCTTAAACCGTGTACAGGGTTATAACTCCCTTCAAAAGTTAACCTCTTAGTTCATAAGTCACCTGATCAAAAGACTTAGCTTGGTTGTTGGTCACCTGATCAAAAGCTCAAAGGGTTGCAAGAACTCCATTAGAAAATATTTCTTCTGGTGGCAGGACAGTTGATCAAAAACTATAGTGGATTCCTACCAGGGTGGTTGAAGAGTATATGAACCCAAATTTATTGGGGAACTATTATTAAATTCCTTGTGTCGTCTGTGTTTGTTTTTCGTTTTATCATTCTTCTGTGGATTTTATTTATCTATATGTATATCACCTATTTTCTAAACAGCTCTTAAATATACACTATTCACCCCCCCCCCTCTATTGTAAATTAGATCTATCCCTCACATTCAATAGGTATCAGGGGGAGGTTGGTTGTTTTACCGGCTAACAACTGAACCAACAAAGATCCTGATAGATCTTATTATACTGAGAGTTTGTATTATTTATCAAGGCACTAAATAAAGAGTATGCAAGCACTACACCTCCAATATGAAATCTTAATAAGATTACATTATGAAAAGCAAGGATTAGACATCATATGAATTTTATTGATGAAGATATCTGTAACGCCCCTGATTTTTCGATGATTTTATTTGAATCAGTATCGTCGTATTTATGACGTCGTGGCATTACTTTTAACGTCGAGTTGATGGCGCAATGTCGTTAAGGAATTTTCACGTCTGTGCGGTCGAGTCGGCCGAATTCTTATTGTAATTGGAAAATTTTTCATTTGAAAATTTAGTTAAATAATTTTGGACTTGCTCGTCAAGTTTCGTCGTGATCCGAGCGATATTCGAGCCTCGACGGTTTTCCTACATTTTGTGGAATTTATGTTCGCCGTATACTTTTAAAATTTATATCTCAAGAACAACTCATCAGATTCTGGTTTTCACTTTGCCATTGGGTTCGTAGCATCAATGTTCGCCTACGGTGCAAATTTTGTTTAATTCGGCGCGGGTTTGGGCCTCCGTTTTGAACTCGTGTTTCCTTATTCAAAAATATATATATATAGATTATTTTAATATTAAAGCACTATTCAAAAATATCATTTACTATTCATCTCTATAGTTTGAGTTTTTGGATATATTTGTAAAAAAACACTGTTCATGCAATCGAATTGTCGAGTAAACTTTCTTGTTCTCGACTGATCTGACTAGTACTCGAGTAGTTGTAGGCTTGTACTCGAGTATTCTGCTCTTCATCTCGAGTAATTTTATGTTTGTTCTCGAGTACTGAATTTTAGTACTCGAGTAACCTGTTTTCTACTTCTCGAGTACCTCTAATCTTGTTCTCGAGTAGTCGGCCGTCCATCTCGAGTCGTCCGTTCCAATCTGCATTCGGGTGCTGTTTTGAGGGTCAAAACGATGTCGCATAAAATAATAGTTAACATGAAATTTGTTCGTCCTGACGAGATCTACAACTTTTATGTTGAGCACTGTTCGATTTAAAGCCATCCTAAATCTCTATTTTCATTTTCCCCGCACCCGCTCTTATATAGCCCATTTTTTCGTATTTAGACAAAACTTTTTATAAATACACACTCACACACACACAGACAAACACACACACACACACTCACACACACACACAGATATATATATATATATTTATATATATTCTGATACTCAAGATAATTATAAATAAAAACTTCATCTTCTTTCTCACGATTAGACTGAACCGAAACACCTGTGCTGCGACTTCCTCCCGTTCGTGAATCTTCCGGTGGCCGCCGACGGTGCTCTGGTGCTCGAAATCTTCAACCGAATATAGATCCGGAAAGCTCACGTCGAGAGCTTTGCCATCATGGTAAAATCTTCCCCTTGAATTTTTCTCGCTAAGGCCTTCGGCCATAACTCCTGTTTTTGGCCATTCTTTTTAGAATTCGACTTCTCTCGTCTTCTTTAGTCCTGATCTACGTCAAGGAGTGATTCAGAGAATATTTCCGGTAAAAAATCAAGGCAAGTGATGGTTTTCTTTTCTAATTCCCTTCTTTACCAAGGATTTTGCAGGAATTTCTAACTGCTAGTATTCTTGATAATTCAAATAATTTACCGATATACCTTGCTGATATGATCTTTTGACTAATTGCAATATAATCATCATGTTCTTGATTTCGCCATCAAGCCTGTTAAAGGTTGTATGTTTTTGATGACGTGATTAAATCCAGCATTTATTAAAGTACGTAATTTTCTCAAAAAGTGGGTTAGAGTTGTTTAGGATTTTAAGTTCTTCCTAAAGGCCGATCAACCGCTTCAATTCTAGAATTGTTTAGTAGAATCCGACATGTAGTTGTTGACTTGAGATGCCTATCATGGTTTTTCTTCGTGGCGATGACGTAGGGTGAGACAAGCCACCAGGCCCCCATTGGGTTGTAGTGTGCCTCTGAACTCTAAACATGAATTGTTACGGGGTTTCCCTTCTAGTTTTTTCTTCATTGCGGGTATTATTAGTGGGTGAATCCACCGCCGTAACGTTTGATCTCCCTATTAGCACTTTGTGGGGCACTACCAGGGTTTTTTATTGCATTTGTAGTGTTTGGTGGAGTGTTTTGTCTCCACCGTATTTAGACGGATGATTATCTTCGGGGTTGTGTCCAGCTGAGTTGACCACCCTTCCCATTTTGGAATGTTTGGTGGAGTTGACCACACGTGTCTAATAGGGGTTAATTTCTCTTCCTGATTGTTTAAATCTTCATTTTTTCCCCTTATAGCCTTGTATGTATGGGGTATTCTCATTGTATGGGATGCTTCACGTCAGTTTTTCTCTCTATACTTTTATACCCTACTATTGTACTTGTTTATGTACTTTTCTTTGGTCTTGGGTTGGTACCCCTTGACTTTTGTACCTATGTCTTTCTTTTAGCCATCACTTGTACTTTCTTGTTGAGGTGTTTTGTCTTTGTAATGCATCAGGTTCAGAGCTGTAGCTGATTCTTCTGTGCCGGTTTTGGAGAGATTGTGCAGTTGTGTTGGCCGTTGTTGTTGCCTTGGCATAGCGAGGTAGTTTGTTGTTTATCTTATTTCTCTGGTTCAGACATACTTTACTTTTGTGGGTTGGTATCAGTTTGTTGACGCCCACAAGATTGTTATTTTTGGATACATGCTAGCTGCTTCATTTTCTTTCTATCGATGTGGATTACTTGCTCTCTGGGATGTTTTATGTTAGGATTTCATGGTAGTTATTTTCAAGTATAAAAGAAAAATTACTATTATTACTGCATGCATTGCATAATTTAAAATGTTAAATCACTATATTTAATGACCGTACAAATCTATTTTTATTACTATTATAAATTTAGAACTTCCATATCTTGAGGTGTCCTTTTGGAACCTCTAAGCTCTTGTAGGATGCTTTATCCGATAAAAGAAGTATTTTCCGCCCCGCATAATTACTTTTCTTATGGACTAGATGAGCCCCTCAGCCGAGTGATACGGCTAACTACTATACTTAAATTGACTTTAACTCTAATTAACTTAAAGAATCTTTCTTCATGGTTAAGTAGGTGTTTTGCCTGAGCGTATGTACTTATCCCTTGGTAACGTGACATCATGACGCACATTTATCCCTTACTCTGACATACCTTTTGGGTGGTGAAAAATGCGGGTTGTGACAGTTGGTATCAGAGACTGACTAGTTTGACAAGTTGGTCGAACCAGCCAATCTCGTTTAGTTTGTTTCCTGCTTTCATTTGCATACACACACCAATGTGTCATTAGTACGTCTTAACTGAAGCATAGTCACTACACTTATAGCATGATAAGAAGTATACAGGGCATATTATCTAGTATGGGATGCATAATATGTGTTAGTATATGGATCCACCATAGGAGACAACACGTGACGGTTATGTAGTATGGGATGCATAACCATCATCACATGGGTGCCCATTAGCACGATTTTCTTTTCTCATTGCATGCGATGTTATGTAGTATGAGATGCATAAGATTTCATGTGTACGCCGCACATGCATGAATTAAGGCATTTTTAGAATGCATAACACTGCATACATAGCATATCATCGCATAAGCACCCGAGCTAAGTTAAGGTTTACATGATGACACATATACACACATGATTTTAAAGAAGAATGAAGAATTCATTTATTCATATCATAGGAACATGAGTAAATAGGATGAGAGGATGTAATCGTAAAAAGGACATAACATTATTATAAAATCCCAGAGCAGGTTACAACATAAGCAATTGTCTTTAAGAATAGTCTGAATTAGTTGTGTGGCCTAGTTGTAAGCTTGGATTGTTTTTTATGAGTGTTTTGTTGACTTTTAGAAATGCCACCAAAGCATCCTGCGACGAGGTCGACTCCCCAGTTAGAGGGTAAGTCATTGGGTGTGAAGAGTGAGGGGTTGATCGAGAGTTCGCGTCAGAGCAATGAAGCTCTATTGAGGCAGTTAGTTGCCATGGAGTCACAAATTCAGTTATTGTTGTCTGCCACTCCCGCACAGCAACCTGTAGCGTAAGATTCTATCGCGGGTCAAGCCGTACTTGCTGATCCTGCTCCTTTGGTGCCCCCGGTGATGTTACTGCCGGAGATGAACCGTATATCACATTTCCAGCGATTGAGACCTCCCACTTATGAAGGGAGTGCCGATTCCATGGTTTTGGATGATTGGATTATCACTATGGATGAGATGTTTATGTATTCGGGGATTGTTGGAGCCCAAAAGGTGATGCTTGCGGCCTACCGGCTAAAAGGTCTGGCAAAACCTTGGTGGATTCGAGAAAAGGAAAGTTTGGTAGAATGATGGTTTTGGGAGTCCTTCAAGAAGATGCTGCTGAAGAAGTTCTTACCCTCGATCGAGCAGGACCGATTAATGAACAATTTCCTGCATTTGAAGCAGAGACAGCTCACTGTGAGCGAATATGAGATCGAGTTTAGTAAGCTGAGCAGATTTGCTCCGGATTTGGTAGCCTCGAAGGCAACATGAGTGAGGCATTTACTCAGATGATTAAGAAGTAATGTCCAGCAATGGGCATGTGCTTATCGAGCTGAAAGCTATGCTAAAGTAGTGGAAGCTGCGACGAGAAAAGAGAAGAGAAAAGGTGATGAAGATGGAAACTCTAGGGCATCTGAGCCTTCTTCGAAGAAGAAAAGCAAGGAAGTATGTAGCTTCTATGGTCAATCCGACCACCTTTTCGAAAGGTGCTTCAAGAGGACTACCACCCTGAAGCAGCAGCAGGTGCTCGCCATTCAAGGAGCACCTTAAGGAGATCTAGTGTGCATGCACTATGCAAGGAAGGGACATGACGTGAGTCATTACTGGATGAAGGATAAGGTCTATTTCCAGAGCGGGCAGAAGGGGCACTTGAAGACATCATGCTCCCATTCTTAGACTCCATTGTAGCCTGCTATACTTCGAGCTCTATCGCCGCCACAAAACCTGGATAAACGAAAAGGAAAGCTGAATATGGTGACCAGGGAGGAAGCTCAAACCTCTACGCAAGTTATATCAGGTTAGCCCTATCTTTATTATTTCTCGTTGTTTCCCTAGTTATCTTTCGTTTAGTTATGTATGCTATGGTTTTAGGGAATTTTAAGGTGCGGAATATTTTGCGCGCGTTCTTTTCGATTCGGGTTCCACCCATTCCTTTATGTACCGAAGGTTTGTAGATAAATATCGTCTAGATGTGGATCAATTAGGAGATTCCTTCAACGTCAAGCTTCCCTCCAGTGATTTGGTGATATCTAATCAAGGAGTTCTGAAATGCCCTATTTATCTTGGCCATTTCCTGGCCATTGCGGATCTGATGATTCTGGATCTGGCTGACTTTGATGTGATTTTAGGGATCGACTGGTTGTCCAAGTATGATGCAGTCATCCAGTGTAAGGCTAAGCGAGTGGACTTCAGGATGGACAATGACCAACCTAATAGCGTATATGGATTTCGTGACATGGTTTCCCCTATCATTTCTGCGGTACGTGCTTGTCGTGCTATAGGATCTAATTGCGAGGCGTTTTTTGGTTCTTATTTATGCTCTGGAAACAGCTTTTGTTACACCACGTCTTGAGGATATCTCGGTGGTGCGGGAGTTTCCAGATGTTTTTCCTGACTGTCTTCCAGGACTTCCTCCGGTGGGGGAGATAGAGTTTGTGATAGACCATGAGACAGGTACTTGTCCTATTGCCAAAGCACCATATTGTATGGCTCCACGGGAGTTGGATGAGTTGCATACTTAGCTCGATGAGTTTCTGAGGTGTCGTTTTATTAGACCAAGTTCTTCTCCGTGGGGTGCTCCTGTGTTGTTCGTAAAGAATAAAGATGGATTGATGAGGCTATGCATCGATTATAGAGAATTGAACAACGTGACCATTAAGAATAGGCATCCATTGCCAAGGATAGATGATCTGTTCGATCAGTTGCGTGGTACTTCGGTATTTTCAAGATCGATCTTCATTCAGGCTACCACTAGTTGAGAATTTGTGAGGCAGATATTCGACGAACCGCATTCTGTTCGCAGCATGGACATTATGAGTTTTTGGTGATGTCTTTTGATTTTACCAATACACCCTCGGCTTTCATGGATGTGATTAATAGGGTGTTCAATGACTTCTTGATCGGTTTATTATTATGTTCATAGATGATGTCTTTCTGTATTCCCATAATGTTGAGGAGCATACTTAGCAAATGCATTTGCTTTTGTCAACCATGAGAGAGCATAAGTTATATGCGAAGTTGAGCAAGTGTGAGTTCTGGCTACCTCAGGTGTCTTTTCTGGTTCATGTGGTAAGCAAAGACGGTATTTCCATGGACACGACCAAGATTTCTGCTATGATGGAATGGGAGAGAGCTTCTACACCTAAAGAGATTAGGAGCTTCTTAGGCCCGGCTGTCTGTTATAGAAGATTTGTGGAAGGGTTTTTAGTGTTGTCAGCTCCTCTAACCAGATATACCCAGAAGAACACTGCATTCATTTGGAGTGATAAGTGTGAAGAGGCTTTCCAAGAGTTGAAGAAGAGATTATGTACTGCAACAGTTTTAACTTTACCTACTATGTGAGTATAGTACGTTGTGTATGTGGATGCATCACACGTTGGACTTGGTTGTGTTTTAATGCAAGATGGTAAGGTGATCGCGTATGGATCAATACAACTAAAGATTCATGAGAGAAACTATCCTACACATGATTTGGAGTTCGCTGCTGTAATATATGCGCTAGAGCTTTGGCGACACTTATTTTATGGCACGCTATGTAAGATCTATATGGACCATAAGAGTTTGAAGTACATCTTCACTCAGAAGGAACAAAATTCTGCGCCAGTGTCGGTGGTTAGAATATGTGGCTGATTATGACGTGGAGATTCTCTATCATCCAGGAAAGGCTAACACAGTAGTTGATGCCTTGAGTAGAAAGATCGCCAAAATTTTTAATCTGTAAGTACAGTCCTTGGTAGAAGAATCCTTGTTTATGGATATCGAGGTTGGGAATAGTATTGTGCCTACTGGTCTAGAAGCAGAAGAGCCCACTTGGATTTCCCTTACTAGAGCACATCAGAAGGATGATTCAGATTTGTTACATCTCCGAAATAGAACTGTGAATGGAGAGCTACCTGAATTCTCCTCGGATGAGTTGGATACCTAGAAGTATCAGTATAGTTTTTGCGTCCCCTCCTTTGGCGACATTCGGGCTAAGATCTGTGCCGAAGCTCATGGTTCCAATGTAGTCTACCATCCTGGTTCCACTAAGATGTATAAGGATCTAAAGCAAATTGTTTGGTGGTCAGGAATGAAGAATGATATCGAGAAGTTTGTGTCAGAGTGTTTTATGTGTCAGCATGTTAAGGCTGGCCATAGAAGGCCTGGAGGTAAATTGACACCGCTTGATATTCCAAGTTGGAAATGGGAGAGTATTTCAATGGATTTCATCACCGGTCTACCGAAATCTCTGCGTGGGCACGACTCTGTTTGGGTGATGGTCGATAGATTGACAAAGTGTGCTTACTTTGTTCCCTTTAAGATAGTGTATTCTATGAAGAGGGTAGCTGAGTTATACCTTGATGAAGTAATCAGATTGCATGGAGTGCCTATCAGTATCGTATCAGACTGAGACTCTAGATTTATGTCTCATTTTTGGAAGAGCTTACAGGAGGGGTTGGGTACCGATTTGAGGTATTCCACCGCCTATCATCCGCAGATGAATGGTCAGACGGAAAGAGTAAATCAGATAGTGGAAGATATGATCATATTTTATATTTTGGATCATGGTGGATCTTGGGATGAGCGTCGCAGATTCATGGAGTTTGCGTACAATAATAGTTATCAAGAGAATCTACAGATGACCCCATTTGAGGCCTTATATGGGAGGCGTTGTAGAACACTTTTGTTTTGGCCTGATGTTGGTGAGAGACCGTTGGTAGGACCGGAATCCCTTGAAGAGATGAATTGTTCTGTAACTCATATTTGAGAGAAGCTCCGTATAGCTCAAGAGCATTATGAGAAGTATGCTAATAACCGAAGGGTTGATCTGGAGTTTGTCGTCGGAGACTTGGTTTTTCTGAAAGTTTCTCTGATGTCTGGTATTAAAATGTTTGGAAGGAACCACAAGTTAGACGCCCAATACGTAGGACCTTTTCAGATTCTTGAGCGTGTCGGAGTTTCAGCATATAGGCTGGAGTTTCCTGCTATCTTCCTTAGTGTCCATGATGTGTTCCATGTGAGCCAGTTGCGAAAGTGTATTCGTCATGATCGTCAAATCCTCGACTCGGTGCCCCTAATTCAGCCCAACCTTACGTATGTGGAAGAACCTGTTCATATTCTGGAATCTCAAGATCGAGTGTTGCGGAGAAAGACCATCCCAATGGTCAAGATTCTTTGGAGAAACCAAGACGTCGAGAGCGCGACGTGGGAATTGGAATCGGCGATGAGGGATTCTCATCCGCATCTCTTCTCTTAGTCCTGGTATGTCTCTATGTTTTTGGTGGTGTTGGATTTTCTAGTTTTTGGTTTGGTTTTGTAGTTGTGTTAAGTTTCAGGACGAAACTTCTTTTAGGGGGAGTGACTGTAACGCCTCCGATTTTTCGATGATTTTATTTGAATGGGTATCGTCATATTTATGACGTCGTGGCGTTACTTTTAACGTCAAGTTGATGACGCAATGCCGTTAAGGCATTTTCGCGGCCGTGCGGTCGAGTCGGCCGAATTCTTATTGTAATTGGAAATTTTTCATTTGAAAATTTAGTTAAATAATTTTGGACTTGCTCGTCAAGTTTCGTCGCGATCAGAGTGATATTCGAGCCTCGACGATTTTCCAAAGTTTTGTGGAATTTATGTTCGCCGTATACTTTGAAAATTAATAACTCAAGAACGGCTCGTCGGATTCAGGTTTTGACTTCGCCATTGGGTTTGTAGCGTCAGGGTTCGCCTACGGTGAAAATTTCTTTTAATTCGGCACGCGTTTGTGCCTCCGTTTTGAACTCGTGTTTCCTTATTCAAAAATATATAAATATGATTATTTTAATATTAAAGCACTATTCAAAAATGTCATTTACTATTCATCTCTATAGTTTGATTTTTTAGATATATTTGTAAAAAAAGCTCTGTTCATGCAACAAAATTGTCGAGTAAACTTTCCTGTTCTCTAGTGATGTGGCTAGTACTCGAGTAGTTGTAGCCTTGTACTCGAGTATTCTACTGTTCATCTCGAGTAATTCTATGTTTGTTCTAGAGTACTGAATTTTAGTACTCGAGTAACCTGTTTTCTACTTCTCGAGTACCTCTAATGTTATTCTTGAGTAGTCGGCCATCCTTCTCGAGTAGTCCGTTCCAATCTGCGTTCTGGTGCTATTTTAAGTATCAAAACGGTGTCATATAAAAATATAGATAACATGAATTTTGTTCGCCTCGACGAGATCTACAACTTTTATGTTGAGCACTTTTCTATTTGAAGCAATCCTAAACCTCTATTTTTATGTTCCGCGCACCCACTCATATATTGCCCGTTTATTTTCCTATTTAGACAAAACTTTTATAAATACACACGTGTATATATATATATATATATATATATATATATATATATATATATATATATATATATATATATATATATATATATATATATATATATATATATATATATATATATATATATATATATATTGATACTCAAGATAATTAGAAAGAAAAACTTCATCTTCTTCCTCACGATTTAGACCGAACCGAAACCACCTGTGCGGTGACTCCCTTCCGTTCGTGAATCTTTCGGTGGCCGCCGATGGTGTTCCGGTGCTCGAAATCTTCAACCGAATATAGATCCGGAAAGCTCTCGTCGAGAGCTATGCCATCGTGGTAAAATCTTCCCCTTTCCTTGAAATTTTCTCGCTAGGGTCTCGACACTAACTCCTGTTTTTGGCCGTTCTTCTTAGATTTCGACTTCTCTCGTCTTCTTTAGCCCTGATCTACGTCAAGGAGTTATTCAGAGAATATTTCCGGTAAAAAAATCAAGGCAAGTGATGGTTTCCTTTTTCACTTCCCTTCTTTACCCAGGATTTTGCAGGAATTTCTAACAGCTTGTATTCTTGATTATTCAAATAATTTACTGATATACCTTGCTGATATGATCTTTTGGATAATTGCAATAGAATCATCATCTTCTTGATTTCTCCATCTAGCCTGTTAAAGGCTGTATGTTTCTAATGACGTGATTAAATCCCGCTTTTATAAATGTACGTAATTTTCTCATGGAGTATGTTAGAGTTGTTTAGGATTTTAAGTTCTTCCTAAAGGTCGATCAACCGCTTCAATTCTAGAATTGTTTAGTAGAATCTGACGTGTCGTTGTTGACTTGAGTGTCTATCATCGTTTTTCTTTGTGGTGATGACGTGGGCGAGACAAGCCACCAGGCCCCAATTGGGTTGTGGTGTGCCTCTGAGCTCTAAACCCGGATCGTTATGGGGTTTTCCTTGCGGGTTTTTCTTCGTTGCGAGTGTTATTAGTGGGTGAATCCACCGCCGCAACGTTTGATCTCCCTATTAGCACTTTGTGGGGCTCTATCGTGTTTTTTTGGACATTTGTGGTGTTTAGTCTCCCCCGTATTAAGATGGATAATTATCTTTGGGGTTGTGTCCAGCTGAGTTAACCACCCTGCCCATTTTGGATTGTTTGGTGGAGTTGACCACATGTGGCTAATAGGAGTTTGTTTCTCTCCCTAATTGTTTAAATCTTGATTTTTCCCCTTATAGCCTTGTGCATATGAGGTATTCTTGTTGAATGGGATGCTTCACGTAAGTTTTTCTCTCTTTACTTTTATACCTTACTGCTGTACTTGTTTATGTACTTTTCTTTGGTCTTGGGTTGGTACCTTTATCTTTTATACTTGTGGCTTTCTTTTTGCCATCACTTGTACATTCTTGCTGAGGTGTCCTGTCATTGGAATGCCTCAGGTTCAGAGCTATATCTGATTCTTTGGTACCAGTTTTGGAGTGCTTGTGCCGTAGTGTTGGCCGTTGTTGTTGCCTCGGCATAGCGAGGTAGTTTGTTATTTATCTTGTTTCACTAGTTCAGACATACTTTTCTTTTGTGGATTCGTGTCAGTTTGTTAATGCCCACAAGATTGTTATTTTTAGATACTTGCTAGCTGCTTCGTTTTCTTTCTATGGATATGGATTACTTTCTCTCTGGGATGTTTTATATTAGGATTGCATGATAGTTATTTTCAAGTATAAAAGAAAAATTACTATTATTACCATATGCATTGCATAATTTAAAATGTTAAATAACTATATTTAACGACCGTACAAATCCACTTTTATTACTATTATAAATTTAGAACTTCCATATCTTGAGGTGTCCTTTTGGAACCTTTAAGCTCTTGTAGGATGCCTAATCTGATAAAAGAAGTATTTTCCGCCGCGCATAATTACTTTTCTTATGGACTAGATGAGCCACTCATCCGAGGGATAGAACTAACTACTATACTTAAATTGAATTTAACTCAAATTAACTTAAAGAATCTTTCTTCATGGTTAATTAAGTGTTTTGCCTTAGTGTGTGCAGTTATCCCCTGCAGATATGGCATCATGACGTGCATTTATCCCATACTCCGATATACCTTTTGGGCTGTGAAAAATCCGGGTTGTGACAACATCTACAATTCTATTTTGACAAGTCCACCTCTACAATTAGAAACAACAAGTACCAGTGCAGTACAACCTCCTAAATGGACAGAAGCCTCGAATAAAGCTAAAATTTATGATCATATGGCTATGGACATTTTAGCCCAAACAATGTCTGATGATATCTTTCAGAAAGTTGTTGAATGCTTCTCAGTAAAAGACATCTGAGACTCCCTCAAAACAATGGTAGCTGGATCTGCTGATGAGAGAAAAGATAGAAGATCACACTTGATTTCTCAATATGCGAATTTCAAGAAGGGTGAATGTGAATTAGTTGCAGATATGTACACAAGACTCAGTCTCAAAGTTAATGAGCTGAAGAACTTTGGAAAAGAACATTACATTGACAGAGGTTAATGATAAAATTCTCATATGTTTCCCTAGCATATGGGATTCAAGAATCTCGCCAATCAGAGAAGCTATGAGTGTGAATGAAATCTCCACAGAGTCCTTGTTGGGCAATCTCAAATCTTATGGGCATCTCATCAAAAGTAGAGAAGCTGAACAAAAGACTTCACCTTTAGTGAAGAAATAAAAGAGCATTGCTTTTCAAGCAATTGAGGAAGACCAAATTTCAGAAAATGAAGAGCTTTTGAGCCTACTGGCTAAGAGATTCTACAAGATGGCCCGAAAGGACTTCAAAATAAGATTTTCCAGTAACCAAGACAAACCAAGGTATAACAAAACCCCAAATAAAGAAATTGTTTGTTATGGTTGCAGGAAACCATGATACAATCTTCTAGAGTGTCCTGAAAATCAAAAGAAGGAAAAGAAGAAGGAGAAAGACTCCAAGAAGTACACAAGCAAACCTTCTAAACACAGACAAAAGGGGATAGGTTTTGTTACTGAAACTTGGAGTGATACATAAACTGAATCTTCATCATGTACAAGTGAAGATGAAGAAGAAGCAAAGGCCAAAGAAGTCTGCTTGATAGCAATCAATGCATCATGCAACAATTCAGATTCTGAATCTGAATCAGAACATGATCAGGTAATCTCAACCTTTGACTTTACATCAGATCAGTTTAAAGTAGAATTTAAATTGTTATATAATGATTTGATAAAATCTGCGAAGGAGATAAAACTTCTCACAGAGAAATTATCTGAACTAAATAATCTATCTTTAGAAAACCTAAAACTTAAAGTAGAGTTCAAAATTCTTAAGGAACAAGTAGTTTCCTTAGAAAATAAATTATCCAAGGCAAAGCAGTTTGAAGAATCCCTTAATGGGAGAAGCATCAAACAGATGAATATCACAAGAACTGTTAATGCCACGCTAAATGACAAACTAGGCTTGGAGCTTCATCAAGTCTACCTCATCTTTTACAGAAAAATATTTTATCTACACCTATAAAATTCACTTCTGCTAAAGATAAATAAAAATTAGAAAATTTAGATAGGGCTACAGAAGTTTTACAAAAACCAAATCAAAATAAGAATTTTCATAAAAATTATGTTCAAAATAATTCGTTGAACCGAGCTCGGCGAAATAAATACTATTCGTCGAACAGAGAATGACGAACTATGAACACAAGATTTGAGTATAACTATTTAACAAATGGTGCTCAACGAAATCAATATGATTCATCGAACTGCGATCGACGAACGTGGACCACAGAACATGAACATTATTATTATGTGAATAGAGCTCGACAAACTCACTTACATCGTCGAATTCAGATCGACGAACTCAATATAATTCGCCGAACCCAAATTTTTCTAACAGAAATTATAATTCTTTCCACCAGAATAATCAGACACAAAGATTTATAAATCCTTTTATTTAGTGGATTATTCCTCCCAGGTGATATCATCCACTTGGTTATAAGGAACAACCTGAGTTTTCTTATATTTCTAATTATTATGAAAGAAAACTAGGACCCAAGGTAACCTGGGTCAAAAACACCTAATTTGTTTTAATGTAGGAAAAAACTATCCTACCATAGGGGAATAGTGGTATTTGGATAGTGGTTGCTCAGAATATATGACAGGAAGCAAGGCTAATCTAAAATATTTTAATGCAAAGCTTGGACCTAAAGTCATCTTTGGAGACTCCAACTGTGGACAAACAGAAGGATATGATAATGTCATGGTTGGAGCAGTTACCTTCAGGAAGGTAGCTTATGTGAAAGATCTCAAGCAAAACCTTATTTTCATAAGTCAATTATGTGATGAAGGTTACTAGATATCTTTTAATAAGACTTTATGTTCTATTATATCTCATGCTAACAAAATTGTTTTAACAGGAATTAGACCTGGTAATACCTACTTAGTTAATTTCCACTCCGCAAAATTTGAAATTTGCTTGTTTAATCAGATTAGTACAACTAATGAATTCTGGCAAAAGAGATTAGATCATATAAACAATAGAACTATAACTAAAATATCTAAGAACAACCTTGTCAGAGAAATGCCTTCAGGTTCTTACAAAAAGGAAGGACTTTGCAGCGCTTATCAGTTAGCTAAACAAACCAAAAATAATTTTAAATCCATTACTAAAAGTGATTCACCCATAATTTTGTATTTGCTACATATGGAGCTTTTTGGACCTATTACAGTATAAAGTTTGGGAGGAAAGTCTTATAATTTAGTGATTATTGATGATTTCTCTAGATTCATTCAGGTGTTGTTTATTAGAAATAAGTCAGATAACTTTAAAATTCTTACAGACTTTCTTAGGAACATCAAGATTGAGAACTCTACTCAGATTACATCAATCAGAAATGATCATGACATTGAGTTTGAATATCTTCTGATGAAAGAATTTTATGAGACAGAAGGTATCAGGCATTGTTTTTCGGCTCCAATAACTCTTCAAAAAAAGGGGCAGCTGAAAGGAAAATTAGAACCATAATTGAATCTGTTGGAACATTACTTGTAGATGCTCACTTACCCCTATCCTTTTGGGAAGAGGCAGTAAGCACATCAAACTATTTTCTTAACATGAGTTTGATTCATAAACTAAAGGATAAGACTCCCTATGAATTACTTAAAAATAAGAAACCTAAAGTGAACTATTTCAAAGTTTTTGGGTGTAGATGTAACATATGAAATAATGATAAGAAACACTTAAGGAAATTTGAAGACAAAGCTGCAAAAGGAATATTTCTTTGATATTCTCAAGTCAGCAAGGCTTATAGGGTGTTTAATAAATCTACCCTTAAGATAGAAATATCTATTCATGTATCTTTTGATGAAACTAAGATGTTTTACAAGGAGAAGAACACTTCTACCAAAGATTCTTTTCAGGTACCAAATCTGTGTAAGAAACTGGATGAAATAATCCTAACACAAGATGATACATTACATCCTTCTCAATAGATTATTGATGATGTCATTGATGGAGAAGATTCAGTAATCTATGCTGAAAATATTATGGCTAATGAAATTCCACCAGAGGAATTAGCACCACAAATAGTTGAATAACCAACTCCACCTGTTGATTTTGTCACACTTAGAGATCATCCTAGATCTCAAGTGAGTGGAGACATATCAGCTGGTGTGAAAATAAGACATCAATTAAATCAAGATCAGATGCATGATTGTTTTATTTCTTAGATTGAACCTCAATATATAAAAGATGCGGAATAAGATCCCCACTGGATCATTACTATTCAAGAGAAACTCAATCAATTTGAGAGATGTAGTGTTTGGGATTTAGTTCCAAGACCCAAAGAATATCCAGTCATTGGAACCAAATGGGTCTTTAGAAATAAGTTGGATGCTCAATGAGTTATTGTTAGAAATAAAGCTAGATTGGTAGCTCAAGTATACTCACAGGAGGGAGGCATAGATTATTATCAGACTTTTGCTCCTGTTGCAAAATTAGAGGATATCAGAATATTTTTTGTATTTGCAGCATTCAAGAAATTCAAGGGATATCAGATGGATATGAAGGGTGCTTTTTTAAATGGAGAGCTCAAAGAGGAATTTTATGTAGAACAACCACCAGGTTTTATCTCTCCAACTCACTCTTCTTATATCTTTAAACTTAACAAAGCACTTTATGATCTTAAACAAGCTCCAAGAGCTTGGTATGAGACTCTTGGTGGTTTTCAGTTAGAAAATAAATTTAGTTGGGGCATGATTGATAAAACTTTATTTTTCAGAAATCATAATACCAAAATTTTACTAGTACAAATATATATTGACGATATAATTTTTGGTTCTACTGATTCCAAACTATGCAAAAGATTCTCTGATGTAATGCATTCTAAGTTTGAAATGAGTAGCATGGGTGAACTATCCCACTTTCTTGGTTTACAAGTGAAGCAAACACCTCATGACATTTTCATATCTCAGTCTAAATATGCTAAAGAGCTTATTAGAAGATTTGGGTTGTCAATGCCTCAGTTATGAAAACACCTATGCCTACTAATGTTGTTCTTGATAATGATGAATATGACAAGCCTGTTGATCAGAAAACATATAGGGCTATAATTAGGTCTCTATTTTATTTAATAATAATTAAACTAGATATAATTTCTACAACCTGTATTTATCTTAGGTTCCAAGTAAACTCTAAGGAATCAAATCTTACATTAGTAAAAAAAATTTAAGATATATAAAAGGTTGCCCTAATCTAGGACTCTATTATCCTATTGAGTCAGGATTTGAGTTAACTGGATTCTCAGATGCTGAGTATGCTGGAAGCAGGGTTAATAGAAAAAGCACATCAGGAACTTCTTAGTTTCTTAGTGATAGGCTTGTTTCATTATTTTGTAAGAAACAAAAATCTGTGTCTACTTCAACTGTTGAGGCTGAATACATTGCAGCTGGTAGTTGTTGTTTACAGATTTTGAGGATTCAAAATCAGCAACTAAATTATGGTTATAACTTAAATAACTGAACCATATTTTATGATAATACAAGTGCAATATCAATTGTACAGAATACAGTCCTACATAGTTGAACTAAACATATTGAAATAAGACATAATTTTATAAGAGATAATGTAGACAAGAATAAAATTACACTAGAATTTATTCCTACTGATTTTCAAAAAGCTGATTTATTCAATAATCCTTTATATGAAAAGAAACAAATTTTCTTCATAAATCAGCTAGGAATGCATGATGGTGAGTCTATAAATTAACTTATGTTCTGAGATCAACAAATTGTCCATGTTTCGTCGAACGAAGCTCGACGAACTGTGAACATTTCGAGGAACGTTCGTCGAACGGAGATTGACGAACTTTTTTTATGAAACTCTTCGTCGAACAGATATCGACGCTTTTGTTTCATGTACCTTTAGTCGATCGGTGCTCGACAAAATGTCATTCTTTCGCAAAACTTTCATCAACCGGAGATCGACGAAATGCTTTTCCTGTGTAAAATTTTTCATCGAACAGAGTTCAATGCTTTGTTTTGCGTCGGATGGAGTTCTCCTTTTAGACTTCCAAAAACATTATATTTATGTTTTCATCGAACTCTATCCCGCGCTTTCTCAAATTCCTTTGCAGTTGATCTCTTTATTTTACAGGAAAATGGCGATTTCTCAGGCAACTCTCACAGCGATGAAATTTGATGCTGGATTTGACATTGACATGGAATCATTCAGTAATTCAGATCAACTTTTCCAGTACATTCTTAAATAATTTGAGGATCTTAATCTGTTGAACTTTATGACCACAAGGATCAAACTCCCAGTCGTAGAGATCAAAGAGTGGATCCATACAACCAAGTTTCAGGATTCCCCAACCATTATTGGTCTTATCTCTAGCAATCAGGTTCCTCTAACACCAGAAATTTTATTTGAAGTTTTAGGTTTTGTTAATGGTGAATATGATATGGAGATATCTAGTACTGAATTTGATGAAATTCTAGATCGATTGGGTCACGCCGAGGTTGTTGAAACCAGAAACCTGGTCTCTGTGGAGTTCGGGTCCCTTGAAAGGGGTGACCTCACACCTACTACACTCAAGAGAACGTCACGGACCAAAGGATCAAGAAACTAGGAACAGACCCTCGGCTCTAGCGCGGAGGTCCCACCTCACACCCGGAAGGCTACCTGAGCACTTCCCCTCCCTAGCCAATGCTCGAGCTAGGGTGCCTTGGAGGAGCTCTCTCAACTCTACCAAGAAGAAACTAAGGGAGGATCAAGCAAGAAGAAGAAGATGAAGTCCCTCTCCAAGGCACCCAAGGGGGTCTATTTATAGTTTTCCAAAACCCCTTGGACCAAAATGACCGAGATACCC
Source organism: Platanthera guangdongensis (assembly GCA_039583875.1). Lineage (NCBI taxonomy): Eukaryota > Viridiplantae > Streptophyta > Magnoliopsida > Asparagales > Orchidaceae > Platanthera > Platanthera guangdongensis. Next base: position 117,188,405 of record CM077162.1, on the reverse strand, counting down.
TCACGCCCAAAAAGCCTTGGGCCAATAGAAAACAGCCACGCCGGGGGGTAAAGGGGGAATTTCCCCCGAGGGCAAGAAGGTAAAACTGCAAGGGGGGCAAGGGCGAGACCGCGGCCTCCGACCGGTCTCGCCCCGTTAGGCCGCCGAGCAAGAAGAGGCGGGGGCGAGACCCTGGCCCCCGGCCGGTCTCGCCCCGCTAGGCCGCCGAGCAAGAAGAGGCGGGGGCGAGACCCTGGCCCCCGGCCGGTCTCGCCCCGCTAGGCCGCCGAGCAAGAAGAGGCGGGGGCGAGACCCTGGCCCCCGGCCGGTCTCGCCCCGCTAGGCTGCCGAGCAAGAAGAGGCGGGGGCGAGACCCTGGCCCCCGGCCGGTCTCGCCCCGCTAGGCCGCCGAGCAAGAAGAGGCGGGGGCGAGACCCTGGCCCCCGGCCGGTCTCGCCCCGCTAGGCCACCGAGCAAGAAGAGGCGGGGGCGAGACCCTGGCCCCCGGCCGATCTCGTCCCGCTAGGCCGTAAAGAGTTGGGGCGGCCTGCGACCTGGCGGCCTGAGGCGGCTTGCGGCCTGGCGGCCTGGGCGGCTTGCGGCCTGGGCGGCTTGCGGCCTGGGCGGCTTGCGGCCTGGGCGGCTTGCGGCCTGGCGGCCTGGGCGGCCTGGGCGGCTTGCGGCCTGAGGCGGCTTGCGGCGGCTTGCCAAGAGCGCCTTGGGGGGAGAAATATTTTCTCCCCCTACTAGTATGTTTTGCAAGTTCACCAAAAATTGGCCCCTAGGAGTGCAAAACTCCCAAAAAGCTTAAAAACTTGCTTACCTTGTTTTGGGGCCCAATCTTCGCGAATACGGGGTTGTACAAAGGTAAACCCTAATCACATTCTGAAAAAGAATTTTTTAATTGAATATAAGTTCTTAGCGGACATAGTTGGTAAAGTTTAATTGGGCAAAAATTAAGCCAATGACTATGTAACCAGACATCAATTCCTTTTGATGTGTGACTTGGTTAATCAGAAATCTATTAATTGCGGAACAATTCTTTTTGACTTTATTAAGAAGAAGATCTCCAGTAAATCTTGAGGTTATGGCAGGATTCTAGGTATTTTAATACAAGCAAAACATCCAGAACATTTGGTCTTTCAGACCGTTCATATAAAAGTTTTTAAGAGGCTGACTTCTGCCTTATTTAGAAGATTGGAGTGAGTGATCCCTAAGCCATCCAGGGCTACCTTCTCTAGGGTTGCTTCAAAAAGCACAAGGGATGTTCCAGCCACTCTCTCAACCATAGAAGAGGTCTCTACTCCTCATGTTTCTTCTCCTCAACCATCTCTACACCATTCCCCTAGACCCTCCACTCCACCTTCTCAACAACACAATTTACCAGAAGAAGTTCCATCTTTAGCCTTCACTACCACTTCACTAGTTCATCAGTCACCTCAACATCTCCATTTATTTGAAGATATTCCATCCACATCCTTTCATATACATTCCACCGCTCATCAGTCACCTTCATCTCCACTACGTTCATCTCCTCCTCACTTCTCTCTACTACATTCATCTTGAAAGTGCAAGCTAGATCTAAAATACTCTAAAGGGGGGGGGGGGTGAATAGAGTATGGTGCTTAAACACTTTTTACAACAGTTGTTGTAATCTGAGTGAATAGGGAAGCAAATATTAAATCTAATCACAACAGCTATCTAATCACAATCTACAAAAGAAACTAATCACAGATCACAGCTAGAAACAAAAAAAAAGATAAGCAACCAGAAGACACAAGTAGCTATAGTGGTTCCCCTAAACTTGGGTACATCCACTCTTCTACCACTCTAGGTAGGAATCCACTGCAGGATGAGTTGATTAGGTGTCCTGGGCACCAATGAGCTTTTGATAAGGTGCTCAAAAACCAAACCAGATTTTTTGATCAGGTGTCTTGCCACCAATGAGCTTTTGATAAGGTGCTCAAAAACCACACACAAACTTTTGAAGGGAGTTTGAAAAATCCTTTACAGAGATGGGGATGAGAGAGTTATGGAAGTCTTCTCTTTCTCAAAGCAGCTAAGAAGACTATGTGGATATTGATGTTGTCAAAGCTCCCCCTGAGTTCTTGAGATGTTCAGGAAATGAAGCTTTGATGTATGGTGATAGTCCTTCAGGAATTGATCTCCAGCAAATGATGATTTCAGTAATAGCTGAAATGTTAGGTGTCTAGAGTCTGGAATGATGATGGCCTTGAACACTTGAATCAAGAGAGATCTGAAGATTTCAGTTGGTTGATCTCCTTGGTTGTGTGTCCTTGTATGAATTATTTTTGAGACAGAGAATGTCTACAACTCTCTTTCTTTTTCTCTTGAGTGATTATTGTTGAGAAAGATGTTATTCCAGAGAAAATTTGTAGCAGAGAATCTTTTTCTCTTCTTCTTCTTGTGCACTCTCTACTAGATTGCCTGGCCTTTTGAGAGATTCAAAAATCTTGTCTTTTATTCCTTTTGTTCTGAATAGAAATGATCCTCTGTCCAGAATAGCCGTTAGCCTGTCATTAATTGACTTCCTTAATTGCAATTGACTTCTGGGGGAAAGTCCAAAGAAACATTCCTTGATAATCCCTTGAAACTTGGTCCAGAATAAAAGAAAACAGCTACAAGATATTCTGAATTAATTGCTGACAATAACCCCTTAACTGTTCTGAATTTGAATCTTGAAAATCATTTAACTCTTCAGAAAAACGTCGAACTGAGCTCTACTATCGTCGAACTGAGCTCAGTGATTTGGACTTACACAGCAACAGAGATCGTCGATCTGAGCTCAATTATCGTCGAACTGAGCTCAGAGATAGAGAATCAATACTGGAGTCAAGATCGTCGAACTGAGCTCGAAGATCGTCGAATGGAGTTCGACGATTTGTTGAAGTTGAGCTCAGCGATCGTCGAAAGGAGTTCGACGATCCGTCGAAGTGAGCTAGATGATCGTCGATTGGAGTTCGACGATTCGTCATACTGAGCTCGACGAAATGACTTAGTCTCCAAACAGAAAAACCTTGTTCTTGAGGGCAGCTTCCAAACCTAACTACTAACCCTTAAACTCAATTCTAATTGACCTTTAGATCTATACAATGTGGTCAAAAACAGGTTTCCTAAAGACATAGTGATCTTGACCCAAATTAGTAATATGGTGTTCCAACAATCTCCCCCTATTTGGGTTAGGATTACTATTTATAGAACTTGGAGAAATTAAAAACATCATACAAAGCAACAATATAATAATCAACAACAAGCAGAATCACAGATATAATATCTCAGACAGAAATCAGAAATCAGAATGATTGTCACCTTACAGAATTATTCTTTCTCCTTGCTCTTTATAAGTCTAATTTCTCTATTAGGATTAAGAGCTTCTTTCTTTGACCTTCTGCCATCAGCTGCACCTAAAGAAGTTTGTTGTTTAGGCCTTCGTACCACATCTTCAGGATGCAGCTCCATATATCTTTCAGAATCAAAAAATGTGCTGGAAGCATATCTTTCAAGTTCCATCTTTCTTTGTTCAAATAGGGTAGTAATGCTGGAGGTGTCTCTGCCTTGCTCTCTGGCATTCTTGATCTGATCCAGGGCAGCTAATTCTTTCATCCTGGCAGTCCATGCAGTAGGATTATTCTCTGGATCTTCAAAGGGCACTGGAGGCTTATATCTGTTGGAAGGATTATCTGGAGGAGCTCTGGATGAGACTACTTCTTTCAACTTGTAGGGAAAAGGACCTGAAGTTGTATCTGATGAAGCTTGTCCTTCCCTAGAGTATGGATGTTGCCTTGAATAGCCTTTGGAGTAGACTTGGAATTCCCTTTGGCTTCCTCTATAACTTCCTCTTCTTGATTGAGAACCTCTAGACTGGCTTCCCCTATATTGAGATCTTGCATGAGGCTGATAGAGGGTTTGACTTTTAGCAGAAGGATGAGCAGCTGAGCTTCCACCTGCACCTGCATCAGGAGGAGGAGGTGGAGGAGGATGAGGATGATGAAACTGAGAAGATCCTTTCTCATATTTCCTCTTCTTCTTCATAGCCTTAAATTGGTTCTTGGAATATTGCATCCAATGTTCAGTAATGGGGCAGTCATGAAGAATGTAATAAGGTATGTCATTTGTATCTTTGACTTTGGCTGGGGGAACTCTTTTCATAGCCTTGCTCCTTGCCTTTCTTTTCCTGACTATAGTGGCTGAGGAATCATCAGAATCAGTCTTATATTCATCACTTTCAGAGCTTTGCTCATCATATAAGGCATCAATCCTTTTCAGATAATCTTTCTGAAGTTGGGTTGGAGCAGATGAGACAGCAGTTGTAGCAGCAGCAGATACATCAGATATAGTACTGGCAGATGTTGTAGCAGCAGCAGTAGTAACAACAGATACAGAACTTTCTGGAGCAACACTTTCAGAAGATATAGCAGCAGTAATGACAGCAGCAGCTGGGGCAGCAACAGTTTCAGATAAAACATTTTTAGATACAACAATATCAGCAATAACAGTAGGCTCAAAATCATATGCCTCTGTCTGCATATCCTCAGAAACTGGAACATCAGCAGCATCAGAACAAACAGAAACAGCATCATTTTCAGCAGCATAAACTGAATTTACAAATGAAGTTATAACACTGGTGTCACAACTTGAGAAGGGCACAATGACCTTGAAAAGATTCTCTGATGGCTGGACTGCATTAGTCACTAGAAGACAGCTGAAATAAGTTGAATCAAAAACTGATAATAAGGACCTGAGGTCCACTGAGAAGACAGCAACTTGAGGAGTTGAGGCTTGAGCTTTATTAAGAACAGCAGCAGCAGTAGGAGAAATGGCAGCAGTAGGAGAAATGGCAGCAGCAGCAGCAGTAGGAGAAATGGCAGCAGTAGGAGAAATGGCAACAGCAGCAACAGGCAATCTCATATTTTCATGAGGCATCTCCCCCTGCCTAGATTCAGAGAGAGCTGGATCAAGGCACCCAAATGAAGGGATTGCCTGAGGAGGAAAGATGGAGGAGAGCCTGGCATATAAGTCTGCAACTGACTTGAGTAGTGGAGCCAAGGAGGTCTCCAACAGAAGTGACAGCCTGGGAGCTATCAGCTCACAGAGTTGGTCAGCTAAGGCAGGAATATCTACTTGCTCAATAGGTACTTGAGCATAGGTAGAGAGGGATGGAGGAGCAACTGGTGATGTTGGAGGAGAGCTGATGGATGGTAGAAGTGAGGGTTGAGGTGTGGGGATTTTGGAAATGGAAGAAAGTGGTATGGAGATAGAAGGTGTGAAAGAGGGTTGATCAATGATATCTTGTAGAAGTTGTTGATATGATGTGCATGAGGAGGGTAGATCAGGAGGAGATGAAGGTGAATCATCCATGAAGGAATCATCTAGAAGATTGAATGATGGAATGTTGGATGATGTGACAAGGTCTGGTTGAGGGTAGTGATGTAATGGGTGGAATATTTCTTCTATTATTGGAAGAGTTGGGATTGGAGATGGAATTGATGTTGTAGATGAGCTGGAAATAATGATTGTGGGTGAAATTTGAATGGTGGATGGAACTGGAGGAGATGAAATAAGAGTTGGAGGAGGAGAAGAGGCAGCAGGCAAGTCATCTGCAGCGGCAGAGACTTGAGGGGAAGAGACTGTTACAGTCCTTGTGCCTGAAGTTGTGCTTGCAGAGGGCCTGCTGGCCTTCACAATCTGCCTGTCCCATTTGCCAAACAGGGCACAGGACAGCCTCTTTGAGGCATTGATATGCATCCCAGAGGAGACTAGCAGTGCAGGGCATCTGTGTTGGAGAAATAGCCCTAGGATCCTCCCATAATTCACAAAGATCTTGTTTATTTTCTTCTTGATCAGATCAAAGAAGACTTCTCCCCAGTTTAACTGTTTCTTGTCCACTAAGGCTCCCATCAAGCACAGCTGATACCTGGAGATGGTATCATGTGCTGAATGCTTGGCCAACAAAACCTTTCCCACTACATCAGCTAAAAATCTATATTCCACAGCTAAGTTCTTTTTCAGCAGTTTGATAGTGTTAGAATCAGAGTGACCCATTCTAGCAAGTAAGTCAGAAAATTCCTCTCCAGACAATTCAGCAGAATCTTTTCCAGAATTTAATTCAAAAACCTCTGTCAGAATAGCAGGAGTCAAAGGTACCTGGGTTCTAGAAATTGAACCAACCACTATATTTTGGTCCTGGTTGTGGGCAGTATAGACCCACTCCTTAATCTCATCAGCAGCCAACTTGATTCTTGTGGACATGATGGTAACAAGCTTCTGCTCCTTGAATAGTTCGAGAATGTCTTGAAAAACCTGATCACTGGTGTTGAACGAATCCATGTCTATGTCAAATCCAGCATCAAATTTCATTGCGGCTAGAACGGCAACAGAGACGGCCATGGTTACCTGCAAAAATCAACAAACAAAACGACCAAGTCTAGAGATGTTTGGAGGGAAGGAGAATTTTTGCAGAGAGATTGAAATCGCAAAAGGAGAACGACGGCTGAAAAATGAATTTTATATTATGGTTCGACGCAGAAAAGGAAAGATCGTTGAACTCAGTTCGACGATCGGGGCTTCTAAAGGAATCTGAAGGGTCTTCAATATCGTCGATCTCCGTTCGACGATATTGGAGAGAGTCGAGCTCCATTCGACGATAGTTCAGAAAACAAAATCGTCGAGCACCGTTCGACGATCATTGACCTGGAGAGATAGTTGAACACTATTTGAGAAGCACTGAACTCAGGTCGACGATTTCGGAAAGCGTCGATCTCAGTTCGACGATCTAGGGGAAAATCATCGAGCGCAGTTCAGAGACCAGAAATACACTCTAGACACTAGAAAAATCAAGATGTTTGCCTAGTCTTGGTCAGTTTTTAAAGTTTTAAAATCTTGGAACTTATTTTAGACTTCCTCCATCTAACATTCCTAACTGATTTAGGAAGAAGGTGTGTTTCTTTTCATCCAAGAGTTTGGTGAAAATATCTCCCCTTTGCAAATCAGTTGGTATATATTGAAGTTCAATTTTGTTCTTCTCAATATTATCCCTTAAGAAGTGATGTCTAATTTCTATGTGTTTTGTCCTACTATGGAGGACTGGATTTTGAGCTATAGAGATAGCACTGGTGTTATCACAAAATATTTTAGACTTCTCTAAGTTATAGCCATAGTCTAGGAGTTGGTTTTGAATACATAATATTTGTGAATAACAACTACCTGCAGCTATATATTCAGCTTCAGTAGTTGAAGTTGACACAGAAGTTTGTTTCTTGCAAAACCAAGAAACAAGTCTGTCACCAAGAAACTGACAAGTTCCACTGCTTCTTTTCCTGTCAATTCTGCATCCAGCATAATCAGCATCAGAAAATCCTGTTAATTCAAATGCTGAATCTTTTGGATACCAGAGACCTAGATTTGGACAACTTTTAACATACCTGAGAATCCTTTTTAATAATGTTAGGTTTGACTCTCTAGGGCTCACTTGGAATCTAGCACATATGCATGTAGCAAATATTATGTCAGGTCTACTAGCTATAAGGTACAGTAAAGAGCCAATCATTGCTCTATATGTTGTCTGATCAACAGGTTTCCCATGTTCATCAGCATCCAATACAGCATTGGTAGGCATAGGTGTTTTCATACAAGATGCTTCAGACATACCAAATTTCTTGACCAATTCATTTGCATACTTGGTCTGAGAAATAAAGATGCCTTCAGCATGTTGTTTGACTTGCAATCCTAGAAAGAAGGATAGCTCACCCATGCTACTCATTTCAAACTTAGAATGCATTAGGTTGGAGAACCTTCTGCACAAGTTTGAATCAGTAGAGCCAAAAATAATATCATCTACATAGATCTGTACTAGTAGGGTATGGGACTTATGGGTTCTAATAAAAAGAGTTTGGTCTACTCTACCCCTTATAAATTCATTTTCCAGAAGGAAGCATGCTAGGGTCTCATACCATGCTCTATGAGCTTGCTTGAGACCATATAATGCGTTGTTCAATTTGAAAACATAATCAGGATGAGTTGGAGAGATAAAACATGGAGGTTGTCTGACATAGACTTCATCCTTGATGTCTCCATTTAGAAATGCACTCTTTACATCCATCTGATATACCTTGAAATCTTTGTGTGCTGCATAAGCTAAGAAGATTGTGATGGCTTCCAATCTTGCAACTGGTGCAAAATTCTGGTCATAATCTATTCCTTGTTCCTTACAATTACTCCTTGATCATCCAATTTGTTTCTGAACACCCATTTTGTTCCAACAATGGAGTGATCCTTAGGCTTTGGCACTAGTTCCCAAACTTTGTTCCTTTCAAATTGATGCAACTCTTCTTGCATTGCAATGATCCAGTGTGGATCTTGCTCTGCATCTTGAATGGATTGAGGTTCAATTTGAGATAGGAAGCAAGTGTGCAACAGGTTTTGGTTGACCTGATTTCTGGTTTGCACACCAGCTGAGATGTCTCCAATTACTTGGGAAATTAGATGGTCTCTTGATGTTACTAAATCAACAGGGGTGTTGATTGTTCACCAACCTGTGTTGTTGTTTCCTCTTGTGGTACAACAACTGGCTCTTCAAGTTGTTTCTCTTCAATATGTTGAATGCTTTCTTCATCTTCACTGCTTTCCTCTTTTTGAGTAACCTGTAACCTGTTCAAATCTTCAGCAAGAGAATGTACCTGCAAAGGTTCTATGGTAGAAGTATTCTTCTCCTTGAAAGACATGTTAGATTAATCAAATGATATGTGAACAGATTCTTCAATTTTAAGAGATGATTTATTAAATACCCTATAAGCCTTGCTGATCATGGAGTATCCAAAAAACACTCCTTCATCAGCTTTAGCTTGAAATTTTGCTAAATATCTCTTGTCATTATTATGAATATAACAGATACAACCAAAAATTCTAAAATAATCAACTTTAGGTTTCTTCCCTTTGTGTAATTCATAGGGAGTATTTCCCTTTAGTTTATGTATTAAACTTCTATTCAGCACATAGTTGGAGGTGTTCACTGCCTCTACCCAAAAAGATAGAGGAAGGTGAGCATCTGACAACAATGTAGTGGCAGATTCAATAAGGGTTCTATTTTTCCTTTCAGCTACCCCATTTTGTTGAGGAGTTATAGGAGCTGAGAAAGTATGTCTGATACCTTCACTCTGACAGAACTCTTGCATAAGAAGAGAATCAAACTCTGTCCCATGATCACTTCTGATCAGGGCAATGTGAGTATTGAACTCAATCTGTATACATTTGAGAAACTCTGTCAAACACTTAAAGTTATCAGACTTCTTCCTCAGAAAGAACACCCATGTGAATCTAGAGAAGTCATCTACAACTACTAAAGTGTAAGATTTCCCTCCTAGGCTTTGTACTGTAATGGGTCCAAAAAGATCCATATGTAACAAATACAAAATCCTAGGTGAATCACTCTTATTAAGTGATTTGAAACTGTTTTTAGTTTGCTTGCCTAATTGACAAGCCCTGCAGAGTCCTTCCTTCTTGTAGGGGCCAGAAGGTAATCCTCTAACAAGGTTGTCCTTGGATAGCCTAACAATGGTTCTAAGGTTTAAATGTCCTAGTCTCTTATGTCATAAAACATTAGGTCTACAAACAGAATTAAACAGGTAAATGTCTACATCTGTTGAAAGAAAATCTACTAAGTAGATGTTACCTTTCCTTTTACCTATCAACACAGTTGTGTTGTCCTCTGACTTTATCTTGCATAAGGCTTTGCTGAAAGTCACCTGGTAGCCTTCATCACATAGCTGACTAATTCTGATCAAATTGTGCTTCAGTCCTTCCACATAGGCTACCTTCTTGAATGTTACTGTCCCAATCTGGACTGCACCGTATCCTTTAGTTTGTCCAAAATTTGAATCAACAAATATGACTTTGGTCCAAGCTTGGCTTTAAAGGATGTGAGGTTGTCCTTGTTTCCTGTCATGTGCTTTGAGCACCCACTATCCAAGTACCATTGTTGGTTTGATGTTGGATAGGTCTTCACCTGCACATAAAATATTCACTTATTTTTGACCCAGTTTACCTTGGGCCTAGGTTGATAACCTTTAAACTCAGAAATAAAAGACATCCCAGGTTGACTCTTATAACCTTCAGGATGATATCTCCTTGGAGGTATTATCCATTCAGTATAAGGGTTAAAGCTTTGGGATGAAGGACTCCTAGGATTGGATTTTGATTTGCCCTTGAAAGAATTTCCAGAGCTCTGATCTCTGTTCGACGATCGTGGAGTTGCGTTAGACGATCTTGGGTCTGATCGTCGAGTTCCGTTCGACGGTCGACTGTGGTAGAGTTCAGGAATTAAAGATCGTCGACCTGACTTCGACGATTTTGCCTGAGATCGTCGATCTGCGTTCGGCGATCATCGAGCTCTGTTCGACGATTTCTGCTGGAACTTGGTTTTCTTAGGTAGATTATAATTTTTCCTAGCTAGCTCTACAACTCCCTTCCCTTTATCAGAAATAAACTTAATGGGGGTTGTTAGAACTATAGGTTGGCTGAATGAAGCACCCAAGCCCAGTGTAATATTGAATCTGGAGTTCACTGTGCTTGTGATGTTCATCAGCATGATACTTCTCCCACTAAGGGATTCTTCAAGCTTCTTGGCCTCTGATAGCTCACCTTTCAGTGAAGCTATCTTCTCCCTACAGCACTCCAACTTCTCAGAGAGTTTGAGGTTTTCTGATTTTAAGGAACTATGTTCAGACAATTGATTTCTGAGAGAAATAATTTCCTTCTCAGATTTTAGTAAGTCTAAACATAATGCTTTAAACTCAGACTTAAAGTCCTCAGAATTGAAATCAAAAGAACTAATTGCCTGGTCCTCTTCAAGTTGAGTCTCTGAGTCTGATTCTGACTCTTCTGCATCTGAATTGTGTTGAGAGGCATTGATTGCCATCATGCAGAACTCCTTCTCTTCAACATCATCTTCGTCATCACTGGAGCTGGATGAAGCTTCTGATTCCTCTTCAGTATCACTCCAAGATTCAGCAACAAATCCCTTCCTTGTGTGTTTGTTCTTGCTTGAGGAGGGTTTGCCATTGCCATTCTTCTTGAAGTCTTTGTCTTTTCTTCTTTCTTTCTTGTCCCTCCTGTCCTTGTTTTTGTTTTCTGGACAGTCAGGTACAATGTGCCCTGGTTTCCTGCAAACAAAGCAAACAATTTCTTTATTATTTGACTTATCATACCTTGGCTTATCATGCTCTTTGTATGATCTCTTTCTGAAGTCCATTCTAGCCATCTTGTAAAATCTTTTGGACAATAGACTGAGCAGCTCATCATTGCCTGTGACTTTTTCTTCAGGCTGATCTTCAGTGGCTTTAAAAGCTATTGTCTTTTCTTTCCTTGTGGCTGGTGAGGCAGCCTTCTGCTCTTCTTCTCTGTTCTTAATGAGCAGCTCATAAGATTTAAGTTTGCCCAAGAGAGCTTCTTTGGTGATCTCATTCAGACTTCTGGCATCCTTGATTGGCCAGATCCTTGAGTCCCAAGTGCTTGGGAAGCACATTAGGATTTTGTCATTCAGTTCAGTCAGTGGGATCTCCTTATCCAAGGTCTTCAGTTCATTGACTATCAAACTGAGTCTATTATACATATCTCAAACTGACTCAGCTTCTCCCTTCTGAAGTTCTCATATTGGGATATAAGGTGAGATCTCCTGTACTTTCTTTCATCAGCTGATCCTGAGACTATTTCTGACACCTTATCCCAGATTTCCTTTGCTGAATTACATTCAGCCACTTTTTGGAATATGTCATTAGACATAGTCTGGGCTAAGATGTTCATAGCCTTTGCATCTGCTACCTTCCACTTCTTGATATCAGCATCTGTTCCTGATGGAGTTGGAACAACATTTGTGCTTGTGTTCTCTGGAGGTCTTGGACAAACTGTCAAAACAGAATTAAAAATGTCATCGTCAATAGAATTCATGTAGAGTCTAATCCTTGCTTTCCAAAGTGCAAACTTAGATAGAATGCACACTGGAGGTCTGGTGCTAGCATAATCTTTGTTTTGCGCCATAATTTGTGAGGAAATAATCTAATAATAAAATCAAAAGAAAACAGATCTAACTAGGAATCCTTGGGTTCAGGTGTTAGCCTGTGCAACCACCAAGGTGTGGTATGTTTAACCAACCTGCCTCTCATACCAATTGAAAGTGCAAGCTAGATCTGATATACTCTAGAGGGGGGGGGGGGTGAATAAAGTATGTTGCTTAAAAACTTTTTACAACAGTTGTGGTAATCTGAGTGAACAGGGAAGCAAATATTAAATCTAATCACAGCAGCTATGTAATCACAATCTACAAAAGAAACTAATCACAGATCACAGCCAGAAACAAAAATAAAGACAAGCAACCAGAAGACATAAGGAGCTATAGTGGTTCCACTAAACTTGGGTACATCCACTATTCTACCACCCTAGGTAGGAATCCACTGCAGGATGAGTTGATCAGGTGTCCTGGGCACCAATGAGCCTTTGATAAGGTGCTTAAAAACCAAAATAGATTTTTTGATCAGGTGTCTTGCCACCAATGAGCTTTTGATAAGGTGCTCAAAAACCACACACAAACTTTTGAAAGGAGTTTGAAAAACCCTTTACAGATATGGGTATGAGAGAGTTATGGAAGTCTTCTCTTTCTCAAAGCAGCTGAGAAGACTATGTGGATATTGATGTTGTCAAAGCTCCCCCTGAGTTTTTGAGATGTTCATGAAATGAAGCTTTGCTGTAGGGTGATAGGCCTTCAGGAATTGATCTCCAGCAAATGATGATTTCAGCAACAGCTGAAATGTTAGGTGTCTGGAGTCTTGAATGATGATGGCCTTGAACACTTGAATCAAGAGAGATTCAAAAATCTTGTCTTTTATTCCGTTTGTTCTGAATAGAAATGATCCTCTGTCCAGAATAGCCGTTAGTCTGTCATTAATTGACTTCCTTAATTGCAATTGACTTCTGGGGGAAAGTTCAAAGAAACATTCCTTGATAATCCCTTGAAACTTGGTCAAGAATAAATGAAAACGGCTACAAGATATTCTGAATTAATTGCTGACAATAACTCCTTAACTGTTCTGAATTTGAATCTTGAAAATCATTTAACTCCTCAGAAAAATGTCGGACTGAGCTCTACTATCGTCGAATTGAGCTCTGCGATTTGGACTTAGACAGTAACAGAGATCATCGATCTAAGCTCAACTATCGTCAAACTGAGCTCAGAGATAGAGAATCAATACTGGAGTCAAGATCGTCGAATTGAGCTCGAAGATCGTCGAATGGAGTTCGACGATTTGTTGAAGTTGAGCTCAGCGATCGTCGAAAGGAGTTCGACGATCCGTCGAAGTGAGCTAGACGATCGTCGATTGGAGTTCGACGATTCGTCGTACTGAGCTCGACGAAATGACTTAGTCTCCAAACAGAAAAACCTTGGTCTTGAGGGCAGCTTCCAAACCTAACTACTAACCCTTAGACTCAATTCTAATTGACCTTTAGATCTATACAATGAGGTCAAAAACAGGTTTCCTAAAGACATAGTGATCCTGACCCAAATTAGTAATAGGGTGTTCCAACACATCTCCACCAGATTCAGCTCTACCTCTTATATCTCCACCACACTCACCAATACAGGAAATCTTTCCATATGCAATTCCCTCTGTCATCCCTCCAACATCTATTCCTCAGGGCTTCACTATATGTTCCACTTGTACAACCATATCAGCTCCCTCTTCTTCTAATCAAATTCCAACCTCTGCATCCGCTCAACATCCTCCTGAGAATATGTATTTGTTGTTGGGTATATTGATCCTAATGTCCTAGATTTGTAAGCAGTCAAACTGGTCAATGACATACACACATAATGTATTTGATGTATGCTTAAGTTCATGCATGTAGGTAGTCCATGATTGGACAGGTGAACAAATAGAGTAAGCTAGAAGATTAAGAATTCGTTGAACTAAGCTCACCGTTCGTAGAGCTGAGCTCATCATTCGCCGAGCTTAACATAAAAGTGTGGTATTCAAAGTTAATCGAGTTCAACTCTCCATTCGTCAAGCTGAGCTCACCATTCGTCGAGCTGAACTCACGTTAGTCATGCAAAGTTCAGAACTTGGGATTCAAAATTCGTCGAGCTCAGCACACCATTTATCGTGCTGAGCTCACCATTCGTCAAGCAAATTTCAGAAATTGGGATTCAGAATTCATCAAGCTCAGCCCACATATTGTCGATCTCAGCTAAATATTCGTCAAACTAAATACATATAAATTGACTAAGGCAAAACCGCTGAGACAGCAAAGACAGCTGAGAAGTATATCTCAACATAACCGCTGAGGCAAAGCAAGCTAGAACTTTCTAAGTCCAGAAGCATTAAGTGAAGTAGGTTCTCACAACACTTTTAATAAAGAATGATGCGCTTAGACAGTTGAGTGAAAATCCCCTGAGAAAAAAGATAGTCTCAGCTATAAAGCAGAAACTGCTGAGACCGCTGATAAGAAACTATTGAGATAGAAGATATTCTCTACTGTGGAGAAGAAACTGCTGAGGCCGCTAAGAAGAAACCACTGAGACAAGAGATAGTCTCAGCTATGAAGAAGAAACCGCTGAGTGGTTGAGAAGGAAGCACTAAGACAAAGCCAGCAGTATTTCGCTAAGTCCACAAGTGTTGAGAGAGACAGGATTCACTCAACGCTTCTAATGAACAACCAAGACAGATAGCGTTGAGTGACTTAAACATCACTCAACGCTTATTGAAGATATGGAAATTTGTCTAAGTTTAGAAGATGTTGACCACTGCTAACCTCATCAAAAGGAAACAAGTCAAAGTACTTCATGCCGTAGCAGGAAAGGTACAACAGCACAGGATAACCATAGCTGACATCACCAGAAGTCAACAAAGTCAAAATAATTCAAACTATTACGGGAAAGCTGTAGTAGAGCCGAAAGCTTTTTTGTCCTTTTCCGAGGGAGGTGGCGCTCACCATCCTTGGCTGGGCCCACACTAAAATTATGCCGTTGATTCTATTCAAGATATATAAAAGGAAGAATGAAAAGGGGATTAGGGTTACATATAATAAACGGTGAACACACGAAGAACATATGAAAATTAGAGGCAGTTGGACTTCATCTTCTCCGACAAGATTGAAAGTAAGTACAGTAGAGCTAGCCAGAAAGCAAGAAAAGTTAGTTGAAGCTATTGCAAGTTTAACAAGAGTGTTCTCTAGAACAAGGCAGCTGATTTTTCTGATCAGCAAGAAGATAGTTGTGTGAAGGGAAGTCAGCATTCAACAGCAGAAAGATTTTAACCTGTATAGCAAAGAAGTAGTGGTTGTAGAAGAAGACTCATTCCTTCAACAGAAGGAGGGTTGGACTGATATCTATTCAGTCCAGCAAGATAGACTCAGAGATTTATCCTTGAGTCAGTGTTTCATTTTTCTTAACTTGTTTTAATTCCTGTAGGATTCAATTTATTTGAATATGAGCTGTAGGGCCCTTTGGCCTGAGTGTAGGTGACTAATTAGTCGCTGAGGTAGGTGCCCTAATAGGGTATAAAGATAGGATCCAAGTGTGGATCTGAGAGTAGGGCTGTCCTCCTAGCCTGAGTAGTAGGCTTAGAAATAAGGCTGAGGTAGGTGACCGTTGAGTCACTGAGCTGTAGGTGACAAGTGTGTCACTGAGTTGTAGGCGTTGGAGGAGGCTGAGCTGTAGGTGCCTGGAAGTGCACTGAGGAAGGTACCTGGAAGGGTACTGAGTTATAGTAGTGCAGCAGTACTTTGAGAGTAGTGCTTTGTGCCTGAAGTTGTCGGACTAAAAAACCTAAGCTGTACTCCTTAGAGATAAGGCTGATGTCGGTGGTTAGTGGACCACTGAGCTCTAGGAGCACTACAAGGCTCTGAGGTAGGTACCATTGTGGTTCTAAGGTAGTGTTATGAAGAGAATCTGAATGTAAGGCTGAGGGCCTGAGCTGTAAGCTCTGAGGAGCATATTGGTGAAGTTTGTGCCTAGTCCAACAAGATAGTTGGGTAGATGGTGGAAAAGTGGATGTAACTAAATGGGAAACCACTATAAATAAATATGTGCTTGGTTGTGTTGTTTGCTTTTCTTTTATATTGTAGGTGTTAAGGACAAGCTATAGATCACCTAGAAAGAAATCAGCAAAAAGACTTCAAAATTTCAAAGACCTATTCACCCACCCTCACCTATAGGTGATTAGCTAACCATAAGTAATTAACTTTCAAGTGGTATTAGAGGGAGGTTATTCAAAAAGAATCTAACAACCTGTGTATACCTCCAATGTTAGCTATAAGATATAAGAATGGGGTCTGGTAAAAACTACAAGAAACTGGGAGCCATGAAATTACCAATTTGCAGAAAGGAAGGCATTGGCCTCTATAAGGAAAGTGTCAGACTATTCATGGAAGCTGCTGACCCTAGGATTTACATCACAGTTAAAGAAGGACCCTTCATCTATATGAAGATCTAAGTTCTGGATGCTGACATCCAGACACCTAAATCCTATGATGAAATGAACAAAGATGATCTCATACTTGCCTCCATGGACAAGAGATCTCAAAACAACATTATTAGTGCAATAGATGATTTAACTTTCTAGAATCTAGTGCATTGTAAGACCTCCAAGGAGATGTGGGACACTCTAGTTATGTTCATGTAGGGCTCAGAGGAGGTGAGGGATGACAAGAAATCTATGCTTAACCAGGAGTATGAGGCATTCAGACAAGGAAAGTCTGAGGGCATTGCTAAGAGCTTTGAGAGGTTTTTCAGAATTATGAACAAACTGAAAATATATGGAAGGGTTTTCAGCACCTATGATATGAGGACAAATTTCTCAGGTCCCTCTCAAAGGATTGGGACAAAGATTTGTGCCATTAGGGAAATGGGAAAGTTCGTTGACACTCCTCCTCCAACTCTGTTTGGAAATCTATTGTCATATGAGATGCAGCTTGATGTTAGAAAGGAAGAATATAGGAGTAGTAAGTCACAGGATAAGGAGAATTTTGTGTCCATTAAAGCTGAAACCTCATCTAGGAGTAGAAGAAAGAACTCTCCACTCAGGAAAATTGTGGAGTTAGATTCTGAGAGCTCAAAGACCAGCACTTCAGACAACCATACATCTGATGAGGACCTTGCTGCCTTCTCCATGAATTTTTAGAAATTCATGAAGAAGGGGCATTGGAAGAACAGAAGGCCTTTCTCTTCCTTGCAGCATAGAAGGAAATCCTCTAAGGAGGACATGTATGCTCCTAACTCTAGCAAACAAACTTCCTCTAATGTTATTTACTTTTGATGCAACAAACCTGGGCATATAGTTGCTGACTGCCTAGTGAAGTGGAAAGAAGGAGTGAAGAATCACCATAATGGGAAGAAGAAAGAGAAGTCCCTTGTGGTCAAGAAGGAAAACACCAGGTCTGACTCTTCCTCTGGGCCAGACAATGAAGAAGAAGAAGCCTACATTGGGCTAATGGCTGTTGCTGAAGGAGAACCTGAAGAATACCTTGCTACTAGGATAGGGGTCAGGGCCCCTTTGTCACATTCAGATAGTGACTCAGAGGTGGATAAAGTTGAAGAATAAGATGGTCAATGTCATGGATTGATGGCAATAAATGATGAAGAGAGCAGCCATGATCATCCTTGATAAGCTTAGGTAAATTCTAAATCTCTGCATTTTATTTCATGTCATGAGGTTAACTCAGATTCTGAAGCTCAATCATCACGAGATGAAGAGGATTCATATTCTAAGGATGATATCAATTCTATAATTGACAAGTGTGAAGAAATTCTTGAAGCATTCAAGGGGTGCAAGCTCCTTGCCAAGAGACAGACAAAATAACTTTTCATTCTTAAATGCTAATGTGAAGGCCAAGAAAAGGATCTCACTGATATGGCTACACAATCAACCCAGCTCAAGGAAATCATTGACAGGTAGTCTGTGGTAAGAATCTCAAATGAGAAATTTATCGAGAAACTTGAAAATGATCTCCTAAATGAGAAATCACTGCTGACCAAATTTTCTAAGCCAAACATTGTGCTTCCCTTAATTGACACGCACCTTACCCAAGTGGGTAAAAAGGGTTAGGATTTGAGGGACCTGCTAGACCACCCAATCCAAAATGTAGGGGAAAGGGGAAGACACTGATGACTACTTTTAGTCATCGTTTTTGGTATAGTTTACTTTAAGAAATTCCTAAGTTTATTGGTATTTTTGCTTACTTTATTCTTGTTATGTTTATTTTCATATCTTATTTGTTTAGTTATGAATATAATTTTTTTTATGTTAAGTTATGTTTATGTTATGTTCAATTTTATTTTTATTTTATGTTATGTTAGGTTATGTTATAATAATTAATGTTTTGATATAAAATATGTGTCTAATTTGTTATGTTTTATTTTGTTTTGCAACCCATACCCGAGCCTTCTTCATTGGTGCAGCCCTCAAGTAATAGTGCATCCTACATGGAGTAGCCCGGCCCCTCTTTCATTGATCCAAACCGAGTCCATGCCTCTCCTTGGTGCAGCCCGGCCTCCCATATACTTCAATAATGCAGCCCACTTCAAAGATGCAAGCAGCCCGAGCTCCTCTTCAAGCCCAAAACCGTGAGCCACCTTTGCATGGCTTCCCCATTTAATGCATGGTCGGCCCCCCTCCCTCCTTATCATCAATTTATTTTCATTCATGCACTTCCCCCACCATACATGGCCGGCCACCTCTCTCTCTCTTATTTATTTCTCATTCATCTCCCCCTCTTCATTTTATATTCTCTATTTTATTTCCTTAAAAATAAAATACACTGAACCTCCTTTCTCTCTCCACCTCATTAAATATCATGCATGCATTCTCTCCACTTCATTTAATTCATGCATGCACCCTCTCCCCTTTACATGGCCGGCCACCCCCCTGCCCCCTCTTCTTCATTTCATTCTATAATATTCTCCCTCTCCTATAAAAGGAACCCAGGTCTCATGCATTGGAAGGTTGGATTGGAGAGAGAGCAAGTGAGGGAGCTGGTTCAAGTGCAAGTTTTCTTTCTTTCTTTGTTGTTAAGTAGATTTCTTTTTCATTATTGTATTAGTCCTTTTATTAGTAGAATCTTGTCTTATTTTTATTATTGTGTACTTCATTTTTATTAATCAATGAATATGAATTTTCTTCATCTTATTGTGTTCTCTTTCTCAACTATGCGTAGCTAATTTTCTTTAGTGTTCGATCATGAGGATCCATGAAATGAGATGTGGATTTCCTTTATCTTTTTAGTTTTATTTTTGTCTAAATTATTCTCGATCCTTCTTTGATTTTTATCGAGTCGACTCCGTATTTCCGGTATACGGTAGTAGGCATTTGATCTCATTTCATAGAAGTCGAGAGACTCATTGATTTGCAAGATCACACAAAGAAGGAAGGAGTTGCACGCAACCCTAGAGATAGGATGACGTAAATCTTCCGGATTGGAGTCAAATCCAATAGTGCGGGTCACCTCGATAATGCGGCTTTAGGACTTTTTGAATTGAAAGAGATTTCGGTCAAAACGTCTATAAGTCAGGGGATTTAATGCTCTAGCGAGATTATTTCCTAATATCGGATCCGTCACGGTCGAGTTTGATTTGCAAGTTTAAAACTAAACCTTTTATCTCCCTCATCTCGTTTCATGGTGAATCTTCGATCGAATGCTCACTTTTTATTATAAGTTTTTCGTCTAAAAATTATCTTTAGTTTTTTTTCGAAGAAAAATTCTCAAAACCCACTTTCTTTCGATAGGATAATAGTTCAAGCGTGAGTAAGAGTAGTTGACAACCCCGTGTTTAAATACGACCATGATACTACAATTCGACAAGTACACTTGCCTGTTCGGGTTTTAGCCCACCATGTTTTTGGCGCCGTTGCCGTGGAGGATTTTTTTCGTCAATATTAAGAAAGCTCTTATGCTATTACTTCTGCAAAAATGAAAAAAAATATATTATTCCCTTTCTCTCTATTTTCTTCCTCCAATTTCTATTTTCGTTCTTTTCTATTTTTTCATTCTTTTTCTTAGTGCATGACCCGCACGAATCTGTCGCTACTTGTTGACTTGGACACCGAAATCAAACGCTCCTTTCGGAGAAACTTGTGATTCAGTGGTTCCACTTCTCAAACAGCGGTTGAGGATTCCGACGGTGATTGTAACTTCAACTCCGAAATGGGAGACCCTAACCCAGCATTTTCCTAGCAAAGGACGATGTCCGATTATGCTCGGCCCAACCTGGAGGGTACAGAAACAAGTATTGTTCAACCTGCAATTGCAAACAATAATTTTGAGCTTAAGCCTAACATCATACAAATGGTGCAGCAATATGTACAATTCGACGGATTACAATATGAAGATCCGAACTTGCATATTGCTAGTTTTCTCAAAATCTGTGACACATTCAAAATAAATGGTGTCTCAGAGGATGCTATTAGGCTAAGACTCTTCCCCTTCTCTTTAAGGACAAAAGCAAAGCAGTGGTTGTGTTCTCCTCCAAGAGGATAATTCACTACTTGGAACATTTTAGTTGATAAATTTCTTGTTAGATTCCCCCCCCCCCCCCCTCCGCCAAAACTGCTAAATTAAGAAACGATATAACTTCATATTATGAAATTGCTTCTGAGACCCTCTATGATACATGGGAGAGGTTCAAAGAGCTTTTGAGACGCTGCCCCCATCATGCTCTGCCTGTATGGTTACAGGTCCAGACATTTTACAGTGGGCTAAATCAAGAGACTAAGCAAATAATAGATGCCGCTATTACAACCCGCATTTTCTCCGAATTCAAGAAGTATTAGCGTAAGAGAAAAACACGCGTCGTGATGCCACGTCGACCAGGGGATAACTGTCGACGCTCAGGCGGACACCATCTAACTAGAGTATGAAAATTCATAAGTTTAATGATTTGAAAATTAGTTATATTTTTAAAGGTCGTATCCCTCGGCTCGGTGGATCACCTAGTCCACAGTTTAAAAACTATACTTATACGCAACGGAAAATACTTTATTTATTTTTGACATCCTATGAGAGTGCATAAGTGACCCCCGAGGTCAACTTATACTATGCAAGACTGTAGATTTATAGTATATTATAGTAGGAAAATGATCTTTTTACGTTACTAGGAAAGTAGTGTATGAGTTTTATAAAACATGCTGATCATAAGATATACTTATAGTAGTGTTTTTAGGTTTAAAAATAACTAGCAACCTAGCATAAAACTTCCCAAGAGCAAGTAGACTATCTCCAGAAAAGAGTAGCAGTAAAAGAAACATATCTAGTATCATAAGGTAAAACTACTAGTGCACGCCAAGAAACAGACACGAACCCACTGACAAGTATGTATGTCTGTAAGAAAATAGGAAAACTACATCACAACAGCAAGATAATAATCCCTACAACTCAAGGGATCACCAGCAACACCACAACAAAACTAGCCGTCTACTCGACTACTAGTCAGAACCTGAGGCATTCAGAAAAGAAAAGAATATCTCAGCAAGGAAATCAAGAAAATCTGAATTAGGGCATTAAATTACAATGGAACAAAGAGGGTAAGTAAACATGACAGTGAAAACAAACACTGCCCAAAGAAGCAAAAGTACACGAAGTACCAAGCAACAACACCGAGCCCTACTCAATTCCTGCAGAGGCTACAAGGCAAAAGACAAGAAAAACTTGCCACTATATGTTGTATTTAACCAGGAATAAACACCTAACAATCCTAATTTGTGAGTTAATGGCAGTAGTATACAAAATGGACCTGAGTTGGTGACCAAAAACAGTCCCCCAAGCCAAACAGTTCCAAAAGAAAATTCACTGTGTCAGCACAAAATCACCACAAACCCAGCCCGTACCTGGGATAAAAGGGGTGACGGCCACAGCAATACCCAGCCCGTACCTAGGAAGAAAAAATGGCTGCCACGACTCGCACACAAAACATCTCGCTCCTTTAGAGCGTCAAAATACCACTACCTGCCATAACCCACGATTCGGCCCTCAAAACAAAGGGAGAACGAAAGGCCGACAAGACATCCCCACCTAGGATGTATACACTCGGGAAGAAAAGTAACTGAAAAGAATTAATTCTCAGCCTACAGGAATCGTCGAACGCAGCTCGATGATTTTCGTCGAGTACGGGACAATCATCGAAATCATCTAAATCGTCGAACGCAGCTCGATGATTTTCGTCGAATCACCGGACACGGGAAATCGTCGAACTCTGTTCGACGATTTTCCTTTCGTCGATCACAAGTCATGGGAAAAGTCATCGAACTCCGTTCGACGATTTTCCTTAACCACAGGCCACGGGAAATCGTCGAACATCGTTTGACGATTTTCCTTAACCGCATGCAATAGGAAAAATCGTCGAATGCCATTCGACGATTTTCCTCACGTGAAACACAGGCCACGAGAGAATCGTTGAACTCCGTTCGACGATTTTTGTCGGACCAGAACTAAGGCACATCATCTAGCTCAGCTCGACAATAATTGCCAAACCCAAATCGACGATTTCCATCGAACTGACTGCATTGAGTGCACAGAAATCCTGTACCTCCAACTTTGTTTCCGTTCAAACTTCTTAGCTTAATGCAATCATATTATTCAAAATTTAAGTAGGAAAACCCATTGCTACTAGATCTAGGGCTGATAGGCTAATTTCTACCCAAACCGAGATTGACAGGGAACCATTTGAATGATTAACAGGGAACAAATTGATAAAAACAAAGAAGACTACAACACTCTAGCTGAAGGTTTGAGTTTCAGAACTTGGGAGAATGCAAACAGAAATATAAAGGGGCATTATGGTTTAAGATTCACATGCTTTTTTTGACGGGAAAACAGAGTAAAATATCAATCTCAGGAAACAGGGAAAATTATAGCAAATATGACCATGAAAAGGAGAAGAAAACTTGGCAAGGGTAGGAGCACCACTTGTCTCAAATCCATAATTTATCTTGCACAACCCTGCCTCTCTCTCTCTCTCGGCTCCAGCCGCAATAGTACCTAAACAGGATCTAAGGTTTTAATGGCGGAAAAGGATCAAACTAAAAAATTCCGAGTCCCCTAGAAAACCATGAAAATTGAATCTCTTACCGTAGGAATGAAGGTCTAAGCGAGAGCACTCCAAATCCGCTTTCGGAATCAATTTCCATCCACTAACACTCCCAGAATCGGCGTCTGAAGGGTAGCAGGGTTGGCAGTTTTCTTCCTCTCGAACAAGAAGCGGTTATACTCTCACGGGAAGGAGACAATGAATAGTCTCAATTTTGTCTAAGGCTTTATATGAATGCATGGACGCGTCTAATCAGCCCTACCGCCACTTGATTCAATTCGAGTTTCATTAATTAATTTTTTTATTATCAACACATCAAAACGTCGCGAAAACCGAGCACCTCGGAATATGACAAAATTCGCACCGTAGCTAAACACCCACGCTACGAACGCAATGGCGAAGTCGAAATCAAATTTCGACGATCAAAACTCGTGTTATCACTACCTGAAGCCAAAACACAAGCATCCCCCGAGAGGCCTCACCGGTCACAAAATAGACCCGGCTTGATAGGGGATCTTGCCAACAAGGCTACCAATAACCACACAAGGAACCAAAAGAGCTAAGACCACGCTCTAACAAACGGCGCCTGCCGTAAACACGTCAACGTAACGCCAAATGAAAATTAAATAATCGCAGAAAATCGGGGGCGTTACAGTCACTCCCCATAAAAGAAAGTTGCGTCCCGAAACTTTACGTACACAACTTCTACTATTGAAGGAAAGTAACAAAACAAGAGCTACTAGAAGGAAAACATACCAATCAAATCAAGGGAACAGATGAGGGTGAGCCTCCCTCATAGCCGACTCTAGCTCCCAAGTTGCGCTTTCCAAATCCTGATTCTTCCATAGAACTTTCAGCATAGGGATAGACTTTGTCCGCATCACCCGATCTTGAGTATCTAAGATGCGGACCGGCACCTCAACATATGAATGATTATGCTCCAACTGGGGCACAACATCCAAGACTTGCCCACTGCTTCGTACACACTTCCGTAATTGGCTTACATGAAACACATTATGAATACCTGGGAAATTTGCTGGCAAATCCAATCTATATGCTGACACGCCAATCTGCTCAACAATCTTAAATGGGCCCACATACCTCGGGTCTAATTTTCGGTTCTTACCGAACCTCTTCACACCAACCATTGGGGAAACCTTAAGAAATACAAGGTCCCATACAGAAAATTCCAAGTCAGACCTACGTCGGTTAGCGTTCTTCTCATATCTCTCCTGAGATATACGAAGCTTTTCCCGAATAAGCTTCATAGCAGTTTCTATCTCCTCGAGCGCATCCGGACCCAACACAGGCCTCTCACCAACCTTGGTCCAAAACAAGGGAGTTCTGCAGCGCCTCCCATACAAAGCCTCAAACAGAGCCATTTTCATGCTCTCCTAGTAACTTTTATTGTATGCAAATTCCATAAGCCGCAAATGCTCATCCCACGCTCCACCATGGTCCAAGATGTAGCACCTGATCATATCCTCAACTATCTGGTTCACTCGCTCAGTCTGACCATTGGTCTACGGGTGGTAAGCAGTAGAATACCTCAAATCTGTACCCAAACCCTCTTGCAGAATCCTCCAGAAGTGAGATGTAAAACGGAAGTCCCGATCCGAAATGATGCTAACTGGTACCACATGCAATCTGATTACCCAATTCAAATACAGCTCTGCTATCTTTTTCATCGGATAGTCAATCTTGTACAACACAAATTGAGCACACTTCGTCAGTATGTCCACTATAACCCAAACAAAATCAAATCTTCTAGGAGATCTCGGCAAGCCCGTAATGAAGTCCATAGAAATACTTTCCCACTTCCAAGTAGGGATCTCCAACGGAGTCAACTTGTCACCAGGCCTTCCATGATCGGCCTTCACACGCTTGCAATTGTGGCACTCAGCAACAAATCGGGCTATATATCCCTTCATCCCATACCACCAGGTAATCTGCTTCAATTCGTGATGCATCTTTGTAGATCCTGGATGGTAGGCAACACTGGATCTATGGGCCTCTCTGCAAATCATACCCCTGATGTCTCCAACAACAGGAATGCAAAACCTGCCGTGGTACTTCAAAGTACCAGCATCATCGATAGAAAAATCCGCCAACTCCCCTCTCTCAGTCCTGAGGTAAAAGTGTAGAAGATCCCGATCATCCTTCTGGTGTAACTTGATAAGTGCAATCCAAGACGGCTCTGCCACTGCCAAACTGCTCTGCATGTCACAGCATCCCAAAGAAATGTCCATCAGGAGGAACTCTTCCACTAAACAATTGGCAGTGAGATTAAAGATCTTCCCCATCTTCCGGCTCAGGGCATCGGCCACCATATTGGCCTTGCCCGGATGATACTATATATCCACATCATAATCAGACACATACTCTAACCAACGCTGCTGGCACGAATTCAGCTCCTTCTGGGTGAAGACGTACTTTAGACTTTTATGATCAGTGTAGATCTTGCATTGAGCACCATAAAGTAAATGTCTCCACAGCTTCAGGGCAAAGATAACTGCTACGAACTCAAGATCATACGTAGGGTAGTTCCTCTCATGAGTCTTCAATTGTCTCAACCCATACGCAATCACCTTCCCTTCTTGCATCAACACACCTCCGAGCCCAACATGCGAGGCATCCACATATACATCATAGTCCTTGCCCTCCGTAGGCAGTGTCAAAATAGGAGCAGAACACAACCTGCTCTTCAGCTCCAGAAAAGCCTCCTCGCATTTCTTGCTCCAAATGAATGCCACATTCTTCTGCGTCAGCTTAGTCAAGGGCGCTGCCAGTGTAGAAAAGCCCTCCATGAATCTTCTATAATTGCCGGCCAACCCCAAGAAGCACCTAATCTCCTTGGGTGTGCTCGGCCTATGTCAATCCATCACTGCAGAAATCTTTTTCGGGTCAACCGAAATGTCATCTTTGTTGACCACATGACCTAGGAAGGAAACCTGGGAAACCAGAATTCACATTTACTCAGTTTGGCGAATAACTGATGGTCTCTCAAAGCAGATAAAACCAATCGCAGATGCTGCTCATGCTCCTCCGCACTGCGAGAGTAGATCAACACAATCATCAATGAATACCACCACGAACTTGTCTAGAAAATCCTTGAACACCCGGTTCATCATCTCCATGAATGCTGATGGTGCATTGGTCAAACCAAATGACATAACTAGGAATTCGAAATGCCCATGCCTCGACCTGAAAGCAGTCCGTGGAATGTCCGACTCACGGATCCTAAGCTGATGATAGCCTGAACGAAGATCGATCTTGGAAAACACTGTGCTACCACGCAACTGATCAAATAAATCATCAATCCTCGGCAGAGGGTACCTGTTCTTAATGGTAACTTTGTTCAGCTCCCTATAATCGATGCACAGCCTCATCGACCCATCCTTCTTCTTTACAAATAGAACATGAGCACCCCAAGGCGACGAACTCGGTCTGATAAAGCCTTTTGCCAACAATTCATCCAACTGGACTCACAACTCCTCTAACTCACGAGGGGCCATCCGGTAAGGCACCTTAGCAATAGGACGCGTACCCGATTCCAAATCAATCACAAACTCAATATCCCGCTCGGGGGGAAGACCAGGAATGTTATCAGGAAAAACATCAGAGAAACCACGAACCACAAGAATCTCCTCAAAGCGCGGCACACTGACAGCAGTCCCAACCATCGAGACTAAACAAGCAAAACAAACTGAATGAAACAGCTTCTGAGCACATACCGCAGAAATGATAGGAGAATCCTGGCACGGATCAGCATACACACTTCCCGGCTGACTGTTGTCCTTGGTGAAGTCCAAGCTCTTCCCTTTGCACTGAATAACCGCATCATACTTAGACAACCAGTCCATGCCCAGAATTACATCGAAGTCCTCTAGATCAATCATCTTCAAGTCTGCCTTCGCAAGAAAGTCGCCCAACAAAACAGGGCAATCCAAAATGCCCAAATCTGATAACACAGATTCACCTGAACGGAACTTGATGCGAAAGGTATCACGAACTTGATCTAGAATCAACCGATACTGCTCTACAAAAGCTCTAGCCACAAACGAGTGGGTAGCACCGGAGTCGAACAGAACACGCGACCAGCGGTTCTTCACCTTATATTTCCTTATAGGAGTATATATAAGCAACTAAGGAACTACCAAAACAAAACTATAACCATTCTAGTAAATAAAACTTTCAGGCTAGGTAAACGACTAACTTGAGATGACCTGAGTCGAAGCTTGATCCTCCTCAGAAGAGATCACGTTCAGCTTCCCTATACCCTTGTCCACACGCTGATGTGGAGGTAAAGCCTGAAGTGGAACTGCCTGAAGAATAGGCTGGACCTGAGGACACCTGGTATTGATATGGCCCTTCTGGACACACTGAAAGTAGACCTTATCCTTGGACCAGCACTAGACAGCATCATGCCCGGGTCGCTTGCAAACAACACAGGAAACATCCTTCCTAGGAGCACCTTGAATGACAAGAACTTGCTCCTTCCTTTGACCTCCCGCCTTCTTGAAACACCTCTCAATAGGGTGGCCTGACTGGCCACAGAGGCTACAAACTACCCTGCTCTTCTTTCCTAAAGCAGCATCAAGTACCTGGGGGTTCTTCTCTTCAGTAAACTTCCTCTTGTCCTTCCTCATTTGCTGGCCTCTGTTCTTTGCGGCCTTAATTGTCTCCACTTTCAGAGCAGCCTCCACAACCCCTGAATAAGTCACTGATCCATAAGCACTGGCTAACTGCTAAACCTCACTCCTCAAGCCACCAAGGAACCACTTGACTCGATCTTCTTCAACACTCACCAACACAGGGGCAAACCGGCTCAACTTGCTGAACTCTATCTCATACTCACTAACAGTGAGTTGCCTCTGCTTCAGGTGAAGGAAGTCGTTCATAAGTCGGTCATGCTCGACCGAAGGCAAGAACTTCCTCAACACATCTCCTTGAACAATCCCAAAGAGCAACCGGCCACAAAGGTCTCCTTTTCTCTAAGCCACCAGCTCTTAGCCAAACCCTTTAGCTGATAGGCAGCTATCATCACTCTCTGATCATCTGCAACACCGCAGTACGAGAACATCTCATCCATGGAGATCAGCCAATCATATATGACCATGAAATCTGCCTTCCCATCATATGTAGGAAGGCTATGTCTCTGAAACTGAGAAATGAAGGCCATCTCTGCTGGCACCACCACTGGAGGTCTTATGGCAGCAGGAGGGGGAGGGGCAGCTGACCCCCCTGCAGGGTCTTGCACTCCCTAAGTCTGTCATGCCACAACTGCCGCCAGAGACTGGTTCTGGACCTGCATCTCCACCAACTGCCTGGTCAAGGAATCATTCCTCAACCGCAAGATCTCGATCACCGCATCACTCTACGTTCCAGAAGTCTCACCCTCAGACAGGATAGTCGACTTGGTCGAAGGACGTCTCGCCATCCTAAAACCATATCAACATTAGTCAAATCCTAGTACAATAGTTGGAACTAACTACAAGTACAGACAATACATACATAAATATGATCTTAAAACTGCTAAACTTGCTCTTGGAGTTTATTTGAACAAAAAATGATGTTATGCCTAACCTAGGATGGTTAACCACAATCATCTAACTCCTGTGCCTACATCGGGAATGCATGAATTTATATTCTTTTTCTGATTTAAAATCATGTGTGTACATATATCATCCTGCAAATCTTTAGCTTGGCACGTTGTGCTTATGCAATGTTATGCTATGCATGATTGTGCTATGAATTCTAAAAAGGCCCTAATGCATGTCATGAGCGGCATACGCATGAAAATGTTATGCATCCCATACTACAAAACATTCTCATGCAATGAAAAAGAAATGTGCTAGTCGCATTCATGTGGTGAGGTTATGCATCCCATACTACATAACCCTCACATGTTGCCCTTATGGTGGATCCATATACAGACACATATTATGCATCCCATACTACATAATATGCCCCGTATACTTCATGTTATTCTATGAGTGTAGTGTTCGTACTTCATCCAAGACGTGTTGATGACATATCGGTGTGTGTATGATACGATGCTAAACACCTAATACCTACAAGGAAAGGTTGCCCGACAAGTTTTCAAGCAACGTCCCTCTGATACCAACTGTCACAACCCGCATATTCTCCGAATTCAAGAAGTATCAGAGTAAGAGAAAAACACGCGTCGTGATGTCATGTCGAACAGGGGATAACTGTCGACGCTCAGTCGGACACCATCTAACTAGAGTATGAAAATTCATAAGTTTAATGATTTGAAAATCAGTTATATTTTTAAAGGTCGTATCCCTTGGCTCGGTGGATCACCTAGTCCACAGTTTAAAAACTATACTTATACGCAGCGGAAAATACTTTATTTATTTTTGACATCCTATGAGAGTGCATAAGTGACCCCCGAGGTTAACTTATACTATGCAAGACTCTAGATATATAGTATATTATAAGTAGGAAAACGATCTTTTTACGTTACTAGGAAAGTAGTGTATGAGTTTTATAAAATATACTGATCATGAGATATACTTATAGTAGTGTTTTTAGGTTTAAAAATAACTAGCAACCTAGCATAAAACTCCCCAAGAGCAAGTAGACTATCTCCAGAAAAGGGTAGCAGTAAAAGAAACATATCTAGTATCATAAGGTAAAACTACTTGTGGGCGCCAACAAACTGACACGAACCCACTGACAAGTATGTATGTCTGCAAGAAAATAGGAAAACTACCTCACAAAAGCAAGAGAAAAGTCCCTACAACTCAAGGGATCACCAGCAACACCACAGCAAAACTAGCCGTCTACTCGGCTATTAGTCAGAACCTGAGGCATTCAGAAAAGAAAAGAATACCTCAGCAAGTAAATCAAGAAAATCTGAATGAGGGCATTAAATTACAACGGGTCAAAGAGGGTAAGTAAACATGACAGTGAAAACAAACACTGCCCAAAGAAGCAAAAGTACACCAAGTACCAAGCAAAAACACCGAGCCCTGTTCAAATCATGCAGAGGCTACACGGCAAAAGACAAGAAACAATTGCAACTATATGTTGCATTTAACCAGGAAGAAACACCTAACAATCCTAATTTGTGAGTTAATTGCAGTAGTAAACAAAATGGACCTGAGTTGGTGACCAAAAACAATCCCCCAAGCCAAACAGTTCCAAAAGATAATTCACTGTGTCAGCACAAAATCACGACAAACCCAGTCCGTACCTGGGATAAAAGGGGTGACGGCCACAGCAATACCCAGCCCGTACCTGGGAAGAAAAAATGGCGGCCACGGCTAGCACACAAAACATACCGCTCCTTTAGATCGTCAAAATACCACTACCTGCCATAACCCATGATTCAGCCCTCAAAACAAAGCGAGAACGAAAGGCCGACAAGACATCCCCACCTAGGAGGTATACACTCGGGAAGAAAAGTAACTGAAAAGAATTAAATCTCAGCCTACAGGAATCATCGAATGCAGCTCGACGATTTTCGTCGAGCGCGGGACAATCGTCTAACTCAGGAAAATCGTCGAACGCAGCTCGACGATTTTTGTCGAATCACAGGACACGGGAAATCATCGAACTCCGTTCGACGATTTGACTTTCGTTGATCACGGGTCATGGGAAAAGTCATCGAACGCCGTTCGACGATTTTCCTTAACCGCAGGCCATAGGAAATCATCGAACTCCGTTCGAGGATTTTGCGTTAAATGCAAACCACAGGAAGTCGTCTAATACAAGCCACAGGAAATATCGTCGAACGCTGTTCGATGATTTTTCTTTCGTCGAACAAAGGTCACGGGAAAAATTGTCGAACGCCATTCGACGATTTTCCTCACGCCGAATACTGGCCATGGGTGAATCGTCGAACTCCGTTCGACGGTTTTTGTCGGACCAGAACTAAGGCACATCGTCGAGCTCAGCTCGACGATAATCGTCGAACCCAGATCGACGATTTTCGTCGAACTAGCTGCATTGAGTGCACAGAAATCCTATACATCCAACTCTGTTTCCGTCCAAACTTCTTAGCCTAATGCAATCCTATTACTCGTAATTTAAGTAGGAAATCCCACTGATATTAGATCTAGGGCTGATAGGCTAATTTCTACCCAAACCGAGATTGACAGGGAACCATTTGAATGATTAACGGGGAACAAATTGATAAAAACAAAGAAGACTACAGCACTCCAGCCGAAGGTTTGATTTTCAGAACTTGGGAGAATGCAAACAGAAACATAAAGGGGCATTATGGTTTAAGATTCACATGCTTTTTTTGACGGAAAAATAGAGTAAAATATCAATCTCAGGAAACAGGGAAAATTATAGCAAATATGAGCATGAAAAAGAGAAGAACACTTGGCAAGGGTAGGAGCACCACTTGCCTCAAATCCAGAATTTATCTTGCACAGCCCTGCCTCTCTCTCTCTCGGCTCCAGCCGCAACAGTACCTAAACAGGATCTAAGGTTTTAATGGCAGAAAAGTCTCAAACTAAAAAATTCCGAGTCCCTTAGGAAAACCATGAAAATTGAATATCTTACCATAGGAATGAAGGTCTAAGCGAGAGCACTCCAAATCCTCTTTCGGAATCAAATTCCGTCCACTAACGCTCCCAGAATCGGCGTTTGAAGGGTAGCAGGGTTGGAAGTTTTCTTCCTCTCGAACAAGCAGTGGTTATACTCTCATAGGAAGGAGACAATGAATAGTCTCAATTTTGTCTAAGGCTTTATATGAATGCATGGACACGTCTAATCAGCCCTACCACCACTGGATTCAATTCGAGTTTCATTAATTAATTATTTGCATTTTTTATTATCAACACATCAAAATGAATCGAAAACCGAACCACCTCGGAATCCGACGAAATTCGCACCGTAGCTAAACACCCACACTACGAATGCAACGGTGAAGTCGAAATCAATTTTTGACGAACAAAACTCGGGTTATCACAACCCGAAGCCAAAACACAATCATCCCCCGAGAGGCCTCACCGATCACAAAACAGACCCGACTTACTAGGGGATCTTGCCAACATAGCTACCAATAACCACACAAGGAACCAAAAGAGCTAAGACCAAGCTCTAACAAACGGTGCCTGTCAGAAACGCGTCAACATAACGCCAAACGAGAATTAAATAATCGCAGAAAATCGGGGGCGTTACAACCTCTTCCGCTAGTTCTTTGGACTGCAAAACTCCGGAAACCGCTCTTGAGCTTATAGAGGACATGACGATGAACACTTTTTAGTGGAACTCACCTAGGACTCGACCAAATAAACCTGCAGGTATCTATGTGGTGGACTCGATTTCGCAACTTGCATTGCAAGTGGAAATGCTGAACAAGAAGATTTCGGAGATGACTGCTTCCTCCGCCGCTAAGGTATATGAAAATGCGAATGCTGCTGCTGCCGAGCATGTGGATTATCTGGGGAACTTACCCAGGCCTGCTCAAAATAATTCTGCCAATAATTTGACAACTTTTTCTGCTATTTCTTCTCCTCCTGGTTTTAATACTGCTTCGAACTCTTATCATCCTGGATGGCGTAACCATCCTAATTTTTCTTGGAGTACCCTGCTAATGCTGCGCGTCCACCACACGATTTCACTCCACCACAACCACCACAATATAAAAACCAAAATTTTCAAAAAAACACCATCTTTGGAGGAAATACTTTCTAAATATATAAGCTTGAACGATGCTACAATTAGATGTCTATCTGGCTCCGTGAAAAATTTAGAGGACCAGGTCAGTCAACTTGCCAAGGTCATCTCCGAGAGGCCACCCGGGGCTCTTCCCTCAAACACTGAACCTAACCCAAGGGAGTACGCAAATGCGATTTCCCTTCAGAGCGGTAAAGTTATTAACGAGCCCACCATAAGGGAAGAGCCAGAGGTGATTGTCTCTCCTATTGCTAAAAATATTATCGTTACGGAATCAAACGATAAAATTTTTGAAAAAGAAAATGACAAATCTAATTTTGCAAAAGAAAAGTCTATCTTTGAAAAAGAAGTTAACGATTTTCAAAATGATGCTCCGGCAATTATAAAGGAATTTCCGCCACCTCCTTATCCGGCTAGGCTTAGGAAGGAAAAATTAGATGATCAATATTCACGCTTTCTCGAAATGTTTAAACAAATTCATATGGATTTGCCATTTCACGAAGCCATTAGACAAATGTTGAAATACGCCAAATATCTCAAGGATTTAATAAGGAATAAAAAGAAATTGGAAAATCTTTCTCACGTAATGTTAAATGAAGAGTGCTCGGCGGTCGTTAAAAACTCTAACTTGCCTAAAAAAATAAACGATCCTGGTAGTTTTTCAATTCCTTGCGTTTTTGGTGATCTTTTTATAAAACATGCGATAGCGGATCTAGGTGCGAGCATCAACTTGATGCCTTTGTCATTATTCAAGAAGCTATGATTGGACACTCTCAGCCCTATAAGAATGAGTATCCAGTTAGCTGATAGGTTGATCAAATATCCATTAGGTATTGTTGAGGACGTGCTAGTAAAGGTCGACAAATTCATCTTCCCGGTGGATTTTGTCATTCTCGATATTGAAGAGGATGTCGAGGTCCCTCTTATCCTTGGTCGTCCCTTCCTAACAACCGCTCGAGCAATCATAAATGTGAGTGAAGGACGACTTTCTCTACGTATGGGAGATGAAGGGGTTACTTTTGATATTAATCGATCTATGAGAAATTCTTTGCAAAATGATAACTCTTGTTTTTTTTATTGATGAATTAAAAGAAGATTCCTATATTTCTCCAAATGATTTTTCGTCTTCTTTTTCTGAACTTTCTACAAATGTTTTTGAAACTACGGTTATGTCCATGCAAACAAATTTTGAAAATGAAACTGTTTTTAGACAAAAGAATCATGAAAATCTCATTTTTGAAAAAGAAAAAAATCTGAAAAATTCATATGATAAATCGCCCGACCCTGAAACGAAAGTCGATCACGATAAGAACTTGTGCCACCATTAAACTTTTAAACATGACGATCAAGTTCTTCTTTTTAATTCACGCTTACGTATTTTCTTCGGACACATTAAATCTCGATGGACTGGACCGTTTACGGTCAAGGAAGTTCATTCTGAAGGAACTGTGATGCTCTCGCACACGGATAAGGGTGATTTTAAGGTTAAAGGTCATAAACTGAAACTTTATTTTTCTAATGATTTTGTGCCTCCTGCAAAAGAGAATTTTGTGTCGAACTCTTAAATATTTATCCTGATGTGAAACTTTTATTTATTTATTTTTTGGACTTCTTCTTATTACAAGACTTCTATTATTATTTGGACAATCTTTTTATTATAAAATAAAGAACATTCTTGGGAGTCCTGCCCAAGCCTTTTCTTTTTCTGTTTTCTTTGTACTTTGCTCTTCCTCCCGGTGGCCGCTCAAGTACAAGTTCGTGATCGCCGCTCAAACATTGCTGATATCAAGATGGATCAAGTCAAGTCTTCTAATGATCAAGTGATGTAAAGCGCGAGCATGGGGGAGCGACATCCGCATTCGGCCTCATAACCCCGTGGAATTCCTGTTCTTTTTATTTAATTTACTTTTTGCATTTTTCTCTCCTTCTCAGTCTCCTTCTCTTTCTCATTTTTCTTTTTGTTTCTTTCATTGAGGACAATGAAGAATTTAAGCATGTGGGAGGGTTTAGTTGTCTTAAAATCACAGAAAATTAGTATAGTTATATTAAGCCTTTTTATTATTTTTATTTAACTATTTCAAAAATAAAAAAAAATGCTAAAATCTATTTGAAAAACAAAATCAAAAATTATTTTATATCTTTATTTTTATGTTTCTTCTACTGATATGTAGGCCCGTGCGGTTTTGTAGTTCTAGATAGATTTCTTTGAAAAGGTCTGCTAAACTTATCATTTTAACATAACTTAGTTTTACTAGTTTCTAGTTCTTAAATATAGGCATCTATTTTCTTATTTTAAGTTAGCAATTTGTAGTTGCTCTTTTTATCCGGTTAGTTACGTACGAATGGTTGCGAGGTAACATTATCTCTTTTTCATTTGTGGGGTAGTCTTTCTTGAAGTCTAGAACTTGTCCCTAGCTACTATCGAAACATGTGCGTCGTTTTTACGTACTTTATAAATGATTTAGGCCACACTTTGACTCGTTTGAGCTTTTCTTGCGCACCAAAAAATTTACCATTGCAAAACAATTTTGGGCCTTTTCCATGTTTATTTCATTTAGCTCCACCTTTATTTCATTATTTGCTCCAAAGCCAAAATGCCTTTCCTATTTTCACACAAAGACTTTGAGCTTAGAAATCATTTTTTTGTGAGGGGGTATTATCTTTGAAATGAAAAGAAAATTTTAAAGCCTACTTTTGGAGCTCTCTTTTATGAAAAAAATGTTATTATCAAAATGTTATCAAATAAAAAAAAGAGAGAGAAAAAAGAGAAATAAAAAAAGGAAAAATGAAGTTTATTTGTGGCCAATTTATTAAAGTAAAAAAATTTTATGGCCTTTTGTTTGTTTGATGTACTTATCATTTCCCTTCATGTTTTTATGTTTATTTTTGTGCTCAACCTTGGTTTAGTGTTTAAGCCCTCATGTTTATCCTTGTTTTCATTTCCTAATCATTCACCTAAGTCAAGTCTTAACGCCTATTAGAAGTCCTATTAATCTTTAGAACGTAAATTCGCGTAGTGGAGAGAGTGTGAACGAACAAGCCTATGGCCACCATCATTGATGGATTTCTTTGGAGGTTACCTTGAGATGTTTTAGGGTTAATTTTTATCTAGCAACCTAGTAGTTCGTTAATGTGCCGTTTATTTAGAACTTCTATTTTTGTTTATATTATTTTCAATAATTTTGGATGCCGTGTTTTAGGAATTTTGAAATTTGTAATTCTTCTTTATGTTTTAATGATAATTTTAGGTTTCCACTTTCGAATTTTCTATTGTGCACTTCTCGCCTCACTAGTTGTTAACATGAACATTAGGATAGTTTAATATTTCATGTTTTGTTTTTCTTAATCTATGCAACCTAAATATGCTTTTTTTATTTTATTTCTTTCCCTAGTTTTAAATTACATTTGCTTGAGGGCAAGCAAATACTGTAGCATGGGGGAATTTGATGACTACTTTTAGTCATCGTTTTTGATATAGTTTAGTTTAAGAAATTCCTAAGTTTATTGGTATTTTTGCTTACTTTATTCTTGTTATGTTTATTTTCATATCTTATTTGTTTTGTTATGAATATAATTTTTTTTATGTTATGTTATGTTTATGTTATGTTCAATTTTATTTTTATTTTATGTTATGTTAGGTTATGTTATAATAATAAATGTTTTGATATAAAATATGTGTCTAATTTGTTATGTTTTATTTTGTTTTGCATCCCATACCCGAGCCTTCTTCATTGGTGCAGTCCTCAAGTCATGGTGTAGCCTACATGGAGCAGCCCGACCCCTCCTTCATTGATCCAAACCGAGCCCACGCCTCTCCTTGGTGCAACCCGGCCTCCCATCTACTTCAATAATGCCTCCCACTTCAAAGATGCATGCAGCCCGAGCTCCTCTTCAAGCCCAAAACCGTGAGCCACCTTTGTATGGCTTCCCCATTTAATGCATGGTCGGCCCCCCTCCCTCCTTATCATCAATTTATTTTCATTCATGCACTTCCCCCAACATACATGGCCGGGCACCTCTCTCTCTCTCTCTCTTATTTTTTTCTCATTCATCTCCCCCTCTTCATTTTATATTCTCTATTTTATTTCCTTAAAAATAAAATACAATGAACCTCCTTTCTCTCTCCACCTCATTAAATATCATGCATGCATTCTCCCCACTTCATTTAATTCATGCATGCACTCTCTCCCCTTTACATGGTCAGCGACCCCCCTTGCCCCCTCTTCTTCATTTCATTCTAGAACCTTCTCCCTCTCCTATAAAAGGAACCCATTTCTCATGCATTGGAAGGTTGGATTGGAGAGAGAGCAGGTGAGGGAGCTAGTTCAAGTGCAAGTTTTCTTTCTTTCTTTGTTGTTAAGTAGATTTATTTTTCATTATTGTATTAGTCCTTTTATTAGAAGAATCTTGTCTTATTTTTATTATTGTGTACTTCATTTTTATTAATCAATGAATAAGAATTTTCTTCATCTTATTGTGTTCTCTTCCTCAACTATGCGTAGCTAATTTTCTTTAGCGTTCGATCATGAGGATCCATGAAATGAGATGAGGATTTCCTTTATTTTTTTTAGTTTTATTTTTGTCTAAATTATTCTCGATCCTTCTTTGATTTTTATCGAGTCGACTCCGTATTTCCGGTATACGGTAGTAGGCATTTGATCTCATTTCATAGAAGTCGAGAGACTCATTGATTTGAAAGATCACTCAAAGAAGGAAGGAGTTGCACACAACCCTAGAGTTAGGATGGCGTAAATCTTTCGGATTGAAGTCAAATCCAATAGTGCGGGTCACCTCGATAATGCGGCTTTAGGCCTTTTTGACTTGAAAGAGATTTCAGTCAAAACGTCTATAAGTCAGGGGATTTAATGCTCTAGCGAGATTATTTCCTAATATCGGATCTGTCACGGTCGAGTTTGATTTGCAAGTTTAAAACTATGCCTTTTATCTCCCTCATCTCGTTTCATGGTGAATCTTCGATCGAATGCTAACTTTTTATTATAAGTTTTCCGTCTAAAAATTACCTTTAGTTTTTCTCCGAAGAAAAATTCTCAAAACCAACTTTCTTTCGGTAGGATAATAGTTCAAACGTGAGTAAGAGTAGTTGACAACCCCGTGTTTAAATACGGACTTGATACTATAATTCGACAGGTACACTTGGATGTTCGAGTTTTAGCCCACCAGAAACCAGCAGTGCCTCTAGCCTCATTCTCTCAAATTCCTTTTCAGAAAGTCTTGTTGCCTTCTAACATGTATGACCATGAAAGCTGTTATGGTCATTGGGAGAATTGTAGATCCACTAGTATGGACAAATGTGGCCCTAGCCAAGGTGGAAGATAGAGCCTTGTGAGGGCATTTAAGGCTGCTCATATGGAAATTCGAACGACTCATCCTGAACCATTTTTTGGTGCTCCAGACCCAAAACTCAAGGATATTGTATCTGCAGGAAATCTGAGTCATCCAGTAAAAGTAGTGACTCAAGGTGAGTCTTCTGGCAAGGCTGGAATGGCAATTTCTGATGCTATCAAATGCGTGTTAACTGAAAAGAGACATACAGCTAGTGGCTCTCACAAAATAACAAAACAGTCAGCTGAAAGACTTTCCTTCAGGCAAATGACTCTTGAAAGAAAATAGAAGTATACAACAGCTCATCTTCCCACTGTTCAAGGAGCAGTCAAGCCGAATACTAGTCCAAAATAGAAAAGGAGATATAATATCTAAGAGTACTGGTATTGTGGCAAAGTGGGCCACTATACTGTAGATTTCTGTCACAATCCTTCAGTGTCCAGAAATAGCCAACCTGTTAGGAATACTGCATGAAGGCAAGGTTATTTTCAGGCTAATGTGAACCAAGGAACCAATAGAAATTGGGATCCTAAGGTGAGGTGGTTTGTCTTCTTTTTAGGTTTGTCCAAGTACCAATTTCGGTAAATGGTACTTGGATAGTGGATGTTCCAAGCATATGACTGGAATAAAGGAGATGTTGAAGAAGTTCACTCCAGTAAAGAATGGACCTAAGGTCATCTTTGGAGGCTATGACAAGGGAATAACAAGAGGTTATGGTAAGATCTCAAATGGCATAATCACCATCATAAAGGTGTTTTTGGTGGAGGGGTTGCAATACAACCTCATAAGCATAAGCCATCTATAAGACCTTGGTTATGGCATTTCCTTCCACAAGGATAAGTGCTACATTAAGAGGTTAAGTGACCAAAGTGTCATCTTAACAGGCACTAGAAGTGAGAATATTTATTATTTAAACTTTTCTTGCTTAGATAATAATTCCCTTATATGCCTAGTTCCAAATGACAATGTCTCACATTGTGTCTAATGGCACAAGAGACTGGTTCATTTAAATTATAAGACCATTGGTCAGCTATTTAGTGATGAGCTAGTTAGAAATGGTCCCAAAATAAAATGCTCCAAGGAGGGTATCTGTGCTGCTTGCCAAAAGGGTAAGTAGACTAAGACTTCCTTCAAGAGCATTGGGATCAAGGACTCAGTGAGATGCTTATATCTACTACATTTAGACTTGTTTGGTCCTATGCCTGTTCATAGTCTAGGTAGGAAGGTCTTGTAACACCCAAAAATCCCAAGTTGGGTGCAAGTTGGGTAACACGGCTTGGGACACGGGCATTTCCCAGGGAGTGTCCTACTCTGTATGGATGAGCAGTCTGTCGAGTGCTCGATGAACTGCACTCGACGAGTTCTCTCGAGAGGGAAAACGCCCTACGACACGGGCGTGTCCGACGGCGTATCCCCCTCGGGTCGACAAACTTCGCTCGACAAAGCGCACGTTCGTGGCGTGTCTGCTGCCGTGTAAGAGCACATGACCAGGGACACGGGCGTGTCACAAGCCATCTCCTTTTCTGGATTTGGCCAAGGCAGTGCGGCCTGGTGAATACGGGCAGGATGCTGGTGTGTCTCTGGGCACACATCCTATGATACGGGCGTGTCACTTGGCCGTGTCTTGCTCAGGTTGAGATGGGTGTATACCACCTGAGGTACACAGCCACAAACACGGGCGTGTCTGAAGGCATGTCAGGTTACACGGCCTGTGGCACGGGCATGTCACATGGACATGTTCTGTTCTGGATGAGTCGGTTGTGTGCCGCTTAAGGTACACGACCTGTGATACGGACATGTCATAGGTCGTGTATGCCAAAAATTAGCCTTTTGTGGCAAAATAATGGCCATCCATTTTCCTCAGCTAGGATCTGAGGGCTGAAGCTTCTCCCTGCTTCTTTAAGGCCGAGAATTGAGATGAGATTCTCATTTGTCTTGATTTATCCTCTTTCTAAGAACTTAGAGAGAGATAGGAAAGAGGAGGAAGAGGAAGGGAGTCGGCCACCGGTGGAGATGTGGAGTTCCGATTCAAGATCCGAGGACAGCGTTGAGGAGGTAAGTCCACTGCAGTGTGTTCCAGCCAGATAGAATTCCATGGCTCCAAAGAGATTGTCATGGGTAACGATCTTCCTTCTTGGACATGTGAAGTCCTCCTTTTGGCATGTACATGGGATTCCCCCACCAGAGGGTGGAGTGTGAAGGGAGTTCCATTTGGTTGATTTTTGGAATCCCCAATAATTTGGCATATAGATCCGGAAATGGAATACGGAATAGGCATGCTGTGTGAAGCCCATCTGGACAGGTTGGTCTGGATTGGTTATGTTGCATCTGTATGCCGGAGAATACTCCACGATGAAATATGTTGTGTATGGAGTCGATGGGTTGGTCCTGTGAAGGGCAGTAGCAGGAAGTATTGGAGTGGTAGTCAGGAAAAGACCCTTGTGATGCTTGTGATGCTTGATGAGTTGTGCCTGTGAAGGGAAGTAGCAGGAAGTACTGCTGTGGAAGCACGGTAAATTACCCGCAAGTGTTTGTGTTGTAAACTTAAAAGACCAGTGTGTCTGGCGCTGCACATGGCTGCAGGGATTGCTGGTCGTGTGAGCCAGCTAAGGGTGGGGCTAGGGACGGAAAGTCAGTTATGTTGCTAACACTGGAAGTGGCTCCTAGCTAACTTATGATTGTGAAGCTAGTCCTTGGTGGACATTGTACCTTTTGTGTGCTTGATGAGCTCTTGGGAAAAGGCCTCATGCCGAACAGGAAAGGTGAAACCGACACGCGCCTTTTATTTAGCCGCATGTATGTTGGTATTCGGTGATGGCAATGCTACTTGAGCAATGGGGGTGGTTGATCCGACATTCGTTATGTCCGTCCGACTTGAAGACCTGAAAGTGCAGTCTGTTGGAGCGCATAGCGAGAGTCTTAGGCCTACGCACCATTAATTCTAAAGTCACCGGCTATACGGCATGGAGCAAATGCTCAATTTTACCGTTGGGTTTCGGCCTGGATACGGTGGTGTGACCCTAGTTCGCCGGTACACCAAGAATGTGCCCTAAGTGCACGGATCGTCGTGGCGCGTGGCTGATGGTTGTGATGGAATGTTTGTGCGTGAGAGCACAATGTGTGATATATATCTGCATATGAATTGTTATGCCTACAGGGAAGGAATACAACTGCCCTGGGTAAGGGGTATGGTCCTAATTGATTGGTCAGCTGAATGCTGACCGTTACCTTATTTGCCACCGTTGGGTGGACTGTCCTTGTACAGGTGCTGGAGATCCGAGCGGGACATATAAATGCTGAAGTCCCTATTGCTGCTGCTAGCCCTTGAATGCTATGATGAAAAATGTTGTGTTTTGTTCATGTGTGGCCGGCCTGCACGCCGATGTTTGGAAGCCACTCTTGTGAAGAGAAACTGTAAGGCCATAAGGCCAAATGATATTGTATTTGATACATTCCTATATATATACATATGGGTGTTTATATTAGTGGACATTCATGGTTGGAGTTCAGCACTTTTAATAAAAGCTTCCACTAGAATGCTATGAGTTTGGATGCGCAACTTTGATATCAACCCGTAACTTTGGTGCCTGTTTTGTGGCATATGGTGTGGTGCCCCGACCGGATCTTCTATTATATGCTATAAGAACGGATGGAGATGTTACATTTTTGGTATAAGCTGTTTCGGTCTTTCCCTTTCGAATTCGTGGTCTAATTCTTTTGTGGGGTGGCGAGCTGGTGTACGTGCGAACCACGTTAACACTAATGAACTCCTGAATGTCCATGTAGGAATGCAAATACACTTGTTCGAGGAACCTGCGCGTTCCTATATTGTTGTTATTGCTTGTATGCAGTCTCTAATGTTTGTGTCTTGTTCACCTATAGGTGACGCGGAGTGGTGCTAGACAGTCGGAGCCCCAACGTTCTGATGAGAGTACAGCACCAGCTGAGGTGCCTATACATCACCCTTCTGCGGAAACTGTCTGCATAGTTACTAAGGCCTTATTTACGATGGTTCAAGCACAGCCTACTGGGCAGGTGCAAGGCCACGCGTAGCCGGCATTGAGGCCAGAACAGGTGGCGGCGATGCCAGAACCTTTTATGGTTGTGGATCCTCGAGCAGCTGAAAGGCAGTTG
The DNA here is from genome assembly GCA_039583875.1 of Platanthera guangdongensis. Lineage (NCBI taxonomy): Eukaryota > Viridiplantae > Streptophyta > Magnoliopsida > Asparagales > Orchidaceae > Platanthera > Platanthera guangdongensis. The sequence goes on along the minus strand of CM077162.1, from coordinate 117,146,206 downwards.
AAGCAGTTCATGAGCTTCAATCCGCCGACATTTACGGGATGGGATCCCCTACGCAGGCAGAGGACTGCTTGTCGTGCGTCAAGCGTATCTTGACAGCGATCAGGGTGGAGGAAGATCAGAAGTTCACCTTGGCCACCTTATTATTGGAAGGCGAGGCCCGACTATGGTGGGACGAGATCGAGTTACACCACTTAGCAGGCAGGAAGTTAACATAAGTGTCGATTGAGGAGTTCTTGCGACTCTTCCTGTCAAAGCACCTACCAGCGGCACAGCGTATTGCCATGGAAAATGAGTTCCAACTGCTAACGCACGAAGAAGGTAGTGTGGAGACGTACCTGCATGAGTTCACACGATTGGGACACTATGCGGGCTCCATCTTCGCCGATGAGCAGCGGAAAACCAATAGATTCTATGAAGGATTGTGGGACGAGTTGCGATTCCTGCTTTTGAGTTCAGTGAACCAAGGGTTCCAGGTATTGGTTGATACTGCGTGCGCGCTGGAGAAGGACATGAAGAGGGTGATGAGTCCACATTTTACACTGATTTTTGGACTCATCTGGGCTAGTTTTATCGTCTTAGCACTACACTTGAGAGCCTTTATTGCTTATTTGTGCTTATGTACCTATTTCACGATTAAGTGCACTGTAGGCCCTCTTCTGTGTGCTTTCTGTGTTTCTATATTGTTGTTATTCTTTAGCCCTAACTCGGGGATGTGGTGTGCACGTTCTGGTGGCCTATCTGCCCCTTCTGCTGGTACAGTGGTCGTGTGCGTGCTCCAGAACCGCTCGGGAGACACCGACGTTGCAAGAATACTGCGCATGACCACTGGACCTATTGCGCACGACCACTGGTCGTGCGCCACCGATCGTGCGTATTACATCCCCTTTTTCCTAATCCTGTCTCGGTAATCGCACGAGCACTGGCCGTAGTGCGCACGACCACTGGTCGTGCGCCAATGCTCGTGCGCATATATGCTGAAGCTTCTTGTCCAGGTTGCAGGTTTATTTGGAAAAGTCGCACGATCATCGACCTACGGTTCGCACGACCACTGGTCGTGCGCCACTGAACGTGCGCACTGCTTCTGCTGCCTCTATATTTAAGGCCCTGCTCCGCGATTTAGGTCAACGCCTTTCATTTGCTGCGATCGAAGAGTGCGTGGGAATCGCCATTTCACTTCTCCAGCTACTCCATCAACTCCACCTTCGTCGGGAAGCCATTGCCAACTACTCCGAAGCTTTTAAACTCTCCGGCGAACCCCTCGGCCATTGATGACTTCAACTCCAAGCTTTCCTGCGGAGTTGGTGAAGTAGATAACCTAAAGAACGGACTTAAAGGCCTTCGAGGTGATAGCTCGTTGGTACCGGAAGCCTCCTTGGACTGAGCCCGGAAGCGGATTGACAACTCGCTACTCCGGCCATGACCCGCGGTGGATCTTCACTCTCTTTTGTTTTACTCCTCTTCCCCTTCCTCTGTGGTATGAATATTTTGAGCAGTGTAATGAACATTTCCATCCATGAACATGAAGTTTATTTTATAGCTAATGGAATGTTAGTATTTTCTTCTGCTTGTGAGTATTGTCTGTGAATGTGCCTCGCTCACCCCACATCCACTCCATTCCCGTGTCTTATCCGATTGCACTCCACACAAGAATACTGCAATCCATTAGATTCCCTTCCACTCGCCCAACTGAAGTTCGGCATCGTGGCCGACAAACCCACTCTACCTTGTGAAGCGGTGCCGTTGACACGCATAACTTTTACTAGTTCCGTAGATTAAACCTCCACAATCTCCCTAGTCCTCTATTTCCTCTTTTTCCTATTTATAACTCTCATAACGATATTCTCGTTACTGTTGTCGTTCTACGCTAATTGCATTCCTCAAGAGACCGACACTCGGTGATTTATTCTCAAAACTTTATTACTTGTGCGACCGGTGTGCTTGCCGATTTACACGCATCAAGGTTGTGGCGCCGTTGTCGGGAAATGCAACTGTAGAGCGACTCCGGATGTCTGAGAATTTCGTTATACGAGTTGTTTTGTTGTTTTTCATCCCTTTTCTCTTGTGTTGTTATTCCGTCAGATGGAATTGTTAGTTTTATTCACAGAATCTATTCCAAGTAGTTGTATCCCTTATATTTGAAATCGCTGCAATGTGGGCCAATTTCAATATCAATTGCCGTCATTGTGGAGACATCTCTCATGCTAGCGACAGATGCCCTCAGAAGTATAGTAGCCAGGAAATTCATGAATCGACATATCGTCGACATAAGCCGGTTAGCTACCGACCTGCGGAGCCATTGCCGCACTACTTTTATTCAGATTCAGCACCCGTTGCACCGCCAAAGCCGGCTAAGCAGTGCCTTTTTTGTCGAAGCTGGGATCATGCATTGAAGGATTGTGCCGTGTATATAGCTGAGCTAGCGGTGGATGACGAGCCGGATTTTCGTATTGTCTCCACTTCAACCTTGGGCAGCATCCCTTCTGTATCGGGGTATGTACCATTGCCATCTCTATGTTATGGAGACGACATCCTAGGTATGTGCACCGATACATGTGCTTATCCCCATTCTGACACTGCTGTTTATACTCATGAAGTGCATACTTCACCTAGCATAGAATCTTTTAGTTGTGAAGAGCCAGTGCTCAACGTCCTACCGAGCTTTGTGCCTTCACCTTCTTCTTTGCATAACATTCTTTCTTCTTCTGACAGTGCTGTTGAGATTGAATCACAGGTGGAAATTAGCATTTCCCGCGTTCTGTTAGATCCAGTCGAGGAGGACGACTTCGTGGTAGAGGTTGCAACCTCCACCCCATGTGAGGATGCCCGAGGCATGGGCGAGGCAGATGCAGCTTCAGAACATTCCTGCACTAGCTTAGACAGCTGTTGGGAAGCACCCACAATTCTGCCGACGGGGGATGACTCCGGGATCATCCCCAAGATCGAGGTCTGTTTATGTTATTCTTCTAGTTTATTTCTTGACCCTGCTCTCGTGTCTACTTCCATGCAGGACCACATTATGGAATTGGTCCAATCAGTACAAGGGCCTGTAATGCGGCCTAGGACTTATTGTAACCAGATCCAGATGGAGTTGGAGCCGATGAGCTTCCCAAGTTACTTTCTGCCCATGTCTGACACTTCCGATAGGTATACGTATACAAGTATTGTGGCTTATGTTCTATCTCTGTTCCGGTACTCGCTACCGCAGCGCGACCATGAATCTCTGCCTGAGCATTTCCAGTTTCATTCGCCCATCAGTTAGGAAATGCTCAGATTTTGAATAAGTCCTGTTGGGAGACAATAACCCCAACAGTTATCTGAGATAGTGTTTCTTTTGTTAAATTTTTGTTTGTATTTCATTATTTGGGTGTGGTAACCCAGCTGTGTGTTGAGCTCTCTGTTACACCACGTGGTCAGCATTGTGAAATCGACTGAAAACTCAGGCGTGTGAAAAATTTCACTGCGCACGACTTATAATCGCACGACCACTGGTCGTGCGCATGCCCAGTTTCTTTTTATTTTTATTTCCAGCCGCTGTCCACTGTGCGTGCGCCCTAATCTCCCGCTTGGTCCGCTGCCCGGTTTCCTCTTTCCATCCTCTTTCTCGCTACTTGTTGAATGTTGGTTGCTCTACTTTTAATTTTGTTTCCTTTTGCTACTGCCAAGAACTCTCTATTTGAACTGCTAATATAGGTATTTGGTCCACCTTAAGAACGGTAAACAAAAGGGCTTTCGGGAGACAACCCAAGTTGGACCGTTTGGTCCTATGCTGTGTTTTGATTTCTTTTTATATATTCATATATTCCTGTTTCCATATTTTGTTTGGCTGGCATCCTTTAATCACAGGTGCAGGAATATTTGAGGCGCGACAACTTGGCCTCACTTGGACATCTCATTGCACGACTGGTATGCTTAATTTTGAGCATAGGTACTTCCTACCCTAGCTGTTTATCAAATATGACTTGCTGATTTTTACTAGTTGCTGACTTTAAGTCTGGGGGGGAAGAGCATGCATGTGGTCACTTCACCACACTTTCTGTTGCATACCAGTTTCTTGTTTACTTATTTCTTATTTTATGTTGCACACACTGAATCACCCACATGAGTGCGCTCTTACCCACGCGCACAACCCGAGTCTAATTTATTGCTTTTGTGTAAACTTTAAAATAGTGGTAATGGCTTAGGATTTTAGGATTGAGTAGTTCGAAACTCATACAATGCTCCTAATCGAATACTGATGGTTTGTGTAGAGTTAGGATAGAATTATTTTTTCTTTATGCTCGTAGATTTATTTTTTTCTGCACACGTTAATATTGTTTGTACTGCTCAAAATCTGAATCTGGGATAATCGAATGATAATGTAGGAATGTGTGTAGCCGCCACTAGACTCGTATTGCTTGAGTTGGGAGGAAGGATCATCTTTCTCGGTGGCTCAGAACTTGCCCTAAGCTACTCTCGAAGCATTGGTGCACGGTTAGTCAAGCGTGATCATGACGTAGGCCTTCATTTTGGCTAGTTTGAGCCTTGTTTAGCCATTCCTACCTGTTAACCGTTGCATGCCAAATTTGTTCCTACCCTTCCTTTGATCCAGCTCCACTCACTTTCACCAAGGCCTGAAGATAAACCCGCCATCGCAATCAAATGCTTGAGCTTATTTGTATCTACTGTTTTGCCGAGGTTGTGATAAGTGGACATTGTTTTTGGGGGTGCTGAATTTATTCACGTTTTGATTGCTCCGTTTGGGGATTGCAAGCGCAGAAAAGAAAACAAAATTTAGGAAAATAAAAAGCTGATTCGCGCAAAAGAGAGAAAAATATGAAAGAATTGCTTTGAGATTTCGATCCCCATCCTCTTTATTGAATTTGGTCGCGTTCAGCCGTGTTAACACCCGGATTTCAAGCTAAGTCTGGGGGCATGTGCCCCATTCATTTCTAAGTGGCTGTTTTGGTTTGGGTTTTATTCACTCGCTTTGGTTGCATAGAGCCTTCATGTTTATCTTTGACTACAAGCATTCGCCTAAGCCCCATTTCCTCCTACAAGTCCTACTGATTCACGCTTGAGTCTAACCCGCGCCGTGGAGAGAGTGTGAACGTGCAAGCGTATGTTCCCCGACATTGGTGGATTCCTTTGGAGGTGATCCTGAGTCTCGAACTTTGGCAATGCTCACCTTAGTGGCCTGCCTACTTTATTCCTACACACGATCGCAAGATTCTCCAGAATTCTAATTTTGAGAATTACAATATTTATTTACGTCTGTCGAATAGTTTAAACTACGTTGTATAATTAAAAAGTTTTTCTATTATGTCTTCTATACCCATGATATATTTGATTTCTCGTCTTACTTCTTTTTGAAATTTCTGAGCCAGTTAGCTATCTTCTAGTCCACGGAGTAATGATTTGCTCGGGACGTGTAAATGGTTAAGTCTGGGGGTGTGATGAGTCCACATTTTACACTGATTTTTGGACTCATTTAGGCTAGTTTTATCGTCTTAGCACTGCACTTGAGAGCCTTTATTGCTTATTTGTGCTTATGTACCTATTTCACGATTAAGTGCACTGTAGGCCCGCTTCTGTGTGCTTTCTGTGTTCCTATATTGTTGTTATTCTTTAGCGCTAACTCGGGGATGTGGTGTGCACGTTCTGGTGGCCTATTTGCCCCTTCTGCTGGTACAGTGGTCGTGTGCGTGCTTCGAAACCGCTCGGGAGACACTGACGTTGCAGGAATACTGCGCACGACCACTGGACTTATTGCGCACGACCACTGGTCGTGCGCCACCGATCGTGCGCATTACATCCCCTTTTTCCTAATCCTGTCTCGGTAACCACACGAGCATTGGTCGTAGTGCGCACGACCACTGGTCGTGCGCCACTGCTCGTGCGCATATATGCTGATGCTTCTTGTCCAGGTTGCAGGTTAATTTGGAAAAGTCACACGATCATCGACCTACAGTTCGCACGACCACTGGTCGTGCGCCACTGATCGTGTGCACTGCTTCTGCTGCCTCTGTATTTAAGGCCCTGCTCCACGATTTAGGTCAACGCCTGTCATTTGCTGCGATTGGAGAGTGCGCGGGAATCGCCATTTCACTTCTCCAGCTGCTCCATCACCTCCACCTTTGTCGGGAAGCCATTGCCAACTACTCCGAAGATTTTCAACTCTCCGGCGAAGCCCTTGGCCATTGATGACTTCAACTCCAAGCTTTCCTGCGGAGTTGGTGAAGTAGATAACCTAGAGAACAGACTTAAAGGCCTTCAAGGTGACAGCTCGTTGGTATCGGAATCCTCGTTGGACTGAGCCCGGAAGCGGATTGACAACTCGCTACTCCGGCCACGACCCGCGGTGGATCTTCACTCTCTTTTGGTGTACTCCTCTTCCCCTTCCTCTGTGGTATGAATGTTTTGAGCAGTGTAATGAACATTTCCATCCATGAACATCAAGTTTATTTTATAGCTAATGGAATGTTAGTATTTTCTTCTGCTTGTGAGTATTGTCTGTGAATGTGCCTCGCTCACCCCACATCCACTCCATTCCCGTGTCTTATCTGATTGCACTCCACACAAGAATACTGCAATCCATTAGCTTCCCTTCCACTCGCCCAACTGAAGTTCGGCATCGCGGCCGACAAACCCACTCCACCTTGCGAAGCGGTGTCGTCGACCCGCATAACTTTTACTAGTTCCGTAGATCAAACATCCACAATCTCCCTAGTCCTCTATTTCCTCTTTTTTTGTATTTATAACTCTCATAACGATATTCTCGTTACTGTTTCCATTCTACGCTAATTGCCTTCCTCAAGAGACCGACACTCGGGGATTTATTTCCCAAACTTTATTACTTGTGCGACCAGTGCGCTTGCCGATTTACACGCATCAGAGGGTGCAAGGGAAGAGGGCCTTTGCAGTGACAAAGCCGGAGTTCAAGGCGACCCTACCTGTGAAGTCGTATTAGAAAACGAAATGGGGCAAGAGGTCCATGTCTTCTGGACAAGCTCCATCTACGGTTGCATCGGGTGAAACGTCGGGGGCCACGTCGAGGCCGGAGACTCGTACTTGCTTTACCTGTGGTAGAGTGGGGCACATAGCCCGAGACTGTCGGGTTGGTCCGCTAAAGGGAGAAAAGAAGGCGGGAGCATCTTATGCTGAGAAGGGAAAGGCAGTGGTGGAGTCCTCTGCATCCCAGGCGAAACCCCGAGTCTACAACCTTGGTCTGCTGGACGCCATCAAGCAGGGTGACGTCGTCACAAGTTCGAGTTAAGTTATTGATTACTTAACTTATTGCATGTTTTCGTATGTGGCTTGTGTGTGATGGGTACGCCACAGGCTTTGTAATGATTCAGAACACATTGGCGAGAGCACTGTTTGATACGAGTGAGTACGTAGTCATGTGAAGACAGAGATCGTGAAGGTGTTAGTACCGAATGGTTGTTCGATGCTTGCGGATAGGGTTTGCAATGTGGCAGTTCGAATTGGAAGTCGAGATTTCTGGTTGAATGCATCTGTACTTTCGATATCAGAATTTGTTGTTATTTTTTGTATGGACTAGCTCGTGGAGCAGCATGCCTTGATTGATTGCCAGTCCAAAGAGATCACATTGGGCCAGAATAATGAGCATAAGACTAAGTTCACTGGTATTCGAGGAGTGGGTGCGACCTTGATTTCTGCACTCCAAGTCGTCAAGGTTGTTCCGAAGGGCGCAGAGTTATACTTCAAGCTGACTCAAGATGTTGATCCAAAGGCCAATGTGTGTGTTGTTCCGGTTGTATCGGAGTATGGGGATGTGTTTCCTAAGGATCTTCCTGGGCTACCACCCCAGCGGGAGATCGACTTCGCAGTTGAGTTGGTGCTAGGTGCGAAACATGTGGCCCGCTCGCCATATCGCGTCGCGCCAAAGGAAATGGGTGAGTTGAAAGTCCAATTACAAGAATTGCTGGAGTAGGGATATATAAGCCCAAGTATGTCACCTTGGAGCACACCTGTTCTATTTGTGAAAAATAAGGACGGTGGTTTGCTGGTATGTATTGACTAGCGTGAATTGAATAAGATGATAGAGAAGAACAAGTGTCCGATTCCACAGATAGATGATTGTTCGATCAGCTGGTGGGATCAACCGTCTATTCCAAGTTGGATTTGAAATCTGGATATTACCAGTTGAGATTTCGGGAAGGTGACATTCCCAAGACCGCGTTTGGAACACGTTACGAACATTATGAGTTCACGGTAATGCCGTTTGGGCTGTGCAATGTGCCATCGATGTTTATGGACCTGATTCACCGAACGTTCCGAACATATTTGTACTTGTTCGTGATTGTATTCATTGTTGATATTCTGGTGTACTCTCAATTTGAAGCTGATCATGCAAACCACTTGCGGTTGGTGTTGCATACTTTACGAAGGAATATGCTCTATGCCAAGTTCTCAAAGTGCGAGTTTTGGTTGTCGTCAGTGGCTTTCATTGGCCATGTGGTAAGTGGAGAGGGCATAACAGTGGATCCATCAAAGATAAGGGCCATTCAGGAGTGGCCGTTGTTGTCTTCGGTGGCCGAAGTCTGGAGTTTCCTTGGACTGGCAGGCTACTAGAGATGTTTTGTTGAAAACTTCTCGCGGAACACTTTGCCTCTGACCACACTGATGCGAACGGATCAGAAGTTCGTTTGGACGCCGGAGTGCACATGAGCTTTTGGAGGGCTAAAGAGTCGGTTGACCATGGCGCCTGTGTTAACATCGCCATGTGGTACCGACGGATATGAGATCTATAGTGATGCTTCAGGGAGCGGCTTAGGTTGCGTTCTTATGCAATTTGGTAAAGTAATTGCTTATGGATAACTCCAGTTGAAAGTGCATGGGCGAAATTATACCGTCTATTATTTGGAATTGACGGCGGTGATCTTTGCACTGAAGTTATGGCGACATTATCTCTAAGGCGTAAAAGTGGATATCTATACGGACCACAAGATCCTAAAGTACTTGTTGGAGTAGAAGGATATAAATATGCGACAATGAAGGTGGCTGGAGTTCCTTGGGGAACAACACCTTGTTAAAATTCAACAACATGGCACTACTACCACGTTGAATTTTCTCCAGGTGGTCAGCAAAATAGCCTAAAGCCAAATTAATATTCTTAGAACTATCCAGTTCACACCATGATCATGCGGAAAATTCCCTGGACCTTGAAGTGAGCAGGAGTTATCTAAACTGAAGTCAATCAACTAGGAAACACATGCATCACAAGCATCTTTATTGATTCACAACTAACTTCTCTACACAGCAAGACATACATGGCGAGACATGTTTCACCAAACAACACCCAAGGGAAAGTAGAGACTACAAAAAACAAGACAAGAGAAACAAGCCACGCGGACTCAACTACAAGCCAACGGTCTACTATTATGGAGTCCGCTCAGTCCGCCAGGTCGCCAGACCGCAACCCAAGACACGTGGACTACCCCTTATTCCAATGCTTGCTCTAGCCGCCGATCTTCAAGCCGCATGACCGCGAGGTCGCCTAGCCGCCAGACCGCACAAGCTGCGATGCCGAATAGAACAGTCCGCCTGAAGCAGGTGACTTCTTGAACGCCGAACCAAGTTGCCAAAGAGAAGACCATCTGGTTGCTGTCCGTGACGTGCTGTTTTCCTCCTGTTGCTTAACCGCAGAGTCCGCACTATCCCTGACCGCAATCATAGTCAAGTCCTGTCTTTCCAGTACTATCCGCACAACCTGTATAGCACACCCGGTCAACTCAATCAAACCGCGCGGACACCAAAAGGCAGTCCGCAGCAACCTGAGCGGGCTCAAGTTACTGTTCACATATGCATGGAGGTTCCTTTCCATCCTTATGTGACAAGGGTCCTATTTATAAGCACGATGATGAGTGTGGTCACCGCCCTAGCCGATAGGATTACCGCCACATCCTGTAGCAAGACTTCTCCACATTCCGGGGATACATACCAATCCGCCGCACCTGTGCAAGATAGCCAGCCCGCCTAGCTTCTCCAAGGCCGGACTCTAATTTCCAGTCCGCCTTATCGCCAAAGGCCAAGACACCAAGACATCACAAAGGCCAGTCAACAACACCAGCCCTCCTTGTCGCCAAGGGCCAAGCCAGGACCACCACAACCGGACTCTGCAGCAACAATCCGCTAATCCGCGGACACATCACTTCAGTCCGCCAATCCCGAGCCCATGGCTTCGCCACCAAGGCAACTGCCGGACTCAGACGGACATGCTGTTCCAGTCCACCCATATTATGGATAGCACTAGTCTGCATACTCTGCAGACCACTCCAGTCTGTAACCAAGACCATAGTCTTGTTACCAAGAGACCTTCTGAACTCAGCGGACTCCAGCTCCTCTCTGCTTACACAGCAAACTTCCAGTCCGCATATACCGAAGACTACTCTAGTCCGCATATCTCACAGACTGCTCCAGTCCACATATCCCAAGTCCACAGCCACGCCAGCAAGGCAGCTGTCGGACATAGCGGACACACTGCTTCAGTCCGCTCATCCTGAGCCTACAGCTTTGCCACAAAAGCTCCTGCCGGACTCAGCAGACACCTGACATCAGTCCGCCCACAGGTGCGGACACAACCTACAGTCCGCTCATCCCCAAACTCACAACCAAGGAACATGCACTTCTGCCGATCTTGGCGGACTGAGAATCAGTCTGCACTCCACTGCGCGATCTCCCCGAACTGAGCCAACATGGACTTGGTTCAGACCCAGCCAACTCCACACCACTGGCCACAAGGGCCAATCCGCACTTACTAGCGGGTACTGGATACAGTCTGCCTTGCCCGGCAAACTCCAGTATCAGTCTGCACTGACTGGTGGTCTCCGAGGCTTCCACTTGCCGCTACACTTGAGCAAGACCAAGACAACTACCAAACCAGTCTGCCAAGCTCCAGTTCTTTAGTCCGCTTTAAGCTGGACTCCACAACTAGAGTTTTTATCCGCCCGGTTACTTCATGGGATCCAACTGCATGCTGAGCACAAGCCGACCGGGCTAACCTCCACTGTTGTCCATGTAGTCCGCGCGAGCAGACCGCCCAGGCGGCTATAGAGCAAACTGTCTGCAACATCCCTGCCAACTTAGCAGTCCACCAACCCTGTCCTCGTAGTCCGCGCGGATAGGTCCAAGTGCTCCATTCACGCACTTTCACTTCAAAAATTTCAACAGTTCCCCTTGAAGTGAGAAGTGGTGAATAACTCCAGCAGCTCCCGTAACCTTGCACCTGATCCCTCCGATAACATCGATAAAGAAATGTCCAAGATATAGTCCTCGCCCCGCATATTATGGACCATGAGGGTGCCCTCCAGCATCTCCCAAAAGGAGTCATGCTTCCCTCTGCCTTCTTCAGCTTCAACCTCCACTCATGCATCATAGGAGTATCACAAACTACCTTGGGTAAAAAGCCCAAGCCTCGTTACCTCTGAGAGAAGTCAGCTCTTTAGCCTTGGTGTCAACCACCTCCTTGATTCTTGTGGGGTCATCACAGCTAGAAGAAATTTGCTTGACCTGATGGCTAGCAAAGAAACACGGAATCAAGCCCGCTGTGTTCCGTTCACTATATAGAGCTAGTGGCTTACTGATCCTCTTCGATTTCCGAAGAACCAGATCACAGCTAACTACCTCTGCTGCTTCTAAACTAGCTCCTTTCCTGGGCACACCCAGAACAATGCTCCCCTTGCTTCCTGAATAATACGCCTCCTCACTGGAACCAGGAGTACCTGGAGCAATGCTCCCCCTACTACCTGAACTAGAAGACTCCCCTCTTAAACAAGAACTGCCTGGAACATCGATCCCCCTGCTTCCGGAAATAGAAGCCTCCGCCTTTGTGCTAGAAGTACCTGGAGCATCGCTCCCCCTACTTCCTGACCCTGACTCCTTTGCCCTGGAGCTAGAACAACCTGGAGCTCCTGGTGACTCAGGCAACTCCACATGAACCTTAGCAACAGCCTCCTTCAGCACACCATCTAACATGCTCATCTCTAGCTCCACATGAGAGCTACCCCAATACGACGTCAACTCATCAAAGATAACGTCTCTCGACACGATGAGTCTCTTCATCGCAGGATCCATACACCTTCATCTTCTCCTCTGCTCATCATACCCAGCAAAGAATAGCTTTGTCTTGAGAGCATCTGGAGAGTGTATGTAGCAGGTAGATCCAAACACCTGTAGGTGCTTCACACTGGGCATTACTCCGAACATCAGCTTATAAGTAGTCTTCATATAAATCGGACTAAGAGGCATCTGATTGATGACATGAGCAGCACAGGCCATCCATTCCGCCCAAAGAGCCTTAGAAACGCCTTTACTCTGAAGCCAACACTTGCAGGTCTCCGTTAACCAACTGATCATCCGAGCTGCAATACTGCCTTGCTGTGAAGTATATCCACAAGAAAGCTCCTTCCGGATCCCTTGCTTCCTACAAAAGTTTGAGAACTTGGTTGAGCCAAACTCACCACCGATGCTCGTCCTCAACTTCTTGATCATCAAGCCAAGCTGGCCTTCCACAAGCGTCTTGAACTCCACAAACAAGCGCATCATGTTGGACTTCTTCTTCACGAAGTATACCCAAGTATACCTTAAATAGTCATCAACTAATATCAGCATGAACATGCTGCCTCCAAGACTAGCGGTGACGGTCAGTCGAACCATAGCACATTGGACTACCGCCAACGGTGCTTTACATCTGGATTGTGCCTTATCAACCATGACGGGATAAGCTTCACTTTGCTGACATCCCGCACACCCCTGACCATCATCATAGGATGAAAATCTAGGCAAGCCTCTTACGAGTCTTCTTTCTGCCATTGCTTTCAGCTTATCCATCCCTACATGCCCCAGTCTTTCATGCCAGATAGTTGCACTATCACTGGCCTTCATCAGATCAGCACCAGAACTTCTTGAAGAACCAAAAAAGTTCTCCTCCTTGACTCGAACATGAGCTACGTTCGCCGAGAGTAAGGTAACCTTGCACTCCTTCCTGAGATGACCATGCTGCTTGCATTTATAGCACCTTGGTCCTTCCTTCCTCTTCCCGTCATGCCTAGGAGAACTACTCCTCTCTTTATGATATGAAGTAGAAGGACCATCCTCTACAACAACCTTCACCTCCTTCCTGAACAACCCATCAAGGGAACTCCAAACCTCCGCAGCTGACCGACATCAACTGATGTGGTCTAAGAGCTCTGATGAGATCACCTGCTTGAGAATAGACTCCGCGTTCGCATTTGTCTCCTTCCAAGCTCTCGTCTCATCGGCATTGCCTGCAGTAGCTGTTGGGTACATTGGTTTAAATATACCTGATTTGAAGAAGCCTCACCCAACTCAATGATATACATCAAAATGTATTTGATGTGTTTTTGAGTTACTTGTGCAGGTTAAGTATTTGCAGGACTGAAGCAAAAATTTCTAAGTCCATGTGTCGACACCCAGAGGGAAAGTGTCGACACTTAAGAAGGCTTGTGTCGACACCCAGAAAAGAAGTGTCGACACTTGGAGTCATTGTGTTGACACCTGGGATGTAGAGTCGACACCAGACACAAAGTGTCGACACAAGGAGCTGTGTCGACACTCAGTGAAGAAAAGTGCAGAGAAGCAGTGTCGACACAAGGAGCTGTGTCGACACCTAGAAGAACTGTGTCTACACTTGAAGAAAGTGTCGACACTTGGAGCTGTGTCGACACTCAGCAAAAGTCAGCAGAGACTAAGTTAAAGTGTCGACACCAAGAACAATGTGTCGACACTCAACAGAAGAGTCAGCACTTGAAGTAAGTGTCGACACCAAGAACAATGTGTCGACACTCAACAGAAGAGTCAACATTTGAAGTAAGTGTCGACACCCAGAATAATGTGTCGACACTCAGCTGAAGACTCTACACTTGAAGAAAGTGTCGACACATGGAGCTGTGTCGACACTTAGCAAAGAACAACAAGATCAACAAAATTTTCTAAGTACAAGTGTCGACACTATGGAAATGTGTGACACTCAGCGAGTCTCAACAGAAGAATCAATGTCGACACAAGGAGCTGTGTCGACACTCTCAAGTATCAACACTCAAGACTATGTGTCGACACCAAGAAACAGTGTCGACACTAACAGATTCAACACAAGAAGTCGACACAGATGTGTCGACACTTAGAAGAATTCACAAAAGATAGAAGATCAAGTACTTGTGTCGACACTCAATTTCAGTGTCGACACATGCAGAAGAAACTGTGTCGAGACGTATCTACAACACAAGGAGTTGTGTCGACACTTGTAGACTTGTGTCACTTCAACTTGTGTCGTATCAACACTTGGTCTCAAGACTACTTAAAGACAGAAAGTCTGACACTATCAGACAGTTAGAGATTTTCAAGAATCTGGATGACTTGACAGCTGTCGTTCCAGCCGCTCTACAGCACCTGTCAGAGATGTCAGAATTCAGTTATGGACCGGACCAGCCGGTTACCATGAAGAAGCCTATAAATAGGCACATCAGTCTACAGAAAAAGTGGTTCAAATAGTTGAAGTTATTCAAAAAGGTGGTTCACAGAGTTATTGTCAAGTATCAAACAAGAAGACTAGCTGTCCAAGGAGATGTGTCGAAATCACACTTAGAAGAATAGAGGTCAGATCAAGAAGAATCAATCTTATAGTTCTACTTTCAAGAGCTTTGAACAAGTACAGATTTCCAGCTGTTCTTCGAACTCATCAAGAAACTCAACTCCCCTCTCTTGTTTCAGTTGTTGAGTTAACATTTGTAAATTCATTTTTAACTTGTAGAATCCTTTGGATCTGAGTGAGAAGCCTGTAATTATAAACTGTGTCGAGACATAGTATCTGAGTGTATTGGCTGAGTGTACTTTGTGGTGAGTGTACAAGCTGAGTTGTAGGGCCTTGGGCCGACAGTTTGGGTTCTGAGACAGTGGTGAAGTTTGGCCGAATCTAGTACACTGCTAGATAGGCGAAGGGGAAAGTGGTGTACCCAAAGCTTGGGGACACTTACACTGTGTATGATGTGTGATAAAATAGTTAGAATTCTGTGATATTAACTGTGTGACATTAAAGTTTAAAAAGAATTAGGTCACCTACACCCCCCCCCCTCTAGGTGTTTAGGTACTATATCAAGTATCAGAGGGAGGTTCCGACTAACTCTAAAGACAGAACAGTCTCGAACCACTGAGAATATTGGGTTCATGAAATTACCTCTATGCAGGAAAGAGATATTTGGGATCTGGAAGGAAAGGGTAAGGCTGTTTATTCAGACTAGGATATACATCACAGTCTTATGTGCCCATGAAGATAAGAACTAATTTCTCTGAAATGACTGATGACTTGACAGCATTATAGTGAGTGCCATAGATGATGTTGTTCACAGCCGCTCTAGGCAGCACCTGTCACTGAGATGTCAGAATTCATGTTATGAGACCAATTAGAACCAGGTCCCCGATTACCATGGAAGACAGGCCTTATGAAATGCAATTGACAGTAGAGCAACACTACAGTCTTACAGAAGCCTCCAAAAAGTGGTTCCAAATAGTTGAGAGTCAGATATCTCAGTGAAAATGGTGCTGTTCACTAGACATTTTCAGTTATTGATCAAGGTATCTAAATCAAGAAGATCTAGCTGTCCAAGTGACAGACTCTAAGAAGTTGGAGAGAGAGGGCTCCATCCAAGAAATGCAGTCATTGGATAATGGCTAGGCTGGAGCAGAGAAGAAGGCTTCAGTTTTAATTCTGGATCTTAAGAAGCTTTTAGATGAGGTCAAGGAGCCAAAAGTCAACTGCTAAAAGCTGCTGCAACAGAAGGAATCAATCTTATTCAGTTCTACTTTCAAGAAGCTTTGAATAAACCTAAGTCAGTGCTACCTTTAATTGATGAATTTGTTCATCATAAAGGCAAGGCTGGACTGGGTTTTATTAAACCTGCAAGGACTGAGCAGTCCAAGTCCAAGTCCAAGGGCAAAGCCCCAACATTCAACAAGTCTGCTGTAGATAAGACAGCAAAGACAGTACCTAAGCAAAGGTACAATAAGTTTGAATGTTGGTGCTGTGGCAAGGTTGGCCACTTTGCAATGGACTGTTGGCACAATGTTAGTGCCAAAGTGAGTAGCAAATTACCTGTTGGAAAGCCAGTAGGTAGTTTTGTCAAGTTGCAAACTAACAAGTACCAAGTACCCAAGAATTCTTTGGGTTCTAAGGTTCTTTAATCTGTTTTGCAGGTGAGTCCAAGTGGCCATACCCCAACATGGTACTTGGATAGTGGATGTTCCAGACATATGACTGGAACTAGAGGATTACTAAGGGACTACATTCCAATAAAAGATGGTCCAAAAGTAACCTTTGGTGGTTCTGAAAAAGGAATCATCAAAGGGTTTGGTAACATTTCTAGCAACTTGATTACCATTACTCAAGTGGCTTATGTTAAAGGGTTGAAACACAACCTAATAAGTATAAGTCAATTAAGTGATGTAGGGTATGACATCTCATTTGTTAAAAATGGTTTTCATATCAGGAGGTCAACTAATCAAGAGATCATTTTGACAGGTTATAGGAAGAGGAATGTCTACTGCCTAGACATTATGGTTGAGAACAATGGTTCTCCAGTGTGTCTTGTAGCTGATGAGACAGTCTCTCATTGTGTCAAATGGCACAAGAGGCTTGCCCATCTTAACTACAAGACTATTAGCAAACTCTTAGTAAAGAGTTAGTGAGGAATGATCCTCAAGTTAAGTGTGTTAAAGATGGCATTTGCTCAGCTTGTCAAAAGGGCAAGCAGACTAAATCCACCTTTAGAAGCATAGAAAACAAAGATGCTGTGAGGTGTTTATACCTCTTGCATATTGATCTCTTTGGTCCAATGCCAGTTCACAGCTTAGGTAGGAAGGTCTATACCTTTGTAGTTGTAGATGACTACTCAAGGTTTTCCTGGGTGTTCTTCTTAAGACAGATATCTGAAACACCTAGTGTCTTCCATAACTTTGTCAAGCAAATTCAGAATGAACTAGACAATACAGTGGTCAAGATTAGAAGTGACCATGGTACTGAATTTCAGTCTGATAGCATGACAAAACTATGTGAAGACTTTGAGATATTTCAAGAATTCTCTTCACCTAGAACACCTCAGCAAAATGGCATTGTTGAGAGGAAGAATAGGACCTTGATAGAGGCTGGTAGGACCCTATTAAGTGATACATCACTACCAGAATATTTCTGGGCTGAAGCAGTTAACACTGCATGCCATGTTATAAATAGGGCTACCATCACTAAAAGGCTCAACAAGACCCCCTTTGAAGTTATGAAAGGCAGGAAACCAAACCTATCCTACTTTAGGATCTTTGGTTGCAAATGCTTCATACTTAACAATGGGAAGTCTTACTTGACTAAGTTTGCTGTCAAGTCCCAAGAGGGAATTTTTGTTGGGTACAGCAATAACAGTAAGGCTTATAGAGTCTACAACTTGACTACACAAGTTGTAGAAGAATCTGTGCATGTAGTTTTTGATGAGACTAAACTTATTAATAATGAGTTGTCTAGTAGTGTATGCAGCCCCACAGGTTTAACAAAGAAGATGGACCAGCTCACTCTAGATGAAGAATCTACTGCAAGACAGCAAGTAAAAGACAGTGGCTATTGTCCAGTGGGAGAACTACATGTACCAATTGCTGATGAAGTTCAAGGAGTACAGCATGATGGAGATGCTGAAGAGGTTCAACCAGAAGTTAGGATGCCTCCAGCCAACAAGCATCTAAGAGATCATCCAGTAGAGCAGATTAGTGGAGATCCAAGACAAGGAGTACAAACCAGGAGCAGAAATATGAATGCAGCAATCTACTCCAGTTTTCTATCTCAAGTTGAACCTAAGAAGTTTGAAGAAGGCATACTAGATCCACAATGGACTGAAGCAATGCAAGAAGAGCTTAATCAGTTCAAGAGATGCAAGGTCTGGGAACTTGTTCCTAAACCTAAAGACCACAATATAATAGGAACCAAGTGGATCTACAGGAATAAGATGGATGAACAAGGGGTCATCATTAAGAATAAAGCAAGATTGGTTGCTAAAGGATATAGACAAGAAGAAGGTATTGATTTTGATCAAACCTTTGCTCCAGTAGCCAGACTAGAAGCCATAAGGATGTTCTTGGCCTATGCAACCTATCAAGGATTCAAGGTTTACCAAATGGATGTCAAGTCAGCATTCCTGATTGATAATCTTAAGGAAGAAGTCTATGTGGAACAGCCTTTAGGTTTTGTTGATTCAACTCTACCTCATCATGTCTATAGACTTAGGAAAGCTTTATATGGGTTAAAGCAAGCCCCTAGGGCTTGGTATGAAACCCTATCTAGTTTCCTCATTGAGAACAAGTTCTCAAGGGGGAAAATAGATAAGACTCTATTCCTTAGGTAATCTAGAGGCAAAGTTATACTAGTCCAAATATATGTAGATGACATTATATTTGGGTCTACTGAAAGCAGCCTTTGTAAAAAGTTTGCAAAACTTATGCAAGGTCAATTTGAGATGAGTAGTATGGGAGAGCTGAAGTTTTTCTTGGGTCTCCAAGTTAAACAGACTGAGAGTGGTTTATCCATATGTCAGTCCAAGTTCACCCTAGAACTCATAAGGAAGTATGGTATGGATTCATCTAACACCATGAAGACTCCTATGGGGTCAAGTATGTCTCTTAGCAAGGATGATGCAGGGAAACCTGTAGATGAAACCTTGTATAGAGGGATAGTTGGCTCCCTATTATACTTGACTGCTAGTAGACCATATATCATGTATGCTACATGTGTCTGTGTAAGGTATCAAGACTGCCCTAAAGAGTCTCATTTGACAGCAGTCAAAAGAATATTGAGATATCTAAAGGGCACTCCCTATCTAGGCCTCTGGTACCCTAGGAATGGAGATTTTGAACTAACAGGTTATTCAGATGCAGACTTTGCAGGATGCAAAGAAGATAGGAAAAGCACTACTGGAACCTGTCAATTCCTAGGTGGGAGACTAATTTCATGGAGTAGCAAAAAGAAAACCAGTGTGGTTATCTCCACTGCAGAGTCAGAGTATGTGGCTGCAGGAAGTTGCTGTGCTAAACTTCTGTGGATACAACATCAGGTAGAGGACTATGGACTTCAGGTAAGTAGAACTCCACTCTTCTGTGATTCTACAAGTGCTATTTCAATAGCTAATAACCCTGTATCCCATAGTAGAACAAAACATATTGAAATTAAATATCATTTTCTTAGGGAGCATGTAGAAAGAGAAGATATTTTATTAGAATATGTTAAAACTGATAATCAAGTAGATGATATGTTTACTAAGCCCCTAGAAAAAGCTAAGTTCAATAGATTTAAAATTGAACTAGGAATGATAAACTTAGAGTAAGTTTACAGAATTGAATATGGCTAAGTAAAAAGGTGTCGACACATAGACAAGTCTATGTCGACACAGAATAGTGGTGTCGACACTTCAGGAAATAGGTGTCGACACATCTAGGATGTTGGTGTCGACACTTCAGAATATTAGTGTCGACACATGTCAAGTAGGTGTCGACACATCCAATGTGGTGTCGACACTTAAGTTTTACTCCGAATTTTCTAAGTAAAGTCTCGACTATGTGTCGAGTCATGTGGTGTCGACACATAAACAAGTGTCGTCACATAAAATCTGTTGACTAAACTTGTGTCGACACATATGTGTCGAGACATTATAAGTCAGTGTCGACACTTATAGCTAGTGTCGACACATTTTAAGTTAGTTGTCCCGCCTGTTCATCTTCAAAATCAGAAAGGTATAAATAGGGTTTTGTCTTTGTTTATCGACACGCTTTCAAAGTTTCGAGACCAAACTTCAGTGTCGACACCTCTCTTCTCTCAAGACAAATTCTACAAACCCTAATGGCGCCTAAGCTAGAGGAGAACGTCAACGAAGGATACGAGCTGGTGCGCGGCGCTTTTGAGGATGCTGAGCAAGAAATCAAGCACGTGATAACCCTAGTCGCAGATTCCGGGTTAGAATATCTAGTGTCTGAACCTTCTAAGATATGGAAGAAAGAGGCACTTGAATTCCTCAATGGTGCAAAGGTGGACGAATCTGGATACAAAATCAAATCCAGGGTTCTTGGTGAGAAGGTCAAGGTATCACCAAAAAGTCTGAGGAAGATTCTACACCTTCCAAGAACTAAGGAGGAAGATGAGGTTACTGCTTCAAGGACCAGGGAAGCTCTAACCTGGTGTGGCCTTGATCCTAAAATGAAGATTGGTTCTGTTTTCAACAGAAAAGGCATGAACAATCAAGGCAAATTCATGTCTGAGATAGTTGGTAAAGTATTACTCAGCATGCCAGGAGGGCATGATAGAGTGTCTGCCCATATGTTTGGTATTATGACAAGGATAATTTTCACTCTCAAAACTGACTGGTCTAATGTAGTGTTTGAGAAGATCAAAGAAAGCTTGAAGAAGCCCAACCTGGGCAGGATTTTAAGTCTTTATCTTGCTGGGGTAATACCTGAAGTAATGAGTACTGCTGCTGGAAGAAAAATAAACCACATGAGGAAAATGGATCTGAGAATTTTCTCTCGATGGGACAGGGTGTTGTCTAAAGAGATGCCAACCCCTGAGAAGACAGTGTCTGAGAAAGAAATTCCTCCAAAGAAGAAAAGGAAAACTGCTCCAGTGGCTCAAGAGTCCACTAGCAGTTCTGATAGTGAAGAACAGGTTGTCTTCACTCCAGATGTGCATGAGGAAGAGCCTGCAGTGAAGTCTCCTGCTCCACAAGATGATGCTGAGATCCAGGGGAAGCTACCTCAAGCAAGTCCCATCCACAAGGATCACAGCCAGGGGGAGCTTCCAGTTGTAGAAGAACCCACTACACTGGACAGTGAACAAGCAACAAACATCATACTAGAGGTAATCACTGAACTAAACACTATAGATTTTTCTATGGAAGATACTGATTTGTCTGATAATCATCAGCAAATTCAGCTGGATAGTCAAGTTCCAGATGCTGTGAAAGTCCACCTAGTGTCAACTATGTGCACCTATGGGGGGGGGGGGGAATAGGTGACGAGTAGCGCTTTTGAGGAATTTACGAATGTACCTGCACAATAAAAATAAAAAGCACAGCACACAGAATACACAGGCAATTTATAGTGGTTCCCCGACTTGGGTACATCCACTTTCCCCCTTCGACCTATCTCCCAACAAGGGACGACTCAGTCTCTTCTCCAACAGGATTGAAATCCAATCCCTGCACTATCGGAAGGAACCCTTCCACACGTGAGAGTCAACACTCCCACAAAGCGGGTTGCACCCAACCCTTACAACACGGAACAATCGTTCCTTTACAACAAAAGTAAATATAGAATGTACACGAGATACAAACTTCGTTTGGAGACTACGGTGTTCCTCTTCGTTCGACGACGTGTTCGCGAAATCGAAGAGTCTACAACCTTGGTCTCTCTTGGAGAGGATCTCCCCGGAACCGGCGGCGACAATACGAGCGGCGGCTAGCTTCGGGATCGGCGGCTATGATGATGAGCGGCTGCTGAAAATAGAGATCCAATCTTCGTTGCGAAGCAAGCTAGGTCTACCAACAGTCACTCTAGGATCAGTCGTCTCGATCGATTCGGACAGGGGAGTTTTTCCCGGTCAACAAATCGAGAGACAAGAGATCTCTGGATAGACACGTGAGACTCAGAGCTTAGCTAAGCTTCTGTCGCCGGAGATCGGGAAGAGAAGAGATCTACAGCGGCGACCAACTTATCGCGAGCGATGGCGGCGGCGACGGAGCGGAAGCGGGGATCTAGGGTTTTTCCGTGTTCGCGTATGTCTGGTTTTCTTCCCACATGACTGTTCAAAAATACCCATGTATTTATACATTGAAGACCCATACAATATGACCATTGTGGGTCCCACAAGTAGAAACCCGAAATCCGGTTCAAACTAGTCCAGCGGCAGAATTCGGTCCAGCAGCATCCCGAGAAATCGATAAGTGAAAATCGGCGAGAATCGCAGGTGATTCTCGACGAATCGGCGAGAATCACCAAGTGATTCTCGACGATTCGTCGAGAATCGCTAGTGATTCTCGCCGAATCACTTATTGATTCTCAGCGATTTTCACTTGGTATTCATGAGCTGCTTAACCACTGGTTCGGCGAGAATCACTAGTGATTCTCGCCGAATCTTACTTGGCACCATTTTGAGATAAGCCAGAAGGGGTCGGCGAGAATCACTAATGATTCTCGTCGATTCGGCGAGAATCACTTGGTGATTCTCGTCGAATTTGCCTTGGACGAATTTTCGTCTTCCACCTAGGAGCTGCTCCTTGACCCATCCATGCTCCTTGTCTTCTCTTGCATATGAACGGCCCTGTACTTGAAAGTAAGTGCACTCCAATAGAGAGAGTACACGTAGGCCAACACACTGATCTGCTCAACGAGGGATTACGTCTTGCAGACCCGTGTATATTGACCTACTGCACCCTGACATTGGTGTGAACTTAGCGTGGAGGAGCTGCAAGTACAACTTAAGATGTTTCATCAAATACATTGTGAATTCATCTTAGCTTGACAGGTGACTTCCTCAAATCCAGGTAATTATGGATACAATACCCAACAATCTCCCCCTATTTGACGAAGCCAAAACCCTACTAGCTAAGATGAATAACACCTATCAAATAATAAACATAGCATTCAGAAATTAAACATGCAGCACAAGAGAATATATGCAACCAGATCAGGACTTGAGTCATTCACAAATTCAAATATATATGCCAATATATATATATACACATATAATCTCAGAATTGTTCATATGATAACAATAATCATTAAATGTTCTTAAGACAAAGTGACAAGCTATAAGTTATTGACTATTTTTCCTTAGCTAAGTCACCCTTAGGATTTTGAGCCAAGTACTTCTTGCTTTGCCTCTCCATGTATTCTTTGGGCTTCGGGTAATACCTAGGAGGAGGAACTTTATCTGCATCCTTGTTGTTTCTGAAAAATATGTTGCGTTTCGCTTCAAACGTTTTGTGCGTTTCCCACTCATACTGGCTATATACTTCGTTTCGATTGATCTCTCCTCTTTCTTGCAGCCAGAAGGTGTCTAAGATGATGTTCCTTGAAACTGGACTCCATTTTTCGTTTCGTACGTCCTCCTCACTCATTCTGATCCTCTTTTCAGCTGGTGTCTCCTTGGAGGTCCCTTCCTGAGCTTTTCTCTTGGCCTTGGCTTTTACTAGGGCCTCTTGATCAAACATGCTCCTCAGTTTAGCTTTGGAGAGAGCCCTAGCATCAGCTTCACTTATGGGAACATCTGCAGCACTTGCACTTATTCCCTCAGCAGCACTTACTCCCTCAGCGGCCATAGATGTCTCAGGGGGATGAATATCTGCAGGATTTTCAGCCAAGGGGATGCCTAACGCCTGGTGGAGCATCCACCGGCAGCTTTCATAGACGTACTTGTTTGACTGTTCGAAGTTTAGGATCATGACTTCTCGGAGCTCAGCCATCTTAGCTAGATATTCCTTCACCCCCTTTTTGGCTTCTACAGCGATGAAGTTGGCATAGGAATGTAGGGAGTCATCAATATGCTTCGTGGTCTTGGAGAATTCAGAGAACAAGGCCTGCTGATTGGCGTTAAGAGTGACCATATTACCGTCAAACTTTTGAATGTTGTTGGCGACAACATGTGCATTCTGATTTACGACAGCAAGAGTATCAGTGTTCTTTTTCAATCTGGCCATAAGGAGTGTGACAGCTTCGCCGGCCGCGGTATACTTTTCTTCAAATTTCTTGTCCATCACGTCAAGTTTATGATTGATCTCCACCATATTCTTGAGCATCAGATTTTCAGAAGTCTTAATCCTTTTCAGCAGTTTATTCTGAGCGTTAGCAAAGGAGTCTTTGAGTTCATTCACAATTCCCTGAATGACATTTACTGTGTGAGCGGCTAGCTCATCTCGTAATGGAAGAGTCGGAGGCACTGCTTGGCCTTGCTCTTCAGCAGACGCATCTGTAGAGCTGGATACAATCACAGTCTCTAATGGAGGAATGCTGGCGGCCTCTTTAGATGTTTCAGTCTCCCCCTCCACTGGTGCAGACTTGTCAGATGGAGGTTCAACAAGATCCGGAGCCTTAAATACTTCATGTCCCTTGTGCCCTTCATCTTCTTCGTCATCATCCATGAACTCATCTTCATCAGCAGCCTCTTCCAATTCTTTGTCAGCAGTCTCTTCCAATTCTTTGTCAGCAGGCTCCATTACAGTGTCACTTTCTTCTTGAATTTCGGCCACCGCATCCCTGGCTACCTGGGAGATGTCAGATACTACATCAGTATGCGAGGGTAGAGGCTCCCCCTCGATTCCTGCAGTCAAGGTATCAGGAACTTCATTGGGGGTGACTGCTGAAGAAACTCCCTGTTGCTCTTCCACTGCAGGCTGCCCAATACGTCTCTCCCATCGATCAAACACACTTGTGTCCATCTTCTTCAAGTAGTGGAGGGGGACACCTTTGCTCATGTCGAACTTGTCTTCGTTTAGCTGGTTTAGATATAGACTTATGATGCGGCCAAAACTCGGAGTGCCCAAGGTGTCCTTGATCTTCTCGAACAGCAACTCCCCCCAGTTGAACCTCTGACGGCAGACAACAGCTATCAGGATCTTGAACATATCTCCTGAGATATGGTCATGAGAGCCCGGTTTGCAGATGAGCACCTTTCCAATAATGTCTGACAGGAGCTTCCCTTCTTCATTCATATCCTTCCTCTTTATTGATCGAGTTCCTCGTTGGAGACCGCAGAATAAGAGAGTTCTGTTTTTGTCATCGTCCTCCAGATAGTCCTCATGCTCCGAGCTAGAAAGCTGCAGATAGCGGGTCAGCTTGCTGGCAGACATCTTGACCTTTGCCCCAGCCACCTTGCTTTTGATTAATGAGTCGCCATTTCGGAGTCTTGCGGTGGCGAAGAATTCCAGTATCTCTTTGTCCAAAATTTTGCAAGGGTGCTCCAAGATGAATGTTAGCCCAGCCTCTTCCAGCATCAGAATGATGTTGCGGAATTCGTCTGAGGCGTGAGAGAACCCAGTCCGAACAAGCTCGCAACCAGTGACCAACCCAGCAGTTGTCCTTGGAGCCATCGTAGATCTAGAGAGAGAAGCCCTACTCTAAGCGTTAATGAACATTCAAAAAGAAAACGTCCCTAGTGAGAGCGACCAAGTACGGGTGAGGAAGAGGTTACCTAAAGGCGTAGACGGAAGTGAGTTGGAGAGCTTCCTACGAATCGGGAAGACCTTCGGAGGATAGGAGAGTATCCTGCGGGGTTCGGCCTTGCGAGAACCTGGCAGTCACAGTGACACGTCGCGATTCGACGAGAGCCTTGCGAGAATCTTACGGGAAGAAGATGGAGAGCAGGATACGTGTAGTGATGATCTTCCTGCAAGGTTCGGCGGGAATCGACGGGAGTTTGCGGAGGCGGTGCGACGAGCTTCCTGCGGGTCGGCGGAAGAGACCTTGCGATTCAGAGTGTTTTCTGCGAAGGTCGGCGAGATTCGTGTAGCGATGAGACCTTGCAGAAGTGACCTTGCGGAAGAGGCCTTGCTTCTTTGGCGGGGTTCTTAAGGAAGATGAACGGTCGGCGAGCTCCTTCGGCGGGATTCGGCGGGATTCTTCGGCGGGATTCTTAGTATATAAAGATGAAATTGAAGGATTTTCTTTACTAAGTACAAAAATGATACCAAGATTTCGAGTATATAATGGGTCGGCGGGATTTATCTAATCCGAAATTAAAAGGTTTCTCTACTGGGAATTTTCACGTTAGGAAGCATTGCAACATTTTCGAATTCTTCTGATGTCAAGTCAATGTAAGAATGATAAATTCATATTTATTGTAAAGATAATCTATTTGGATTTGAGCGAGGCTTCTCCAAACACTTCTTGATGTCCATTGTGAGTTGTCGAGATTCACAGTGACATATCTTCGTGAACTCTTTATTGATGGATAAAGGTTTGCATGTATCGAGTTAACCTGTCCTTAGATGTGCATACATACACTAATATACCCAGATGTATCAGTATATGAGGATATATATATATAAGTGTAATTGTCAATTGAAAATGACTCAAGTCTTGAAACTGATCATGAGTACCTGGGATTTTGAGAGTCATCGTTTTAGTCCCACAGGTAGAACATATTAGAAGCTCAATGTGAGTATGCTCAAATTGATATCACATCTGTTATTGCAGACGATTGTCCCAATTTAGTCTTGAGCCACCTACTATCTAGTTCCCATCATATTCACGGGAACCTAGACTATCCTGCAAGAAAGAATTACTTTACCTTAGGAACCCAAATCATATGGGGTCCTAGGTTCCTGTTAGCATAAGCACGCAACTGCCTTCCTTCAGAAGACCTGTCTGGAAGACTACCTCTGTCCCGAGAATGTGGATAAGCCCTTGCCGTGGGCACAGAGGGGTTGTGCCAACAGTCGATGGCAAAGTGCCCCACTTTGCCGCAGCACCAACATGGGTGAATGTTGTATCGCCGTTTCCGACCTGATCTACTGACTGATGTAGTCACGGTCCTAGGTCTAAACGGGATAGGGCATGATCTTGTCACAAAAATTCCTCTTCTATCGTGACACGTGGAAGGATGGAAAGAATGCATGTTGTGAGCATTATGAGGCCGGGAAGGTGGTGCCATTCTTTCAGGCATCTCCCTTACTGAGGCCCCATGGAGCCTGACATCATGACTTCTATCCTCTCTATCACGTGTCCTCGAGTGGTGAGAAGTCTTCTGTGAGCTGGGACATGCAGATCCACACTGTGTTGAGGCAGTGGCAGTGAATATAAAGGGCTCAGAATGAGCCTTAGGTATTCTCTCGTGGGTGGCCACGCCGGCCCTTGCACTCCGGGTGTCTCCACATGGGGACAGATCACCCTTGCAGTGACCACGACTATGCCTGTGGTCATACCTGAAGGCATGATGAGTTGCCTTCCTGCTTGGAGTGGGGGGTCGGAATACCGTTTGCCCATTTCTCCACGAATTGATAATCCGGGAGATCCACCCGTTCTCTTGCTTTCTCTTAATGGCATCAACCTTGGAGAAGTTTGATACTATTCTTTTCTCATTCTCTAGACTACTCTCTAGAGCTGAGATCTTAGAGTCCTTGGCCTTGTTGGACGCCAATTGGAGAACCAACAAGATCTTCAGTTGAGCAATCTCTTGAGCTTGCTCCTCAGCAAATAGGTTGCTTGACTGAAGGGCTCTCTTCAGGGAATCAACATTTTCTGAAGGAGGGCAGTTCCTGTCTTCAGAAATTTCAAAAGATACGGGGCAGGATGAAGAAGTTACCTGCTCTTCTGTGTTATTGTCATTAGATCCAGTGACTATTGTTTCATCCACATCAGAGCTGCTTTCCTCACTGTCCTCTTCAGACTCTGACACAGACACTGGAGCTCTGATGCAGTCCGAGGGATCCTTGCCTTCATCTTCAGAAGTGAGGACCCCCACATACGCTTCATCCTCTGATTGACAGCATATTCCAGCTTTCTCTGACCCCCCCATCAGCTCTAAGATCATCATCCACAGAGATTTAGCCGTTCTACATTTTTCCAATCTAGAGCGAGAGGCTCCAGACCAGATATCCATGACAATTTGACGAATCCTCTCGTCCAAGTGAAATAGTGATAGTTCCGTATCTGACATCTCAGCAATGCCCATGGGCACTTGGATCTCAGAGTCGGAGGTCTTCATTGGAATAAATGGACCCTCTTCCAGGATGAAGGATGCTCGAGGATCGATAGCATCAAGGTGAAATGACATTCTCATTCTCCAGATGGGATAATAATCCTTTGTGCATGCAGGAAGTTTGAGTGGCGGTATCTCATAATCCAGCTCCATGCTTCTGACACTGGTGGCAGGATTCTACTCAAGGTGTTAACCTTTTTGATGAGTAACCTGCCTCTGATACCACTTGAAAGTCCACCTAGTGTCAACTATGTGCACCTATGGGGGGGGGGGGGGGGGGAATAGGTAACGAGTAGCGCTTTTGCGGAATTTACGAATGTACCTGCACAATAAAAATAAAAAGCACAGCACACAGAATACACAGGCAATTTATAGTGGTTCCCCGACTTGGGTACATCCACTTTCCCCCTTCGACCAATCTCCCAACAAGGGACGACTCGGTCTCTTCTCCAACAGGATTGAAATCCAATCTCTGCACTATCGGAAGGAACCCTTCCACACGTGAGAGTCAACACTCCCACAAAGCGGGTTGCACCGAACCCTTACAACACGGAACAATCGTTCCTTTACAACAAAAGTAAATATAGAATGTACACGAGATACAAACTTCGTTTGGAGACTACGGTGTTCCTCTTCGTTCGACGACGTGTTCGTGAAATCGAAGAGTCTACAACCTTGGTCTCTCTTGGAGAGGATCTCCCCGGAACCGGCGGTGGCAACACGAGCGGCAGCTAGCTTCGGGATCGGCAGCTATGATGATGAGCGGCTGCTGAAAATAGAGATCCAATCTTCGTTGCGAAGCAAGCTAGGTCTACCAACGGTCACTCTAGGATCAGTCGTCTCGATCGATTCGGACGGGGGAGTTTTTCCCGGTCAACAAATCGAGAGACAAGAGATCTCCGGATAGACACGTGAGACTCAGAGCTTAGCTAAGCTTCTGTCGCCGGAGATCGGGAAGAGAAGAGATCTACAGCGGTGACCAACTTATCGCGAGCGATGGCGGCGGCGATGGAGCGGAAGCGGGGATCTAGGGTTTTTCCGTGTTCGCGTATGTCTGGTTTTCTTCCCACATGACTGTTCAAAAATACCCATGTATTTATACATTGAAGACCCATACAATATGACCGTTGTGGGTCCCACAAGTAGAAACCCGAAATCCGGTTCAAACTAGTCCAGCGGCAGAATCCGGTCCAGCAGCATCCCTAGAAATCGCTAAGTGAAAATCGGCGAGAATCGCAGGTGATTCTCGACGAATCGGCGAGAATCACCAAGTGATTCTCGACGATTCGTCGAGAATCGCTAGTGATTCTCGCCGAATCACTTATTGATTCTCAGCGATTTTCACTTGGTATTCATGAGCTGCTTAACCACTGGTTCGGCGAGAATCACTAGTGATTCTCGCCGAATCTTACTTGGCACCGTTTTGAGATAGCCAGAAGGGGTCGGCGAGAATCACTAATGATTCTCGTCGATTCGGCGAGAATCATTAGTGATTCTCGCCGAATCGGCGAGAATCACTTGGTGATTCTCGTCGAATTTGCCTTGGACGAATTTTCGTCTTCCACCCAGGAGCTGCTCCTTGACCCATCCATGCTCCTTGTCTTCTCTTGCATATGAACGGCCTATACTTGAAAGTAAGTGCACTCCAATAGAGAGAGTACACGTAGGCCAACACACTGATCTGCTCAACGAGGGATTACGTCTTGCAGACCCGTGTATATTGACCTACTGCACCCTGACATTGGTGTGCACTTAGCGTGGAGGAGCTGCAAGTACAACTTAAGATGTTTCATCAAATACATTGTGAATTCATCTTAGCTTGACAGGTGGCTTCCTCAAATCCAGGTAATTGTGGATACAATACCCAACATGCTGCTATAGAAGTCACATATGCTGTTGATCAAGATGTTACAGTGGTTCCTGATCCAGTGGATGAAGAGCCTAGAATTACTCCAGCTCCTTCACCACAAGAATACACCATAGAAGATTTATTTTTAAATCTAGACCAACAAGATTTTGACATGGACAAGGCTGCTGCTGAAGAAGAGAATGCTGATGTTGAGGGGGAGAAAGTGCAGATTCTGGAAGAGCCTATAAGGCAAGAAACTGAGAAGACACTAAATGTGCAAACTGAAAAGCCTCCAAGCCCTAAGGAGAGGGTTGACATAGCCAGCTCCTCAGAATCTGACAATGAGGAGACTACAAGGGCTAAGCAAAAGAAGTTTCATGTTTTCAGGAGGAGAAGCCAAAGTTATAAAAAGGCTAAAACAAACTGTTGCTCCACAACCTCAATCCCAGCCAGCTCCAGCTTTTGACTATAGTGCACTGATGGTTGCACTACAAATTAAACTTGATGAGCAAAGGAAAGCTATAGAAACTTATGTGGATGAATGGCAGAAATTCTTGCAATTTGATCTGGCCCAAGATATCAAGTCTATAAGGTTTGAAATGAACCTTAACAAGAAGGAGATGACTGAATGTTTCCACAATGGTGGAAATGCAGTGGTGTACTTGGCAACACACCAGGAAAAGATCAAAGCATAAGTGGATGACATAGCATTGAAGCAAGGATATGTTCTTGAAAATCAACTAAAGATGAATGACAATTTGACTGGTTCCCATAATGCTATTGTCACTGAATTAAAGAACCAGGCTGCTGGACCTTCTACCTTTACTGCTGCAGTTAAAGCTGAATTTGACAAGGTATTTCAAGAAGAAATCAATGTTGTTAAGACTGCTATTCAAGACTCCCAGAAGGCCATATCTTAACAACTTAAAAAGCTCAAACCTTTCTTTAAAGATGGAGTCAGATACTTGGATAATCAAATCAGATTCCAGAAGGATGATGTCAGAGATCATATGGCTAGAGAAGTCATAAAGGGGGAGAGAGTTTTAGTCAAAGCTAGCTCTGATCATGCCAAATGGATATCTAATTCCATCAGAGCTA
Source organism: Platanthera guangdongensis (assembly GCA_039583875.1). Classification (NCBI taxonomy): domain Eukaryota; kingdom Viridiplantae; phylum Streptophyta; class Magnoliopsida; order Asparagales; family Orchidaceae; genus Platanthera; species Platanthera guangdongensis. The sequence goes on along the minus strand of CM077162.1, from coordinate 117,115,529 downwards.
CACTGCGCTATCCTCCACTTTGTGATGATGACAATGTTGCTGAATCTGGAATTCAGCCTGCATATCTTGGAGGTGAGCAATCAGAAGTAGCTCAAGTGATCTATCCTCCACCAGATTTTGAAATGGTGCAAGCTGATATTCATCGCATGTATAGCCCAACTAAAGGGAAGTCTAATGTCATTCTGGAGAAAGTGGTTCAGCCTATATCTGAAGCTATGCAAGCAGCTCTTCAGAAAGAAGAAGAAGCTCTACAAAAAGAAGAAGAGACAAGATTGTCTAAGAAGAGGTTTAGGGAACAAGCTGAACAAAGGCCAGACTTTGAGCAGTGGAGCCCTACCTCAAGTAATATCATTTTAACTGCCTGGAAAGCTGCTAAAGATAATGTGCATGACAGGAACAAATGGTTTTCTGAAGCTAAATGGAGAAAACATGAAACCAGACAGGAGGCAATTGTCCAATACAGAAGGAAGGCAAAGATGGGAAAGCTACCTCCTATTGCTCAGGATCCTAGCAAGTACTTTCCTAAGCCATACCATTATTTTGAAAGACAGAAGATCAAAGCTGAAGAGCTTAAGAAGAAAGATCTGAAAGGCAAGAAGCCTGCTGATGCTGAAACTGCTGATGCTCCTGTCCAAGCTAAAGTTCAAGCTGGCAAAGGCATAGTGATTAAGGAGCCAGAACAAAAATAGATTTAGATTTTCTTGAAGTTTATTTTGTAATCTTTTGGATGGAAAACATTTAGTGAACTTCTGAAGATGAATAAGACAGATATTAGAACAATATATGATTAATATATTTCATGTGTGTTCTGTGTCTATGTCTATTTCATATTTGTTCTGTAATGATGAATTTGTATACATGTGAAATTGATACATGTTTATGTTTACCCTGCTGTATATTATCCTGCCTTACATCATTTTGTAATTTTAATTATGAATGGTGTATATCATTGACTAAGGGTTATGACATCTCCAAATAGGGGGAGATTGTTGGGTACATTGGTTTAAATGTACCTGATTTGAAGAAGCCTCACCCAACTCAATGATATACATCAAAATGTATTTGATGTGTTTTTGAGTTACTTGTGCAGGTTAAGTATTTGCAGGACTGAAGCAAAAATTTCTAAGTCCATGTGTCGACACCCAGAGGGAAAGTGTCGACACTTAAGAAGGCTTGTGTCGACACCCATACAAGCAGTGTCGACACTTGGAGTCATTGTGTCGACACCTGGGATACAGAGTCGACACCAGACACAAAGTGTCGACACAAGGAGCTGTGTCGACACTCAGTGAAGAAAAGTGCAGAGAAGCAGTGTCGACACAAGGAGCTGTGTCGACACCTAGAAGAACTGTGTCTACACTTGAAGAAAGTGTCGACACTTGGAGTTGTGTCGACACTCAGCAAAAGTCAGCAGAGACTAAGTTAAAGTGTCGACACCAAGAACAATGTGTCGACACTCAACAGAAGAGTCAGCACTTGAAGTAAGTGTCGACACCAAGAACAATGTGTCGACACTCAACAGAAAAGTCAACATTTGAAGCAAGTGTCGACACCCAGAACAATGTGTCGACACTCAGCTGAAGACTCTACACTTGAAGAAAGTGTCGACACATGGAGCTGTGTCGACACTTAGCAAAGAACAGCAAGATCAACAAAATTTTCTAAGTACAAGTGTCGACATTATGGAAATGTGTCGACACTCAGCTGAAGTCTCAACAGAAGAATCAAGTGTCGACCCAAGGAGCTGTGTCGACACTCATCAAGTATCAACACTGAAGACTATGTGTCGACACCAAGAAACAGTGTCGATACTAACAGATTCAACACAAGAAGTTGTGTCGACACAAAGGAGATGTGTCGACACTTAGAAGAATTCAGCAAAAGATAGAAGATCAAGTACTTGTGTCGACACTCAATTTCAGTGTCGACACATGCAGAAGAAACTGTGTCGAGACATAGTATCTACAACACAAGGAGTTATGTCGACACCTTGTAGACTTGTGTCGACACTTACACAACTTGTGTCGACACTTGGTCTATAAGTGTCGACACTTAAAGACAGAAAGTCTCGACACTATCAGACAGTTAGAGATTTTCAAGAACTGACTGGATGACTTGACAGCTGCCGTTCCAGCCGGTCTACAACACCTGTCAGAGATGTCAGAATTCAGTTATGGACCGGACCAGCCGGTTAACATGAAGAAGGCCTATAAATAGGCACATACAGTCTACAGAAAAAGTGGTTCAAATAGTTGAAGTTATTCAAAAAGGTGGTTCACAGAGTTATTGATCAAGTATCAAATCAAGAAGATCTAGCTGTCCAAGTGCAGATCTAAGAAGTTGGAGAGAGAGGGCTCCATCCAAGAAATCAGCCATTGGAACTAGGCTGAGAAGAAGGATTCAGTTTTAATTCTGGATCTTAAGAAGCAGAGGTCAAGGATCAACTACAGAAGGAATCAATCTTATTCAGTTCTACTTTCAAGAAGCTTTGAAGAAAGCTAAGTCAGATTGAATCCAGCTGAGTTCTTCCAAGAACTCATCAAGAAACTCACAACTCCCCTCTCTTGTTTCTGAGTTGTTGAGTTAACATTTGTAAATTCATTTTTAACTTGTAGGATCCTTTGGATCTGAGTGATTGTAAGTCTGTAATTATAAAGGCTGAGTGTAGGGCTTGGGAGCCTGAGTGTAGGAGATTGGAATCTCTGAGTGTAGGCCTTTTGTGGCTGAGTATAGGCCTTGTTGGCTGAGTGTAGGCCTTTGTGGCTGAGTGTAGGCTTTGTGGTAAAGCTGAGTTGTAGGGCCTTGGGCCTGAGGTGTAGGAACCAGTTTGGGTTCTGAGACAGTGGTGAAGTTTGGCCGAATCTAGTACACTGCTAGATAGGCGAAGGGGGAAAGTGGATGTACCCAAAGCTTGGGGAACCACTATAAAACTCTGTGTCTGCTGTGATTGTGATTTTCCGTGTATGTTGTGTAATAAAATAGTTAGAATTCTGTGATATTAACTGATTGCTGCCATTAAAGTTTAAAAAGAATTAGGTCACCTATTCACCCACCTCTAGGTGTTTAGGTACTATATCTTTCAGTAGCCTCTTATCTTTCTGCTCTGCATACAACCTCCCAAAGGTCCTCGCCAAGAAGAAAGCTCTCCATACAAGACTTCCACCTATCAAAGTTCGTCTCTGTAAGGAGATCAATTCCAAGACAACTTGCATCCTCCACTGTCATAGTTCTACCACTGGTTCCCTCTTCAAAGAGTCACAACCACTTCAGTTGATCACTGCTTATCCACTCCAATCCAGCTCCGAGACCAAGTTCACTGCTCAAGCAACTGAACCTGACTCTGATACCATGTTAAAATTCAACAACATGGCACTGCTACCACATTGAATTTTCTCCAGTTGGTCAGTAGGATAGCCTAAAGCCAAATTAATATTCTCAGAACTATCGAGTTCACACCTTAATCACGTGGAAAATTCCATGGACCTTGAAGTGAGCAGGAGTTATCTCAACTGAAGTCAATCAACCAGCAAACACATGCAGCACAAGCATCTTTATTAAATCACAGCTAACTACTCTACACAGCGAGACATACGTGACGAGACATGCTTCACCAAACGACACCCAAGGGAAAGCAGAGACTACAAAGACAAGACAAGAGAAACAAGCCGCGCGGACTCAACTACAAGCCGTCGATCTATTATTATGGAGTCCGCTCAGTCCGCCAGGTCGCCAGACCTCAACCCAAGCCGCGCGGACTACCCCTTATTCCAATGCTTGCTCTTGTCGCCGATCTACAATCCGCCTGACTGCAAGGTCGCCTAGCCGCCAGACTGCACAAGCTGCGTTGTCGAATAGAACAGTCCGCTTGAAGCAGACAACTTCTTGAACCCCGAACCAAGTTGCCGAAGAGAAGTCTGTCTGGTCACTGTCCGCGACCTGCTGTTTTCTGCCTGTTGCTTAACCGTAGAGTCCGCACTATCCCTGACTGCAATCAGAGCCAAGTCCTGGCTTTCCAGTGCTATGCGCACAACCTGCACAGCACACCCGGTCAACTTGTTCAAACTGCGAGGACACCAAAATGCAGTCCGCAGTAACCTATGCGGGCTCAAGTTACTGTTCACTTACGCATGGAGGTTCCTTTGCATCCTGATGTGACAAGGGTCCTATTTATAGGCATGATAATGAGTGTGGTCATAGCCCTAGCCGATAGGATTACCGCCACATCCTGCAGCAAGACTTCTCCACAGTCTGTGGATACATACCAGTCCGCCGCACCTGTGCAAGATAGCCAGCCCGCCTAGCTTCTCCAAGGCCGGATGCCAATTTCTAGTTCGCCTTGTCGCCAAAGGCCAAGCCACCAAGTCATTACCGAGGCCGGACAGCAACACCAGTCCGCCTTGTTGCCAAGGGCCAAGCCAGGACCACCACAGCCGGACTCCACTGCAACACTCCGCTAATCCGTGGACATAGCACTTCAGTCTACCAATCCCGAGCCCACGGCTTCGCCACCAAGGCAACTGCCGGACTCAGGCGGACATGCTGTTCCAGTCCGCCCATACTATGGATAGTACTGGTCTGCATAACCTACAGACAACTCCAGTCTGCAAGCCGAGTCCATAGCCTTGTTACTAAGACACCTTCTGGACTCAACGGACTCCAGCTCCTGTCTGCTTACATAACAAACTTGCAGTCCACATATACCACAGACTACTCTAGTCTACATATCCCACAGACTGCTCCAGTCCTCATATCCCAAGTCCAAAGCCACGCCAGCAAGGCAACTATCGGACTCAGCGGACATCCCTCTTCAGTCTGCTCATCCCGAGCCCACAGCTTTTCTACAAAAGCTCTTGCCGGACTCAGCGGACACCTGGCATCAGTCCGCCCACAGTTGTGGACACAACCTCTAGTCCACTCATCCCCAAACTTGCAACCAAGGCACATGCACTTCTGCCGAGCTTGGCGGACTGAGAAGCAGTCCGCACTCAATTGCGCGATCTCCCCGGACTGAGCCAAACATGGACTTGGTTCAGACCCAACCAAGTCCATACCATTGGCCACAAGGGCCAGTCCGCACTTACTGGCGGACACTGGATCCAGCCCGCCATTCCCGGCGAACTCCAGTATCAGTCTGCACTGACTGGCGGTCTCCGCGACTTCCACTTGCCGCTGCACCAGGGCAATACCAAGGCAACTGCCAAACCGGTCTGCCGAGCTCCAGTTCTTTAGTCTGCTTCATGCCGGACTCCACGGCTAGAGTTTCTATCCGGTCGGTTACTTCCTAGGATCCAACTGCATGCTGAGCACAAGTCGACCTGGCTAACCGTCACTTTTGTTTGTGTAGTCCGCACGAATACACCGCCCAAGACGCTATAGAGCAAACCGTCTGAAACATCCCTACCGACTTAGCAGTCCGCCTAGTCTGCGCAGATACGTCCAAATGCTCCATTCACCCACTTTTACTTCACAAATTTCAACACACCTTTGAGATTCATTATACTCCTGGGAAGGGAAATGTGGTCGCTGATGCCTTGAGTCGGAGGGCTCCCCTGAGGGCAAATTGGTTGCAGATGCACGATGAGCGTCTGATCTAGGAGTTGGAAGCGTTAGAGATTTCTTGTGTTGACAAGAATTCCACAGCTAATGCATGTTTGAACTAGACGGAGGTATAATATGACCTTTCAGACATGATTCGACGAGCAACGGAGCTGGATGAAAGTCTGCAATGCTATGCAAAAGATCGTCTAGATGGCCAATTCTCCTGGGATGACGGCCTTTTACGGAAAGAAGGCCATTTGTGCGTCCCAAGTATGGGGAAATTGCGAGAAGAATTGATGTACGAAGCTCACTTTACAAAGTACTCAATTCACCCCAGGATCACAAAGATGTTCAGGGACATGAAGAAGCTGTTCTGGTGGACAAGACTAAAGAAAGATATTGCTCTTTATGTGGCTAAATGCCAAACTTGTGCTTTGGTGAAGGGTGAATGCCAAAAGTTTGGCGGTTTCTTGAAGTCGTTGCCGATTCCGGAATGGAAGTTTGATGATATTTTGATGGATTTCGTGCACGGGTTGCCGAGATCACAAACGCGGGAATGATTCAATCTGGGTGATTGTAGACTAGTTGACAAAAGTGCCTCACTTCCTTCCAAACAAGCGAGACGATTTAGTGGAAAGCTTGGCAAAACTTTATGTTGAACAAATTGTACGGCTACACGGTGTTCCTCGTAGCATCATGAGCGATCGTGATGGGCGATTTACATCGAATGACTGGAGGCTAATCCATCAACTATTGGAAACGAAGATGACGTTTAGTACGGACTTTCATCCCCAAATGCATGGCCAAACTGAACGGACCAACAGAATAATGGAGGATATGCTCCGAATGTGCGCCCTGGACTTTGGTAAGAGATGGGAGGATCATATCTCTATGGTGGAGTTTGCCAACAACAACAGCTACCAAGCGAGCATCGGTATGACAGTGTTTGAAGCTCTGTATGGTCGGAAGTGTCGTACACCGTTAGTTTGGGCAGAAGCAGGCGAATACAAACTGTATAGGCGTAAAGTAGTTGATGAAGCTAACTAGATGATACACACTATTCGAGAGCGGCTACTGATAGCCCATGATCGATAAGCAAACTACTATAATGCCAAGCACCGGAACGTGGAGTTCGCAGTGGGTGATTGGGTATATTTGAAGATCAAACCCATCAAAGGCATGTCGAAGATTCAGCGTCTGAAAAAGTTGAGTCCAAGATATCTTAGTCTGTTTGAAGTGGTGGAGCGAATTGGGGAAGCTGCATATCGGCTAGCTCTTTCGGCAGAATTGAGTGGACGACATGATGTGTTTCACATCTCTATGCTTCGGAAATCCGTCAAGATCCAGCTAAAGTGATCGAGAATGATTGTGTGTCGGTGGAGTATCGGCTAACGACAAAGGTTAGGCCCATTCGGATCGAGGATCGCGTCGATAAACACTTGCTGAAAAGGGCAATCGGGATGGTCAAAGTTCGGTCGGACAATTGTGGCCGTGAGGAGCTATCATGGGAGCGAGAGCAGACCATGCAAGCTGAATTTCCCGAGCTATTTGTGTAAACTGTTATGCAGTTCATCTCTTGTTGTAATGGACATGTTAAAAGGGATAACATCTTGTTTTTATTCCTTACTGTGTGCAAATATCGGGATGAAATTTATTGTAAGGAGGGGAGGGTTGTAACATCCCAAAATCCCAAGTTGGGTGTAAGTTGGGTGACACGGCCTGGGATACGGGCTTGTCCCAGGGCATGTCCTGCTCTGTATGGCTGAGCAGTCTGTCGAGTGCTCGATGACCTGCACTCGACCAGTTCTCTCGAGAGGGAACACGCCCTGTGTAACACCCCCTATCCGTCACATAGCATATAGCAGTAGGTCCGGCCGGGGCCCGATGCCGTATGCCACAGACAGACCGGGTGGTTACTCATGGAAACCATCCAACCAATCAACGTCCTACACAGAGCATTCTAGCGGAAGTAGTTTATAAAGGTTGCAAATAAGAATCCAGCACTAAAACATGAATGTCCACTAACACCAAAAATAGGAATGTTACCAGATACACCAGTATAAGCCTTAAGGCCTTACAAAAATTGTTCACTTCATATTACATGTTTTACAAACCACGGTAAACACTTCCAATTGGGCCTTCGAGTGTCGGCTTCGCAAAAAGGGCTTTAGCCCGCTATTGACCGCTTGGTCCAGCAGCACCTGCAAACAACAAACCACCGCACGATGGCAAAACAAGGCAACGATCAGCAATGCTGACCAAATTATAACGATCCCGCCCCCAGCTCGGGGAGGCGATGCTCCTTCCCTACATTTCATTAGCATAAGCGAGCAATATAACAACTCAATGCATCACAGGCATTGGCACGCATGGCCACACGCCCCGTGCTCTCAGGGTACATTCTCGGTGATCGCAGTCTAAGCCGCTAACTCACCACCATCTCCAGGACGGCAATAACTCGTGACCAAAAATGGTCTTTTAGGCAAACGTTACGACACTTTAATGTCATCAACAGCCTATGTCATGACACTTTAATGTCATCGACAGAAAGACCCGACCTCTATGCCCAAGGCATAATGCAGGAACGGTTCTCACTCAACCCGTTGCTCACTTGCCACGACACTTAAATATCATCGGCACGGGTTAAGTTTCCCCGAAGCCCGTGAATCGAACGTACGATGTTACATAACCCAGTTATGTACTAATTGGCACTTAGGCCCACAAGTTGGCAAGATCACGCATCCGCCCAGTTTTTCGGGTGCACCTTTGGGTTAATCCCCAAGGCTCCCTGTTGCAATCTACCACGTAGAAAACCCGAAAAAAATAATCAATTGCGCGGAGTCTTTTCCGGCATTTATGCAATGCAACATCACCGATCCAGACCAACATGTCCGGGTAGGCTTCACACATCATGCCTATGTCCGTTCTCGCTTACGGACTCTAAACAACGGGGACTTCACATATCTACCCGAAGGAACGCCTCCAACTCACCGCAAGCTCGCGAGAGCGGGCTTCCTATGCAAAGAAGGAGAGCTACTCATGCTCAAGAAGAGAATCGTTACCCTAGCATTTCTCTTTGGCGCCATATAAAAGTAAGTGGATGAAAAGCACCGCACTAGCTTTGCCTCCGTGGATCCGGAGTCAGCTCGCGATTTGGAGCTTCAGAGCTCCTCCAATGGCCGGATCTAGCTCCTTCTTCCTTCCTTGGCTCTCCTCTCTCTCTAAGCTTTTAGAAAGATAATAACTTAAGAAAAGTGAGGGTTTCTAAGTCCAATCCCTGGTATATCCCTTCAGGAACAACCCCCAGCTGTTGGATCATCAATTAAAGAAATGAATGGCTTTGATTCGGGACTGAAATGCCCAATCTGGACTACACACGGCCTGGCACACGCCCGTGTCCAGGGCCGTGTGCCTCATTCGCCGTCAAAATCGACTCGCCTGGAACAAAACACGGGTATCGAACACGCCCGTGTTCGACCTGACACGCCCGTGTTCCACCTGACACGGCCGTGTGGCCGGCCATGTACCCCCATCATTTTTCCCCGAAAACAACCCGAGCACTGCACGGGTTCTAGGACACGCCCGTATCCGTGCCCGTGTCACCTTGACACGCCTGGGCTCCAGGCCGTGTACACGGTCTCGACACTCCACACTTCGTCGAGCGAAGATCGTCGACCTGATGACACGGCCTTGGACACGCCCGTGTCCGAGGCCGTGTGCCTTGTCTGGACACAATGTCGAGACCAAAGTGTCGACTTCCCTGGACGATTGTCGACACGGGTTGACACGCCATATGATATGCCCGTGTCGCAGGCCGTGTGCCATGTCTCGACACTTCGTCGAGCGCAGAGTGTCGACTTCGCGGGCTAAGTGTCGACACGGGTCGACACGCCCTGCGACACGCCCGTGTCGCAGGCCGTGTGCCCGAGACCAAAGTGTCGACTTCCCGGCTCAGTGTCGACACAAGCTTGACACGCCCTGGGACACGCCCGTGTCCAAGGCCGTGTGCCTGCAGCCAGAACCCAAAACTGGGCCAAAACGTCCCCCGTCGCTCCTTTGAGTTTCGGGGCGTTACAACTCTCCCCTCTTAAAATAATTTCATCCTCGAAATTATATAAAGGAAAGACATGTACAAAACCAAAATTTATACCTGAGCGGAACAACTCCGGATACTCGTCAAGCATAGTCTGCTCTCGCTCCCAAGAGAGCTCCTCACGACCGCAATTTTCCCACCGGACCTTGACCATCCTGATCTCTTTATTGCGTAGCCGCTTGACCTCCGAGTCCTCAATCCGCACGGTCTTGACCTTTGTCGTCAGCCCACTATCCACCGACACTTGATCAACTGCGATCACTTGTGTAGGCTCTTGCACCGCCTTTCGAAGCACCGAAATATGGAATACATCATGTAAACCACTAAGCTCCACTGAAAGCTTCAACCGATAGGCCGCTTCACCAACTCGCTCCAGAACCTCAAACGGTCCAAGGTAGCTCGGGCTTAGCTTTTTCAATCGCCGCACCCGCGAGACACCCTTGAACGGCTTGATCTTTAAGTATACATAATCGCCCACCGCGAACTCCACGTTCCTGTGCTTGGCATTATAGTACTTTGCTTGCCGGTCCTCAGCGATAAGCAACCTCTCCCGAATGGTTCTCACCAAAGAAGTAGCATCCTCCACTTCCGATCTCTTATACAACTTTGACTCGGCCGTTTCTAACCAACACAACGACGTGCGACATTTTCTACCATATAGGGCCTCGAAAGGCGCCATCTGAATACTCGCTTGGTAGCTATTGTTGTATGCGAACTCCACCAAATAAAGGTGGTCTTCCCATTGCTTTCCAAAATCCAAGACACACATGCGGAGCATGTCTTCCATTGTTCTATTGACCCTCTCGGTCTGCCCATCCGTTTGCGGATGGAAGGCTGTGCTGAATTTCAACTTTGTTCCCAACATTTCCTGCACTAGCCTCCAATCATTGGACGTGAACCGCCCATCTCGGTCACTCACAATGCTGTGGGGCACACCATGAAGCCGTACTATGTTATCCACATAAAGCTTTGCCAACTTCTCCACCGGATCATCCTTACTATGCGGAATAAAATGCGACACCTTCGTTAACCGATCAACAACCACCCAAATGGCGTCGTTCCACTTTTGCGACCTTGGCAAACCGTGCACAAAGTCCATAGAGATGTCGTCAAATTTCCACTCCGGAATAGGCAAGGACTTAAGAAATCCTCCCGGCTTTTGGCACTCCTCCTTCACCAAGGCGCAAGTTTGGCACTTCGCTACGTAGAGCGCCACATCCTTCTTCAAACTCGGCCACCAAAATAGTTTCTTCACATCACGGTACATCTTCGTGCTCCCCCGGTGAATGGAGTACTTGGTATGGTGTGCCTCGTACAACAACTCCACCCGCAAATTACCCACACTTGGGACGCACAGACGACCGTCCTTCCAAAGTAATCCATCCTCCACGACGAATTGGGAATTTGACCCATCTAGAGCCTCCACCATGGACTGCTTCATATGATCATCCATATCCAAAGCCTGTCGAATACGATCAGCCAAGTCATATTGGACTTCAGTCCAATTCAGAACTGCTTCAGCACTTGATTGTCTATCCACACAAGTAATCTCCAACGCCTCCAACTCCCGCACCAACCGCTCATCATGCACCGATAGCCAATTGGCTTGAGCTGGGTCTCGGCGACTCAACGCATCCGCAACTGCATTCCCCTTACCAGGCATGTAGTGGATCTTGAATGTATAGTCCCCCAGGAACTCCATCCATCTACGCTGCCGCATATTCAGATCTTTCTGATCAATAAGATACTTCATGCTCTTGTGATCGGTGTTGATATCAATCTTCACACCGTATAAATAGTGTCTCCACAGCTTCAAGGCAAAAATCACGGCCGCTAACTCCAAGTCATGGACCGGATAGTTCCTTTCATGCACTTTTAGCTGTCTCGAGCCATAAGCTATTACACTTCCATGTTGCAGTAGCACACAACCCAAACCGCTGCCCGAAGCATCGCTATAAATCTCATAGCCTTCGGTCCCACATGGCGAACTCAGCACAGGCGTCGTGGTCAACCGACACTTCAACTCCTCAAAATCTCGCGCGCACTCCGGCATCCAAACGAACTTATGCTCCTTCCTCATCAAAGTAGTGAGAGGCAAAGCTATCCGCGAGAAGTTTTCTACGAAGCGCCTATAATAGCCGGCAAGCCCCAGAAAACTCTGGACTTCCGCTACCGTAGCAAGCTCAGGCCACTCCCGTATCGCAACGATCTTCGCCGGATCCACAGCAATACCCTCTCCACTCACTATATGACCGAGGAACGCCACTGAGGATAGCCAAAACTCGCACTTCGAGAACTTGACATACAACTGATTTCTCCTTAGATTCTCCAACACCAAATGAAGATGCTTGAAGTGATCTTCCTCACTTTGCGAGTACACCAAAATATCGTCGATGAAGACGATAACGAAATGGTCCAAGTACTCCCTGAACGTCCTGTTCATCAAATCCATGAACACTGACGACACATTAGTCAGCCCAAACGGCATGACCGTAAACTAATAATGCCCGTATCTCGTACTAAACGCTGTCTTCGGGATATCACTTTCCCTTATTCGCAGCTGATAGTACTCAGCCTTGAGATCCAACTTCGAGTACACCGTCGACCCGACTAACTGATCAAAAAGATCATCAATCCGGGGGATCGGGTACTTGTTCTTCTCCGTCAGCTTGTTGAGCTCCCGATAATCAATACACAGCCTCAAGCTTCCATCCTTCTTCTTAACAAAGAGGACCGGTGCGCTCCAAGGCGAAGAACTCGGGCGCACATACCCTTGCTCCAACAATTCTTGCAGTTGAACTTTCAGCTCCGCCATTTCCTTAGGCGCTAGCCGATAAGGAGATCGTGACACAGGCTTTGCACCTGGCACTAGCTCAATCGTAAAATCTATCTCCCGCTGAGGCGGGGCTCCAGGAAGATCTGCGGGGAACACATCAGGGTATTCCGATACCACTGAAATACAATCCAATGCGGGCTTCGGCTTCGCAACCTCCACTAGTGTAAAGAACAGTTCTGCACCGGCATGAACCGCCTTCACCACCAGAAGAGCAGACATAAACGTCTTGCTCGACCCCTTTAAGCCCGTAAAAGTCGTTTCACGACTTGCTCCCAGCATGACTTCCTTGCTACTGCAATCTATATGGGCCTGCTGCTCCGAGAGCCACTCCATGCCAATTATGACGTCGAACTCCACCAATGGAAGTAAAGATGCCCGCAGGTCGAACTCCTGATTCCCAATACAAATCTTGACATCGCAGATCCTATCCGCTCGCATCGAACACCCATTGGGCAACAACACATCCAACTTATCCTTCGCCATCGAAGAAGGGACTCCGATGCATGACATAAATCCTTCGGACAAGAAGGAGTGTGAAGCTCCCGTATCGAAGAGTGCTCGTGCCGGATTTTCACAAATTAATAAAAATCCTAAACAAGCAGGGGTAAGGTAACATGTGCATAACAAGTATTTAAAGAAATTGACTTGCTATAAATTAAACCGTACCTGTCACCACATCAGCCTGTTTGATGGCCTCCTGCTGGCCAAGATTATACACCCTTGGTTGGGCCGGAGCATAGTGGGACGCGGTCGACTCCACTGCCTTTCCCTTCTCTTCATAAGTAGCTCCCGGCCTCCTTTCGGACTTGGGACGTCCGCTCCGGCACTCACGGGCATAATGCCCCAACTTCCCACAGTTGTAACATACGCCCGGGGTCCGACCCATAGTCGCCCCAGAAGCACCAGCAGAGAGGGCTAGACCCGAAGTCTTAGCTTTCTTGTTCCACTTTCGGAACACAGATTTTGAGGTGTTGGGACATCTGGACTCCGACCTCTTCTCGCCCAAGCTTTTCTTTGCCTGCACATTCTTCATGTCCTTCTCCAAGGACCGGGCCGTATTGACCAAGGTTAAGAAACCCTGCATCATCGACCCCGAGAGTAGTAACCTCAACTCATCTCTCATGCCTTCATAGCAGCGATTAGTCTTGCGCTCCTCATCCACGATGGTGGAGCTAGCATAACGACTAAGACGAGTAAACTCGTGGAGATATTCATCCACGCTCCTCTCACCCTGAACCAACTTCAGAAACTCATTCTCCAACGCTATCTTCTGCGTCGAAGGGAGGTATCTAGCCAAGAACAATCTCGAGAACTCTTCCATCAAGACATCACCAAGTTTCCAACCTCTCAGTAAGTACAGCTCCAATCCTTCCCACCACATTCTCGCTTCACCGTCCAGAAGGAACGTAGCGATGGTGGTCATTTGCCACTCCTCTGTCTCCGTGGCTATCATGACTCTCTTCCCCCTGGAGAGCCAGTCTTCAGCCTGAGATGGAGTTCCCAACCCCGAGAATACCGGAGGGTTAAAGCTCATAACATGCTTAAGCTGCCACTTGGTTGCCCTCCTTGGCACCACCGGTTCCAATACCACTTGCTCCACTCTCCTCGGCTCAGCCTCTTGTAGCGGTACCTGCTCCATCGCAGGAGCGGGCTGCTGCGTTTGCCTTGCAGGCTGCGCATTTATCACGGCCAACACTGCTTCGGCCACCAATCGTATGTTCTCAGCCGATAGAGGTGTTGCAGGAGCAACATCTGGTGCACTACTAGCCTCAAAAACTCGTCGTTCTGACGTCCCAACACCACTTCTGGTCACCTATAGTGGTAGAAAACACTGTTAAGCGACCAAATAAATTGCAAACAATAATTATAGGAACACGCAGGTTCCTCAAACACGTGTATTTTCATTCCTAAGTGGACATTCATGGGTTCTTTTACTATTATAACGATGACGCACACAATGTGCTCACCACCCCTTAAAAAGAATTCGCCCACAAATTCATGTTAAGCCCGACCAAAACCAGTAGTCTGATACCAAATTGTAACACCCCCTATCCGTCACATAGCATATAGCAGTAGGTCCGGCCGGGGCCCGACGCCGTATGCCACAGACAGACCGGGTGGTTACTCATGGAAACCATCCAACCAATCAACGTCCTATACAGAGCATTCTAGCGGAAGCAGTTTATAAATGTTGCAAATAAGAACCCAGCATTAAATCATGAATGTCCACTAACACCGAAAATAGGAATGTTACAAGATACACAAGTATAAGCCTTAAGGCCTTACAAAAATTGTTCACTTCGTATTACATGTTTTACAAACCACGGCACGCAGGCTGGTCACACATGAATAAAGCAGTAAACACTTCCAATTGGGCCTTCGAGGGCCGGCTTCGCAAAAAGGGCTTTAGCCCGCTATTGACCGCTTGGTCCAGCAGCACATGCAAACAACAAACCACCGCACGGTGGCAAAACAAGGCAACGGTCAGCAATACTGACCAAATTATAACAATCCCGCCCCCAGCTCGGGGCGGCGATGCTCCTTCCATGCATTTCATTAGCATGAGCGAGCACTATAACAACTCAATGCATCATAGGCGGTGGCAGCATGGCCACACGCCCCGTGCTCTCAGGGCACATACTCGGTGATCGCAGTCTAAGCCGCTAACTCACCACCATCTCCAGGACGGCAATAACTCGTGAGCAAAAATGGTCTTTTAGGCAAACGTTACGACACTTTAATGTCATCACAGCCTATGTCACGACACTTTAATGTCATCGACAGAAAGACCCGACCTCTATGCCCTCGGCATAACGCAGGAACGGTTCTCACTCAACCCGTTGCTCACTTGCCACGACACTTAAATATCATCGGCACGGGTTAAGTTTCCCCGAAGCCCATGAATCGAACGTACGATGTTACATAACCCAGTTATGTACTAATTGGCACCTAGGCCTACAAGTTGGCAAGATCACGCATCCGCCCAGTTTTCCGGGTGCACCTTTGGGTTAATCCCCAAGGCTCCCTGTTGCAATCTACCACGTAGAAAACCCGAAAAAAACAATCAATTGCGCGGAGTCTTCTCCGGCATTTATGCAATGCAACATCACCGATCCAGACCAACATGTCCGGGTAGGCTTCACACATCATGCCTATGTCCGTTCTCGCTTACGGACTCTAAACAACGTCACATATCTACCCGAAGGAATGCCTCCAACTCACCGCAAACTCGCGAGAGCGGGCTTCCTATGCAAAGAAGGAGAGCTACTCATGTTCAAGAAGAGAATCATTACCCTAGCATTTCTCTTTTGCGCCATGGAAAAGTAAGTGGATGAAAAGCACCGCACTAGCTTTGCCTCCGTGGATCCGGAGTCGACTCGCGATTTGGAGCTTCGGAGCTCCTCTAATGGCCGGATCTAGCTCCTTCTTCCTTCCTTGGCTCTCCTCTCTCTCTAAGCTTTTAGAAAGATAACAACTTAAAAAAGTGAGGGTTTCTAAGTCCAATCCCGGGTATATCCCTTCAGGAACAACCCCTAGCCGTTGGATCATCAATTAAAGAAATGAATGGCTTTGATTCGGGACTGAAATGCCCAATCTGGACCGCACACGGCCTAGCACACGCCCGTGTCCAGGGCCGTGTGCCTCATTCGCCGTCAAAATCGACTCGCCTAGAACAACACATGGGTATCGAACACGCCCGTATTCGACCTGACACGCCCGTGTTCCACCTGAGACGGTCGTGTGGCCGTCCGTGTACCCCCATCATTTTTCGCCGAAAACAACCCGAGCACTGCACGGGTTCTAGGACACGCCCGTGTCCGTGCCCGTGTCACCTTGACACGCTTGGGCTCCAGGCCGTGTACACGGTCTCGACACTCGACACTTCGTCGAGCGAAGATCGTCGACTTGATGATACGGCCTTGGACACGCCTGTGTCCTAGGCCGCGTGCCTTGTCTCGACACAATGGCGAGACCAAAGTGTCGACTTCCCGGGACGAGTGTCGACACGGGTTGACACGCCCCGCGGCACGCCCGTGTTTCCGGCCGTGTGCCATGTCTCGACACTTCATCGAGCGCAGAGTGTCGACTTCGCGGGCTAAGTGTCGACACGGTTCGACACGCCCTGCGACACGCCCGTGTCGCAGGCCGTGTGCCCGAGACCAAAGTGTCGACTTCCCGGCTCAGTGTCGACACAAGCTTGACACGCCCTGGGACACGGCCGTGTCCCAGGCCGTGTGCCTGTAGCCAGAACCCAAAACTGGCCCAAAACGTCCCCCGTCGCTCCTTTGAGTTTCGGGGCTTTACACCCTGCGACACGGGTATGCCCGAGGGCGTGTCCCCCTCAGGTCGACGAACTTCGCTCGATGAAGCGCACATTGCAGGTGTGTCTGCTACCATGTATGAGCACACGGCCTGTGACACGGGCGTGTCACAAGCCGAGTCCTTTTCTGTATTTGGCCAGGACAGTGAGGCCTGGTGAACACGGGCAGTACACGGGTGTGTCTCTGGGCACACAGCCTATGACACGGGCGTGTCACTTGGCTATTTCTTGCTCGGGTTTAGATGGGTGTATACTACCTGAGGTACACGACCACAAACATAGGCGTGTCTAAAGGCGTGTCAGGTTACACGGCCTGTGACACGAGCTTGTCACTTGGTCGTGTACAGTTTTGGATGAGTCGATTGTGTGTCATTTAAGGTACACAGCCTGTGACACTGGCGTATCACAGGCCATGTCAGCCAAAAATTAGCCTTTTGTGGAAAAATCGTGGCCGTCCATTTTCCTCAGCTAGGATCTGAGGGCCAAAGCTTCTACCTGCTTCTTTAAGGCCGAGAATTGAGATGAGATTCTCATTTGGCTTGAGTTATCCACTTTCTAAGAACCTAGAGATGGAGAGGAAGGAGGAGGAGGAGGAGGAAGGGATTCGGCCATCGGTGGAGCTGCGGAGTTCCGATTCGAGATTCGAGGCCAGTGTTGAGGAGGCAAGGCCGCTGCAGTGTCTTCCAACTGGCTAGAATTCCATGGCTCCAAAGCGATCGTCAAGTGTAACGATCTTCCTTCTTGGACATGTGAAGTCCTCCTTTTGGCATGTGCATGGCATTTCGCTACCAGAGGGTGGTGTATGAAGGGAGTTCCCTTGGGTTGATTTTTGGAATCCCCAATAATTTGGCATATAGATCCAAAAATGGAGTACGAAATAGGCATGCTATGTGAAGCCCATCTGGACAGGTTGGTCTGGATTGGTGATGTTGCATCTGTACACCGAAAAACACTCCAAGATGAAATGTGTAGTGTATGGAGTCGATGGGTTGGACCTGTGAAGGGCAGTAGCAGGAAGTACTGGAGTGGTAGTCCAGGATAAGACCCTTGTGATGCTTGATGGGTTGTTCCTATGAAGGTTTGTAGCAGGAAGTACTGGTGTGGAAGCACAGGAAAATAACCGCAAGTGTTTGTGTTGTATAATTGAAAGACCAGTGTTTCTGGCACTGCACATGGCTGTAGGGATTGCTTGTCGCGTGAGCCAGCTAAGGTTGGGGCTAGGGACAAAAAGTGAGTTCTGTCGCTAACGCTGGACGTGGCTCCTAGCTAACCTATGATTGTGAAGGTATTTTGTGGTGGACATTATGGCAATTGTGAGCTTTATGAGCTCTAGGGAAAAGGCCTTGTGCCGAACATGAAAGGTGAAACCGACCCGTGCCTTTTATTTAGCTGCAAGTACGTTGGTATTCGGTGATGGCAAGGCGACTTGAGCAACGAGGCATGGTTGTTCTGACCTGTGTTATATCCGTCCGACTTGAAGACCTGAATGTACAGTCTCTTAGAGTGCATTGTGAGAGTCTTAGGCATGCGTGCCATTAAGACTATAGTCTCCGGCTGCAGACCATGGAGAAAATTCTCAATTTTACCATTCGGTTTTGGCACTCATACGGTGGTGGGACCCTGGTTTGCCGGTACACCAAGAATGTGCCCTGAGTGCATGATTCGTCGGGCCGCGTGGCTGACGGTTATTATGGAATGTTTGTGCGTGAGAGCACAATGTGTGATATATATATATATATATATATATATATATATCTGCATATGAATTGCTATACCTGCAGGGAACGAATACCACTGCCCTAGGTAAACGGTAGGGTTGATATAAATTGGTCAGCTAAATGCTGACCGTTGCCTTGTTCTCCACCATTGGGTGGACTGTCCTTGTACAGGTGCTGGAGAGCCGAGCGAGTAATATAAATGCTGAAGTCCCTACTGCTGCTGCTTCTAGCCCTTGAAGGCTAAGCTGAAAAATGTTGTGTTTTGATCATGTGTGGCCAGCCTGCACGCTGATGTTTGGAAGCCACTCTTGTAAAGAGCAACTCTAAGACCATACGGCCAAACGATATTGTATTTGATACATTCCTATATATATATATACATGTGGGTGTTTATATTAGTGGACATTCATGGTTGGAGTTCAACACTTTTAATAAAAGCTTCTGCTAGAATGTTATGAGCTGGGATGCGGAACTCTGATATCAACCCGTGACTTCGCCGCCTGTTTTGTGGCATATGGTGTGGGGACCGGCCGGACCTTTTATTATATGATATATGAACGGATGGAGATGTTACAGGTCTACACCCTCGTGGTGGTTGAGGACTATTCCATATTTGCTTGGGTGTTCTTCCTTAGATGAAAGGATGAAACCCTTGATATCTTCATGAACTTTGTCAGGCAGATTCAGAATGAACTATCATGCTCTGTGGTCAAAATAAGAAGTGACCATGGAACTGAATTTCAGTATGCTACCATAACTTCTTTCTATGAAGAACAAGGGATTCATCAAAAATTATACTCTCCAAGAACACCCCGACAAAATGGGTTAGCTTAGACAAAAAACATGACTCTCATAGAAGCAGAGAGAAGTTTGTTGAGTGACACTTCTCTCCCTGAATATTTCTGGGTGGAGATAGTTTACACTACATGTCATGTTCTCAACAGGACTTCTATCACCAAATGCCATAAGAAGACTTCATATGAGATCTTGAGGGGTAGAAAACCAAACATATCCTATTTTAGGATATTTGGTTGTAAATGTTTCATCTTGAACAATGGTAAGTCAAAAGTGACTAAGTTTGCTGCCAAATCCCGTAAGGGGATCTTTGTTGGGTACAACAATAATAGTAAGGCATATAGAGTCTATAACATGACAAATTAGGTTGTAGAAGAATCTATCCATGTATTGTTTGATGAGTCAAGAATGATTAACAGTGAGCTGTCAAGCTCTTTGACTAGTTCTGCAGGTACAGAAGTCATGATGGAAAAGCTTTCCATTAAAGATAATGACCCAGCTGTGCAAGAAGAACGTGGAGTTGGAAGCTGTCTAGAGGAATCATAGGATAGTCTAGCTGGAGATGAAGACCAACTAGTTGAAGAAAAGGGTGCTCAGCAAGAAGCAGTCAGTCTGCCCCCAGTAGTCAGATATCTGAGAGATCATCCTCCAGATCAGATAATAGGTGAGGCCAACCAAGGCGTACAAACAAGAAGCAGGAGTTTCAATACAGCTCTATATTCCAGCTTTTTGTCACAAGAAGAGCCCAAGAAATTTGAAGAGGCAAATCAAGATCAATTCTCGATTGGTGAAATGCAAGAAGATCTGAAGCAGTTCAAAAGGTACAAGGTTTGGAAGCTAGTTCCCAGACCAGATGGATAAAATGTCGTTGGAGTCAAGTTGATTTTCAGTAATAAACTTGATGAAAATGATATTATAATAAAGAATAAAGCTAGATTGATGGCCAAATGGTACAGATAGGAAGAGGGTATTGATTATGATCCGAACTTTGCCCTAGTTGCAAGGTTAGAAGCCATCAAACTGTTCCTTGCATTTGCAGCCTTCCAAGGATTCGTAGTCTTCTAGATGGATGTGAAGTCTGCCTTCTTGAATGGAGATTTGAAAGAAAAGGTCTATGTAGAGCAGCCTCCAGGTTTTGTAGATTCTAACTCTCCAATTGCTCTGTATAGACTTAGGAAAGCTTTATATGGGCTCAAGAAAGCCCCTAGAGCATGGTATGAGACATTGTCCACCTTCCTCATTGAGAACAAATTCTCAAGGGGGAAGATAAACAAGACCCTATTCCTAAGGTAATCTAAGGGCAAGATCATCCTTGTCCAGATTTATGTTGATGACATAATATTTGACTCTATTGATGACAACCTCTGCAGGAAGTTTGCAAAACTTATGCAGGAGAAGTTTGAGATGAGTAGTATGGGTGAACTGAAGTTTTTCTTTGGACTTCAAGTAATACAAACTGATGATGGTCTATCCATATCACAGTCAAAGTTCACACGTGTGCTAGTCAAGAAATATGGTATGGAGAATCTCCTGTCTCAGCTATTTCTTCTTAGAGGTCTCAGTGGTTTCTGCTCCACAATTTAGACTATCTTCAGTCTTTGTAGTTTTTGCTTCACATCTGAGGCAGAAGAAGATTTTCTCTCAAATGTTTCAGCACTTCCATCTTTTTTAGAAGCATTGAGTTAACCTGATTCACTCAACACTTCTGGACTTAGATAGTTCCAGCTTACTTTCTCTCAGCGGTTATGTTCTGATATACTTCTCAGCTGTCTCAACTGTCTCAGCGGTTTTTACATAGTCAATTTGTCTGTCTTTAGTTTGACGAATGTTGAGCTGAGATCGATGATCTATGGGCTAAGATTGACGAATTGTAAATCCCAAAATTTGAAATTAGCTCGATGAATGTTGAGCTCAGCTCGACGAATGGTGATCTGAGCTCGACGAATTTTGAATCCGTTGTTCTGAACTACGCTTGACTAATGGTGAGTTCAGCTCGATGAATGACGAGCTCAGCTTGACGAATGGTGAGCTGAGCTCGACAAATATTGAATACCACAGTTATGTGTTTAGCTCGATGAATGACAAGCTCAGCTCGACGAATGGTGAGCTGAGCTCGACGAATTATAAATCATCCAGCTTACTCTATTTGTTCACATGTCCAATCATGGACTACCTCTATGTATGAACTTAAGCATACATCAAATACATTATGTGTGTATGTCATTGACCAGTTTGACTTTTTACAAATCTAAGACATTGGGATCAATAGACCCAACATTTTCAACCAATTTTAAGAAGTCAAAACTTTACTTGATCAATATTACAGGACATTGACATACACAACATATTCAACATAAAAAACAAAACTTGTGCAACTTTACTTTAGTTTGGAAATGTTACCACACATTTCTCTAGCCTGTGGAGGATTTCTTACTCCCCCTAGCATGCCTCCACCCTTACTATCCAGTGTTGCACCTAGCTTGATAATGTCTTTATCAAGACCATTGTTCTTTCCCCCTGACTACTCTCCCCCTTCTTGACTTCTGCAATAGGGAGATTTCTGTGGTGTTTTTCTCCCCCTATCTGTCTGGAGTTGATCTCCCCATTTTTACTCAATCCATTACTTATATTAGGCTTACTCACCATCAATAGTTGCACACTAACTTTAATATCTTGAGGAAGGTCTTATACTACCTGCAAAATAGACAGTGCAACATATGGTAGAGAAGAGGACTGAAGTTACACAAGATTCAACATACCTAGTTCAAATTTGAAGGTGTTGAACTTCGCTTCATCTAGTGGCTTAGTGAAGATATCAGCCACTTGCTTGTTTGTGGGGACAAACTCAAGGCTGATGTCTTCCCTTTCCATATGTTCTCTAATGAAATGGTACCTAATTTCTATAAGCTTAGTCCTGCTATGGGATACAGGATTCCTCGATATAAAAATTGCACTAGTAGAATCACAAAAGAGTGGAGTTCTACTTATCTGAATGTTATAGTCTTGAAGTTGATGGTGGATCCACAACAACTGAGCATAGAAACTCCCTACTGAAATATACTCTGACACTGCAGTTAAGATTGCAACACTCATTTTCTTCTTGCAGCTCGAAGAGACAAGCCTTCCGCCTAGAAATTAACAGGAGATAGAAGTTCTTTTCCTGTCCTCCTTGCAGCCTGCAAAATGTGCATCTGAATAGCCTATTAGTTCAAACTCCCCATTTCAGGGTACCTTATGCCAAGATCTGGGGTGCGATTAAGATACTCAAGATTTTTTTCACGATAGTGTAGTGAGTTTCTTTAGGGTAGGCCTGATACCTCGTACATACATAAGTTGCATACATTATGTCAGGCCTACTTGCAGTGAGTTAGAGAAGGGAGATGTGAAGAAGAAACCGCTGAGATAGTTGAGAAGGAAGCCCTGAGACAAAGCAAGCAGTATTTCTCTAAGTCCAGAAGCATGGAGTGAGCTAGGATTCACTCAGCACTTCTAGTGAAGAGCTAAGACAAATGGAGTTGAGTGACTTAAACATCACTCAATGCTTATTGAAGATCTGAAATTTTGTCTAAGTCTAGAAGGTGATGACCATTTCTGACATCATCAAAAGTCAACAAGTCAAAATACTTCACGTCGTTGTGAGAAAGCTACAGCAGTAATGGATGACCACTACTGACATCACCAGAAGTCAACAAAGTCATAATAGTTCAAACCGTTACGGGAAAGCTGCAATAGCACTGAATGATTATTTGTTCTTTTTTGAGGGAGGTGGCGCTCACAATCCTTGGCTGGGCCAACACTCAAATTGTGCCATTGATTCTAATCAAGACATATAAAAGGAAGAAAGAATAGGGGATTAGGGTTATGGAGAACAAACACTGAACACACGAAGAATATATGGAAATTATAGGTGGTTGGACTTCATCTTCTCCGATAAGATTGAAAGCAAAGTCCAGCAGAGCTATCCAGAAGGCAAGAAAAGTTAGTTGAAGCTCTTTCAAGTTCAACAAGAGTGTTATCTCTAGAACAAGGCAGATGATTTTTCAGATCAGTAAGGAGATAGCTGTGTGAAGGGCAGTCAGCCTTCTATAACAAAAAGTTGTTCACCTATACAATAAAGAAGCAATGGGTGTACAAGAAGACTCTTTCCTTCTACAACAAGAGGGATGGACTGATATTTGCTCAGTCCGGCAAGGTATAATCAGAGATTTATCTCTGAGTCAGTGTTTCATTTTATTAACTTGTGTTAATTCATGTAGGATTCAGTTTATCTGAATCTGAGCTATAAGGACCTTTGGATTGAGTGTAGGTGTCTAATTAGTGTTGGGTCTATTGATCCCAATATCCCTGATTTGTAAGAAGTCAAATGGGTCATTGACATACACACATAATGTATTTGATGTGTGCCTTAGTTCTTGCATGCAGGTAGTCCATGATTGGACAGGTGAAGAAAATGAGTTTGGCCGTAAACTCAAATTTCGTCGAGCTCAGCACGCTAGTCATCGAACTCAGCTCAACACTTGTTAAGCTAAAGCACGAAAAATCAACTAAGGCAAAAAGCGCTGAGACCACTGTCACAACCCGCATTTTCACCGCATAAAATACCTTATCAGAGTAAGGGAAAATGCGCGTCATGATGCCATGTCAGCAGGGGATAACTACGGACGCTCAGGCAAACACCTACTTAATCATGAAGAAAGATTCTTTAAGTTATCTTAAGGTAATATCAGTTTCAGCACAATAGTCAGCCGTATCCCTCGGCTTTGTGGTTCATTTAGTACACGAATCAAAATATAATTATACGCTGTAGAAAAATACTTATTTAGATTAACTCCAACATCCTACATGAGTATAAACGTCCCCAAAGACAACTCATGCTATGCAAGACTCTAAATTTATAATAGTAGTAAGGATAGCTTTTACGATCACTAAATATAACAAGTTAGAGTTTTTAAATTATGCAGTACATGGAGTAATAGTAATACATTTTATTCTTAAAAATACCTAACATGCATTCCAAACATAAATCCTTCCAGAGAGCAAGTAATTCACATCCACATATAGAGAAATAAGCAGCTAGCAAGTATCTAAAAGTAGCAATTCTATGGGCATCAACAAACTAACACGAACCCACAAACAGAAAAGTATGTATGAGCCAGTAAAAAAACAAAATAAACAAAAAACTACCTCGCTAAGACGAGGTAACAACTACAACCAATACTGCGGCCCATAACTCCAAAACCAGCTCTGGTATCTACTACAGCTCTGAATCTGAGGCATTCCAAAGACAGAACACCTCGGTAAGAATGTACAAATGGTGGCAGACAAATAATAAGTCAAAATAAACAAAGGTCAAAGGGGTACCAACCCAAGATCAAAAGCACTAAGGTAAAGTACAAAAAGAAAATAGGGCATCAATAGGGAAAGAACTCTTATGTGATTCGTCACGTACAACAAGAGTATACCAGACGCAGGAGGCTACAAGGCGACAACGTGAATAAATCATAAGGAAGAAATACAAAACCTTTATTTGGCACCTGTCGTCAACTCTACCCAAAAACTCGGGCGAGGTGGTCACTCAACTGGACACACCCTCACGAATATAAAATCTGTATAACTGTGAGGGAGGCTCATACTCTCCACCATACACCGCAGACGCCCAAAAACCTGGTAGATTTCCATAAGGTACTAATAAAGGAAACAAACATTGCAGAGGTGGTTTCATCAACTAACTCTCGCAATCAAGAAACACCAACAAAGAAACCACCACATATCTCGAGATTTGGTTTGTCAGATTCTACTTGACACTTCTAGTTACAAGACATGGTCGATCAACCCTCAGGAACGATTTACAATCCTAGATAACTCTAATCCGTTCAATAATGAAACCAAGGCGTTTAAAGCCATCAATAAGACACTTCAAGAACGAACAAACATATCCGGACAAAATCAAGTTCACCATGACAAAACGTTACAACATCATGAGATCATTAAGAAGGCTAATCATAACAATAATTTTGTAGAATAAGTGTAGAAATTTTTAAGGAACATGAAAATATAGCCGTTACCATCAAATCGGAAAATGAGAAACGAGGGGAAACCACCACTTGCCTTGATTTTACCGGAAAAGTCCTCTGAATCACTCCATGTCGTAGATCGGGGCAAAAGGATGCGGGAGGTGTTGAAATCTGAACAAGAACGGCCGAAAAAGAGGTTAGGGCCGAAAAACCCTAACAACAAATCTCAAGAAACGGGGAAGATATTACCACGATGGCGTAGCTCTCGGCGAGAGCTTTTCGGATCTATGGTCGAATGAATATTTCGAGCACCGGAGCACCGTCGGCGGCCACCGGAAGGTTCACGAAGTTTTTCTCTCTCACGCTCACGCCGCTCTGGTTCGGGAGGAAAAGATCGGAGAAGATGAAGGAATTTTCTTTCTTAATATAACTATCAGAGTATATATATATATATATATATATATATATATATATATATATATATATATATATAAAGGATATACATAAAGATATATAAATGTATATATGAATATATTTATTTATAAAAATATTTTGTCTAAAACGAACTTTTTACGCGCTGCTGCGTGGAAGACGAAAATAAAGGTTTAGGATGACTTCAAATCGAAAAGTGCCCAACATGAAAGTTGTAGATCTCGCCGAGACGAACTGTTGGAACACCCTATTACTAATTTGGGTCAGGATCACTATGTCTCTAGGAACCTTTGTTTGACCTTCTGTATAGCTTAATAGGTCAATTAGAATTGAGTCTAAGGGTTAGTAGTCTAGGTTTGGAAGCTGCCCTGAAGACCAAGTTTTTCTGTCTGGAGACTAAGTCTGATCGTCGAGCTCAGCACGACGATTCGTCGAACTCAGGTCGACGATCGTCTAGCTCAACTTCGACAGATCGTCAAGCTCCACTCGACGATCGCTGAGCTCAACTTCATAATATCGTCGAACTCCATTCGACGATCGGTGAGCTCAGGTCGACGATTTTGACTCTGCATTGGATCTTTATCTCTGAGCTCAGTTCGACGATCTTTGAGCTCAGATCGACGATTATTTTGCTGCTTGAGTTTTCCAGTTCGCTGAGCTCAGCTCGACGATAGCAGAGCTCAGTTCGACGATTTCAGTTAACTTCCAGAATTCAAATTCAAATCAGACAGGAGTTATTCTGCAATTAATTCAAAGATTTGCTAGCCGTTTTCATTTATTTCTGGACCAAGTTTCAAGGGATCTTTCAAGGAATAATTCTGTGGACTTTCCTCCAGAAGAGTTTTTGCAATTAAGGATGCAATCAATGCAGACCAACGACTATCTTTGACAGAGAATGATATTCTATTCTGGAACAGAGAATAAAAGACAGAATGTTTTTGAATCAATAGAGATTAACAAGAAGAGAATACACAACACAGATTACAGAGACTCTTTCAAAATCTTCTGTCAAAAAGAATTCTGAAGAACACTCATCAAAGAGATCAAGCTTTCAAAATCTCTTCATCTTTCAAAGTGTTCAAGGCCAACATCATTTCAAGACTCCAGACACTCAACATTTCAGCCATTGCTGAAACCATCTATTGCTGGAGTTCTATCTTTGAAGGCCTATCACCCTCAGCAAAGCTCTTCTTCCTGAAGATTTCAAGGACTCAGGGGGAGCTTTGACATCAATCCACATAGTCTTCTCAGTAGTTTGAGAAAGAGAAGACTGCCATCACTCTCTCACCCCCACTCTGTAAAGGGTTTTTCAAACTCCCTTCAAAAGTTTGAATCTGGTTTTTGAGCACCTTGTCAAAAGCTCATTGGTGGCAAGACACCTGATCAAAAAATCTGCTTTGGTTTTTGAGCACCTTATCAAAAGCTCATTGGTGCCCAGGACACCTGATCAACTCATCCTGCAGTGGATTCCTACCTAGGGTGGTAGAAGAGTGGATGTACCCAAGTTTGGGGAATCACTATATTTCCTTGTGTCATCTGGTTCTGCTTGTTTTCTTTTTGTTTCTGGCCTTGATTTTTATGTGCTTAGTTTTTGCATAGCTTAGTTCTGTGATTAGTTTTATCTCTGCTTCCCTGCTCACACTTATTACAACAATTGTTGTAAAAGTTTTTAAAAGTACTAAAACACCATATACTCTATTCACCCCCCTCTAGAGTATATCAGATCTAGTTGTACTTTCAATTGGTATCAGAGCCAGGTTGGTTAAACATACCATATCTGATTGGTTGTACAGGCTAACACCTGAACCTCAAGATTCCAAACTAGATCTGTTTTTCTTTTGTATTTTATTATTAGTTTTTGTTTGCACAAATCATGGCCCAAAACAAAGATTATGCTAGCACCAGACCTCCAGTGTGCAATCTTTCCAAGTTTGCACTTTGGAAAGCAAGGATTAGACTTTACATGAATTCCATTGACGAAGATATCTTCAATTCTGTTTTGACAGTGTGTCCAAGACCCCCAGAGAGCACAAGCACAAATGCTGTTCCACCTCCATCAGGAACAGATGCTGACATCAAAAAATGGAAAGTAGCTGATGCCAAGGCTATGAACATCCTAGCCCAGACAATGTCAGATGACATATTCCAAAAGGTAGCTGAATGCAACTCAGCCAAGGAGATTTGGGACAAGCTCTCAGAAATTATCTCAGGCTCAGCTGATGAGAGAAAGGACAGAAGATCCCATCTCATCTCACAATATGAGAACTTCAAGAAGGGAGAGACTGAGTCAGTGGGAGACATGTACAACAGATTGAGTCTAATTGTCAGTGAGCTAAGGACATTGGACAAAGAGATTTCTCTGACAGAACTTAATGACAAGATCCTAATGTGCTTCCCCAGCACTTGGGATTCAAGAATCTGGCCAATTAAGGATGCCAGAAGTCTAAATGAGATCACCACTGAAGCTTTACTGGGTAAGCTCAAATCTTATGAGCTACTCATCAAAAATAGAGAGGAAGAACAGAAGGCTGCTTCACCAGCCACAAGAAAAGAGAAGACCATAGCATTCAAGGCAACTGAAGATCTGCCTGAAGAAAAAGCTACAGGCAATGTTGAACTTCTCAGCTTGTTGGCCAAAAGATTCTACAAGATGGCCAGAAAGGACTTCAGAAGAAGATCATACAAGGAGCAGGACAAGCCAAGGTATGACAAGTCCATTAGCAACAATAAAGACATTATCTGCTTTGGTTGCAGGAAACCAGGGCACATAGTTCCTGACTGTCCAGAGAACAAGACCAAGGACAGAAGGGACAGAAAAGAAAGAAGAAAGGAGAAAGACTCCAAAAGGAATGGAAATGGCAAGCCCTCTTCAAGCAAAAATAAGCATACAAGAAAAGGGTTTGTTGCTGAATCCTGGAGTGAGACAGAAGAGGAATCAGAAGCCTCATCCAGCTCCAGTGATGATGAGGATGATGCAAAAGAAAAGGAATTCTGCATGATGGCAATTAATGCCTCACAGCACAATTCAGAGGATGAAGAGTCAGAGTCAGACTCAGAAACCCAACCTGAAGAAGATCAGGTAATTAGTTCTTTTGATTTTACTTCAGAAGATTTTAAATCTGAATTTAAAGCACTGTGTTTAGACCTGCTAAAGTCTGAGAAAGAGATTATCTCTCTCAGAAATTAATTATCTGAACACAATGGTTTAAAGTCAGAAAACCTCAAACTCTCTCAGGAGTTGGAGAACTGCAGGGAACAGATAGCTACACTGAAAAGTGAGCTCTCTGAGGCCAAGAAGCTTGAAGAATCCCTTAATGGGAGAAGCATCAAGCTGATGGACATCACAAGCACAGTGAACTCTAGATTTAACAGTACACTGGGCTTGGGTGCCTCATCCAGCCAACCTATTATTCTAATAACTCCCATCAAGTTCATTTCTGACAAGGGAAAGGGAGTTGTAGAGGTTGCCAGGAAAAATTCTGATCTGCCTCAGAAAACCGAGTCCCAGCAAAAATCGTCGAACGGAGATCGACGATCGCCGAATGAAGATCGACGATCGCCGAACGCAGCTCGACGATCTCAGGAAAAATCATCGAACGCAGATCGACGATCTCAGCCAAAGTCGTCGAACGCAGCTCGACGATCTCATATACCTGACCTCAGCCATAGTCGACCGTCGAACGGAGCTCGACGATCTGTCCCAAGATCGTCGAACGCAGCTCCAAGATCGTCGAACAGATGTCAGAACTCTGGAAACTTTTTCAAAGACAAATCAAAATCGAATCCTAAGGGTTCTTCATCCCAAACCTTTAACCCTTATACTGAATGGATTTTACCTCCAAGGAGATATCATCCTGAAGGATATAAGAGTCAGCCAGGGATGTCTTTCATTTCTGAATTTAGAGGTTATCAACCTAGGCCCAAGGTAAACTGGGTCAAAAACAAGTAAATTATTTTATGTGCAGATGAAGACCTATCCAACTTCTAACCAGCAATGGTACTTGGATAGTGGGTGCTCTAAGCACATGACAGGGAATAAGGACAACCTCACATCCTTCAGAGCCAAGCTTGGACCCAAAGTTATCTTTGGTGATTCCAACTTTGGACAGACTAAAGGATATGGTACAGTCCAGATTGGTTCAGTAACCTTCAAGAAGGTAGCATATGTGGAAGGACTGAAGCACAACCTAATCAGCATCAGTCAGCTATGTGATGAAGGCTACCAGGTGACCTTCAGCAAAGCCTTATGCAAAATCAAGTCAGAGGACAACACAACTGTGTTGACAGGTATACGGAAAGGTAACATCTACCTAGTAGACTTTCTTTCAACTGATATAGATATCTGCTTGTTTAATTCAGTCTGTAGACCGAATGTTTTATGGCATAAGAGACTAGGACACCTAAACCTTAGAACTATTGCTAGGCTATCCAAGGACAACCTTGTTAGAGGACTACCTTCTGGCCCCTACAAGAAGGAAGGACTCTGCAAGGCTTGTCAATTAGGCAAGCAAACTAAAAATAGTTTTAAGTCACTTAATAAGAGTGATTCACCTAGGATATTGTATCTGTTACACATGGATCTATTTGGACCCATCACAGTACAAAGCCTAGGAGGGAAATCCTACACTTTAGTAATTGTAGATGACTTCTCTAGATTCACTTGGGTGTTCTTTCTAAGGAAGAAGTCTGATAACTTTAAGTGTCTGACAGAGTTTCTCAAATGTATACAGATTGAGTTCAATACTCACATTGCCCTGATCAGAAGTGATCATGGGACAGAGTTTGATTCTCTTCTTATGCAAGAGTTCTGTCAGAGTGAAGGGATCAGGCATACTTTCTCAGCTCCTAGAACTCCTCAACAAAATGAGGTAGCTGAAAGGAAAAATAGAACCCTTATTGAATCTGCCACTACATTGTTGTCAGATGCTCATCTACCTCTATCCTTTTGGGCAGAGGCAGTGAACACCTCCAACTATGTGCTGAACAGAAGTCTGATACATAAACTGAAGGGAAAGACTCCCTATGAATTACTCAAAGAGAAGAAACCTAAAGTTGACTATTTTAGAATTTTTGGTTGCATTTGCTATATTCACAATAATGACAAGAAATACTTAGCAAAATTTCAAGCCAAAGCTGATGAAGGAGTGTTTCTGGGATACTCCATGATCAGCAAGGCCTATAGGGTCTATAATAAATCATCTTTGAAAATTGAGGAATCTGTTCATATTTCATTTGATGAAACTAACATGTCTTTCAAGGAGAAGATTTCTTCTACCATAGAACCTTTGCAGGAACACTCTCTAGTTGAAGATATGAACAAGCTACAGGTTGCTCAAGAGGATGAAAGCAGTGAAGATGAAGGGAATGCTCAACACATTGAAGCTCAACTTGAAGAGCCAGTTATTGTACCACAAGAGGAAACAACAACACAGGTTGGTGAACAATCAACACCCCCTGTTGATTTAGTAACATCAAGAGACCATCCAATTTCCCAAATAATTGGAGAACTCTCAGCTGGTGTGCAAACCAGAAATCAGGTCAACCAAAACTTGTTGCACACCTGCTTCCTTTCTCAAATTGAACCTCAGTCCATTCAAGATGCAGAGCAAGATCCACACTGGATCATTGCAATGCAAGAGGAGTTGCATCAATTTGAGAGGAACAAAGTATGGCAACTAGTGCCGACGCCTAAGGATCATTCCATTGTTGGAACAAAATGGGTATTCAGAAACAAACTGGATGATCAAGGAGTAATAATAAGGAACAAGGCAAGGCTAGTTGCTCAGGGATATTCTCAAGAAGAAGGAATTGACTACGACCAGACTTTTGCACCTGTTGCAAGATTGGAAGCCATCAGGATATTTCTAGCTTATGCAGCTCACAAAGGCTTCAAAGTCTATCAGATGGATGTCAAAAGTGCTTTCTTGAATGGAGACATCAAAGAGGAAGTTTATGTCAGACAACCTCCAGGTTTTATCTCTCCAACTTATCCTGATTATGTTTTTAGACTGAACAAAGCATTATATGGTCTCAAGCAAGCTCCTAGAGCATGGTATGAGACCCTAGCATGCTTTCTCTTGGAAAATGGTTTTATAAGGGGTAGAGTAGACCAAACTCTTTTTATTAGAACCCATAAGTCCCATACCCTACTAGTGCAAATTTATGTAGACGATATCATTTTTGGTTCTACTGACTCAAAATTGTGCAGAAGGTTTTCTAACCTGATGCATTCTAAATTTGAGATGAGTAGCATGGGTGAGCTATCCTTCTTCCTAGGATTGCAAGTCAAACAACATGCTGAAGGCATCTTTATTTCTCAAACCAAATATGCTAATGAACTGGTTAAGAAATTTGATATGTCTGAGGCATCTTGTATGAAAACACCCATGCCTACCAATGCTGTATTGGATGCCGATGAACATGGGAAACCTGTTGATCAGACAACATATAGAGCAATGATTGGCTCTTTACTGTATCTTACAGCTAGTAGACCAGATATAATGTTTGCTACATGTATATGTGCTAGGTTCCAAGTAAGCCCTAGAGAGTCACACCTAACATTAGTAAAGAGGATTCTCAGGTATGTTAAAAGTTGTCCAAATCTAGGTCTCTGGTATCCAAAAGATTCAGCATTTGATTTAACTGGATTCTCTGATGCTGATTATGCTGGATGCAGAATTGACAGGAAAAGCACCAGTGGAACTTGTCAGTTCCTTGGTGACAGACTTGTCTCTTGGTTTTGTAAAAAACAAACATCTGTGTCAACCTCAACTGCTGAAGCTGAATATATGGCTGCAGGTAGTTGTTGTTCACAAATATTGTGGATTCAAAACCAACTCCTAGACTATGGTTACAACTTAGAGAAGTCTAAAATCTTTTGTGACAATACAAGTGCTATTTCTATAGCTCAAAATCCAGTCCTCCATAGTAGGACAAAACACATAGAGATAAGGCATCATTTCTTAAGGGATAATGTTGAAAAACACAAAATTGAATTACAATATATCCCAACTGATTTACAAAGGGGAGATATTTTCACCAAGCCTTTGGATGAAAAGAAACACACCTTCTTCCTAAATCAGTTAGGAATGTTAGATGGAGGAAGCCTTAAATAATATCCAAGATTTTGAAAGCTAAAAATTGACCAAGACTAGGCAAAAATTCTGATTTTTCTTAGTGTCTAGAATTTTTCCGATCTCTGAACTGCGCTCGACGATTTCCCCAAAGATCATCGAACGGAGTTCGACGATTTCCAGAATCGTCGAACTGAGTTCAGCGCCTCTCAGATAGTATGAACTATCTCTTCCGGTCAACGATCGTCGAACGGCGCTCGACGATTATGTTCACTGAACGATCGTCGAACGGAGCTCGACGCCTTCCAAGATCGTCGAACGGAGATCGACGATGTTGGAGTCTCTTCAGATTCCTTTAGAAGCCTCGATCGTCGAACTGAGTTCAACGATCTTTCCAATTCTGCGTCGAACCCTAATATAAAACTCATTTTTTCGCCGTCGTTCTCTCTTGCGCTTTCAATTTCTCTGCAAGAATCTTCTTCCCTCCAAACAGTTCTACACTTGGTCGTTTTGTTTGTTGAATTTTTGCAGGTACAATGGCTGTGTTAGTTGCAGTTCTAGCCGCCATGAAGTTCGATGCTGGATTCGACATTGATCTGGAATCGTTCAACACTACTGATCAAATATTCCAAGACATTCTGAGTTTATTCAAGGATCAGAACTTGTCTGCCCTCATGACCACCAGGATAAAGCTGGCCTCAGATGAAATCAAGGAATGGGTTTACACTGCTCATAATCTGGACAACTCTACTATAGTTGGCTCCATTGCTGGAAACCAGGTACCCTTGACCCCCACAGTTTTAACAGAGGTTTTTGGATTGAAAAATGGAGAAGAAACTGCTGAGTTATCTGGGGAGGAGTTTTCTGCCATGCTTGCCAGGATGGGTCATCCAGGGGGAAACCCTAGCAAGCTCTTCAAGAGGAATCTATCTGTTGAATACAGATTCTTGGCAGATTTAGTAGGAAAAGTGCTGCTGGCAAAGCACTCAGCTCATGATACTATCTCCAGACATCAGCTCTGTCTCATGGGAGCTCTGGTCGATAAGAAAAGTTTGAACTGGGGAGAGGTCTTCTTTGACCTAATCAAGAAGAAAATCAACAAAAGCTTTGTTAATTTTGGAAGGATTATTGGAGTCTTCCTGCAGAACAAGTGCCCTGCCTTGCTGGTCTCCTCTGGAGTGCACATCAATGCCTCCAAGAGACTCACCTGTGCCCTCTTTGGCAAGTGGGACAGGCAAATAAGCAAGCCCAGCAGGCCCTCCTCTAGTGCTCCTTCAGGCACCAGGACTCACAGAGTCACTCCCCCACAGGTCTCTGCTCCTGCAGAAGACCTGGCTGCTACTGTTGCTGCTTCTTCTCCTCCTCCAATTCCAACCCTACCTCTTCCATCCACCATTCCAGCTTCATCCCCCATTACCATATCCAGCCCATCTCCAACCTCAACTCCATCTCCAGCACCAATTCTACCTCCACCAGAAGACCATTTCCACCCACTGTTCTCCTACCCTCCTCCAGATGTCACTTCTTCTCCCTCCATTCCATCCTTCACTCTCCTGGATGACTCCTACATGGATGATTCCCCCTCATCTCCTCCTGAATTACCCTCCTCCTCAACATCATTCCAAGATCTTCTCCACCATATCATTGACCACCCAACTTTCACTCCATCCATATCCATCCCCTTGTCCTCCATATCCACCATCCCCACACCTCAGCCATCCATCCCTCCACTCTCCAGCCCTCCACCTCCAGCATCCTCAGCTATCCCTATTCCATCTACCTCTGCTCCTGTGGTTGAGCAAGTAGACCACTCAGCCCTAGCTAACAGGTTGTATGAGCTAATTGCCCCCAGGCTCTCTCTATTATTAGAGACCTCCTTAGCTCCTCTACAACAGTCAGTGGCAGCTCTCTCTGCCAGGCTTTTCTCCCTCCTTCATCAGGCAGCACCTCCAGCAGTGTGCCTTGATACAGATGTATCTGCATCTAGGCAAGGGGAGATGCCATATGAAGCAAGCTTTCATGCTGTTGCTGCTGCTGTCTCTGCTCCTGCTGTTGATGATACTGCTGCTGCTGCTGATGTTTCTATTTCTGCTACTTCTGCTCTTGCTGTTGTGCCTCCTACTCCAGTTCTGGCACTAGACCTAAAGTCCTTGCTCTCAGCCTTTGATACTGCCTTTTTCAGTTGTTTGCCTAAGAGTAATGCTGTCCAGCCCTCAGAAGACCTGTCCAAGGCACTGGTGCCTTTCTCTGGATGTGACCCCAGCATTATATCTTCTTTTGTACTCTCAGTAATTGCTGCTACTGCTGCTGTTGAAGAAAGGACTGTTTTTGTTGCTACTGAAAATATTCTTACTGCTGCTGAAATCCCAACTGCCTCTGATGAGCAGATATCCAAGGATTTTCTGATGACAGAGGCCACTGATTTTGAGCCTGCTGCAGATTTTGTTGATGTTACTGAAGTTGCTGCTGCCATCACTCCTGCTGTTGCTGTTGTTGGTTCTGCTTCTCCTCCTGTATCTGCTGCTGAATCTGCTGCTGTATTTACTGCTGTCTCTGCTGCTGTCTCTGCTGCTGCTATTTCAGCTTCTATCTCTTCTGCCTCTGCTCAGCTGAAGAAAGACTTGATGAAAAGAATATATGCTTTATATGATGATCAGAGCTCTGAATCTGATGAATACAAAACAGACTCTGATGATTCATCTGCCACTATTGCAAGGAAAAGGAAAGCTAGGAGCAAGGCAATGAAAAGGGTTCCTCCTGCAAAAGTAAAGGATGATAATGATATTCCTTATTATATTCTGCATAACTGCCAAATTACTGAACATTGGATGCAGTATTCCAAAAATCAGCTGAAAGCCATGAAAAAGAAGAGAAAGTATGAAAAGGGCTCCTCCCAGTTCCAGCACCCTCATCCTCCTCCACCACCTCCTCCTGATGCAGGTGCAGGTGGCAGCTCTGCAAGTCAAGCCCCAGCTAGAAGCCAGGCTCCCTATCAACCCCATGTCAGATCCTATCAAAGGGAAAGCCAGTCTAGGGGTTCTTATTCTAGGAGAGGAGGATACAGGGGCAGTCAAAGAGATATTCAGGTTTATTCCAAAGGGTATTCCAAGCAGCACCCTTATTCCAGGGGAGGACATGTTTCATCTGATACTACTTCTGGTCCATTCCCCTACAAGCTAAAAGAGACAGTGTCTGTTAGGCCTCCTCAAGACAATTCTTCCAACAGGTATGAGCCACCTGTACCATTTGAGGACCCTGAAAAGAATCCAACTGCTTGGACTGCCAGAATGAAGGAACTGACTGCACTAGATCAGATCAAGAAAGCCAGAGATCAAGGCTTAGACTCTTCAAATATTTCTACAATGTCAGAGCAAAGACAGAAGGAACTAGAGAAATATGCCTCCAGAAAATTCTTTGATGCAGACAGATATATGGAATTGCATCCTGCTGTGGTCCCCAGGACTTTAAAGCAAACTTATTTAGGTGCAGCAGATGACACCAGATCCAACAAAGAAGCCCTGAACCCTAACAGAGAAATCAAAATGGTTAAAGGCAAAGAAAAGAAATGACTTTGTAAGGTGACAATCTTTGGATTTTCTGACTGCTATCTGGATGCCATATACATACATATATATATATATCTGTGATATTTCTGCAATGTCTAGCTGCTGTTGTTTTTATGCTTTTCTGATTGTATGTTGTTATTTGAATTTTCCAAAGTCTGTAAATAGTTATCCTAACCCAAATAGGGGGAGATTGTTGGAACACCCTATTACTAATTTGGGTCAGGATCACTATGTCTCTAGGAACCTTTGTTTGACCTTCTGTATAGCTTAATAGGTCAATTAGAATTGAGTCTAAGGGTTAGTAGTCTAGGTTTGGAAGCTGCCCTGAAGACCAAGCTTTTCTGTCTGGAGACTAAGTCTGATCGTCGAGCTCAGCACAACGATTCGTCGAACTCAGGTCGACGATCGTCTAGCTCAACTTCGATAGATCGTCGAGTTCCACTCGACGATCGCTGAGCTCAACTTCATAATATCGTCGAACTCCATTCGACGATCGGTGAGCTCAGGTCGACGATTTTGACTCTGCATTGGATCTTTATCTCTGAGCTCAGTTCGACGATCTTTGAGCTCAGATCGACGATTATTTTGCTGCTTGAGTTTTCCAGTTCGCTGAGCTCAGCTCGATGATAGCAGAGCTCAGTTCGACGATTTCAGTTAACTTCCAGAATTCAAATTCAAATCAGACAGGAGTTATTCTGCAATTAATTCAAAGATTTGCTAGCCGTTTTCATTTATTTCTGGACCAAGTTTCAAGGGATCTTTCAAGG
Organism: Platanthera guangdongensis; assembly: GCA_039583875.1. Taxonomy (NCBI): domain Eukaryota; kingdom Viridiplantae; phylum Streptophyta; class Magnoliopsida; order Asparagales; family Orchidaceae; genus Platanthera; species Platanthera guangdongensis. Next base: position 117,078,376 of record CM077162.1, on the reverse strand, counting down.
AATAATTCTGTGGACTTTCCTCCAGAAGAGTTTTTGCAATTAAGGATGCAATCAATGCAGACCAATGGCTATCTTTGACAGAGAATGATATTCTATTCTGGAATAGAGAATAAAAGACAGAATGTTTTTGAATCAATAGAGATTAACAAGAAGAGAATACACAACACAGACTACAGAGACTCTTTCAAAATCTTCTGTCAAAAAGAATTCTGAAGAACACTCATCAAAGAGATCAAGCTTTCAAAATCTCTTCATCTTTCAAAGTGTTCAAGGCCAACATCATTTCAAGACTCCAGACACTCAACATTTCAGCCATTGCTGAAACCATCTATTGCTGGAGTTCTATCTTTGAAGGCCTATCACCCTCAGCAAAGCTCTTCTTCCTGAAGATTTCAAGGACTCAGGGGGAGCTTTGACATCAATCCACATAGTCTTCTCAGTTGTTTGAGAAAGAGAAGACTGCCATCACTCTCTCACCCCCACTCTGTAAAGGGTTTTTCAAACTCCCTTCAAAAGTTTGAATCTGGTTTTTGAGCACCTTGTCAAAAGCTCATTGGTGGCAAGACACCTGATCAAAAAATCTGCTTTGGTTTTTGAGCACCTTATCAAAAGCTCATTGGTGCCCAGGACACCTGATCAACTCATCCTGTAGTGGATTCCTACCTAGGGTGGTAGAAGAGTGGATGTACCCAAGTTTGGGGAACCACTATATTTCCTTGTGTCATCTGGTTCTGCTTGTTTTCTTTTTGTTTCTGGCCTTGATTTTTCTGTGCTTAGTTTTTGCATAGCTTAGTTCTGTGATTAGTTTTATCTCTGCTTCCCTGCTCACACTTATTACAACAATTGTTGTAAAAGTTTTTAAAAGTACTAAAACACCATATACTCTATTCACCCCCCTCTAGAGTATATCAGATCTAGTTGCACTTTCACGAACTATTTTCATGTTAACCATTTTTCCATACGATATCGATTTATCCTCAAAAGGCTCCCTAACTCAAACTACAATGGAGTACACGAGAACAACTTACAGGTACTCGAGAGGTAGAAAACGGCTACCCGAGTAGATCAAAACGGCTACTCGAGTAGTTCAAAATAGCTACTCGAGTAGTTCAAAATGAATACTCGAGTTGTTCAATATGACTACTCGAGTAGTTCAAAATGACTACTCGAGTAGTTCAAAATGAGTACTCGAGTGAAATAAACAGGACTAAAGAGGCATAAGAGGTACTCGAGACAAAAGAAAAGGTACTCGAGTAAAAGAAAAAAGTACTCGAGATAGAAGGAAGTACTCGAGACAGAAGAAAATTACTCGAGTAGATACAGTAGAAGCAGCACTCGAGACATTTAAAATTACTCAAGTAGGTATAAATTAATCACTCGAGTAGGTATATATTTCACTCGAGAACTTGACAGAATTCTTTTACTTGAAGAGTGATATATACTCGAGAGACAGGAAAGCTGACTCGAGAAGGACTCGAGCAAAAGAACAATACTTTGCATAAATAACAATTTTTTTTACCAAAATATCCTTTTGATAAAACTATACAGATAAATAGTAAATAAAATTTTTGAATATAAAATTTTTGAATAGTACTATAATATTAAAATAATCATATTTATATATTTTTGAATAAGAAAACACGAGTTCAAAACGGAGGCCCAAACGCGCGCCGAAATAAACAAAACTCGCACCGTAGATGAACACTGACGCTACGAACACAACAGCGAAGTCAAAACTAAAATACGACGAGCCATTCGCGAGATATTAATCTTCAAAGTATACGGCAAATCATAAACAATCCAAAACTTCAAACGCGCGCCGAGACTTCAAAAATGCTCGGATTGCGACGAAACTTGACGAGCAAGTCCAAAATTACTTAACTTAAATACCGAATGCAAAATTTTCCCATTACAATAAGAATTCGGCCGACTCGACCGCACGGACGTGAAAATGCCTTAACGGCATTGCGCCGCCAACTCGACGTTAAAAGTAACGCCACGACGTCATAAATGTGATGATGCCCATTCAAATAAAATAATCGAAACATTGGGGGCGTTACAGTCACTCCCCCTAAAAATAAGTTTTGTCCCGAAACTTAATACAACTCCAAGACCAAATCAAAACGTTAAAAATCAAACATGACTGAAAACATAAAAGGCATTCCCGGAACTAAGAGAAGAGGTTTGGATGAGATTTTCTCATCGCTGATTCCAATTTCCACGTCGCGCTCTCGACGTCTTGATTTCTCTAAAGAATCTTGACCATGGGGATGGTCTTTCTTGGCAACACACGCTCTTGAGAATCCAGAATACGAATAGGTTCTTCCACATACGTAAGGTTGGGCTGAATCTGGGGCATCGAGTCGAGGACTTGACGATGATTACGAACACACTTCCGCAACTTGCTCACATGGAACACATCATGGACACCTGGGAAGGTCGCAGGCAAATCCATCCTATAGGCTGACACTCCAATGCGCTCAAGAATCTGGAAAGGTCCCCCATACTAGGGTTCTAACTTGTGGTTCCTTCCAAACCATTTAACACCAGACATCAGAGAAACCTTTAGTAAAACCAAGTCTCCAACGACAAACTCCAGATCGACCCTTCGTTGATTAGCATACTTCTCATAGCGCTCTTGAGTCACACGGAGCTTCTCTCGAATATGAGTCACGACACAATTCATCTCTTCAAGGGCTTTCGGGCCTAGCAACGGTGCCTCACCAACTTCAGCCCAAAACAAAGGAGTTCTACAATGCCTCCCATATAGGGCCTCAAATGGGGCCATCTCCAGACTCTCTTGATAACTATTATTGTATGCAAACTCCATGAGTCTGAGACGCTCATCCCAAGCACCACAATGATCCAAAATATAACACCTGATCATATCTTCTACGATCTGATTTACTCATTCCGTCTGACCATTCGCCTTTGGATGATGGGCAGTGGAATACCTTAAATCGGTACCCAACACCTACTGTAAACTCTTCCAAAAGCGAGACGTAAATCTAGAGTCCCGAACTGATACAATGCTAACAAGCACTCAATGTAACCTAACGACCTCTTCAAGATATAGCTCAGCTATCTTATTCATCAAATACCCAATCTTAAAGAAACAAAGTGAGCACACTTCGTCAATCTATCGACTATCACCCAAACAGAGTCGTGCCCACGGGGGATTTTGGTAGACCAGTGATGGAATCCATTGAAATACTCTCTAATTTCCAACTTGGAATATCAAGCGGTGTCAACTTACCACCAGGCCTTCTATGATCATGCTTAACACGCTGATACGTATAGCATTCCGATACAAACTTCGCGATATCATTCTTCATCTCCAACCACCAAACAATTTACTTTAGATCTTTATGCATCTTTGTGGAACCAGGATGTTAGGCTGCACTGGAACCATAAGCTTCAGCACAGATCTTAGCCCGAAGTCGCGAAAGGCGGGACGCAAATTTTACCTTGATACCTTAAGGTATGCAACTCATCCAAGGAGAAATCTGGTAGCTCTCCCTTCACAGTTCTATCCAGAGGTGCAACAAATCAGGATCATCATTCTGATGTGCTCGAGTAAGGGAAATCCAAGAGGGTTCTTCTGCTTCCAAACTAGCCGGCATAGTTCGACTCCCAACCTCAATATCAATCAACAAGAATTCTTCTACCAAGGACTGTACCGATAGATTAAAAATTTTAGCGGTCTTTCTACTCAAAGCATTAGCTACTATGTTAGCCTTTCTTGGATGATAAAGAATTTCCACTTCATAATCAGCCACATATTCTAACCACCGATGCTGGCGCAGATTTAGTTCCTTCTGAGTGAATACATAGTTCAAACCCTTATGGTACGTATAGATCTTACACAGCGCGCCATATAATAAGTGTCGCCACAGCTTCAGCGCAAAAAATACGGCAGCAAACTCCAAATCGTGTGTAGGATAGTTACTCTCGTGAATCTTTAGTTGCCTCGATCCATACGCGATCACCTTACCATCTTGCATTAAAACACATCCAAGTGCGATGTGTGATGCATCAACATACACAGCATACTCAACTCCTTCAGTAGGTAAGGTTAAAATTGGAGCAGTACATAATCTCTTCTTCAGTTCTTGGATAGCCTCTTCACACGTATCACTCCAAATGAATGCAGTGTTCTTCTGAGTAAGTCTAGTTAGGGGAGCAGACAACACCGAAAACACTTCCACGAATCTTCTATAATATCCAGTCAGGCCTAAGAAGCTCCTAATCTCCTTAGGTGTAGAAGGTCTCTCCCATTCCATCACAGCAGAAATCTTGGTCGGGTCTACAGAAATACCATCCTTGCTTACAACATGACCCAGAAAGGACACGTGAGGTAGCCAGAACTCACACTTGCTCAACTTCGAATATAACCTATGCTCCTCAGGGTCGACAAAATAAAATGCAAATGCTGAGTATGCTCCTCAACATTGCGGGAATACACCAGGACATCATCTATAAACACAATAACGAATCGGTCCAAGAAATCCTTAAACACCATATTCATCAAATCCATGAAAGCAGAGGGTGCATTGGTTAAACTAAAATACATCACCAAAAACTCATAATGTCAATACCATGAACGGAACGCGGTTCGGGGAATGTCTGCCTCACGAATTCTCAACTGGTGGATTCCTGAGCGAAGATCGATCTTTGAAAATACCGAGCTACCACGCAACTAGTCGAATAGATCATCAATTCTTGGCAGGGGATACCTATTCTTAATGGTTACCTTGTTCAATTCCCTATAATCAATGCAAAGCCTCATCGACCCATCTTCCTTCTTGACGAGCAAAACAGGAGCACCCCACGGAGAAGAACCTGGACTAATAAAACCACCCCTTAGCAACTCATCGAGCTGAGTACGCAACTCATCCAACTCACGTGGAGCCATACGCTATGGTGCTTTGGCAATAGGACGAGTACCTGGCTGGAGGTCTATCACAAACTCTATCTCCCTTTTAAGAGGAAGTCCTGGAAGACAATTAGGAAAGACATCTGGAAACTCTCGCACCACCGAGACATCCTCAAGACATGGTGTAACAAAAGCTGTTTCCAGAGTAGAAATAGAAACTAAAAATGCCTCTCGACCAGACTCTATAGCACGACAAGCACGTACCGCAGAAATGATATGGGAAACTCTATCCTGAAATCCATTGATGCTCATAGGTCAGCCATTGTACATTCTGAAATCCAGTCGCTTAACCTTGCATTGGATTACCGCATCATACTTGGACAACAATTCCATGACCAAAATCACGTCAAAATCAGACAGATCCAAAATCATCAGATACGCAAAGGCTAGAAAATTTCCAAGATAAATAGGGCATCTCAAAACTTGAAAGAATTAGTGCCTAACCACCTAGAGGGGGGGTGAATAGGTGTACTTTTTCTTTTGCTTTTAAGGCAGAAAATCTGTTCTGTTATTTAATCAGAATTTGCAAATTCTACAACTAACACAGCACATCTTTCACAGAAACAATCAATCACAGAGTGCACACAGTTTTTATAGTGGTCCCCAAGGTCTGGGTACTTCCACTTTCCCCATTCGCCTATCTAGCAGTGTACTAGATTCGGCCTAACCTCTTCACTTGACCATAGATCCTCAGATCTTACAACTCAGAACCCCAAATAAGGATCCTACAACTCAGGCAATCTAGCTTACCCTAGCCCACATAAGGCCTACAACTCAGAGATATCAATCTCCTGCAACTCAGGCCCACATCCCTACCTCAGCCTACACAAGGCCTACCACTCAGAGAAAATGTTCTCCTACACTCAGCCTTTATAAACACAGGCTTACAATCTCAGATCTATAAAGATCCTACAAAAATTTGATTAAACAAATTAAATTACCACCACCCTAACAGAGAGAGAATGGATGGATGGCTTCTTGATCAGTTCTTGGAAGAACTTGATGGCAGAGCACAACCTCTCTTAGCTTTCTTCAAAGCTTCTTGAATCTAAACTCAGTAGGGTTGAACTCTTGAGAAGTTGATCTTCAATCAGCCTCTGACTTGAGATTCATATCTCAATCTGAATCTTTCTTGACATCCTGGTTCAGCAACTACACTTCTTAGATGGAGCTCTCTCTCTCCAACTTCTTGGATCTTCTATCGAAGGTCTTCTTCTTTTTGTAATGTTAGATAACTGTGTAGATCTTCAATCTTAATTGTAATAATCACTCCCTTCTGTTGAAGGAGAAGGCCTTTATATAGTCTTCCTCCATAGTAACCGGCTGATCCGGTTTCCAACAAACTTCTGACAACTCTGACAGTTGCAGTAGACCGGTTGAAATGGCGGATGTCAAGTCATCCAGTCACTTCTTAAAAGTACTGTCTCTGTCTGAAAGTGTCGAGACTGAACTTCATCATGTGTCGACAAAAATAGACTAAGTTTCCACACAAGTGGACTAAGTGTCGACACATGCTTTGGTGGTGTCGACACAACTCCTTTTGTTATTGTAACAGCTTCTCGACACTACTTCTTTAGAATGTGTCGACACTGATTCTGTGTGTCGACACAAGCCTTCTTTACTTTAACTTTGTTGAAACTTGCTGTGTGTTGACACATCTCCTTTGTGTCGACACAAGTATTTCTTTACTTTAACTTTGTTGAAGCTTTGCTGTGTGTCGACACAGTTGATGTTGACAAATACTTCTATGGGTCGACACTGCCTCTATGTGTCGATACATTTGATGTCGACTAAGTATTTCTGTGTGTCGACACTGCCTTTTGGTTTCGACACAGTTGATGTCGACTTTGCTTCTCTGTGTGTCAACACTGCCTCTGCATGTCGACACAATTTCTTCTGATGTCGACAAAGCCTTTCCAAGTGTCAACACAATCTACTCCAAGTGTCGACACAACTTTTCTCCAGTATCGACACAAGCCTTCATAAGTGTCGACAGTGCTTCTCTAGGTGTCGACACATGGACTTAGAAATTTTTCTGCATTTCCTGCAATTACTTAACTTGCACATATAAACTCAAAATACATCAAATACACCTTGATGCATATCATTGAGTAGGGTGAGGCTTCTTCAAATCTGATACACATTTTCCAATGCACCCAACAATCTCCCCCTATTTGGAGAAGTCATAACCCTTAGTCAATGATATACACCATTCATAAGAAATACACATTATGATGTATAAAAATATTATATGACAGGGTAACTACTTAAAACAAAACATTTATAAGATATCATTACAGAAAAATAATGCTAACAGATTAAGCATTAAACATTGTTTTGTTCCAACTTCCAATAGTTTCTTTAACAAAAGTTTACATAGATTTTAATACAAAATATTACAATGTTATAAAATCTAGTAAAACTAATCTAAGGCAGCTCTGGCTCCTTGATGACAATTCCTTTGCCTGATTGGACTTTAGCTTGTACAGGAACATCAGTGTCATCAGCTGGCTTCTTGCTCTTAAGATATTTCTTCTTTTGCTCTTCAGCCCTTATTTTTTGTCTTTCAAAAAAATGAAAAGGCTTTGGGAAATATTTGTTAGGCTCATGTGCATTAGGAGGTAGCTTCCCAAGTTTTGCCTTTTTTCTATATTGAACTATGGCTTCCTGCCTGGTTTCATGCTTTTGCCATTTTTGTGCAGAGTACCATTTACCCATATCATGAGTTTTATCCTTTACAGCCTTCCAAGCAGTCAGTATAATGTTCCTGGAGGTTGGACTCCACTGCTCAAAATCAGGCTTCAATTCTGCCTGTTCTCTGAATCTCTTCTTAGATAATAGAGCTTCTTGCTCCTTCAAAACTCCCTCTGACACAGGCTTATCTACTTTCTCTATGATCACATTTTGAGCACCTTCAGGAGGGCTCTACATGGACTGTATCCTTGATGTATCATCTCAAAATCTGCTGGAGGATAAATAACTTGAGCAACTTCAGCTTGCTCACCTCCAAAAATAACAGGATTTATACCAGATTCAACCACATTAGCATCATCACAAAGGGGTGGATATCAAAGTGTGGCTCTGATGCTATTAGATATCCATTTGGCATGATCAGAGCCTGTTTTGACTAATACTCTCTCCCCCTTTATGACTTCTCTTTCAATATGATCCCTGAGATCATCTTTCTGAAATCTGATTTAGGCATTAAGATAATTAACACCATCTTTATAGAAAGGCTTCAATTTCTGTAGCTGTGCAGTAATATTCTTTTGAAAATCCTCAATAGCAGTCTTTACAGCAGCTATTCTTCTTGTAATTGCTTATCAAAATCTGTCTTGGCTGTAGCTGAAAGAAATTGTACCTAATCAACTAGAGGGGGGGGGGTGAATAGTTAACTTTAATCTTTTTAAACTTTAGGCAGAATTAATCACAGAATTCATAGAACTTTAAACAGCAAACACAGAATCAGTCACACACAGAGTACACATAGTTTTTATAGTGGTTCCCCAAGGTCTGGGTACATCCACTTTCCCCCTTCGCCTATCTAGTAGTGTACTAGATTCGGTGAAACTTCTCCACTACTCCTCAGATCCTCAGATCTTACAACTCAGAACCCCAAATAGGTTCCTACAGCTCAGAGTTATCCCACTCTTACAACTCAGGCTCAAAAGCCGTACCACTCAGCTTTCACCAAGACCTACACTCAGCCTTCAACAAGGCCTACACTTAGCCCTCAATAAGGCCTACACTCAGAGAAAAGTATCTCCTACACTCAGGCACACAGGCCCTACCACTCACCCTTTATAATTTCGGGCTTACAACTCAGATCCCTTAGGATCCTACAAGAAATTAAAATTACAAAGTATATACCCACAACTCAGAATGAGAGAGAAGAGTTGACAGGTTTCTTGATGAGTTCTTGGAAGAACTTTGCTGAGATCAACCTCCCTTGGCTTCCTTCAAAGCTTCTTGAATTTAGAACACAGTAGAGTTGTTTCTCTATGCAGATAATCTTCAATCACTGCTGACTTAAGAATCAGATCTCAATCTGAAACTTTCTTCACAGCCTGGTTCAACAGCTGTCTTCTTAGAAGGAGCTCTCTCTCTCCAACTTCTTAGATCTTCACTTCAATGAATTGCTTGATCAATCTTCTTTTTTTTATTCTGTAAAGGAGAAGGGTCTTTATATAGACTTTCTCCAAGGTGACCGGCTGATCCGGTTCCTAACAGTTTTCTGATAGCTCTGACAGTTGCAGTAGACCGGCTGGGATGGCCGCTGTCAAGTCATCCAGTCACTTCTTGAATTTTCTGTAACTGTCTGAAAGTGTCGAGACAGTCAGTCTTTAAATATCGACACAGATAGACTAAGTGTCGACACAAGTAGACTAAGTGTCGACACTAGCCTTCATGGTGTCGACACAACTTCTTGTGTTGTAGAATCTGCTTCTTGACACTGCTTCTTCAACATGTGTCGACACTGATCCTGTGTGTCGACACAAGTCCTTCTTCTTTGATACTTAGTTGATTTCTTGTAAGTGTCGACACAACTCCATTGTGTCGACACATCTTCTTGTGTTGATACTTGCTAAGTGTCGACACATCTTCTTTGTGTCGACACATGCCTTCTGTGTTGAAGCTTTTGCTGAGTGTCGACACATCTCCTTTGTGTCGACACATTCTTCATGTGTTGAGACTTTTGCTGAGTGTCGACATATCTCCTTTGTGTCGACACATTCTTCATGTGTAGAGACTTTGGCTGAGTGTCGACACATCTCCTTTGTATCGACACTTGTACTTAGACTTTGTTGAAATTTGCTGAGTGTCGACACAGCCTCCTAGTGTCGACACTTGTAATTGAACTTTGTTGAAGATTTGCTGAGTGTCGACACAGCCTCCTAGTGTCGACACTTTTGATGTCGACAAAGTTCCTCTGGGTGTCGACACTGCTTCTAAGTGTCAACACAGCTTCTCTGGACATTTCTTCATTGTGTGCCGACACAGCCTGTATGTGTCGACACTTTCCTTCTGGCGTCGACTCTGCATTCCTAGTGTCGACACAATTACTCCAAGTGTCGACACTGCTTCTCTAGGTGTCGACACAAGCCTTATTAAGTGTCGACACTTTTCTTCTGGGTGTCGACACATGGACTTAGAAACTTTTCCGCTTTCCCTGCAATTACTTAACCTGCACAAGGTAACTCAAAATACATCAAATACATCCTGATGTATATCATTGAGTAGGGTGAGGTTTCTTCAAATCAGGTACATGTATTCCAATGTACCCAACAATCTCCCCCTATTTAGAGAAGTCATAACCCTTAGTCAATGATATACACCATACATAACAAATTCACAGTATGATGTAAAACAATTTTAAATGACAGGGTAAGTACATAGACATGTATAAACAAAACATGTATAACAATTATATCAGAACAACTAATGTATATAGATTTAACACATATCACATTGTTCTAACAAATTCAACATTTTCATTATTCAAAAGTTTACAGAAAGTTGAATACAACTGATTACACATAGTAAACTTAAGAAAATTTCTATACAAAGGCTGCTCAGGCTCCTTGATCACAATGCCCTTTCCTGATTGTATCTTTGCTTGGAAAGGAGCTTCAGTATCTTCAGCAGTAGCAGACTTCTTCCCTTTAAGATCTTTCTTTTTGAATTCTTCAACCTTGATCTTCTGCCTTTCAAAACAATGATAAGGCTTTGGAAAGTATTTGCTAGGCTCCTGTGCAGTAGGAGGTTGTTTTCCCATCTTAGACTTTCTTCTGTATTGAACAATAGCCTCTTGCCTGTTCTCATGCTTCCTCCACTCCAGTTCAGAATAACACTTGTTTCTATCCTGGATATTGTCCTTGGCAGCCTTCCATGCAGTCAAGATGATATTCCTGGAAGTGGGGCTCCATTGTTCAAAATCAGGCCTAAGTTCAGCTTGCTCTCTGAACCTTTTCTTAGATAATTGTGCTTCTTATTCTTTCAGAAAGGCCTCTTGTTCTTTAAGTATTGCCTCTGGCACAGGGTGAACTACTTTCTCCAAAATGACATTCAGATTACCATCAGGAGGACTATACATGGACTGTACCTCCTGATGTATCATATCAAAGTCTGCTGGAGGGTATTTTACCTGAGCTACTTCAGCTGGCTCTCCTCCAAAGTAAGCAGGATTTATTCCAGACTCTGCCACATTATCATCATCACATAATGGAGGATATCCAAGGGTGGCTCTAATGGAATTTGAAATCCATTTGACATGATCAGAGCTGGCATTGACTAACATCCTCTCCTCCTTTATGACTTCTCTAACAATGTGATCCTTAAGATAATCTTTCTGGAATCTTATTTGATAATTCAGATAATTAACCCCATCCTTATAGAAGGGTTTGAACTTCTGAAGTTATTCTGCATTGGCCTTCTGAGAAGTTTCAAGAACAGTCTTAAAAGCAGTCAGGCTTTCCTAGAATTTCTTATCAAACTCAGCTTTTGCAGTTGCACTCTCTGCAGGTTGGGCAGTGGCTATCTTCTTGATCTCAGTGACAATGGCATTATGGGAAGCTGTTAGATTATCATTCATTCTTATCTGATTCTCCAGTACATATCCCTGTTTGACAGCCATGTCATCCACTTGAGTCTTGATCTTCTCTTGATGTGTAGCCAAATAGACTACTGCATTTCATCCCTTATGGAAGCAGTCAGTCATTTCTTTCTTGTTCAGATTCATTTCAAATCTGATTGACTTGATGTCTTGGGCCAGATCAAATTGCATTTCCTCCCTTATGGGCTTCTTCATACTCTCTTTTATCTTCTCAAACACAACTGCAGACCAATCAGTTTCTAGTTTGAACATAATCCTGGTCATTAGACTGAACATGTGAGCAGATATTCTATCATGTCCTCCAGGTTTGCTCAGGATGACCTTGCCAACAATTTCAGATAAGAATTTGCCCTGCATGTTCATTCCTTTTCTGTTGAATACTGAACCAATTTTCAGATTTGAGTCCAAACCACACCATGTCAATGCTTCTCTAGTCTTAGAAGCAGAAACATCTTCTTCTTCCTTAGTTCTTGGTAGTTGTAGTACCTTTCTCAAACTCTTAGGAGAGACCTTCACCTTTTTCCCATGAACTCTTGACTTAATCTTGAGTCCTGATTCATCTAGTTTTGCTGCATTCAAAAACTCAAGAACTTCCTTCTTCCAGATCTTAATTGGTTCTGAAACAAGAAATTCTAACCCATTCTCTTGTATTAGGGTTATCACGCCTTTGATCTCGGGTTCCGCATCCTCAAATGCGTGTCGCACGAGTTCGTATCCTTCATTCACATTCTCTTCTATCTTGGGCGCCATTAGGGTTTGAAGAAATTTGAATTTAGAGAAGAGATATGTCGACACACAAGTTTGGTCGCGAAACTTTGGTGAGCGTGTCGACAGACAATGGCGAAAACCTATTTATACCTTTCTAGAATCGAAGATGAAAGGGCGCGTCAAAATACTTAAATTGTGTCGACACTGTTGAAAAGTGTCCACACATACTTATAATGTCTCGACAACTATGTGTCGACACAAGTATAGTTGACAGAATATATGTGTCGACACTTATTTATGTGTCGACACCACTTAGCTCGACACTTAGTCGAGACTTTACCAGATTAATGTTGAGTAAATCCTAAGTGTCGACACCACCTTGGATGTGTCGACACCTACACTGCATGTGTCGACACTAATTCTCTGAAGTGTCGACACAGACTTTCTAGATGTGTCGACACCATTTCTTTGAAATGTCGACACCACTTCTATGTGTCGACACAGACAACTCTGTGTGTCGACACCTTTTTACTTAGCCAATTTTGAAAACTTATTCTAAGTTTATCATCCCTAATTCAATTTTAAATTTATTGAATTTTGTTTCATCTAAGGGCTTAGTATACATGTCAGCTAGCTGATTATCTGTATTAACATACTCTTGTGAAATATCTCCTTTTTCCACATGTTCTCTTAGAAAATGGTATTTTATTTCTATGTGCTTAGTCCTACTATGGGAGACAGGATTGTTTGTAATAGAAATAGCAGTAGTAGAGTCACAAAATAAAGGTGTTCTACTTACCTGTATACCATAATCTTCAAGCTGATGTTGTATCCATAGAAGTTGAGCATATCAACTTCCTACAGCAACATACTGTGATTCTGCTGTGGAGATAGCCACACTTGTTTGCTTTTTGCTACTCCATGATATCAGCCTTCCACCTAGGAATTGACAGGTACCTGTTGTACTTTTCCTCTCTTCCTTGCAGCCTGCAAAATCTGCATCTGAATAACCTATCAGTTCAAATTCTCCATTCCTAGGGTACCAAAGGCCTAAATAAGGAGTGCCCTTAAGATATCTCAAAATTCTTTTGACTGCTGCCAAATGAGATTATTTAGGGCAAGCTGGGTACCTAGCACAGACACATGTAGCATACATGATATCTGGTCTACTTGCAATCAAATAAAGTAGGGAGCCAACTATCCCTCTATACAAGGTTTCATCTACAGGTTTCCCTGCATCATCTTTGCGTAAAGACATTGTTGACCCCATAGGAGTTTTCATGGTAGTGGATGATTTCATACCATACTTCCTTATTAATTCTAGGGTGAACTTAGACTGGCATATGGATAAACCATCCTCAGTCTGTCTAACTTGGAGACCCAAAAAGAACTTAAGTTCCCTCATACTACTCATTTAAAATTGTCCTTGCATTAGTTTTGCAAACTTCCTGCAAAGACTACTTTCTGTAGACCCAAATATAATGTCATCCACATATATTTGGACTAGGATGATCTTGCCTCTGGATTCCCTAAGGAATAGAGTCTTGTCTATTTTCCCCCTTGTGAATTTATTCTCAATGAGGAAACTAGACAGGGTTTCATACCAAGCCCTACGGGCTTGTTTTAACCCATACAAAGCCTTCCTAAGTCTATAAACATAATTAGGTTTAGTAGAATCAACAAAACCTGATGGCTGTTCCACATAGACTTCTTCCTTCAGATTTCCATTCAGAAAAGTTGACTTAACATCCATTTGGTATACTTTAAACCCTTGATAGGTTGCATAGGCCTAGAACATCCTTATTGTCTCCAGTTTGGCTACTGGAGCAAAGGTCTGATCAAAGTCAATACCTTCTTCCTGCCTATATCCTTTTACAACTAGTCTTGCTTTGTTCTTTATAATCACTCCATGTTTATCCAACTTGTTCCTAAAGATCCACTTAGTCCCAATAATGTTGTGGTCTTTTTGTTTAGGAACTAGATCTCAGACTTTACATCTTTTGAATTGGTTCAACTCCTCTTGCATAGCCTCAATCCAATGAGGGTCTAGGATGTCTTCTTCAATTTTCTTTGGCTTTACTTGGGATAGAAAGCTGGAGTAGAGTACTGAACTTAAATTTCTTCTCCTTGTTTGTACCTCTTGTCTGAGATCACCAATAATTTGATTGGCTGGATGATCTTTTAGATTCCTATTTGCTGGAGGCAACCTGTCTTCAGGTTGTACTCCTTCAGCTTCTTCAACTTGTTGTACTCCTTGGTCTTCTTCTGCATCAGGAGTATCAATTACTCCCCCTGGACAACATCCACTATCATCCACTTACTGACTTGCAGTAGATCCTTCTTCAATAGTAAGCTTGTCCATCTTCTCAGTCACACCTTTAGAGCTGCATACACTTCTAGACAATTCATTGTTAATGAGTCTAGCTTCATCAAACACTACATGTACTGACTCTTCTACAACTTGAGTAGTCAAGTTGTAGACCCTATAAGCCTTACTGTTGTTGTTGTACCCAACAAAGATCCCCTCTTGGGATTTGGCAGCAAACTTGGTTAAATAAGACTTACCATTGTTAAGTATATAACATTTACAACCAAAGATCCTGAAATAGGATAGATTTGGTTTTCTGCCTTTCACAATCTCATAGGGGGTCTTATTGTGGCTCTTGGTGATAGAAGCTCTATTAATCACATGACATGCAGTATTAACTGCCTCAGCCCAAAAATATTCTGGGAGAGATGTGTCACTTAATAGGGTTCTACCAGCTTCTATCAAGGTTCTATTTTTCCTTTCAGCAATACCATTTTGCTGAGGTGTTCTTGGTGAGGAAAATTCCTGAAATATCCCAAACTCTTAACATAGCTTTGTCATACTATCATACTGGAATTCAGTACCATGGTCACTTCTTATTTTGACCACTGTACTGTCTAACTCATTCTGAATTTGTTTGACAAAACTATAGAAGATACTAGGTGTTTCAGATTTTTGCCTTAGGAAGAATACCTAGGAAAACCTTGAATAATCATCTACAACCACAAATGTGTAGACCTTCCTACCTAGGCTGTGAACTGGCATAGTACCAAATAGATCCATATGCAAGAGGTATAGGCACCTCACATCATCTTTGTTCTCAATGCTATTAAAGGTGGATTTGGTCTGCTTGCCCTTTTGACAAGCTGAGCATATCCCAACCTTTTTACACTTAACTTGAGAACCATTTCTCACTAACTCTTTGCTAAAGAGTTGGCCAATTGTCTTGTAGTTAAGATGGGCTAGCCTCTTGTGCCATTTGACATAATGAGAGACTTTTTCATCAGCTACAAGACACACAGGAAAAACATTGTTCTCACACATAATGTGTAGACAATAGACATTTCTCTTCCTATAACCTGTCAGAATGATGTTTTGATCATTTGACCTCCTGATATGACAACCATCTTTGACAAATGAGATGTCAAATCCTAAATCACTCAGCTGACTTATACTAATGAGGTTGTGTTTCAAACCTTTAACATAAGCCACTTGAGTAATTGTAATAAGGTTGCTAGAAATGTTACCAAATCCTTTGATGATTCCTTTTTCAGAACCACCAAAGGTGACTTTAGGACCATCCTTGATTGGTGTATAGTCCTTCAGCAATCCTCTAGTTCCAGTCATGTGCCTAGAACATCCACTGTCCAAGTACCATATTGGGGCATGGCCACTTGGACTCACCTGCAAAACAGATTAGTTAACCTTAGAACCCAAAGAATTCTTGGGTCCTTGGTGCTGGTTAGTTTGCCTCTTAACAAAAATACATGTAGCTTTTCTAGCAGGCAGATTGCTACTCACCTTTGTACTAGAATTATGCCAACAGTCTATGGCAAAGTGGTCTACCTTGCCACAACACCAGCACTCAAATCTGTTGTACCTTTGTTTAGGTACAACCCTGGCTGTTTTATTTACAGCAGGCTCCTTGTTGAGTACTGGGGCTTTGCCCTTAGACTTGGTCTGTACAGTCCTGGCAGGTTTAGTAAATCCCAATCCTATTTTACCCTTTTGAGAAATGATCTCATCTATCAAAGGTAGAACAGACTTTGGTTTAGAAAACCTTGCTACTATATCTCTCTCTTTCTGAAGACTAATCTCCAGATTTTTGATTTGATCATTCTTGAATATAATAGTCCCCATCTGAATAACAGTAATGTTCTTCAGCCTGGCTATTTCATTTAGTTTCTGATCAAGCAACTTATCAAAATCTGTTGCAGCCACTTTGAGATTAGCAATCTCCTTAGCCTGACTCTTGTCCAAGGATTTGCTTTTCTTCAAAGCCTGCAACACTACTCTATATTCATCAATCAACTGATGAATGTCTCCTTCAGATTTAGATCCACTAACATCACTTGATGTTGATGTATCTGAATCTGACTCAGTATTAGAAATTGAACTAGCAAAACAATTTTGTACCTGACTTGGTCCAGGCTGATCCTGGATTTTGTCTCCTTCTGATAAGGCCATCAGTCCCTGACACTGATTGTCCTCATGCTCATATATTGAGTTCAATAATTGGATGAACTCATCTTCCTCTTCTTCAGCAAACAGTCCAATATAAGCTTCAGCTTTTGAATCAGTTTCTGAAGATGACATATCAGACAGACTTTTGTCCTTCTTAGCAACAAAGGACCTTTCCTTTTTGCCCTTGATCTGAGTCTTCTTCTTATCAGTTGACTCTTTCCTTTTCCCTGAACAGTCAGCAACAACATGTCCTTGTTTGTTACAACAATAGCAAACTATCTTTGAAGATGTAGTTTTACTTGACTTGGGCTTTCTCCTGTCATACTTTGATGACTTCTGTGAAGTGGATGGCTTAGACCTCCACTGTTTCTTCTTTAGAAACTTCTGAAAATGTCTTGTGAAAGATGCAAAGTCCTCATCACTCTCACTGCTTTCAGAATTCCTGCTTTCTGACTCATCTGACCTAGTCTTAGCAACTTTTGGAGGTGGAGATGGAGACTTACTTTTATATTTCCTTGTGGCTTCTGTCTTGAAAGCCACATCACTTTCTTTGTGCTCAACTCTGGAAGTCTTCTCCTCTTCCTTCCTTACCATTAACTACATCTCATATGATAACAGTTTTCCAAACAATGTTGGAGGAGGAATGTCTGCTAATTTGGCCATTTCCCTTATGGCACAAATCTTGGTATCCCAGTCTTTAGTTAGAGATCTCAAGAACTTATCATTCAGCTCATAATTGATGAATTATATTCCATAGGACATTAACTCATTAACTATCCTATAGAATTTCTTGTAGCACTTAGTTATGCTATCAGACCTTCCTTGTCTGAAGCTCTCATACTCCTGATTTAATAAAGACTTTCTGTCCTGTATAACTTCTTCAGAGCCCTCCATGTACACTATCAGTGTGTCCCACATTTCCTTTGATGTTTTACAGTGAATTAAATTTTGGAATGTGGCATCATCTATTGCACTTACAATTATATTCTGGGCTCTCTTGTCCATAGCGGCCAGAATAATCTCATCCTTGGTCATTTCAGAATAGTCTTTTGGAGTTCCCTGATTTGCATCTAGAACTGATACTTTCATTGGCACATATGGCCCTTCTTTGACTGTGATATAGATTCTGTGGCCAGAGGCTTCCATAAAAAGTCTAACCCTTTCTTTCCAAATGCCAAAAATTTCTTTTCTACAGATTGGCAACTTCATGGATCCTAGTTCTTTGTGATTCTCTGTGGAACCCATTTTCTTGATTCTTGATTATACTGAATCTGCCAACAGGATCTTTACTCAGACAGTTATGTCCTTTTTGAGTAACCTGGCTCTGATACCACTTGAAAGAAATTGTACCTAATCACCTAGAGCGGGGGGGGGGGGGGGTGAATAGGTGACTTTAATCTTTTTAAACTTTAGGCAGAATTAATCACAGAATTCATAGAACTTTAAACAACAAACACAAAATCAGTCACACACAGAGTACACACAGTTTTTATAGTGGTTCCCCAAGGTCTGGGTACATCCACTTTTCCCCTTCTCCTATCTAGTAGTGTACTAGATTCGGCCAAACTTCTCCACTACTCCTCAGATCCTCAGATCTTACAACTCAGAACCCCAAATAGGTTCCTACAGCTCATAGTGATCCCACTCTTATAACTCAGGCTCAAAAGCCCTACCACTCAGTCTTCACCAAGACCTACACTCAGTCTTCAACAAGGCCTACACCCAGCCCTCAACAAGGCCTACACTCAGAGAAAAGTATCTCCTACACTCAGGCACACAGGCCCTACCACTCAGCCTTTATAATTTCAGGCTTACAACTCAGATCCCTTAGGATCCTACAAGAAATTAAAATTACAAAGTATATACCCACAACTCAGAATGAGAGAGAAGAGTTGACAGGTTTCTTGATGAGTTCTTGGAAGAACATTGCTGAGATCAACCTCCCTTGGCTTCCTTCAAAGCTTCTTGAATTTAGAACACAGTAGGGTTGATTCTTTATGTTGATAATCTTCAATCACTGCTGACTTAAGAATCAGATCTCAATCTGAAACTTTCTTCACAGCCTGCTTCAACAGCTGTCTTCTTAGAAGGAGCTCTCTCTCTCCAACTTCTTAGATCTTCACTTCAATGAATTGCTTTATCAATCTTCTGTTTTTTTATTTTGTAAAGGATAAGGGTCTTTATATAGACTTTCTCCAAGGTGATCGGCTGATCCGGTTCCTAACAGCTTTCTGACAGCTCTGACAGTTGCAGTATACCGGCTGGGATGGCAGCTGTCAAGTCATCCAATCACGTCTTGAATTTTCTGTAACTGTCTGAAAGTGTCGAGACAGTCAGTCTTTAAGTGTCGACACAGATAGACTAAGTATCGACACAAGTAGACTAAGTGTCGACACTAGCCTTCATGGTGTCGACACAACTTCTTGTGTTGTAGAATCTGCTTCTCGACACTGCTTCTTCAACATGTGTCGACACTGATCTTGTGTGTCGACACAAGTCCTTCTTCTTTAATACTTAGTTGATTTCTTGCAAGTGTCGACACAACTTCTTTGTGTCGACACATCTTCTTGTATTGATACTTGCTAAGTGTTGACACATCTTCTTTGTGTCGACACATGCCTTCTGTGTTGAAGCTTTTGCTGAGTGTCGACACGTCTCCTTTGTGTCGACACATTCTTCATGTGTTGAGACTTTTGCTGAGTGTCGACACATCTCCTTTGTGTCGACACATTCTTCATGTGTAGACAATTTGGCTGAGTGTCGACACATCTCCTTTGTGTCGACACTTATACTTAGACTTTGTTGAAATTTGCTGAGTGTCGACACAGCCTCCTAGTGTCGACACTTGTACTTGAACTTTGTTGAAGTTTTGCTGAGTGTCGACACAGCCTCCTAGTGTCGACACTTTTGATGTCGACAAAGATCCTCTGGGTGTCTACACTGCTTCTAAGTGTCGACACAGCTTCTCTGGACATTTCTTCATTATGTGTCGACACAGTCTGTATGTGTCGACACTTTCCTTCTGGTGTCGACTCTGCTTTCCTGGTGTCGACACAATTACTCCAAGTGTCGACACTGCTTCTCTAGGTGTCGACACAAGCCTTCTTAAGTGTCGACACTTTTCTTCTGGGTGTCGACACATGGACTTAGAAACGTTTCTGCTTTCCCTGCAATTACTTAACCTGCACAAGGTAACTCAAAATACATCAAATATATCTTGATGTATATCATTGATTAGGGTGAGGCTTCTTCAAATCAGGTACATGTATTCCAATGTACCTAACAATATCCCCCTATTTGGAGAAGTCATAACCCTTAGTCAATGATATACACCATACATAACAAATTCACAGTATGATGTGAAACAATATTAAATGACAGGGTAAGTACATAAACATGTATAAACAAAACATGTATAACAATTATATCAGAACAACTAATGTATATAGATTTAACACATATCACATTGTTCTAACAAATTCAACATTTTCATTATTCAAAAGTTTACAGAAAGTTGAATACAACTGATTACACATAGTAAACTTAAGAAAATATCTATACTAAGGATGCTCAGGCTCCTTGATCACAATGCCCTTTCCTGATTGTATCTTTGCTTGGACAGGAGCTTCAGTATCTTCAGCAGCAACAGGTTTCTTCACTTTAAGATCTTTCTTTTTCAATTCTTCAGCCTTGATCTTCTGCCTTTCAAAATAATGATAAGGCTTTGGAAAGTATTTGCTAGGCTCCTGTGCAGTAGGAGGTAGCTTTCCCATCTTAGCCTTTCTTCTGTATTGAACAATAGCCTCTTGCCTGTTCTCATGCTTCCTCCGCTCTAGTTCAGAATACCACTTGTTTCTATCCTGGATATTGTCCTTGGCAGCCTTCCATGCAGTCAAGATGATATTCCTGGAAGTGGGGCTCCATTGTTCAAAATCAGGCCTAAGTTCAGCTTGCTCTCTGAACCTTTTCTTAGATAATTGTGCTTCTTGTTCTTTTAGAAAGGCCTCTTGTTCTTTCAGTATTGCCTCTGGCACAAGCTGAACTACTTTCTCAAAAATAACATTCAGATTACCATCAGGAGGACTATACATGGACTGTACCTCCTGATGTATCATATCAAAGTCTGCTGGAGGGTATATTACCTGAGCTACTTCAGCTAGCTCTCCTCCAAAGTAAGCAGGATTTATTCCAGACTCTGCCATATTATCATCATCACATAATGGAGGATATCCAAGGGTGGCTCTGATGGAATTTGAAATCCATTTGGCATGATCAGAGATGGCTTTGACTAACACCCTCTCCCCCTTTATGACTTCTCTAACAATGTGATCCTTAAGATCATCTTTTTGGAATCTTATTTGATAATTAACCCCATCCTTATAGAAGGGTTTGAACTTCTGAAGTTGTTCTGCAATGCCCTTCGGAGAAGTTTCAAGAACAGTCTTAAAAGCAGTCAGGCTTTCCTGGAATTTCTTATCAAACTCAGCTTTTGCAGTTGCACTCTCTGCAGGTTGGGCAGTGGCTATATTCTTGATCTCAGTGACAATGGCATTATTGGAAGCTGTTAGATTATCATTCATTCTTATCTGATTCTCCAGTACATATCCCTGTTTGGCAGCCATGTCATCCACTTGAGTCTTGATCTTCTCTTGATGTGTAGCCAAATAGACTACTACATTTCCTCCCTTATGGAAGAAGTCAGTCATTTCTTTCTTGTTCAGATTCATTTCAAATCTGATTGAATTGATGTCTTGGGCCAGATCAAATTGCAGTGACTTATGCCCTTCATCTACATATTTTTCCAGAGCTTGTCTTTGCTCATCCAGCTTAATTTGTAAAGCCACCATCAGTGAACTGTAATCAGTTGATGGGGCCGGCTGTGGTGCAATTGTTTGCAGTGCCTTTTTATATGTCTGGTGATAAGCCCGGAATCCGCGACCTGACCGCGCAGCTTTCCAGACCGGGCGGCCTGAGTGATTAAGCCGCCTAGCCTCCCAAGCCCGGCGGTCTCCATGCCAGGCCGCTGCCAACGGCGACCCTGCTCAGCGACAAGGCCCAAGGACCCAGCTATCAGCTCGCCAGGAGGAATCCGCCAGGCCGCGCGGCTTCCCTCCTTTCTTGTTTCTTTCTCTTTTGCTTCTCCTCACCTCTGCCCGGTTCTCCTGTACCCCGGGCTGCCGGTAACTTTAGCCCTGCCCGCTTGGGCAGGCCCCCGGCCTATAAATAGGGGGAGGGTGCACTCCCCAAGGCACGCTGACTGGGATCCAGGAGCTCGCCTGTTAAGAGCTGCGGTCTCAAGTCTAGTGTTTTGCGGCTTGTAGTCCGGCCGGCTTCCTCTTTTCCCTTTCGTGTAACTGTTTCTTATTTTAAGTAAAGGAAAGCCCGCCGCAAGAGTGGCATTTAAGCCGCGGCGGGCGAACTCTGCTGTTGCCGCTGCCAGCGGCCCCCTTTTCCGGTCCTTTAGCCGCGACCGCTAGTAACCGATTGGTCGACAGTCTTCTCCTTTCCTCCCCTATTCCCCAGTGTTCGAACCGTTAGCTGGTGGTGCCCAACTCCCTGTCCGTTTTCGTGCATCAACAGTTAACACGCGACCTTCAGATCTCGACTAATCGATGAAATCAGCGGTCTAGCTAATTAGACTGCTCTATCCTCTAGAGGTTGGCGGCCTGTCGAGCAAGCCGCGACTTCGCCGGCTAAGGTTTTCAGCCCGCCTCCACCACTGTAGAACCTGGCTTTCTACCCGCTCGGTTCTCCTCCCGGTATTCTTGTCAGCTTGTTGCACCATCTAGCCGCCCGTCAAGCCGCCGCTATTCTGCGGTCTCTTCAAAAAGTTCGGCTATTTCTCTCTTTTCAGGATGAATCCTGCTAAGGGTCAAAATAAATCCAGCAACATCTCGGTTACTGCAGATCTCTCAGAAGTGCAGGATTGCTCGTATTTTAGTAGTGAGTTTGTTGACCCTCATAGAGAAATTTTTGCAAATAGTGTTGAGCGTGGACTAGAATCTGTTGCAAATGAACCTCTTTGTAAGGAAGAAGAAGAGGCCTCTTCTCCATTCATTAATCGAATTCAGTGGGATACTGTCTCCGATGACTTCAGAGTACCGCGTCTCCCGGAGTATTCTAGGTGTGATGATCCGTTTTCTCATTTGCAAGCTTTTGAATCAGCTATTTCACTGAGAAAAGTGTCAAATGGAGTAAAATGCAAACTCTTTGTTATGTCTTTTGGCAATGTTGCAAGAGAATGGTTTTATAACCTCCCACCTCGATCAGTAACCAACTTTAAGGATCTTCGAAGTCAATTTATTTCTAGATTCACTATTTACAGGAAGCGGAAAAGAGACGTTGGAGCTCTCTTCCGAATCAAGCAAGGAATTGACGAGTCTAATCCAGATTTTGTTGATCGGTTTCAAAAGGAGGTTTTAGATATTTGTAGCGTCCATCAAGACTATTACTTACATGCTTTCATAAATGCACTTCAAGAAGGCCCATTGAAATTCAAGCTCACCACAAAGTATCCCAAAAGCTATGGAGATCTTATTGATATAGTTAATACATTCATAATAGGCGAAGAGGCAAATAAAGGTTATGTTTCGTTTCTGAATCAAATGGCTAAACAATCTCAAGGGACTTCTAGTCAACAACAATCTATTTCCTCCCAAGATGTTTCGCAAGTTGAATATTGCAAGTCTCCTCCTTTTCTCCAGGATAAAACTCCAAAGTGTGAAAAAAGGTTCAGGTAAGTATGTTAAGTTCAAAATTCCTATGGAAGATCTTTTGATAATCATTCAAGGAATGCCTGAGTTCAAGAAGCCTCGTCGTATGAAATCCAAAATCAAGTATCGACACGAGGAGCTTTTTTGCAAGTATCATAAAGATATTGGTCATCTAGCAGAAGATTGCATAGCTCTCAGGGAATTGGCTAATCAACTTGCAAGAGCTGGAAAGTTGCAAGAATATATCATTCAGTAATTCTCTAAGGCAATCTTCCATTTCTCGCTTAATGGTTCAAGCATGGATTCCTCTTTATTTATATGACGAGAAATGCTTATATTCAGAATAGTATATAACGTCCCCTTCACATTCGGTATTAATGAGGCATGCTAAAACTGCAGACATATATCTTTTGCCACTTCCTTAACATCATGCAAACGTTATTTTTTCATTTGAAGCTTATTTTTTAGCTCTACTCTTTATGCCAATATGCATGCATGTAGGGGCAAGAGCCCCCTTTTGAATTCTTAAGCCCTCCACATCCCGCTTGACTTCAGTCGCAGATGTGTAGTGGAAATTCCGCTTGGCCTTCAGTCGCAGACATTGCGTACCCGTCACGCATGACTTTAGTCACAGACAGACATTACGTACTTGTCCCGCTTGACCTTCGTCGTAGACATTGCGTACTTGTCCTGCTTGACTTCAGTCACAGACGTTACGTACTTGTCCCGCTTGACATCGGTCGTGGATATTAAGAATTTCAATCCCGCTTATGTGTTCTTTGTGTGGATAGCACTGCCGCACGCACCTGCCCACATTGACACATAAGTGCATGTCTTCAAACTATTTTTGCAGGACAATACGAGCCTATCCGCTACCTCGCGGTTTTATTAAGCGGCCTGCACTGATTGTATTATACAGGCCGCCCGGTTACATATTCCGGCTTAAGTTAATTGCCTACCCGCCGGATTATTATTAATATATTTGGGAACTCGGCCGACTTACGTCCGCCTATCCGCTATTCAGTATCTTATTTGGCTTTCATATATCAATTGCCGGTTTATTATTCATATGGACGGGAAGTCGGCCGACCTGCGTTTGGCACTTAATTCCTGGCTTTGATCCGCCGACTTCTATGGTATTAATTATATTAGCTAATCAGCGAGCTGTCGTCACGAAAATTCTCGGCTTCCATATGCCAATATCGGCCTGTATTATCGAAGCCGAAGATTGTTTCTCTATTCTTGTTCCCTGTATCAAATGGGCAATTCGTTTCAGAGTTCGCCCTAGCCGCGATCTTATACTTCAATGTTATGGTTGTTTGGCGACTGCGACGGGTAGCCGCGCGGCTTAGCGGTCACGGTTTATCTATAAGCAAGCCGCGGTCAATCAGCTCTTCCAACAGATAACATTGAGTGATTCATTAAGGCAAATTGCGGTTTAATTGGTTAGCCGCTCGGCTTATTGTCGAAATGCATTCCGGAATAAACCGCAGGGAAATATACGTCTCTTGCGGGTTACTTCGTTGAAGTCGCAGTGTGAACTCAGACCGGTTTACGTGCTTGCATTTTATTAAATCGGAAGTTATGTTGAGACCGTGCGGACTAAAACGAGTAAGAAAATGAGATGTAGTAAAGAGAAAGGTAAAATTGCCTTCATTTCTATCTCATTAAGTATTACATAGCATTAATCGCGCGGTTACAAAAAATAATACCGCCGATTTCCAAAAAGTTCAAAATACAAAAAACAAGGTAAAGATTTTCTAATCGCCCGGTTTAAGCTTCTTAGTCGCAGGAGAATCCAAATCACCGCCATCGCCGATATCGACGGGGGATTCAGTGTATCCGCTGCTGGTCGCTGAGCTCCCTGAATCGCCAGAATTTGTCGAGTCTGGCTGCGCGGTCTCAGATTCTTGACCGCCGGACTCAGACGATGTGCGTGCACTTGGGCTTCTCTGGCCGCCCTCTACCTCGACGTCTTCCTCCACCTCGCCGACTTCTTCCCCGACCTTGCTCTTGCCCTTGATCGACCTGTAGACATCGGCCACCTGGTCTTTCAGGGTGGGGTAGATGTCGGCGCAAGTAAAATCGGTGAAGCCGGTCGCGAAGACGCCAAGGTCCCGGAGGCGGTTAAGCGCTCCGTCGATTCCCTGGATGAGTTGCGGGAAGACTTGGTCTTGGAAGATGGGGTTGGACGGGTTGTACATTTCCTGCAAACAAAAGATAAAGGTAAGGCCGCGCGGTTACATAAAGCTAACCGCACGAGTAACGGTAATGTCTTACCGCCTCCCTTTCCTTTAGTCGCTTGTTCTCTTCCTGTTGTTCCACTAACTGCCTCTTCAGGCCGCTGTTCTCCTTCATCAGTTGCTTTTAGGCAAGGCCCATGAAGTGACTTGCCACAAAGCTCCTTGCCCCAACCTGCGCGGCTAGCCACGACAGGTCGTCTGGTGGAACTTGGCGCATCGCCCTCAAGTTGCGCTTGCCATACAGCGCGCCGCCAACCACGCTCGCGTGGCAGCTTACTTCTTCTTCCCCCCAGTAGGGGAGGGCGGTGGAGATCGTCACTGACTTGCCATCCGGACTCCATAGCAAGGCCGGATCGCCGTGAAGGTCCTTCAGGCTGCTGCCCGTTCCTTGCAGCATAAACTCTCCAGAGGAGGCCGACTCCTCCTCCTCCACAACCCGCGCCGGCTTGGTATGCCTCGCTCTCTTCTCTCTTTGAGTGAGAGTCAGGCCACCAGGAGTTTGCGGCTTGTTCAGCGGGACCTCCACAGCAGCTGCAAAGATAAATGCAAAGTTAGTTTCCAGTCCGTGCGGCTAAGATATCAGGTCGGCCGGCTTGGAGCTTACTATCTTCCGCTTCGATTCCCACTAGCGACGACAACAGCGGGATGTAGTGGTTTACATCAAGCCGCTCGCCTTTGAAGAAGTTGTAGATCTCCTTCTCGATGCCGTCCAAGTCGCTGCTGCCAAAGGCGGCCTCTTTACGGATTTGGGGGTCGACTGGCAGCAACCCCAGGTTTCCCTCGAAGATGAGAAACCGCTCGGGCCAGTTCGCGATCTTGTTGGCCAAGTTGAATATCTTCAGCCCTCTGCAGACGAAGTAGAGGTGCCCCCGGAAGATCTTTGTCCCGGAGTCCGGGATAGACCGCACCGAAAAGCATTCCCGGAAGAGCCTCATAGAGAAGCGGACTCTTTCCGACCTGAGGTAGGAGATGAAGCTGTAAATGGCGGCTATCGAGTTTGGGGGTAGTTGTCCCGGCACAACTCCGTAGTGGTCGAAGACCGCTACGGCCTCCAACATGACCGGGAAGCTGAAGCCGCAGTCAAAGTGGTCGATGGGGACCACGATCTGATTTGCGTGCGAGGAGTTAATCCGCTCGTCCTGTCGGGGAAGCCGCGCGACCAGCGGACTTCCCTGCATGTGCTTCTCGACGAAATCCTCCAGCTCGGCTTTTGTAAGCCGGCATTCCTTGTGATCAGTAGAGTGGAAAGCGGAGGCCGCGTCAGTCCTAACCGCAGTGGCCTTGTCAGACCGCAACGACTTGGACTTAGCCCGCATCCTTTTTGATTTGTGATGAAATCTTCGGGGTCAGCGCTATTTATAGAAAATCTGTGAAGCTACAGTGCCCAACATCAAATCGCGGCTAGTCGTTACACCGCGCGGCCTAAGACTGCTGGAAGTACCGATCAGCTTGATGACCAAACCGCAGTTTAGTCCGTCAGTCCGCACGGCTATATACCTGCACTTAGAATAATTCTATGGCGAATCATGTGGGCATCAAATATTCAAACCGGCGCTCTGTTCGCCAGACCGCGCGGCTACTGTCCTATACTTTAAATTTTTCAGAACAAAGCAGCAGGCATGTGGATTATAAATACAAACCGCATAAGCCGCATTCAGTTCGCAGCATAATAAAATACAGCAGTTTACAACAATCAAATAGTTCAACATCCAGAGAAAAAATATATATTACAACATAATATTCAAATGTCCGCGCGGCTTGGTTCACTCAAGTCGCTCAGGATCGCTTGTCGTCTTCCGGCCTGTCTCGTCCTATGTGAGCGACCTGTTCACCAGTCTGAACAATCGCAACGTACACCTGGCTAACCAGATTATGAAGCGCATGCAGAGACCGATGAACCCGCGCCGTGTCGCGTTCCACTCTCGCAAATGGGATCATTGGGATCCCCTGACCCCCGAGCCCGCTTGGAACGGTGACCTGTCTAGGCGTCGCGGCCTCCGGTGGATTTGAAGTCTCGCCAGAGGCCGGGCGGCCAGTACCCGGCAACTTTCCAGAGGTTGGTAGAGCAGGCCGCTGTTCTCCGCCGGTCTCCGCTGGCAGTTCTTGGTTCTCGCCGCCTTCAGCATGTGGGATCTCTTCTCTGTCTCCTTCCAGCCGCGCGGCCATCGGGAAATACTTCTCCGCCCTTTCCTTCTCCAAGGCGACCTGCATCTCAGCAATCTTCCCCTCCGCGGTTTCCATCACGGTCTGGAGCCTGGCGGTCTCTTCTTCCCTCGCGGTCTGGAGCCTGGCAGTCTCTTGCTCCATCGCTGACTTCAACCTCATGGTTTCCTGCTCGAACGCAGTTTGCAACCTTGTGGTCTCTTGCTCCAGGGTGGTTTGCAACTCTTGTATCCTTTATTCCGCGGCCTCCTAGGCAACACGCTGCTCTTTGTCTTTAATTCGCAGGGTTTCCGTGGCCGCATTCAAAGCCGCCTGCAGAGTACTGACGTCTTTCTGGAAGTCGGCCATCTCCTTCTCGCGAACACTTGGAGGCGGAGGCGGTGGCAGCATAGAGAAAAATGACGTCAAGTCGCCCGGTTGTATCGCGGTCTCCGGTGCACCTGCAGAAGAGAAACCGCAGTCAGGTTCAGCTGGATTGTTGCGAGGTTCTAGTAAGGAAATCGGTTGGATAAGACTGCCGGTTTGATGTTTATCTCCTCCAGAGGCCGCGGTTTGGATTTTAATCACTGGCCGCTGGAGCCGTTCAGGATCTATCCTCTTTAGCTTTTCTTTCCATAGCCGCTCGGCTTCCTTAGCCCGGCTTTTCAGTTGAGCCGTGGTCAGGAAAAAGCTGGCCGGCGGATTTAATATTATATTCGCCCCCTTCTTCCTTGACCGCGACTTGTAGAATTTAATAATTCGCCTAACGCCCCGGTGTTTACCTTGCAGCAATGGAAGTGTGGTCGCCACCGGCTTCTCGGCGATCAGTTTCTTCATCTCCTCCATCTTCTCGCGAAGCTTCAGTTTCTCGGCTCCTTCAGAAGCCGCATAAGCCGGTTCGCCGGGCTTCTCCCCAATAACCTGGATATCGGGGCGGTCAACCTCCTTAGAAGCCGCTGGTGTCGACAATAGCGCGTCTTGCCGCTGGAGGTTCTCCATGCCCTTCAGGAGCTCACTGAGCGAGTCGCTAACTGCAGGCGTACTCTCCAGTTCGCTGGGCTTGTAATCCGGTGTATTCGGGTTCTCGGGTACCTCCTTCTCGCGCGGCCTGTGTTGAAGACTGTCCGCTCCGGTCTTTTCAGAAATGTTCCGGTTTCTGACATGCAACTTCCTCATCTTCCTCTTCATCCTTTCTTCAAGGGTTTCGCGCCTCTCCTTCTGCCGTTTCAAGGAACCGAACACCTTTTCAGTCCTCTTGCGCTGTTCGCCCAAAATTTGTTCGGTCTCCAGCGCCTTCTCCGGCTCGTTGTCGTCCACAACGATTACGTCGACCTTCTCCTGCAATTCGGATGGTTTTCCATATTCAACACTTTTCTCCTCCGTCCCACCGATTTTTAGCAATGGTTCTCCTGATGCAGAGAAGTTCAGGTCGAAGGATTTGGCAATTCCGGTTTGTGATGGAGCAGTCTTTGAAACCGCTTTGGGATCTACTGCGGCCTGCGATGATCCGCCGACGGTCTCTGTCGGCCTCTTTTCAGGTCCAGAAGCCGCTGAAGTCTCCGGCTTCTCAATCTTCTTGGCAGGCTGCCGGGCAGAATCATGCGAGTTCTCGCTCCGGCTTTGCTTCTTTTCTGGCGGTTTCTTGTTGCGTGCTAACATTGAAGACATAACGTCCATCTTGTGAAAGATCGCGTCGGCTTGCAAAATGCTGACCGCAAGTGGCGAGTAGCGACCCGTGGCTCGGCAGGGATCTTGAAGAATGTCAAGGGACAGGGGATTTTATAGACGACGATGAGGCAGTCGCGGTCTCCGGCTTAGTTCTACATTTTCGAAGTTTTTTGAGAACTTAAAAATGTGCGGGGATTATGATAAGCCCGGAATCCGCGACCTGACCGCGCAGCTTTCCAGACCGGGCGGCCGGAGTGATCAAGCCGCCTAGCCTCCCAAGCCAGGCGGTCTCCATGCCAGGCCGCTGCCAACGCCGACCCTGCTCAGCGACAAGGCCCAAGGACCCAGCCATCAGCTCGCCAGGAGGAATCCGCCAGGCCGCTCGGCTTCCCTCCTTTCTTGTTTCTTTCTCTTTTGCTTCCCCTCACCTCTGCCCGGTTCTCCTGTACCCCGGGCAGCCGGTAACTTTAGCCCTGCCCGCTTGGGCAGGCCCCCGAGCCTATAAATAGGGGGAGGGTGCACTCCCCAAGGCACGCTGACTGGGATCCAGGAGCTCGCCTGTTAAG
Source organism: Platanthera guangdongensis (assembly GCA_039583875.1). Lineage (NCBI taxonomy): Eukaryota > Viridiplantae > Streptophyta > Magnoliopsida > Asparagales > Orchidaceae > Platanthera > Platanthera guangdongensis. The sequence goes on along the minus strand of CM077162.1, from coordinate 117,048,295 downwards.
AGCTGCGGTCTCAAGTCTAGTGTTTTGCAGCTTGTAGTCCGGCCGGCTTCCTCTTTTCCCTTTCGTGTAACTGTTTCTTATTTTAAGTAAAGGAAAGCCCGCCGCAAGAGTGGCATTTAAGCCGCGGCGGGCGAACTCTGCTGTTGCCGCTGCCAGCGGCCCCCTTTTCCGGTCCTTTAGCCGCGACAGCTAGTAACCGATTGGTCGACAGTCTTCTCCTTTCCTCCCCTATTCCCCGGTGTTCGAACCGTTAGCTGGTGGTGCCCGACTCCCTGTCCGTTTTCGTGCATCAACATCTGGCTCCTCCTATTAAAGACTTGAAATTTCCTCTTCTTGGCTCTTGCAGCCTCTTCATCTTCAGAAGCAGATGTGCTAGCTATATCTACCCTGTCCTTAGGACTAGGATGTGAATCCTTCTCAGTCCTTTGTGGTGCTTCAGCATCCTTTGGCTTTTCAGTCTCTTTGCTTGCAGTTTCTTCTATAATCTCCACTTGCTCCCCCTCAATAATTACTTTCTCCCCCTCAGCAGCAGCTTTTTCTCTCTCAAAGTCTGTTTGTAGTAGGTGAGGGAACAGTTCTTCCAAAGTAAATTCCTGTGGAGGATGGGCTGGAGAGTCTCTTATCTCATCAACCACTTGATTAACAACAAATGTGTCTTCCATGAAAACATCCTGAGGTTGACTAAGAATCTGAGGTTGCTGATAAACTTCAGATAATATGTCAGTCATAACTTCATTCTCAATAGTGAAATCTAATTGATTGATTCCAGTTATTACCTCAAGTATAGTTTGAGTAGCTTGTTCACTCTCTAGTGAAGTTGGCTCATCCACAAGTAAGGGCTCCCCCTGGAGTGGATCCAGGTGAATTGGGCTAGCTTGTGGTGACCTAGGCCAAGAAGACAAAATGCTCATAGGTTTGGAGGTCAAAGTGGCGGTGGTGAGTCCGGAATGTCTATGACTTTAATTGACGTGACATCGACCGGTTCATCGAGAATGTGCCCTGAGAGCACGGGGCGTGTGGCCGTGCGAGCCAACGTCTGTGATGAAATGGATATATATATATATATTGCTCGCTTATGCTAATGAAATGCAGGGAAGGATCATCGCCTCCCCGAGTTGGGGGCGGGATCGTTATAATTTGGTCAGCATTGCTGACCGTTGCCTTGTTTTGCCACCGTGCGGTGGTTTGTTGCTTGCAGGTGCTGCTGGACCAAGCTGTTAACCCCTCAGTCCGCAACGTACTGCAAGACTCCAAAACCCCCCATTCAGCAGGCGCGGACAGGATTTGTCCGTCCGCCCAGTCCGGCACTGTCACCAGTCGGGCGCCAAGGGTGATACTCCAGCAGCGGACGCAAAGTCCAGTCCGCTCAGTCCGCCGGCGCGTTGGGCAAGTCTCCAGCGGCGGACGCAGTATCTCGTCCGCCCAGGCCGCCGCCCTCCAGTGGGCGCGCCCAACAGCAGTGGAAGCTCCAGCTCGCGAGCCCAGTCCGCCACTTCTGTGCGGACTGGCGTGTTCTTTCTTTTTGCTTCCCGTCACCGCTGCCCGGTTCTCCGGTACCCCGGGCAGCAGGTTATTTTAGCCCTGCCCGTTTGGGCAGGCCCCCTATCCTATAAATAGGGGGAGGTGGTGCACTCAGTGCACGCTGACTCGGACCCAGGAGCCTACTTATTACAGGCTGCGGACTCGAATCCTGTGCCTTACGGACTCCCCCTTGCTCTGCTTCCCTTTGTCTTTTCCTTTTCACTTGTAACTGTATCCTTCTTCAATCAAGGGAAAGCCCGTCGCAAGAGAGGCATTCAGGCCGCGACGGGCGAAGTCTGTTGTTGCCGTGGTTCACGGCCCTGCTCCTCTTTCAGCTCTCATCCGCTTAGTAGATCGCTACTCACAGTCTCCCTTTTTCCCGTGTTCGAACAGTTAGCTGGTTGTGCTCGACCCCCCTTGTGTTTTCGTGCATCAACAGTTAACACGCGACCTTCAGATCCGAGTAGTATTTTGAAATCAGCGGACACAAGATGTCAGACCGCAGAGCCCGCTCTTCAGATCGCTCTAGCTCTTCAGAAGACTCCCTTTGGGACGCGATTGAACAAGCTCGCCTTGAGGCCGAGCAGTCTCGCCGGCAGACCGACCAGCGTCTTGATACAATTAGCCAAGCTCTGCTTGCTTTGGCTCAGCGGCTTGCTCCTCAGGCCACAGCGGACCAAGCGAACTCGCCAGTCCGCCAGACCCCGGCTCGCCGAACTCCGCTTCGGCAGTCGCCAGAAACTCCTCGAAACCCTGCTCAGACCGCAGCCCCTCTGCGCCCTCAAGAGGAAGAGTTTGCTTTCAGAGAGTTCTACAGAGAAGCTGCTAGGGGCACTCCTGCCCGCCAACTTCACTTTGCTGATCGCCAGTCCGCCGAGCCCGCGGACTCCACGGCTCCACTCCGCCCTTTCTATCCTGCAGAGTTTGACACCCCGTCTCCCTTTGTTGACCGAATTCGATGGGAATCAGCTCCGAGCAACTTCAGGGAGCCTCGCATCCCTTCCTATTCGGGAACGACAGATCCAGTTTCTCATCTCCAGGCATTTGAGGGGGCAGTAGCTTTGAGATGCCTCACAGATGCCATCAAGTGTAAATTGCTGGTTACCACTCTCGAAGGGCAAGCGAGAGAATGGTTCTATGAGCTGCCTTCGGGCACTATTTCTTCTTTTGCAGAGCTCCGTAGCCAGTTACTGCTGAGGTTTGCTACCTCAAGGAAGAGGAAGAATGGGCCAGCCGCCCTATTCGAGATCAAGCAGAGGGATAACGAATCGGTGGCACGATTCGTTGATCGCTTTCAAAGAGAAATTCAGGGGGTGAGGAATGTGAACCCCGACTATTACAAAGTTGCCTTGATCCACGGCCTCCAGGAAGGCCCTCTGAAGTTTAAGGCGACAACAAAGGCACCCGAGACCTATCAGGAGTTGATCGCCATGGTCAACCGCTTCATAGAAGGGGAAAATGCCAATCCGACCTACGTCTCATCCCTGACAGCCAAGGCTGAAGGAAGGGATGCCTCCGCTTCTTCTTCTCGTGGCAGGCCCCCTCGTCCAGACTTCCAGCCTCCGTCTCAAAGAGGCGGAAACTTCCGCAACAAAAAACCTTTCCAAGGCCATCAACAGTTTCACGAGCAGAGACTGACGTTGGCCGCCGCTCCCGCCGTTCCTTTGCAAGCTCTTCCCATCCTCCAGCAGGCAGCCTTGCCTGCCCCGTGCCAATATGATGAAAGTCCCATGGAGGACCCTGCAGATCTGGACCTTGACGAAGTCATCCAGATCCTGCAAAGATCAGGAGAGAGGAGGCAAGGGCCTCAGAAGATGTGGAAGTCGAGGGATAATTCACAATTCTGCCAATTCCACAATGAAAAGGGCCATCTGACTGAGGACTGCAAGGTCCTTCGTGCGCTGATAGAGAAGTTGCTTGCCGAGGGCAAGATTGACCTGACCAAGAAGGATTCTCCTTCCTCGTCGAAGCCATCCACCTCGAAAGGCAAAGAGGTAGCTGAGGCCTATCAGGAGTGTGTAGATGTGGAGGATGAAGGCCGTCTGGGGCCGATCAACGTCCCAGTGGAATTCTTTGATGCAAATGATGAGGGGATTCTGGGGCGCCTCTTCTTCATCCATGGTGGAGCTGGGACCGAGTCCACCCGGAAATCTTCAATTTCAAGGGTCACCCAGATAGAGGTGGCCTCTTCTTCCGTTGCTCCTCCAAGGGAAGTCGTCACCTTTGGTCCAGAAGATCTTCCTCGTACAGCCAATCCATTTGATGATGCAGTCGTAATCCAGGCTGGTATTGGGGACTTCACAGTGGACAGAATTCTTGTTGATACGGGCAGTTCAGTCAACCTCCTCTTCAAGTCTACCTTCGAGGCCCTGAGGACCGGAAAGCCTCTGCTTTCCACTGAGGGGCCACTCTATGGATTCTCAGGAGAGAGGAAAGAGGTGGAGGGCAGCGTCACCTTGCCAGTGAAGCTTGGAGGGGCAACAAAGCAGATACAGTTCATAGTGGTCGACGCCCCCAGCAGCTACCATGCCATCTTCGGCAGGCCCCTGCTGAACAAGTACCAAGCAGTGATTTCCACTTATCACCTCGCCATCAAGTTCTTCGCCGATGGGAGGATGTGCCGGGTCCGGAGTGACCCAAGGAGAGCAAGGGAGTGCTACGTCCGCACTGTCAACATGGTTGAAGCTTCCCTTGCTCCAGCAGAGGCTGCAGAAGCCTCTTCCAGTTCGAAAGTTGCTGCTGATGAAGGTGCTCACCTGGAACCTGCCCAGGTGACGCAAGGAGTCCCCATTGCTGAAGGGGAGGAGAGGAAACTCTCCATCAACTCGGAGCTTCCTGAAGATCAAAAGGCTGAGTTGATTTCCTGCCTGCTGAAGAACCTGGATGTCTTTGCCTGGTCAGCAGAAGACATGCCGGGGGTGGATCCTGATGTAGCTTGCCACCATCTGAATGTTGATCCCAGCTGCAAGCCCATCCAACAGAAGAAGAGGGACGTGGCGACAAAGCTTGCAGAACCAATAAGGGAGGAGGTTGCAAAACTCCTCAAGGCGAATTTTGTTAAAGAAGTGCAATATCCCACCTGGATTTCAAATGTTGTAATGGTTAAAAAACCAGGGGGAAAGTGGCGAATGTGTGTAGACTTTACAAAACTTAATAAAGCATGTCCTAAAGATTGCTACCCCCTGCCTCGGATAGATTCTTTAGTTGATTCCGCGGTAGGATACTCTTACATGAGTTTTTTAGATGCATTTTCTGGTTATCACCATATAAGAATGCATAAACCCGACGTTCCTCACACGTCGTTCATAACTAACGATGGATGTTATTGCTATCTTGTCATGCCCTTTGGGCTTAAGAATGCTGGCGCGACCTATCAACGGATGATGGACCGTGTGTTTAACCATCAAAAAGGAAGAAACCTAGAAGTGTATGTAGACGATCTCTTGATTAAGAGTAAATCGTTTTCGCTGCACTTGCTATATCTAGCAGAGACGTTCGCTACTCTGCGTAGATACAAGATGAAACTCAATCCTTTGAAGTGTACTTTTGGAGCGAGTAAGGGGAAGTTTCTTGGTCATCTCCTTACTCCGGAGGGACTTGCCCCCAATCCTGACAAGGTAAAAGCTATTCTTGAAATGCCTACCCCTCGTTCACCAAAAGAAGTTCAGCAGTTAGGGGGAAGGCTAGCAGGTCTTGCAAGATTTCTTTCTCGTGTTGGAGATAGGAGTGCCCCCTTCTTTAAGACTCTCCGACGTGCATCCAAGTTTGAGTGGACAGAGGAGTGCTCCCATGCTTTTGAACAGTTAAAGATGCAGCTCACCTCATCGCCTCTGCTTCAGAGTCCCCGGCCAGGAGAGGTTCTTTTCTTGTATCTAGGGGTTGGCCCTGAGGCCGTCAGCTCCGTTCTTCTCCGGGAAGAGAACAGAAGACAATTCCCAATCTACTATGTCAGCCATATTCTGAAGAGTGCAGAGACGCGGTATCCGATCTTGGAGAAGTTAGCCTTGGCACTGGTCATGTCAGCTCGCAGGCTCCGTCCATACTTCCAAGCACATTCAGTTCAAGTTGTCACCGATCAGCCTTTGAAGGGTGTGTTGGAAAAGCCCGAGCATTCCAGCAGACTAGCTAAGTGGGCAATAGAGCTAAGTGAATTTGAAATTTCTTATGTGCCCAAGACAGCCATCAAAGCTCAAGTCCTAGCAGATTTTCTGATTGACATGCCAGAGTGCAGTTCTGATCAGACAGAAAGGTCACCTTTGGCTTGGACCATCTATGTTGATGGTGCCTCAGGCAGAAGTTCTTCTGGAGCAGGAGTGGTTCTCATCAATCCAAACGGAGTCAAGTTGGAGCAGTCCATCAAGTTCTACTTTCCAGTAACAAATAACCAGGCCGAATATGAATCTTTGCTAGCAGGTTTGAGGCTTGCAAGAGAATTAGGAATCGATCATGTTCACATCAAAACCGATTCTCTGGTAATGGCGTCGCAAGTCCTCGGTAACTTCGAAGCAAGGGAGCCAGTCTTGAGAAAATATCTAGCTCTTATGAAAATAGAGATCGGCAGATTTAAAAGCTTCACTATCGAACATATCCCCAGAACAGAGAATGAGGAGGCCGATTTTCTCTCTAAGCATGGGATGCCTTCAGGAGGCACAACTTCCGAGCTCTTCCGCCCGGCAGTGGGGGAAGGAGATTTGATGCAAGTAGATCAACGCGCCTCTTGGATGGACCCATTCATCCTATATTTGTCAACATGAAGTTATCATCATACAGTTAGAGACAAGAAGAAGTTCAGAATAAAAGCAGCTCACTACTTTCTAGTGGCGGGAATCCTTTATAGAAAGACCTTCCTCTCAACCATGGCCCGATGTGTTTCAGAAGAAGAAGCTCACACAATTTTGCAAGAAGTTCATTCTGGAGAGTGTGGAAGCCACTCTGGAGCAAGAACTCTTGAAAGACGAGTCCTGCGGCAAGGCTATTTCTGGCCCACATTGAAGAAAGACTCAGAGATCTGTGCCAGAAGGTGTGTTCAATGCCAGAAGTTTGCTCCGCTTCAGCACCAAGCAGCTCAGTCTCTCAGGTCGATTGCAACTCCTTGGCCCTTTGCGGTTTGGGGAATGGATCTCATTGGTCCTTTTCCCTTGGCAAGCGGGCAACGACGTTTTATCATCGTAATGATCGACTATTTCAGCAAGTGGATCGAAGCCAAGACATTGGCCAAGACAACGACTCAGATCGTCAAGAACTTCATTTGGGGAGAAATTGTATGCCGGCACGGGATACCAATGGCAATAATCACTGACAATGGGCCACAATTCAACAACTCAGAGATGATAGATTTTTGCAGGCAGATCGGAACAGAGCTGCGTTTTGCATCAGTTCATCATCCCCGAAGCAATGGCCAGGTAGAAGCTGCCAACAAGCAGATCCTCAACTTGCTCAAGAAGAAAGTGCAGAATCTTAAAGGCAGTTGGGCTGATCAGCTTCCTTCAGTCCTCTGGTCCCTCAGGACAACGCCATCATCCGCAACCGGGGAGACTCCATTCAAACTCTCTCATGGCTCAGAGGCGCTCATCCCGATTGAGTTTGAAGTCCCGTCACCCAGAGTGCTGCTTGCAAGAGAAGGTGTTGATGATTGGGCTGAGTTGAATAATGAGGAGATGAGGTTCAGCTTGGAACACATCGAGGAGGTCAGAGATCAAGCGGCTATAAGGCAGGAAGAGGTCAAAAGGAGGATGGCACGTTACTTCGATCAGAATATAAGGATCAAACACTTCCAAGTGGGAGATCTAGTTCTAAAGAAGGTCGATGCTGCTGCAAGAGCTGGTTCAGTTGGAAAGCTTAATCCAAATTGGGCCGGCCCTTTTGTCGTCAAAGAAGCATTAAAGAGCGGCGCTTATCGCTTGTAGACATACGAAGGAGAGGATATACCACACACGTGGAGTGGGGATGACCTCAAGCGGTTCTATTCTTAAAACCTCCTTCTACTTTATGTATTCTCTTCAAAAATTGTTATGAATAGAAACTGCTTGCTAACACTTCTTCGAGTGTTTTGTTGTAATCATAACAGATAAGACGCTAAGAGAGATTTCAAAAACGGTTCTACACCCGAACCCCCTTTTTCTTTATTATGCTTTCTTTGCAAATGCATTTTCTTAATCAAAGAATCCGTACTAACACCTTTTTCTAGTGTTTTCTCTCACTCCCAAAGACCTATAACGGTTCCCTGATACCAGGAGACATCGCCGAGTTCAGCTAGACCTCCCCTAGAGCCGTTGTCATTAGCATAACACCACGAAGACCACGTGTTGTGGTGAGATTTCGCACCGTGTAGTGGGAGCTTGCAGGCTCTAGCGCGGTTGGATTCTGGACTTCGGATCCCGGCAGGTACCTGACCCCACCCTTGCATTATGGAGGGCAAGGTGGGTGTAAAGCTCTACCACGCCGCTTTAGGGATATTGTTACAACTTCGATGATCGCGTGAGGAAAGTATGCCGTTCCGGCTCACCTGCCTGCGGGTCATCTTAGCTTGTAACTCTCGAACACTCCATGGTACCCTCAAGCAGTGCCTGCAGGAGACCCACAGCTTAGACTGTACTCGAGGCAAGAGGGCAGGGAACCGTTCCGCCAAGTGAGCATCTTGCTCTTCGCAGGGACTTATTTGGGTTGATTCTATAGCTTGTAGCCCGATGAGGAAAGTATGCCGCTCAGGCTCACCTGCCCACCTGGTCGCGAGTTATAGGTCATTTCTGTTGTTAGCGGACTGCTTTTCTCTATCCGCAGAGTCCGCTTATTTGGGTTGATTCTATAGCTTGTAGCCCGGTGAGGAAAGTATGCCGCTCAGGCTCACCTGCCCACCTGGTCGCAAGCTATAGATCATTTCTATCTTTGGCGGACTGGATTCGTTATCCGCACAGTTTGGAACTTGGGATTACAAGCCGGTTATCTTTAGCGGACTGATTTTCTCTATCCGGTCAGTCCGCCGACTCGGGTTGATCTTATAGCTTGTAGCCCGGTGAGGAAAGTATGCCGCTCAGGCTCACCTGCCCACCTGGTCGCAAGCTATAGATCATTTCTATTATGAGCGAATTGGTTTTCTGTATTCGCTCAGTCCGCAGGGTACATATTCAAGTTTATATTCCTGTTATAAGCGGATTGGTCTCCTATATCCGCTCAGTTCGCAGAATGATTTTCATGTTATAAGTTTGATCACTTCTATTGTGAGCGGATTGGTTTTCTGTATCCGCTCAGTCCGTAGAATGATTCTCGCATTATTTGATAAGTTCATCAATGTGCTTTTATATTATGTGCGGTCTGGCTTGCGGACTACAGCTATAACTCTAAGTACCCCAGGCATTATTACCAGCTGGCTGTTCTCTGAGGCGGATGATGAATAAGTTGATGTCTAAATACTTTAATCAACAAAGTTCACTATAAATAATATATCACGCGGACTGCAAGAGAAACTCGACAGAGTCCGCCTGAGTTTCTTGGTCCAAAGTGGAACAATATTCTCTAATCAGCAAGATTTATTATAAATGACATATCGTGCGGACTTCAATTGGAGCTAAACAGCGTCCGCCTGCTATTGTTTTTCTTCTAAAGGCGAACAGCAATTATTTCTAATCAGCAAGTTAAAAAGCCCAAGTTTATTAGCGTGTCGTGCGGACTGCTAAGTATCGGTGCGGTGAGCGTGGAAAAAAGAGCATTGCAGAAAGCACACATGCCAAAAAATATCCTTTCTATTTCTTCAAAAAAATTTACATCATTCAAATTGTTCGGCAGACTGCAATCTTGCGTCCGCCACTTTTTACAAAAATTACAAAATGTATACATATGCATTGTTCAATCAGTCCGCTGTCTCTTCTCTGGAGGTGCAGGGCTGTCGCCGACGACATCTACTTCTGGATAATAATCCCTCGAGTCGCTCTCGCTGCTACCCGACCCTGAACTAGTGGCGGACCCGCTATGCGAGCTGCCAGAAGTAGAGGAAGAAGCAGATGTGTCGGACTCGGCGGACAGATCCTCTCCTCGCCGGCTGGATTCAGTGTTGTCCGCAGGGACTTGCTCTTCGCCTTGAGAGCCTCCGTCTTCTTCTTCTTCGTCTTCATCATCATCATCTTCCTCAATAACCTCTTTTCCTTTTTTGGCTCTTTCCATCGCTGCGACCTGAGGGGCCAGCTCCGGAAAGATCTCCACAAAGGGGACGCCACCCACTCCCTCCTTCATGAGGCCGTCGCGGGCAAGCCGCTCAACAGCAACCTCAACTGTCTCCATCACAAAAGGGAGTGTGGCGGCCTGGAATTTAGTGTTCTCCAAATCATAGGCGACCTGCAAAAGCAAGATTGCAAACTATCAGACAGATCGCGGCGAATAGCAAATCCAGATCGCGGCGAATTCAACTCACCGCCAGCTCCTCTCTTTGCCGGGCATTCCTTTCTCCCAGCCGCGCGTTCCTTTCCCTCAACGCTTTATTATCTTTCTGAAGCTGTTCATTTTGCCTCAACATGTCTCTGGCCAGAGTGGCAACATAATGATTTGTCACCGCGCTGTTCGCAGAGGCCTGAGAGGCCAGCAGAGGGAGGTCGGCGGCGGGCACCTTCTTCAGTTCGCTCAAGTTGCGCTTTCCGTAGAGAGTGGAGAGCGCAACATGGGCGTGGCGCGTTATCCGCGGACTCCTCCACGAGGGAAGTGCGGTGGATAAGCGGACATGCTTCTCCTTGCTGTGCCAATGGACCATAGGGTTCCCCCTAAGGTCCCTCTGGCTGATGCCAAAGCCGGTCATGGAGAAGCTTTCGGAGGAGGAGTAGTCCGCTGCGGCATCCCCTTCCTCCTTCCTCTTCTTTGCAACCGCTTCTTTCTTCTCCTTTTGTGTAGGAACAAAGCCGCTTGGCGTCTGCGGCAGGTTGGCGGGCACCGCCAAGGTCGCTGCAAAAAGAGAACCGGTTAATAAAGCATGGTGGCGGCGGATACAAAAGCTGAGTCCGCTAAGATACTTACTGTCCTCAGGCGTGACGTCCGCTAAGCTCGCTAGCAGCGGAAGGTAGTGCTCAATATCAAGCCTGGCGTTGGCCAGGAACTCGACAATTGCGGACTCCAGGTCGTCCAGCTGCATGTTTTTGAAAGCAGAGTCCGCGCGCACCTGCGGATAAGTGTGCGCGAACCCGAGGTCGCCCTCAAAGATTAAGAACCTTGAGGTCCAGTTGTGGATCTTGTTTGGAAGACCCACTACTTTCATCCCCCTGCAATAGAAGTAAATTACACCCTTGTAGGGGCGACCTCCGGAGGCAGTTATGGAGCGGACAGAGAATATTTTGCGGAAGATATTCATTGAGAAGGCGATCCTTTCAGATCGCAGGTAAGAGAGGAAGCTGCAGATCGCAGCGACGGTATTCGGCGCGAGCTGGCCGGGCACCATCCCGTAGTGCTCGAAAATTGCAGCGAGCTCCCATAAGAGCGGGAACTGGAATCCGCTGTCGAAGTGGTCAACTGGAATGGCGATCTGGGTCGTCGTCGAGAAGTTCAATCTTTCCTGGTGTGCGGGTAGGCGAACAAGAATGTTGGAGTCCGCCATCTTCTTTTCAACAAAGGCCGCCAGGTCAGCCTCTTTCAAAGTGCATTTTCTGTGGTCGGCAGAGTGAAAGGCGACTGCAGCATCAGTACGCGCGGACACCATGTTGCATGCCGCAGGGTTTCGTTTACTTCAGGAATTTCCTACAAAGAGAAAGCAGAAGGCAGTATTTTTAGATAAAATTTCTGACAGCTTTTTGGCCAGTCCGCGCAGGTCGCATATTCAATCCGCACAGTCCGCAAAACGTTTAAAAAGCAGCCAAATAAATAGCGCGGATATAAAAGACAAATTAACATTCCAAAAGAGATTCAAGGCCAAGTCGTGGCCGTCGCAGTTCCCTATCCGCTCAGATCGCGAATTTTCCCACCTGCAGGTTAACAAGAAGCGGACACAGCGCTAGTCCGCACAGTCCGCCACAGATCAAGCCAAGGTTTATTATAAAATAAGCGGATTTATAATCTGCGTCCGCATAGATCGCGATAAAGGTTTAACCAATCACATCACAGCAATGTTTAAAACAATTATACAGAAGTATACATTCAACATAAAAAATGAGCACCGCGGACTCAGCGGTCTCTATTTTCAGTTCGCTTCTCTGCCCTATCCCGGCATAGATGAGCCGCCTGATCGCTTATCTGAAGGATTTCACTATATACGCGACAGAGATGATGATGAATGACGTTTATAGTCCGGTGCATATGGGCAGCTTCCCGGTCTACCCGACTAAGGGGCACCATTGGCTCCGCTGCCGGCCTCAGCTCCTCGTCCGCAACGCGTGGGACACCACCTGTCGGTGCGGCGATCTCCGAAGCCGCGCGGTCTGGTACTCGCGGCCTCCGGTCAGCGATCTCTGCAGCCCGCTTCCCTTTCTCCTCACGCACAGACGCGAAGTGTTTGCCCTTGTAGTAGCGGACATCATCCGCGAGCCTTTTCTTCTCCTTATCAGATCTCTCCAGCGCCCTGGAAATGCTGGCGACCTGATCCTTCAGAGCCATCTCGCGCTCAGCAAATTGTTTTTCGCGCACGGCGAACGCTTCCTCACGCTCCTTGGCTTTCTCCAACTCTTTTTTCAAGCATTCCATTTCGAATTGAAATTTCTTCTCTAACTCTTGAACCATATTCAGGCTGGGTGGCTCGTCTTCCGCGGGTTCCATATTTGAGACCGCGTAAGCACCGGGGTTCGGCGTGACTGTGATCTCGCCACTCTCAGTAGAGTCCGGCGGCGACTTCTCACCTGCAACAAACAAAGTCAACTCCACATTCAAAGGCAGCTCGCGGCGGACACGAAGAAAGGATGAAAAATCACTTTGAGACATAGCAGCAGCGAGTCGCCGACTATCGAAGAAGATTGGACGCCTTGCCCGCTCCGGGTCAAAGACGCTTAATCGCTTCCTCCATTCGCGGTGGACCTTAGCTCTTTTCTCAACAGCAGAGCTCGTCGACACTACAATATCGTCCGTCTCCGTGATGATCTTTATGGGCTTCGATTTCCGCGGCGGCGACCTGTAAAGCCACTTGCGCTGAAAATATTTAGGCGCAGGTTGAAGTTTACCTGACCGCAGCAGCTCCGCGGCAATCCGCAGATCCTCAGCAGCTTTGTCCGCGGCGATCTGCTTCGAGGCCGCCCCGACTGCAGCAACATGAGCAACGATTTGCTTCTTTTGCTCCACTATCTTCTCCCTCAGCCTCTCCCTCTCCTCTTCCTCCGCAGCGGACATAGATGGGAGTTCGTCGCCCTTGTCTCCAGCGGTCTCCGCCGCGTTCTGCTGCAGCACAACCAGCAAGGAGTCCTGGATTAAGTCAAGTTGGCCGACGTCTATGGAATCAATAATCTCATCCGTGGAAAGACTGACCGTGGAAAGAGAATTGTCCCCCCGGATTTGGGCCTCCGGTGTTATCAGGTCGCTGTCGGGGACTTCTTTGTCGCGCGACCTGTGTTGCAAGTCCGCCTCCCCGGTCCGCTTGGAGATATTCTTCTCCTTCATAGCGCGCAGCTTCTTCTCCACCCGCTCAGCGACGGTCGCTCCGCTCCTCTTCCTCTTCTTCCTCTCGGCTGTCTTCTCAGCAGGGTCCGCGGCGGATCCCAAAGTCTGGTCTTCGCGGACAGGCTCCGGGTTCGCAGCTGTCGATGCTTTTGGAAGCACACCATCCTCTTCCTCAGTCCGCCTATCTTCGTCATCCAGGTTGACAATAGGCACCTGGGCATTAGGAGAAGATATGTCGGCCTCAGTGCGTTCGCTAGCAGTATCCGCCGATGTCGCGGTTTTCTGGGAATGGACGGAGTCCGACAAGGTCGTCATCCTCTCGCTCAGTGGTTCAGCATCAACTGCGGCTTCTCCGCGAGCAAATATATCAGTAGGGCGGGCTGACTTCTCCGCGGGCTTCTCGTTCTGGGAGTTTTCTCCTGCAAGGCGGACAGGATCTTGTCTTGTCGGCCTCTTTGCAATTTTCTTAGTCTTCATTGGCGTTGACGGCTCCGAGTCGCCTTTGGCAGTGAGGCTAGAGAGGAATGCACCAAGTCTTGCCATGCCGGACTGGAAAGTTGAGACCGCAAGAGGTGAATAGCGCCCCGTATCGATCAAGATTCTCAGCAGATCCAGACCCTCCAGCGATATTTATAGCGTTGGCGGTGTTTTCGAGGTTTGCGGACTCGGCGGTTAAGAGAACATTTTCGAAGTTTTCTGGAAACTTAAAAATGTGCGGGGATTATGTTAACCCCTCAGTCCGCAACGTACTGCAAGACTCCAAAACCCCCCATTCAGCAGGCGCGGACAGTATTTGTCCGTCCGCCCAGTCCGGCACTGTCACCAGTCGGGCGCCAAGGGTGATACTCCAGCAGCGGACGCAAAGTCCAGTCCGCTCAGTCCGCCGGCGCGTTGGGCAAGTCTCCAGCGGCGGACGCAGTATCTCGTCCGCCTAGGCCGCCGCCCTCCAGTGGGCGCGCCCAGCAGCAGTGGAAGCTCCAGCTCGCGAGCCCAATCCGCCACTTCTGTGCGGACTGGTGTGTTCTTTCTTTTTGCTTCCCGTCACCGCTGCCCGGTTCTCCTGTACCCCGGGCAGCAGGTTATTTTAGCCCTGCCCGTTTGGGCAGGCCCCCTATCCTATAAATAGGGGGGAGGTGGTGCACTCAGGGCACGCTGACTCAGACCCAGGAGCCTACTTGTTACAGGCTGCGGACTCGAATCCTGTGCCTTGCGGACTCCCCCTTGCTCTGCTTCCCTTTGTCTTTTCCTTTCACTTGTAACTATATCCTTCTTCAATCAAGGGAAAGCCCGTCGCAAGAGAGGCATTCAGGCCGCGACGGGCGAAGTCTGTTGTTGCCGTGGTTCACGGCCCTGCTCCTCTTTCAGCTCTCATCCGCTTAGTAGATCGCTACTCGCAGTCTCCCTTTTTCCCGTGTTCGAACAGTTAGCTGGTTGTGCTCGACCCCCCTTGTGTTTTCGTGCATCAACACAAGCGGTCAATAGCGGGCTAAAGCCCAAGTGCGAAGCCATCCCTCGAAGGCCTAATTAGAAGTGTTTACTGTTTTATTCATGTATGACCGGCCTGTGTGCCGTGGTTTGTACATCATGTAATATCAAGTGAAACATTTTGTAAGGCCTTAAGGCTTGTGTTGGTATATGTATAACATTCCTATTTTGATATTAGTGGACATTTATGCTTTAGTGTTGGGTTCTTTATTGCAAATTTTATAAACTGCTTCCGCTAGAATGCTCTGTGTATGACGTTGATTGGTTGGATGGTTTCCATGAGTAACCACCCGGTCTGTCTGTAGTATATGGCATCTGGCCCCGGCCGGACCTACTGCTATATGCTATGCGACGGATAGGAGGTGTTACAATTTAGTATCAGACTACTGGTTTTGGTCGGGCTTAAAATGAATTCGTGGTCGAATTCTTTTAAGGGGTGGTGAGCACATTGTGTGCGTCATCGTTATAACGGTGAAAGAACCCATGATGTCCACTTAGGAATGAAAATACACATGTTTGAGGAACCTATGTGTTCCTATAATTGCTGTTTGTAATTTATTTGGTCACTTAACGGTGTTTTGTACCACTATAGGTGACCAGAAGTGGTGTCGGGCCTTCGGAACGTCGAGTTTCTGAGGCTAGCAGTGCACCAGATGTTGCTCCTGCAACACCTCTATCGGCTGAGAACATACGATTGGTGGCTGAAGCAGTGTTGGCCGTGATAAATGCGCAGCCTGCAAGGCAAACGCAGCAGCCTGCCCCTGTGATGGAGCGGGAACCTCTTCAAGAGGCTAAGCTGAGGAGAGTGGAGCAAGTGGTTGTGGAACTGGTGGTTCCAAGGAGGGCAACCGAGAGACAGCTTAAGCATGTAATGAGCTTTAACCCTCCGTTATTCTCGGGGTTGGGAACCCCATCTCAGGCTGAAGATTGGCTCTCCAGGGTGAAGAGAGTCATGATAGCAACGGAGACGGAGGAGAGGAAAATGACCACCATTGCCACGTTCCTTTTGGATGGTGAAGCGAGATTATGGTGGGAAGGTTTGGAGCTGCATCATTTGAGAGGTAGACAACTTACAGACGTCCTGATGGAAGAGTTCTCGGGATTATTCTTAGCAAGATACCTCCCTTCTACTCAGAGGATTTCGATGGAGAACGAATTTCTGAAGTTGGTTCAGGGTGAGAAGAGCGTGGATGAATATCTCCATGAGTTCACTCGTTTGAGTCGATATGCTAGCTCCACCATCGTGGATGAGGAGCGCAAGACTAATCGCTTCTATGAAGGCTTGAGAGATGAGTTGAGATTACTACTTTCGGGGCCGATGACGCAGAGTTTCTTAACCTTGGTCAATACTGCCCGGTCCTTGGAGAAGGACATGAAGAATGTACAAGCAAAGAAAAGCTTGGGTGATAGGAAATCTGAATTCAAAGTGCCGACTACTTCAAAGTTCGGCTATCGGAGGTCTTTCAAGAAGCATAGGACTTCGGGTCCAGCTCCTTCTGGTGCTTCTGGGGCGACTACGGGTCGGACCCCGGGTGCGTGTTTTACTTGTGGAAAGACGGGGCATTTTGCCCGTGACTGTTGGAGCGGACGTCCTAAGTCCGAGAGAAGGCCGGGAGCTACTTATGAAGAGACGGGCAAGGCGGTGGAGTCGACCGCGTCCCACTATGCTCCAGCCCAACCAAGGGTGTATAATCTTGGCCAACAGGAGGCCATCAAACAAGCTGATGTGGTGACAGGTACGGTTTAATTTATAGCAAGTCAATTTCCTTAAATACTTGTTATGCACATGTTACCTTACCCCTGCTTGTTTAGGATTTGTATTGATTTTTGAAAATCCGGCACGAGCACTTCTTCGATACGGGAGATTCACACTCCTTCTTGTCCGAAGGATTTATATCACGCATCGGAGTCCCTTCTTCGATGGCGAAGTATGAGTTGGATGTGTTGTTGCCCAATGGGTGTTCGATGCGAGCGGATAGGATCTGCGATGTTAAGATTCGTATTGGGAATCAGGAGTTCGACCTGCAGGCGTCTTTACTTCCGTTGGTGGAGTTCGACGTTGTATTTGACATGGACTGGCTTTCGTAGCAGCATGCCTATATTGACTGCGGTCGCAAGGAAGTCAAGCTGGGAGCAAGTCGTGAGACGACTTTTACGGGCTTAAAGGGGTCGAGCAAGATGTTGATGTCTGCTCTTCAGGTGGTGAAGGCGGTTCTTACCGGTGCAGAACTGTTCTTTACACTAGTGGAGGCCGCAAAGCCGAAGCCCGCGTTGGATTGTATTTCAGTGGTATCAGAATACCCTGATGTGTTCCCCGCAGATCTTCCTGGAGCCCCGCCACAACGGGAGATAGATTTTACGATTGAGCTAGTGTCAGGTGCAAAGCCTGTGTCACGATCTCCTTATCGGCTAGCGCCTATGGAAATGGCGGAGCTGAAAGTTCAACTGCAAGAGTTGTTGGAGCAAGGGTATGTGTGCCCAAGTTCTTCGCCTTGGAGCGCACCGGTCCTCTTTGTTAAGAATAAGGATGGAAGCTTGAGACTATGTATTGATTATAGGGAGCTCAACAAGTTGACGGAGAAGAACAAGTACCTGATACCTCGGATTGATGATCTTTTTGATCAGTTAGTAGGGTCGACGGTGTACTCGAAGTTGGATCTCAAGGCTGGGTACTATCAGCTGCGAATAAGGGAGAGTGATATCCCGAAGACAACGTTTAGTACGAGATACGGGCATTATGAGTTTACGGTCATGCCGTTTGGGCTGACTAATGAGCCGTCAGTGTTCATGGATTTGATGAACAAGACTTTCAGAGAGTACTTGGACCATTTTGTGATCGTCTTCATCGACGATATTTTAGTAAACTCGCAAAGTGAGGAAGATCACTTCAAGCATCTTCATTTGGTTTTGGAGACGCTAAGGAGAAATCAGTTGTATGCCAAGTTCTCGAAGTGTGAGTTTTGGCTAACCTCAGTGGCGTTCCTCGGGCATATAGTGAGTGGAGAGGGTATTGCTGTGGATCCGGCGAAGATTGTTTCAATACGGGAGTGGCCTGAGCTTGCTACGGTAGCGGAAGTTCGGAGCTTTTTGGGGCTTGCCGGCTATTATAGGCGCTTCGTGGAGAACTTCTCGCGGATAGCGTTACCTCTCACTACTCCGACGAGAAAGGAGCATATGTTTGTTTGGACGCCGGAGTGCGCGCGAGCTTTCGAGGAGTTGAAGTGTCGGTTGACCACGACGCCTGTGCTGAGTTCGCCATGTGGGACCGAAGGATATGAGATTTATAGTGATGCTTCGGGCAGCAGTTTGGGTTGCGTGCTACTGCAACACGGAAGTGTAATAGCTTATGGCTCGAGACAGCTAAAAGTGCATGAAAGGAACTATCCGGTCCATGACTTGGAGTTAGCTGCCGTGATTTTTGCCTTGAAGTTCTGGAGACACTATTTGTACGGTGTGAAGATTGATATGTACACCAATCACAAGAGCCTGAAGTATCTTATTGATCAGAAGGATCTGAATATGCGGCAGTGTAGATGGATGGAGTTCCTGGGGGACTATACATTCAAGATCCACTACATGCCTGGTAAAGGGAATGCGGTTGCGGACGCGTTGAGTCACCGAGCCCCAGCTCAAGCCAATTGGCTATCGGTGCATGATGAGCGGTTTGTGCGGGAGTTGGAGGCGTTGGAGATTGTTTGTGTGGATAGACAATCAAGTGCTGAAGCAGTTCTGAATTGGACTGAAGTCCAATATGACCTAGCTGATCGGATTCGGCAGGCTTTGGATATGGATGTTCATATGAAGCAGTTCATGGTAGAGGATCTGGATGGGTCAAATTCCCAATTTGTTGTGAAGGACGGATTGCTTTGGAAAGACGGTCGTCTGTGCGTCCCAAGTGTGGGTAATTTGCGGGTGGAGTTGTTGTATGAGGCACACCATACCAAGTACTCGATTCACCCGGGGAGCACGAAGATGTACCGTGATGTGAAGAAACTGTTTTGGTGGCCGGGTTTGAAGAAAGATGTGGCGCTCTATGTAGCGAAGTGCCAAACTTGCGCCTTGGTGAAGGCGGAGTGCCCAAAGCCGGGAGGATTTCTTAAGTCCTTGCCTATTCCGGAGTGGAAATTTTACGACATCACTATGGACTTTGTGCATGGTTTGCCAAGGTCGCAAAAGGGGAACGACGATATTTGGGTGGTCGTGGATCGGTTAACGAAGGTGTCGCATTTCATTCCGCATAGGAAGGATGATCCGGTGGAGAAGCTGGCAAAGCTTTATGTGGATAACATAGTACGACTTCATGGTGTGCCCCGCAGCATCGTAAGTGACCGAGATGGGCGGTTTACATCCAATGATTGGAGGCTAGTGCAGCAAATCTTGGGAACGAAGTTGAAATTTAGCACAGCCTTCCATCCGCAAACGGATGGGCAGACCGAGAGGGTCAATAGAACCATGGAAGACTTGCTCCGCATGTGTGTCTTGGATTTTGGAAAGCAGTGGGAAGACCACCTGTATTTGGTGGAGTTCGCATACAACAACAACTACCAAGCGAGTATTCAAATGGCGCCCTTTGAGGCCCTATATGGTAGAAAATGTCGCACGCCGTTGTCTTGGTTAGAAACGGGTGAGTCAAAGTTGTATAAGCGATCGGAAGTGTAGTATGCTACTTCTTTGGTGAGAACCATTCGGGAGAGGTTGCTTATCGCTCAGGACCGACAAGCGAAGTACTATAATGCCAAGCACAGGAACGTGGAGTTCACTGTGGGCGACTATGTATACTTAAAGATCAAGTCGTTCAAGGGTGTCTCACGGGTGCGGCGATTGAAAAAGCTAAGCCCGAGGTACCTTGGGCCGTTTGAGGTTCTGGAGCGAGTCGGTGAAGCGGCCTATCGGTTGAAGCTTTCAGTGGAGCTTAGTGGTTTACATGATGTATTCCATATTTCGGTACTCTGGAAGGCGGTGCAAGAGCCTACGCAAGTGATCGCAGTCGATCAAGTGCCGGTGGATAGTGGGTTGACGACAAAGGTCAAGACCGTGCGGATTGAGGACTCGGAGGTCAAGCGGCTACGCAATAAAGGGATCAGGATGGTCAAGGTCCGGTGGGACAATTGCGGTCGTGAGGACCTCTCTTGGGAGCGAGAGCAGACTATGCTTGACGAGTATCCAGAGTTGTTCCGCTCAGGTACAAATTTTGGTTTTGTACATGTCTTTCCTTTATATAATTTCGAGGACTAAATTCTTTTAAGAAGGGGAGAGTTGTAACGCCCCGAAACTCAAAGGAGCGACGGGGGACGTTTTTGGCCAGTTTTGGGTTCTGGCTGCAGGCACACGGCCTGGGACACGGGCGTGTCCCAGGGCGTGTCAAGCTTGTGTCGACACTCAGCCGGGAAGTCGACATTTTGATCTCGGCATTATGTCGAGACTGGGCACACGGCCTGCGACACGGGCGTGTCGCAGGGCGTGTCGACCCATGTCGACACTTAGCCCATAAAGTCGACACTCTGCGTTCGACGAAGTGTCGAGACCCGTGTCGCAGGGCGTGTCAACCCGTGTCGACACTCGTCCCGGGAAGTCTACACTCTGCTCGACGATGTGTCGAGACAAGGCACACGGCCTAGGACACGGGCGTGTCCAAGGTCGTGTCATCAGGTCGACGATCTTCGCTCGACGAAGTGTCGAGTGTCGAGACCGTGTACACGGCCTGGAGCCCAGGCGTGTTGTGGTGACACGGGCAAGGACACGGGCGTGTCCTAGAACCCGTGTAGTGCTCGGGTTGTTTTCGGGGAAAAATGATGGGGGTACACGGCCGGCCACACGACCGTGTCAGGTGGAACACGGGCATGTCAGCTCGAACACGGGCGTGTTCGATACCCGTGTGTTGTTCCAGGCGAGCCGATTTTGACGGCGAATGAGGCACACGGCCCTGGACACGGGCGTGTGCCAGACCGTGTGCGGTCCAGATTGGGCATTTCAGTCCCGAATCAAAGCCGTTCATTTCTTTAATTGATGATCCAACGACTGGGGGTTGTTCCTGAAGGGATATACCCGGGATTGGACTTAGAAATCCTCACTTTTCATGAGTGGATATCTTTCTAAAAGCTTAGAGAGAGAGGAGAGCCAAGGAAAGAAGAAGGAGCTAGATCCGGCCATTGGAGGAGCTTCGGAGCTCCAAATCGCGAGCCGACTCCGGATCCACGGAGGCAAATCTAGTGCGGTGCTTTTCATCCGCTTACTTTTCCATGGATCCAAAGAGGAACGCTAGGGTAACGATTCTCTTCTTGAGCATGAGTAGCTCTCCTTCTTTGCATAGGAAGCCCGCTCTCGCGGGTTTGCGGAGAGTTGGAGGCATTCCTTCGGGTAGATATGTGAAGTCCCCGTTGTTTAGAGTCCGTAAGCGAGAACAGACATAGGCATGATGTGTGAAGTCTACCCGGACATGTCGGTCTAGATCGGTGATGTTGCATTGCATAAATGCCGGAGAAGACTCCGTACTATTGATTGTTTTTCGGGTTTTCTATGCGGTAGATTGCAGCAGGGAGCCTTGGGGATTAACCCAAAGGTGCACCCGGAAAACTGGGCGGATGCGAGATCTTGCCAACTTGGTGGCCTGAGATCCAACTTGAACATAACCGGGTTATGTGAATTGTGATGGAAATGGGACTCGGGGGAAGTTTGACCCGCGCATATGGCTTAAATTGTCGTTGCGATGTGAGCACGGGTTAGATGGAACCGTGCTCGTTCTATGTCATTCGATTAAAGAGACCTAAGGGTACGTGGCACTTGCCGTTGGTATAGATTACGGTCTTTGGCGGTCAATGGCTTAAATTATCGTGACCCAGGCCAAGAAGACAAAATGCTTATAGGTTTGGTCGTCAAAGTGGCGGTGGTGGGTCCGGAATGTCTATGGCTTTAATTGACGTGACATCGACCGGTTCATAGAGAATGAGCCCTGAAAGCACGGGGCGTGTGGCCGTGCGAGCCAAGGATTGTGATGAAATGGATATATATATATATATATATATATATATATATATATATATATATATATATATATATATATATATATATATATATATATATATATATATATATATATATATATTGCTCGCTTATGCTAATGAAATGCAGGGAAGGAGCATCGTCGCCCCGAGTTGGGGGCGGGATCGTTATAATTTGGTCAGCATTGCTGACCGTTGCCTTGTTTTGCCACCGTGCAGTGGTTTGTTGCTTGCAGGTGCTGCTGGACCAAGCGGTCAATAGCGTGCTAAAGCCCAAGTGCGAAGCCGGCCCTCGAAGGCCTAATTGGAAGTGTTTACTGTTTTATTCATGTATGACCGGCCTACGTGCCGTGGTTTGTACATCATGTAATATCAAGTGAAACATTTTGTAAGGCCTTAAGGCTTGTGTTGGTATATGTATAACAATCTTATTTTGGTATTAGTGGACATTCATGATTTAGTGTTGGGTTCTTTATTGCAACTTTTATAAACTGCTTCCGCTAGAATGCTCTGTGTAGGACGTTGATTGGTTGAATGGTTTCCATAAGTAACCACCCGGTCTGTATGTAGAATATGGCGTCGCGCCCCTGCCCGACCTATTACTATATGCTATGCGACGGATTGGGGGTGTTACAACTCACATGCTCCTTCTCAATGTGAACTTCCTCCTTGTCAAGGTTTACTTGCTCCTTCTCAGGAATAACATGCTCCCCCTCTAAGTCAGCTTTCTCCCCCTCAAAACTAGCTTGCTCTAAATCAGGAAACAATTCTTCAAAGGTGAATTCTTAGTGAATAGGGACCTGAGGTACCACAAACTCAGGAGCATTATCAACAGCAGATGTATCTTCCATGACAACATCTTGAGCTTGACTGTTTAATTGAGTTGGCTGGTCAACATCAATCAAATATTCAGTTAGCATTTCATCTTCATTATTGAAATTTGTTTGATTTACTTCTTGAATTACCTCAAGTATTGTTTGAGTAGCCATTTCACTATCCAAGTGAGTTGGCACTTTCTCATTGTGAGACTCCCCCTGGAGTGGATCCATGTTGATGGGGCTAGCAGATGGTAGCTCCCCGTGCCTCTGTGCATCTTCATTTCTTACTGGTGACCTTCCAGCATTATCAACTTCTTCCTCATTTGAACTGGAAGCTGCTTGTTCCTCTGAACTACTGGAAGGTTCAGGAGATATTTTGGCTCTCTTCTGCTTCCTCTGTGGAGGTGTTTCCTTCTCTTGAGTAGGCATGTCCTTAGTTAACACCCTCTCCCACCTTGAGATAATCCTGATGTCCATCCTTCTCATATGATTAATCTTGGAACCAGCACTTTGTTCCATTACTTCATGAATGGTGCCAGCCAAGTAAAGACTCATTATCCTTCCTAGATTAGGCTTCTGAATACTTTACTTAATCATTTCAAAAATCACTGCTGACCAAGCAGTGTTTAGTCCTAAGATGATCCTTGTCATCAGGCTGAACATGTAGGCAAAAATCCTATCATGTCCCCCTGCCTTGCAGAGGATAACTTTGCCAACTATTTCTAAAAGAAATTTGTCTTGCTGATTCATTCCTTTTCTATTCATTGCAACAACAATCTTCAAGGTGGGATCCAATCCACACCATTGAAGTGCTTCCCTTATCTTAGACGCAGGTACATCTTCCTCTTCTTGAGTTCTTGGCAGGTGAAGAACTTTCCTTAGACTCTTCTGGGTGATTTTCAACTTAACTCCATGGACTGTGGATCGAATTTTGAGTCCAGTTTGATCTAGGGTAGTAGCACCAAAGAATTCTATAGTCTCTTTCTTCCAAATTTTGTTGGTTCAAAAACTAGAAATTCCAACCCATTCTCAGCAACTAGGGTTACTACAGCTTGAATTTCAGGGTCCGCATGGTCAAAGGCATTGCGTACCAGATCATAGCCTTCATTGACATTCTCTTCAAGCTTAGGCGCCATTAGGGTTTAGAGAAATATTGAATTTAGATGAGAGAGATGTCGACACAAAGTATTGGTCTCGAAACTATGGATAGCGTATCGACAGACAATGTTGAGAACCTATTTATAGATTTCTAAAACAAAGGTGAAAAGGCGCATCAACAATCACTGAATGTGTCGACACTGTTGAAAAGTGTCGACACTGACTACTTAAGTCTCGACAACGGTGTTGACTACTATTTGTCAACACCATTTATGATGTGTAGACACAAATATCCTTAACTGATGACTCAGAGTTTGAGTGTCGACATAGACATCTGCATGTGCCGACACCAATATAGTCGACAGAACCTATGTGTCGACACAACTATTCTAGATGTGTCGACACAACTTCCTGAAGTGGCGACACTACTTTCCTAAACTATCGAACAACACTTCTCTGTGTCGACACCTTTTTGCTGGATATGTTGAGACAGTTTTACTTAGCCAATTTGTCAAACTAATCTATGTTTAACATTCCTAATTCAATTTTAAACTTATTGAATTTAGTTTCATCCTGAGGCTTAGTAAACATAACTGCAATTTGATTATCTGTTTTGACAAATTCTAGTGAAATGTCCTCTTTCTCTACATGTTCTCTAAGAAAATGGTATCTAATTTCTATATGCTTAGTCCTACTTTGTGAAATAGGATTATTAGCAATAGAAATTGCGCTTGTAGAATCACAAAGCAAAGGTGTTCTACTTACTTAAATACCATAGTCTACTAGCTGGTGCTGAATCCACAACAGCTGTGCACAGCAACTTCCTGCTGCCACATATTCTGACTCAGCTGTGGAGATTGCCACACCTGTCTGCTTCTTACTGCTGCAAGACACTAGTCTTCCACCTAGAAATTGACAGGTGCCTGTAGTACTCTTTCTATCTTCTTTGCAACCTGCAAAATCTGCATCTGAATATCCTGTCAGTAGAAAATCTTCATTTCTAGGGTACCAAAGGCCTAGATAAGGTGTGCCCTTAAGATATCTCAAAATCCTTTTGACTGTAATCAGATGAGATTCTTTAGGGCATGCTTGGTACCTAGCACAAACACATGTAGCATACATGATATCTGGTCTATTAGCAGTCAGATATAGAAGGGAGTCAACTATCCACTATACAAAGTTTCATCTATAGGTTTCCCTGCATCATCTTTGCTTAGAGACACACTTGACCCCATAGGAGTTCTCATAATAGTGGATGATTCCATACCATACTTCTTTATTAACTCTAGGGTGAACTTAGACCTGGATATGGACAAGCCATCTTCAGTCTGTCTTACTAAGAGACCCAAGAAGAACTTAAGTTCCCCCATACTGCTCATTTCAAATTTTCCTTGCATAAGTTTTGCAAACTTTCTGCAAAGATTACTTTCAGTAGACCCAAATATTATGTCATCAACATATATTTGTACTAGGATTATCTTTCCTTTAAATTCCCTAAGGAATTGAGTCTTGTCTATTTTCCCCCTTGAGAATTTGTTCTCAATGAGGAAACTAGACAGGGTTTCATACCAATCCCTTGGGGCTATATCAAACCATACAAAGCTTTCCTAAGTCTATAAACATAATCAGGTTTGAGAGGATCAACAAAACCTGAGGGCTGCTCTACATAGATTTCTTCCTTTAGATTTCCATTTAGGAATGTTGATTTTACATCCATTTGAAATACCTTGAAACCTTGATATGTTGCATAAGCAAAGAACATCCTAATTGCTTCCAGTCTTGATACTGGGGCAAAGGTTTGATCAATGTCAAAACCTTCTTCCTGCATGTATCCTTTTGCAACAAGTCTTGCTTTATTCTTCACAATTATCCCATTCTCATCCAATTTGTTCCTAAAGATCCACTTTGTTCCAATGATGTTGTGGTCTTTTGGTTTAGGAACTAACTTCCAGACCTTGCATCTCCTGAACTGATTCAGCTCCTCTTGCATGACATCATTCCAATGTGGGTCTAGAAATGCTTCTTCAAATTTCTTGGGTTCTACTTGTGATAGGAAGCTGGAGCAAAGAACTGTGCTCAGATTCCTACTTCTTGTTTGCACTACTTGTCTTGGATCACCAATTATCTGATTTGCTGGATGATCCTTTAAGTGTCTATTAGCTGGAGGTTGTCTATCTTCAGGTTGAACACCTCCAGCCTCTTCATTAAGCTGCACCTCTTGGTTTTCTTCAGCATCTGGAGAGTCTTGTACTCCCCCCGAACAGCAGCCACCATTTTCCACTTCCTGAGTTGCAGTATAATCTTCTATAATGGTAAGCTTGTCCATTCTCTCAATTATATCTGTAGAACTGCAAACACTACTTGGCAACTCACAGTTAATCAGTCTTGTTTCATCAAAGACTACATGTACAGACTCATCTACAACTTGAGTAATCAAGTTGTATACTCTATAAGCCTTACTATTGTTGATGTACCCAACAAATATCCCCTCTTGGGATTTGGCAGCAAACATGGTTAGATAAGACTTGCCATTGTTAAGTATATAGCACTTGCAACCAAAGATCCTAAAATAGGACAAGTTTGGTTTTTTGTCCTTCATAATCTTATAGGGAGTCTTTTTGTGGCTTTTGGTGATAGTTGCCCTATTGATCACATGACATGCAGTGTTTACTGCCTCAGCCCAGAAATATTCTAGGAGAGAAGTGTCACTCAATAGAGTCCTACCAGCCTCAATTAGTGTCATATTCTTCCTTTCAGCAATACCATTTTGTTGTGGTGTTCTAGGTGAGGAAAATTCTTGAAAAATCAAAAATTCTTCACACAGTCTTGTCATACTTTCAGACTGAAATTCAGTGACATGGTCACTTCTGATTTTGACCACTGTACTGTCCAACTCATTCTGAATTTGTTTAACAAAACTATATAAGACACTTGAGGTTTCAGATTTTTGTCTTAGAAAGAACACCCGGGAATATCTAGAATAGTCATTTACCATCACAAAAGTGTAGACCTTCCTACCTAGACTATGAACTCGCATAGGACCAAATAGATCTATATGCAAGAGGTATAGACACCTCACTGAATCCTTGTTTTCAAGGCTATGAAAGGTCGATTTGGTCTGCTTGCCTTTTTGACAAGCTGAGCATATCCCATCCTTTATACACTTAAGTTGAGGACCATTCCTCACTAACTGTTTGCTAAAGAGTTGACCAATAGTCTTGTAGTTAAGATGGGTCAGCCTCTTGTGCCATTTAACACAATGAGAAACTCTTTCATCAGCTACAAGACAAATAGGAGAAATATTATTCTCACACACAAAGTCAAGACAGTACACATCCTTTTTCTATATCCTGTCAAAATGATCTTTTGATCACTTAACCTTTTGATATGACAACCATTCTTGACAAATGAGATGTCATATCCTAAATCACTCAACTGACTTATGCTAAAAAGGTTGTGTTTCAAACCCTTCACATAGGCCACTTGAGAGATAGTAATCTGGTTATTAGAAATGTTACCAAATCCATTAATGATTCCTTTTTCAGAACCACCAAAGGTTACTTTAGGGCCATCCATGATAGGTGTGTAGTCCTTCAGCAACCCCCTTGTTCCAGTCATGTGTCTGGAACATCCACTGTCCAAGTACCATATAGGGGCATGGCCACTTGGACTCACCTGCAATAAAGACTACTTAACCTTAGAACCCAAATGAGTTTTGGGTCCTTGGTTCATGTTAGCCTGAAATTTAACAAATCTACTTGTAGCTCTTCTAGCAGGAATATTGCTACTCTCCCTGACACTGGAATTGTGCCAATAATCTAAGGCAAAGTGGCATACCTTGCCACAACACGAGCACTCAAACTTGTTGTACCTTTTTTTAGGTACAACCCTAGCTGAATTGTCTGCAGCAGGCTTCTTGTTTTGTGCTGGGGCTTTGCCTTTAGATTTGGACATAGCAGTCCATGCAGTTTTCTTAAACCCTAACCCAGCCTTACCCTTTTGAGGTACAAACTCATCAATCAAGGGTAATACAGATTTAGGTTTAGAAAAACAAGCAACAATCTCTTTCTCTTTTTGATGTCTAACCTCCAGATTTCTAATCTGATCATTCTTGAATGTGATAGTACCCATCTGAATAACAGTAATATTTTTTAGTCTGGCTATCTCATTCAACTTCTGATCCAGCAATTTCTCTAAATCAGATGCAGCCATCTTAAGATCTGCGATTTCCTTAGCCAGATTTTTGGCCAGGTTTTTGCTCTTCTTAAGTGCCTGGAGCAAGTCTCCATATTCATCTATCAGCTGATGAATATCACCTTCAAACTCAGACCCATCCACATCACTTGATGCAAATGTTGCTGCCTATGACTCAGTACTACAATCTGAATTTATAGAAATACATTGTACCTTACTAGGACCAGGCTGATCCTGACACTTGTCTTCTTCTGACACAGCCATCAGTCCCTTGCAGTGATAGTCTTCTTGTTCATATATAGAGTTTAGCATCTTGAAAAACTCTTCTTCTTCATCTGCTGCATATAGAACAATGCAGGCCTCAGCTTCAGATTCTGACTCTGAAGTAAATTGGTCTGTCAAGCTCTTCTCCTTCTTAGCAACAAAAGATTTCTCCTTTTTGCTCTGGTGTTGACTCTTCTTTTTATCTACAGTCTCTTTTCTTTTATTTGGACATTCAGCCACAACATGTCCAGGCCAATTACAGCAGTAGCAAACTATCTTTGATGTTGAAGATTTGCTTGTCTTAGACCTGCTCCTGTCTTTCCTAGATGACTTCTTCTTTTGATAATACTCATCCTTAGGATGAGATGTGGAAGGCTTAGACTTCCACTGCTTCTTCTTCAGGAATCTCTGAAACTGTCTTGTAAATGCTACAAAATCTTCATCTGACTCACTGCTGTCTGAATTCTGATTGTCTGAATTATTTGAAGCAGTTTCAGCAACAACCTTAGGAGGTGATGGAGACATCCTCCTATTTTTCTTAGTGGCTTCAACCTTGAAGCCCACAGACTTTTCTCTATGCTCACCTTTTGCACTTTTCTCTTCCTCTTTTCTTGTCATTAGCTGCATCTCATATGACAACAGTTTTCCAAACAAAGTTGGTGGAGAGATATCTGCAAGTTTGGCCACTTCCCTAATGACACAAATCTTAGTGTCCCAATCCTTTGTCAAGGATCTTAGGAATTTATCATTCAGTTCATATGTACTGAATATTCTACCATAGGACATCAGCTCATTTACAATCCTATAGAACTTTTTATAACACTCAGTTATACTGTCAGACTTTCCTTGTCTGAAACTCTCATATTCCTGGTTTAGCTTAGATTTTCTATCTTGTCTTACTTCTTCAGAACCCTCCATGTAGACTATTAAAGTATCCCACATTTCCTTGGAGATCTTGCAGTGAATCAAATTTTGAAAGGTTGCATCATCTATGGCACTAACTATGATATTCTGGGCTCTCTTATCCATAGTTTCCAGGACGATCTCATCCTTAGTCATTTCTGAGAAATCCTTGGGAATTCTTTGGTTTGGATCCAGAATTGAAATCTTCATTGGGATATAAGGACCTTCTGTGACTGTAATATAGATCCTTGGATCAGAAGCCTCCATAAACAGCCTGACTCTTTCTTTCCAGATGTCAAATATCTCCCTTATGCATATGGGTAATTTCATAGAACCTAGCTCCTTATGATTCTCACCTGAACCCATCTTCTTGATTCTTGAATCTGCCTTATGGATCTCACTCTGACTGTTAAGTCCTTCTTTGAGTAACCTCGCTCTGATACCACTTGAAAGAATTAGTGTCTAACCACCTAGAGGAGGGGCTGAATAGGTGTACTTTTTCTTTTGCTTTTAAGGAAGAAAATCTGTTCTGTTATTTAATCAGAATTTGCAAATTCTATAACTAACACAGCACAACATTCACAGAAACAATCAATCACAGAGTGCACACAGTTTTTTTAGTAGTTCCCCAAGGTCTGGGTACATCCATTTTCCCCCTTCGCCTATCTAACAGTGTACTAGATTCGGCCTAACTTCTTCACTTCACCTCAGATCCTCAGATCTTACAACTCAGAACCCCAAACAAGGCTCCTACAACTCAGGCAATCTGCCTTACCTCACCCCACACAAGGCCTACAACTCAGAGATATCAATCTCCTACAGCTCAGACCCACAGCCCTACCTCAGCCTACACAAGGCCTACCACTCAGAGAAAATGTTCTCCTACACTCAGCCTTTATAAACACGGGCTTACAATCTCAGATCTTTAAAGATCCTACAAAAATTTGATTAAACAAAGTAAATTACCACCACCCTGACAAAGAGAGAATGGATGGATGGCTTTTTGATCAGTTCTTGGAAGAACTTAATGGCAGAGCACAACCTCTCTTAGCTTTCTTCAAAGCTTCTTGAATCTGAACTCAGTAGGGTTGAACTCTTGAGAAGTTGATCTTCAATCAGCTTCTGACTTGAGATTCAGATCTCAATCTGAATCTTTCTTGACAGCCTGGTTCAGCAACTGTACTTCTTAGATGAAGCTCTCTCTCTCCAACTTCTTAGATCTTCTGTCGAAGGTCTTCTTCTTTTTGTGTTGTTAGATAACTGTATAGATCTTCAATCTTAATTGTAATAATCACTCCCTTATGTTGAAGGATAAGACCTTTATATAGTCTTCCTCCATGGTAACCGACTGATCCGGTTTCTAACAAACTTCTGACAGCTCTGACAGTTGCAGTAGACCGGTTGAAATGGTAGCTGTCAAGTAATCCAGTCACTTCTTGAAAATACTGTCTCTATCTGAAAGTGTCGAGACTGAACTTCATCATGTGTCGACACAAATAGACTAAGTATCGACACAAGTGGACTAAGTGTCGACACATGCCTTGGTGGTGTTGACACAACTCCTTTTGTTGTTGAATAGCTTCTCGACACTGCTTCTTTAGAATGTGTCGACACTGATTCTGTGTGTCGACACAAGCCTTCTTTACTTTATCTTTGTTGAAACTTGCTGTGTGTCGACACATCTCCTTTATGTCAACACAAGTACTTATTTACTTTAACTTTGTTGAAGCTTTGCTGTGTGTCGACACAAGTCCTGTGTGTCGACATAGTTGATGTTGACAAATACTTCTGTGTGTCAACAATGCCTCTATGTGTCGACACATTTGATGTCGACTAAGTATTTTTGTGTGTCGACACTGCCTTTTGGTGTCGACACAGTTGATGTTAACTTTGCTTCTCTGTGTGTCAACACTGCCTCTGCATGTCGACACAATTTCCTCTGGTGTCGACAAAGCCTTTCCAAGTGTCGACACAATCTACACCAAGTGTCGACACAGCTTTTCTCCAGTGTTGACACAAGCCTTCATAAGTGTCGACACTGCTTCTCTAGGTGTCGACACATGGACTTAGAAATTTTTCTGCATTTCCTACAATTACTAAACCTGCACATATAAACTAAAAATACATCAAATACACCTTGATGCATATCATTGAGTAGGGTGAGGCTTCTTCAAATCTGATACACATTTTCCAATGTACCCAACAAAACTGCTTTATTAGATATCACCGAATCACCGGAGGGAAGATTGACATTGAAGGAGTCTCCTCATTGATCCACATTCAGGCGATGTTTATCAACAAATCTCCGTGCCACAAAGGAATGGGTGGCACCTAAATCGAAAAGAACATGTGCCCACCTATTCTGCACCTTAAACTCCCCTAAAACCGAAACATACATAACTAAACGAATGATAACTAGGACAACAATGTAACTAAAATGATAAATTAAACTGTGGCTAACCTGATATTACTTGCGTAGAGGTTTGGGCTTCCTCACTGGTCATCACGTTCAGCTTTACTTTTCCTTTATCCAGGATTGGTGGCGGC
Source organism: Platanthera guangdongensis (assembly GCA_039583875.1). Classification (NCBI taxonomy): domain Eukaryota; kingdom Viridiplantae; phylum Streptophyta; class Magnoliopsida; order Asparagales; family Orchidaceae; genus Platanthera; species Platanthera guangdongensis. The sequence continues at coordinate 117,016,914 of CM077162.1, read as the reverse complement.
GGTAGAGCTCAAAGCGGGGCAGGCTGCAGTGTGGACTAAGCCTGGAGGCACGAAGATTTCTAGTGTCCCTTATACCTGCACTGGAACCAAGTCCTTTCTTTCATCCAGCAACGACTCACATCATGACCCTTCCTTCCACAGTACGAGCACACTAGCTCTCCCTTTGGTGCACCTTGGATGGCGTGCATATACTGCTGCTTCAGAGTGGCAGTCCTCTTAAAACAACTTTTGTAAGGGTGGCCAAGATGACCACAGAAGCTACACACTTCCTTACTTTTCTTCTTCTGAGAAGGGCCAGATGACCTGGAGCTACCATCCTCAATGCCTTTCTTTTTCTCTTTCCTTGCCGCAGCACCGCGGTTCTTGGCATTTTCAATCGCCTCAACTTTCTGTGCAGCTTCCACAGCCTCAGCAAAGTTCTCTGCTCTATAAGCGCATGCCAACTGCTGGACATCACTTCTTAGTCCTCCAAGGAATCACTTCAATCTACCCTCCTAAGAAGCTACCAAATCAGGAGCAAACCTACTCAGCTTGCTAAACTCAATCTCGTACTCGCTCACGATGAGCTGTCTCTGCTTTAGATGCATGAAGTTATTCATCAGGCGGTTTTGCTTGACCGAGGGTGGAAACATTTTCAGCAGCATCATCTTAAAAGATTCCCAACAACACACTTCCTTCAGATTCTCCCTTTCCCGAATCCATCAACTCTTTATCAGGCCTTTTAACTGATAGGCTGCAATCATCACTTTCTAGGCTTCTAGAATTCCGGAATACGAAAACATCTCCTCGATGGAGATGATCCAATCATCTATAATCATAAATTCGGCACTCCCATCGTAGGTGGGAGGTCCCAACCGCTGGAAGTGCAATATGAAATTCATTTCTGGTGGTATTGCCATCGGGGGTAGTAGAGGAGCAGGGGGATGGGACACGGCTTGGAATAAGGCAGGCTCTTGCACTAAAGGTTGTTATGCGGGAGCTGCAGACAACAAAGACTCAATTTGCGATTGCATCGCAACTAATTGTCTCGACAGAGCCTCATTGCTCTGACGCAGTGTAACGCACCGAAAATCGTATTTGAGTCGGTCGTGAAAAAGTGCAATTTTGGTACCTGTATAGGGGTACACGACCTAGGACACGGGCGTGTCCAAGGCCGTGTCTGGCAGGTGTTTTTGGCCGTTTTCATCCCGAGAATGACACGGCTAGAAACACGGCTAAGTGACACAGGCATGTCATGTGACACGTGTTGGAGTTACCATGGTGATCTGGAAGTGGTCAAACATGTAATCTCACTGCCAACGCAATATGAGCCTGCAGGGTCATACATAAGAGATGTGGAGAAGTCGGATGATTGACTGTGTTGGTAAAGGTTACCAATCACCGACTTGAATGGGGTTATGGGCAAAGTGTTGCCTTAAAGGATCGTCGGGTGGGGCAAATGTTGCCTTATAGGATTGGTAAGAGTCGACGACCGCGGGTCGACGAGTGTCGTCAACCCAAGTTCGACGATCGACGAGAATCGTCGAGTATCGTCGACCGCGGGTCGACGATCGACGAGAATCGTCGAGTATCGTCGACCGCGGGTCGACGGTCGACGAGTATGGTCCAACCTGCGTTCGGCGAGAATCGTCGAGTATTGTACTTTGATTCTCGCCGAACCTAGGTGATACTCGCCGATTGATCCTCGCCGAGTCTGCTAGGTGATTCTCGTCGATCGTCGCCGATTCTCGCCGACTGATTCCCGCCGATCCTAACTGATTCTCGCCGATTGATTCTCACCGAATCTGGAACCCTATTTTTCTGGGTGGTCTGCGGATAGCGATATTCCTAAGTCTATTTATGCCTCTGGTATAAATAGACACTTAAGGGTTTTCGGGTATACTCTCTGGCAGTTGATCGAACCGAATCCCACGACGGAAGCGTTCCGCCTTTCAGTTCGTCCCGCCGATCCCGAATCCCGCCGCCGACGGAAGTGTTCCGCTGCCGCCGTGCTCGCTCCGTCGACCTCCTCCTCTCCGGCGATCGTCGCTGCTGTTGCAATCCCTGGTGCGGACCTAGCAGTCCGTGGGAAAGCAAGGTGCGGTCTTTCTCCTTCCCGATTTTCCGTGCGACGGAAAGTTCGGTGTTCTCCCGCTCGTGTGGATTTCTGCAGAGACGTGGACATTATTCCACGTAGAACTCGCCACCAGCAGGAATACAAAACTTGGAGCATCTCCGTTGAGTTGTGACTCAACGCCGTCGAGGTAATTTTTTCCTAGTTATATGTTAACTTCTTGATTCAACTACCATGGCCCGATCCCTTCTCTTTTGGGTTTTCATAATGTTTTATTCTTCCGCTGCGTGCACAAGCGTTGTGCCATCCTCTTAGAGAAACCCAACAGTGGTATCAGAGGGAGGTTGCGGCCATGATTGTTGTATTGGAAGTTTTGTTATTCCAGTGCGTGTAAACCTAGGGATTTAGAAGTGTTCTAAATGTCTGGATTTAGTCTTGGTACCCCCGCCAAGAACGTCTGGGATTTCGTGGAAATTTCTAATTGTTAGAAATTGTCATCTCCTTAGCAGTAACCATCCCTCGGTTTTGTTTTGGATTTTGAATCCAACATAGAGAGATGAGCTTGTCTACTGCTTTAAGTTGAGTTGTCTTTGCCTTTGTCCAATGCATGTAAATCTGAGGATTTGGAAGTTTCCGGATGTTCAGATTTAGCCCTTCCTTCTATCAAATGTTGATGGTGTCAGGTTGTGCACATAAGGGATGCATGTGGTCTTAGAAAAATTGTTTTTCCTTGGATGTGCACATTGATCAAATGTTGATCATGGTTAACTGTTAACCTATAATTAAAATCCCTTCATCAAATATTAAGTGTTCGGATGCCTTCTGATGGATGACACTCATCCTGCCTTGATCGATGAAGTGTGGGCTTGCCAAAGCAAGGTGCATTAATCTATATTGGTAAGGGTACGAGCGAATAATTGTGATATCCCACTGTCGACATCGGGTCCAACTTAACTAGGTGACCTCAATGGTTGAGTGCCTAGAGGCATAGGGTTGGCATGCACCATATGATGGATGCGAGTAAGGAGTTATTCACCAACCATACAAGAATTGCATGAGGATGCAATTGGCAAGCGTTGCCTACCTAAATAATCGCATCATGAGAGGAAAGCCAAAGCTGACTCATTGTGTTGGTGAAATACGGATCTTGTCCACTAAGAGAGTAGCTCGCATGAACTCTCCGAATTGTTAGTGAGGGCTATCATTTCGAATAAAATAGTGGGAGTGTTTTAATTGAAGTCCAAATTAAAATAAATTGTATTTGAAATTTTGGTACTGATTTTATTCTGCATAAATTCTTGTAGAATTCCATGGCAAGTGTTTCACACTCCACTTTGTCTGTGAGAGCCATCCTTGAGAAGGATAAGCTCAGTGGGACAAATTACATGGACTGGTATAGGAACCTGAGAATTGTTCTCAGGCAAGAGCGAAAGCTCTATGTCTTGGAAGAAGAATCCCCCGAGGTACCGACCGGGAACTCTTCCCGTGCTGAGAAGGATACTTATAAGAAGTATACTGATGATGCTTTAGATGTCGAATTCCTTATGCTTGCCACTATGAACTCTGAGCTTCAGAAGCAACATGAGAGCATGGGGTGCAAGGAGATTGACGAGCATCTCAAGAAAATGTTTCAAGGGCAGGCTCGTCAAGAGAGGTTCGACGTCACAAAAGCGTTGTTTCAGTGCAAGATGGGAGTTCGAGACTCAGTAGGGACTCACGTACTCAAGATGATTGGGTATATAGAGAACCTTGAAAGGCTGGGTTTTCCTCTTGGTCAAGAGTTGGCCACAGATCTGATCCTGCAATCGTTGCCGGACAATTATGAGCAGTTCGTCTTGAACTACAACATGAATGAAATAGACAAGACACTGCCCGAACTCCTAGGCATGTTGAGAACTGCTGAAATCAATATGAAGAAGGCCAAGCCTTCCAGTCCCATATTGATGGTGCATAAGGGCAAGGGCAAGGCCAAGGGCTATAAGAAGACGAAGGTGGGACCTAAGTCATATCTTGAGCCCAAGTCTTCTGCACTGATGAAAAAAAAAGCATGGTGAAGGAAGGGAAATGCCACCACTGTGGCAAGGCTGGTCATTGGAGGAGGAACTGTCCATCGTACATTGAAGGTCTACAAAAAAAGAAGGGAGGTATGACTTCCGCTTCAAATATTCACGCTATAGAGATAAACCTTTCTGCTCCTTCATCTTGGGTATTGGATACCGGATGTGGTTCTCACATTTGTACAAATGTGCAGGAACTGGGAAGGAGAAGATTGCTGAGTAAAGGGGAGGTGGACCTCCGCGTCGGCAATGGAGCAAGAGTTGCTGCTGTAGCCGTAGGGGTTTACCGTCTTTCTTTGCCCAGTGGGCTTGTAATAGAACTAGATAATTGTTATTTTGTTCCGGCCATAACTAGAAACATTATATCTATTTCATGTTTTGACATGATTGGATTTTCTTTTATAATTAAGAACAACTGTTGTTCTATATTTAAGAATGATGTTTGTTATGCTGTAGCCCAATTGTTTAATGGTCTTTATGTTTTGAACTTGGACCATCTGATCTGTAATGTAGAAAATAATAAAAGACTAAGAACAAATGACTCGAACCCTACGTTTCTCTGGCATTGTCATTTGGGACATATCAACGAGAAGCGCATATCCAAGCTCCATAGAGATGGACTTTTGGACTCATTTGATTATGAATCATTTGAGCGATGCGAGTCTTGTTTGTTAGGCAAGATGACTAAAGCTCCTTTCACTGGTTATACTGAGAGTGCTGAGGATCTCTTGGGTATTGTACATGGTGATGTATGCGTACCCATGAGTTCCATGGCTAGAGGTGGGTGTTTCTACTTTGTTACATTTACTGATGATTTCAGTAGATACGGATATGTGTATCTTATGAAGTGCAAATCCGAGACCTTTGAAAAGTTCAAAGAGTTCAAGAATGAAGTAGAAAACCAGTTGGGTAAAAGGGTTAAAGCACTCCGATCTGATCGAGGTGGGGAATACCTAAGTCATGAGTTCCGTGATCATCTGAAAGAGTGTGGTATTGTATCACAGCTCACTCCACCTAGAACACCACAACATAATGGTGTGTCTGAGAGGAGAAATCGTACACTGTTAGACATGGTACGTTCGATGATGAGTCATGCAGACTTGCCTGTTTCCTTTTGGGGTTTTGCTTTAGAGACAGCTGCAATGACATTGAATCGCGCTCCAACGAAAACGGTTCTGAAGACACCATATGAGATATGGACTGGGAAGCGTCCTAGTATGTCGTTCATTAAAATTTGGGGCTCTGAGGCATACGTGAGACGTCAAATGCCTGACAAGCTGGAACCCAAATCGGATAAATGTTATCTGGTGGGATATCCTAAGGAAACGAAAGGGTATTACTTTTACCTACCGTCTGAGGGCAAAGTGTTTATCGCAAGGACTGGTGTCTTCTTGGAGAAAGAGTTCTTATTAAGAAAGACTGAAAAGGTAGAGCTTGAAGAAGTTCAAGAACCACATGTAGTGTATGAACCGGAATTGGATTCTGAGTCAGGACTACAAGATGTTGTAGCTAGAGAACCTGCTCAAGGAACACAAGTCCTACGTAGATCTGGTAGACCGAGGTTTAAGCCTGAGAGATATGGATTTCTCATGTCTCAAATAGGTAATGTGTTGCTTATGGATCATGATGATGAACCAGCAACCTACCAAGAGGCTATGAATGGACAGGACTCCGACAAATGGCTTGAGGCAATGAAATCCGAAATGGACTCCATGTATGCAAACCAAGTTTGGAACTTGGTGGAACCACCTGAAGGGGTACGACCCATAGGGTGCAAGTGGGTCTTCAAGAAGAAGACCGACATAGATGGGAATGTACAGACATTCAAAGGGCGACTGGTGGCTAAGGGCTTCAAGCAAATTCATGGTATTGACTATGATGAGACCTTTTCCCCTGTTGCCATAGTAAAGTCCATATGGATATTGCTTGCTGTTGCTGCGTATTATGACTACGAGATCTGGCAGATGGATGTCAAAACGGCTTTCCTTAATGGAAACCTCCTTGAGGAAGTGTATATGACACAACCCGAGGGTTTTGTATCCTCAGATGAAGCCACTAAAATATGCAAGCTGAATAAGTCCATATATGGACTGAAACAGGCCTCTCGAAGTTGGAATCTTCATTTTGATGAGAAAATCAAAGAGTTTGGTTTCATCAAGAATGAAGATGAGCCTTGTGTTTACAAGCGAATCAGTGGGAGCATTGTTGTCTTCCTGATATTGTATGTAGATGACATACTATTGATTGGGAATGACATTCCTACCCTGAAAGTTGTTAAGAATAACCTAGGGAACTGCTTTTCAATGAAGGATTTGGGTGAAGCGACTTATATACTCGGTATTAAGATCTATAGAGATAGATCGAAGAAGTTGCTGGGTTTGACCCAGAGTACGTACATCGAAAAGGTGTTGAAGCGGTTCAACATGCTTGAGTCCAAGAAAGGATTTTTGCCCATGTCTCATGGTGTGAATCTCTCTAAGGACCAGTGTCCAAAGTCTTATGAAGATAAGGACCGCATGAAGTTGATTCCATATGCTTCGACAATTGGATCAATCATGTACGCGATGTTATGTACTCGACCCGACGTCTCCTTTGCTTTGAGCATGACTAGAAAATATCAGTCAAACCCCGGTGAGTGTCACTGGATTGCAGTCAAGAATGTCCTGAAGTACTTGAGAAGGACTAAGGATGTATTCTTGGTGTATGGTGGAGAGGAAGAGCTCGTTGTAAGTGGTTACACGGATGCTAGCTTCCAAACTGATAGAGACGACTCCAAGTCTCAGTCAGGTTTTGTATTTTGCCTGAATGGAGGAGCTGTGAGCTGGAAGAGTTCCAAGCAAGAGACAGTTGCTGATTCTACAACAGAGGCCGAGTATATTGCCGCGGCTAATGCGGCGAAGGAGCCTGTATGGATTAGGAAATTCATCGTCGAGCTTGATGTAGTTCCTAGCATTGTTGGTCCCGTAGTTCTCTACTGTGATAACAATGGTGCAATTGCACAATCTAAGGAACCTAGATCCCATCAGCACTCCAGGCATATACTTCGGCGGTTTCATCTTATTCGTGAGATTGTCGAACGAGGAGATGTGAACATTTGCAGAGTGCCGACTGAGGAGAATATTGCGGATCCACTGACAAAGCCTCTCGCGCAGAGAAAGAATGATGGTCATACTAGATCGATGGGTATGCGATACCTAAATGATCAACTCTAGTGAGAATTTTGTGGATTGCATGTAAACATGTATTTTGTTGGATATTTGTTCATATGATGAACAATGTACCTAGTTTTTCTTTTACAATTAATGGCAAAATCTTTCATTATGAGCTTTTCTATATGATAGTTAAATGTTAACATAATAGATACCCTTAGAATGTTCGCTTCCATGGGACATCAAGTACGTGACTTGAATGTGAGAGCCTATGATTTATTTGAAACTTCATTCTTAAAGGTCCCTGGTCGAGTATCATCATAGAAGCTAAGGGTGATGATGATACATGGAGGCTAGCACGTGCGTTGACTGATGACCAGTTCTCACAGGTCATGATATTGTGATATCAAGTCATCGCGTGGGTACTTGTTAGTGAACAAGTTGTACTGGACAGACCCAACCTGAGGCTACTCTGTGGATTGTCATCCAATCGTGTCACGAGTATGTCTCAATTGACAATGGTGTTGTGGTCCTTTGACCTGAAGTCACAGCATTCATCAAGTGAGGAAGAGCGTGCTTTGATGCCATCTAAAGTCTTCCTTGAGAAAGGTTGATGATAAGGGTGTTTGTTGGGCATGTTACGAATCATTTGGGTGTTTGTGTGTGAGAAGATATGGGATTTGTCCTCCTATATGACAGGAGTTGCATCCATGGGCCCCTTGATGGAACTGGACTGAGAAATGCATGACCATGCTTGGTTGAGTCAATATGTGATATTGGACTCACCATTCTCTGGAAGTCCGTCCTGGATCAAGAAACTTGGATTGAGCTATTACGAGGGTGACACGGTCCATGCCTCTAGTTCTTTCCGGATGTAAGGGACAAAGGGACAAAGACAACGCTGATACATTGGTCATAAAGGCTTATGAGTTATAAACTCTTATTGCTTGGGGAGCAATGATGCATTGCTAGATGCCGCTCATTGTTTGTGAGGTTTTTGGTTTGATACTTTCAAGATCAAGTGGGAGTCTGTTGGAGTTACCATGGTGATCTGGAAGTGGTCAAACATGTAATCTCACTGCCAACGCGATATGAGCCTGCAGGGTCGCACATAAGAGATGTGGAGAAGTTGGATGATTGACTGTGTTGGTAAAGGTTACCAATCACCGACCTGAATGGGGTTATGGGCAAAGTGTTGCCTTAAAGGACCGTCGGGTTGGGCAAATGTTGCCTTAAAGGATTGGTAAGAGTCGATGACCGCGGGTCGACGAGTGTCGTCAACCCAAGTTCGACGATCGACGAGAATCGTCGAGTATCGTCGACCGCGGGTTGACAATCGACGAGAATCGTCGAGTATCATCGACCGCGGGTCGACGGTCGACGAGTATGGTCCAACCTGCGTTCGGCGAGAATCATCGAGTATTGTACTTTGATTCTCGCCGAACCTAGGTGATACTCGCCGATTGATCCTCGCCGAGTCTGCTAGGTGATTCTCGTCGATCGTCGCCGATTCTCGCCGACTGATTCTCGCCGATCCTAACTGATTCTCGCCGATTGATTCTCACCGAATCTGGAACCCTATTTTTCTGGGTGGTCTGCGGATAGCGATATTCCTAAGTCTATTTATGCCTCTGGTATAAATAGACACTTAGGGTTTTTCGGGTATACTCTCTGGCAGCTGATCGAACCGAATCCCGCGACGGAAGCGTTCCGCCTTTCAGTTCGTCCCGCCGATCCCGAATCCCGCCGTCGACGGAAGTGTTCCGCCGCCGCCGTGCTCGCTCCGTCGACCTCCTCCTCTCCGGCGATCGTCGCTGCTGTTGCAATCCCTGGTGCGGACCTAGCAGTCTGTGGGAAAGCAAGGTGCGGTCTTTCTCCTTCCCGATTTTCCGTGCGACGGAAAGTTCGGTGTTCTCCCGCTCGTGTGGATTTCTGCAGAGATGTGGACATTATTCCACGTAGAACTCGCCACCAGCAGGAATACAAAACTTAGAGCATCTCCGTTGAGTTGTGACTCAACGCCACCGAGGTAATTTTTGCCTAGTTATATGTTAACTTCTTGATTCAACTAACATGGCCCGATCCCATCTCTTTTGGGTTTTCTTGATGTTTTATTCTTCCGCTGCGTGCACAAGCGTTGTGCCATCCTCTTAGAGAAACCCAACAACACGGGCGTGTGACTCCCCGTGTCCCTATCCATGTTCTTTTGGGTCTTGTCTGTTGCCGTGGCGGTTATGCGTTACGCACCCTCAGACACTAGCGTGTCGAGGAACCCGACACGGGCGTGTCGGGTGAGATACGGGCGTGTCTGAGCCCGTGTGAGTCTCTGTGCTCGACGATCGTGCCTGGATCGAGGCACACGGCCAGGTACACAGCCGTGTGCCAAGCCGTGTTCGGCCCAGGTCTGGAGATTTTTGAACGGATCTGAGCCGTTCGTTTTCTTTAATTAAGATCCAACGACCCAGATGGTTTCCTGCTCTGTTAAGGCCGGGAATAGGGGAGTTAATCCTTCATTTCTCTCCAATCATTCTCTCTCTCAAGGAGTTGGAAAAAGGAGGAAGAAGGAAGGAATTTTGGCCACCGGCAGAGCATCGGAGCACCGTTTCGAGATCGGAGAGCGGATCCGTGGAGGAAAGTTTGTTACGAAGAGTTCTTTCCGTGTAGTTTTTTCCATGGCGCCAAAACGGACTACAAGGGTAACAATTCTCTACTTGAGCATGTGAAGCTCTTTCTTTCTGCATAGGGAATCCCGCTCCTGCGAGTGTGCGGTGAGTGCGTGGTGTTCCTTGAGGTTGATGTGAATAGTCCCCCTTGTGTTGCATATAGAGTCCGGAATCGTAAGTACGGGCATAGGCATTGTGTGTGAAGCCTACCCGGACGTGTATTGTCTGGATCGGTGATGTTGCATTTGATATGTTTTGCCAGTGAAGACTCCGTGCTTTGGGTTTTCGGTGTTCTACGCGGTAGATTGCAGCAGGGATCCTTGGAGGTTAACTTCAAGGCGCACCTGGAAAACTGAGCGGAATCGATGTTCTACTAACTTGGCGGTCTGGGAACTGACCTTCAACATAACTGAGTTTTGTGATTATTTGGAAAATTTTGGGATCCGAGAGAAGCTTGGCCCGCACGTAGGACTTAAATTGTATATGCGGCGTGACTAACGGGCAAGTGGAATTGGACCTAGGCTATGTGGTTCGGTGCGAGAGACCCGAAGACGGGGACTGGCCGTTGGCATAGTTGGGAGCCTTAGACGGTGGTCAGAAAGGCAAAATGCTCACATGGTTGCCATCTTTGGGATGGTGGTGAAGACGCTGATTGGTCAGGATTCACCGTTAATGTGCCCTGAGTGCATGTGGTGTTTGGTCGTGCGAGCCTACACCTGTGGCGTAGTATAGTTGTGATTTATTATTTTATTGGACTAATGATATGCAGGGAAAGAGCACCACTGTCCCGAGTAAGGGGCGGGGTCGTTATAATTTGGTCGGCTTTTGGCTGACCGTTGCTTTGTTTGCCACCGTGCGGTGGAATGTGCTTGCAGGTGCTGCGGAGCCGAGTACCAAATAGCGGGCTGGAGCCCATGTTGTTGTGCTGGCCCTAGAAGGCCAAAGCGAATAGTTGTTTTTATTTTTATCATGTGTGGCCGGCCTGCGAGCTGATGTATGTAAGACATGTTTTTATTAAGTGAACATTTGTAAGGCCATAAGGCCATGTACTCTTTTTAGTGTATTTGGGGTTTCATTCCTGTTATGTGGATGTGGACATTCTTGGATATGGATTTAAGATTTGGGTTCTTTCAACTTTAAAAGCTTCCGCGAGAATTCTCTGTGTAGGACGTGTAGTCTTAATTGGATAGTTTGAATATTCTTATGTAACCCTTCCGACTGTCTGTGGTATATGACGTCGGGTTCCAACTGGACCTTCTGTTATATGCCATGTGACAGATGGGGGTGTTACAATTTGGTATCAGACTTCTGGTTACGGTGAGGCTTAAATGAATTCGTGGGAGAATTATTTTAAGGGGTGGTGAGCACATGTGTGCGCCATCGTTATAACATCAAAAAGAACTCATGAATGTCCACTTAGGAATGAAAAATACACTTGTTTTGAGAAACCTGCGTGTTCCTATAGTTGCTTTTTGCACTTTTGTTTAGTCACCTATTGGTGTTTTGTACGACCATAGGTGACTGGGAGTGGCGCAGAGCCGACAGAACGTCTGGTTTCTGAGGATTATAGTGCACCCAGCTACGTGCTTGAGGCCCCTCCATCATTTGAAACCATAAAAATGATTGTTGAAGTGGTGCTCGCTGTAACTAGTGCACAACAGGGAAGCAATGTGCAACCCTTTGTCCCTGTGATGACTTCAATGTCGGGTGGTATGTTGGATCAAAGGACTTTAAGAAGGCCAGCAGGCCAGCAGTTGAACATGTCCTTCATGCAGGGTACGCACTCGGTTGATGAGTATTTGCAGGCGTTTCTATTGATAAGCCGCTACCCATGCTTTGAGTTGGATAACGAGCGGTCTATAGTTGATAGATTCTATAGTGGTATGCGTGACGAACTGCGAATTCTACTTATAGGACCAAAACTATTGGGATTCCGAGCCTTGGTGGAGTCGGCTAGATCTTTGGAAGTAGACATGGGGAAAATTCACCAGATACCAGTGACTAGGGTAGCAAACCCTGCAAGTCCTATGAGGGGTGCATCTCGCAGAATGCTGAAGAAGAAGGTTAGATCATCGACTAGCAAGATTACTTTCAACTGTCATACTTGGGGCAAGAAAGGACACTTTTTCCAAGCTTGTCGAGATGGTGCTCAGAATACTAAGGAATCTACGTCAGGAGCGGTTGAGGACTCTACTGCCAAGAAAACAGAGTTCAAAATGCCTGCTATCTTAAAGTCTGGATATCGTAGGTGGTATAAGAAGGCTAGGACTTCGGGTCTAGCCCCCCCTTTGGTGCTTCAGGGGAAACTACAGGCCGAACCTCAGGTGCTTGTTATAACTGCGGGAAGACGGGGCATTTTGCTCGTGAGTGTTGGAGCGGACGTGCAAAGTCCGAGAGGAAGTTTGAAGTAGTGACAGGTATGTATAGCAGGTTAGCTTTAAATATTTGTTTCCCTACAAATTTTAGCCTATGACTGGTCGTGTTAGGCTTGTTTAGATTGTCGATTGTCCTGTGAGAGCACTGTTCGGTGCGGAAGTTTCGCACCCTTTCTGTCTGAAGAGTTTCTTTCGCGCATCGGGGTTCCGTCTTTGATGGCAAAAGACAGGTTGGATGTGTTGTTGCCCAATGAGTGCTCAATGCATGTGGATAGGATCTGCGTAGCGAAGATTGGGATTGTAGACCAGGAGTTTGTGTTGCGAGCGTTGGTTCTACTGTTAGTAGAGTTCGACATAAAATTCGGTATGGATTGGCTCTCGGAGCAGGGTGCATGCATTGATTGCAACCGTAAGTAAGTTAAGTTGGCTCTGAACACTGATTGGGAGACTACTTTTGCGGGCATGAAGGGGTCAGGGAAAGTTTTGATGTCGGCCATTCAGGTGATCAAGGCAGTTCGGTCTGGGGCAGAGCTGTTTGTCACATTAGTGCAGACTTCGACGCCTAAGCCAAATCTTGACAGTATCCCAGTTGTGTCCGAGCATCCAGATGTGTTCCCAGATGATATCCCAGGAGCCCATCCTCTGCGGGAGATTGATTTTACCATTGAGCTAGTACCGGGTGCCAAACCGGTGTCACGCTCTCCATATCGGATAGCGCCAAGAGAGATTGCAGAGGTGAAGGTGCAACTGCAAGAGTTGCTAGAGCAAGTTTATGTGAGTCCAAGTTCGTCGCCTTGGAGTGCACCAGTTCTCTTTGTTAAGAAGAAAGATGGGAGCTTGCGGCTTTGTATCGACTACTGGTAATTGAACAAGCTTACAGAAAAGAATAAGTATCTGATTCCGAGGATTGACGACTTATTTGATCAGTTGGTTGGGTCAACGGTATATTCGAAGTTAGATCTGAAGTCCGGCTACTATCAATTGAGGATAAGGGAGATCGACATCCCAAAGACAGCATTCAGTATGCGGTTTGGGCATTACGAGTTCACGGTCATGCCGTTTGGATTGACTAATGCGCCATCCTTGTTTATGGATCTGATGAACAGGACGTTCAGAGAGTACTTGGATCGTTTCGTGAAAGTATTTATCGATGATAACCTGGTGTACTCGCGGTGCGAGGAGGATCACTACAATCATCTACACATGGTGTTGGAGACGTTAAGGAGGAATCAGTTGTATGCTAAGTTCTCCAAGTGTGAATTCTGGTTATCCTCGATAGTGTTCCTTGGTCATATTATCAGTGGAGAAGGGATAGCTGTGGATCCGGCAAAGATAGTGGTGATACGAGAGTGGCCTGCTTTGTCTACGGTGGCAGCGGTCCGGAGTTTTCTGGGGCTTGCTGGCTACTACAGGCGCTTCATAGAGAACTTCTCGCGGATAGCGCTACCACTCACGACGTTGACTAGGAAGGATCAGAAGTTTGTGTCGTCTCAGGAGTGCGAACAGGCTTTTGAAGAGCTGAAGATGCGGTTGACCACGACATCTATTTTATGTTCGCCAAGTGGAACCGAAGGGTTCGAGATCTATAGTGATGCTTCGGGTAGTGGTTTGGGCTGTGTTCTACTACAGCATGGGAGAGTGATAGCCTATGATTCACGACAACTGAAGGTTCATGAGAGGAATTATCCGGTTCACGACTTAGAATTAGTGGTCGTGATATTTGCTCTAAAGCTTTGGAGGCACTACCTGTACGGTGTGAACGTCGATATTTACACCGATCATAAGAGCTTGAAGTATCTGTTGGACCAAAAGGACCTGAATATGAGGCGGCGGAGGTGGATGAAGTTCATAGGTGACTACACCTTCAAGATACATTATGTGCCCCGGAAGGGAAATGCAGTGGCGGATGCGTTGAGTCGCAGGACTTCGGCGCAGGCCAACTGGTTATCGGTACATGATGAGAGATTGGTCCATGAGTTGGAGGCTTTGGAGATATCTTGTGTCGATAAGCAATCTAGTGCTGAGGCGAAACTGTTTTGGACAGAGGTGCAATGTGACCTAGCTTATAGAGTTCGGCAGGCTTTAGTTCAGGATAACAACATGAAACAGATCTTGAAAGAATCTTTGGATGGGTCAAATTCCCAGTTTGCTGTTGAGGATGGGTTGCTAAAGAAGGATGGTCGCCTATGCATTCCTAGTGCGGATAATCTTCGGGAGGAGTTGATGTATGAGGCTCATCATACCAAGTACTCAATCCACCCGGGAAGCACGAAGAAGTATAGAGACATGAAGAAATTATTCTGGTGGCCGAGTTTGAAGAAGGATGTAGCACTTTATGTGGCCAAGTGTCGTACTTGCGCATTGGTGAAGGCGGAATGCTAGAAGCCTGGAGGTTTCTTGTGTAACGCCCCGAAACTCAAAGGAGAAAAGGGGGATGTTTTGGGCCAGTTTGAGTTCTGGCTGCAGGCACACGGCCTGGGACACGGGCGTGTCCCAGGACGTGTCAAGCCTGTGTCGACACTAAGGCGGGAAGTCGACACTTTGGTCTCGACATTGTATCGAGACTGGGCACACGGCCTGCGACACGGGCGTGTCGCAGGGTGTGTCGACCCGTGTCGACACTTAGCCGCGAAGTCGACACAGTGCGTTGACGTTGTGTCGAGACATGGAACACGGCCTGCGACACGGGCGTGTCGCAGGGCGTGTCAACCCGTGTCGACACTCGTCCCACGAAGTCGACACTTTGGTGTCGACAATGTGTCGAGACATGACACACGGCCTGCGATACAGGCGTGTCGCAGGGCGTGTCAACCTGTGTCGACACTTAGCCACAAAGTGTCGAGACCGTGTACACGGCCTGGAGCCCAGGCGTGTCAAGGTGACACGGGCAAGGACACGGGCGTGTCCTAGAACCCGTGCAGTGCTCGGGTTGAAAACTGGGAAAAATCATGGGGTACACGGCCGGCTACACGGCCGTGTCAGGTGGAACACGGGCGTGTCAGCCCGAACACGGGCGTGTTCGATACCCGTGTGAGGTTCCAGGTGATTCGATTTTGACGGCGAATGCGACACACGGCCCTGGAAACGGGCGTGTGCCAGGCCGTGTTCGGTCCAGATTGGGCATTTCAGCCCCGAATCAAAGCCGTTCGTTTTCTTAGGTTGAGATCCAACGTCTGGGGGTTGTTCCTGAAGGGATATACCCGGGTTTTGACTTAGAAAATCCATCACTTTCTTACCTTATCATCTCTCCAAGCCCTTGGAGAAAGAGGAGAGCCATTAGAGGAACAAGAACTTGATCCCGCCATTGGAGGAGCTTCGGAGCTCCGAATCGCGAGCCGACTCCGGATCCATGGAGGCAACGCAAGTGCGGTGATTTCCATCCGATTACTTTTCAATGGCGCCAAAGAGGAACTCAAGGGTAACGATCCTCATCTTGAGCATGAGTCGCTCTCTTTCTTAGCATAGGAAGCCCGCTCTCGCGAGTTTGCGGAGAGTTGGAGGCGTTCCTTCGAGTAGATATGTGAAGTCCCCGTTGTTTAGAGTTCGTATGCGAGAACGGACATAGACATGATGTGTGAAGCCTACCCGGACATGTTGGTCTGGATCGGTGATGTTGCATTGCATAAGGCCGGAGAAGACTCCGTGCTATTGGTTGTTTTTCGGGTTTTCTACGCGGTAGATTGCAGCAGGGAGCCTTGGGGACTAACCCAAAGGTGCAACCGGAAAACTGGGCGGATACGAGATCTTGCCAACTTGGTGGCCTGAGAGCCAACTTGAATATAACTGGGTTATGTGATTTGTGATGGACACGGGACTCGGTGGAAGTTTGACCCGCGCAAATGGCTTAAATTGTCGTTGCGATGTGAGCACGGGTTAGATGGAACCGTACCCGTTCTATGTCATTCGGTTAAAGAGACCTAAAGGCACGTGGCACTTACCGTTGGCATAGAGTAGGGTCTTCGGCGGTTGATGGCTTAAATTGACGTGACCAATGCCAGGAAGACAAATTGCTCATAAGTTTGGCCGTCAGTTGGCGGTGGTGAGTCCGGAATGTTGATGGCTTAAATTGACGTGACATCGACCGGTTCACCGAGAATGTGCCCTGAGTGCACGGGGCGTGTGGCCGTGCGAGCCAACGTCTGTGAAGTATTGCTATGGTTATATACATTGCTCGCTTATGCTAATGAAATGCAGGGAAGGAGCATCGCCGCCCCGAGTTGGGGGCGGGATCATTATAATTTGGTCAGCATTGCTGACCGTTGCCTTATTTTGCCACCGTGCGGTGGTTTGTTGCTTGCAGGTGCAGCTGGACCAAGCGGTCAATAGCGGGCTAAAGCCCTTTTTGCGAAGCTGGCCCTCGAAGGCCCAAGTAGAAGTGTTTACTGCTTTGTTCATGTATGACCGGCCTGCGTGCCGTGGTTTGTAAAACATGTA
This sequence comes from Platanthera guangdongensis, assembly GCA_039583875.1. Classification (NCBI taxonomy): domain Eukaryota; kingdom Viridiplantae; phylum Streptophyta; class Magnoliopsida; order Asparagales; family Orchidaceae; genus Platanthera; species Platanthera guangdongensis. The sequence continues at coordinate 117,000,183 of CM077162.1, read as the reverse complement.
ATTTTCAAGTGAAACACTTTGTAAGGCCTTAAGGCCGGTTTTGGGTATTTTTGTATAACATTCCTTTTGGTATTAGTGGACATTCATGCTCCTATGCTGGGTTCTTGTTTACAACTCTTATAAATTGTTTCCGCTAGAATGCTCTGTGTAGGACGTTGAGATTGGTTGGATGGTTTCCATAAGTAACCACCCGGTCTGTCTTTGGTACATGGCGTCGGGCCCCGGCCGGACCTACTGCTATATGCTATGCGACGGATAGGGGGTGTTACAATTTGGTATCAGACTACTGGTTTTGGTCGGGCTTACAGTGAATTCGTGGGCGAATTCTTTTTAAGGGGTGGTGAGCACATTGTGTGCGTCATCGTTATAATGGTAAAAGAACCCATGAATGTCCACTTAGGAATGAAAATACTCGTGTTTGAGGAACCTGCGTGTTCCTATAATTGCTGTTTGCAATTTATTTGGTCGCTTAACGGTGTTTTGTACCACTATAGGTGACCAGAAGTGGTGTTGGGCCGTCAGAACGCCGAGTTTCTGAGGCTAGTAGTGCACCGGATGTTGCTCCTGCAACACCTCTGTCGGCTGAAAATATACGATTGGTGGCTGAAGCGGTGTTGGCCGTGATCAATGCGCAGCCTGGAAGGCAAGCGCAGCAGCCCGCTCCTATGATGGAGCAAGTACCTCTTCAAGAGGCTGAGCCGAGGAGGGTGGAGCAAGTGATTGTGGAACCAATAGTGCCAAGGAGGGCAACTGAGAGGCAGCTGAAGCATGTAATGAGCTTTAACCCTCCGTTATTCTCGGGGTTGGGAACCCCATCTCAGGCTGAAGACTCGCTCTCTAGGGTGAAGAGAGTCATGATAGCGACGGAGACGGAGGAGTGGCAAATGACCACCATCGCTACGTTCTTGCTGGACGGTGAAGCGAGGATGTGGTGGGAAGGATTGGAGCTGCACTTACTGAGAGGTAGACAACTTTGTGATGTCCCGATTGAGGAGTTCTCGAGATTATTTTTGGCTAGATACCTCCCTTCGATGCAGAAGATAGCGTTGGAGAATGAGTTCCTGAAGTTGGTACAGGGTGAGAGGAGCGTGGATGAATATCTCCACGAGTTTACTCGTCTGAGTCGATATGCTAGCTCCACCATCATGGATGAGGAGCGCAAGACTAATCGCTTTTATGAAGGCCTGAGGGATGAGTTGAGATTATTACTTTCAGGGCCGATGACGCAGGGTTTCTTAACCTTGGTCAATACTGCCCGGTCCTTGGAGAAGGACATGAAGAGCGTGCAAGCGAAGAAAAGCTTGGGTGAGAAGAAATCTGAGTTCAGAGTGCCGACTGCTTCAAAGTCCGGCTATCGGAGGTCTTTCAAGAAGCATAGGACTTCGGGTCCAGCTCCTTCTGGCGCTTCTGGGGCGACTATAGGTCGGACCCCGGGTGCGTGTTTTACATGTGGAAAGACGGGGCATTTCGCCCGTGATTGTTGGAGCGGACTTCCTAAGTCCGAGAGGAGGCCGGGAGCTACTTATGAAGAGAAGGGAAAGGCGGTGGAGTCGACCGCATCCCACTATGCTCCGGCCCAACCAAGGGTCTATAATCTTGGCCAACAGGAGGCCATTAAACAAGCCGATGTGGTGACAGGTACGATTTACTTTATAGCAAGTCATTTTCTTTATATGCTTGTTATGCACATGTTACCTTACCACTACTTGTTTAGGATTTGTGTTGATTTGTGAAAATCCGGCACGAGCACTCTTCGATACGGGAGCTTCACACTCCTTCTTGTTCGAAGGATTTATATTACGCATCGGAGTCCCTTCTTCGATGGCGAAGGATAAGTTGGATGTGTTGTTGCCAAATGGGTGTTCGATGCGAGCGGATAGGATATGCGATGTTTAGATTCGTATTGGAGAGCAGGAGTTTGACCTGCGGGCGTCCTTACTTCTGTTGGTGGAGTTCGACGTCATATTTGGCATGGACTGGCTCTCGGAGCAGCAGGCCCATATAGATTGCGGTAGTAAGGAAGTCAAGCTGGGAGCAAGTCGTGAGACGACTTTTACGGGCTTAAAGGGGTCGAGCAAGACGTTGATGTCTGCTCTTCAGGTGGTGAAGGCGGTTCGTGCCGGAGCAGAACTGTTCTTTACACTAGTGGAGTTTGTAAAGCCGAAGCCCGCGTTGGATTGTATTTCAGTGGTATCGGAATACCCTGATGTGTTCCCCGCAGATCTTCCTGGAGCCCCGCCTCAGCGGGAGATAGATTTTACGATCGAGCTAGTGCCAGGTGCAAAGCCTATGTCACGATCTCCGTATCGGCTAGCGCGTAAGGAAATGGCGGAACTGAAAGTGCAACTGCAAGAGTTGTTGGATCAAGGGTATGTGCGCCCGAGTTCTTCGCCTTGGAGCGCACCGGTACTCTTTGTTAAGAAGAAGGACGGAAGCTTGAGGCTATGTATTGATTATCGGGAGCTAAACAAGCTGACGGAGAAGAATAAGTACCCGATCCCCCGGATTGATGATCTCTTTGATCAGTTAGTCGGGTCGACGGTGTACTCGAAGTTGGATCTCAAGGCTGGGTACTATCAGCTGCGAATAAGGGAGAGTGATATCCCGAAGACAGCGTTTAGTACGAGATATGGGCATTATGAGTTTACGGTCATGCCGTTTGGGCTGACTAATGCGCCGTCAGTATTCATGGATTTGATGAACAGGACGTTCAGGGAGTACTTGGACCATTTCGTGATCGTCTTCATCGACGATATTTTGGTATACTCGCAAAGTGAGGAGGATCACTTCAAGCATCTCCATTTGGTGTTGGAGACACTCAGGAGAAATCAGTTGTATGCCAAGTTCTCGAATTGCGAGTTTTGGCTATCCTCAGTGGCGTTCCTCGGGCATATAGTGAGTGGAGAGGGTATTGTTGTGGATCCGGCGAAGATTGTTGCGATACGGGAGTGGCCTGAGCTTGCTACGGTAGCAGAAGTCCGGAGCTTTTTGGGGCTTGCCGGCTATTACAGGCGCTTCGTAGAGAACTTCTCGCGGTTAGTGTTACCTCTCACTACTTTGACGAGGAAGGAGCATAAGTTCGTTTGGACGCCGGAGTGCGCGCGAGCTTTTGAGGAGTTGAAGTGTCGGTTGACCACGGCGCCTATGCTGAGTTCGCCATGTGGAATCGAAGGCTATGAGATATATAGCGATGCTTCGGGCAGCAGTTTGGGTTGTGTGCTACTGCAGTACGGAAGTGTGATAGCTTATGGCTCGAGACAGCTAAAAGTGCACGAGAGAAATTATCCGGTCCATGACTTGGAGTTGGCGGCCGTGATTTTTGCCTTGAAGCTGTGGAGACACTATTTGTACGTTGTGAAGATTGATATCTACACCGATCACAAGAGCCTGAAGTATCTTATAGATCAGAAGGATCTGAATATGCGGCAGCGTAGATGGATGGAGTTCCTGGGGGACTATACATTCAAGATCCACTACGTGCCTGGCAAAGGGAATGCGGTTGCGGACGCGTTGAGTCGCCGAGCCCCAGCTCAAGCAAATTGGCTATCAGTGCATGATGAGCGGTTGGTGCAGGAGTTGGAGGTGTTGGAGATTGTTTGTGTGGATAGACAATCTAGTGCTTAAGCAGTGCTGAATTGGACTGAAGTCCAATATGACCTGGCTGATCGGATTCGGCAGGCTTTGGATATGGATGCTCATATGAAGCAGTTCATGATAGAGGCTCTGGATGGGTCAAATTCCCAATTCGTCGTGGAGGACGGATTGCTGTGGAAAGACGGTCGTTTGTGCGTCCCAAGTGTGGGCAATTTACGGGTGGAGTTGTTGTACGAGGCACACCATACCAAGTACTCGATTCACCCGGGGAGCACGAAGATGTACCGCGATATAAAGAAACTGTTTTGGTGGCCGGGTTTAAAGAAGGATGTGGCGCTCTATGTAGCAAAGTGCCAAACCTGCGCCTTGGTAAAGGCGGAGTGCCAAAAGCCGGGTGGATTTCTTAAGTCCTTGCCTATTCCGGAGTGGAAATTCGACGACATCTCTATGAACTTTGTGCATGGTTTGCCAAGGTCGCAAAAGGGGAACGACGCCATTTGGGTGTTTGTTGATCGATTAACGAAGGTGTCACATTTTATTCCGCATAGGAAGGATGATCCGGTGGAGAAGTTGGCAAAGCTTTATGTGGATAACATAGTGCGGCTCCATGGTGTGCCCCGCAGCATCGTGAGCGACCGAGATGGGCGGTTCACGTCCAATGATTGGAGGCTGGTGCAGCAAATGTGGGGAACAAAGCTGAAGTTTAGCACAGCCTTCCATCCGCAAACGGATGGGCAGACCGAGAGGGTCAATAGAACCATGGAAGACATGCTTCGCATGTGTGTCTTGGATTTTGGAAAGCAATGGGAAGACCACCTTTATTTGGTGGAGTTCGCATACAACAATAGCTACCAAGCAAGTATTCAGATGGCGCCCTTCGAGGCCCTATATGGTAGAAGATGTCGCACGCCGTTGTCTTGGTTAGAAACGGGTGAGTCAAAGTTGTATAAGCGATCGGAAGTGGATGATGCTACTTCTTTTGTAAGAACCATTCGGGAGTGGTTGCTTATCGCTCAGGACCGGCAAGCAAAGTACTATAATGCCAAGCACAGGAACGTGGAGTTCGCTGTGGGCGATTATGTATACCTAAAGATCAAGCCGTTCAAGGGTGTCTCGCGGGTGCGGCGATTGAAAAAGCTAAGCCCGAGGTACCTTGGACCGTTTGAGGTTCTGGAGCGAGTTGGTGAAGCGGCCTATAGGTTGAAGCTTTCAGTGGAGCTAAGTGGTTTACATGATGTATTCCATATTTCGGTGCTTCGGAAGGCGGTACAAGAGCCTACGCATGTGATCGCAACTGATCAAGTGCCGGTGGATAGTGGGCTAACGACAAAGGTCAAGCCAGTGCGGATTGAGGACTCGGAGGTCAAGCGGCTACGCAATAAAGAGATCAGGATGGTCAAGGTCCGGTGGGACAATTACGGTCGTGAGGAGCTCTCTTGGGAGCGAGAGCAGACGATGCTTGACGAGTATCCGAAGTTGTTCCGCTCAGGTACAAATTTTGGTTTTGTACATGTTTTTCCTTTATGTAATTTCGTGGACGAAATTCTTTTAAGAGGGGTAGAGTTGTAACGCCCCGAAACTCAAAGGAGAAAAGGGGGATGTTTTGGGCCAGTTTGAGTTCTGGCTGCAGGCACACGGCCTGAGACACGGGCGTGTCCCAGGGCGTGTCAAGCCTGTGTCGACACTAAGGCGGGAAGTCGACACTTTGGTCTCGACATTTTGTCGAGACTGGGCACACGGCCTGCGACACGGGCATGTCGCATGGCGTGTCGACCCATGTCGACACTTAGCCGCGAAGTCGACACAGTGCGTTGACGTTGTGTCGAGACATGGAACACGGCCTGCGACACGGGCGTGTCGCAGGGCGTGTCAACCCGTGTCGACACTCGTCCCGCGAAGTCGACACTTTGGTGTCGACAATGTGTCGAGACATGACACATGGCCTGCGACACGGGCGTGTCGCAGGGCGTGTCGACCCGTGTCGACACTTAGTCGCAAAGTGTCGAGACCGTGTACACGGCCTGGAGCCCAGGCGTGTCAAGGTGACACGGGCAAGGACACAGGCGTGTCCTAGAACCCGTGCAGTGCTCGGGTTGAAAACGGTGAAAAATCATGGGGTACACGGCCGGCTACACGGCCGTGTCAGGTGGAACACGGGCGTGTCAGCCCGAACACGGGCGTGTTCGATACCCGTGTGAGGTTCCAGGTGATTCGATTTTGACGGCGAATGCGGCACACGGCCCTGGACACGGGCGTGTGCTAGGCCGTGTTCGGTCCAGATTGGGCATTTCAGCCCCGAATCAAAGCCGTTCGTTTTCTTAGGTTGAGATCCAACGGCTGGGGATTGTTCCTGAAGGGATATACCCGGGTTTTGACTTAGAAAATCCATCACTTTCTTACCTTATCATCTCTCCAAGCCCTTGGAGAAAGAGGAGAGCCATTGGAGGAAGAAGAACTAGATCCCGCCATTGGAGGAGCTTCGGAGCTCCGAATCGCGAGCCGACTCCAGATCTACGGAGGCAACGCAAGTGCGGTGATTTCCATCCGATTACTTTTCAATGGCGCCAAAGAGGAACTCAAGGGTAACGATCCTCATCTTGAGCATGAGTCGCTCTCTTTCTTAGCATAGGAAGCCCGCTCTCGCGAGTTTGCGGAGAGTTGGAGGCGTTCCTTCGGGTAGATATGTGAAGTCCCCGTTGTTTAGAGTTCGTATGCGAGAACGGACATAGGCATGATGTGTGAAGCCTACCCGGACATGTTGGTCTGGATCGGTGATGTTGCATTGCATAAGGCCGGAGAAGACTCCGTGCTATTGGTTGTTTTTCGGGTTTTCTACACGGTAGATTGCAGCAGGGAGCCTTGGGGACTAACCCAAAGGTGCACCCGGAAAACTGGGCGGATACGAGATCTTGCCAACTTGGTGGCCTGAGAGCCAACTTGAACATAACTGGGTTATGTGATTTGTGATGGACACGGGACTCGGTGGAAGTTTGACCCGCGCAAATGGCTTAAATTGTCGTTGCGATGTGAGCACGGGTTAGATGGAACCGTACCCGTTCTATGTCGTTCGGTTAAAGAGACCTAAAGGCACGTGACACTTACCGTTGGCATAGAGTAGGGTCTTCGGCGGTTGATGGCTTAAATTGACGTGACCAATGCCAGGAAGACAAATTGCTCATAAGTTTGGCCGTTAGTTGGCGGTGGTGAGTCCGGAATGTTGATGGCTTAAATTGACGTGACATCGACCGGTTCACCGAGAATGTGCCCTGAGTGCACGGGGCGTGTGGCCGTGCGAGCCAACGTCTGTGAAGTAATGGCTATGGTTATATACATTGCTCGCTTATGCTAATGAAATGCAGGGAAGGAGCATCGCCGCCCCGAGTTGGGGGTGGGATCGTTATAATTTGGTCAGCATTGCTGACCGTTGCCTTGTTTTGCCACCGTGCGGTGGTTTGTTGCTTGCAGGTGCTGCTGGACAAAGCGGTCAATAGCGGGTTAAAGCCCTTTTTGCGAAGCTGGCCCTCGAAGGCCCAAGTAGAAGTGTTTACTGCTTTGTTCATGTATGACCGGCCTGCGTGCCGTGGTTTGTAAAATATGTAATTTTCAAGTGAAACACTTTGTAAGGCCTTAAGGCCGGTTTTAGGTATTTTTGTATAACATTCCTTTTGGTATTAGTGGACATTCATGCTCCTATGCTGGGTTCTTGTTTACAACTCTTATAAATTGTTTCCGCTAGAATGCTCTGTGTAGGACGTTGAGATTGGTTGGATGGTTTCCATAAGTAACCACCCGGTCTGTCTGTAGTATATGGCGTCGGGCCCCGGCCGGACCTACTGCTATATGCTATGCGACGGATAGGGGGTGTTACATCTTGAAATCCCTACCTATCCCAGAATGGAAATTCGACGACATATCTATGGATTTTGTGCATGACTTGGCGAAGTCGCAGAAGGGAAACGACGGCATATTGGTGGTCGTAGATAGGTTGACAAAGGTGTCGCACTTTATTCCGAACCGGAAGGAAGATCCGGTGGAAAAATTAGCCAAACTCTACGTGGATAATATTGTACGATTGCATGGTGTGCCCCGCAGTATTTTTAGTGACTGAGATGGACGCTTTACGTCGAAGGATTGGAGGTTGGTGCATAGTATGTTGGGAACTAAGCTGAGTTTCAGCACAACCTTTCATCCGCAGACAGATGGTCAGACCGAAAGGGCCAACAGGACTATGGAGGACATGCTTCGCATGTGCGTCCTAGATTTCGGAAAGCATTGGGAGGATCACCTGTATATGGTGGAGTTTACGTATAACAATAACTTTCAGGTGAGTATAGGTATGGCGCCTTTCGAAGCCTTGTATGGGAGGAAGTGTCGTACGTTGTTGTCTTGGTTGGAGGCAGGTGAATCGAAGTTGTACAAACGTCAAGCGGTGGAAGACGCCACTTCAATGATACGGACAATTCAGGAAAGGTTGAAGATCGCTCAGGACAGGCAGGCAAAGTATTACAATGCCAAGCATAGGAACGTGGAGTTCAATGTTGGCGACATGGTGTATCTAAAAATCAAGCCGTTCAAGAGTGTATCGCTGGTTCGACGCTTGAAGAAGCTGAGTCCGAGATACCTTGGAGCATTTGAAATCCTGGAGCGTGTTGGCGAGGCAGCATATAGATTGAAGCTGTCGGCAGAATTGAGTGGGCTGCATGATGTGTTCCACGTGTCGGTGTTGCGTAAGGCGGTGCAAGAGCCTTTGCAGATCATTGAGGATAATCAAGTACCAGTTGATTATGAGTTGACCACAAGGGTCACGCCAGTACGTATTGAAGATGTTGCAGTCAAGCGACTCCGCAATAAGGATATCCATATGGTTAAAGTCCGATGGGATAATTGCGGACGTGAGGAGCTTTCTTCGGAGCGAGAGCAAATTATGTTGGAGGAATACCCCGAGTTATTCCACTCAGGTATTATTTAGATTTGTGTACCTTTACTTAACTTCGGGATGAAATTCCTTAAGTGGGGGAGATTTGTAACGCCCAAAAATTGTATTTGATTCGGTCGCGAAAAAGAGCATTTTTGGTGCCTGTATAGGGGTACATGGCCTAGGACACGGGTGTGTCCAAGGACGTCTCTGGCTGGTGTTTTTGGCGATTTTCATCCCGAGAAGGACACGGCTAGAAACACGGCTAACTGATACGGGCGTGTCATGTGACACGGGCGTGTTCCTACCCGTGTCCCTACCCGTGTTATTTTGGGTCATGTCCGTTGCCGTGGAGGTTATGCGTGACACGCCCCCAGACACGGGCGTGTCGAGGAACCCGACACGGGCCTGTCGGGTGAGACACGGGCGTGTCTGAGCCTGTGTGAGTCTCTGTGCTCGACGATCGTACCTGGATCGAGGCACACGGCCTGGGACACGGCCGTGTGCCAAGCCGTGTTCGGCCCAGGTCTGGAGATTTTTGAACGGATCTGAGCCGTTCATTTTCTTTAATTAAGATCCAACGGCCCAGATGGTTTCCTGCTCTGTTAAGGCCGGAAATAGGGGAGTTAATCCTTCATTTCTCTCCAACCATTCTCTCTCTCAAGGAGTTGGAAAGAGGAGGAAGAAGGAAGGGATTCCGCCGGCGGAGCATCGGAGCACCGTTTCGAGAACGGAGAGTGGATCCGTGGAGGAAAGTTTGTTACGAAGAGTTCTGTCCGTGTAGTTTTTTCCATGGCGCCAAAACGGACTACAAGGGTTATGATTCTCTACTTCAGCATGTGTCGCTCTTCTTTCTGCATAGGGAATCCCGCTCCTGTGAGTGTGCGGTGAGTGTGTGGTGTTCCTTGGGGTTGATGTGAATAGTCCAACTTATGTTGCATATAGAGTCCGGAAACGTTAGTACGGGAATATGCATTGTGTGTGAAGCCTACCCGGACGTGTATTGTCTGGATCGGTGATGTTGCATTTGATATGTTTTGCCAGAGAAGATTCCGTGCTTTGGGTTTTTCGGGTTTCTATGCGGTAGATTGCAGCAGGGATCCTTGGAGGTTAGCTTCAAGGCGCACTCGGAAAACAGAGTGAAATCGTTGTTCTGCTAACTTGGCGGTCTGGGAACCGGCCTTGAACATAACTGGGTTATGTGATTGTTTGGAAAGTTTTGGGATCCGAGAGAAGCTTGGCCCGCGCATAGGACTTAAATTGTATATGTGGAGTGAGCAACAGGTAAGTGGAATTGGACCTAGGCTATGTGGTTCGGTGCGAGAGTCCCGAAGATGGGGACTGGCCATTGGCATAGTCGGGAGCCTTAGACGGTGGTCAAAAAGGATAAATGCTCACATGGTTGCCATCTTTGGGATGGTGGTGAAGACGCTGATTGGTCAGGATTCATCGTTAATGTGTCTTGAGTGCACGGGGTGTTTGGCCGTACGAGCATACACCTGTGGAGTAGTATAGTTGCGCTTTATTATTTTACTGGACTAATGATATGCAGGGAAAGAGCACCGCCGTCCCGAGTAAGGGGCGGGTTTGTTATAATTTGGTCGGCTTTTGGCTGACCGTTGCTTTGTTTGCCACCGTACGGTGGAATGTGCTTGCAGGTGCTGCGGAGCTGAGTACCAAATAGCGGGCTGGAGCCCATGTTGCTGTGCTAGCCCTAGAAGGCCAAAGCGAATAGTTGTTTTTATTTTTATCATGTGTGGCCGGCCTGCGAGCCGATGTATGTAAGACATGTTTTTATTAAGTGAACATTTGTAAGGCCATAATGTCATGTAGCCTTTTTAGTGTCTTTGGTGTTTCATTCCTGTTGTGTGGATGTGGAAATTCTTGGATATGGATTTAATATTTTGGTTCTTTCAACTTTAAAAGCTTCCGCTAGAATGCTCTGTGTAGGACGTGTAGTCTTAATTGGATAGTTTGAATATTCTTATGTAACCCTTCCGACTGTGTGTGGTATATGACGTCGGGTTCCAGCTGGACCTTCTGTTATATGGCATGTGACGGATGGGGGTGTTACACGCAGACTCTCAATAATCGCATCACCTTGGGCACCTGATGACTCACCCTCCGACTGGGGAGTCGACCTCGTCGCGGGACGCTTTGGCGGCATTTCTAGAAAAAAAACAATGGATAACTCATCAAAATCCTAGCTTACAACAACGCCACATGACTAGTTCAGACCATACATAAAAGACACTTGCTTACACTGCAACTTGCTCTGGATTTTATAATGATGTTATGTCCTACTTAGGATGATATCCTCTCATCCTATTAACTCTTTTGCCTATGATATGAATGCATGGGTTCTTGATTCTTATTTAAAATCATGTGTGTAAATGTGTCATCATGTAAACTTTAACTTAGCATGCGTGCTTATGCGATGATATGCAATGTATGTAGTGTTATGCATTCTATAAAGGCCCTAATGCATGTTATGAGCGGCGTACACAAGAAATGTTATGCATCCCATACTACATAACATCGTATACAACGAAAAAAGAAAACATGTTAATGAGCACCCATGTGATGGTGGTTATGCATCCCATACTACATAACCGTCACATGTTGCCACCTATGGTAGATCCATATACAAACACATATTATGCATCCCATACTACATAATATGCCCCATATACTTCTTATCATGCTATGAGTGTAGTGACTATGCTTTAGCTAATACGTAGTTATGACACATCGGAGTGTGCATGAAATGTCACTAAATAACTAATACTAACAAGAGAAGGTTACACGACCAATTGTCAAGCAACCTGGCTCTGATACCAACTGTCACAACCCACATTTTCACCGCATAAAATAACTTATCAGAGTAAGGGAAAATGCGCGTCATGATGCCACATCAGCAGGTGATAACTGCGGACGCTCGGGCAAACACCTACTTAATCACGAAGAAATATTCTTTAAGTTATCTTAAGGTAAAATCAGTTTAAGCACAATAGTCAGCCGTATCCCTCGGCTTTGTGGCTTATTTAGTACACGAATAAAAATATAATTATACGCTGCGAAAAAATACTTATTTAGATTAACTCCAACATCCTACATGAGTATAAATGTCCTCAAAGACAACTCATGCTATACAAGACTCTAAAGGATAGCTTTTACGTCCTCAAAGACAACTCATGCTATACAAGACTCTAGATCGGGGCAAAAGGATACAGGAGGTATTTAAATCTGAACAAGAACGGCCAAAAAAGAGGTTAGGTCCGAAGAACACTAACGAAAAATCTCAAAAAAATGTGGAAGAAATTACCACGTTGGCGTAGCTCTCGGCGAGAGCTTTCCGGATCTATGGTTGAATGAAGATTTCGAGCACCGGAGCACCGTCTGCGGCCACCGGAAGGTTCACGAAGTTTTTCTCTCTCACGCTCACGCCGCTCTGATTCAGGAGGAAAAGATCGAAGAAGATGAAGGAATTTTCTTTCTTAATATAACTATCAGAGTATATATATATATATATATATATATATATATATATATATATATATATATATATATATATATATATATATATATATATATATATATATATATATATATCCATAAAGATAAATGTATATGTAAATATATATATATATTTATAAAAATCTTTTGTCTAAAATGGACTTTTTACGCGCTCGTGCGCAGAAGACAAAAATAAATGTTTAGGATGGCTTCAAATCGAAAAGTGTCGAAAGTGAAAGTTGTAGATCTCGCCGAGACGAACAAATTTTATCATAACCATTTTTCCATACGACATGGATTTGACCCACAAAAGGCTCCCGAACTCAAACTACAACGGACTACACGAGAACAACTTACGGGTACTCGAGAGGTAGAAAATGGCTACTCGAGTAGTTCAAAATGGCGACTCGAGTAGTTCAAAATGACTAGTCGAGTAGTTCAAAATGACTACTCGAGTCGTTCAAAATGACTACTCGAGTGAAATAAACAGGACTGGAGAGGCATAAGAGGTACTCGAGACAGAATAAAAGGTACTCGAGTAGAAGAAAAAATGTACTCGAGATAGAAGAAGGAAGTACTCGAGACAAAAGAAAATTACTCTAGTAGATACAGTAGAAGCAGCACTCGAGACATTTAAAATTACTCGAGTAGATATAAATTAATCACTCGAGTAGGTATATATTTCACTAGAGAACTTGAGAGATTCTTTTACATGAACAGTGATATATACTCGAGAGGCAGGAAAGCTGACTCGAGAAGGACTCGAGCAAAAGAACACTACTTTGCATAAATAACAAATGTTTTTGCAAAAATATCCTTTTGATCAAACTATATAGATGAATAGTAAATCACATTTTTAAATAGTACTATAATATTAAAATAATCATATTTATATATTTTTGAATAAGGAAACACGAGTTCAAAATAGTTGCCCAAACGCGCGCCGAATTAAATGAAACTCGCACCGTAGATGAACACTGATGCTACGAACACAACGACGAAGTCAAAACCATAATCCGATGAGCCATTCCCGAGATATTAATCTTCAAAGTATATGACAAATCATAAACAATCCAAAACTTCAATCGCGCGGCGAGACTCCAAAAATGCTCGTATTACGACGAAACTTGACGAGCAAGTTCAAAATTACTTAACTTAAATATCGAATGCAAAATTTTCCCATTACAACAAGAATTCGGCAGACTCGACCGAACGGACGCGAAAATGCGTTAACGGCATTACGCCGCAAACTCGACATTAAAAGTAACGCCACGACGTCATAAATATGACGATGCCCATTCAAATAAAATCATTGAAAAATCAGGGGCGTTACAACCACTGAGAAGATCAGAATTCGTCGAGCTCAGCGCATAGATCGTCGAACGCAGCTAAAGCCAAAAAAATTGACTAAGTAAAAAAGCGTTGTGACAGTTGAGATAGCCAGAAAAATTGACTAAGGCAAAAAGCGTTGTGACAGTTGAGATAGCTAAGAAGAAGGCGTTGAGACTGCTGAGAGAGCTGAGATTGTTGAGAAGAAGGCATTGAGAGCGGTGAGACAGCAGAGTAGCTGGATTTCTCTAAGTCCAGAAGCGTTGAGTGAAGGAGGTTAACTCAATGCTTCTAATGAAGAATGAAGCGTTGAGACAGTTAATAGGAAATAAGCTGAGACAGAAGATAGTCTCTGTTGTGAAGTAAAGACCACTGAGACAGAACCGCTGAGACATAGACTTGTCCCAGCTGATAAGAAGAAAGCATTGAGACAAAGGCCTGTCATATCTGTTAAGAAGAAACCACTGAGACCGCTGAGACAGAACCGCTGAGACAAATCTATAGAAAATTCACAAGTCCAGAGGCGCTGAAAGACAAGACAGATGGTGTTGAGTGACTTAACATCACTCAACGCTTCATGGATTTCTAGAGTATTTTCTAAGTCCAGATGGTGATGACCATTGCTGACGTCATCAAAGTCAACTTACATGTAGCCGTTGCGGGAAAGCTGTAGTGGCGCTGAAAGCTGCCTTGTAATTTTCTGAAGAAGGTGGAGCTCACCAAACCTTGGCTGGGCCCACATACAAGTGTGTCGTTGATTTATATCAACGCATATAAAAGGGGAAAGGAAAATGGATTTGGACAACGAATGAAAAAGGTCGAACGGAAAAAGGAACAAATGCAGAGAATACAAAAAGAAATCAAGTGGCGGCTCGACATCATCTTCTACACCGAGCTTGAAAGCTAAAGTCTAGTAGAATAGCCACAAAGGCAAAGAAAGTTAGTTGAATCTCTTCAAGCTCAGCAAGATAGTTCTTCCCAGAACAAAGAAGCTGATTCATCCATTCAGCAAGCTGGTAGCTACCCATCTGTGCAAGAGAGAAGAGTTAGCTATTGAAGAGGACTAATTCCTTCTACAGCAAGTGTGCTGGACTGATATCTGCTCATTCCAGGAAGGTAGACTCAGAGATTTATATCTGATTCAGTTGTTTAATTTATTAATTATTCTTTATTCATTTCTTGTAAGATTCAGTTTATCTGAATCTGAGTGTAGGGCACTTGGTCCCTGAGGTATGTGACTAATTAATCACTGAGGTAGGTGCGCTGTTGGTGTACTGAGGTATGATCCAAGTGTTGGGTACATTGGAATATATGTACCTGATTTGAAGAAGCCTCACCCTACTCAATGATATACATCAAGTTGTATTTGATGTGCTTTGAGTTTATTTGTGCAGGTTAAGTAACTGCAGGTTTGCAGAAAAGTTTCTAAGTCCATGTGTCGACACCTAGAAGAAAAGTGTCGACACTTAAGAAGGCTTGTGTCGACACCCAGAGAAGCTGTGTTGACACTTGGAGTAATTGTGTCGACACTAGGAATGCAGAGTCGACACCAGAAGGAAAGTGTCGACACATACAGGCAGTGTCGACACATAATGAAGAAATGTCTAAAGAATCAGTGTCGACACTTAGAAGCAGTGTCGACACCTAGAGGAACTTTGTCGACATCAAAAGTGTCGACACTAGGAGGCTGTGTCGACACTCATCAAAACTTCAACAAAGTCTAAGTACAAGTGTCGACACAAAGGAGATGTGTCGACACTCAGCCAAAGTCTCAAAACATGGAGATGTGTCGACACAAATGAGATGTGTCGACACTCAGCAAAAGCTTCAACACAAAAGGCATGTGTCGACACAAAGAAGATGTGTCGACACCTAGCAAGTTTCTACACAAGAAGATGTGTCGACAAAAAGGAGTTGTGCGACACTTAGCAGAAATCAACTAAGTATTGAAGAAGAAGGACTTGTGTCGACACACATAATTTATGTCGACACATTCTGAAGAAGCAGTGTCGAGAAGTAATTTCTACAACACAAGGAGTTGTGTCGACACCATGAAGGCTAGTGTCGACACTTAGTCTACTTGTGTCGACACTTGGTCTATTTGTGTCGACACATAAAGACTGTCTGTCTCGACACTTTCAGACAGTGACTGAGTTTTCAAGAAGTGACTGGACGACTTGACAACTGCCATTTCAACCGGTCAACTGCTACTGTCAGAACTATCAGAAGTTTCTTAGAAAACGGATCAGCCGGTCACCATGAAGAAAGCCTATATAAAGGCCTATTACTTCAACAGAAGAAGGAGAGCAATGAATCATTGAACTACAACACAACAAGAAGAAGACCTTCAAGAGTAGATCTAAGAAGTTGGAGAGAGAAAGCTCCTTCTAAGAAGACAGCTATTGAACCAGGCTGATAAAGAAAGTTTCAGATTGAGATCTGATTCACAAGTCAGCAGTTGATTGAAGATCATCTGCCTAGAGATTCAACCCTACTGTGTTCTAATTCAAGAAGCTTTGAAGAAACCCAAGGGAGGTTGATCTCAGCAAAGTTCTTTCAAGAACTCATCAAGAAGCCAGTCAACTCAACTTTCTCAATCTGAGTTGTGGTTATAAATCCTTGTATTTTTATTTTCGGTAGGATCCTAAGGGATCTGATTTGTAAGCCTATATTTATAAAGGTTGAGTGGTAGGGCTTGTGTGCCTGAGTGTAGGAGATACATTTCTCTGAGTGTAGGCCTTGTTGAAGGCTGAGTGTAGGCCTTGTTGAAGGCCGAGTGTAGGCCTTGTTGAAGGCTGAGTGTAGGTCTTGGTGAAGACTGAGTGGTAGGGCTGTTGTGCCTGAGTGTAAGTCTTGGTGAAGACTGAGCTGTAAGATCTGTGGATCTGAGAAGTAGTGGAGAAGTTAGGCCGAATCTAGTACACTACTAGATAGGCGAAGGGGGAAAGTGGATGTACCCAGACCTTGGGGAACCACTATAAAATCTGTGTGTTCTCTGTGTGTGCTTTATTCTGTGATTGTTGTGGTATATGTGTTGTATTGCTGTGAATATTGCATATAATTCTATGTTGCTGCCTTAAAAGCTTAAAAAGATTAAGTGCACCTATTCACCCTCCCTCTAGGTGTTTAGGCACTAGTTCTTTCAAGTCGTATCAGAGCCAGGTTACTCAAAAAGGACATAACAATCTGAGTAAAAATCCTGTAGGCAGAATCAAGAATTAAGAAAATGGGTTCAATAGAGAATCACAAAGAGCTAGGATCCATGAAGTTGCTAATTTGCAGAAAGGAGATCTTTGGCATTTGGAAAGAAAGGGTTAGACTTTTTATGGAAGCCACTAACCCCAGAATTTACATTACAGTCAAAGAAGGGCCATATGTGCCAATGAAAGTATCAGTTCTGGATGCAAACCAGAGAACTCTAAAATACTATTCTGAAATGACCAAGGATGAAATTATTATGGCCACTATGGACAAGAGGGCTCAGAATATTATTGTAAGTGCAATTGATGATGCCACATTTCATAATCTGATTCATTGTAAAACATCAAAGGAAATGTGGGACACACTGATAGTCTATATGGTGGGTTCAGAAGAAGTTAGACAGGACAGGAAGTCTTTATTGAATCAAGAATATGAAAGCTTCAGACAAGGAAGGTGTGATAGCATAACTGAGTGCTACAAGAAATTCTATAGGATAGTCAATGAGTTGATGTCTTATGGAAGAGAGTTCAGCAATTATGAATTGAATGATAAGTTCTTGAGATCCCTGACTAAGGACTAGGATACCAAGATTTGTGCCATAAGGGAAATGGCAAAATTAGCAGATATTCCTCCTCCAACATTGTTTGGAAAACTGTTATCTTATGAGATGCAGTTAATGGTTAGGAAGGAGGAAGAGAAGACTATCAGAGTTGAGCACAAAGAAAGAGCTGTGGCTTTCAAGACAGAAGCCACTAGGAAATATAAAAGTAAGTCTCCATCTCCACCTCAAAACGTTGCTGAGGCTGAGACAGATGAGTCAGAAAGTAAGAATTCTGAAAGTAGTGAGAGTGATGAAGACTTTGCAGCTTTCACTAGACATTTTCAGAAGTTTCTAAAGAAGAAACAGTGGAGGTCTAAGCCATCCACTTCACAGCCAAGAGATGACTTTTATCAGAACAGGAAGTCATCAAGAAATGACAGAAGAAAGTCCAAGTCTAGTAAACCTACATCCTCAAAGATAGTATGCTATTGTTGCAATAGATAAGGACATGTAATAGCTGACTGTCCAAAGAAGAGGAAAGAGTCCACTGACAAGAAGAAGACACATTTCAAGGGCAAAAAGGAAAGGTCCTTTGTTGCCAAGAGGGATAAAAGTCTGACTGATATGTCATCTTCAGAAACAGATTCTGAAGCTGAAGCTTATATTAGTCTATTTGCTGAAGAAGAGGAAGATGAGTTCATACAATTAATGAACTCAATATATGAGCATGAGGACAATCAATGCTAGGGACTGATGGCCTTATCAGAAGGAGACAAAATCCAGGATCAGCCTGTGTCAATTCAGGTACAAAATTGTTCTACTAGTTCAATTTCTAGTACTGAGTCAGATTCAGATACATCAGCATCAAGTGATGTTAGTGGATCTGAATCTGAAGGAGACATTCATCAGTTGATTGATGAATATAGAGTAGTGTTGCAAGCTTTGAAGAAAAGCAAGCTCTTGGCCAAAACTCAGGCTAAGGAGATTGTCAGTCTTAAAGTTACTGCAACAGATTTTGACAAGTTGCTTGATCAGAAATTAAATGAAATAGCCAGACTGAAGCACATTACTGTTATTCAGATGGGGACTATAACATTTAAAAATGATCAAATTAGAAATCTGGAGATTAGTCTTCAGAAAGAGAGAGATATTGTTGCAAGTTTTTCTAAACCAAAATCTGTTTTACCTTTGATAGATGAATTTGTACATCAAAATGGTAAAACTGGATTGGGGTTTACAAAACCTACCAGGATTGTAAAGTCCAAGTCTAAGGGCAAAGCCTCAGTACTCAAAAAGGAGCCAGCTGTAGAAAAAACAGGCAGGGTTATACCTAAACAAAGGTACAACAGATTTGAGTGCTGCTGTTGTGGCAAGGTAGGCCACTTTGCCATACACTGTTGCCACAATTCAAGTGCCAAAGTGAGTAGCAAACTGCCTGCTAGAAACGCTACAGGTAGTTTTGTTAAGAGTAAGACTAACTTGCACCAAGGACCCAAGAATTATTTGGGTTCTAAGGTAAAGTAATCTGTTTTGCAGGTGAGTCCAAGTGGCCATGCCCCAATATGGGACTTGGACAGTGAATGTTCCAGGCACATGACTGGAACTAGGGGATTGCTGAAGGACTATACATCAATCAAGGATGGTCCTAAAGTTACCTTTGGTGGTTCTGAAAAAGGAATCATCAAAGGCTTTGGTAACATTTCTAGCAACCTTATTACAATTACTCAAGTGGCTTATGTAAAGGATTTGAAACATAGCCTCATTAGCATAAGTCAGCTGAGTGATTTAGGATATGACATCTCATTTGTCAAAGATGGTTGTCATATCAGTAGGTCAAGTGATCAAAAGATCATTCTGACAGGATATAGGAAGAGAAATGTCTATTGTCTAGACATTATGTGTGAGAATATTGGTTCTCCTGTTTGTCTTGTAGCTGATGAGAAAGTCTCACACTGTATTAAATGGCACAAGAGGCTGACTCATCTTAACTATAAGATAATTGGCCAACTCTTTAGCAAAGAGTTAGTGAGGAATGGTCCTCAGGTTAAGTGTATTAAGGATGGGATATGCTCAGCTTGTCAAAAGGGCAAGCAGACCAGATCCACCTTTAATAGCATTGAGAACAAAGATGCTGTCAGGTGCCTATACCTCTTGCATATGGATCTTTTTGGTCCTATGCCAGTTCAGCCTAGGTAGGAAGGTCTACACATTTGTGGTTGTAGATGATTACTCAAGGTATTCCTGGGTGTTCTTCCTAAGGCAAAAATCTGAAACTCCTAGTATCTTTTATAGTTTTGTCAAACAAATTCAGAATGAGTTAGACAGTACAGTGGTCAAAATAAGAAGTGACCATGGTACTGAATTCCAGTCTGATAGTATGATAAAAAACTATGTGAAGAGTTTGGGATATCTCAGGAATTTTCCTCACCAAGAACACCTCAGCAAAATGGTATTGCTGAAAGCAAAAATAGAACCTTGATAGAGTCTGGTAGAACCCTATTAAGTGACACATCTCTCCCTGAATATTTCTGGGCTGAGGCAGTTAATACTGCATGTCATGTGATCAATAGGGCTACTATCACCAAGAGCCACAATAAGACACCCTATGAGATTGTGAAGGGCAGAAAACCAAATCTATCCTATTTCAGGATCTTTGGTTGTAAATGTTATATACTTAACAATGGTAAGTCTTATTTAACCAAGTTTGCTGCCAAATCCCAAGAGCGGATCTTTGTTGGGTACAACAACAACAGTAAGGCTTATAGGGTCTATAACTTGACTACTCAAGTTGTAGAAAAGTCAGTTCATGTAGTATTTGATGAAGCTAGACTCATTAACAATGAATTGCCTAGAAGTGTATGCAGCTCTATAGGTGTGAATGAAAAGATGAACAAGCTTACTATTGAAGAAGGTACTTCTACAAGTCAGCAAGTGGATGATAGTGGCTTCTGTCCAGGGGGAGTACAAGATACTCCTGTTGGTGAAGAAGACCAAAAGGAGCTGTTGAATGAAGAAGCTGAATGTGTACAACCAGAAGACAGGCTGCCTCCAGCAAATAGGCATTTAAAAGATCATCCAGCCAATCAAATTATTGGAGATCTAAGACAAGGGGTAGAAATAAGGAGCAGAAATCTAAGTTCAGTACTCTACTCCAGCTTTCTATCCCAAGTAGAGCCAAAGAAATTTGAAGAAGCCATCCTAGACCCTCATTGGATTGAGGCAATGCAAGAGGAGCTGAACCAGTTCAAAAGATGCAAAGTTTGTGAGCTAGTTCCTAAACCAAAATACCACAACATAATTGGAACTAAGTGGATCTTTAGGAACAAGCTGGATGAAAATGGAGTAATTATAAAGAACAAAGCTAGACTAGTTGCTAAAGGATATAGGCAGGAAGAAGGTATTGATTTTAATCAAACCTTTGCTCCAGTAGCCAGACTGGAAGCAATAAGGATGTTCCTTGCCTATGCAACATTCCAAGGGTTAAAGGTATACCAAATGGATGTTAAGTTAGCTTTTCTGAATGGAAATCTGAAGGAAGAAGTGTATGTTGAACAGCCATCAGGTTTTGTTGATTCTACTAAACCTAATTATGTTTATAGACTTAGAAAGGCTTTGTATGGGTTAAAACAAGCCCCTAGGGCTTGGTATGAAACCCTGTCTAGTTTCCTCATTGAGAATAAATTCACAAGGGGGAAAATAGACAAGACTCTATTCCTTAGGGAATCCAGAGGCAAGATTATCTTAGTCCAAATATATGTAGATGACATCATATTTGGGTCTACAGAAAGTAGTCTTTGCAGAAAGTTTGCAAAATTAATGCAAGGACAGTTTGAAATGAGCAGTATGGGGGAACTAAAGTTCTTCTTGGGTCTCCAAGTTACACAGACTGAGGATGGTTTATCCATATGCCAGTCTAAGTTCACCCTAGAATTGATAAGGAAGTATGATATGGAATCATCTTTTACCATGAAAACTCCTATGGGGTCAACAATGTCTTTATACAAAGATGATGCAGGGAAACCTGTAGATGAAACTTTGTATAGAGGGATAGTTGGCTCCATTTTGTATTTGACTGCAAGTAGACCAGATATCATGTATGCTACATGTGTCTGTGCTAGGTACCAAGCTTGCTCAAAAGAATCTCATTTGACAGCAGTCAAAAGAATTCTGAGATATCTTAAGGGCACTCCTTATCTAGGCCTTTGGTACCCTAGGAATGGAGAGTTTGAACTGACAGGTTATTCAGATGTAGATTTTGCAGGCTGCAAGGAAGATAGAAAAAGTACAACTGGAACCTGTCAATTCCTAGGTGGAAGGCTGATATCATGGAGTAGCAAGAAACAAACAAGTGGGGCTATCTCCACAGCAGAATCAGAGTATGTTGCTGCAGGAAGTTGTTGTGCTCAACTTCTATGGATTCAACACCAGCTAGAAGATTATGGTATTCAAGTAAGTAGAACACCTTTATTTTGTGATTCTACTAGTGCTATTTCTATTGCAAATAATCCTGTCTCTCATAGTAGGACTAAGCACATAGAAATAAAATACCATTTTCTAAGAGAACATGTGGAAAAAGGAGATATTTCACTAGAGTATATTAATACAGATAATCAGCTAGCTGATATGTATACTAAGTCTTAGATGAAGCCAAATTCAATAAATTTAAAATTGAATTAGGGATGATAAACTTAGAATAGTTTACAGAAAATGACTATATAAAATGGTGTCGACACACAGAGTTGTCTGTGTCGACATATAGAAGTGGTGTCGACATTTCAGGGAAATGGTGTCGACACTTCTACGAAGTCTGTGTCGACACTTCAGAGAATTAGTGTCGACACATTTAGTGTAGGTGTCGACACATCCAAGGTGGTGTCGATACTTAGACTTTACACAGAATTAGTCTAGTAAAGTCTCGACTAAGTGTCGAGCTAAGTGGTGTCGACACATAAACAAGTGTCGACACATATATTCTATCGACTATACTTGTGTCGACACATAGTTGTCGAGACATTATAAGTTAGTGTCGACACTTTTCAACAGTGTCGACACAATGTAAGTATTTTGACGCGCCCTTTCATCTTCGATTCTAGAAAGGTTTAAATAGGTTTTCGCCATTGTTTGTCGACACGCTCACCAAAGTTTCGAGACCAAACTTGTGTGTCGACATCTCTCTTCTCTAAATTCAAATTTCTTCAAACCCTAATGGCGCCCAAGCTAGAAGAGAATGTTAATGAAGGATATGAACTCGTGCGACATGCCTTTGATGACACAGAACCTTAAATCAAAGGTGTGGTAACCCTAATAGAAGAGACTGGGTTAGAATTTCTTGTATCAGAACCGATCAAGATATGGAAGAAGTCCTCGAATTTATGAATTTAGCAACTCTAGATGAATCAGGACTCAAGATTAAGTCCAGAGTTCATGGGGCAAAGGTGAAGGTCTCTCCTAAAAGTCTAAGAAAAGTTCTTCAACTACCCAGGACAAAGGAAGAGGAAGATGTGTCTACTTCCAAGACAAGAGAGGCACTAACATGGTGTGGACTTGATTCTAACCTGAAGATAGGATCTGTATTCAACAAAAAAGGAATGAACATGCAGGGCAAGTTCTTATCTGAGATAGTGGGCAAGGTAATACTGAGCAAGCCTGGAAGGCAAGACAGAATTTTAGCTTATATGTTCAGTTTGATGACTAGGATCATCTTCAAACTAAATACTGATTGGTCTGCAATTGTGTTTAAGAAGATAAAAGAAAGTATAAAGAAGCCCAATCTGGGTAGAATACTGAGTCTATACCTAGCTGGTAGTATACCTGAGGTAATGAACCAAGCAGCAGGTTCCACGATTAACCACATGAGGAGAATGAATTTGAGAATCTTCTCTAGGTGGGATAGAGTATTGACCAAAGAAATGCCAACTCCAATAAAGGACACACCTCAGAAAACGAAGAAGAACACAGCCACTATGGCTCAAGAATCCTCTAGCAGCTCTGAAGAGCAAGTGGTCTTCACTCCAGATGATGAAGAGACAGGACATGCTGGACAGTCTCCAGCAAGATAAGAAGATGCACCAAGGCATGGGGAGCTACCCTCAGCAAGCCCAATTCACTTGGATCCACTCCAGGGGGAGCCTTTACTTGAGGAAGAGCCAACTCCACTAGAGAGTGAACAAGCTACCCAAACCATACTAGAGCAAACACAGATACAACCTCAACCCCAAGATGTTGTCATGGAGGACACATCTGTTGCTGATCAAGTGGTTGATGAGAAAAGAGATTCTCCAGCCCTTCCTCAACAGGAATTTACATTAGAAGAGTTATTCCCTGATCTTCTACAAATAGATTTTGAGAAAGAGAAAGCTGCTGCTGAGGGGGAGGAGATCAATATTGAGGGGGAGCATATGGAAAATGTAGAGGTAACTGCTACACAAGAGACTAAGAAGCCAAAGGATGCTGAGGAACCACCAAGGACTGAGAAGGATTCACATCCTAGTCCTAAGGACAGAGTGGATATTGCTAGCACATCTGCTTCAGAGGATGAAGAGGCTGTGAGAGCCAAGAAGAGAAAGTTCCAGGTCTTCAAGAGAAGAAGCCAGAACTATAAGAAAGCACTACAGACCATTGCACCACAACCTGCCCCATCTACTGATTACAGTTCATTGATGGTGGCTTTACAGATCAAGCTGGATGAGCAAAGACAAGCTCTAGAAAAGTATATAGATGAAGGGCATAAGTCACTGCAATTTGATCTGGCCAAAGACATCAAGTCAATCAGATTTGAAATGAATCTGAACAAGAAAGAAATGACTGACTGCTTCCATAAGGGAGGAAATGCAGTAGTCTATCAGGTCACTCATCAAGAGAAGATTAAAACAAAAGTAGATGATATGACAATGAAGCAAGGCTATGTCCTGGAGAACCAGCTAAGGATGAATGATAATTTAACAGCTTCTCATAATGCCATAGTCACTGAAATGAAGAATCTTGCTTCTGCCCACACTGCAGCCATGACTACATCCAAGGCAGAATTTAATAAAGCATTACAAGAAGGTGTCAATGCTGTTACTTCTGCACTTCAGGATTCACAGAAGCTAATAACTGAAAAGCTCCAAAGGTTAAAACCTTTCTACAAAGATGGAGTAAACTATCTGAATGCCCAAATAAGATTTCAGAAAGATGATCTAAGGGATCACAGTGAGAGAGAAGTCATAAAGGGGGAGAGGGTATTAGTCAAGGCAGGCTCTGATCATGCAAAGTGGATTTCAAATTCCATCAGAGCCACCCTTGGATATCCACTCTTATGTCATGATGACAATGTTTCAGAGTTTGGGATCAATCCTGCATACCTTGGAGGAGAGCAAGCTGAAGTAGCTTAGGTAATATACCCTCCAGCAGACTTTGATTTGATACATTAAGAGATCCAGACTGTGTACAGTCCTCCTGAGGGAAAACTGAATGTCATCATAGAGAAAGTAGTTCAGCCTGTGCCAGAGGCAATACTGAAAGAACAAGAGGCTTTATTAAAAGAACAAGAGACTCAATTGTCTAAGAAAAGATTCAGAGAGCAAGCTGAACTAAGACCTGATTTAGAACAATGAAGCCCCACCTCCAGGAATATCATTTTGACTGCCTGGAAGGCTGCTAAGGATAATATCCTGGATAGAGGCAAATGATATTCTGAACAGGAGTGGAGGAAGCATGAGAATAGGCAAGAGGCCATTGTACAGTATAGAAGAAAGGCTAAGCTAGGAAAGCTACCTCCTAATGCACAGGAGCCTAGCAAGTATTTTCCCAAGCCTTGTCATTATTTTGAAAGTCAAAAGATAAAGGCTGAAGAATTGAAAAAGAAAGATCTTAAAGGGAAGAAGCCTGCTGCTGCTGATGATATTGAAGCCCCAGTTCAAGCAAAGATTCAATTTGGAAAGGGGATTGTAATCAAGGAACCTGAGCAGCAATAAGATAGTATTTTCTTAAGTTTACAAGTTGTAATTTGTAGAAAACTCTATGTATTCTTTTGACTAATGTAAATGTTGGACTTTGTAAGAACAATTCTATATGTTCATCTATTACATTAATTGTTCTGAGAAAATTATTTTTACATGTTCTGTTCATGCATGTTTAAGTATTTTCTCTATCATATATTACTGTTTTACATCATACTGTGAATTTGTTATGTATGGTGTATATCATTGACTAAGGGTTATGACTTCTCCAAATAGTGGGAGATTGTTGGGTACATTGGAATATATGTACCTGATTTGAAGAAGCCTCACCCTACTCAATGATATACATCAACGTGTATTTGATGTGCTTTGAGTTTCTTTGTGCAGGTTAAATAACTGCAGGTTTGCAGAAAAGTTTCCAAGTCCATGTGTCGACACCTAGAAGAAAAGTGTCGACACTTAAGAAGGCTTGTGTCGACACCCAGAGAAGCTGTGTCGACACTTGGAGTAATTGTGTCGACACTAGGAATGCAGAGTCGAAACCAGAAGGAAAGTGTCGACACATACAGGCAGTGTCGACACACAATGAAGAAATGTCTAAAGAATCAGTATCGACACTTAGAAGTAGTGTCGACACCCAGGGGAACTTTGTCGACATCAAAAGTGTTGACACTAGGAGGCTGTGTCGACACTCAACAAAACTTCAACAAAGTCCTAGTACAAGTGTCGACACAAAGGAGATGTGTCGACACTCAGCCAAAGTCTCAACACATGAAGATGTGTCGACACAAAGGAGATGTGTCGACACTCAGCAAAAGCTTCAACACAGAAGTCATGTGACGACACAAAGAAGATGTGTCGACACATAGCAAGTTTCTACACAAGAAGATGTGTCGACACAAAGGAGTTGTGTCGACACTTAGCAGAAATCAACTAAGTATTGAAGAAGGACTTGTGTCGACACACATAATCTGTGTCGACACATTCTGAAGAAGCAGTGTCGAGAAGTAATTTCTACAACACAAGGAGTTGTGTCGACACCATGAAGGCTAGTGTCGACACTTAGTCTACTTGTGTCGACACTTGGTCTATTTGTGTCGACACATAAATACTGTCTGTCTCGACACTTTCAGATAGTGACTGAGTTTTCAAGAAGTGACTGGATGACTTGACAGCTGCCATTTCAACCGGTCAACTGCTACTGTATGAACTGTCAGAAGTTTGTTAGAAACTGGATCAGCCGGTCACCATGAAGAAAGCCTATATAAAGGCCTATTACTTCAACAGAATAAGGAGAGCAATGAATCATTGAAGTACAACACAACAAGAAGAAGAACTTCAAGTGTAGATCTAAGAAGTTGGAGAGAGAAAGCTCCTTCTAAGAAGACAGCTATTGAACCAGGCTGATAAAGAAAGTTTCAGATTGAGATCTGATCCACAAGTCAGCAGTTGATTGAAGATCATCTGCCTAGAGATTCAACCATACTGTGTTCTAATTCAAGAAGCTTTGAAGAAAGCCAAGGGAGGTTGATCTCAGCAATGTTCTTTCAAGAACTCATCAAGAAGCCAGTCAACTCAACTTTCTCAATCTGAGTTGTGGTTATAAATCCTTGTATTTTTTATTTTCTATAGGATCCTAAGGGATCTGAGTTGTAAGCCTATATTTATAAAGGCTGAGTGGTAGGGATTGTGTGCCTGAGTGTAGGAGATACATATCTCTGAGTGTAGGCCTTGTTGAAGGCTGAGTGTAGGCCTTGTTGAAGGCTGAGTGTAGGCCTTGTTGAAGGCTGAGTGTAGGTCTTGGTGAAGACTGAGTGGTAGGGTTGTTGTGCCTGAGTGTAAGTCTTGGTGAAGACTGAGCTGTAAGATCTGTGGATCTGAGAAATATTGGAGAAGTTAGGCCAAATCTAGTACACTACTAGATAGGCGAAGGGGGAAAGTGGATGCACCCAGACCTTGGGGAACCACTATAAAATCTGTGTGTTCTCTGTGTGTGCTTTATTCTGTGATTGCTGCGGTATATGTGTTGTATTGCTGTGAAGAATTACATATAATTCTGTTTTGCTGCCTTAAAAGCTTAAAAAGATTAAGTGCACCTATTCACCCCCCCCCCTCTAGGTGTTTAGGCACTAGTTCTTTCACCAAGTGTAGATCTGAGCTGTAGGGCTTATTTGCCTGAGGTTAGAGAGTGCTGCTCTCTAAGGTAGGATCCAAGTGTGGATCTGAGTTACGGCTATCCTCCCAGCCTGAGTGTAGGGCCTTGTTCCCGAGGTAGGTGACTAGAGAGTCACTAAGCTGTAGGTGACAAGTGTGTCACTAAGTTATAGGCCTTGGAGGAGACTGAGGTGACCTGTTCTCAATAGGGCTTCTATCACCAAAGGCCAGAAGAAGACTCCCTATGAGATCTTGAAGGGCAGAAAACCAAACCTATCCTATTTCAGGATCTTTGGTTGCAAGTGTTTCATCCCGAACAATAGCAAGTCAAATGTTACTAATTTTGATGCCAAATCCCATGAGGTGATTTTTGTTGGGTACAATAATAATAGTAGGGCATATATAGTCTATAACATGACAAATCAAGTTGTAGAAGAATTTGTCCATGTAGTATTTGATGAATCATGTATGGTTGATAGTGAGCTGTCAAGATCTTTGCCTAGATCTGCATGTACATAAGTCATGATGAAAAAGCTCTCCACCAAAGATAAAGACCCAACTATGCAAGAAAAAAGTAAAGAAGGATACTGTCGAGAGGAAGCACAGGACAATCATGCTAGAAATGAAGACCAACTTGCTGAAGAAAATAATAATAAGCAAGAAGCATTCAGGATGCCCCCTGCAGTTAGATATCTGAGAGATCATCCTCCAGATCAGATAATATGTGAGATTAGCCAAGGTGTATAGGCCAGAAGCAGGACTATCAACACAGCTCTCTATTCCAGCTTCCCGTCACAAGAAGTGCCCAAGAAATTTGTAGAAGCAAATCAAGACCAATTCTGGATTGGTCTAATGTGAGAAGAACTGAACCAGTTCAAAATGTGTACGGTCTGGAAGCTGGTTCACAGACCAGAAGGACACAATGTCATTGGAGTCAAGTGGATTTTCAGAAATAAACTTGATAAAAATGGCATTTTAATAAATAATAAAGCTAGACTGGTGGCCAAAGGTTAAAGACAAGAAGAGGTGATTGATTACGACCTGACTTTTGCATTAGTTACAAGGTTGCAAGCAATCAGACTATTCCTTGCATTTGCATCCTTCCAGGGATTCAATGTATTCCAAATGGATGTCATGTCTACCTTCCTGAATGGAGACTTGAAGGAAGAGGTTTATGTAGAGCAACCTCCAGGTTTTGTAGATTCTAACTCTCCTTCTACCGTATATAGACTTAGGAAAGCTCTTTATTGGCTCAAGCAAGCCCCAAGAGCATGGTATGAGACAATGTCTACCTTTCTCATTGAGAACAAATTCTCAAGTATGCCTTTAGGCAAAGATGATCCAGGGAAGCCTGTTGATCAAACTCTGTATAGAGGTATAGTTGGCTCCCTTCTTTACCTCACTGTAAGTATTACTGACATTATGTATGCAACATGTGTCTGTGCTAGGTATCAAGTTTTCCCTAAAGAGTCTCATTATACTGCCGTGAAAAGAATCTTGAGATATTTTAAGGGCACCCCAGATCTTGGCCTATGGTACCCTAGGAATGGGGAATTTTAAATAACAGGCTATTCAGATGTAGATTTTGTTGGTTATAAGGAGGATAGAAAGAGCACTTCAGGCTCCTGTCAATTTCTAGGTGGAAGGCATGTCTCTTGGAGCAGTAAGAAACAAACAAGTGTCGCAATATCAATAGTATAGTAAGAGTATATATATTAGCTGGAAGCTGATGTGCTCAGTTATTGTGGATCCAGCATCAACTTCAGGACTACAATATTCAGATAAGTAGAACTCAACTCTTTTGTGATTCTACTACTGTAATTTCTATAGCTAGGAGTCCTGTCTCACATAGTAGGACTAAGCATATAGAAATTAGATATTATTTCATTAGAGAACATGTGGTATGGGAAGACATCTCCCTTGATTTTGTCTCTACAGACAAGCAAGTGGTTGATATCTTCACTAAGCCACTAGATAAAGCGAAGTTCAAAACCTTCAAATTTGAATTGGGTATGTTGAATATTGTGTAGCTTCAATTATCTCTTCTACCATATGTTGCACTGTTTATTTTGCAGGTAGAACATGCTCTTCCTCCAGATTATAAAGATAGTGTGCAACTATTGAGGGGGAGCTAGCCCAACAGCTGAACTGGATTCAGTCACAGTCGAAAATTCTACTCCAGACAGATAGGGGGAGAAAGCCCCCACAAAATGCTGCCTATTGTAGAAGTCAAAAAAGGGGAGGATAGAAGTCAAGGGTTGAGAAGAACAAACAAGTGGAATAGTAAGGATGGCAGCAAGCTAGGGGGAGTAAGTAATTCTCCACAGGCTGGAGAAATAAGGTAACATTTCCACACT
The DNA here is from genome assembly GCA_039583875.1 of Platanthera guangdongensis. Classification (NCBI taxonomy): domain Eukaryota; kingdom Viridiplantae; phylum Streptophyta; class Magnoliopsida; order Asparagales; family Orchidaceae; genus Platanthera; species Platanthera guangdongensis. The sequence goes on along the minus strand of CM077162.1, from coordinate 116,970,636 downwards.
CTACTAACGTTAAGTTTTGTCTATAATGAATATCCAGTGTTGTCAATGACCTATATTGTTTTGACTTCTTCAAATTGGAGGACATTGTTTGGTCTATTGATAGCAATATACCAGATTTATAAGAAGTCAAACGGGTCAATGACATACACACATAATGTATTTGATGTGTGCCTTATCTCTTTCATACAGGTAGTCCATGATTGGATAGGTGTAGAAAATGAGTTTAGTCATAAACTCGAATTTCGTCGAGCTCAGCTCAAAGTTCGTCGAGCTCAGCATGGTGTTCATCGAATCCAGCTCAACACTAATTAAGCTAAAGACAAAAAAATCAACTAAGTAAAAAAGTGTTGACACCGCTGAGAAGATCATAGTTTGTCGTGCTCAGCCCACAGATCGTCGAACGCTGCTAAAGCTAGAAAAACTAACTAAGGCAAGAAGCGCTATGATAGCTGAGATAGCTGAGAAGGAGGTGTTGAGACCACTGAGATAGCTGAGATAGCTGAGATGAAGGCGTTGAGACCACTGAGACAGTAGACTAGCTGGATTTCTGTAAGTCTAGAAGCGTTGAGTGAAGCAGGTTCACTCAATGCTTCTAATGAAGAAGGAAGCGTTGAGACAATTCAGAGGAAATCCATTGAGACATGAGATACTCTCAGTTGTGAAGCAAAGACTGCTGAGCCAGAACCGCTGAGACAGAGACTTGTCTCACCTAATAAGAAGAATAAGTTGAGATAAAGGCCTGTCACGGCTCTTAAGAAGAAACCGCTGAGACCGCTGACACAGAACCGCTGAGACAAATCTAGAGAAAATTAACAAGTCCAGAAGCGCTGAAAGCCAAGACAAATGGCGTTGAGTGACTTAACATCACTCAACGCTTCATGGATTTCTGGAATATTTTCTAAGTCCAGATGGTGATGACCATTGCTGACATCATCAAAGTCAACTTACATGTAGCCGTTGCGGGAAAGCTGTAGTGGCGCCGAAAGCTGCCTTGTCCTTTTCTGAAGAGAGTTGGGCTCACCAAACCTTTCACAAAACATGACACGAAGAGTGTCTTATGCCCAGAACAGCCGCCTTGCGGTAGCATTAGCACACGAGCTAACCTGTATCACAAGAAGCCTATTCTGCCGGCTATAACCAATATCAATCAATGCCAACCCAACCAAAGTATAATATAGATGCCAATCCACACATAAGTAATATATGTCCAAAAGTACAACATTAAAAGATGCTATAGCAAGCTTCTAAAGTATCAGAGTCCAGCTAAAACATGCCCAAAGGGCTATATCAAAAACTCTCAAAACTCACATCGGTAACTGACGTTAGTGACGGTACCGTCCCTTCAGGCCCTGTCGTCCTGGCCTAGCTGTCCTGCTACATAGTCTGTAGCTTCTCTACCTGCGGGGATTCCTCCTAAAAAGGAAGACGTAGCAACCGATAGTCAAAAAGACTAAGTGGCTTTCACATCGTCTCCCCCGGCGACTCCTCGGCACCGGGCGGAGAAAGGAATAGGGTATAATATATAAATAGTGATAAGAAGGTACAAGCAGGTGAATAAGTACATAAGTTGTGAGTAGCAATAGAAGAAATGCATAACATCATTAAAAACAGTCTACTCTAGCAATTCTATACAAGCTATATCAATCCATCAAGTATATAAATCTACAACAGGAAAGTAACTTAACTTATAAGAATGCCCATACAAACTTATAAGTTTTGGGTCGGTTTAGCAGAAAGTAACTCAACGTATAGGAGTGCCCTTATGAACTTATACGATGAGGATCTTGTTGTGCAATGTATTGTAATGTTATGTATGCAATACAATCACTCACCCAAGATCTCGCACATGCAATTGCTATGTTGACACAGACTTGAAGTTACCACTTTTCGAGCAGGTAGCTAACATCTCAGGCGTCATCCGTCATGTTCAGGCTGTGACAGTAGAGAGGACTTCTCTACTACTAAGCGGGCATCCACACTGCTTCTCTTAGGTCTTCGTATGCCTCAATGCGAAGAACACAACAGCAGAGCCCTCATGCGTTCTACGGCCCAGCGGGACTCTCGGGTAGATGTGCACCGAGAACCACGTCTCGAACTGGCCTTGTGTGACCCTGAAGGAGCCTCAAAAAAAGCAAGAGGACCAAGCCTAATCTTCCACTTAACATCGAAGGAGCCCCGGTAAATGAGCACCGAGGAGCAAGCCCAACCGCCCAAGGTCTAACTGTCAACTCCCGTCGGTGTGATGACTGGCGAGCCCGTAGACCTGTCACACTATCCTTAACCTAGGATTACGACACCGCTTGTTGACTCACACCGCTTACAATTCCACATTACCATGGCACGGAAGGAGCCTCGTAGAAAGCACGAGGACCAAGCCCAACTTTCCATTATTGTCTCTTCTCAACACCATCCGAACCAGTGCGATCAAACACCTGCACTTACATCCATCCACAATGTTACCCTTAAGGTAACACCACTCTAAGCATTGGACTACTAAACTCATTCCGTTAAACAATTATTCACATGGACATAAGTTAGCATCCTACACTTCACTACCAAATGATTTCAACACATTGTTAACATGATGCACATTTCTATTGATTCACCAAATTCTACCAAATCATTTCGTTTAAGAATGCTTCACTTTGCCATTCGATTATGTGGGATACATTCCTAAAATTTCATCATTCATTGGACTATGATGGTTAAACATAAAAAGTTCACCCAACGTCAATGTAAATTTGCTACATCGTCTCTACCGATTCTAAACCCGACTCTACACCAACCCCAGAATTACAAGTGCAGGACACCTTCTGGACATCAACTTCGACTAGATATTCCTGATGCTATAAGAATCCAGTAAAGGTGTGTAACCACTCGTTGGAAACTTCTTTCCATGGGTTACAAATTTCATGTTCATACCATAACCCAGATCCGAAAGTAACACACTTGAAATCGACTTTAAAATATGATGCGTACAGAACACAATTTCTGCACGCTTGGTTTGTTGGGCGTCAATTTCGTTCAGACTTTCCCGTGGATAGAGGCTTCATCGGAAGTTGTGCAACCACTCGTTGGAAAGGTATTTTCAATGACTTTGACTTTTGTGTTTAGTCGAAAACCCAATTCTGGTCATATCACACTTGAAAATTGCAAAGAAGATTGCTGTCTGCAGAACACAGATTCTGCTCGCATCTTAAGGCAGAATGAACGGCATCGGTTCATCTTCCTCCTCAAGTCAATATTCCCCAAAATACATCAAGACTTCCTCCTCCCTTATTCACCCTCAAAAGGCCACTTCTCTACATGAAACCATCTCCCATCATCCCGTAGAAGAAGAGAGAGGTTGAAGACAACTAATCCCTAGGACACAAATCCTTGCATGACCATACCTACAAAACTCCTTCTCTAAAATCAAGACTCTCTTGAGTCGACGTATCACCTAAGAAATAACTAACGATCTAGCACCAAGGGAGAGGGGTGGAAGCTCACCTCATTTCCGGTATTTCCACCATTTCTGGACAAGGATCTTGTCACTCTCCTCGGCAGCATCTTCTTCACCTCGGCGGTGGTGGTCCTACGCGGGGTGTAGATTTGCTTCAGCACCTCATACCTCTTCTATAACAGTTTTCACCCTCAGAAATGGTTGGAAGAGGAATGAAAAATGGCTAGGCTTTCTCTTCCCCCTTATATGTGAAAATGACACAGGTAGGGACACGCCCATGTCTGTACTCGTGTCCTACTCGGGCGAAGCGTCGTTGACGGTTCCACTACCGTTTCGATACACAAACACAGGTAGGGACACGCCCGTGTCTTTATCCGTGTCCAAGTGACACAGCCATGTTGTTTGTCGTACCTTGCTCTGGTCTTGCTTCGTCGAGTTCCACTTGATGCACATGGGTAGGGACATGCCTATGTCGCTACCCGTGTTCTCGCACACACGGGTAGGGACACGACCGTGTCCATACCCATGTCCTTCTCTAGAACTACTCGAGTAATCAACTCAAATGCTGGCTGAAGACACACGGGTAGGGACACGCCCTTGTCTCTACCCGTGTCCTTCTCGGGACACTCTTCGTTGGCCTCTACACGACGTAAATGAGTAGGGACATGCCGTGTCCCTACCGTGTCCTCAAACACACGGGTAGTGACACGCTCGTGTCACTACCCATGTCCTTCTCTGGAATTACTCGAGTCGTCGACGTCGAGTACTGGGTGGACATGCACGGGTAGGGACACGCCCATGTCTCTACTAGTGTCCTTCTCTGGGCTGACTTCACCTCCCTTACACAAGTGTAAGCCTAGCTGTCAGCACTTCCATGAGCCAAAATCACCACTTTTGACTCAAAAGCGCGCACGAGGGGTCTAGCGTGAATCGGGATGTTACAAATCCTATAAACAAAATAAAAGATTTCATCCCCGAAACCAGGATAAGGCTATGGGGAGAGAAAAACATAAAATAAAATAACATATGCTTTTAAAAATTACCTTGAGCGAACAACTACAGGTAGCGCTTTTGGATCAAATCCACCGGCTCCCATGTATACTCATCCTTCCCATGATTAGACAACAACACCTTTACCAAAGGGACACTCTTGCGGCGCAAAATCCTCATCTCGTTGTCTTCAATCCGCATTGGCTCTAGTCGCACAGACCTATCAGTCGCTACTGCACCATGTGTGGTGGGGATATATTGATCGGGCCGCAACAGTGCCTTTCGAAGTGATGATACATGGGACACGTCGTGAATATTCTCTATCTCTGGTGGTAACTCCAACTGATAGGCCAAAGGACCAATTCATTCCAATATAGTGTAAGGCCCAACATACCTTGGGGTGAACTTTTTCATACCTCGCACCCGTGACACTCCATGCATCGGCCGGATTTTCAGAAACGCTTTGTCAGACACTTGAAATTCCACCATCCGGTGCTTTGCATTATAATATTTTGCCTTCTGACTTTGAGACTCAAGCATGCGTTCCCATATCAGTCTAACAACCACATCAGTATCATCGATATACTCGACTCCCAATACCTTCGGGTCCTCATCCTATACCCAAGACAAGGGGTTCTACACCTTCTTCTGTAAAGGGCTTCATGGGGCGCCATAGCGATGCTAGCTTGATGGCTGTTGTTGTAGGAGAATTATACTAGTGGTATGAGACTTTCCCATGCCTCCCCTCTATCCAACACACACAACCTCAATAGGTCCTCCAATGTTCTGATGGTCCTCTCAGATTGCCCGTCCGTCTGAGGATGTAAAGTTGTGCTAAAGGTAAGGCGTGAACCCAAGTATGCCTGTACAGCTTTCCACTCCTTAGAAGTAAAATGACCATCCCGATCAGAAATGATTGTCTTTGGCACACCATGGTACTGTGCAAACTGCTGCACAAAGAGGTGTACTAAGACATCCACGTGAGCCTCTTTCTTTATAGGGATGAACCTGGCTACTTTTGTAAGGCGATCAACGATCACGCACACCGAATCATTCCTTGAGTGTGAGCGAGGTAACCCGTGAACGAAGTCCATGGATATATCCTCAAATTTCCACTCAGGGGAGGGCAATGGCTGTAATACACCACCGGGGCTCTTGCACTCTGCCTTCACCCTTTGATAGGCCTCGCATTGTGTAACAAAGTACCTAAATGTCTTTCTTCATTCCAGACCAACACATGGTCTTTCGCAGGTCGGCGTACATATTAACAATACCGGGATGCACTGAATACTGAGAGCAATGCGTCTCTCTCAAGATATCTTCTCGAATCCTACCTCCCTTGGGAATGTAGAGCTGGCCATGAAAATGAACAAGGCCGTCTTTTAAGTAGAACTCGTTAGTTGTCCCATCCTTAATTGACTTTAATGACGGGGCCAGAGCCACATCCTTTTCTTGCTCTGCCCGAATTCGGTCTCGAATGTCACAGACTATGCTTATCGCATTCAAGTACGCCATATACTATTTCCAATGGTCTTTATACACCAAGGTAATCTCCATCTCCTCGAGCATCCGAGCTAATTCCATATTCACCGTTCGGGACTCAGTACTTCGTTCCGGTATATTTCTGCTCAGAGCATCAGCTACTGAATTTGCTTTTTCGGGGTGGTAGTTCAAAGTAAATTCATAGTCACACAAAAACACCAACCACCTCCGTTGTCTCAAATTAAGTTCCTTCTGAGTGTGAACATGCTTTAAATTTTTGTGGTCCGAATATATATCGCAATGAACTCCATATAGATAGTGTCTCCAAACTTTGAGGGCAAACACCACTGCCCCCAATTCCAAATCGTGAACTGGATAGTTGAGTTCATGCTTCTTTAGCGGCCTTAAGGCATACACAATTACATGACCGTACTGCATCATTACCGCTCCCATCCCTTGATAAGATGCATCAGTGTATACTTGAAATCCATCCATCCCAGACGGAAGTGCTATAATGGGTGTGTTGAATTTTCTCAAAGTGGTCAGCAAGATAGCCTAAAGCCAAATGAATATTCTCAGGATTATCCAGTTAACACCTTAATCGTGCGGAAGCCCAAAGAGCAAGCTTAACACCAAATGCACATGGAAGAACAAGCAGATCTTATATTCATTCACACTTCTTTACAAGGTGTGGTATAAATAGCGAGACATGATTTCGCTAGTACACAAGATAACAAACAGAAAGCACAAAACAAGGCGGGCGGACAGCACTGGAGACCGTCGAGACCGCCCAGTCAGCCCAGGTCTCCGAGGCCGCCTAAACTGCTGCTGCTACAAGCCGAATAGTGCACGGAGTCCGTCAAGACCGCGAGGTCGCGCGGACACACCGTTATTTGCTGCCTGCTGATGAACAAACCGCCTACCCGCCTGTGACCTGCGGACAGGTTATTGGAACTTGGAAATGCAGAAACATGGAACCACTGACAAGCCACAGAAGTGACAAGCTGAGACCGCAGAGACCGCACACTTCAAAGTACTTGACCGAAGTTAAAGCCAAACTCCTGGCACCTTGAAGCTAGCCGCGCGACCTGCACACAGCAAACCGTCAGCTCTACTCAAACCGCGCGGATAGGGAAATCCAGACCACAACAATAGCCCAAGCCCCACTTACTGTTCACTCAGTTACTGTAGACGTGTCAGGGGGTCTATTTATATGCGAGGTGAGGAGTGTGGTCACCACCCTAGTTAATAGAGTCACCACCCCAACTCGCGCACTAGCAAAGACCCGTCTGTTGAGTCCGCATGGACATAGCTGGATTCCAAGAAAATCTGCCAGGAGCAATAATGAAGATGTTCATCAACAGGCGAACTTGTATCAGTCAGCCCATACTATGCGGACAAGGCATCAGTCCGTATAGCCTGCAAACACCTCACAAGGACAGCCACCACTGCGACAGTCCGCACACTATATGTGCGGACAAGGAGGCAGTAGAAACAACTCTAAAGCCAAGCCACCATTCGCCATAAGTCCATGACCAACAGGCAGTCTGCCCGATCAATAGTGGACTCGGCGGATCCCGTGGACACACTAAACTTGTGAGTGAATGTGACCAAGTCAAGAACACCACCAAGAACAAGCGCGAGCTCGGCGAACAAGGCCCAGTCCGCCTGCCCCAAATCAAATTGCCAAACACCCCACAGGAAGGCATAGATCGCAAGCCCTACTCGCACAGCTTCCAGGACAACGGCCACCTGCCGGACTTCAACATCAGTCCGCACAGTCCTCCACATCAGTTAACACCTACTGCACCACCAGAGCTCGGCAAAGGCCACGGCCGAACTCTAAGGACAGTACGCAACAGCAGACACCGCGGACTTGCCATTCCGCAAAGCCTCCCGCGGATAGAACACCCAATCTACCAGTTAACACAAGCTTGCAAAACCACAGGACCGCTGATCAAACTAAGCACTCCCTCCAGTCCGCGAACCGTAGTTTGCTCAGGTTGCTTCGCTTGAAGCCCTTCCTTGGCCATAGGCCAACCAGGCCGCACAACAGCCCGCCCAAGGACGCACACTAGGCCACACAGGCTTCTCCTTAATAACAGCCAAGCCACCAAGACAGCCAAGGTCACCTAGGCCACAACTAGCAGACCGCCCAGGCCGCGGACTCAACCCGCTCAGGCCGCACAGTCCGCCCGGCCTTTCCATCATCCACTTTCACTTTACAAATTTCAACAGCAGATGTAAGTCTGTCCTTCAGTACCTGAAACTTAGCTTCAGAGTGGGGTGTCCACTCATAGAAGACACCTTTCTTTGTCAAAGAAGTAAGAGGAAGGGAAATCTTCGAGAATCCTTTTACGAACTTGCGGTAGTATTTGGCAAGTCCAAGAAAGCTCCGCACAACATCCGCTGAGTTCAAGGGTGACCACTCCTTCACGGCACGCACTTTGGCCGGATCCACAGCTAGTCTAGCCCCACTGATAACATGGCCCAAGGAGGCAACCTCCTTAAGCCAAAATTCGAACTTGCTGAACTTGGCAAACAAGGCGTGCTCTTTTAGCTTCTTCGGTACTAAGGTCAGATGTTCGACATCCTCCTCCGTCTTTGAGTAGACTAGAATGTCATCGATGAAGACAATGACGAAGATTTCTAAATAAGGCTCAAACACCTTATTCATCAGACTCAAGAAAGCTGAAGGGGCATTTGTGAGCCCAAACGACATTACAGTGAACTCGTACATTCTGTATCTTGAGCTAAAAGCCATTTTCTGGATGTCCTACTCTTGTATCCTTAATTAATAATACCCCGAGCGCAAATCCAACTTGGAAAACCAATGCACTCCTACCAGTTGGTTGAACAACTCATCGATTCGGGGTAGCGGATAGGTGTTCCGTACCGTCAATCGGATGAGCTCTCGATAGTCTATGCATAGTCGTAAGGTACCATCCTTCTTCTTAATAAATAGAACAGGGGCTTCCCACAGTGAAGAGCTGCGACGAACAAACCCTGATTCCATCAGTTCCTGCAACTGAACTCTAAACTCTGCGAGTTCCTTCGGAGCCATCCGGTAAGGGGTCCTGGAGATGGGCTTTCCACCCGGTACTAACTTAATTTGAAAATTTACCTCTCTATACGGGGGTAATCCTGGCAGTTTCTCAGGAAATACATCGGGGAAATCTCGCACCACCCCCACATCCTTCATATCCAACGTCAACTCCTTTAACTCAAAACAAATCATGACGACTTCTTCCACCTTCATATGGTATTTTAAAGAATGAATCAATGATAATAATAGAGGAGATGCAAATTTTGTACCCTGGAAGACGACATCCGTGTCCCGATGTCTTAAGTAAATTTGCTTCTCTGCGCAGTCAATTCTCGCGAAGTGCCAATCCAACCACGTCATGCCCAGGATGAGATCGAATTCTGGCATTCTCAAAACTATGGTAGGGGTATCAAAGGCCTTTCCCCCAATGAATATCTCTAACTCACACTTAGCGGTTGCGGTCATCTTAGAGCCGTCTGGGATGCGTACTCGTCGAGCAATGCCAGTGAAGTATTGCACTTATTCTACGTCTTTAATGACGTCCTCAGACACAAAAGAGTGCGAGGCATTGGTTTCAAACAACGTATAGGCCGGTTTCCCGCCGACCACCACGGTGCCTAAGTACCAATAAAAATATGTTGGATCCCTAGTTAGATTTGGGCTAGGTTCACTAAATTAGGATGTTTGACCCAACATGTATAGCGAGGGTCGTGATTTTGTCCTAGAGTTTAGGCAATGTCCTTAGAATCAACACTACTTGGACCAGCCATCAACAGATTGCAAAAGACTCAAGACTTAGAGAAATATCAAAGACTCAGAAAATGAATTCGACGTTCGTCGAACTCAGGTCAACGAAAGCTGTGCTCAGCTCGACGAACTTAAAGAAAATTCTTTGAGCTGAGCTCGACGAACTTGAATATCAGGTCGATGTTTGCTGGGTATTCTACTTCAACATGTTTTTCCAGAAACATCCAAGTATTCTAAGTCCAGGATCACAATCTAGTCGACGAACTCACCTTCTCAGCTCGACGAACTTAGACCACAGTCTTCGCAAGAGTTATCAAGTAGCAGTTAGAAGCTCTCAGCTCGACGAAACTAGTTCTTAGGTCGACGAACCTTGTTCTAAGGTCGACGATTTTTGGACATGTTACTTCAACATTCTTAAGTCCAAGAAACATGGAATTTTGAACTCTAGTCGACGAAGTTACACTCTCAGCTCGACGATCTTGATGCACAGAGTTAACAAGGTTCCAGAGAAAGCAGTTATCTTTTCTTAAGTCGACGATCTTGGATCTCAGCTCGACGAACAACTATTTTCTGGTCGACGAACTTAACTTCTCTGCTCGACGAACTCTGGAAATAGATGGACTAATTCTGCTCAACGATTTCTGTGAAGTTCCAGACTCAGAAATTTCCCTCTTTGTCCTTATTCTATTGCAAGAATTCCTGAGTAATCAATGCTAAAATAATCTTTGAATATTACTATTAGACAGAGCATTAATTATGGACTTCATCAGGATTATTGCTTGCCATTTTTCAATGGGACAGTTGGGGAAACCAATCAATGCAAATATTCTCCAGACCGTCAGAAATCAATGCAGAAAAGTAATTCAATTTTCAAAAGGAAATTTTTATGGAAAATATAAAAGGGATTTTCTATCCCTTCCTGATGAGTGATTAGTGAATCAGAAAATAGAGTGAATAAGCATCTTCTTCTTCCCTCTCGACAGCACACTGAGTAATAAGAGAGAGAGATACTTACAGAGAATACAAAACACAGTGATATACAGAAACAAGCCCTAGACAAGAGAAAGAACATCAAGCTGAAGAAGAAGAAGAACAACCATTCTGAAAGTCCACCTAGTGTCAACTACCTTCACCTATGGGGGGGGGGGGAATAGGTGACGTGCAGCGTTTTTGCGGAGTTAAAATTGAACCTGCACACGAAAACAAAACAGCACAGCAAAGAAAGTATACAAGCAAATTATAGTGGTTCCCCGATTTGGGTACATCCACTTTCCCCCTTCGACCTATCTCCCAACAAGGGACGACTCGGTCACTTCACCAACAGGATTGAAATCCAATCCTTGCTCTATCGGAAGGAACCCTTCCACACGTAGGAGACAACACTCCCACAACACGGGTTGCACCCAACCCTTACAACTAGGAACCAACGTTCCTTTACAACAAAAATAAACTAGAATGTACAAGAAATACAAACTACTTTTGGAGACTACGGTGTCCCTCTTCGTTGGAAGACGTGTTCTGGAAGTCAACGAAGAGTCCACAACCCTAGATCTCACTTGGAGAGAATCTCCCCGGAACCGGCGGCGGAAAGAAGGGCGGCGGCTTGGTTCTCGGGATCGGCGGCGACAGCGGTGTGCGGCTGCTATACTTAGGAGATTCAAACTTCGTAGCAAAGCTAGCAAGGTCTTCCAACGGTCACACTAGGATCGATCGTCTCGATCGATTCGGACGGGGAAGGTTTTCCCGATCAACAAATCAAGAGACAAAGGATCTCTGGTTAGATGCGTGAGACGCTGTGCTTGGCAGAGCTTCTGTCGCCGGAAGATCTGGAAGAAACCACGATCAAACGGCCGGAGAACGACTAGCACGAGCGGCGACGGCGGCGGAGTAGGTATCGCGATCTAGGTCACGTCGGCGGCTCGTGTATATTTTTCAGTGAATATTTTTGCTGTTCCAAAATACGCGTGTATTTATACACTAGAATACTCCTTAATGACCGTTGTGGGTCCCACCAAAAGAAACCCCAAGCCTGGTTCAAAACACTGCCAGCGGCATAGTCCGGTCCAGCGGTTTCCAGAAAATTGCGCAAGGCAAAATCGGCGAGAATCGAAGGTGATTCTCGCCGATTCGGAGAGAATCAAAGTTGATTCTCGTCGATGTAGACTTGTTTGCACGCTCTGATGTAGCTGGAAAGAGACGGCAAGAATCAGCCAGTGATTCTCGACGATTCGGCGAGAATCACTGTGATTCTCACCGAATCGGCGAGAATCACTTGGTGATTCTCGTCGATTAACACTTAGACGATTTTTCGTCTTTCCGCCCATAAGCTGCTCTTTGACCCATCCTTGCTCCTTGTCTGCTCTTGCATAATCACAGCCCTGTACTTGAAAGTAAGTACACTCCAATAGAGAGAGTACACGTAGGCCAACACACTGATCTGCTCAACGAGGGATTACGTCGTGTAGACCCGTGTATATTGACCTACTGCACCCTGACATTGGTGTGCACTTAGCGTGGAATAACTGCAAGCACAACTTGAAATATTTTGTCAAATCCATTGTCTATTTACCTTAGCTTGTTTAGGGGCTTCTTCAAACCAGGTACGTTGTGGATACAATACCCAACAATCTCCCCCTATTTGAAGAAGCATAAACCCTACAGGCTAAGGTGAATAAAGCGTATGGGAATGAAAATCATAACCTTGAAATTGAGTTGAGAGAAATATTCATTACCAATACCAATTTCTTGAGAGCAAACTTGGAGCCACCTTAGCCAACTTGGAGCCACCTTAGCCTTAGCCGAGAGGGTAATCTCCCCCTTTTCGGCTTCTGCAAATCTGGGTCTGTAGCAATTGACCCCTAGCTCCCCCTTAGTTCTTGCACCTGTGCTCACACTTGAGTTCCTGGCAGAGGCTCCCCCTAGAGGCACGAGCCTGGAGCTTCTGTAGTCTTCATTCCTCATAGTTTAGCATCCCCAATTCAGTTTTGAAAAGACTGAACTTGGCTTCGTCTAAGGGCTTTGTGAATATATCTGCAATCTGCTTGTCCGTGGGGACATAATAGAGAGAGATGTCCTTGTTCTCCACGTGCTCCCGAATGAAGTGGTAGCGCAGTTCAATATGCTTCGTTCTGCTGTGCGATACCAGATTTTTGGCAATTGCAATTGCACTGGAGGAGTCGCAGTACATTGGTACTTCCTTGAACTGAAGGTCGTAGTTGGCTAACTGGTTTCTGATCCATAGAAGTTGTGCGCAACAGCTGCCTGCCGAGATGTACTCAGACTCTGCTGTGGAGGTAGCTACACAATTCTGCTTCTTGCTGTTCCATGAGATAAGCCTTCTTTCGAGGAATTGACACGTCCCGGAAGTGCTTTTCCTGTCATCCCTACTCCCTGCAAAATCAGCATCTGAAAAACCTATTAGCTCGACAACATTGTTTCTCGGGTACCACAAGCCAAGATTGGGAGTACCTTTAAGGTATCGTAGAATTCGCTTTGCAGTGACATAGTGAGATTCCTTAGTGTTCACCTGATATCTGGCACATACACATGTGGAGAACATGATATCCGGTCTACTGGCAGTAAGGTAGAGCAGGGATCCAACGATGCTTCTGTATTTGGTTTCATCGAAAGGTTTACATTTCTCATCCTTATCCAGAGACATAGTGGATCCCATTGGAGTCCTCATAGAGGTTGCATTCTCCATACCGAATTTCTTGAGGAGTTCATTTGTGAACTTCGTCTGAGAGATGAAGATTCCATCCTCAGACTGTTTCACTTGAAGTCCCAAGAAATACTTTAGCTCTCCCATACTGCTCATTTCAAACTTTCCTTGCATAAGTTTAGAAAACGTTTTGCAAAGATTGTTGTCCGTTGAGCCGAATATAATATCATCGACATAGATTTGCACCAGCAAAATCTTGCCTTTGACTTCCCTAAGAAACAATGTCTTATCTATTATACCTCTAGAGAACTTGTTTTCAAGAAGAAAACTAGATAAAGTCTCATACCAAGCTCGTGGAGCTTGTTTTAAACCGTATAGAGCTTTATTAAGAAAATATACATGATTGGGATAAGTAAGATTGACAAAACCTGGGGGTTGAGCGACGTATACTTCCTCTTTCAGGTCTCCGTTCAAGAATGCTGATTTCACATCCATTTGATAGACTGTGAATCCTTTGTACGAAGCATACGCCAGGAACAATCTGATTGCCTCGAGCCTTGCCACTAGTGCAAAGGTCTGGTCGAAGTCAATCCCCACCTCCTGTTTGTAACCTTGAGCCACCAGCCTGGCCTTGTTCTTTATGATGACACCATGTTCATCCAGTTTGTTTCTGAAGATCCACTTGGTGCCAATCACATTTTGCTTTTGTGGTCTGGGAACCGGCATCCAAACGTTGCATCGTTCGAATTGATGTAGTTCATCTTGCATGGCCAAAATCCATGCCGCATCTTTGTTCGTCTCGTCGAACTTCTTTGGCTCAACCTGTGACAGGAAGCTAAGATGCAAAATCTCGTTAATAGTACCTCTTCGAGTTCTGACACCGTCACGAGGATCTCCGATAATCTGATCTCTAGGATGATCCCTCACGTGCCGGAGCTCTAGAAGTCTGGCGTCTGGAGCTTCGACTACTTCTTGGGCATCTTCTTCTTCTAAGAGATTTGTTCCATTTTGATCTTCAACATTCCCATTTGACGTTGAGGTGGAAACTTTGACGTACTTAGGAGTTTCATCTTTAGCGGTCTCATCGAGATACAGCTGTTCAAGTCGTGCACCTGCATCTTCAAGAATACCGCTGGAAGAATTGTTGTTAAGCAAACTTCCTTCATCAAATACAACATTAATTGATTCTTCTACCACTAGGGTTTTCTTATTGAAGACCCTATATGCCCGACTGTGGGAACTATATCCCATGAATATGCCTTCGAAGCATTTTTCACCAAATTTAGTACGCGGGTACTTCCCATTATTCAGTACATAGCATCTGCAACCAAAGATCCTCAAGTAGGACATGGTTGGTTTCCTGCCTCTCAGTAGCTCATAAGGCGTCTTACGATGATGCTTGTTGATCAATGCTCGGTTTTGTACATGACAAGCTGTATTAACTGCCTCTGCCCAGACATATTCTGGGAGAGAAGCGTCTTTCAACATTGTCGTGCAGGCTTCAATGAGAGTTCTATTTCTCCTCTCCGCAACTCCATTTTGCTAAGAAGTGCGCGGGGAGGAAAACTCATGAAAGATACCTTGTTCTTCACAAAACTCTGTCATAGCACCAGATTTGAATTCTGTTCCATGATCACTTCTGATTTTGACCACTGAGCAGTTAAATTCGTTCTGAACCTGCTTGACAAAACTAGTGAAGATGTCAAACGTATCCGACTTTCGTTTTAAGAACACCCATGTAAACCGAGAATGATCATCAACTATCACTAGCATATAGGACTTGCCTCCCAAGCTATGAACTTGCATTGGACCAAACAAGTCCATATGTAGAAGGTAAAGACATCGGGAAGAGTCTTTGTCTGCAATGCTCTTAAAGGTAGCCCGAGTCTGTTTGCCCATCTGGCATGCAGGACAGGGGATATCTTTGATGCACTTGATAACGGGAGCATCCCTTACTAAGTTTTTAGAAAAAAGCATACTAATTGTTTTGAAATTAACATGTGCCAGTCTCTTGTGCCATTGTTCACAAAGAGATGCACTGCCTGTTGCCACTAGGCATACGGGGGTAGAAGAATCTAAACTAAGAAAATTTAAGCAGAAGATATTTCTGCTCCTAATGCCTGTTAATACCGTCTCAGAAGAGGCACATGATATTATTAGACATTTATCCTTATAGAACTTAACGTCATAACCTTTGTCACATAGCTGACTTACACTGATCAGGTTATGGTTTAACCCTTCAACATAAGCTACGTCGGTGATAGAGATTATATCGTTGGAAATCATACCGTAACCTCTGGTGACTCCTCGATCTGACCCTCCAAAGATGACTTTGGGTCCATTCTCGACTGGAGTGTAATCACGCAGCAGGCTTCTTGTCCCAGTCATATGTCGGGAGCATCCACTGTCCAAGTACCATATTGGCATTTTGGTGGCCTTTGGACATTCCTGCAAAACAAAATCAATTTCCCTTAGGAACCCAATCGAACTTGGGTCCTAGATTCTTGGTTAGCATACTCCCCCTCGGTTGGTTAACCCTACGAGTGGTCGGCCTCGCATTGCTAACATAGGAAGTCTCGTTATACCTCGGATTAAACCAACAATCCACGGCAAAGTGACCGACTTTGCCACAACACCAACAGTCAAATCTGTAGTACCTCTTCCTAGGCTCCTACTTTACCCTGGGAATGGTGGGTACAGCCGGGGCCTGGGATCTGGAGGTGGAGGCCTCATAGTGATTGCAGTCACATGACTTCTTCACCTTCTGTTCCTTCAGTATAACAGGCTTGGCTCTTGGTGCCTGCTTTCCATTATGGCCGCTAGAGAATTTACCATAATTTCCCATATGGATTTCCTCATAAGGTGCCTTGAAGGCACTCTCACCGAAGTTGCGGGGAAAAGTCCAACCATTATATCGGCTCTTTGGCTTTGCAATCGAGGGCCGGAAATGATGATCAAAGGTTGATTCAAAGTCATGTTGGTTGCAAGAAAAGCTAGGATTTCTGAACGCAACAGGACTGAGCGGAGCCTTTCCCTTTTCAGCAGCAGAGGCCTTCTTGGCGGCCTTATTCTTCCTCTGGTTCCTGTTTCTCTTGGATGAGGAACCAGATACCCCTACATGCCCCAAGCCAGCTCCTTTGGCCTGAGCAGAGAAGGTATCAACCACTGGAAGAACTGTTTTTGGCATAGAGAAGCTCTTGACGATCTTCCTTTCTGCCGCAAGTTGTTCTTCCAACTTGTCGACTTCCTCCTGCTTAAGATCAAGGAGCTTAAGAGACTCTGAATGCTTTGAAGTCAGGTCTAGGTGCTCCTATCGGAGAGAGATCAAACTGGTGATCTCTTCCCTTAGGGAGACACTCTCACCGTTAAGGAATTTCACTTCCTTTTTCTCAGCCTTCAATCTCTTACGGCACTCCTCGAAAGTGTTGAGCAGAAGCTCATACTTCTCGAGGAGCTCCGCTTCACGGGTCGAAAGGCTATCCTCAGGGTCATCATCCTGAGACTCAGGATCAGATTCAGAGTCGGAGAGAGGGGTGTGAGCTTTTACCTTCCCAGTAAATGG
Source organism: Platanthera guangdongensis (assembly GCA_039583875.1). Taxonomy (NCBI): domain Eukaryota; kingdom Viridiplantae; phylum Streptophyta; class Magnoliopsida; order Asparagales; family Orchidaceae; genus Platanthera; species Platanthera guangdongensis. The sequence goes on along the minus strand of CM077162.1, from coordinate 116,953,703 downwards.
GGGGCATTCTCCTTCTGAGTCGGAGTGACCCACCAGCCCGAAATAGGCTTCCTCATCATCACTGGAGTCTGAGGAATCAGACTCACTCAGTGTCTTTGGCCTTTTGGCGATATAGCTCCACTCTTTCTTCTTATCTCTAGAGGATTTGTGCTCCTCTCCTTTCCCTTTTTCTCTCTTGCCTTGGTGGCAGTCGGCCACGACGTGTCCTGGCTTATTGCATCCAAAACAAATAATGTCAGAGGAGCGATGTTTGTTCGATTTAGAAGCATACCTGTTAGAAGAATAATTTTTCTTCTGATGCCGGGAGGAGGAGCCGTCTCTCTTTCTTTGATTCCTCATCTTGAGGAACTTCTTGAATTCTCGGGTGATGAGGGAGAAATCCTCCTCAGACAGCTCTGAGTTGGAGGAGCATGGCTCGGAGTCCTCCTCCTCATCCTTTTTCCTGGCACGGTATGAAACCGCACCCTTGCCCTTTCTGGAGTGAATGGCTTTTAGAGCCACAGTCTTTTCCTTGGCTGCAGCCTTCTCTGCTTCTTCTTTTGCTTTCCTGGTGTTCAGTTGAAGCTCATAGGACATCAGCTTCCCAAACAGAATTTGCTGGTCTGTTTCAGCTAGTCTGCCAAACTCTTGGATGGCGCAGATCTTTGTGTTACTTTCCTTACTAAGGGATCTAAGGAATTTATCATTAAGTTCACCATCAGTGAACACTCTTCCATATCCTTTAAGGGCATTGACAATCTTGAGGAAGTTCTCGAAGGTGACTCCGATCTCTTCCTTAGGCCCTTGTCTGAAGGCCTCATATTTCTGGTTCAGAAGGGATCTCCGATCATCCCTCACTTCATCAGTGCCCTCCATTAGGATAATCAGGCAGTGCCAGATCTTCTTTGCTGTCCTACAATTGCAGAAGTTCTGCATCATTGAGTCATCGACCGCGCTGACCAGAATGTTCTGCGCCTTCTTGTCAAGTCCCACCAGCACCATCTCGTCCTTGTCCATTTCAGAAATTTTCTTTGGCACTTTCTTGGTAGGATCTATGGTGGAGACCTTAGTGGGGACATAAGGTCCCTCATCCACGATCATGAAGAGTTGAGGATCAACTGCTTCCATGTAGAACCTGATCCTTTCCTTCCAGATAGGAAAGTTGAGCCTGGTGCACACTGGGATCTTGCCTGTGAACTTGAGCCCGTCCATAATAGATGTTTGCCTTCTTCTTGACACTAGCGGCAGGATTCAACTCAAGGTGTTAACCTTTTTGATGAGCAACCTCGCTTTGATACCACTTGAAAGTCCACCTAGTGTCAACTACCTTCACCTATGGGGGGGGGGGGGAATAGGTGACGTGCAACGTTTTTGCGGAGTTAAAATTGAACCTGCACACGAAAACAAAACAGCACAGCAAAGAAAGTACACAAGCAAATTATAGTGGTTCCCCGATTTGGGTACATCCACTTTCCCCCTTCGACCTATCTCCCAACAAGGGACGACTCGGTCACTTCACCAACAGGATTGAAATCCAATCCTTGCACTATCGAAAGGAACCCTTCCACACATAGGAGAGAACACTCCCACAACACGGGTTGCACCCAACCCTTACAACTAGGAACCAACGTTCCTTTACAACAAAAATGAACTAGAATGTACAAGAAATACAAACTACTTTTGGAGACTACGGTGTCACTCTTCGTTCGAAGACATGTTCTGGAAGTCAACGAAGAGTCCACAACCCTAGATCTCACTTGGAGAGAATCTCCCCGGAACCGGCGGTGGCAAGAAGGGCGGCGGCTTGGTTCTCGGGATCGGCGGCGACATCGGTGTGCGGCTGCTGTACTTAGGAGATTCAAACTTCGTAGCAAATCTAGCAAAGTCTTCCAACGGTCACACTAGGATCGATCGTCTCGATCGATTCGGACGGGGAAGGTTTTCCCGATCAACAAATCAAGAGACAAAGGATCTCTGGTTAGACACGTGAGACGCTGTGCTTGGCAGAGCTTCTGTCGTCGGAAGATCTGGAAGAAATCACGATCAAACGACCGGCGAACGACTGGCACGAGCGGCGACGGCGGCGGAGTAGGTATCGCGATCTAGGTCACGTCGGCGGCTCGTGTATATTTTTCAGTGAATATTTTTGCTGTTCCAAAATACGCGTGTATTTATACACTAGAATACTCCTTAATGACTATTGTGGGTCCCACCAGAAGAAACCCCAAGCCCGATTCAAAACAGTGCCAGCGGCAGAGTCCGGTACAGCAGTTTCCAGAAAATTGCGCAAGGCAAAATCGGCGAGAATCGTAGGTGATTCTCGCCGATTCGGCGAGAATCAAAGGTGATTCTCGTCGATTCGGCGAGAATCAAAGGTGATTCTCGTCGATTCGGCGAGAATCAAAGTTGATTCTCGTCGATGTAGACTTGTTTGCACGCTCTGAGGTAGCTGGAAAGAGACGGCGAGAATCAGCCAGTGATTCTCGACGATTCGGCGAGAATCACTAGTGATTCTCACCGAATCAGCGAGAATCACTTGGTGATTCTCGTCGATTAACACTTAGACGATTTTTCGTCTTTCCGCCCATAAGCTGCTCTTTGACCCATCCTTGCTCCTTGTCTGCTCTTGCATAATCACAGCCCTGTACTTGAAAGTAAGTACACTCCAATAGAGAGAGTACACGTAGGCCAACACACTGATCTGCTCAATGAGGGATTACGTCGTGCAGACCCGTGTATATTGACCTACTGCACCCTGACATTGGTTTGCACTTAGCGTGGAATAACTGCAAGCACAACTTGAAATATTTTGTCAAATACATTGTCTATTTACCTTAGCTTGTTCAGGGGCTTCTTCAAATCAGGTACGTTGTGGATACAATACCCAACACATTCAAATCAAGACTCTTCTTCTGTCTTCATTTCAGGATTCTTCAAAGGACAACAAACATTCTATCAATCAAGAAGTTTTTGTAGTTCTTCTGGTCAAAGCAAAAGTTTGAAGACCTATTACCCTACAACAAGGATCCAACTTTCTGAACCATTCTTTATCTCAGGGGGAGCCCTTGCTAACATCAAAATCGAATAGAGTCTTCTTAGTTGTTTGTGTGAAAGAGAAGACATAATCACTCTCTCATCCCACACTATATAAAGGGTTCTTAACTCCCTTCCAAAGTTATTTCTGGTTGCAAGTCACCTTATCAAAAGACTTGAGGTTTGGTTTTTGAGCACTTGATTAAAAGTTCATTGGTGGCAGTCACCTGATCAAAAACCTGAGTGGATTCCTACCAGGGTGGTAGAAGATTGGATGTACCCAGGTTGGGGAACCACTATAAAATTCTTGTGTTGTCTGGGTTACTCTTTTCTTTTGTTCTTGTTGTGGCTGTGCTAGTTAGGCTGTTGTGTTTGTGATAACTTTTATTTGCTGTGCCTGTGGTAGACCATATTATTTTAGGACTAAGTTTTAATTTACAGCAAAAGTTTTAAAAACCCAAATATATTCTATTCACCCCCCCTGGAGTATACCATATCTAACAGCTAGCTTTCAATTGGTATCAGAGTAAGATTCCTTTGGTTGTACAAGCTAACACTTGAAGCAAAGATCCTGAGTTAGATATGCTTTTTATTTCTATTAAGATTATAAATAAAGCATAACACAGAAAAAAGACTTTACAAGCACCAGACCTCTAGTATGAAATCTAAATAAGTTTGCCATCTGGAAGGCAAAATTTATGTTATATATGAACTCTATTGATGAGGATATCTATAATTCCATTATGATAGGTCCTCCTCAACCATATACCTCTACAGCAATATCCAGCACTAATTCAGTTACACCACCTGAGTGGACTGAGGCTCAGAAGAAGGCTAAAGTTGTTGATGCCAAAGCTATGAATATTCTAGCCCAAACAATATCAGATGACAATTTCCAGAAAGTTGCTGAATGTACATCAGCCAAGGCCATCTAGGATTCTCTAAATCAAATGGTGGCTTGATCTACTAATGAAAGAATAGATAGAAGATCCAATCTCATATCACAATATGAGAACTTCAAGAAGGAGGAAGCATAATCAGTTGCAGATATGTACAATAGGCTGAGCTCAATCATCAATGAGCTAAAGACATTGGACATGGACATTGAAATATATTGTACCTAAACACCTAGAGGGGGGGGGGTGAATAGGTGACTTGAATCTTTTTACTTTTTATGGCAGCAATCAGATAATATTACAGAATTCTATCTACTATATCACAGCACACATTCAGCAATCACAGATTTCCACAGCACACAGTAGACACAGAGTTTTATAGTGGTTCCCCAAGCTTTGGGTACATCCACTTTCCCCCTTCACCTATCTAACAGTGTACTAGATTCGGTCAAACTCCTCCACTATCTCAGAACCCAAAACAGGCTCCTACACCTCAGGCCCAAGGCCCTACAACTCAGCTTCTCCACAAACCCTACACTCAGCAACAAAGGCCTACACTCAGCCACCAAGGCCTACACTCAGCCACCAAGGCCTACACTCAGCCACCAAGGCCTACACTCAGAGATTTAAATCTCCTACACTCAGGCACACAGGCCCAACACTCAGCCTTTATAATTACAGGCATACAAGATCAAATGAATACAAAAATTGTTTACTCAACAACTCAGATGAAAGAGAGATAAGTTGTGAGTTTCTTGATGAGTTCTTGGAAGAACTCAGCTGAAATCAATCTGACTTGGCTTTCTTCAAAGCTTCTTGAAAGTAGAACACAATAAGACTGATTCCTCTGCAGTTGATCCTAGATCTCTGCTACTTAAGATTCAGAACAATCTGAACCCTTCTTCTCAGCTGGGTTCCAACAGCTGATTTCTTAGATGGAGCTCTCTCTCTCCAACTTCTTAGATCTTCACTAGATTCTTCAAGGAATAGCTAGATCTTCTTTGTAGATTGATCACTTGTACTTGTGTTTAATCAACAACTTCAACTCTTCCTTCTGTAAACTGTATAAGCCTATTTATAGGCCTTCTTCATGGTAACCGGCTGGTCCGGTTCATAACTGAATTCAGACAACTCTGACAGGTGTAGTAGACCGGCTGGAATGGCAGCTGTCAAGTAATCCAGTCAGTTCTTGAAAATTCTGTAACTGTCTAAAAGTGTCGGGACTTTCTGTCTTTAAGTGTCGACACTTATAGACCAAGTGTCGACACATGTTATCTAAGTGTCGACACTAGTCTTCAAGGTGTCGACACAATTCCTTGTGTTGTTGATTTTATATCTCGACACTGCTTCTTCTTCATGTGTCGACACTGATAATGTGTGTCGATACAAGTACTTGTACTTCAGTATTTTGCTGAATTCTTCTAAGTGTCGACACAACACCTTTGTGTCGACACATCTTCATGTGTTGAATCTGTTAAGTGTCGACACTACTTCTTGGTGTCGACACATGTCTTCAGTGTTGATACTTGCTGAGTGTCGACACAGCTTCTTGTGTCGACACATTCTTCCTTGTATTGAGACTCTGACTGAGTGTCGACACATTCCCTTTGTGTCGACACTTGTACTTAGAATATTCTTGAACTTTGCTGATCTTTGCCAAGTGTCGACACAGCTCCTTGTGTCGACACTTTCTTCAAGTGTTGAGTCTTCAGCTGAGTGTCGACACATTCTTTCTTGTGTCGACACTTTCTTCAAGTGTTGACTCTTCTGTTATGTGTCGACACATTGCTCTGGGTGTCGACACTTGTACTTAGTCTCTGCTGACTTTCGCTGAGTGTCGACACAGCTTTCAAGTGTCGACACTTTTTGATGTAGACACAGTTTCACTGGGTGTCGACACAACTGTTAAGTGTCGACACAGCTTCACTGGCTTTTCTTCATTGAGTGTTGACACAGCTCCTTGTGTCGCCACTTTCTGTCTAGTGCCGACTCAGCATCCCTGGTGTCGACACAAATACTCCAAGTGTCGACACTGCTTGCCTGGGTGTCGACACAAGTCTTCTTAAGTGTCGACACTTTCCCTCTGGGTGTCGACACATGGACTTAGAAATTTTTTCTTCTTTCCTGTAAATACTTAACCTGCACAAGTAAACTCAAAACACATCAAATACATTTTGATGTATATCATTGAGTTGGGTGAGGCTTCTTCAAATCAGGTACATTTGAACCAATGTACCCAACAATCTCCCCCTATTTGGAGAAGTCATAACCCTTAGTCAATTATATACACAATTCATAATTACAAAATGATGTAAAGCAGGATTATATATAGCAGGGCAAACATAAACATGTATCAATCACACATGTATACATAGACATCATCACAGAACAATTATGAAGCAAATTTATTTCACAACAAATTTATCACACAGACATTGTTCTAATATTTTGTCATATTCATAATTCTAAAGTTTATAGAATGTTTATTATCAAAAGATTACATAGTAAACTTAAGAAAATTTCTATGCTAATCTTGATCAGCATCTTTGATCTCTATCCCTTTTCCAGATTTTATCCTAGCTTGCACAGGTGCTTCAGCATCATCTGTTTCAGCAGGCTTCTTCCCTTTCAGCTCCTTTTTCTTTTGCTCTTCTGCTTTGATCTTTTGCCTCTCAAAGTAGTGATAAGGCTTGGGAAAGTACTTGCTAGGCTCCTTGGCAGTAGGAGGTAGCTTTCCCATCTTTGTCTTTCTTCTATATTGAACTATGGCTTCCTGCCTAGTCTCATGTTTTCTCCATTCAGCCTCAGAAAACCACTTGTTCCTGTCTTGAATGTTATCTTTGGCAGCTTTCCAGGCAGTCAAAATAATATTCCTAGAGGTGGGGCTCCACTGCTCAAAGTCAGGTCTTTGTTCAGCTTGCTCCCTGAACCTCTTCTTAGATAATCTGGTTTTTTCTTCAGCTTGGTCTTTTAAGATAGCTTCCTGCATGGCTTCAGAGACTGGCTGAACTACTTTGTCAAGAATGACTTTCTGAGTACCATCAGGTGGACTATACATGGAATGTATATCAGCTTGTACCATGTCAAAATCTGGAGGAGGATAGATAACTTGAGCTACTTTATGTTGCTCCCCTCCTAGATATGCAGGGTTAATTCCAGATTCAGCAACATCATTGTCATCACATAGAGGAGGATATCCAAGAGTGGCTCTGATGGAATTAGAGATCGATTTTGCATGCTCAGAGCCAGCTTTGACTAAGACCCTCTCCCCCTTTATGACTTCTCTTTCCATGTGATCCCTTAAGTCATCTTTCTGAAATCGAATTTGGGTATTTAAATAATTAACTCCATCCCTGTAGAAAGGTTTGAGCCTTTGGAGTTTGTCAGTGATGATCTTTTGAGAGTCTTGGATGGCAGTCTGAACAGCAGTTAAACTCTCTTGCAGTGCTTTATCAAAATCTGCCTTAGCAGGAGCAATAGAAGTTTTCAGGCCAGCAGCAATGTTTGTCATTTCTGTGACAATTGCATTATGAGATTCTGTCAAATTGTCATTCATTCTTATTTGATTTTCAAGTACATAGCCTTGCTTCAATGCAATGCCATCTACTTGTTCCTTGATCTTTTCTTGATGAGTAGCTAAATACACCACTGCATTCCCTCCCTTGTGGAAGCAGTCAGACATTTCTTTCTTATTTTGATTCATCTCAAATCTAATAGATTTGATTTCTTGGGCTAAATCAAATTGAAGTGATTTATTCCCCTCATCCACATAAGTCTCTATTGCTTTTCTGTGCTCATCCAGCTTGATCTGCATAGCAACCATCAGTGCACTATAATCAAAAGTTGGTGCTAGCTGAACTGTAGGCTGTGGTGCTATGGTTTGTAATGCCTTCTTGTAACTCTGGCTCCTTCTTCTAAATACTTGTAATTTTCTTTTGCTTTGCCCTTGCAGCTTTCTCATCTTCTGAAGCTGAGGAGCTAGCAATGTCTACCCTCTCCTTAGGGCTTGGGGGTTTCTCAGGCTCTTGCCTTGTAGGTTCTTCAACAAGTACTACTTGTTCCCCCTCAACTGGAGCATTCTCTCCTTCAGTAGTTGTTTCTTTGTCAAAATCAGTTTGATCTAGGTTAAGGAACAGATCTTCCATTGTGTATTCTTGTGGAGAATGGGCAGGAGAAATTCTTTGCTCATCTACCACTGAATCAGATACTATTGGAGCTGCAACAGATGTGTCTGTCATGACAATATCTGGGAGTTGGCTATCCAGCTGAGTTTGCTGATTAACAGTAACCAATGGATCAGATAAAACAGTATCCAATTTAAGGAAATCTAAAGCATTAAGCTCAGATATTACCTCTAGGATGATGTTGGTTGCTTGCTCACTTTCCAGGGTAGTTGGTTCTTCTACAACTAGAGTCTCCCCCTGGACTTGATCCTGATGTATGTGGCTAGCTTGAGGTAGCTCCCCCTGTACTTCAGCAACATTTTGAGGAGCTGGAGACTTTACAACAGTTCCTGTGACTTCATCCTCATCAGGTGTGAAAACCACTTGTTCTTCACTATCAGAGCTGCTGGATGAAACCTGAGCCACTGGGGCATCTTTCCTCTTCTTCTTTAGTGGAATTTCCTTCTCAGAAGTGATCTTCTCAATTGTTGGCATCTCTTTAGACAACACCCTATCCCATCTAGAGAATATTCTCATATCCATTTTCCTCATGTGATTTAATTTACTTCCAGCAGCTTGACCCATAACTTCTGGTATAACACCAGCAAGGTATAGACTTAAGATTCTGCCCAGGTTGGGCTTCTTCAGGATTTCCTTGATCTTCTCAAAGATCACCACAGACCAATCTGTTCTCAAAATGAAGATGACCCTAGTCATAATGCTGAACATATGGGCAGATACCCTATCATGCCCTCTAGGTTTGCTTAATATTACCTTTCCAACAATTTCAGAAAGGAATTTCCCTTGGCTGTTCATGCCCTTTCTAAGAAACACTGATCCAATCTTCATCTTAGAATCCAGACCACACCAGGTTAGAGCTTCTCTGGTCTTTGAAGCAGTAACCTCATCTTCTTCTTTAGTTCTTGGCAACCGAAGTACCTTTCTCAGACTTTTTGGTGAAACCTTAACCTTTGCACCATGAAATCTGGATTTGATCTTGTATCCAGATTCGTCCACTTCAGCTCCATTGAGGAATTCCAGTACCTCTTTCTTCCATATTTTAGTAGGTTCAGAAACAAGGAATTCTAACCCCGAGTCTGCAATTAGGGTTATCACAGTCTGGATTTCTTGGTCGGCATCACCAAATGCGTCGTGCACTAGTTCATACCCTTCGTTGACGTTCTCCTCAAGCATTGGCGTCATTAGGGTTTGAAGAATTTGAACTGAGAGAAGAGAGGTGTCGACACACAAGTTTTGGTCTCGAAACTTTTGAAAGCGTGTCGACAAACTAAGGCAAAATCCTATTTATACCTTTCTAGGTTTGAAGATGAAAAGGCGGGCAGCTAACTAAAATTGTGTTGACACTGGCGATAAGTGTCAACACAGACTTATAATGTCTCGACACATATGTGTCGACACAAATTTTAGTCAACGGATATATGTGTCGACACTTGTTTATGTGTCGACACCACATAACTCGACATTTAGTCGAGACTGTACTTAGATAATACTGAGTAAAGCCTAAGTGTCGACACCACCTTGGATGTGTCGACACCTACTTACCATGTGTCGACACTAATTTTCTGAAGTGTCGACACCAACTTCGTAGATGTGTCGACACCATTTTCCTGAAGTGTCGACACCTTTATTCTTTGTCGACACAGAGATCTCTGTGTGTCGACACCTTTTGACTTAGCCATTTCCAATTCTATAAACTTACTCTAAGTTTATCATTCCTAGTTCAATTTTGAACCTATTGAACTTAGTTTCCTCTAAGGGCTTAGTGTATATATCAGCTAGTTGATCATCTGTTCTAACATATTCTAGTAAAATATCTTCTCTTTCTACATGCTCCCTAAGAAAATGATATTTTATTTCAATATGTTTTGTTCTACTATGAGAAACAGGATTATGTGCAATTGATATAGCACTAGTAGAATTACAGAAGAGTGGAGTTCTACTTACCTGAATTCCATAGTCCTCAAGCTGATGTTGTATCCATAGAAGTTGAGCACAGCAACTTCCTGCAGCCATATATTCTGACTCTGCAGTGGAGATAGCCACACTTGTTTGCTTTTTGCTACTTCATGAAATCAGTCTTCCACCTAGGAATTGACAGGTTCCAGTTGTGCTTTTTCTGTCTTTTTTGCATCCTGCAAAGTCTGCATCTGAATAGCCTGTTAGTTCAAAATCCCCATTCCTAGGGTACCAGAGGCCTAAATAAGGAGTGCCCTTTAGATATCTCAAGATCTTTTTGACTGCTGTCAAATGAGACTCTTTAAGGCAGGCTTGATACCTTGCACAGACACATGTAGCATACATGATATCTGGTCTACTTGCAGTCAAATATAATAGGGAGCCAACTATCCCTCTATACAAGGTTTCATCTACAAGTTTCCCTGCATCATCCTTGCTAAGAGACATACTTGACCCCATAGGAGTCTTCATGGTACTGGATGAATCCATACCATACTTCCTTATGAGTTCTAGGGTGAACTTGGACTGGCAAATGAATAAACCATTCTCAGTCTGTCTTACTTGGAGACCCAAGAAGAACTTTAGCTCTCCCATACTACTCATCTCAAATTGACCTTGCATTAGTTTTGCAAACTTTTTGCAAAGGCTACTTTCAGTAGACCCAAATATAATGTCATCTACATATATTTGGACTAGTATTACTTTGCCTCTAGATTCTCTAAGGAATAGAGTCTTGTCTATTTTCCCCCTTGTGAACTTGTTCTCAATGAGGAAACTAGACAGGGTTTCATACCAAGCCCTTGGGGATTGCTTTAACCCATATAAAGCTTTCCTAAGTCTATAGACAGGATTAGGTAGAGTTGAATCAACAAAACCTGATGGCTGTTCCACATAGACTTCCTCTTTAAGATTACCATTCAGAAATGCTGACTTGACATCCATTTGGTAAACTTTAAATTCTTGAAAGGTTGCATAGGCTAGAAACATCCTTATGGCTTCCAGTCTGGCTACTGGAGCAAAGGTTTGATCAAAGTCAATACCTTCTTCCTGCCTATATCCTTTAGCAACCAATCTTGCTTTGTTCTTAATGATGACTCCTTATTTATCCATCTTGTTCCTATAGATCCACTTGGTTCCTATTATATTGTGGTCTTTGGGTTTAGGAACAAGTTCCCAGACCTTGCACCTCTTGAACTGATTCAGCTCTTCTTGCATTGCTTCAATCCAATGTGGATCAAGGATGGCTTCTTCAAACTTCTTTGGTTCAACTTGGGATAGAAAACTGGAGTAGATTGCTGCATTTAGATTTCTGCTCCTTGTTTGTACCCCTTGTCTTGGATCACCAATGATTTGCTCAACCGGATGATCTCTAAGATGCCTATTGGCTGGAGGCATCCTGACTTCTGGTTGAACCTCTTCAGTTTCATCATCTTGCTGTACTCATTGTACTTCTTCTGCATTTGGTACATGTAGTACTCCCCCTGGACCACAGCCACTGTCTTCTACCTGCTGTCTTACAGTAGGTTCTTCTTCTATAGTGAGCTTGTCCATCTTCTTTGTTATACTTGTGGGGCTGCATACACTACTAGACAACTCATTGTTAACAAGTCTAGTTTCATCAAATAATGCACAGACTCTTCTACAACTTGAGTAGACAAGTTGTAGACTCTATAAGCCTTACTATTGTTGCTGTACCCAACAAAAATTCCCTCTTGGGACTTGGCAGCAAATTTAGTCAAGTAAGACTTCCCATTGTTAAGTATGAAACACTTACAACCAAAAATCCTGAAATAGGATAGGTTTGATTTTCTGCCTTTCACAACCTCATAGGGGGTCTTGTTGAGGACTTTAGTAATGGTAGCCCTATTAATAACATGGCATGCAGTATTAACTGCTTCAGCCCAGAAATATTCTAGTAGTGAAGTATCACTTAATAGGGTCCTTCCTGCCTCAATCAAGGTTCTATTCTTCCTCTCAACAATGCCATTTTGCTGAGGTGTTCTTGGTGAAGAAAACTCTTGAAATATCTCAAAGTCTTCACATAGTCTTGTCATACTATCAGACTGAAATTCAGTACCATGGTCACTTCTAATCTTGACCACTGTACTGTCTAGTTCATTCTGAATTTGCTTGACAAAGCTATAGAAGACACTAGGTGTTTTAGATTTTTGTCTTAGAAAGAACACCCAGGAAAACCTTGAGTAGTCATCTACAACTACAAAGGTATAGACCTTCCTACCTAGGTTGTGAACTGGCATTGGACCAAAGAGATCCATATGCAAGAGGTATAAACACCTCACAGCATCTTTGTTTTTTATGCTTCTAAAGGTGGATCTTGTCTACTTGCCCTTTTGACAAGCTGAGCATATTCCATCTTTAACACACTTAACTTGAGGACCATTCCTCACTAACTCTTTGCTAAAGAGTTTGCCAATTGTCTTGTAATTTAGATGAGCTAGCCTCTTGTGCCATTTGACACAATGAGAGACTTTCTCATCTGCTACAAGACACACTTGAGAACCATTGGTCTCACACATAATGTCTAGGCAGTAGACATTTCTCTTTCTATAACCTGTCAAAATGATCTCTTGATCACTTGACCTCTTGATATGACAACCATCCTTAACAAATGAGATGTCATACCCTACATCACTTAATTGACTTATACTTATTAGGTTGTGTTTCAACCCTTTAACATAAGCCACTTGAGTAATGGTAACCAAGTTACTAGAAATGTTACCAAACCCTTTGATGATTCCTTTTTCAGAACCACCAAAGGTGACTTTTGGAGCATCTTTGATTGGAATGTAGTCCCTTAGTAATCCCCTAGTTCCAGTCATATGTATGGAACATCCACTGTCCAAGTACCATATTGGGGCATGGCCACTTGGACTCACCTGCAAAACAGATTAGTGAACCTTAGAACCCAAAGAATTCTTGGGTCCTTGGTACTTGTTAGTTTGCATCTTGACAAGGCTACCTGCTGGTTTTCCAACAGGCAGTTTGCTACTCACTTTGGCACTAGCATTGTGCCAACAGTCCATTGCAAAGTGGCCCACCTTCCACAGCACCAACACTCAAACTTATTGTACCTTTGCTTAGGTATTGTCTTTAATGTTTTATCTACAGCTGACTTGTTGAGAGTTGGGGCTTTGCCCTTGGACTTGGACTTGGACTGAACAGTCCTAGCTGGTTTAGTAAATCCCAATCCATCTTTGCCTTTTTGATGAACAAATTCATCAATTAAGGGTAGAACTGACTTAGGTTTAGAAAACCTAGCAACTAAGTCCTTCTACTTCTGAAGATTAATCTCCAGACTCTTGATTTTATCATTTTTAAATGATATAGTTCCCATCTGAATCACAGTTATGTGCTTCAGTCTGGCTATCTCATTAAGCTTTTGATCAAATAACTTCTCAAACTCAGTTGCAGCAGCTTTGAGAGTAGCAATTTCCTTTGCCTGACTTTTGGCTAGGGACTTGCTCTTCTTATAAGCTTGCAACAGAACTTTATATTCATCTATTAATTGATGAATATCCTCTTCAGACACAGATGCACTCTCATCATTTGATGATGATGAATCTGACTCTGTACTGGCACAAGAAACTGAACTTAAAGTTGAACTTTGTACCTTACTAGGTCCTGGCTGCTCCAGGATTTTGTCACTTTCAGTCAATGCCATTAGCCCTTGGCACTGATTGTCTTCTTGTTCATATATAGAATTCATAATTTGGATGAACTCTTCTTCTTCCTCTTCAGCAAACAGCCCTATATATGCCTCAGCATCTGACTCAGTTTCTTATGAAGAAATATCTGACAGGCTCTTGTCCTTTTTGGCAACAAGTGACTTTTCCTTCTTGCCCTTGTATAGAGTCCTTTTCTTGTCACTAGACTCCTTCCGTTTTTCTGGACAATCTGCAACAACATGGCCTTGTCTATTACAGCAATAGCATACTATTCTTGAAAGAGTTGCCTTGGTAGACTTGGTCTTTTTCCAGTCTTTCTTTGAAGACTTCTTATTCTGATGATAGTCTTCTTTACCCTGTGAAGTAGATGGCCTTGTCCTCCACTGTTTCTTCTTTAAGAACTTCTGGAAATGTCTTGTAAAGGCAGCAATGTCCTCATCACTTTCACTGCTTTCAGACTTTATACTTGCTGACTCATCTGATTTTGTTTCAACAACTTTTGGAGGTGGAGTTGGTGACTTACTCCTATACTTTCTGGGGGCTTCTGATTTGAAGGCAACTGTTCTTTATTTGTGTTCACTTCTTGTTGATTTCTACTCTTCTTTCCTCATCATTAACTGCATTTCATAGGACAACAATTTGCCAAACAGTGTAGGTGGAGGAATTTCAGCCAACTTTGTCATTTCTCTAATGGCACAGATCTTGGTGTCCCAATCTTTTGTTAGGGACCTTAGAAACTTATCATTGAGTTCATAATTACTGAACTCTCTGCCATAGGACATGAGTTCATTCACAATCCTGTAGAACTTCTTATAGCATTCAGTTATGCTATCAGCTTTTCCTTGTCTAAAACTTTCATATTCTTGGTTTAGCAAGGATTTTCTGTCTTGCCTCACTTCTTCAGAACCCTCCATGTACACAATGAGAGTATCCCACATTTCTTTAGCTGTCTTACAGTGTATCAGATTCTGAAAAGTTGTATCATCTATAGCACTCACTATTATGTTCTGAGCCCTCTTATCCATAGTGGCTAGAACAATTTCATGCTTTGTCATTTCAGAGAAATCTTTAGGTGTTCTCTGATTGGCATCCAAGACTGAAACCTTCATGGTCACATATGGCCCTTCTTTCACTGTGATATAAATCCTAGGGTCTGAGGCTTGCATAAAAAGTCTCAGCCTTTCCTTCCATATACCAAAGATCTCTTTTTTGCATATAGGTAACTTCATGGATCCCAATTCCTTGTGATTCTCAGTGAAACCCATGGTTCTTGATCTTCTTGATTCTGTAATTGACTTAGACTGAATCTGCCAACAGGATCTACTCAAACTGTTAGTCCTTTTTGAGTAACCTCGCTTTGATACCACTTGAAAGATATTGTACCTAAACACCTAGAGGGGGGGGTGAATAGGTGACTTGAATCTTTTTACTTTTTATGGCAGCAATCAGATAATATTACAGAATTCTATCTACTATATCACAGCACACATTCAGCAATCACAGATTTCCACAGCATACAGTAGACACAGAGTTTTATAGTGGTTCCCCAAGCTTTGGGTACATCCACTTTCCCCCTTCGCCTATCTAGTAGTGTACTAGATTCGGCCAAACTCCTCCACTATCTCAGAACCCAAAACAGGCTCCTACACCTCAGACCCAAGGCCCTACAACTCAGCTTCTCCACAAAGCCTACACTCAGCCACAAAGGCCTACACTCAGCCACCAAGGCCTACACTCAGCCACCAAGGCCTATACTCAGCCACCAAGGCCTACACTCAGAGATTTAAATCTCCTACACTCAGGCACACAGGCCCTACACTCAGCCTTTATAATTACAGGCTTACAAGATCAAATGAATACAAAAATTGTTTACTCAACAACTCAGATGAAAGAGAGATAAGTTGTGAGTTTCTTGATGAGTTCTTGGAAGAACTCAGCTGAAATCAATCTGACTTGGCTTTCTTCAAAGCTTCTTGAAAGTAGAACACAACAAGACTGATTCCTCTGCAGTTGATCCTTGATCTCTGCTACTTAAGATTCAGAACAATCTGAACCCTTTTTCTCAGCTGGGTTCCAACAGCTGATTTCTTGGATGGAGCTCTCTCTCTCCAACTTCTTAGATCTTCACTAGATTCTTCAAGGAATAGCTAGATCTTCTTTGTAGATTGATCACTTGTACTTGTGTTTAATCAACAACTTCAACTCTTCCTTCTGAAAACTGTATAAGCCTATTTATAGGCCTTCTTCATGGTAACCGGCTGGTCCGGTTCATAACTGAATTCTGACAACTCTGACAGGTGCAGTAGACCGGCTGGAATGGCAGCTGTCAAGTCATCCAGTCAGTTCTTGAAAATTCTGTAACTGTCTAAAAGTGTCGAGACTTTCTGTCTTTAAGTGTCGACACTTATAGACCAAGTGTCGACACATGTTGTCTAAGTGTCGACACTAGTTTTCAAGGTGTCGACACAATTCCTTGTGTTGTTGATTTTATATCTCGACACTGCTTCTTCTTCATGTGTCGACACTGATAATGTGTGTCGACACAAGTACTTGTACTTCAGTATTTTGCTGAATTCTTCTAAGTGTCGACACAACACCTTTGTGTCGACACATCTTCATGTGTTGAATCTGTTAAGTGTCGACACTACTTCTTGGTGTCGACACATGTCTTCAGTGTTGATACTTGCTGAGTGTCGACACAGCTCCTTGTGTCGACACATTCTTCCTTGTATTGAGACTCTGACTGAGTGTCGACACATTCCCTCAGTGTCGACACTTGTACTTAGAATATTCTTGAACTTTGCTGATCTTTGCCAAGTGTCGACACAGCTCCTTGTGTCGACACTTTCTTCAAGTGTTGAGTCTTCAGCTGAGTGTCGACACATTCTTTCTTGTGTCGACACTTTCTTCAAGTGTTGACTCTTCTGTTATGTGTTGACACATTGCTCTGGGTGTCGACACTTGTACTTAGTCTCTGCTGACTTTCGCTGAGTGTCGACACAGCTTCCAAGTGTAGACACTTTTTGATGTAAACACAGTTTCACTGGGTGTCGACACAACTGTTAAGTGTCGACACAGCTTCACTGGCTTTTCTTCATTGAGTGTCGACACAGCTCCTTGTGTCGACACTTTCTGTCTAGTACCGACTCAGCATCCCTGGTGTCGACACAAATACTCCAAGTGTCGACACTGCTTGCCTGGGTGTCGACACAAGTCTTCTTAAGTGTCGACACTTTCCCTCTGGGTGTCGACACATGGACTTAGAAACTTTTTCTTCTTTCCTGTAAATACTTAGACTGCACAAGTAAACTCAAAACACATCAAATACATTTTGATGTATATCATTGAGTTGGGTGAGGCTTCTTCAAATCAGGTGCATTTGAACCAATGTACCCAACAGACATCACCCTCACTAAGTGTTGGGTATTGTATCCACAACGTACCTGATTTGAAGAAGCCCCTGAACAAGCTAAGTTAAATAGACAATGTATTTGATGAAATCTTTTAAGTTGTGCTTGCAGTTATTCCACGCTAAGTACACACCAATGTTAGGGTGCAGTAGGTCAATATACATGGGTCTGCGCGACGTAATCCCTCGTTGAGTAGATCAGTGTGTTGGCCTACGTGTACTCTCTCTATTGGAGTGTACTTATTTTCAAGTACAGGGCTGTGATAATGCAACAGCAGACAAGGAGCAAGGATGGGTCAAGGAGCAGCTCATGGCTGATTCTCGCCGTCTCTATCCGGCTAAATCAGAGCGTGCAAATCTGTCGCTAAGTCAAAATCGTCGAGAATCACTGGATGATTCTTGCCGAATCTTTGATTGATGATCGTCGAGCTTTGTTGTCTTAACTCCCTCGACGATCGTCGATCTCCGAATAAGTGATCGTCGAGCTCTGCTTTGCCGTTACTCCTTCGACGATCGTCGATCTCCGAGGTCTTGCTCCCTCGACGATCGTCGACCTATGACTGATGATAGTCGAGCTCCAGTGCTATAATTTCTTCGACGAGAATCACCTTTGATTCTCGCCGATTTTGCCTTAGTCGAATTTCTGAAGCACGTTGGACCGGATCAAATGTTAAGGCGATGTTTTGAACCGGTTTTAGGGTTTTTTCTGGGGGGACCCACAATGGTCATAAAGAAGTATTCTACTGTATAAATACTCGCGTAGTTTTGAACAGTGTGCCAGTGATTTGAAAAAGGAAAAATCCGAGCCGCCGACGTGACCTAGATCGGAAATCTTTCTCCGCCGCCGTCGTCGCCGCTCGTGCAGTTGATTGCCATCATTGATCGTGGTTTCTTCCAGATCTCCCGGCGACAGAAGCTCATCCAAGCACAGCGTCTCACACGTCTAACCAGAGATCCTTTGTCTCTTGATTCGTTGATCGGGAAAACCTTCCCCTTCCGAATCGATCGAGATGATCGATCCTAGTGTGACCGTTGGAAGATCTTGCTAGCTTTGCTACGAAGATTGAATCTCCAAAGAACAGCCGCAGCACGCCGTTGTCGCCGTCGATCCCGAGAACCAAGCCGCCGCCCTTCTTGCCGCCGCCGGTTTCGGGGAGATTCTCTCCAAGTGAGATCTAGGGTTGTGGACTCTTCGTTGACTTCAAGAACACGTCATCGAATGAAGAGGGACACCTTAGTCTCCATAAGTTGTTTGTATTTCTTATACAATCTATTTTCAATTTCTTTGTAACAGACCGATTGGTCCCCAGTTGTAAGGGTTGGGTGCAACCCGTGTTGTGCGAGTGGTAACTCCTATGTGTGGAAGGGTTCCTTCCGATAGTGCAAGGATTGGATTTCAATCCTGTTGGTGAAGTGACCGAGTTGTCCCTGGTTGGGAGATAGGTCGAAGGGGGAAAGTGGACGTACCCAAATCAGGGAACCACTATAAGTAGATTGTGTCCTTTCTGTGCTGTGTTGTTTTGTTTTCTTTTGCACGTACAACTTTAATTCCGCAAAAACGCTGCAAGACACCTATTCACCCCCCCCCCCCATAGGTGAAGGTAGTTGACACTAAGTGGACTTTCAAGTGGTATCAAAGCCAGGTTACTCAACAAATAGGTTAACGCCTTGAGTAAGTTCCTGCCACTAGTGTCAAGAAGAAGGCAGACTTCTACTATGGACGGACTCATGTACACAGGCAAGATCCCAGTGTGCACCAGGCTAAACTTTCTTATCTGGAAGGAAAGGATTAGGTTCTACATGGAAGCGGTCGATCCCCGACTCTTCATGATCGTAGAGGAGGGACCTTATGTCCCCACTAAGGCCTCCACCATTGATCCTACCAAGAAAGTGCCAAAGAAAATTTCTGAAATGGACAAGGACGAGATGGTGCTGGTGGGACTTGACAAGAAGGCGCAGAACATTCTGGTCAGCGTGGTCGATGACTCAATGATGCAGAACTTCTGCAACTGCAGGACAGCAAAGGAGATCTGGCACTGCCTGATTATCCTAATGGAGGGCACTGATGAAGTGAGGGATGATTGGAGATCTCTCCTGAACCAGAAATATGAGGCCTTCAGACAAGGGCCTAAGGAAGAGATCGAAGTCACCTTCGAGAACTTACTCAAGATTGTCAATGCCCTCAAAGGATATGGAAGAGTGTTCACTAATGGTGAACTTAATGATAAATTCCTTAGGTCCCTTACTAAGGAATGGGACACAAAGATCTGCGCCATCCGAGAGTTTGGCAGACTTGCTGAAACAGACCCGCAAATTCTGTTTGGGAAGCTGATGTCCTATGAGCTTCAACTGAACACCAGGAAAGCAGAAGAAGAAGCAGAGAAGGCTGCAGCCAAGGAAAAGACTGTGGCCCTAAAAGCCATTCACTCCAGGAAGGGCAAGGGTGCGGTTTCATACCGTGCCGGGAAAAAGGATGAGGAGGAGGACTCCGAGCCATGCTCCTCCAGCTCAGAGTTGTCTGAGGAAGATTTCTCCCTCATCACCCGAGAATTCAAGAAGTTCCTCAAGATGAGGAATCAAAGAAAGAGAGACGGCTCCTCCTCCAGGCATCAGAAGAAAAATTATTCTTCTGACATGTGTGCTTCTAAACCAAACAAACATCGCTCCTCTGACATTATTTGTTTTCGATGCAATAAGCCAGGACACGTCGTGACCGACTGCCACCAAGGCAAGAGAGAAAAGGGGAAGGGAGAGGAGCACAAGTCCTCTAGAGATAAGAAGAAAGAGAGGAGCTACATCGCCAAAAAGCCAAAGACACTGAGTGAGTCTGATTCCTCAGACTCCAGTGATGATGAGGAAACCTACTTCGGGCTGGTGGGTCGCTCCGACTCAGAAGGAGAATGCCCCCCATTTACTGGGAAGGTAAAAGCTCACACCCCTCTCTCCGACTCTGAATCTGATCCTAAGTCTCAGGATGATGACCCTGAGGATAGCCCTTCGGCCCATGAAGAGGAGCTCCTCGAGAAGTATGAGCTTCTGCTCAACACTTTCGAGGAGTGCCGTAAGAGATTGAAGGCTGAGAAAAAGGAAGTGAAATTCCTTAAGGGCGAGACTGTCTCCCTAAGGGAAGAGATCACCAGTTTAATCTCTCTCCGACAGGAGCTCCTAGACCTGACTTCAAAGCATTCAGAGTCTCTTAAGCTCCTTGATCTTAAGCAGGAGGAAGTCGACAAGTTGGAAGAACAACTTGCGCCAGAAAGGAAGATCGTCAAGAGCTTCTCTATGCCAAAAACAGTTCTTCCATTAGTTGATACCTTCTTTGCTCAGGCCAAAGGAGCTGGCTTGGGGCATGTAGGGGCATCTGGTTCCTCATCCAGGAGAAACAGGAACCAGAGAAAGAATAAGGCCGCCAAGAAGGCCTCTGCTGCTGAAAAGGGAAAGGCCCCACTCAGTCCTGTTGCGTTCAGAAAGCCTAGCTTTCCCTGCAACCAACATGACTTTGAGTCAACCTTTGGTCATCATTTCCGGCCCTCGGTTGCAAAGCCAAAGAACCGATATGATGGTTGGAATTTTCCCCGCAATTTTGGTGAGAGTCTCTTGAAGGCACCTTATGAGGAAATCCACAAGGGAAATTATGGTCAATTCTCTAGCGGCCATAATAGAAAGCAGGCAACAAAAGCCAAACCTGTTATACTGAAGGAACAAAAGGTGAAGAAGTCATGTGACTGCAATCACTATGATGCCTCCACCTCCAGATCCAAGGCCCCGGCTGTACCCACCATTCCCAGGGTAAAGCAGGAGCCTAGGAAGAGGTACAACAGATTTGACTGTTGGTGTTGTGGCAAAGTCGGTCACTTTGCCATGGATTGTTGGTTTAATCTGAGGTATAACGAGACTCCTTATGTTAGCAATGCGAGGCCGACCACTCATAGGGTTAACCACCCGAGGGGGAGTATGCTAACCAAGAATCTAGGACCCAAGTTCGATTGGGTTCCTAAGGGAAATTAATTTTGTTTTGCAGGAATGTCCAAAGGCCACCAAAACTCCAATATGGTACTTGGACTGTGGATGCTCCTGGCATATGACTGGGACAAGAAGCCTGCTGCGTGATTACACTCCAGTCGAGAATGGACCCAAAGTCATCTTTGGGGGGTCAGATCGAGGAGTCACCAGAGGTTACAGTATGATTTCCAACGGTATAATCTCTATCACCAACGTGGCTTATGTTGAAGGGTTAAACCATAACCTGATCAGTGTAAGTCAGTTATGTGATAAAGGTTATGACGTTAAGTTCTGCAAGGATAAATGCCTGATAATATCATGTGCCTCTTCTGAGATGGTATTATCAGGCATTAGGAGCAGAAATATCTTCTGCTTAGATTTTCTTAGCTTAGATTCATCTACCCCCGTATTCCTAGTAGCAAAAGACAGTGCATCTCTTTGTGAATAATGGCACAAGAGATTGGCACATATTATTTACAAGATAATTAATATGCTATTTCCAAAGATTTAGTGAGGGATGCTCCCATTATTAAGTGTATCAAAGATAGTCCCTGTCCTGCATGCCAGATGGGCAAACAGACTCGGGCTACCTTTAAGGGCATCTCAGACAAAGACTCCTCCATATGTCTTTATCTTCTGCACATGGACTTGTTTGGTCCAATGCAAGTTCATAGCTTAGAAGGGAAGTCTTATACGCTCGTGATTGTAGATAATCACTCTCGGTTTACCTGGGTGTTCTTTTTAAAACGCAAGTCTGATACGTTTGACATCTTCACAAGCTTTGTCAAGCAGATCCAGAACGAACTTAACTGCTCAGTGGTGAAAATCAAAAGTGACCATGGAACAGAGTTCGAGTCTAGTGTTATGACAGAGTTCTGTGAAGAACTTGGTATCTTTCATGAGTTTTCCTCCCCTCGCACTCCTCAACAAAACGGAGTCGCGGAGAGGAGAAATAGAACACTCATTGAAGCCTACACGACAATGTTGAATGACGCTTCACTCCCAGATACTTCTAGGCTGAGGCGGTCAATACGGCTTGTCATGTTCAAAACCGGGCATTGATCAACAAAAGTCATCGTAAGACTCCCTACGAACTACTGAAAGGCAGGAAACCAACCATGTCTCATTTGAGGATCTTTGGTTGCAGATGTTATGTACTGAATAATGGGAAGAACCCGCGTACTAAATTTGGTGAAAAATTCTTCGAAGGCATATTCATGGGCTATAGTACCCACAGTCGGGCATATAGGGTCTTCAATAAGAAAACCCTAGTGGTAGAAGAATCAATTAATGTTGTATTTGATGAAGGAAGCTTGCTTAACAGCAATTCTTCCAGCGGTATTCTTGAAGATGCAGGTGCACGACTTGAACAGCTGAGTCTCGATGAGACCGGTAAAGATGAAACTCCTAAGTACGTCAAAGTTTCCACCTTAACGTTAACTGGGAATGTTGAAGATCAAAATGGAGCAAATCTCTTAGAAGAAGGAGAAGCCCAAGAAGTAATCGAAGCTCCAGACGCCAGACTTCTAGAGCTCCGGCACATGAGGGATCATCATAGAGATCAGATCATCGGAGATCCTCGTGACGGTGTCAGAACTCAAAGAGGTACTATTAACGAGATTTTGCATCTTAGCTTCCTGTCACAGGTTGAGTCAAAGTAGTTCGACGAGGCGAACAAAGATGCGGCATGGATTTTGGCCATGCAAGATGAACTGCATCAATTCGAACGATGCAACGTTTGGACGCTGGTTCCCAGACCACAAAAGCAGAATGTGATTGGCACCAAGTGGATCTTCAGAAGCAAAATGGATGAACATGGTGTCATCATAAAGAACAAGGCCAGACTGGTGGCTCAAGGTTACAGACAGGATGAGGGGATTGACTTCGACCAGACCTTTGCACCAGTGGCAAGGCTCGAGGCAATCAGATTGTTCCTGGCGTATGCTTCGCACAAAGGATTCACAGTCTATCAAATGGATGTGAAATCAACATTCTTGAACGGAGACCTGAAAGAGGAAGTATACGTCGCTCAACCCCTAGGTTTTGTCAATCCTACTTATCCCAATCATGTATATTTTCTTAATAAAGCTCTATATAGTTTAAAACAAGCTCCACGAGCTTGGTATGAGACTTTATCTAGTTTTCTTCTTGAGAACAAGTTCTCTAGAGGTAAAATAGATAAGACATTGTTTTTCAGGGAAGTCAAAGGCAAGATTTTGCTGGTGCAAATCTATGTCGATGACATTATATTCAGCTCAACGGACAACAATCTTTGCAAAACGTTTTCTAAACTTATGCAAGGAAAGTTTGAAATGAGCAGTATGGGAGAGCTAAAGTATTTCTTGGGACTTCAAGTGAAACAGTCTGAGGATGGAATCTTCATCTCTCAGATGAAGTTCACAAATGAACTCCTCAAGAAATTCGGTATGGAGAATGCTGTTAAATTTTCTCAACGTGGTCAGCAAGATAGCCCAAACGCCAAATTAATATCTTCGGAACTAACCAGTTCTCACGTTGAACCTGCGGAACCCAAGGATCAAAGGTTACACCCAACAAACAATGGAAGTACAAGCAGGTCTTTTACACATTCAATTCTTTACAATTCAAGGCATACGTAGCGAGACATGATTTCGCTAGTATAACAGCTGTAAACAGAAAGCACCAAAAAACAAGTCGGGCGGACAGCACCGGAGTCCGCCGAGACCGCGAGGTCGCCGAGACCGCTGAGCTCGCCCAAGCTATGCTGCAATCCGCCGAATAGACACGGAGTCCGCCGAAGCCGCGAGGCCGTGCGGAGACACCGTTATTCGCCTCCTGCTGAACCTGAACTGAGGAACACCCCTACCCGCCTGAAACCGGTGGACAGGTTATTGAAGCTGGCAAAGTTGAAACAGAACTGACAAGCCGCAGAGTGACCTCCTGCTGAGTCCGCAGAGACCGCACACTTCCAAGCACTTGACCGAAGTCACAGCCAAACTCCTGGGTCCTTGAAGCTATCCGCGCGACCCCAACTTACTGTTCACTCAAGTTACTTAGGTTACTATAGATGTGCCAGGGGGGCCCAAGAGATAGCGACACCGCCCCAGCCCGCGCGATAGCAAAATTCCGTCCGCTTAGTCTGCAAGGACTTAGCCGGATACCAAGGAAAACCGCCAGGAGCAGGCAACCATTGGCGAACTCTCTCCAGTCCGCCCAAGCGATGCAGACAAGGCATCAGCCCGCAAAGCTCCAACCACTGCAGGACAGCAACCCCCTTCAATGGCAGTCCGCACCAACCCGAGGCAGTCCGCAAGACTCACACCTCAATCCGCCACAAGTCCACGACCAAAGGCAGACAGCAACAGTCCGCCCGGTCACAGCGGACTTGGCGGATACGGCGGACACCATGAACTTGACACAAAGTGTGACCAAGTCCAAAACCATCAAGGGCCAATGCGAGCATGGAGGACACGAACTCCCGTCCGCCAAACATCCTAGGATAGACCGACATCAGTCCGCGAGCTCCTCGCACTTGTCCAACGCAGCAGCTCCCTCCCGGACTCCAAACACCAGTCCGCCAAGCAGTCTCCACAGCAAGACAACTGCTGTAACACCAGAACTTGACAAGGCCTCAGCCAAGCTCTAAGCCCAGTCCGCAACAGCCAATACCGCGGACACATCAGTCCGAAACCTTCCCGCGGACAAAAGCCAACCCGCCTATCAGCACAAACTTGCACCCGCGGCCACTGAGCAATGCACCAGTCCGCAAGCCTCCATCCGCTCAGGCCGCTCCTTGGCAAAGCCAATCAGCAAACACCCTATCCGCAGACACCAGGCCGCATAGTCCGCAGACTCCATGTAACAACCTGCTCAGAAGACAGCCGGCTTCCCACTAGACCTATCACCAGGCCGCACATCACAGTCCGCCCAGTCCGCCTAGTCCGCCAATGCTGTCCGCCCAGGCCTCCCGGCCTGTCCCATCACCCAC
Source organism: Platanthera guangdongensis (assembly GCA_039583875.1). Lineage (NCBI taxonomy): Eukaryota > Viridiplantae > Streptophyta > Magnoliopsida > Asparagales > Orchidaceae > Platanthera > Platanthera guangdongensis. The sequence goes on along the minus strand of CM077162.1, from coordinate 116,928,591 downwards.
TTCCACATCATAAATTTCAACACTCCCCCTTGAAGTGGGAAGTGGTGACCAAGCCCAGCAAGCTGCGCAAGCGTTCAAAAGGCCCCTTCGACAGTGGCTTCGTAAAGATGTCAGCAAGATTATCTTCACTCCAAACATGCCCGACCAGCAGAGATCCTTCCAACACCTTCTCCCTGATAAAATGGTGATCAATCTCTATATGCTTGGTCCTGGCGTGACACACTGGATTGTTAACCAGTTTGAGAGCACTCTCATTGTCACCCCGGAGTAAAGTAGGCCCTTGCACTTCTTCATGAACATCCTCTATTAGCCTCCTCAACCAAACGGCTTCCCGAGCAGCCAAGGCTTAAGCCTTATACTCCGCCTCCGTAGTTGAAACTGACACCGAGTCCTGCTTCTTGCTACACCACGAGATGCTAGCTGAACCGCAAGTGAACACATAACCTGAAGTAGACCTTCGATCATCCGAATCACCGCCATAGTCAGCATCCGTGTACCCGAGCAACGCAAACTCCGCGTCCCTTCAATAGAGGAGTCCCATGTCAGAAAAAGCCTTGACATACTTCAGAATTTCCTTTGCCGCCACTAGATGAGATTGCCTTGGTTCAGCCATATACCGACTTACTCGGCCAACAACATAAGCTATATCCGGCCTTGTAATCGTCAGATAAATCAAGCTCCCAACAAGAGCCCTGAACACCAAGGGATCAGAAAGAACCCTTCCCTCATCTCGTCGAAGCTTAAGCCCAGTTTCCAGTGGAGTAGAGCACTTCTTCCCTTCGCCCATGCCAAACCGCTTCACAATACGATCAGCATACCCTTTCTGGCAAATGAGAACCCCGCACTCCTTCCTCTCCACTTCCAGACCGAGAAAGTGATGCAACTCTCCCAAGTCTTTCATCTCGAAGCGTATAGCAAGCTCTGCTCTGAGCCTTGCTACTTCCTCCTCCGAATTTCCTGTGATGATCATGTCATCCACATACAGTAGGACCAAGACCAGTATCTCTCCCTTCTTCTTGACGAACAAGCTTGAATCCGAGTTAGAAGCAAGGTATCCACAGAATTGCAAGTACTCTGCAATCTTCCCATACCAAGCTCTAGGAGCTTGCTTCAACCCATAGAGAGCCTTCCTGAGTTTGCAGACATAGTCCGGATTCTTCTCAGAGACAAAACCAAGCGGCTGATCCATGAAGATGTCCTTGTCAATCTCTCCATAAAGAAAGGCATTCTTCACATCGAGTTGCCACAACCTCCATCCCTTGCTAGCAGCCAAGGCGATCACCACTCTTACAGAAGTCATCTTCGCAACTGGACTGAATGTCTCCTCATATTCTTCTCCATACTGCTGTGAGAATCCTCTAGCGACCAGGCGAGCCTTGAACCGATCAATGCTCCCATCAGCCTTCTTCTTCAACTTATACACCCACTTGCAAGTAACCGGAGTAATGCCATCAACCTTGGGCACAAGGTCCCAGGTTTCATTCTTCTTCAGAGCATCAATCTCTTCCTTCATGACACCTTCCCACTCCTTCACTCCAGTGGCCTCGTTGAAGTTTGTAGGCTCTCGCTCATCCAGAGGACCTGCAAAGAAGCAGGAGACAAAGCTCACTGCATTCCCATCACAGTACCGAGCCGGTGGCTTAACCACCCTCTTCGATCTCCGAAGACACGGCCCCTTGCTCACGGCTTCCGTTGCTTCTTCAGGCTCCACTCCTACCTGGGGAAAGCATTGAGCAGTGCCCCCCTGCTTCCTGAGCCAGAAGGCTCAGCCTCGGAGTTCGAAGCAACAGGAGCTGCTGGTGAAACAGCAAGCTCCTCTTCCAAGCCTTCAGCAGCCTCCACCGGTGCTTCATCAACCTTGCTACTTCCGGTTAGCTCCACCGAGCCACCTCCATATGACGTCAGCTCGTCAAAGACAACGTCTCTTGACACCACGAACTTCTTTGTCACAGGGTCCATGCATTTCCATCCCTTCTTCCGCTCACCATAGCCAACAAAGACAAGTTTCCTTGCCTTCGCATCCAACTTTGTCCGTGAAGCATCCGGGACATGCACGTAGCAAGTTGAACCGAACACCCGAAGGTGTCCCACACTCGGCTTCTCCTTCAACAACAGCTCAATAGGAGTTCTCATGTTGATAGGGCTGAGTGGCATCCGGTTGATAACATAAGCAGCACAAGACATTCCCTCCGCCCAAAAGGACCTTGGGATATCTTTCGCATGAAGCCAGCATTTGCAGGTCTCCGTCAAATGACGGATCTTTCGCTCCGCTACCCCATTTTGTTGTGGAGTGTGAGCACAAGTAAGCTCTCGTTGGATCCCGTGCTTCCTGCAGAAGTTAGAAAACTCGGAGGAAATAAATTCACCCCCGTTATCAGTTCTAAGCTTCTTAATCCGCAAGCCAAGCCAGCCTTCTACCAACTCCTTGAACTCCACGAACAAACGGAAGGCTTCCGACTTCTCCTTTAAGAAGTACACCTAAGTATACCTTGAGTAGTCATCAACCAAGATAAGCATGTATCTACTTCCACCAAGGCTGGCAGTAACAGTCGGTCCCATCAGGTCGCCATGAATACACTCCAATGGTTTCTTGCTCCTTTTTTGTGATTTATCAAACGGAAGGCGATGTGCCTTACCGTATTGACAGCCCGCACAAACATGCCCATCACAAAAGGAGGACAACTTCGGCAACCCCCTCACCAGACTTCTACTTGCCATCGCCTTCAGCTTGTCCATGCCAACATGCCCCAGTCTCTCATGCCAGATAGCAGCACTATCATTGGCCCTCATCTTATCAACATAAGAATTGGTGGAAAGAACAAATAAGTTCTTCACCCTCCTACCAACATGAGCAACATCAGCCTTTACCGCTGATACGTTGCGAAGGAATCTCACGTCTGTTGGCCCAAACAGAACGTGATACCCAGCGTCCACCGCATTGGTCACCGAGAAGAGGTTCTTCTTCATGCCCGGTACGTGATACACACTCCTTAACGTGAGTGGCCCCTGATCACTACCCAAAGACACGACCCCCTCCTTCTCTACTGCATAAACAGTATTATCAGCAGTGATAATAGCTCCATTACCTGAGTACGCCTGTATGGAGGTGAACTTCGATTTGTCTCCGGTGAGGTGATGACCACACCCGGAGTCCACGATCCACTCGCTGTTGAAGTCCTCAGCAGACAAGGCCCGGACACAAGTGCCCATCATAAAAGCTCCGCCCCATCCTGCTTCTTCACTTCTCGAGCAAGCTTCCTCCTTTCCCGCAGCATGCCCAGGCTGCAGTTTGACCTTGCAGTCCCGCTTGAAGTGCCCTCGCTGATGACACCGGTAGCACTTCAGGTTCTTCTTCCAGTCCTTAGGAGCATTGCTTCTCTCCGGTGGATATGAAGTTGAAGTCTCCTTCTCAACAGCGGCCTGCACCTTCTTCTTCTTCTTCCCTTCCCATCCTTTCTTCTTACCTGAGAAGAGAGCTTCGCTGCCTTCCTGATTCAGGTTCACTCCAGCCATCTGCCTTGCTAAGCTCTCCTGCGAGGCAAGCAGATTCTCCAGCTCCAGCAATGACAGCTGAGTAGCCCACCCTGGAACAGATGTTACAAAGGCCACATACTCCTTCCGCAGGCCGCAGATAATGTGCCTTTTCATCTTTGCCTCAGAGATAGGCTCATCAGAATCTAGTGCCGACAGCTCAGCACACAAGCTCTTCATCTTTAAGAAGTACCTGGAGATGGAAAGGTCTCCCTGAGTTGCCCTGGCCAACTCATTTTCCAGGAACTGAAGCCGCGCCGCATTCTTCCTATTGAACAACTCATCAATGGTTGTCCAAATATCAGCAGCCGACTCACACCCAACAATGTGATCAAACAGTTCCGGAGACACGACTCTCTTCAGAATGAACTCCGCCTTAGCATTTGTTCTTCTCCAGAGCCTAACCTGCTCAGCAGTACCGAAAGCAGCAGTAACTTCCTGTCTGTCGTCACCACCGACGACTTCCCACAGCTCCTCGCCAAGAAGATAACTCTTCATGCACGACTTCCACTTCTTGAAGTTAGTCGGCGTTAAGAGTTCAATGCCCAGACCTCTTGCAAAACTCCCTTCCATTGTAACACCTGTTGGCAACCTTTCAGAAGCTCCGAGCAACAACACAGGTTTATCACCACTCAATCACTGAGTAACAACACTGGCTGACTTCCGCTCACGCAACTGAACCTCAGGAACCTACCTCTGATACTATGTTAAATTTTCTCAACGTGGTCAGCAAGATAGCCCAAACGCCAAATTAATATCTTCGGAACTACCCAGTTCTCACGTTGAACCAGCAGAACCCAAGGATCAAAGGTTACACCCAACAAACAATGGAAGCACAAGCAGGTCTTTTACACATTCACTTCTTTACAATTCGAGGCATACATAGCGAGACATGATTTCGCTAGTATAACAGCTGTAAACAGAAAGCACCAAAAAACAAGCCGTGCGGACATCACCGGAGTCCGCCGAGACCGCGAGGTCGCCCAAGCTATGCTGCAATCCGCCGAATAGACACGGAGTCCGCCGAAGCCGCGAGGCCGCGCGGACACACCGTGATTCGCCTCCTGCTGAACCTGAACTGAGGAACACCCCTACCCACCTGAAACCGGCGGACAGGTTATTGAAGCTGGTAAAGTTGAAACAGAACTGACAAGTCGCAGACCGACCTCCTGCTGAGTCCGCAGAGACCGCACACTTCCAAGCACTTGACCGAAGTCACAGCCAAACTCCTGGCTCCTTGAAGCTATCCGCGTGACCCCAACTTACTGTTCACTCAAGTTATTTAGGTTGCTGTAGATGTGCCAGGGGGCTCCTATTTATAGGCAGGGTGAGGTGTGTGGTCACCGCCCAAGAGATAGCGACACCGCCCCAGCCCGCGCGATAGCAAAACTCAGTCCGCTGAGTCCGCAAGGACTTAGCCGGATACCAAGGAAAACCACCAGGAGCAGGCAACCATTGGCGAACTATCTCCAGTCCGCCCAAGCATGCGGACAAGGCATCAGCCCGCAAAGCTCCAACCACTGCAGGACAGCAACCCCCTTCAATGGCAGTCCGCACCAACCCGAGGCAGTCCGCAAGACTCACACCTCAATCCGCCACAAGTCCACGACCAAAGGCAGACATCAACAGTCCGCCCGGTCACATCGGACTTGGCGGATACGGCGGACACCATGAAGTTGACACAAAGTGTGACCAAGTCCAAAACCATCAAGGGCCAATGCGAGCATGGCGGACATGAACTCACGTCCGCCAAACATCCTAGCACAGACCGACATCAGTCCGCGAGCTCCTCGCACTTGTCCAACGCAGCAGCTCCCTCCCGGACTCCAAACACCAGTCCGCCAACCGGTCTCCACAGCAAGACAACTACTGTAACACCAGAACTTGACAAGGCCTCAGTCAAGCTCTAAGCCCAGTCCGCAACAGCCAATACCGCGGACACATCAGTCCGCAAGCTTCCCGCGGACAAGAGCCAACCCGCCTATCAGCACAAACTTGCACCCACGGCCACTGAGCAATGCACCAGTCCGCAAGCCTCCATCCGCTCAGGCCGCTCCTTGGCAAAGCCAATCAGCAAACACCCTATCCGCAGACACCAGGCCGCATAGTCCGCGGACTCCATGCAACAACCCGCTCAGAAGACAGCCGGCTTCCCACTAGACCTATCACTAGGCCCCACATCACAGTCCGCCTAGTCCGCCTAGTCCGCCAATGCTGTCCGCCCAGGCCTCCTGGCCTGTCCCGTCACCCACTTCCACTTCACAAATTTCAACAAATGCAACCTCTATGAGGACTCCAATGGGATCCACTATGTCTCTGGATAAGGATGAGAAAGGTAAACCTTTCGATGAAACCAAATACAGAAGCATCATTGGATCCCTACTCTACCTTACTGCCAGTAGACCGGATATCATGTTCTCCAGATGTGTCTGTGCCAGATATCAGGTGAACACTAAGGAATCTCACTATGTCGCTGCAAAGCGAATTCTAAGATACCTTAAAGGTACTCCCAATCTTGGCTTGTGGTACCCGAGAAACAATGATGTCGAGCTAATAGGTTTTTCAGATGCTGATTTTGCAGGGAGTAGGGATGACAGGAAAAGCACTTCTGGGACGTGTCAATTCCTCGAAAGAAGGCTTATCTCATGGAACAGCAAGAAGCAGAATTGTGTAGCAAGCTCCACAGCAGAGTCTGAGTACATCTCGGCAGGCAGCTGTTGCGCACAACTCCTATGGATCAGAAACCAGTTAGCCGACTACGACCTTCAGTTCAAGGAAGTACCAATGTACTGCGACTCCTCCAGTGCAATTGCAATTGCCAACAATCCGGTATCGCACAGCAGAACGAAGCATATTGAAGTGCGCTACCACTTCATTCAGGAGTACGTGGAGTACAAGGACATCTCTCTCTGTTATGTCCCCACGGACAAGCAGATTGCAGATATTTTCACAAAACCCTTAGACGAAGCCAAGTTCAGTCTTTTCAAAACTGAATTGGGGATGCTAAACTATGAGGAATGAAGACTACAGAAGCTCCAGGCTCGTGCATCTAGGGGGAGCCTCTGCTAGGAACTCAAGTGTGAGCACAGGTGCAAGAACTGAGGGGGAGCAAGGGGTCAAATGCAACAGACCCAGATTTGTAGAAGCCGAAAAGGGGGAGATTACCCTCTCGGCTAAGGCTAAGGTGGCTCCAAGTTTGCTCTCAAGAAATTGGTATTGGCAATGAATATCTCTCTCAACTCTCAAGAAATTGGTATTGGTAATGAATATCTCTCTCAACTAAATTTTAAGTTTATAATTTTCATTCCCATACGCTCTATTCACCTTAGCTTGTAGGGTTTAGGCTTCTTCAAATAGGGGGACATTGTTGGGTATTGTATCCACAACGTACCCGATTTGAAGAAGCCCCTGAACAAGCTAAGGTAAATAGACAATGTATTTGATGAAATCTTTTAAGTTGTGCTTGCAGTTATTCCACGCTAAGTAGACACCAATGTCAGGGTGCAGTAGGTCAATATACACGGGTCTGCGCGACGTAATCCCTTGTTGAGCAGATCAGTATGTTGTCCTACGTGTACTCTCTCTATTGGAGTGTACTTATTTTCAAGTACAGGGCTGTGATAATGCAAGAGCAGACAAGGAGCAAGGATGGGTCAAAGAGCAGCTCATGGGTGGAAAGATGAAAAATCGTCTAAGTAATAATCGACGAGAATCACCAAGTGATTCTCGCCGATTCGTCGAGAATCACTGGCTGATTCTCGCCGTCTCTATCCAGCTAATTCAGAGCGTGCAAATCTGTCGCTAAGTCAAAATCGTCGAGAATCACTGGCTGATTCTCGCCGAATCTTTGATTGATGATCGTCGAGCTTTGTTGTCTTAACTCCCTCGACGATCGTCGATCTCCGAATAAGTGATCATCGAGCTCTGCTTTGCCGTTACTCCTTCGACGATCGTCGATCTCCGAGGTCTTGCTCCCTCGACGATCGTCGACCTATGACTGATGATAGTCGAGCTCCAGTGCTATAACTTCTTCGACAAGAATCACCATCGATTCTCGCCGATTTTGCCTTAGGCGAATTTCTGAAGCACACTGGACCGGATCAAATGTTAAGGCGCTGTTTTGAACCGGTTTTAGGGTTTCTCCTGGTGGGACCCACAACGGTCATAAAGAAGTATTCTACTGTATAAATACTCGTGTAGTTTTGAACAGTGTGCCAGCGATTTGAAAAAGGAAAAATCCGAGCCGCCGACGTGACCTAGATCGGAAATCTTTCTCCGCCGCCGCCGTCGCCGCTCGTGCAGTTGATCGCCGTCATTGATCGTGGTTTCTTCCAGATCTCCCGGCGACAGAAGCTCAGCCAAGCATAGTGTCTCACGCGTCTAACCAGAGATCCTTTGTCTCTTGATTTGTAGATCGGGAAAACCTTCCCCTTCCAAATCGATCGAGACGATCGATCCTAGTGTGACTGTTGGAAGATCTTGCTAGCTTTGCTACGAAGATTGAATCTCCAAAGAACAGCCGCAGCACGCCGTTGTCACCGCCGATCCCAAGAACCAAGCTGCCGCCCTTCTTGCCGCCGCCGGTTTCGGGGAGATTCTCTCCAAGTGAGATCTAGGGTTGTGGACTCTTCGTTGACTTCAAGAACACGTCATCGAACGAAGAGGGACACCTTAGTCTCCATAAGTTGTTTGTATTTCTTATATAATCTATTATCAATTTCTTTGTAACGGACCGATTGGTCCCTAGTTGTAAGGGTTGGGTGCAACCCGTGTTGTGGGAGTGGTGACTCCTACGTGTGGAAGGGTTCCTTTTGATAGTGCAAGGATTGGATTTCAATCCTGTTGGTGAAGTGACCGAGTCGTCCCTAGTTGGGAGATAGGTCGAAGGGGGAAAGTGGACGTACCCAAATCGGGGAAACACTATAAGTTGCTTGTGTCCTTTCTGTGCTGTGTTGTTTTGTTTTCTTGTGCAGGTACGACTTTAATTCCGCAAAAGCGCTGCAAGACACCTATTCCCCCCCCCCAACATAGGTGAAGGTAGTTGACACTAAGTGGACTTTCACTAAGGTGAATGACAAAATCCTCATGTGCTTCCCAAACTCATGGGATTCAATGATCTGGCCAATAAAGGAGGCCAGGGGCCTTACTGAGATTTCCACAGAATCTCTTTTAGGAAAGATCAAGTCTTATGAGTAGCACATCAAATCCAGAGAAGTAGCTTAGCAGAGGACACCTCCACCAGCAAGGAAGGAGCACATCATAGATTTTAAAGCCATTGAGGAAACTGAAGTCTCAACTATGAATGAAGAGCTGATGAGTCTCTTTGCCAAGAGATTCTATAAAATGGAAAGATAGGATTTCAGAAGAAAGTCATCCAGGCAGGATGTCAAGCCAAGGTATGACAAAACCCCCACTAAAGAAGTGGTTTGCTTTGGCTGCAGGAAACCTAGACACTTCATCTCAGAGTGTCCAGAAAATCAAAAGAAGGAAAAGAGAAAAGAGAAGGACTCTAGAAGACAGCAAAGCAGCAAGCCTTCTTCCAGCAAATACAAGAAGAAGGAAAAAGCTTTGTAGCTAAATCCTGGAGTGAAACTGAGGATGAATCCACATCCTCCAGCTCTAATGAAGACGAAGAAGAGGCAAGGGCCAAAGAATTATGCCTCATGGCCATTGATGCCTCTAGGAGTCATTCAGATGAATAAGATTTTGACAGTAAAGGAGCTTCTGAATCAGAAGCTGATCAGGTATTGTCCTCTTTTGATTATAGTTCTGATAATTTTAAAATTGAATTTAAAACTATGTGCATTGATTTAATAAATTCTAAAAAAGAAATCAAAGCACTTAGGGAAAAACTAGCTCGTCAAGAGATGCTGAAATATGAAAACACCAAGCTAAAAGATGAGCTTACACTAGCTAATGAAAAAATTATTCTATTAAAAACTGATTTATGTGAGGCCAAACAACTTGAGGAATCTCTCAATGGGAGAAGCCTTAAGCTGATGGACATCGCAAGAGCAGTCAATGCCAGACTAAATGGCTAACTGGTTAGGGTGTATCATCAAGTTTGTCCCCTATTGTTAAGAAGAATATTTTATCAACCCCTATTAAATTTGTTTCTTCTAAGGGCAAAGAAATAACAACCATTAAACAAACCATAGAAGAAATGCCTAAATTAAAAGGTCAAAATAACAGAAACCAGAAAACAAGAAAAAACAAAGTTCAGCAGATTTTGTCGAACTAAGATCGACGAAATGTGGCCAGTTCGTTGAACTCAAGTCAACGAACGTTGAACGCAAATTTATATAATAATCATTCATCTTACTGTGATCGACGAACTTTGTATGGTTCGTCGAGCAGAGATCGACGAACTTGGGGCACAGAAAATGAACTTGTTCATTCTCTGAGTAGAGATCGACGATATCATCCCATTTCGTCGAACTATGGTCAACGAACTCACAATAATTTGTCAAACCCAGTCAAACTTGACAAAAATAATAATTATAACACCAACTCAAATCAAACTAAGAAACCATATAACCCACTTGTATATTGGACAATACCTCCCAGAAGATATCATCCATTAGGATATAAATCATGACCTGAGTACTCTATGATATCCAGCTTTTCTTATCAACAATATAAAGGACCCAAGGTAACCTGGGTCAAGAACAACTAACTGTTTTCATTGCAGGAAAAGGGTTGTCCAGTGATTAATCAAACATGGTACCTGGACAGTGGATGCTCCAAACACATGTCTAGTAGCAAGGACAATCTAATCAACTACAAGTCCAAGCTGGGACAAAAGGTAATCTTTGGTGATTCACAGTGTGGCCAATCTAAAGGCTATGGAGAAGTGAGGATTGGAGCCGTCATATTCAAAAAGGTGACCTATGTAAGTGGTCTCAAGCATAACCTTATCTCCATAAGCTAATTGTATGATGAAGGTTATCAGGTACATTTCTATTCAAAAACTTGTATTATTTGTAATAAAGAAAAACAAAATGTTTTAATTGGAAATAGACAAGGAAACATTTATTTAGTTGATTTCTATTCTGCCAATTCTGATATTTGTTTGCTTAATATAGTTTGCAATCAAAATGAATTATGGCATAAAAGTCTAGGATATGTAAATATGAAAAACATTGCTAGGCTATCTAAAGACAACCTTGTGAGAGGTTTACCTTCTGTTCCCTACAAGAAGGAAGGACTTTGCAGGGCTTTTCAACTAGGCAAGCAAACTAACTCTAGCTTTAAGTCAGTAAATAAGAGTGATTCACCTAGGATATTGTATTTACTACACATCGACCTTTTTTGACCCATTGCTATACAAAGCCTAGGAGGGAAATCCTATGCACTAGTTATTGTAGATGACTTCTCTAGATTCACTTGGGTGTTCTTTCTGAGATCTAAGTCAGATACCTTTAAAGTTCTTACAGATTTTCTCAGGACCATACAGATTGAGTACTCTACACATGTTGCATTGATCAGAAGTGACCAAAGAATAGAGTTTGAGTCTCTTCTTATGCATGAGTTCTGTGAGAAGGAAGGTATCAGACACTGCTTCTCAGCTCCTAGAACACCCCAACAAAATGGTGTAGCTGAAAGGAAAAATAGAACCCTGATTGAAGCTGCAGGCACATTAATTGCAGATGCTTATATGCCACTATCCTTTTAGGCAGAGGCTGTAAGCACAATAAATTATGCACTGAACAGAAGTTTTATACATAAACATAAGAATAGGACTCCCAATGAATTACTTAAAGGGAAGAAACCTAAAATCACATATTTTAAAGTATTTTGTTGCATATCTTATATACATAATAACAACAAGAAATACATTAGAAAGTTTGACGCTAGGCTGAAGAGGGAATTTTTCTAGGATATTTCCAAGTAAGCAAAGCTTATAGGGTATTTAATAAATCATCTTTAAAAATTGAAGAGTCAATTCATGTTACTTTTGATGAGACTAACATATCTTGCAACTAGAAAGAGATTTATACCAGTAATCCTTTGCAGGTACCTCACTTGTGTGAGAATTTGGAAGGACTAAGCCTCAACCAAGAGACTCGAACACATCCTTCTCCATAAGTTGATGAAGACGGTGAAGAAGAAAGCACTGAAGTGACTAAACTTCATCCAACAGCAAACACAGTTCCACAAGAGGAATCAATTCCAAATACTATTGCTGAACCAACTCCATCCACTGACTTTGTCATAATAAGGGATCACCCTAGATCTTAAGTGATTGGAGACATGTCAGTACGTGTGCAGATAAGGCATCAACTCAACCAAGACTTGATCCATGCCTGTTTTCTCTCTCAAGTTGAGTGTCAATCCATACATGATGCTGAGCAGGATCCACACTAGATCATTGCTATGCAAGAGGAACTCAACCAATTTGAGAGATGTAGAGTTTGGGTTCCAAGACCCAAAGACTACCCAGTCATTGGAACTAAATGGGTATATAGAAACAAATAAGATTCCCAAGGTGTAATTGTAAGAAACAAGGCTAGGCTTGTTGCTCAAGGTTATATGCAAGAAGAAGGGATAAACAATGACCAAACATTTTGACCAGTTGGAAGGTTAGAGGCAATCAAAATCTTTCTTGCCTATGCTGCCTATAAGAGGTTCAAGGTATATTAGATGGATGTAAAAAGTGCTTTTCTGAATGGAGTGCGAAAAAAAGAAGTCTATGTTGAACAACCTTCAGGTTTTATCTCTCCAACCCATCCTTATCATGTATTTAAATTGCATAATGCCCTCTATGGTCTAAAGCAAGCTCCAAGAGCTCGGTATGAGACCTTAGCTAGCTTTCTGATAGAGCATGAATTCACTAGAGGCATAGTAGTTAAAACATTATTCACTAGGCACTATAAGGATAAAATCTTGTTAGTACAAATTTATGTGGATGACATCATATTTGGGTATACTGACTCTAAACTATGCAAGAGGTTTTTTGACCTCATGCATTCTAAGTTTAAGATGAGTAGCATGGGTGAGCTCTCCTACTTCCTTGGTCTCCAAGTGAAGCATCTACCTGATGGCATCTTCATCTCCCAGGCTAAGTATGCTAAAGAGCTTCTTAAAAAGTTTGGGATGGATGATGCCTCTGCAAAGAAAACACCTATAGCTACTAATGATATAATAGATTCTGATCCACATGGGAAACATGTTGACAAGAAGTTATATAGGGGCATTGTTGGGTCCCTTTTATATTTTACAGCTAGCAGACTTGATATCACAATTACTTATAGACTAAATTCAAAAAAATATTAACGTTATTGTACTATAATCTCTCTACCAAACCCAAAGCCGATTCAAAACAAACCCGAGAACTATATGTGTAGGAAAGAATACTGTATAGAAACTTTGATCGGGGATTCCCGAGGCTACATGAATCCGGTGAAGGCATGTCACCCCTCGTTGAAACTAATTTTTCTAAAAAGAATTTTGAGATATATAAAGAGTTTTCCTAATCTAGTCCTTTGGTATCCTACTGAGTCAAAATTTGAGTTAATTGGATACTCAGATGCTGACTTTGCTGGATGCAGGGTGGACAGAAAAGGTACCTCAGGAACCTGCCAGTTTCTTGGTATGGGATTAGTCTTTTGGTTTTGTAAGCAGTCATCTGTGTCCACATCAATTGCTGAAGCAGAATATATAGCAACTGGCAGTTGCTGTTCCCAGATGATGTGGATCCAAAACCAACTCCTGGACTATGCCTTCAACTTAAATAATTCAACTCGCTTATGTGATAACCCAAGTGCTATAGCAATAGCACAAATCCAGTCCATCATAGTAGGACTAAGCATATAGACATTAAACATCATTTCATTAGAGAGTGTGTAGACAAAAACAAAATCAAACTTGTCTATATCTACACTGATTTACAAAGAGCTGTTATTTTCACCGAATCCTTGGATGAAAGGAATCACTTGTTTTTTATAAATCAGCTGGGCATGATCAATGGAGATGCTTTGATTTAACTTCTGTCTACACTCGACGAATTCTTCAAAGTTCGTTGAACGAGTTCAACGAACTGGGAAAAGTTCTTGAGATATTCGTTGAACGGATATTGACGAACTCTCTGTGAGTGAAGTTATGTTAGTCGAACGGAGATCGATGAATTTGCTTCAGAAAACTTTCGTCGAATAGGTCTCGATGAAATGTCTTCAAATCTTCAGACTGAGCTCGACGAATTGTTTAACTCCAAATTATTTCGTCAACCTCAGATCGAAGAATTTTTCATTTTTCGTAGAACGGAGTTTGTCGATTCATATTCTGGAAAACCTTATATCTAGGTTTTCTTCGACCTCCATCCCGCGCTTTCAGTTCCTTTACACTTGATTGTCATTTTTCTCTTGCTGGTGCTCTAATGTCGATTCCAGCAGGCAATCTTGCGGTAATAAAATTCGACACCGGCTTTGATATCGATTTTGATTCCTTCAAGCATTCAGACACAGTCTTCCTGGAAATCCTGCAACTGCTTGAAAAATAGCAGTTAAAGACTCTGATGTCAACCGAGATCAAACTCACCAGCACTAAAATCAGGGAGTGGGTCTATACTTCCTCCACCACAGATGAGGACACTCTGACAGGGATAGTATCGGGTAATGCTATTTCTCTTACTCCCGCCGTCCTAACAGAAATTTTTGGGTTAAGTAATGGTGAAGAAGAATTGGAAATTGACACTGAGGAATATGATATGATGATTGGTATGATGGGTTATTCTAGAGAAACCCCAAATAAGTTGCTGAAGAAACACATATGTGCTGCATTTAAATTCCTAGCAGACATTATGGGCAAAGTGTTGCTGGGCAAGCACACTGCACATGACTACATAACCAGACACCAATTACTGGTTATGTGTGTTGTGGTTAACAAGAAAATGGTAAACTGGGCTCAGATCTTGTTTGATCTGATTAAGAAAAAGAACACAAAGAAAGAGGTCTATTTTGGACGGATCATAGGGATCTTCCTAAAAGAAAAGGGTGTTGAATCCCTGGTCTCCCAGAGCATATTCATCAATGCCTCTAAGAGGCTCACCTGTGTCCTTTTTGGCAGGTGGGAGAGGACCATCACCAAGCCCTCAAAGGATTCTTGCTCCTCCACCAGGGCTTCTGAGAGTACAAGGGCTACTCAAGCCACTTCCCACCCTACTGAAGAGATCCCTCCTCCACCTCCATCACCTCCAGCCATCCAACCTCATCCTCGGATGGCACATCAACTTCCCTCCTCCTCCACCATTATTTCTCTTAAACAACCATAAAAACAACCACAACAACCAGTTTATATTACTACTCCAGCTCTATCTCCTACAACTTCTCCACAAATAGATATCACTGACATCCCCTCTTCCCCCATCAGGAATCTTAACAATCCTCCCCTTCTCAATCACAACAACCAACCCCACCTGAATCCCCCCATGGTACACCCATTCCCTCACCACCTTCATCTCCTTTACCCCCCGCCCCATCTGGACAACATCCCATTCTTCAATCTGCCTTCACCCCCCCTCAATACATCTACTCCTCAGGATGAATTAAAGCAAGATGCACCACCTCCACCTCCACCTCCACCATCCTCATCAATTCCTACCTCTGTCTCCACTACTACACCTTCTACACCACCCTCTACAGCTCCACTATTAGATCCCTCCATCATACCACAACTCATTGCACTTCTCACTACCCTTCTTAAAACTATTATAGCAGAGGCCATTTCACCTCTTGCTACTTTCCTCTCCTCCCTACCTGCATAAATATCTACTCTCTCTGCTCCTTCTTGTTCAGTTAGGGTCCTGGCTTCAGTTTCCACTAAAACCAGTCAGGAGGAGATACTCCATGAAGAAGAAGTAGTAGCCACAGTAGCAGCAACAGTAGCAGTAATAGCAGCAGCAACAACACCAACAGCAATAACAGCAGATGCAGCAGCAGTAGAAACAGAAGAAGCAGAAGCAGCAGCAGATGCTGATAAAGATTTAATTTATTTCATTAATTTTATTGAAACAGATATGGAAATAAATACTGTGGATGATACAGTAACAGAGTAAATAATACCTGCTGGTTATTTTATTATAAATCCCACAGTAGATTTGTTAAATTTATTGAGAACTTTTGATACAGTTCATTTGAACTTTCTACCAGAAGACAGCACTAAGCCATCCATGGCTATAATTCTTTACACCACACCAATAAGCCCCAAAGTTGCCAAGCAACTAAAGGCCAGTTTTGTAGTAACAGAGACTCCAGCCATTCCATCTCCACCATAAGCTGTTTCACCCATTGTCTCATCTCCTCTTGCCCCTGTTTTTGTAATGGATGATTCACCACTGCCTGAGCTTGATGCACTGATCATGGCAGACATATAAGAGGAAAATAAGTCAGTTGCTGAAAGCACTGAAGTGTATAGTTCTCCTGCTCCAGCTCTAGTTCCAGCTCCTCCTCCAGCTCCCTCCCAGGCTGAGAAACCTCTAATATCTGCTGAAGCCCTGAAAGAAATAAATACAATGTATGATAATCCTCAGGATTCTACTGATGATGATGATGATGATGATGTTGAGAACTCAGATGATGAGCCCAAGAAAGAGATAGTTTCCAAGAAGAGGAAAGCTCCTACACCTCCTGCACCAAAATTAAATCCAGCAAATGACACACCATACTATATACATCAAAAGATCACACCTTATAAGGTCATGCCAGCATGGATGTGCATGTCCAAGAATTAATAAAAAGA
Source organism: Platanthera guangdongensis (assembly GCA_039583875.1). Classification (NCBI taxonomy): domain Eukaryota; kingdom Viridiplantae; phylum Streptophyta; class Magnoliopsida; order Asparagales; family Orchidaceae; genus Platanthera; species Platanthera guangdongensis. Next base: position 116,912,325 of record CM077162.1, on the reverse strand, counting down.
AAGGAAGAAAAGCCGAAGATATTCTACTCCTCCATAGAGATTCAGAAAGGACCCCCCTCCTCCTCCTCCACTAGCTGCTGGTGCTTCAACTTATTAAACTCCAAGGACTACCCAATTTCAGACCTATCAGAGACATCAGGGTAGATCCTCATCTTCAGGAAGCGGCCAACAAAGACAATATTCATATGGCAAGCAGCACCAACAATAATAGCAGCAACATCAACAACAACAACAACAACAATAATTCCCTGAACTTCAAAAGGCTAAAAGCCCAAAAAGACATGCTTCCCCACCTGTACCATTTGAAGATCCAGAGACAGCTACAACAGGTAGGATGGCCAGGTTCCAGGAACTGGTTGGCCTTTCCATGATTAACAAAGCTAAAGCTGATGGGAAGGATACATCTCAATACTCTACAATGTCCAAGTACAGAAAGGAAGAACTGAACAGGTTTGCTAAGGCTAACAAGTTCTATAATGTTGATGATTATATGAAACAACATCCAGAAGATGTAGTGCCAAGAGCCACCTCCCTGGATCTCATTAGGGCTGCTGATATGACAATGTCCAAGGCTCAAGATGTAGATCCTAACAGGGAAATTATATTTACACAGTCTGGAGACAAAGCCAAAGAGGGGAAGCACAAGGAGAAGAAGAAGAAGATATAAACTTTGAACTGTCTTTAGTCTTTCTGAGTTACTTTAAAACTGCTTATTTATTTCTTGATACAAAGCTTATTGTACATATATATCTGTTGCATATTTTAAATTTCCTGCCAGATATATTCTTAGTTTGCTTTGTGTATAGTCTGTATCTGTAATTAGTGAACTCGCCCAAATATGGAGAGATTGTTGGATCCCTAGTTGGATTTGGGCTAGTTTCACTAAATTAGGATGTTTGACCCAACATGTATAGACAGAGTCATGATTGTGTCCTAGAGTTTAGGCCATGTCCTTATAATCAACACTACTTAGACCAGCCATTAATAGACTGCAAAGACTCAAGACTTAGAGTAATATTAAAGACTCAGAAAATGAGTTCGACGTTCGTCGAACTCAGGTCGACAAAAGCCGTGCTCAGCTCGACAAACTTAGAGAAAATTCTCTTAGCTGAGCTCGACAAACTTGAATCTCAGGTCGACGTTTGCTGGGTATTCTACTTCAACATGTTTTTCAGAAACATCCAAGTATTATAAGTTCAGGATCACACTCCAGTCGACGAACTCACCTTCTCAGCTCGATGAACTTAGACCACAGTCTCGACAAGAGTTATCAAGTAGAAGTTAGAAGCTCTGACCTCCTCTTGAGATGGAGATGCGGAAAAAAACAGAAGAGCGTTGCTTGCGGTGAATTTCATAGGAAGGACGGTGTTCGAATGAGCTCTCCAAGGAGGAGAGAGAGAGGAAAAAGCGGCTGGAGGAATATTTTCAAGCACAGAGGAGCGGAAATAGCAGAATGTCCTCTGCTCCAGTCAACTCTTGAACTTAAATACGAGTAGGTCAGAAAAATGGTCAAGCACGATTTGGCGCACAACCGTGCGTTAACCGTGCAATATTAACTTTCAGGCCAAGATTGCGAAAGAAGATGAGTTGCCCCATGAGTTTTACTCGCGCACGAATGCTTCCGCCCGTGCATAAAGGAAAATCCACGAGTAACCATGCCTTTTACTCACGCACGGGCACTTCTACCCGTGCGTGAACAACTTGCACGATTAACCAAAGAGCACTATAAAATAGGACTGCAATAAGAAAGCCGTGCGTCTCCTTCGCGCACGGTTCATAAGAAATCGTGCATAAAGAAATCGTACGGGTTGGTTAGACCTCCATAGAAACCTGAAGAAAACGCATGATTTGGTAGAAAGCGTGCTCTAAGGAATCACACGACCGTGCATTTTGCACAAGTCAGATTTCCTGCTTTGGGGGAAAACTAACCACCTGCACAACAAAAACCAAAGCTGGTGCAATATCTCCCAGCACTAATATAAAAATAAAAATAACTAAATCCACACATGGAGTACCCCAGTACCCTCCCTCGACATCCCGGTGCAATTTGCGAACCAAGACGTGCCGAAACAATGCACAATGGCTAAGTGAAGCCCTAATCAAATATACTACATTGCTTACTGAAATAGTAGTGCACATGCAAGATAATAAGCCCAGATCAGTCTGAAATACCCTATATAAATCAGAATCATTAGGAAACACTAGAACCATGCGCCTCACTGCACAACTTAGCTTGAATATCCTCAACTGCGGGGATATAATATCTACCGCAATTCTTCAAGGTACCCGTATCATCAATTGAAAAGTCTGGTACTTCCCTTTCTCGGTTCTTTTCAGAAGGTGCAACAAATCAGGATCATCATTTTGATGTATCCTTGTAAGCATAATCCATGAAGGTTGTGCTACTTAGAGGCTACTGGTCGAGTCGATACTTCCAATCGAGATACCCATCAACAAAAACTCCTGCACCTAGGATTCCAACGATAGTTCAAAGATCTACACGGTCTTTCTACTCAAGGCATCATCTACCACATTAGTTTCACCTGGATGATATTGGATCTTGACTTCATAATCCGTGGCATATTCTCACCATCTATGCTGGCGGAAATTTAATTCCTTCTGAGTGAAGACGTTCTTCAAACTCTTATGGTCCATGTAAATCGTGCACAGTGCGCCATACAAAAGATGTATCCACAACTTCAAGGCATAAATCACTTTTGCAAACTCTAATGCATGTGTAGGGTAGTTCTTTTCATGTATCTTTAACTGCCTTGACCCATGCGCAATTACCTTTTCTTCTTGCATCAAAATACATCCAAGCTCGACTTGAGATTCATCCACATAAACATCCTATTCCAATCCTTTGTTAGGCAAAGTCAATAATGGGGCAGTGCACAATCTCTTCTTCAATTCTTGAAAAGCTTCCTCGTACTTATCGCTCCACATGAACGTTGCGTTCTTTTGTGTAAGCTTATTCAGTGGCGCAAACAATGTAGAAAATCCTTCCACAAACCTTCTATAATAGCCTGCCAACACTAGGAGTCTTGAAAGTCTTTATTTTCAAGGTTGCTTACAACCTAGCATGTGAATAGGTTGCCTCACTGTTATTATTCTCTTTTTAATTTTATCTTTTGCACCATGTGTGTTGGAAGTAGTTTGATTTCAAGAACCTGCACAAAGAAAACAACACAGAAAAGTACACACAGATTTATAGTGGTTCTCCAATCTTTGGGCACATCCACTCTCCTCCCACCTTGATAACTTTCTGTTAGTCAAGGCACTTCTCCAAAACATTGTTCCAAAGAGCCTAGACTTCGAATCTCTCATGATCTCTCAGTCTCCTTCAAGACCTACAACTTAGCTACAAGGTCCTACAACTCAGTGATCAGCAGATCACCTACCTTAGGACAAGGCCCTACACTGAGGTTGACAGCACAGACCTACCTCAGACCCACTAGGGATCCTACCTCAGACCCAAAGGTCCTACACTTAGAGAGTATTCATCTCTTATAGCTCATTGATCAATTGACTACCTACCTCACACTTGAAATGAAGTCCTATAACTCAGATCCAGTTGGATCCTACAACTCATAGAGCATCACTCTCCTATAACTCAGGCAATACTGCCCTACCTCAAGCTCAGAGAGACCTACAACTTAGATCCAGTTGGATACTATAGAAAGGTGAAATAGATTTATATCTATCATAGAGAAATATCTGTGACAACCCCTTGAGATGAGTTATCTTAGCTCAAATTTTCTTCACAACTATACGGATCTTGAGCTAGAAGTAACTAGCAGTAAACAACTTTGCTTTCTCCTCCTTCCTTGGATAGAGTCAGCAAATTTGTTCTTTCTTCTTTTGAGCTTCAAATGTGGATCTTCAGTTTAGTGCTTGCTGAACTAAGAAGCAACTTGATCTGCATAGATTTCTACCTTGTTTCTGCTTCTCCCTCAGAAGGAAAACCTTATGATCTTGCTGGTGTCGACGAAGAAGACACACAGCTAAATGAACTTTTGCACAAAAACTTCAAGCTTTTTCATGTAGCAATGGAGAGAAAGATGTAGTCCAGCTGCTTCCTTTTGAAAATGATAAAGCCCTAAAAATTGTTGTCATCTTGCCCACACTCTTCCTTTTGTAGTTTGCTAATCAACGACTCTTAGAAATCAGTGGGGCACACTTGCAGCATCTAGTTGCACCTTGCCTTAATGGAAGAAGACGTACAGTAGGTTCGCGAGATAGTTTGTCGTGTTTTGTAGCTTCTCCATACTTGATTTGAAATTAGTTGACTTTATCGATTTTGCAGATTTTGCTGACATCAGCACCTGTAGACTTAGCAAAAATCGAGCATTAGTAGAATATGCGTTGAGTGAAAGAGATTCACTCAACTATAAAGTACTTAGATAGAATACTATCTTTCTAAGCATTGACAGCGTTGAGTGAGCCAGCTGATGCGTAAGATCACGGCAGTGAACCGGTCGCACAAGTAATATAAAATGGGGGCTTTCCCAAGTATCGATCTCTCAAGGAACACAGTAAGGTGGAGTTAATTTCGAGGAGGACTTGAGATTGAAGTCCTTAGGGTCGGCGATAACGATGGGGGTTTTGATATGGCGGACAAAGAAAATAAAAGGCTAATAACTACTCCTATGCAACGCCGCTATGCGATGCTTCGCCAGGTGGGATGGAAGACTAGTCGGGCTGCTATGCACCGAATCGCTAGGCGGATGGACGAGTAGGCTTGTGGATAAGGTGGTTAGAATGGCGGAACGAGGGTCGTGAGCACCTCTTCGCTATGCACGCTTCTAGCAATTGCTAGAACGACAAGGGTGGATGGTGGTGGATGGAATATGGGCGCACCTCAAGTAAATATAATGAAAATATACAATCACATAGACATGATTACTCATAAACAAATATTTCACTAAGCATAGCTTCATCAAATGCAAAGAGTTCAACTAAACTATCAACAACAAGAGAAGAAAAGTGTGCGAAGTCGACCGGATCCGAAGCCTTGCCGAGGATTCACGGTTGGAATCGTCGGGTTGTCAATCCGCGTCCAAGCTCGGTCCGCAACTGCGTCCGGGGTAGAGAAGGGCTGTCACCACCTTCCATGGCCCGTCTTCTTCGTGTCACGATCCGGTGGAGGATGGCACAACTTCTCATAGCTTGATGGAGAAAGCTAGGTCAAGCTCTTCTTGAAGCTCAAAGATGAAAGAGGAGGCCGAGAGGAAGCTCCGGCTTGGATTTGGCGGTGAAAGTTTGCCCGGAGCACCTCCCTAGGGTGGATATTGAAGGAGGACAGCGGAATCCCTCCTCAGAGACGAAAATGGCGGAGAAATGTCGAGCGATTCGGAATTAGGGCGGAACCTGCGAATTTATAGATTGCAGAAATTATAATACCCTCGACCAGTGGCGCACGACCAGTGGTCGTGCACACTATGTCCAGTGGTAGTGCGTTTGTAGTAGCCAGAATTTGGAAAAATATGGAATCAATACACACGATCAGTGGCGCATGACCAGTGGTCATGCACAGTGTGTCCAGTGATAGTGCACATACCCCAGGCAGATTTTGGAAATTAGTGAACATTGAGCACGATCATCGGCGCACGACCAGTGGTTGTGCGCACTATATCCGATGATCGTGCGCAATATTCCTGCTTCAAATCGTCCCTGGAACACGCACACGACCCCTAAACCCAGCACTGATATGTGCAGACATTCCAGACGAGCACAAAAATGCAGTACAAACAATAAAAGTACAAAAATTACACAACCACGGGCCTAAGTGTGCACTTCCTATGGAAATAGAGACAAGATGAAATATGAATGAAATAGAACAAAAAGTGAAGTGCAAACGCGTGAAAACTAGCACAGATGAGTCCGAAAAACCCTATATAAATCAGACTCATCACACCCCCAGACTTAACTGTTTGCGCGTCCCGAGCAAACAAAATCTAAGCAGATAGGGAAAATTACTAGCTAAAAAAAGAAATTGAAAAACAAAGTACCATGCGAAGTCACATGCTCGCGTGCGTAAAAATACAATAGAGAAAATTTCTAAGTATGCAGAATAGTTTATATTTTTCACAATGCGTATCAAAATTTTATTACCACTCAAAAATAGAATCGCGGTGAATCAACCGGTCACGCATAGGAAGAAAGTAGTTAGGCCACTAAGGTGAGCTTTGCCAAAGATCGGGGCTGAGGATCACCTCCAAAGGAATCCACCAATGTCGGGGACCATACGCTTGCTCGTTCACACTCTCTCCACGGTACTAGTTAGACTCAAGCGCAAATCCGTAGGACTTTAGGATAATCACGGGGCTTGGGTTACGGTGAGGTAAACAATGATAAAAAGAAAGGCTATGCACCTAACCCAAATGAGCTAGCCTAAAAAGAATCCGACTGCTAACCATAATATATGCAGGTACACCAAACCTCCAGACTTAACTTTTAACAAATTGGTGTGTGCACCGCCTACTCCAAATATAATCACATTTCCAAAAAAAATTCAATTTAAACTTTTTCTTTTCACTTTTTTTTTCTTTACAAATATTTTTCTTTTTTTTTCTTTTTCTTCATTTTAATTTCACAATTCAGCAGAAATAGACTTGGGAGCACTTCCACATTTTCACAAATAATAACACCACATCACATCCCAACATGAAAATATAAAGCACTAAACTCGACTTCGGTGTGCGACTAGGATAGTCTATGGGGCTTTGGTGAATGAAGGTGGAGCTGAATCAAAAGAAGGGTAGGCATAATAGGGCTAGCGAGGATATGATGTTAGGAACGGTACGAAGCTCAATCGGGCCAAAATGATGGCCTACATCACGCTTACGCTTGGCTAACCATGCACCTATGCTTCGAGAGTAGCTTGGGGCAAGTTCTTAGCCACCGAGAAAGATAATCCTTCCTCCCACTCGAGCAAAACGAGGCTAGTGGCGGCTACACACATCCCTACACTACCGTTTGGTTCATACCGGATTCACCAACTTTTGAGTAGAATAAAAAGTCTTTACGTAAATAGAAAAATATAGAACTATAAGCATACAGAAAAATTAAATATACTCAAATTTCTACACGAGACGAGAGCAGTTAACTAGAAACACAACAAGGTCAACATTTTACTCTGTCTCACAATCCTAAGCCAGCACCATAATTTTCCCAAATCTAACAAAAGAAACGAGTTTAACTCGCAGCACGCAAAAAGCTAAGCACGCGCTCATGTGGGTGCAGTGGTGTGTAGTGCAATGAACTAATCAAAATAAAACTAGAAAGGCTTCTAGTATGCACATGAGATGTGCACGTGCAAAAGGTAACAAAATTGGCTCTCCCCCAGACTTAAACTAAACGACACATCATATGATGGAGAAATTAAAAATCATAAAGAGCTAAGGGAAGAGGTTACCCAATGCTCAGCTAGTGAGCATACTAGAAGACGCGTGGAAACCTGAAGCAGGTCCGTCATACGAAGAATCACAACCCCACTAACACGAAGTTGTCAAGAATACCTGCAGGGGTAAGCTCCGCAAAAACAAAACAAAAATATACAAACAACAAAGAAATACTAAAACTAACTAGACATGAAAAACAAAATGCAGAAAATGAAAGATAAGTACTGGGGTTATTGTCATCCCAGCATGACTTATTAAATTCTATACAGTTCTAGCTAATTGGCCTATGAAATAAAAAAGGCACAGGTAACTGGCCTAATATCTGTTTCGGTAACGGGTACCGATACGGTGATAGAGCAGTTACCCCTCTACCTAAATAATAATACCTGCTCTTTACAGTCACAGGAAATAGGAAATAAGAAGAGGAGGAGCACTGGACCTCGCTCATCTTATCATAAAATAAATCCTTGCCTAGCAAGGTATCGTCTACAGAGAGACTGCAGGAGGAAAAAGCGATGAATGGAGCTTCCTCAATAGAGGATGAATCAACCTCCTCGCGAGAGAGGATGCTACCATCGATGACTCGAGCTGAAAGCTCCAAGTCCTCCTGAAGCTCCTGCGGAGACTCAACCCGCCCAGGCTCAGATAAAGAGGGGGGATGAGGAAATAAAGGAGAAGAAGAACTAAAATAATCTGAAATAGGGGGAGTGGTCCCGGTCGCACTCCCAGCAGGATCCAAACATAGATCACTGTCGGTGTGATATGAGTCATACGAGGGGAATCCGAGAGCTCGAGGTCCTCAGTGGTGGTTTGGACCTCCTCATCCATCAAGGAAGTGGAAACTTCCTCAACAAAGAGGATCTCCTCATCAACACACCTCGGTGCGTCCACATGTTCCAAGATGTAATGCTGTCCATTAATGAAAATAATATCCTCGTCAAACATGGGCACTTCCTCAGGCTCAGAATCATAATCCGGCCGAACATCATCAACCGACTCACTAAAAATAGGGATAGATAATTCTTGCAAAGAAGGCGGAGGAACAACAACATCAGAGAAAATATGTGCAGGTTCCTCCGGGGGTGAATCAACAAGAGGGGAAGAGTGCATGGGGAGAGACGGTACCACAATGTCATCACACCGATCAGCAAAAAGTCTGATGGGTATATCCGCAGCAGTCCCCCATAGACAAGGTGGTGCTGCGAACATATCATCAGAATCAAAAGGGGTAGCCGATTGAGAGGTGGATGGAATGAAACGGATACCCGGTTCATCATCCTCCTCCAATTGGCGCTGAAATTCTGCGCAATCTTTCAACACGTGGTCGGTGCTACGACAACACAAATATCGTTTTCCATTACTCCTCGGTACAGGTGGGACCGGAGAGGAATAAGAAAATGATGAAGGCGTAGAAGAGGAGTGACCATAAGACCTGGGTTGGGTGTATGAAGTACCATAAGAAGACGGTGCTCCATACACAGAACCACGAGAATTATGCTCCCATTCTTCAGTGGGGCACTCATCACTACCATGCATATAATCCCCGCACCATCGACAACGGATATTCATATAAGAATACATGGTGCAACAAGAATAATTCACCAATAGAAAGTTTCTAAGCAACAATTAACTACACAACACAAATAAAAGAATAGGAAAACTGCTACAGCAAAATTAAAACTAGAATAGGAACAAATAAAAACAAACACAAATGCTAAAAACTAAAACAAAGAAGATAATGATATGAACAAATGAAAAAGGGCTTCTATCTCTTATCTTCCTCTACAAAAACTCACACGACTGTGTTCCCCGGCAACGGCACCAAAAACTTGATGCGTAAGATCACGACAGTGAACCGGACGCACAAGTAATATAAAATGCGGGCTTTCCAAAGTATCGATCTCTCAAGGAACACAGAAAAGGTGGAGTTATTTTCGAGCAGGACTTGAGATTGAAGTCCTTAGGGTCGGCTGTAACGATGGGGGTTTTGATATTGCGGACAAAGAAAAAAAGGCTAACAACTACTCCTATGCAACGCCGCTATGCGATGCTTCTCCAGGCGGGATGGAAGACTAGTCGCGCCGCTATGCACCGAATCACTAGGCGGATGGATGAGTAGGCTTGCGGATGAGGTGGTTAGAATGGCAGAATGAGGGTCGTGAGCACCTCTCCGCTACGCACGCTTCTAGCAATTGCTAGAACGGCAAGGGTGGATGGTGGTGGATGGAATATGGGCGCACCTCAAGTAAATATAACAAAAATATACAATCGCATAGACAAGATTACACATAAACGTATATTACACTAAGCATAGCTTCATCAAATACAAAGAGTTGAACTAAACTATCAACAACAAGAGAAGAAAAGTGTGCGAAATCGACCGGATCTGAAGCCTTGTTGAGGATTCACTGTTGGAATCGTCGGGTTGTCAATCTGCGTTCAAGCTCAGTCCGCAACTGCGTCCGGGGTAGAGAAGGGCTGTCACCATCTTCCAATGGCCCGTCTTCTTCGTGTCATGATCCGGTGGAGGATGGCACAAATTCTCCTAGCTTGATGGAGAAAGCTAGGTCAAGCTCTTCTTGAAGCCCAAAGATGAAGGAGGAGGCCGAGAGGAAGCTCCGGCTTGGATTTGGCGGTGAAAGTTTGCCCGGAGCTCCTCCCTAGGGTGGAGATTGAAGGAGAATGGCGGAATCCATCCTCAGAGATGAAAATGGCGGAGAAATGTCGAGCGATTCGGAATTAGGGCGGAACCTACGAATTTATAGATTGCAGAAATTATAATGCACACGACCAGTGGAGCACGACCAGTGGTCGTGCGCACTATGTCCAGTGGTAGTGCATTTGCTGCAGCCAGAATTTGGAAAAATATGGAATCAATGCACACGATCAGTGGCGCACGACCAGTGGTCGTGCGCACTGTGTCCAGTGATAGTGCGCATACCCCAGGCAGATTTTGGAAATTAGTGAACATTGAGCACGATCATCGGCGCACGACCAGTGGACGTGCGCACTATATCTGATGATCGTGCGCAATATTCCTGCTTCAAAACGTCCCTGGAACACGCACACGACCCCTAAACCCATCACTGATATGTGCAGACATTCCAGACGAGCACAAAAATGGAGTACAAACAATAAAAGTACAAAAATTACACAACCACGGACCTAAGTGTGCACTTCCTATGAAAATAGAGACAAGATGAAATATGAACGAAATAGAACAAAAAGTGAAGTGCAAATGCGTGAAAACTAGCCCAGATGAGTCCGAAAAACCCTATATAAATCAGACTCATCACCAGCCTCACTCAACTCTTTTTGCCTTAACCATTTTTGTAGCCTTTTTTGCATTCCTGGCATTGAGGTCATTGAGTGAGCACACCTCACTCAACGCCTTGTGGCTTAACCATACTTTCTATAATTTAGGAGTTAAGAGCGTTGAGTGAGCATGCCTCACTCAATGCCTTCTACCTTAACCAATTTTCTGCTTCTTCAGTATCATAATAGTGAGTGCGTTGAGTGACAACGCCTCCCTCAATGCGTTTTGCTTTTGCCAGATTTTCTGAGTCATGGTATTGAGAGCGTTGAGTAAGCATGCCTCACTCAATGCTTTCTTCCTTAGTGAGATATTTTAGCTCCTTAGCATTGAGTGTGTAAGCTCCACTCAATGTCAAATTACTTGACAAAATTTCCTCTGGTATCCTGCGTTGAGTGAATGAGCTACATTCAACGCATTTGGACTTAGCCATGTTTTTGAGTCTAAAAAAACAACACTGACTTTGAGAATTAGTCAACATGTCGTTAAGTGAGATTACCTCACTCAACGCATATGGACATAGTAAATATTCACAGTTTTCCTGTGGCGTTGACTGACTGAGTTATACTCAACAGAGCTATAGTGTTGACGGAATGATCTTAACTCAACCTCTATGGACTTAGCCACTTGTCTGCCCATTTTTCCTTAGTCCCTTACTGCATTAGCCTTACTCACAACCTTTTATTGTAAGGCGTTGAGTAAGTTGACTTCACTCAATGCCTGTTGACTTAACCACTTTCTTAGCTTGACACTGCTTTAGCTTTGACTATATAGGATTCACTCAGCGATAAAAGTCATCTACCTATGGACTAAGATAGATTTCTGTCTTTTCACACCTTAGATAAGGATTTACCTGACTTATCCGCTTAGGCTGTAACACCCCAAATCCCAAAATTGAGCTAATGTTGGGCAGCACAGCCTGGGACACGGGCGTGTCCCATGCCGTGTCCTGCTCTGTATAGTTGAGCATCCCGTCGAGTGCTTGACAAAAAGCACTCGACGAGTTCTCGAGAGAGAACACGACCTGTGACACGGTCGTGTATAAGGTTGTGTCATCTTATGGTTCGACGAACTCCACTCGAGTAAATCCACTCGATGATCCTCAAGTGGGGAACATGTCCTGTGACATGGGCGTGTCACATGACCGTATCCTTCTTTGGCTTTGGACAATGCAATGAGGCCTGGTGAACACGGGTGGGACATGGGTGTAACACCCCCTATCCGTCGCATAGCATATAGCAGTAGGTCCGGCCGGGGCCCGACGCCATATACTACAGACAGACCGGTTGGTTACTTATGGAAACCATCCAACCAATCTCAACGTCCTACACAGAGCATTCTAGCGGAAGCAGTTTATAAAAGTTGTAACAAAGAACCCAGCATTAAAGAACGAATGTCCACTAATACAAAATAGGAATGTTATACAAAATACCCAAAATAAGCCTTAAGGCTTTACAAAATATTTCACTTTAAATTACATGTTTTACAAACCACGGCACGCAGGCCGGTCACACATGAATAAAGCAGTAAACACTTCCAATTAGGCCTTCAAGGGCCGGCTTCGCATTCGGGCTTTAGCCCGCTATTGACCGCTTGGTCCAGCTGCACTTGCAAGCAACAAACCACCGCACGGTGGCAAAACAAGGCAACGGTCAGCAATGCTGACCAAATTATAATGATCCCGCCCCCAACTCGGGGCGGCGATGCTCCTTCCCTGCATTTCATTAGCATAAGCGAGCAATAAGCACATATAGCCATTTCATCACAGACGTTGGCTCGCACGGCCACACGCCCCGTGCTCTTAGGGCACATTCTTGGCGAACCGGTCGATGTCACGTCATTTAAAGCCATAGACATTCCGGACTCACCACCGCCACTAAGACGGCCAAACCTATGAGCAATTTGTCTTCTTGGCCTGGATCACGACAATTTAAGCCATTGACCGTCGAAGACCCTAATCTATGCCAACGGCAAGTGCCACGTGCCTTTAGGTATCTTTAACCGAACGACATAGAATGGGTACGGTTCCATCTAACCCGTGCTCACATCGCAACGACAATTTAAGCGATTTGCGCGGGTCAAACTTCCACCGAGTCCCATTTCCATCATAATTCACATAACCCGGTTATGTTCAAGTTGGCTCTCAGGCCACCAAGTTTGCAAGATCTCGTATCCGCCCAGTTTTCCGGGAGCACCTTTGGGTTAGTCTCCAAGGCTCCATGCTGCAATCTACCGCGTAGAAAACCCGAAAAACAATCCATAGCACGGAGTCTTCTCCGGCATTTATGCAATGCAACATCACCGATCCAGACCAACATGTCCGGGTAGGCTTCACACATCATGCCTATGTCCGTTCTCGCTTACGGACTCTAAACAACGGGGACTTCACATATCTAACCGAAGGAACGCCTTCAACTCTCCGCAAACTCGCGAGAGCGGGCTTCCTATGCAAAGAAAGAGAGCTACTCATGCTCAAGATGAGGATCGTTACCCTAGCGTTCCTCTTTGGCGCCATTGAAAAGTAATCGGATGAAAAGCACCGCACTAGCTTTGCCTCCGTGGATCCAGAGTCGGCTCACGATTCGGAGATCCGAAGCTCCTCCAATGGCGGGATCTAGCTCCTTCTTCCTTCCTTGGCTCTCCTCTCTCTCTAAGGTTTTTAGAAAGATAACACTTAAGAAAAGTGAGGGTTTCTAAGTCCAATCCCATGTATATCCCTTCAGGAACAACCCCCAGCCGTTGGATCTCAAAATAAGGAAACGAATGGCTTTGATTCGGGACTGAAATGCCCAATCTGGACTGAACACGGCCTGGCACATGCCCGTGTCCAGGGCCGTGTGCCTCATTCGCCGTCAAAATTGGCTCGCCTGGAACCTCACACGGGTATCGAACACGCCCGTGTTCGAGCTGACATGCCCGTGTTCCACCTGACACGGCCATGTGGCCGGCCGTGATCCCTCATCATTTTTCCCCGAAATCAACCCGAGCACTACACGGATTCTAGGACACGCCCGTATCCTTACCTGTGTCACCTCAACACGCCTGGAACCCAGGCCGTGTACACGGTCTCGACACTCGACACTTCGTCGAGCAAAGATCGTCGACATGATGACACAGCCTTGGACACGCCCGTGTCCTAGGCCGTGTGCCTTGTCTCGACACAATGTCGAGACCAAAGTGTCGACTCCCCGGGACGAGTGTTGACACGGGTTGACACGCCCTGCGACACGCCCGTGTCGCAGGCCGTGTGCCATGTCTCGACACCTCGTCGAATGCAGAGTGTCGACTTCGCAGCTAAGTGTCGACACGGGTCGACACGCCCTGCGACACACCCTTGTCGCAGGCCGTGTACCTAGTCTCAACACAATGTCGAGACCAAAGTATCGACTTCCCGTCTCAGTGTCGACACAGGCTTGACACGCCCTGGGACACGCCCGTGTCCCAGGCCGTGTGCCTGCAGCCAGAACCCAAACTGGCCCAAAACGTCCCCCTTCGCTCCTTTGAGTTTCGGGGCGTTACAATGGGTGTGTTAAAAGCTGTGTCAGGGCACACGGCCTGTGACACGGGTGTGTCACATGGCCGTGTCCTATTCGGGTTAAGTCGGTTGTGTGTCGCTTAAGTTACACGGCCTGTGATACGGGCATGTCACAGGCCCTGTCAGTCCAAAAATAGACATTTTCAGGGCGATTCGTGGTCATTCATACCCTCCAAGTAGGATCTAACGATTCAAGTTTCCCCCTGCTGCTTTAAGGCTAGGAGAGAAGAGATTAACTCTCATTTAACTTGGCTATTTCTCTTTCTAAAAGAACTGGAGAGAAGGGAGAGCAAGGAGGAGGACGAGAAAGAGATCCGACCGCCGGTGGAGCTTTAGAGTTCTGAATCGAGATCCGAGGCCAGATTTGTTGAGGCAAGGTCGCTGCGGTGCTTTCCAACTGGCTAGATTTACATGGCTCTAAAGAGGTCGTTAAGGGTAACGATCTTCCTTCTTGTATATATGAAGTCCTTCTTTTTGGCATGTGCATTGATTTCCCCACCAGAAGGTGGATTACGGAGGGATTTCCCTTGGGTTGATTCGTGGAATCCCCAATAGTCTTGCATATAGATTCAGAAATGTGTAGTACAGAATAGGCATGCTATGTGAAGCCCATCTAGACAGGTTGGTCTGGATTGGTGATGTTTCATTTGCATAACGGAGAAGACTCTGCTGTTAAATGTGTGGTTTGTGGAGTCGATGGGTTGGACCTGTGAAGGGCAGTAGCAGGAAGTATTGGAGTGGTAGTCGAGGAAAATACCCTTGTGATGCTTGTGTTGTGTGCTATGGCAATACCAGTTTTCTTGCACTGCAGGATGCTGCACGTTTTGGGCGGAGTTGGGTGCAGAAAGAGAGTTTCTGCTGAACCCGTGAAGCGATCATGAATGATGCTAGCTTGAAATCCCCTTTTTGATTGTGAAGCCAGTCCTTGGTGGATATTATGGCTATTGTGAAGCCAGTCCTTGGTGGATGTTGTGGTTATTGTGAAGCCAGTACTTGGTGGACATTAATGCTATTATGAGCTGTGAGCTCTTAAAAAGGCTTCGTGCCGAACAGGAAAGGTGAAACTGACTCACGCTTTAGATTTGGCCTCGAGTACATTGGTATTCGTGATGGCAAGGTGAAAGCAACGGGGGGTGTCTAATCCATACCTGTGTTATGTCTGTCCTACGTGGAGAAATGAAAGTGTGGTCAGTTGGAGTGCATAATGAGAATCTTAGGCCTGCGCGTCGTTAAGACTAAATGCTCAATTTTACCGTCGGGTTACGGACCTGGAACGGTGGTGGGACCCATGTTCACCAGTACACCAAGAATGTGCCCTGAGTGCATGAATCGTCGGGCCATGTGGCTGATGATTGTGATGGATGTTTTGTGCATGAGAGCACAATATGTGATATATCTGCCTATAAATTGCTATGCCTGCATAGAAGAAATACCACTGCCCCAAGAAAGGGGTAGGGTCGTTATAAATTGGTCAGCTGAATGCTAACTGTTGCCTTGTTTTCCATCGTTTGGTGGGCTGTCTCTGTGCAGGTGCTGGAGAGCCGAGCGGGAAATATAATGGCTAAAGTCCCTGCTGCTGGTGCTTCTTTTACTGGACCGTGAAGGCTAAGCATAAAATGTTGTGTTTTGTTCATGTGTGGCCAGTCTGCGCGTCGATGTTTGGAATTCACACTTGTAAAGAGTAACTGTAAGGCCATAAGGTCAAACGACATTGTATTTGCTGTACATTCCTTCGAGAGTTTATATATAAATTTGGTTAGTGAACATTCATGGTTGGAGTTCAATATTATTTTTAAAATCTTTCGCTAGAATGCTCTGAGTTAGGGTGTGATTGTGTATCTGTATTAACCTGTAACCTCGCCGCTTGTTTTGTGGCATATGGTGTGGGGCCCCGGCCGGACCTTCTATTATATGTTATATGAACGGATGGAGTTGTTACATAAGCTTTTTGTCCCATCATTGCTACTAGGACATCCCTGCATGCATGAATTTAGGCAAACATCAATTACAACTTTATATATATCATTGACAAGATTGACTTCTCTCAAATCTAGGACATTGAGGGCAATGTACCCGTCAATCTCCCAATATTTGAAGAATTCAAAACTCTTAAGCAAATGATTCAATGATGAGTCAATGACATATATAACACTATGCAGTAATAAGTATTTTTTAAAAAGCCATATTACTGGAGATGATGATTTATAGTTACCACACACTTTACCACATCTCCTTTCCTGTCGGGTGAACATTACTATACATGCTCCCCCTGAATTGTTGCAACCATTCTTGATCATGGTTACTACACCTCCTTGCCTGCTCATCTTTTCCTCCCAATTTTTCACTTTAGCAAATACCTAGCAGGGATCTGAATTGCTAGAACAGTGCAGGACATAATCCCCCTCAACTGATGCATCATTTGTAGACAGTATATTATGTAGAGTAGTTGATCATGATTCCTTTGAAGGTATATTCCTTGAGGAGTCTTTATTATTCTGAGGAACAATTACATCTGCAAAATACAAAATAACTTGCAAAAAAGTGAGGAGCAACTAAAGCTATACCAGGTTTAACATGCCCAACTCGAATTTGAGGGTGTTAAATTTTGCTTAATCTAGTGGCTTAGTGAAGATTTCAGCCACTTGCTTGTCGGTTGGGACAAACTCAAGGTTAATATCTCCACATTCCACATACTCCCTAACAAAATGATATCTGATTTCGAAGTTCTTAGTCCTGCTATGGGAGACAGGATTCCTGGCAATTGAAATAACACTAGTAGAATAATAAAGTAAAGGACTTCTACTTACCTGGAGGATGTAGTCCTGGAGATGATGTTGGATCCCCAGAAACTGACCACAGCAGCTACCTGCTGAGATGTACTCTGACTCTGCAGTTGAAATTGCCACACTGGTTTGCTTCTTACAGCTCCACGAAACTAGTCTTCCACCTAGGAATTGACAGGTGCTAGAAGTGCTCTTCCAGTCCTCATTTCATCCTACAAAGTCTGCATCTGATAGCCAGTTAGTTCAAATTCCCCATTCCTAGGGTACCATATGACAAGATCTGGTGTGCCCTTAAGATACCTCAGAATTATCTTTTCAGTAGAGTAATGAGATTCTTTGGGGCAAGCCTGATATCTAGCACAAACACATGTAGCGTACGTGATCTTTGGCCTACTAACAGTTAGATAAAGAAGAGAACCAATTATCCCCCTATAAAAAGTCTCATCAACATATTTCCCTACCTCATCTTTGCATATGTACATACTTGATCCCATGGGAGTTCTCATGGTGGAGGAATTTTCCATACCAAATTTCTGTATTAAATCCCTAGTGAACTTAGACAGGGATTTGGACAAGCCATCATAAGTTTGTCTTACTTGGAGACCCAAGAAGAACTTAAGTTCACCTATACTGCTCATCTAAAACTTTCCATGCATAAGATTGGCAAACATACTACAAAGGTTGTCATTAGTAGATCCAAAGATGTTGTCATCTACATAGATCTAAACTAGGATGATCTTACCCTTAGATTCCCTTAGGAATACGGTCTTGTCTGTCTTCGCACTTGAGAATTTGTTTTGAATGAGGAAGCTGTACAAAGTCTCATAACATGCTCTAGCGTCTTGCTTTATACCATATAGAGCTTTACTAAGTCTATAGATAGAATCAAGTAAGTTAAGAACTACAAAACCTAGAGGCTGCATAATGTAGACTTCCTCTTTTAGCTCACCATTCAGGAAGGCTGACTTCACATCCATCTTGTAGACCTTGAATCCCTTATGAGCAACATATGTAAGGAATAATCTTATGGACTCCAACCTTGCTACAAGGGCAAAGTTTTGATCAAAATCAATGCCTTCTTCCTACTTGTACCCCTAAGCTACCAATCTTGCTTTATTCTTGATTATAATCCCATTTTCATCAAGTTTGTTTCTGTAGATCCACTTGACTTAAATGGCAATATATACATGAGGTCTGGGAACCAGCTTCCAGACTTTGCATCTTTTGAACTGGTTCAGTTCCTCTTACATAGCCACTATCTAGAATTGCTCTATGTTGGCCTCTTAAAACTTCTTTGGATCCACTTGTGACAGGAAGCTTGCATACATAGCTGTATTTAGATTTCTGCTTCTTGTCACTACTCCAAGACTTGGTTCACCAATGATTTAGTGAGCAGGATATTCTCTTAAATGTCTCAATGTTGGAGGTAATCTTCTTTCTACATCAGCTTCAGGAATAGCTCCTTGATGATCCTCATATGCTTCAAGTGTGTAGGTGGACTTTCAGGAATATCCACTTCATTTTGGATAGCTGGTTCTGCTTCCATGATTGTAAGATTGTCCCTCATCTGTTCTATACTTGTTGGAGGAGGGCCTTGACAGCACCCTGTTAATCATATTAGACTCATCAAAGACTACATGCATTGACTCTTCTACAACTTTGCTTTTCAAGTTGTATATCATATAAGCTTTGCTATGATTGATGTACCCAACAAAAATTGCATCAAAGGATTTGGCAGAAAACTTAGTCACATAGTACTCTCTATTATGGATCAGATATCACTTACTACCAATGATTCTGAGATAGCTCAGATTTGGTTTTCTGCATTTCAAGATATCATAGGGAGTCTTCTTGTGGCTTTTGATGATAGAGGTTATGTTGAGTACAAGAAATGTAGTATTTACTGACACAACCCAGAAATATTTTGGGAGAGATGTGTCACTCAATAGGGTTCTACGAGCCTCTATGAGAGTTCTATTTTTCCTCACAACAATACCATTTTGCTGGGGAATTCTAGGTGAAGAGATTTATTGATGAATCCCATGCTCTTCAAAGAACCTTGTCATCCTATGAGACTAGAATTCTGTCTCATTGTCACTTCTGATTTTCACCACAGAGATGTTAAAATCATTCTAAATTTGCATGACAAACTTTATGAAGATGTCAAGTGTTTTATTCTTTCTATTGAGGAAGAACACCCAAGCAAACCTGGAAAAGTTATCAACCACCACAATGGTGTAGATCTTCCTACCAAGACTATGAACTGGCATTGGATCAAATAAATCCATATGTAGGAGGTATAGGCACCTCACAGAATCTTTGATCCTAATACCCTTGAAGGAAGCTTTTGTCTGCTTGCCCTTCTGACAAGCAGAGCAAATGCCCTCCTTGGAATACTTCACATTGGTACCATTCCTAACTAGCTCTTGACTGAGCTTGCCAATAGTCTTATAATTTATATGGGCTAGCCTCTTGTGCTATAGGACTCAATAAGGGGCTTTCTCATTTTCCACCAAACAGATAGGAGTGCCTCTATTTAAACATAGAAAGTTCAAGCAATAAATATTTCCACTCTTATTGCCTTTAAAAATGACCTCTTGGTCACTTGACCTCCGAATTAGGCACTTATCCTTATGGAAGATAATAACATTGATAAGATCAAAGAGCTGGAATATACTTATAAGGTTGTGTTGCAACCCTTCAACATAAGCCACCTTAGTGATGGTGATTATGCCATTGGTGATCTTACCACATCCTCTTGTTATCCCTCTATCTAAACCACCAAATATTACTTTCTGTTCATCTTTTACTGGAGTGTACTCTTTCAAGTTGTTCCTTGTCCCAGTCATGTTCCTTGAACAACCACTGTCCATGTACCATATAGGGGTATGGCCACCTGAACTAACATGCAATATACAATTTACTTTACCTTACGACCCCAATATCTATTGGGTATTAGGTGCAAATTAGTCTGAAACTGAACATGTACACCAATAAGATTTCTGACTGGTGGACTAACTTTAGCTCTGACCACATTAAGATTGTGCCAGCAGTCAATGGCATAATGACCTATCTTTCCACAACACCAACAATCATGTTTGTTGTATCTCCTTTTTTGTGTATGCCTAGTAGTTTGATTGACTACAGTCTTGACAGAAGGAGGAGATGTAGCAGCCATTTTTTGTTTCCTTTCAGCATGGATTTGACAAAACGTTAGTGTACTTACTAGCTTGTGTGGCCTATTCTGATTCCTATTAGTAGCACATTTCTTTCCAGATAGTGTGCTCTTGATAACATAAGAAACAACCATATCAGGAAAGCTAACAGACTGTCTCTTAGTCATATTCTATGCTGATAGGTTCAGAAAACTGGCAGCAGGCACATTTTTGAGAGCGGGGTTGTAGCACTAAATACAAATGGTCCATGATGGGCCATTTGAATTTCTTCATGGGCAACCTTTAAGTTACATGTCGTATTGTCCCTTCTATAATGGCTGAGAATAACGTTTATTCCAATTGTGGAAGAAACATTCATATAGTAACCATATATGCTTTCTTGGTCGTACCTATTTGAGGGGAATATCACCCTCTTGAATGGGTTAGGTGGCCTAGATGCCATAGGCACAACTAGAACTTTCCCTTTGAGATTGTCAAGGCTTGTGTTACCCTTGAAGCCCAACCACTTCTTACACTTTTGTGAGGGGAAGGAATCTATCAAGGGCAACACTGTATTGGGCTGGGAGAAACTAGCCACAATACTTTTCACCCTCTGGATCTTTTATTCAAGATCTTTAATGAGACTATTTTTGCTCTTGATAGTCTCCATCTGGATGCCTGAGAGGGTTTTCAGTTCACTGAGCTCCATTATTGCCTGATTCAGCACAATAATATAAAATTATTAGCGGAGAAGGGGTTATGCGCGGAGAAGACAAAGTTAAGGGAGGAGAAGGTGGAAGTGTAGTTGTGAGATGTTCTCTGATTCTATATTCGATGAAGGCAAGTATACCTTGTCGCATATAGTATAAGATATTAAGTTCAATATCAAGGTCGTATTACCCAGGGCGAATTGAGTACTTCAACTTCAAGGAGTTACTATTATCTTATCAATTAAAAGTTGTTTTGGGGTTGCTTACTAAATTAGAGAAGAAAGAATGTTTTACTTGCAATTTTGAGAAAAGCTAAATGATGATTAAGCGATAGTACTTGATTGAGAATCACCTCGGCTTAAGTTGATCAAAAGATGCAATGATAAACGTTTTCAACTAATAAGGCAAGAGACCTTGACCGTGGAGGTTCTAAAAGCAAGAACATGCTTCTCTCGAAGTCATGCCCATCTGAGTTTAGGAAGGTCTGACCGAACTTTCGTCCGAATCGGAGGCCTAAAACCCGCTTTATGCTGCGAACCCCTCTATTGGATTTTACTCCAATCCGGGAGAATTGAACGTCTGCCTCTCTCGAGGGGTGCAAACAACCCCCTTTACTCTTGAGTGCTCATTTCAAACTTTCGGCCTCTCGGCTAGCCCAGAATGAAGCAAAGGTGGAGAGTATATATCAATGATATACCTCCAACCCGTGATAAATCAAGAGTAATTCAAGGCTAAACCCTAAAAAGGAAAGGTAAGATTCAAAACATCATAACTTAATCACTCGAACCTCGGATCATCAAGATCGAGTACATGGATGATTAGTTAATCATGGTGAGGTGGAAGAGAGGGGGATGAGAAGTAAAGCATAAAGACACAAAGTAGTAAAGAGAAGAAAACAAGAGCACTTTTATTAAAATTAAGATGAGCTTACAACATGAAATCGAACGAGATTACAAGTGCATGGAATTGAAATCCTATTCTTGCCCTATCATTAGCAACTAAAGCATTAATAAAATCTATTACCAATGCTTAACTAACTAGGATTAAGGAAAATACAAAGCGAGAGAGAAAGAGCATAAAAGGAACATTAAACAGAGGGGCAGAACCTCCCCCTCTCAGCCAAAAAGTGTCCTGAACCCTTGGGTAAGGGCTCAATTTATAGCTCTTTTTTGGGATGGGTCATGCCCCCTGACACGCCCTGGTATGGCGTGTACCTGGGGCATGACACGGTCGGTGCGACTTTTTCGTGCTGAAATTAACTACTGGAGTTGACGGGCGTGGTTGTTGAAGTACACGCCCATATGTCACGCCCGGGTCGGGCGTGACCCGGGGGCGTGACACAATTGGTGCGACGGTGGAGCGGGAAAAACGAGCGTGTTGCGGCAATTCCTCGGAACCTGGGGACACGCCTCTAGAACACGCCTGTGTCGGATGTGACACGGGCGTGACAGAGGGCGTGTACACTAAGTTTCCACGGAATGCAGTTTCGGACCAATTGCTTCATTCCTCTAGGTTACACGCCCTAGGTACACGCCCAGGTAGGGCGTGACCAAGGGGCGTGTCATAGCAAAATTCGGCTGAAAGCCGTGAAAACCTGCAAAAAACAAAAAAAATGCATTAGCGACAAAAATATATTCAAAGGTGAATCAAAATAAGCATTTACAAGACATGATTTGCTTTGAAACCCTGAAAATACCCTAATAAAATTGACTATAAACCGTATTATCAAATTCTCCCAAGCTTAAGTTTTGCTTGTCCCCAAGCAAAGATATAAAAACTAGCTAATCATAAAAAGTGACTAATTCAAAAAGTTTTAATCATGCTTACACAAGTACTATGCGAAATTCCAGATAGGGAGAATGTAAAACGTAAATCTAAAACAATTATTTTGGTATGGTTTAACTTTTATAAACTTTACTTAACGAAAATAAATCATCCAGAATTTTGACGAGACTCTTTAAATAGATTTAAGCAAGGCAATGAAAATGAAAAGAACGTATTGAGTTGTTACTATATCCAAGCAACACATTATAATAATATCAATTAAATAACAAAAATCTAAGTTTAAATTCAGAACTAAAACTGATTTACTTTTCTTCTTTTCGTAGCTGTTAAATAAGATTTAAAAAGGCATGAATCCAAAGGACTTAATAGGACCGAAACGTTTGGTTTAGGATCATGAATAGGAGTGAAATTCAAAGATAAACATTGAGGCTTAAAATCACACTAAACCAAAACAAAGAGTTTCAAAAAATTTTTATTTTAAACAAAATATATATATTTTGTTTCTTTTTCTTCTTTATTATTATTTATTTTTTTTCTCGTCATTTTTTTTCTTTTTTCAAAATAAAGGCCATAAAAACTTTTTTCTTTCATGTCGAATTGGCCAAATAAAATCAAACATTGCTTTTGAGTACACTTTTTTTTCAATAATTTTTCGATAGATAACACAAAAATTCCTAGCATGATTATAAAAATTTTTGAATGAAACTCAAAAAATTTAGCGTGATTTGATAGGTAGGAATTTTGGCTTTGGTGAAAATGAAATGCTATGTGGAGTTATCAAATGAAATTTGAAAAAAAAGGCTCTAAAGCGGCTAACTAGTGGTAAAAGATTTTAGGTTGGCAGGAAAGCTCAAACGTAAACAAAAACGGCCTAAATCATTTTCACGCTTTTTTAAATTTATTTAAAACATAGATTTGAAAAATTTCAAAAAGCAAGTCCGAGATAATAAAAGAAGATTGATGAAATTATCTTGAAAATAAAAATAATATGTGACTTGGATCGTTCATATCTACTACGTTATTCAAAAGTTGTTCTTACAAAAATTATCTAAAAATGAAAAAGAAAATAGTGGATGATGAATTTTAGGGAAAGTAAAGAAAATAAAGAACGGAAAACCATAATAGAAATGCGCGTTTTAGAGAAATATTTCACCTTAACATGCTACCGTGAATTAGAAACACAACATGACCAACATTTTACTTGTGAAATATGATTAAAAAATAATGATTGGAGAAATTATAATTAACTACGTTGTTTACAAAAAGTTTTGAGAAAAACAAAAACATGGGGTACTCTTGAAATACCAAAATGCAGCTATATAGTTTTTTTTGGAAAAGTAAAAGATATTTACAAAAGGCAAAAAGAAGGAGGAAGGCCTCCCCCAAGCTTAAAATCTATATTGTCCGCAATGGAGAAGGAGGTTGGAGAACGAGAGAAAATTAAAGTACAAAAATGAAAGACAGAATTGAAAAACAGGTACTTCCCCGGTTTTAGTTTGCAGCGAAAGCTGAGTGATGCCGCTCCTCCATGCTTGGGCTTTGAATCGTCAGGAAAAGTCTTTTGTTGGACTGTGTGATGGATTTAGCAGCATCGACGACGGTGATTTTTGAAGCCGCAACTTGTGGAGCCGTCTGGGGCAAAAAGTGTAAAATAAAGAAAACAGAAAAAAGAGTTGGGTTGCCTCCCAAGAGCGCCCTTTGTTTATAAAGTTCATTTGAGCTCGACCAAAAGAATATTGTCCAGCAATAAGAAGTATTAAATTATTACAGTCCAAATGAAGGAGAAACGAAATAGTTCATGAGTTCGATAGCAGTATTTGTTCTGTCGCAGCAGGAAGTAAATCGTTAGGCAAATAGAGTTTTAATCGCTGACCATTTACCTTAAATTCACCCTTATCTGGGTGCGAAATGAGAACCGTCCCATACGGCCAAGCCTCTTTAACAATAAAGGGGCCGAACCAACGCGATTTTAATTTACCTGGAAAGAGGCGAAGCCGAGAGTTATAAAGAAGGACGAGATCGCCCAGCGAAAAATATTTAGGAAATTTAATATTTTTGTCATGGTAGAACTTTGTTCGATCTTTATAAAGCCAATTACTCTCGTAAGCGTTCGCCCTCCACTCGTCGAGTTCATCGAGCTGAAATTTACAGTGTTCGGCGGTTAGGGTTGGATCTAGATTTAATATTTTGAGGGCCCAAAATGCACGGTGCTCTAACTCAACTGGAAGGTGGAAAGCCTTACCATAAACCAAGCGATACGGCGTGCAGCCGATGGAGGTCTTATATGCCGTTCGATAGGCCCATAGGGCATCATCTAGTTTTAGTGCCCAATCGTTCCTGTTTAAGGATACGATTTTCTCTAAAATACGTTTCAATTCTCGATTAACAACCTCGACTTCACCGCTCGTCTGGGGGTGATAGGCGGTGGAAAGTTTGTGCGTTACTCCATATTTTGCCAAAATTTTGGCAAATTGGCTATTGCAGAAATGAGTTCCCCTGTCACTAATTATAGCGCGTGGCATGCCAAATCGAGAGAATAATTTTTTTAGAAATTTTACAATGACTCGTGCATCATTGGTGGGGAGAGCTTGCGCTTCTGTCCACCTTGATACATAGTCGACAACTACGAGAATGTATTTATTTTGATAAGAGGAGGGAAGGGGGCCAATGAAGTCGATGCCCCAAAGATCGAAGATTTCGCCTTAGAGGAAAATATTTTGAGGCATCTCGTCCCGCCGTTAGATATTTCCTGCCCGCTGGCAACTATCGCAAGTACTCACTAGGGTGTGAGCATCGTTGAATAGAGTGGGCCAATAGAAACCCGCCTCCAGCACCTTTCTTGCGGTGCGGTTCGATTGATAATGACCACCTGTTTGTCCTTCATGGCAATGTCCCAAAATTTGCACTCATTCTTCACTCGAAACGCAACTCCGCACTACCTGACCGCACAGATTCTGAATAAGAAAGGGTCTTCCCAAAGGTAATTCTTTAAATCAGAAAAGAATTTCTTCTTTTTTTGACTTGAGAATTCCTTCGGCAAGACCCGAGCCACTAAATAATTGGCAAAGTCGGCGAACCAGGGCACGAGATAATCTTTTGAATTTTCGAGAGCGAAGAGGTGCTCTTCAGGGAATTTATCGTTAATGTCGGCTTCCATTAATAATTCACTGGCAGGGTTTTCTAAACGAGATAAATGGTCGGCCGCCAAATTTTCGGCCCCTCTTTTGTCCTGGATTTCTAAATCAAACTCCTGCAAGAGGAGGATCCATCGCAAAAGGCGGGGCTTTGCGTCCGCTTTGCTAAATAAAAAATGAAGAGCTGAGTGATCCGTAAAAATGATTACTTTGGAGAGGGTGATATAAGACCTAAACTTATCAAAGGCAAAAACAATTGATAGGAGCTCTTTCTCGGTGGTGGTGTAGTTGGCATGTGCAGACGTGAGTGTCTTGCTTGCATAATAAATCGGGTGGAAGAATTTATCCACCCGCTGGCCTAAGACCGCGCCTACCGCAGTATCACTAGCATCGCACATGATTTCGAAAGGGAGCGACCAATCCGGAGCAACTAGAATTGGAGAGTTACTAATTTTTCTTTTATTAAATTGAAAGCAAGAAGACAATCGTTGTTAAAATTGAAAGGTGACACTTTCTCGAGAAGATGGGTTATCAGATTCGTTATTTTGGAAATATTTTGGATAAAACGCCGATAAAATCACGCGTGCCCAAGAAAATTACGAATGGCTTTAATATTCGTTGGAGGGGGGAGCTTTTCAATAATTTCGATCTTGGACCGGTCGACCTCGATCCCCTTGCCTGAAATCTTATGGCCGAGGACTAATCCCACTCGGACCATAAAATGGCATTTCTCCCAATTGAGGGCTAAGTTAGTTTCCTCACAACGAATCAACACGCGCTCGAGATTTTTTAAACAATTCGCAAAAGAACTACCAAACCCCGAGAAGTCGTCCATAAAAACCTCCATTACTTCTTCTACCAATTCATCGAATATCGCCAGCATACATCGCTGAAATGTAGCCTGTGCATTACATAAACCAAATATCATCCGTCGATAAGAGAATGTGCCAAATGGATAGGTAAAAGTAGTCTTCTCTTGGTCTTCAGGTGAAATAGGGATTTGGAGGTACCCCGAGAGACCGTCGAGAAAGCAGTAGAAGGAGTGACCGGAAAGTCGTTCTAAAATTTGGTCGATAAAGGGGAGCGGGAAGTGGTCTTTTCGGGTGGCATCATTGAGTTTGCGGTAATCAATGCACATCCACCAACCCGTAATAGTACGGGTTGGAATTAATTCATTATTTTCATTGGCCACTACCGTGACCCCGCCTTTCTTTGGCACGACCTGGACTGGGCTTACCCAAGTACTATCGGAGATGGGATAGATAATTCCCGCATCTAGAAGCTTAATAACCTCAGCCTTCACGACGTCCTTCATGTTTGGATTTAAACGTCGTTGGGGCTGGATAGTACTACGAAAGTTATTATCTAAGAAGATCTTGTGTGTACAGAATGATGGGCTAATCCCCTTGATATCGGATAACTGCCACACAATTGCATGACAGTGATTTTGCAAAACTTGAGTCAACTCAGAAATTTCTGAGTTGCTCAGATCCGAGGAGATAATAACCGGTAGCTTAGAGTCATTTTGGAGGAAACGATACTGTAGATGAGGGGGGAGTTTCTTAAGCTCCAATATGGGTGGTTCCTCGTAAGAGGTTTTGAATTTTATAGTGTCCATGGGAAGCGATTCAGGGATGGTAGTGTGAGAGACTTCCTCTAAGCAGAAGATCTCAGTGATAAGAGATTCATCAAATGGTGGAGAAATTAATTCCAAAGGCAAAAAAAATTCATTTTCGAAGAATTCCTCTAGATAAAAGCAGGAATCATCTTGCTCTAGGTTGTTGCGCATGGAGAGATTAATGCTGAAAGTGATTTCATCATCTCCAACCCGAAGGAGGAGCTTTCCATCACTAACATCAATAAAAGTGTGGGAGGTGGCAAGGAAGGGGCGGCCGAGTATCAGGGGTACATCGGCATCCTCTTCGATGTCTAGGATGACAAAATCCACCGGAAAGATGAATTTGTCCACCTTGACCAAGACATCCTCCACAATCCCTATCGGATATTTCACAGAACGATCGGCTAGCAGTATGCTCATACGAGTGGGGTTCAGAGACCCTAGACCTAATTTTTTAAAAGCGAAAAGGGCATGAGATTTATGCTTGCTCCCAAGTCCGCCAATGCATGTTTGACCAACGAATGACCGAATAGGAATGGGATGGAGAATCTTCCCGAGTCATTCACTTTGCGGGGTAATTTGTTGAGCACAACCGCGGAGCATTCTGCATTTAAGGAAATATGCGAAATATCCTCGAGCTTTTTCTTATTTGATAGGAGATCCTTGAGATATTTCACGTATTTCGGCATTTGAGAGATAGCCTCGTAGAACGACACATTTATATGAATTTTTGTTAGAATTTCTAAAAAATTTTTGTAACTTTCTTCAGCGCGTTTATTTTTATGTTTAGACGGATACGGTAATTTTGGATTAGACATATGTGGCGTAGGCATAGTAGGTAAATTTGAAGCTAAAATAACAGAAGGAGAGAGAGGAGAAGGGAGAGGTATCATAGGTTCGCTTGGTATAGCAACTTCTTTTCCACTGCGGAGGGTAATGGAGTTTGCACTTTCTCTTGGATTTTGCTCGGCATTGCCTGGCAAAGCTCCTTGTTGCCGATCGGAGATCATCTTGGCTAGTTGTCCCACTTGGTTTTCCAAGTTTTTGATGGACCCGACAATATTCCTGATATTTATTTCATTTGTAGCAACGTATTTGGCAAAGACCTCTTCAAGTGAAGAGGGCCTTGCCTGTTGCGGTTGGAAACCAGGTGGATTTAAATTTAAGGGGGAGCTAGATTAAATGTTTGGCTATGATTATGAGGGGGGTTATGGGGGCGTTGAGCATTTCCTTGGTTGCTCCATGAGAAATTCGGATGGCTCCTATAACCCACATTGTATGTGTTATTATAGGGTGCGTTGTTCGGGTTATAGGAGGGCCGAGGAGCATTTTCCATGAAGTCAACGTGCTCTTCTGTAAAAGCAGAGTTATTAAAATTATTAAACCAAGGAGGAGTTGCGGAGGAAGCAGTCATCTCCGCCACCTGCTTTGTAAACCGCTCAACTTGGAGGGAAAGATTCGAAGTAGCGTCAATTTCAAAGACTCCCGCTGGTTTGTTAGCCCGCACACGGGGCGCATTCCATTGATATGAATTCATAGCCATTTCCTCAAAAAGTTCCTGAGCGGCCTCTGGGGTTTTGTTATTTAGTGTTCCTCCAGCGGCCGTGTTGATCATTTGCCATGTTAAGGAATTTAGGCCGTTATAAAATATTTGCACTTGTTGCCAAATTGGAAGCGCGTGGTGTGGGCACCTTCGCAATAGCTCCTTGAAGCGTTCCCATGTATCGTAGAGAGTCTCCGAGTCTATTTGCATGAAGGATGCAATATCCGTGCGCAATTTGGCAGTTTTTGCAGGCGGGAAATACTTGGTAAGAAATTTCCCTGCCATGTCGGCCCACGTGGTGATGGACCCTCTCGGAACAGAGCTCAGCCACTGCTTGGCCTTTGACCGCAAAGAGAAAGGGAAGAGACGTAATCGAATGGCATCATCTGAGACTCCATTGATTTTAAAAGTATCACAGATTTCGAGAAAATTTGCAATGTGACAATTTGGATCCTCGTCCGGTAGACCATCGAAGGTTACCAACTGCTGCACCATTTGGATGATGCTGGACTTGATCTCAAAGTTATTCTTTGCCACTGTGGGGCGAAGAATACTTGATTGTGTACCCTCCAGGTTAGGCCTCGCATAATAGGACATAGTCCTTTGTTGGGCCTCATTTGGGTTGGGCGGATTAGGATCCATCATTTCTGTGGCAGTGTCCCTGATCGACTCTTCGATGCCTAAATGCGATTCCTGGTCACGAGAACAGAGGCGACGCAAAGTGGTGCGCTCTATCTCAGGATCAAAAGGAATAATCGATGAGCTTTCTCGGGTCATACACTTAAAAAGAGAGAAAGAGGGGGGGGGGGAGTGATAAAACCATTACGAGAGTAAGAGAAAAGGAAAAACGATAAAATTAATAGCTATCCTCTTTTTTCAAAATATCAAAACATGAGTCCCCGGCAACGACGCCAAAAACTTGATATAAAATTATTAGCGGAGAAGGGGTTATGCGCGGAAAAGACAAAGTTAAGGGAGGAGAAGGTGGAAGTGTAGTTGTGAGATGTTCTCCGATTCTATATTCGATGAAGGCAAGTATACCTTGTCGCATATAGTATAGGATATTAAGTTCAATATCAAGGTCGTATTACCCGGGGCGAATTGAGTACTTCTACTTCAAGGAGTTACTATTATCTTATCAATTAAAAGTTATTTTGGGGTTGCTTACTAAATTAGAGAAGTGAGAATGTTTTACTTGCAATTTTGAGAAAAGTTAAATGATGATTAAGCGATAGTACTCAGTCGAGAATCACCTCGGCTTAAGTTGATCAAAAGATGAAATAATAAACTTTTTCAACTAATAAGGCAAGAGACCTTGACCGCGGAGGTTCTAAAAGCAACAACATACTTCTCTCGTAGTCATGCCCATCTGAGTTTAGGAAGGTCTGACCGAACTTTCGTCTGAATCAAAGGCCTAAAACCCGCTTTATGCTGCGAACCCCTCTATTGTATTTTACTCCAATCCGGGAGAATTGAACGTCTGCCTCTCTCGAGGGGTGCGAACAACTCCCTTTACTCTTCAGTGCTCATTTCAAACTTTCGGCCTCTCGACTAGCCCAGAATGAAGCAAAGGTGGAGAGTATATATCGATGATATACCTCCAACCCGTGATAAATCAAGAGTAATTCAAGGCTAAACCCTAAAAAGGAAAGGTAAGATTCAAAGCATCATAACTTAATCACTCGAACCTCAGATCATCAAGATCGAGTACATGGAGGATTAGTTATACATGGTGAGGTGGAAGAGGGGGGATGAGAAGTAAAGCATAAAGACACAAAGTAGTAAAGAGAAGAAAACAAGAGCACTTTTATTAAAATTAAGACGAGCTTACAGCATGAAATTGAACAAGATTACAAGTGCATGGAATTGAAATCCTATTCTGGCCCTATCATTAGCAACTAAAGCATTAATAAAAGCTATTACAAAAGCTTAACTAACTAGGATTAAGGAAAATACAAAGCGAGAGAGAAAGAGCATAAAAGGAACATTAAACAGAGGGGCAGAACCTCCCCCTCTCAGCCAAAAAGTGTCCTGAACCCTTGGGTAAGGGCTCAATTTATAGCTTTTTTTTCGGGATGGGTCAAGCCCCCTGACACGCCCTTGTAGGGCGTGTACCTGGGGCATGACACGGTCGGTGCGACTTTTTCGTGCTGAAATTAACTGCTAGAGTTGACGGGCGTGGTTGTTGAAGTACACGCCCATATGTCACGCCCGGGTCGGGCATGGCCCGGGGGCGTGACACATTCGGTGCGACGGTGGAGCGGGAAAAACAAGTGCGTTGCGGCGATTCCTCGGAACCTGGGGACACGCCTCTAGAACACGCCCGTGTCGGATGTGACAAGGGCGTGACAGAGTGCGTGTACACTAAGTTTCCACGGAATGCAGTTTCGGACCAATTGCTTCATTCCTCTGGGTTACACGCCCTAGGTACACGCCCGGGTAGGGCATGACCAGGGAGCATGTCACAGCAAAATTCGGCTGAAAGCCGTGAAAACCTGCAAAAAACAGAAAAACGCATTAGCGACAAAAATATATACAAAGGTGAATCAAAATAAGCACATTACAAGACATGATTTGCTTTGAAACCCTGAAAATACCCTAATAAAATTGACTATAAACCGTATTATCACACAACTGCTATTTCAGCAAGATGAGAAGCAGCAGATTGAAGAGATAAAATCTCTTTAACCTGTTTCTTATTCAACTTCTTACATTTCTTGAAGGCATTCAGAAGTTCACTATATCTATCAATATATTGATTGACATCACTATCTGAGCCAGAATCATCTTCACCATTAGATGAAGACTCTTCTACATGAGGGCTTATCTCATGCCTATACACTGAGTTTAAGGCGTAATATACCTTACTTTGACCAAGCTGATCCTGGCTACCCTCTTCATCAGTCATTGACATCAGTCCTCTGCAGCTGTGGATATCTTCATCCATTTCTGAATCACTGTCTCATATTGTTAGAGGGGTCCTGATTCTAATCCTTCCTGGAGGATAGACATCCCTTATTGTAACAAATTTATCTTTAGCAGCAGAAGCAACAACTAGCCCAATATAGGCTTCCTCTTCTTCAAACTCAGATGATGATGAGTCTGTCCAACTTTTCTCTTTCTTAGCCACAAAGGACTTTTCTTTCTTACCCTTGTGCTTTTTGTGAGATTTTTTCCCACTATCCTCCCTTCTCTTCACTATACAATCAATAATGACAAGCCCTAGCCTTCTACAGTAGTAATAGATAACATTAGCAAGATTGTACTTAGTGGGTTTAGATCCATACATGTCCTCCTTGGAGTATTTCTTCCAGTGATGTGCTGAGGAGGAGGGTATGCTCTTGTAGTGCTTCTTCTTCATCAGCCTATGGAGCTTCCTAGAGAAGACAGTAAAGTCCTCATCTGACATGTTGCTGTCTGATGCTTCTAACTCATAGCTGTCTAAATATGTTGGTCTTCTTGGAGTAGAAGGGGTCTTTATCCTAGTTTTTCTTGTGGCTTCATCTTTGAAAGCCATAGACTTATCTTTGGCCTGAGAATTGTAGTTTGTCTCATCTTCTTTCCTGACAATTAGTTGCATGTCAAAAGAGAGTAGTTTTATAAATAGGGTGTGTGGTGGAGTGTCACCCAGCTTAGACTCAAACATACTTACTCGAGAAAAAGGGGAAACATCACCACATCACAAACAACATCTTGCCGCAACGGAATCTCTACAAATCATTAAAGTTCGTATGCAACATCATCGAGTCGGACTAACGGTCGCGACTACGGATTCATCTACCATGCCTAATCCGCTAACGGAGCGGATCTCTAATGCAAAATATGCCGGGGACGGACTCAATCGACCCGGAGGTTCCTCTTGAACCTTGGCGACCTAAACCCCTCTCATTTGAGTGTTTGGTGCCCAAAAACTAGAAAAGAAAAGATGCTAAAACATGCATCCTAAAACCGAGAGGAGAAGTGTCGTTACCTTCCGACTCCTCTTCCTAGCCATGGAAGATTATCCGGACGAAAACCTTCGCAAAGATCTAGCCTCCACGGATCTGGACTCGACTCGCGATTTGGAGCACTGAAACCTCTCCTACAGCCCAAACCCTCCTTCACCTACTTCCTTGCTCTCCCTTCTCTCTAGGATTTTAGTAAGAGAAAGCTTGGAGAAGAATGAGGGTTTCTAACCCTATTCTCGGACTTAACTCCCCAAGATCAGTCCTGGGCGATTAGATCCAAAATAATGGAAAGAGCGACCACGATCGGTCTGAAAAAATAAAACGCCTGGGCTGAACACGGCTTGCGACACGGCCATGTCCAAGGCCGTGTCCCCCATTCGCCGTCAAAAACCGACGCGCCTGGAACAACACACGCGCATCAGACATGCCCGTGTTTGACCCGACACGCCCGTGTTCCAACTGACACGACCGTGTGGTCGGCTGTGTTCCTCCATCAACACAGTCCCGAAAACAACCCGAGAAGGATACGGCCTGGGACACGCCCGTGTCCCATGCCGTGTGCGAAGTCTCGACACTCGTCGACTGCCTTTGTGTCGACACCGCGGAAAAAAGTCGAGCGAAGATCGTCGACCAAGCGGGACACGCCCTGTGACACGCATGTGTCACAGGCCGTGTGCCCCTGTCTCAACATTCGACACTCGTCAAGTTAAATTCATCGAGAGAAGTTCGTCGACTGACTGACACGGCTTGGGACACGCCCGTATCCTAGGCTGTGTGCCTTGTCTCGCCACATCATCGAGCGAAATTCGTCGAACACTCGAACAAAACGTCGACTGGAGCCTGACACGCCCTGGGACACGCCCGTGTCCCAGGCCGTGTGCCCCTTGCCAGAAACCAAACTTGGCCAGAAAACGCTGGTCGACCCTCTCTCAAATTTTGTGGTGTTACAACTCTTCCCCCCTTAAAAGTATTTCTTCCCGAAATTACAAAGCAAAAGGAAACAACGCTTAAATGGTACCTGATTTGAAGAGCTCTGGATACTCTTCTAGCATGGCTTTTTCTCACTCCCAAGAGAACTCCTCACGACCGCAGTTGTCCCATCTGACTTTCACGAGTTTAACCTCTTTATTCCACAACTGCCGAGTCTCCGAATCCTTTATAGCAATTGGAATAACCCGCATCATCAAGTCTTCCTCAATCGGCACCGATGCCGGCTCAATTACCACACTAGCCTCCACCAAGGCTTTCCTCAAGACGGAGACATGAAAGTTGTCATGCAATCCACTCAGCTCCGCGGACAACGCCAACCGATAGGCTGCTTCTCCCACCCGTTCAACAACTTCAAAAGGCCCCAAAAACCTTGGACTCAACTTCGTGAGTCGGCGAATCCGTGAGACACCTTTGAACAGCTTGATCTTCAATTAGACCCAATCACCTACCGCAAACTCCAACTTCCTGTGACGAGCATTAAAGTATTTTGCTTGTCGGTCTTGTGCCACCTTCATATGCTCTTGAATGGTCCAAACCAACTCACAAGCATCAACTACCACCTCCTTTCCCAAAATTTTGGTGTCTCCCGCCTCTGTCCAAGACATCGGTGTTCAACACCGTCTCCCATACAAAGCTTCGTATGTCGCCATTTTTATACTTGTTGATAACTGTTATTGTACCCTAATTCCACCATGAAGAGGTGATCCTCCCACTTCTTGCCGAAGTCAAGAATGCACATTCTCAGCATATCCTCCATAGTACGGTTCGTTCTTTCGGTTTGTCCATCAGTTTGAGGATGGAACGCCGTACTGAACTTTAGCTTCGTGCCCAAACTCTTCTGAACCAATCTCCAGTCCTTGGACGTAAACCGTCCATCTCGATCGCTGACTATGCTCTTAGGAATCCCATGCAGTCGCACAATGTTGCGAACATACAACTCCACCAGCTTCTCCATGCTGTCATCCTTCCGATTTGGGATGAAGTGGGCCACCTTGGTTAAGCGATCCACGATCACCCAAATAGCATCATTACCCTGCTGCGATCTAGGCAACCCATGTACAAAATCCATGGAGATGTCATCAAATTTCCACTCAGGGATTGGAAGGGGCTTCAGGAACCCGCCCGGCTTCTGACATTCGGCCTTCACCAAGGCACAAGTTTGCCAACGATTCACGTAGAAAGCTACGTCCCGCTTCAGCCCCGGCCACCAAAAGGATTTCTTCATATCCAAGTACATCTTTGTACTGCCCGGGTGAATGGAGTACTTTGTGAAGTGAGCCTCAAACATCAACTACTCACGGAGTTTGCCGAACTATGGTATACAAACCCTTCCGACCTTCCTCAGAATCCAATCATTCATCTCCCAGGCGCTGCTCTCGCCCTTTTGAGCCTCCAACACATATGGTTGAAACTCCACCTCCAACCGAGTCGCTTCACGAATGCGATCGGACAAGCCGTTCTGTATTTCAATCCAGTTCAACCGAGCCACGCTGGATCGCCTCTCGCCACAAATTCCAAATCAAGGGACTCTCATTCCCGTACCAACCGCTCATCATGAGCTTCGATCCAATTCCCTTGCCCCGAGTACTTTCTACTCAAGGCATCCGCCACCACGTTGGATTTAACTGGCGTATACTGAATCGCCACCTCGTAGTGTCCAAGAAACTCAACCCACCTGCATTGCCGCATGTTCAAGTCCTTTTCATCCAAGAGATACTTCTGGCTTTTATGATCCGTGAAGATCTCCACCTTTGCTCCATACACATAATGTCGCCATATTTTCAACGCAAAAATTACCGCCGCCACCTCCAAGTCTTGGACGGGGTAATTCCTCTCATGAGGCTTCAGCTGTCTAGATCCAAAAGCTATCACCTTGCCATGTTGCACCAAGACGCAACCCAAACTGCATCCCGATGCGTCACTGAAGATCTGAAATCCCTCGGTCCCTTGCGGTAGACTTAGGATTGGAGCCATCATCAGTCTCTCCTTTAGTGCCTCAAATGCTTGACTGCACTCTTGAGTCCACACAAACTTATGATCTTTACGAGTGAGTGAGGTGAGGGGTAGAGCTATTCCCGAAAAGTTCTCCACGAATATCCTATAATACCCGCCTAGTCCAAGAAAACTTCGGACTTCCTCCACGGTCCTCAAGACTGGCCAATCTCTGATGGCTTCCACTTTTGTTGGATCTACTGCCACACCATCCCCACTAATCACGTGGCCCAAAAATGTCACCTTCTCTAACCAGAACTCGCACTTTGAGAACTTTGCATACAATTGATTCTCCCTCAACACTTACAAGACCACTCTCAGGTGGGTCTCATGCTCCACTTCTGATTTGGAATACACCAAGATGTCATCAATGAAGACAACCACAAAAGAATCCAAGTATTCCCGAAAAACCCGGTTCATAAGGTCCATGAACACAGATGGCGCGTTCGTCAGCCCGAACGGCATCACCGTAAACTCAAATTGTCCGTACCTCGTACCAAAAGCAGTCTTGGGTAAGTCCTCATCCCGAATTTGCAACTGATAATAGCCTGACTTCAAGTCCAATTTTGAGTACACCACCGACCCCGCCAACTGGTCGAACAAGTCGTCTATCCGAGGAATCGGATACTTATTCTTAACGGTCAGTTTATTCAGCTCTCGGTAGTCTATGCACAGCCGCATGCTACCGTCTTTCTTCTTTACAAACAACACCGGCGCGCTCCACGGCGAGGAACTGGGTCTAATATACCCTTTCTCCAACAGTTCCTGTAACTGTACTTTGAGTTCAGCCAACTCCTTTGGTGCCATCCTAAACGGAGGACGTGACACCGGCCTAGCCTCTGGCACTAACTCGATCGAGAAGTCGATCTCACGCCGAGGAGGCGCTCCAGGAAGTTCATCCGGAAACACATCCTTGAACTCTGCCACTATGGGCACTTCCTCAACAGACAACTGTGAGAGACGAACCTCCAATAACGCTACCAGCGCTACACCACCCTGGTTAACCGCCTGTATCAACTGCATGGCCGAAATCAGGGAATAGGCCACCCCACAAAGGCCCTCAAATTTGACTTCTGCCTGTCCTTTGCTCTTTAGAGTCATTACCTTAGATAGGCAATCAATACTGGCGCGCTGCTCTGCAAGCCAGTCCATGCCCAAAATGACATCGAATTCAGCCAATGGTAAAATCGCTGCTACAAAAACGAAGTCAACTTCGTCCAGCTCCCAACAGATGCGCCCTTTGTCCCAGTGGTCATGGATGACCCATTAGGCATGCACACTTTCAACTCCGCATCCACCGAGAAAGAGTCAACTCCTATTCTCCGGATGAAGCTCTCTGCGAGAAAGGAGTACGATGCTCCCGTATCGAACAATACCCTAGCGGGGTATCCAGAAACTAATACGAAGCCTACAATATAGACATCACACAAAAAGTCTAAAAGTATGAAGCACAAAATATAAACTTAAATTTTCTTCATACCTGTCACCACAACAGTTTGGCGGATCGCTTCCTGCTGTCCAAGGTTGTAGGCCCTTGGTTCCACCGGTTGGAACCGAGAAGCGCTTGACTCCGCCATCTTCCCTTTCTCCGTGGCACTGGGGTCAGAGCGTACAGTCTGCTCCTGCCTTGCCTCTTGCTCCGCTCCTCCTTGAGGACAAACACGAGCTATGTGCCTCACCTTACCACAGTTGTAGCACGTCGGCGGTCCCCTAGACTGAGAACCTCCATGCGTCCACCTGCTCTTCTCACCAGACCTGGAAGTGTGAGGCTTTTTCCTCCACCTACTCCCTTTAGACTTTCACTGGGATTGGGGAGGCTTCCCATCCCCTTGCTTGGGAGTGAAACCCTTACGACGTTGGGTTCGCTCCAGATCACTTTCCAACATCCTGGTAGCCTCAACTAGTTCATTGAAACCAGCTCTCTTCATAGAAATGAGGGGTTGCCTCAGATTCTCCCTCAGCCCCTGATAGAAGAGGTTATCCCTCTCTACATCATCTGCCATCATCGTTCCCGCATAACGACCCAAACAGGTGAACTCCTGCACATACTCGTCCACCGTCTTGTCTCGCTACATCAAGTGCAAAAACTGCCTCTGAAGGGCCAACCGTGTAGAAACCGGAATGTACCTCTTTAGAAACGCATTCCCAAATTCCTCCATCGACGGGGTGCGTCCAGGGAACTGGCGGCCGCTATGGCTCACCCACCACAACTTGACGTCTCCTTCCAACATGAACGCCGCATACTCAGATTTTTTTTCTTCTGGCATCTTTGCCGCCCTCAAAAGCTCTTGAATTCGAACCCACCAATCCTCCGCATCCGTTGGCGTACCAACTCCCTTGAACGACGGGGGATGGAAGCTCAGGAAATACTTCATGTGCCGGTCTCCATGTCCGACAACCACCCTTTCCTCCAAAGGCTCCACTCTCCTGGCTTCTCCGCCTGGCACGGCCGTCGCCGTGTCCGGTGTAGCAGGGGTTGCTACCTGAGCTGCCGCTGTAGCTTGGGCTACCACCATCGCTTCTGCAAGCTTGCGGCAGATGTCGGCCGGGTTTACACCCGTGCCCAAAAGACCCGGAGCAGTTGCACTGCTCGCCGAGAGTTCTTCTCTTGCTCTCGAGGTTCCCGCCTCATTGCTTGCACTCTTCAAGAAAACATGAAACAAGGAATCGCTCTCTAATCTCAAGACTTAAACATAAGGACACTCATGGTCCCGCGCTACTCTTATGTGGATAACTTCTCTACGCATTGACCTTGAATCTAACCTCCCTCTGATACCAAATTGTAACACCTCCTCTGTAATGACCATATAATATGGGTCCGGCCGGGGCCCCACAACAGACGAACACCACAACTTTAGTATTATAAGATGATATAACTACCCACACTCAAAACTCTTTGCACAACACAGTGGAAACACAAGCAAGACTTGAAGTTATCCACCATTACAAGAGTAATAAAACAATGGCCCTTAATTCCTTACCACAAAAGAGAGTCCAAACACAAATATTACAACAGTCATAAAAGTGCATAAGCACTCCAAGTCTACCTCGGCGTGCAAGCTGGACATCATGAGTCTCAAATATACAATATTATAAGTAGAGTTACAAGGAGGGGAACACTTCATGAGGCTTAGGACTTTCTGGCCGGCGAGCTAGCTCCTGCGTGCGATCCTTGCCCTGTAAAAATTATTAGTATCGTGGGTCAGCAAAGGCTGACCTCAAACTGTGTAACCAACACATCTCCTCCAGGCCGCCCCTAATGGCCCCGGGGAACCCTCCAACCTGCAAGTCAGCACTTCGTATGCAATATATAAATAGAAACAAGAAGTGCATTAAGAATAAGCTTGGATGTCTCAAACATCATACACGTTCTCTATGGGTTGAGTATATAATATAAAAAGGGGCCTACTTATGCAACATGTATGCAACCACCTGGGTTTCACCCAAGGCACCCTATAGCGTATTCATCTAGCACAACATCACATCAATTGGGTACTCATCGTTTCCCCATTGGCATAAAGCCGCAAACAAAAGGGAGACACAATTCCCTCCAACGACACACAAGCCGCGACATGGAACTCTTGCCTCGGCCCCACCCACTCAAGGTCTTAGACCCGGGCTTGCCTGCAAGCTCTGACGTCTCTTGTCAGGATTCCAACAAAAACAAACTGACTGATTCAAAGAAGCCTTGCTGGACCCCACCCGCTCATCGCCTCACTGCCCGGGCTTGCCCCCAAGCTTGGCATTCTCGTCAGTCTCACAGAAGGGGACTAGTCTCGCCGGGACACTTTCCACACATGACTTGCACGTCACTGGATAGCCAGCCGACCACCGAGACACAGCCACGCCTTGGCACATCACAAACCAAGACAATTCAACCCTAGTCCCTCCTCTGTACTGCAGTGTTCCCGCGCACCAAGGAAACCATCTTCCACTCATGCAGAGCTAACCTTATCCACCAAGGAAACCATCTACCGCCATTGAGAAGCTAATCATGTCCGGTTCCGACTACACGTACTTACTCGAGAAAAAGGGGAAACATCACCACATCACAAACGGCATCTTGTCGCAACGGAATCTCTACGAATACTTAAAGTTCGTATGCAACATCACCGAGTCGGACTAACGGTCGCGACTACGGCTTCACCCACCATGCCTAATCCGCTAACGGAGCGGATCGATAATGCAAAATATGCCGGGGACGGACTCAATCGACCCGGAGGTTCCTCTTGAACCTTGGCGACCCAAACCCCTCTCATTTGAGTGTTTGGTTCCCAAAAACTAGAAAAGAAAAGATGCTAAAACATGCATCATAAAACCGAGAGGAGAAGTGTCGTTACGTTCCGGCTCCTCTTCCTAGCCATGGAAGATTATCCGGATGAAAACCTTCGCAAAGATCTAGCCTCCACAGATCTGGACTTGGCTCGCGATTTGGAGAACCGAAACCTCTCCTACAGCCCAAACCCTCCTTCACCTTCTTCCTTGCTCTCCCTTCTCTCTAGGATTTTAATAACAGAAAGCTTGGAGAAGAATGAGAGTTTCCAACCCTATTCTCGGACTTAACTCCCCAAGAGCAGTCCTGGACCATCAGATCCCAAAATAAGGGAAAGAGCAGCCACGGTCGGTCTGAAAAAATAAAACGCCTGGGCCGAACACGGCTTGCGACACGGCCGTGTCCAAGGCCGTGTCCTCCATTCACCGTCAAAAACCGACGTGCCTGGAACAACACTCGGGCATCAGACACGCCCGTGTTCCAACTGACACGGCCATGTGGTCGGCCATGTGCCTCCATCGATACAGTCCCGAAAACAACCCGAGAAGGACACGGCCTGGGACACGCCCTTGTCCCAAGCCGTGTGCGAAGTCTCGACACTCGTCGACTGCCTTTATGTCGACAGCGCGGAAAAACATCGAGCGAAGATCATCGACCAAGCGGGACACGCCCTGTGACACGCCCGTGTCACAGGCCGTGTGCCCCTATCTCGACACTCGACACTTGTCGAGTGAACTTCGTCGAGAGAAGTTCGTCGACTGACTGACACGGCCTTGTACACGGCCGTGTCCTAGGCCGTGTGCCTTGTCTCGCCACATCGTCGAGCGAAATTCGTCGAACTCTCGACCAAAATGTCGACTGGAGCCTGACATGCCCTGGGACACGCCCGTGTCCCAGGCCGTGTGCCCCCTGCCAGAAACCAAACTTGGCCAGAAAACTCTGGTCGACCCTCTCTCAAATTTTGGGGTGTTACATCACAAGGGTATTTTTCATGGACTACCACTCCAGTACTTTCTGCTACTGCCCTTCACAGGTCCAACCCATCGACTCCCTAAACTATACGTTTAACCATAGAGCCTTCTCTGTTGTGCAAATGCAGCAACACCAATCCGGACCAACCTATCCAGATGGGCTTGACACAGCATGCACATTCCGTACTCCATTTTCGGATCTATATGCAAAACTATTGGGGATTCCAAGAATCAACCCAATGGAAATCCCTTCACAATCCACCCTCTTGTGGAGGGGAAATCCATGCACATGACAAAAGGAAGGACTTCACAAGTCCAAGACGGAAGATCGTTACCCTTGACGACCTCTTTGGAGCAATGGACTTCTAGCTAGCTGGAAAGCACCGCGACAGCCTTGCCCCCACAACGCGGGCCTCGAATCTCGAATCGGCACCCTACAGCTCCACCGGTGGCCATCTCCCCTTTGTCTTCCTCCTTCTTTCTCTTCCTTCTCTCTAGCTTGTAGAATGAGAAGGGCCAAGTCAAAATGTGGATTCTCTTCTCCATCCTCGACCTTAAAGTAGCAGGGAGTTGCCTGGGCCATCAGATCCCAGGTGAAGGAAATGGACGGCCACGATTCGGCCACAATATCTCTAATTTTTGGTTGGCACGGCCTGTGACATGCCCGTGTCACAGGCCGTGTATCATAAGCGACACACAACCGACTTATCCAGAAGAGTACACGACCATGTGACATGCCCGTGTCACAGTCCATGTGACCTGACACGCCTTCAGACATGACCGTGTCTACGGCCGTGTATCTCAAGTGGTATACAACCATCTCAACCCGAGCAAGACACAACCATGTGACATGCCCGTGTCATAGGCCGTGTGTACAGAGACACACCAGTGTCCTGCCCGTGCTCACCAGGTTTTACTGCCCAAGCCAAATCCAGAAAAGGACATGACCATTTGACATGCCCGTGTCACAGACCGCGTGCCCTTACACGGCTGCAGACACCCCTCCAGCATACGCTTCGTCAACCGAAGTTCGTCGATCAGAGGGGGACACGCCGTATAACCCTCCCGCATCACAGGGCATGTTCCGTCTCGAGAACTCGTCGAGTGCAGTTCGTCGAGCACTCGAAAGGCTGCTCAACTAGATAGAGCAGGACACGCCCTGGGGCACGCCCGTGTCCCAGGCCATGTCACCCCACTTGAACCCAACTTGGGATTTGTGGTGT
Source organism: Platanthera guangdongensis (assembly GCA_039583875.1). Lineage (NCBI taxonomy): Eukaryota > Viridiplantae > Streptophyta > Magnoliopsida > Asparagales > Orchidaceae > Platanthera > Platanthera guangdongensis. The sequence goes on along the minus strand of CM077162.1, from coordinate 116,869,950 downwards.
TACAACCATCCCCTCCTTATAGAAAATTTCGTCCTGAAATTTGTACACAGTAAGGAAACACAACAAGATGTTATCTTGACATGCCACTACACAACAGTTTATACAAAAAGCTCAGGAAATTTAGCTCACATGGTCTGCTCTCACTCTCATGTTAGCTTCTCACGGCCACAATTGTCCCACCGGACCTTGACCATCCCGATTGTCTTGTTCCGCAATTGTTTATCGGTGCGATCCCCAATCCAAATGGGTCTAACCTTCGTCGTTTTCCCATACTCCACCGACATATGATCATTCTCGATCACATGAGCTGGATCTTTGATAGCTTTCGAAAACACAGAGACGTGAAACACAACATGTAATCCATCAAAGTCTACCGAAAGAGCTAGTTGATATGCAGTTTCCCAAATTCGCTCCACTGCTTCAAACAGACCAAGATATCTCGGACTTCACTTTTTGAAATGCCGACTCCTGGAAATGCCTTGGAAGGGTTTAATCTTCAAATATACACAATTGCCTACTGCAAACTATACGTTCTGGTGCTTGGCATTGTAGTACTTCTCTTGACAATCCCGGGCTATCAGTAGCCTTTACCGAATAATGCGTATCATCGAGTAAGATTCTTCGACTTCTTGCTTATAGAGTTTGAATTCTCCTGCTTCTGCCCAAGCTAACAATGTACGACATTTACGACCATACATGGCTTCAAACGGTGCCATACCGATGCTCGCTTGGTAGCTATTATTGTAGGCAAACTCCAATAAATACAGATGATCTTCCCATCTCTTACCAAAATCCAGGGCGCACATGCGGACCATATCCTCCATTGTTCTGTTGGTCCTTTCAGTCTAGCCATCCGTTTGGGGATGAAAAGCCGTACTGAATGCTAATTTCGTTCCCAACAATTGATGGCTTAGACTTCAATCATTCGATGTGAATCACCCATCGCGGTCACTCACGACGCTACGAGGAACATCGTGTAATCGTACAATCTGCTCAACATAGAGTTTTGCCAAACTTTCCACTAAATCGTCCCGCTTATTCGGAAGGAAGTGAGCCACTTTCATCAACCGGTCTACAATCACCCAGATTGAATCATTCCCACATTGAGATCGCGGCAACCCGTGCATGAAATCCATTAAAATATCATCGAACTTCCAATCCGGAATCGGCAACGACTTCAAGAAACTGCCCGGCTTCTGGTATTCCGTTTACACCAAGGCATAAGTTTGGCATTTAGCCGTATAGTGAGCTATGTCTTTCTTTAGTTCTGGCGAACAGAATAGTTGTTTCATATCTTTGAACATCTTTGTACTCCCAGGGTGAATTGAGTATTTTAGAAAGTGAGCTTCATCTATCAATTTTTCTTGCCACTTACACATACTCGGGATGCACAACCGACCCTCTTTCCACAAAAGGCTGTCATCCCAAGAGAATTGGCCATCCAGCCCATTTGTTGCCTAGCGTTGGAGACTTTCATCCAGCTCCGTCGCTCATCAAATCCTACCCACAAGGTCATATTTCACCTCCATCCAGTTCGAGAATGCATCAGCCGTGGAATTCTTGTCAACACAAGAAATCTCTAATGCTTCCAACTCCTGCATCAGACGCTCATCATGCATATGCAACCAATTTACCCTTGACGGAGTCCTCCAACTCAAGGAATCAGCGACCATGTTTCCCTTCCCGGGAGCATAAGGAATCTCAAAGGTGTATTCCCCAAGGAGCTGCAGCAACCTTCGTTGTCGCATATTCATATCCTTCTACTTCAATAGGTACTTTAGGCACTTATTGTCCGTGAATATATCCACTTTTACGGCATAACGATTATGTCACCATGACTTAAGTACACAGATCACCGCCGCCAACTCGAAGTCATGGACGGGATCATTTTGCTCATGCAATTTCAACTGGCGTGCGCCATAAGTAATTACTTTTCCAAACTATAGAAGAACGCGGCCTAAGCTGCTACCAGAAGCATCACTATAAATCTCATGGTCGTCTGTCCCGCATTGCGATGTCAACACAGGTGCCGTGGTCAACCGACTCTTTAGCTCTTTAAAAGCTCGTGCGCACTTCGGCGTTCAAACGAGCTTCTGATCCTTCCTCGTCAATGTGGTCAGAGGCAAAGTGTTTTGCGAGAAATTCTCTACAAACCGTCTATAGTAGCCTGCCAGGCCAAGGAAACTCCTGACTTCGGCCACGGAAGATAACACTGACCACTCCTGTATGGCTCTTATCTTTGACGGATCCTCTATTATGCCCTCTCAATGGATAAGAAAAGCCACCGACGACAGCCAAAACTCACACTTCGAGACCTTGGCGTAGAGCATATTCCGTCGCAAGGTATGCAACACCAACTGCAAGTGGTTTGCGTGATCAGCTTCCGATTGAGAGTACCCCAAGATATCATCAATGAACAAAATCACAAACCAGTGCAAGTACTCTCAGAACATTCGGTGCATTAGGTCGATGAATACCGATGCTGCATTGCATAGCCCAAGCGGTCTTACCGTGAACTCATAATGATCTTAACGTGTTCCAAATGCGGTCTTGGGAATGTCACCTTCACGAATTCTCAAGTGGTAATATCCAGATTTCAAATCCAATTTGGAATAGACGGTTGATCCCACTAGCTGATCGAGCAATTCATCTATCCGTGGAATCAGACACTTGTTCTTCTCTGTCAGCTTATTCAGTTCATTATAATCGATACATAACCGCAAACCACCGTCCTTCATTTTCACTAGCAGAACAGGTACGCTCCAAGGTAACCTACTTGGGCGTATATATCCCTGCTCCAGTAACTCTTGAAATTGGACTTTCAATTCCATCATTTCCTTTAGCGCAATACGATATGGCGAGCGGGCCACAGGTTGCACACCTAGCACCAGCTCGATAGTGAAGTCGATCTCCCCCTAGGGTGGTAGCCCAGGAAGATCCTTAGGAAACACATTCACAAACTCCGATACAACCTAACCATCACTCATAATAGCCTTTGGCTCAACAGCCTGAATCAGCATGAAGAATAACTCTGCGCCTTTCCGAATAGTATTGACGACTTGGAGTGCAGATATAAATGTCCGGCTCACTCCTCGCATACTCGCGAACTTAGTCTCAAGCTCGGTATTCTGGCCCGGTGTGATCTCTTCGGACATACAATAAAGGCACGCTATTATGAATGCCAATCCACACAAAAGACAATATCAAACTCCGAGATTTGCAGTACAGATGCCTTCAAACAAAAATCTCGACTTCCAATTTCCACCGCCACATTGCATGCTCTATTCGCAAGCATCAAACAACCATTCAGTTATAACACCTTTACGCTATCTATCTTCACAGGATGAGGTACTCCAATACGACTTACGAAGTCCTTAGAAAGAAACAAATTTGAAACACCCGTATCCAATAGTGCTCTCGCCAGCTTGTTCCGAATCACAACAAAGTCGGATATAAGCACATCATACACAAGCTACGAACCACGCATGAAACAGCAAAAGCAACAATCAACGATATTACCGCACACTTGTGACAACGTCACTGTGCTTAATGACCTTCTACTGGCCAGGATTATATACTCGGGATTACGCCTAGGATGCAGAGGACTCCACCACTACTTTTCTCGTTTCCACATATGATGCTCCTATCTTCTGCTAAACCATTGGTCAATCAATACTGACAATTACGGGCGAAAACGCCCCCATGTAATAGAACATCAACTTTCTATTTGTGTTCACGACTACCGTGCAAACACGTTTATCCCAAACATTTATGTCTTATACCCATATAAGCACAAATGAAACAATGGAAACTTCCATTCAAACCTATCTACATGTTTGTACACACAACACATGAAAACATAAGAATACACGAGTAGCACAGTTATTTATGTACATAAAGTCGACATTCCCTTCCTGTTTATTGTCCACTAAGGTTCAACATGACAATCTCTGGCTTTATGTCCTTCTTTGCCACACGCGTAACACTTGTATTGCTTCTTTGGCTTCTGGGCACAATTCCAACAGTCTCGGGCAATGTGTCCTTTCTTGACACAAGTATAACAAGCACGAGCCTCGTGTTTCCGCCTCCTGCGGTGAGCAGGCTTTACAACCCTTGGAGAAATCACTTCCCTAATCGCAGGCATTTGCTTGGCTCTTGTCAAGTCCATCTCCAAGAGTCTTGCTGACTCCAACAATGTTTGGAATCCCAATAACTTAGGAGCCCTCAACAAAAAATATACTTCCTGACGTAGCACATCATAAAACCTATTGATCTTAGTCTCCACGGTTTCAAACACAAACTCTTGTTGTTGTCTCAGCGCAATAAAGACATGAAAGTATTCCTCAACCGTGTCCACTTCTTGGCTCTAGCACAGGTTCAACGATGATGCTGATGTGCTTCCTCTTGCCATCTGCTCAATTACACTAACCGGCATGGGACGCATCACCAGAACAGATGGTTGTACCCGGCCCTTATGGTGAGCCTTAATCATTGCAAAAACCACATCAGCAATCTATCAAACTGTCTCTACCGATGGAGGAGATGTTGGTACCATAGTTGATGTCATGCTTCCCATCGAATATTGGTGTTTCTAATGCCACACAGTCACACTAGTGACCTACAATCGTATAACACAAAAGTAAGCAACGAACATATTGCCAAAAGCAATACCAGGAACGCACACGTTCCCTAAACAGGTGTATTTGCATTCCTGAGTGGACATTCAAGAGTTCATTAGTGTTAACGTGGTTTGCACTTATACGTGATCGCCACCCCACAAAAGAATTTGAAAAATGAATTCGAAAGTGAAGGACCGAGACATGCTGATACAAAAATATAACATCTCCATCCATTCAAGTAGCATATAATAGAAGGTCCGGCCGGGGCCCCACACCATATGGCACCAAATAGGTGCGGACGTTAAAGGTTAATACAACGACACAATCGCATCCTAACTAAGAGCATGCTAGCTGAAGATTTTAACAATAATTCAGAACTCCAAACATGAATGTACACGATATATATAAAACCACATTTATATATCAACTCTTGAGGAATGTACAACAAATACATCATCGTTTGGCCTTACGACCTTACAGTTACTTTTTACAACGTGGATAACAAACATTGGCGTGCAGTTACTTTTTATATATCAACTCTTTAATTTCATATTTGTGAGGTAATGCCTGGTGGGAATTTTACCGCTGGAGGTAGTGAAGAAATATTGAATTCCTTAATTTTCTTTAATTAAAATCCAATATAATCTTTTCTAAATTATTAAATAAAGATTTCTATGAACTTCAATGAAAATTCATTTAGAAACTCTTATATATGTTTTTAAGATTTAAATTTCCATTAAGCCATCCCCCTACCTCTAAGGTTGTAGTAAGATCGAACACATGGTATCAGAGTCAGATTACTCCAAAACATCTTTATAACCATGATTTTTGGCTCTTCATGATCTCAAAACCACTAAAGGGCATATTTTTTAGTTTATTAGAAAATCTTTATCACCACCTTTGTTTATGGGTGAAAATTATAAAGGGTGGAAACTTTTAATGGAAAAATTTCTTAAATCCTTAGATATTAAAGTTTAAAATATTATAATTATAAAACCCCAAGTATATTAAATAAAAAGGAAATGGTTTTTAATTTAAAATCAATAAATAGCTTATTTTATGCAGTAGATCAAAAAAAATTCTTTTTTATATATATGTTTCATACTACTTATGAAACTTGGAAATTTCTTGAAGAAACTTAAGATTATTCATCCATAGGAACAAAATAAGTACAAGACATGGAGAATATGAATGCTTGCTTAAGTATTCAAGAAATATCCACCATTAAAGGATGCATTGAGTGCACATCAAATGAAATGGAAGACGAGAACACACCATACAAAAGAGAAGATGGAAACTCAATTATGGAAGAGGAATGCCAACAAGATGTTAAGGGAACTATATGTTCAAATCTTTCATACTCCAAGTGTATTGTAAGTAAATAAAATTCCCTTCTTGTTCCTAATTCTATTTCTAAATTATATATGCTACAAATGGCTAGATGTAGAATTAAAATATTGAAAAATGTTATTTGAAAATTACGTTTAAAAAATATAAATTTAAAAGCAAATGCTTATGTGAAATCTTATTTTGATGCATCAAATTCTCTTTCATGATCTTTAGTTGTAAATTCTACATCTTGGATTGATTGCACTATCTTAAAAGAAAGAATCAAGGTATTTGAAGAAGAGCTTTCTACTTTAAAATAACTTAATGAAAAATTGTTTTTAGAAATTCATCCTTGAAAAATGATTGTTCGTTTGCAAAAATTATGAACTTAAACATAAAGAGATGGGTGAAACATTTGAAGAGTTAAGAAAAAATTGTAAAACTCCTATTCATTTTATAGTGTCCAGTCTTAAAAATAGAGCAATTGCCTGTAAAAAGGCAAGAGAAAATCTATAGATTAAGAATAAAGAATTAGAAACTAAAATTAACTAGCCAAATGATATTATAAGTAAAAATTCACAAAACATAAATCTAATATACCAAGCCAAATACAAAAGCAAGTGAAATATGAATTTTCATACCATGATAAAGAAAAATAAATGGTGTGAAAAACACTAAATGTTTGTAAAACAAATTTCAAGATATTATTACCACAATTTACAAAATACATCTTCTCCCAACATAAAATTAAATGTTCACAAAATTACAATAAAAAAGTTTTCAAAAATCATTATCATTTTAAACCTCAATTTCATGTCAATGGTAATTTGAAACATATTCAACCAAGGTTTGAATGAAGATGCATACTTAAAAATAATACACTTGAAAGGGCTCATTCATTCTTGTCTCCCCATAAAACATCATGCTATATTTGAGTATCCAAAGGAATCATCACTCTTGGTTCTCTTTGGAGACCTAATCTATTATTCATTAGCTTCCAATCAATTGCATGAAATAGAAATGAAGAAAAAGGAGATATACAAAACTCTTCTTTACAATGTACTTAATATATGTTTTGATTTTTTTTGGATTTTTTTACGCCAACTAGTATTATGGTTACTTTATATATTTTACGACATGACTTACACACATTAAGCCAAAATATCTTAATAAATAAAATTGAATTAATAACAAGTCGTATTATTTTCATGTGGTCTTTCTATCTTATTTTCTAGATTTCATACTTACTAAATCTTTTACCTATAATTGTCATATAATATCATTATAAATTGAACACTGAGTCTCTTATATGATATTATCATGATTAATGAGATCATTCTCAAAAATGTATTTAACTGCGCAAAAAATAATTATATATTAAACATTTTCATTTTAAAAGATAACAATTTTTTGCACATTCATCTTCGAACACTTGTGGTTATAAATAATCATTTTTAATTAAAAGATAAAATCCATAAGTTCCTAAATTGTCTATTCTAAAGTTGCTTATAATTTTTATAAAGTAATATGGATTTTTTGTGCGCAAATTTTGATTTAAAATCTATTAGGGTTCTTAGGCTAAAATATTTAATGCATAACTTCTTGACTATTTCTCTGATTTTATTTTTGCATTAGATATCTAATATAATGATAAACAATAATAAAAAGGTGAATTAAAAAATCATGACCACTATGATTTTCTTGAAATTTCAAGTCCATGTTTGATACCCCCGAGCAATAACCTTACCGCCGGCGGTAGCTGTATTTCATGAAAATTTCAATTTTTATAGGTGATAATTTTTGAAAAATTATTTTACTATTTTAAGATCCTGTTGGATCCCTAGTAAGATTTGGGCTAGGTTCAATAAGTTAGGATCATATGACTTACAATGTATAACCAGGGTCATGGTTGTGTCCTAGAGTCTAGGCCAAGTCCTTAGAATCAATATCACATGTACCATTTATCAACAAGACTGTCAGAGACTTAAGACTTAGAGTTTTTCTAAAGACCAAGTAAAATGAGTTCGACATTCGTCGAACTCAAGTCGACGATAGCCATGCTCAGCTCGATGATCTCAGAGTAAATTCTCTGAGCTGAGCTCGACGAACTTGGTACTCAGGTCGACGAACTTTGGACACTATACATCAACACTTCAAGATCAGAAAACATCTCTTTATTCTAAGTCCAGAGTCAGAGTTTGGTTGACGAACTTGATTCTCATCTCGACGAACTGTGACCACAATAGCTATAGTTATCTAGCAGCAGTTAAGTGGTCCTCAGCTCGACGAAACCAATTCTTAGGTCGACGAATTCTAGATACTTCACTTCAACACCTTCATCCAGAAGCATCTGAAATTATTCCAAGTCCAGAAGTATTTTGCTGAAGTTCAGTCGACGAAACTAGATATCAGCTAGATGAACTCAGTAACTTAGCTCGACGAACTGTGAACTCCGCTCGACGATTTCTGTTATTAGTTCGACGAATCTAGACTTAGTTATTTTCCATCCTTCTGTCCCCTTCTTACTGCAATAATTATTGAGTAATTAATTCTCAAATATTCTCTGGAATACAACCGGGAGATAGAGCATTGATTATGGTCTTCTCTAGGATTATTGCCCGACATTTTTCCTTGGCATAGTTGGGGAAATAATTCAATGTCGTTTATTCTCAACGCCATAAGCATTGATTGCAAAAGATTTCAAAATTTCAAAAGACCATTTTTGACAGAAAATATAAAAGTGATTTTCTCTCTTCTTCCTGTAAGGTAGGCAGACAGACAAATAGAACAAGATATACAATACAGAGAGACAATAAACACAAAAAATAGTCAGTCTGAAATAAGAGATTCACTGTTATCGGTCAACACAAAATTCTGATACAACAAGAAGCCATATTCCTGAAGATCATCAGCTATCTGAAGAAGAACAACAAATAATCAAAATCAAGAGTATTTTGTCTTCAACACTCCAAGATACTTCAAAGGACAACTACATCACTATCTGTCAAAGAAGTTCCTGAACAGCTGCTGATCAAGGTTGTACTACTGAAGTCCTATCAACCTGCAATAAGGCTTCTTATACTAAACCATTCTATATCTTATAGGGAGCCTATGCTAAAATCAAATATCCACCAGTCTTCTCAGTTGTATATTGAGAAAGAGAAGACACAATCATCTCTCACCCCCCCCACCCCACTGTATAAAGGGTTATAAGTCCCTTCAAAGTTATTCCTGGTTGCAAGTCTCCTGATCAAAAAACTTGAGGATTGGTTTTAGAGCACCTGATCAAAAGCTCATTGGTGTCAGACACCTAATCAAAAATCTGAGTGGATTCCTACCAGGGTGGTAGAAGAGTGGATGTACCCAAGTTTAGGGGAACCATAATAAATTCTTATATTATCTGGATTGCTCTTTTCTTTTGTTTTATGTGCTGTGGCTGTTTGTTAGGATTGCTGTTTTAATTTGTTCCTGTACTAGATTAAATCAGAAGAAAATTTTATAAACCCTGAATACTTTATTCACCCCCCCCCCTCTAGAGTATTCCTAATCTAACATCTCACTTTCAATTGGTATCAGAGCTTCGATTCCTTGGTGTACAAAAGCTTACCCTTGAACCAAATATCCTGTGTTAGATTAGATTTCATCTTTTATCTTTAATTTTATTTAGATTATATACATAGCAATGACACAGAACAAAGTCTATGCAAGCACCAGACCTCCAGTTTCCAACCTAAATAGGTTTACCATCTGGAAGGCAAGAATAATATTGTATATGAACTCTATTGATGAAGATATCTACAATTCCATCTTGACAGGTCCTCCTCAAGCCACTGCTTCTACATTTACAGCAGCCTCAAGCATAAATACAGTTCCACCACCTGAGTGGATTGAGGCTCAGAAGAAGGCCAAGGTTATTGATGCCAAGGCAATGAACATACTAGCACAGACTATGTCAGAGGATATCTTCCAAAAAGTTACTGAATGCACTTCAGCCAAAGCCATCTGGGATTCCCTAAACTAAATGGTGGCTGGATCAGCAGATGAAAGAAAGGATAGGAGATCCAACCTCATATCCTTATATGAGAATTTCAAGAAAGAGGAAGCTGAGTCAATAGCTGAAATGTATAATAGGTTAAGCTCAATCATCAATGAGCTAAAAACCTTGGATAAGGACATCACCCTCACTGAGGTGAATGACAAGATCCTAATGTGCTTCCCAAGCTCGTGGGATTCAAGGATCTGGCCTATAAAAGAAGTCGGAAGCCTAAATGAGATATCCACTGAATCTCTATTAGGCAAACTTAAGTCCTATGAACAGCTGATTAAATCCAGGGAGGCAGCTGAGTAGAGAACACCCCCTCCAGCAAGAAAAGAGCATAACATTGCTTTCAAGGCAGCTGAAGAGACCGAGACTCCCTCAACAAATGAAGAACTCATGAGTCTTTTTGCCAAAAGATTCTACAAGTTGGCAAGAAAAGATTTCAGGAGGAAGTCATCCAGACAGGAAGACAAACCAAGGTATGATAAAACACCAACTAAAGAAGTGGTATGCTTGGGTTGCAGGAAAGCTGGACACTTTATCTCTAAGTGTCCAGAGAATCAGAAGAAAGAAAAGAGAAGAGAGAAAGATACCAGGAGACAGCACAACAGCAGACCTTCTTGCAGCAAATACAAGAACAAGGAGAAGGGTTTTATGGCTGAAACATGGAGTGAGACTGAAGAAGAATCAACATCTTCTAGCTCTAGTGAAAAGGAGGAAGAGGCAAGGGACAAGGAGGTTTGCATCATGGCAATTGATGCTTCTAGGAGCCATTTAGAAGAAGAGGACTCAGACAATGAAGCAGTTTCAGATTCTGAAGCTGACAAGGTATTATCTTCTTTTGATTATAGTTCTGATTCTTTTACATTTGAATTTAAAACAATGTGTATACACTTAATATACTCAGAAAAGGAGATTAAAACTATTAGGTAAAAATTAGGAAACCTAGAAAACGTAAACTCTGAAAATAATAAGTTAAAAGATGAATTAACCTTAGCTAATGAACAAATAATAATGTTAAAGACTGAGCTTTCTGAGGCTAAACAACTTGAGGAAACTCTTAATGGAAGAAGCCTCAAGCTGATGGACATCACAAGCAATATAAATACAACTCTATGACAAGCTAGGCTTGGGTGCTTCATCAGGTTTGCCTCCCATCCTCAAGAAAAATATTCTAACTATCACTATTAAATTTGTTTCTGAAAAAGGGAAAGAGAAAATAAACAATAAACCAACCTTAGATCAAATCCCAATATCAATAAGTCAGAACAACAAAAATCAGAAAACTATTAAAAATAAGGTTCAGCAGAATTCGTCGACCTCAGATTGATGAAATGTTTTCAGTTTGTCGAACCCCACTCGACGAACGATTAACTCAAACTATACCTATAATTATTCATCTAACTGCGATCGATGAACTCTGTATGGTTCGTCGAGCAGAGGACGACGAACGCGGGGCACATAAAATGAATATGTTCATTCTCTGCGCAGAGATCAACGATCTCAACCCAATTCGTCGAACTCTGGTCGACGAACTCATAGAAATTCGTCGAACCCAGAAAGACTTAACCAAAACTGTAATCTTAACAGCAACTCTAATAATTCCAGGAAACCATTTAATACTATAGCTGATTGGGTTGTACCTCCTAGGAGATATCACCGTTTAGGATACAAATCCCTACCAAAATTTATGTCCTTTCTAGCTTTTCATACCAGCAAAACAAAGGAACCAAAGTAACCTGGGTCAAGAACAAATAATTCTATTTCACTGCAGGTAAAGAGCTGTGCAGCAAATAATCAAACATGGTACCTGGACAGTGGCTGCTCCAAACATATGATAGGGAGCAAGAACAATCTATCCAACTATAAGTCCAAGTAGGGGCCAAAGGTTATCTTTGGTGATTCCAAATGTGGCCAGTCAGAATGTTTTGGAGAAGTGAAGATTGGAGCTGTCAAATTTAAGAAGGTAACATATGTCAAAGGACTCAAGCATAACCTCATCTCCATAAGTCAGTTATGTGATGAAGGTTATCAGGTACATTTCAATTCATCTTCTTGTACGATTGCTAATAAAGAAAACCAAACAGTTTTAATTGGAAATAGACAAGGAAACATTTACTTAGTTGATTTTCTATCTGCCAATTCTAATATCTGCTTACTTAATATTTCTCGTAATCAGAATGATTTATGGCATAAAAGGCTAGGTCATGTAAACTTGAAAAATATTGCTAGGCTATCAAAAGGCAACCTTGTTAGAGCTTTACCTTCTGGTGCCTACAAGAAGGAAGGCCTTTGCAGGGCTTGTCAACTAGGCAAGCAAACTAAATCTAGCTTTAAATCTTTTAATAAAAGTGATTCACCTAGGATTTTATATTTGCTACATATGGATCTATTTGGACCCATTGCTGTACAAAGCATAGGAGGGAAATCCTATACCTTAGTTATTGTGGATGACTTCTCAAGGTTCACTTGGGTATCCTTTCTGAGATCTAAGTCAGATATCTTTAAGGTTCTTACATATTTTCTCAGGACCATACAGATTGAGTTCTCTACTCATGTTGTATTGATCAGAAGTGATCATGGCAGAGCGTTTGAGTCTCTTCTTATGCATGAGTTCTTTGAGAAGGAAGGTATCAGGCATTGCTTCTCAGCTCCTAAAACTCCTCAACAAAATGAGGTAGCTGAAAGGAAAAATTGGACACTCATTGAAGCTGCATGTACATTACTTGCAGATGTTTACATGCCCCTAACCTTTTGGGCAGAGGCTGTGAGCACATCATATTATATCTTGAACAGGACTTTAATTCACAAACTAAAAAATAGGACTCCCTAGGAATTACTTAAAGAGAAGAAACCTAAAATCAACTATTTTAAAGTATTTGGATGTATATGTTATATTCACAACAACAACAAAAGATACATTAGAAAGTTTGAGGCTAAGGCTGAAGAGGGAATTTTTCTAGGATATTCCAAAGTAAGCAAAGCCTATAGGGTTTTAACAAATCATCTCTAAAAATTGAAGAGCCTATTCATGTTACATTTGATAAAGCTAACATGTCTTGCAAGGAGAAAGAGATTTCTACCAATAGAACTTTGCAGGTACCTCACTCGTGTAAGAGCTTGGATAGACTAAACGTCACACAAGGGGTTCCAACACATCCTTCTCCACAAGTCATTGAAAAAAGTGAAGATGAAGCACTGAAGGGATTTATATTCCCCCATCAGCAAACATAATTTCACAGGAGGAATTAGTTCCTAATGCTGTTGTAGAACCAACTCCACCCACTGATCTTATCACACTAAGGGATCACCCCAGATCTCAAGTGATTGGAGACATATCAGTAGGTGTACAGACCAGGCTTCAACTCAACCAAGATTTGATGCATTCCTGTTTTCTCTCTCAGGTTGAACCTTTATCCATCCATGATGCTGAGCAAGATCCCCACTGGATCATTGCAATGCAGGAGGAATTAAATCAATTTGAGAGATGTAGAGTTTGGGATTTGGTTCAAAGACCCCAAGACTATCCAGTCATTGGAACCAAATGGGTATACAAAAATAAAATGGATGCCTAAGGTACAGTAGTGAGGAACAAGGATAGGCTTGTTGCTCAAGGATATAGGCAAGAGGAAGAAATAGATTATGACCAAACCTTTGCACCTGTGGCAAGGTTGGAGGCAATCAGAATATTCCTGGCCTATGTAGCGTACAAGAGATTCAAGGTGTATCAGATGGATGTGAAGAGTGCATTCCTGAATGGAATAATTAAAGAAGAGGTTTATTTGAACAACCTCCAGGTTTTGTCTCTCCAACTCACCCTTATCATGTTTTCAAATTGCATAAAGCTCTTTATGGTCTCAAGCAAGCTCCAAGAGCTTGGTATGAGACCCTAGACAGCTTTTTGATACAGTATAAATTCATTAGAAGAATAGTAGATAAAACACTTTTCACTAGACATCATAAGGATCAAATATTGTTAGTGTAAATATATGTGGATGACATCATATTTGGGTCTACTGATTCCAAATTATGCAAGAGGTTCTCTGACCTTAAGCATTCAAAATTTGAAATGAGTAGCATGGGTGAGCTTTTCTACTTCCTTGGTCTCCAAGTAAAGTAGTTGCCTGATGGCACCTTCATCTCTCAAGCTAAGTATGTTATAGAGCTTATAAAGAAGTTTGGGATGGCTGATGCTTCAGCAAATAAAACACCTATGGCTACTAATGCTGTGATTGACTCTGATGTACATGGGAAACCTGTGGATCCGAAATTATAAAGGGGCATTGTTGGGTCCCTACTATATCTAACAGCAAGCAGACCTGATATCATGTTTGCCACATGCCTTTGTGCTAGCTTCCAAGTGAACCCTAAAGAATCTCATCTAAGTTTTTTAAAAAGAATTTTGAGATATATAAAGGGTAGTCCTAGTCTAGGCCTATGGTATCTTGCTGAGTCAGAATTTGATTTAACTGGATTTTCAGATGCTGACTTTGCTGGATACAGGGTTGATAGAAAAATCACCTCAAGGACTTATCAGTTCCTTGGTATGAGGTTGGTATCTTGGTTTTGCAAGAAACAGTCTTCTGTATCCACCTCAACTACTGAAGCAGAATATATTGCAGCGGGTAGTTACTGTTCTCAGATGTTGTGGATTCAAAACCAACTCCTACACTATGGTCTCAACTTATATAATTCAACTCTCTTTTGTGATAACACAAGTGCTATAGCAATATCACAAAATCCAGTCCATCACAGTAGGACTAAGTATATAGACATTAGGCATCACTTCATTAGAGCGTGTGTAGACAAAAACAAAATTAATCTTGTCTATTTATACACTGATTTAAAAAGAGCTGATATATTCAACAAACCTCTCGATGAGAGAAATCACTTATTCTTTCTAAATCAGCTTGGAATGATCAATGGAGAAGACTTAGTTTAGTGTCTGTCTGCACTCGACAAATTATCCAGAGTTCGTCGAACGGAGCTCGACGAACTAGGGAAAGTTCGGGAGATATTTGTCGAATGAAGGTCGACGAACACTCTGTGAGTGAAGTTGTTTTCGTCGAACGGAGATCGACGAATCCACTTCAGAAAACTTTCATCGAATGGAGCTCGATGAAATGTCTTCAACTCTTCCAGCTGATCTCAACGAATTATTTCACTATCAGTTATTTTGTCGATCTCAGGTCGAAGAATTTATTATTTTTCATGGAACGGAGAATGTCGATTCATATTCCAGAAAATCTTATAACTAGGTTTTCTTCGACCTCGGTCCCGCACTTTCTATTCCCTTACACTTGATCGTCGTTTCTCTCTGTTGCAGGTGATTTCATGGCGATTCAAGCTGGAGCCCTAGCAGCTATGAAGTTTGACACGGGATTTGATGTCGACTTCGACTCATTCCGACACTCTGATACAATTTTTCTGAACATTATGACTCTACTGGAAGAACAGAATTTGAAAAACCTGATGACAAAAAGAATAAAGCTGGCTGAAACAGAAATTAGAGAATGGGTCTATACTTCATCAACATCAGAGGAAAACACCATGACAGGAACAATCGTGGGTAATGCCGTTTCTTTAACTCCCGCAGTTTTGACTGAAATTTTTAATTTGATAAATGAAGAAGAATAACTGGATATAGATACTATAAAATATGATATGATGTTTAGTTTGATGGGTTATGCTGGAGATAACGCAAATAAACTGTTGAAGAAGCACCTATCTGCAAAATATAAGTTTCTGGCAGATATAGTGGGAAAAGTCTTGCTGGGCAAAACACTGCCATGACTACATCACCAGGCATCAATTCTTGGTCATGTGTGCAGTGGTCAATAAGAAGAAAGTGGATTCGGCACAAATCCTCTTTAATCTGATAAGGAAAAAGAATAATAAGAAAGAAGTTTTTTTTGGAAGGATCCTGGGGATCTTCCTGAAGGAGAAGGCTGCTGAATCCCTGGTTTCTCAGACCATATTCATAAATGCCAGCACAAGGCTCACCTTTACCTTGTTTGGCAGGTGGGAGAGGACCGTAACTAAGCCATCTAAGGCTTCAACCTCTTCCACCCCTGCTTCTGAAAGCAAAAGGGCTGTTAGGGCCACTTCCCACCCTGCTGAAGAGATCATCCCCACACATCCATCCCTTCCAGCAACTCAACAACAATCACCCTCCATAGTTCATACTCCCTCTGTTCACCCACATCAACAACCACAACCCTCTCTTCCTATTTCTACAACAGCTACATTACCTACCACCTCTCCACCAATAGACCTTACTATTTCCCTTCCTCACCCACCTATGAATACCATCAACCCACTCCACCTCAATCACCCCAATCCCCCAATGCTATAGCAGACCCAACACCACCTTCATCTCCTCTTCCAACCCAATTATCATCCATACCATCCTTCAATCTCCTAACATCTCCTCCCAATACTCCTCCTCATTTAAATCAATCCACTGAATGCAAGATGCCATCCCACCATCCTCACCAACATCTACGATCCCTCCAATTGTTTCCCCTCAACCACCATCTATAACTCCATCTGCCACTTCATCACTGGCTCCCTCCACCATCTCATTTGTCATTACTCTCATCACACCCCTCCTCAAAACTTTAAAAGCAGAGGCCTTTACACCTCTTGCTACTTCCATTTCCTCTTTATCTGCTCAAATCTCTGCCCTTTCTGCTGCACCCACTTCATTTAGGGGCCTGACTCTAGTTATTACTGAAACCAGGCAGGGGGAGATTCTTGATGAAGAAGTTGCAGCAGCTCCAGTAGCAACAATAGTTCCAGCAGCAGAACCTCCAGCTCCAGCTCCAGAAGATACAGATACATATTTAACAGCTCCAGAAGATACATATACATATTTAAATGCTCCAGAAGATATAGATTTAATTGATTTAATTCAGTTTATTGAGAGTGACATGGATATGGAAGATGTAGTCCCAGAAGAGTTAATTACTGCTGCTGATTTCACTTTAAATCCCACAGTAGATTTGGTTAATTTGTTAAACATTTTTGATACTGCATACTTGAGATTCCTTCCAGCAGAGTATACTAAGCCATCTTTGGCTATTATCCCATACACCTCTCCAATAAGCCCTAAAGTGGCTAAGCAGCTTAAGGACAACTTTGCTTCTCAAGAGGTTCCTACTTCACCTCTTCCTAAAGTTGTTTCCCCAATTGTCTCTTCCCCTTTAGTCCCAACTTTTGTAATGGATGACTCACCTTTGCCTGATTTGGATGAGTTAATAAGGGCTGACATTGAGGAAGAGAATAAGGCAGCTGCTGAAAGCACTGTCACAGTTATTTCTCCAACTCCTCTTGAAATTTCTCTTCTAGCTCCAGCTCCAGCATCTACTCCAGCTCCATCCCAAGTTGAGAAACCCGTTATATCTGATGAACCACTGAAAAAGCTATATGCTTTATATGATAATCCACAGGATAGCAGTGATGATGATGATGATAAGGATGATGAAGATTCTGATGAGCATGCTAAGAAAAAGAAGAAGCCAAAATCTAAAAAGAGAAAAGCTCCTCCTCCTACTCCTAAGCCAAATCCAGCCAATGACACTCCCTACTATATTCTCCAGAAGATAACTCCATATAAAGGGATTCCAGCTTTGATGTGGTTATCCAAAAATGAATAGAAAGAGAGGAAGAGAAGCAGAAGATACTCTCTTCCTCCATCTCAGAAATATTGAAAAGATCCACCACATCCTCCTCCTCTAGCTGTTGGTGCTTCAGGCACAACTTCCCAAAGATCTAGCCAATTCCACACATATCAGAGGCATCAAGGGAGAACTTCTTCTGAAAGAAGCCAGCATAGGCATTACTCTTCAGGCAAGCAACATCAATTTTAGCATCAACCGCAGCAGCAGCATCAACCACAGTAGCAGCATCAACAACAGTTATCATTCCCTACAGATCAGAAAGCTGAAAGTCCTAAAAGACCAAATTCTCCTCCTGTTCCTTTTGAAGATCCTGAAATAGCTAATACAGCTAGAATGGCCAGGTTCCAAGAACTGGTAGGCCTTTCTATGATTAACAAGGCCAAAGCTGAAGGAAAGGATCCTTCTGAGTATTCCACAATGTCTAAGTACATGAAAGAAGAGCTTTAGAGGTTTGATAAAGCAAACAAGTTTTTCAATGTTGATGACTACATGAAGTTGCACCCAGAAGCAGTTGTCCCCAGAGCCAAATCTTTGAAGATTATAGGGGCTGCTAATATGACCATGACAAAAGTGCAAGCTTCAGATCCAAACAAAGAAATTGTGCTTACCAAGCCTGGAGATAAGGTAAAGAAATAATACCCAAAGAGAAGAAACAAAAGAAGTGATTCTGAACTGCTTTACTTCTGTTATGTTCTTATAACTGCTTTCTATTTCTGAAGAAAGCTTATGTACATATAAATCTGCTGCATATGTTATTGATCTCTGCCAGATATATGATTTCTTGCCTTGTGATTTTCAATTTTGATTTGAGTCTATAATTAGTGACCTCACCTAAATAGGGGGAGATTGTTGGATCCCTAGTAAGATTTGTGCTAGGTTCACTAAGTTAGGATCATATGACCCACAATGTATAGTCAGGGTCATGGTTGTGTCCTAGAGACTAGGCCAAGTCCTTAGAAACAACATCACATGGACCAGGTATCAACAATACTGTTAGAGACTTAAGACTAAGAGTTTTTCTAAAGACCAAGTAAAATGAGTTCGACGTTCGTCGAGCTCAGGTCGACGATAATCGTGCTCAGCTCGACGATCTCAGAGTAAATTCTCTTAGCCGAGCTCGACGAACTTTGGACACTATACTTCAACACTTCAAGAATAGAAAACATCTCTTTATTCTAAGTCCAGATTCATACTTTCGTCGATGAACTTGATTCTCAGCTCGAAAAACTGTGACCACAATAGCTAGAGTTATCTAGTAGCAGTTAAGTGGTCCTCAGCTCAACGAAACCAATTCTTAGGTCAACAAATTCTGGATACTTCACTTCAACACCTTCATCCAGAAGCATCTGAAATTATTCTAAGTCCAAAAGTATTTTGCTGAACTTCAGTTGATGAAACCAGATATCAGCTCGATGAACTCAGCAACTCAGCTCGACGAACTGTGAACTCAACTCGACAATTTTTATTATTAGTTTGGCGAATACAGACTTAGTTATATTCCATCCTCTGTCGCCTTCTTACTGCAATAATTCCTGGGTAATCAATGTTCAAATATTCTCTGGAATATAACCGTTAGGTAGAGCATTGATTATGATCTTCTCCAGGATTATTGCCTGTCGTTTTTCCATGGGACAGTTTGGGAAATAATTCAATGTCGTTTATTCTCAAGGCCGTCAGCATTGATTGCAGAGGATTTCAAAATTTCAAAAGACCATTCTGACAGGAAATATAAAAGAGATTTTCTCTCTTATTCTTGTAAGGTAGGCAGACAGACAGATAGAACAAGATACACAATACAGAGAGACGACAAATATAAAAAATAGTCAGTCTGAAATAAGAGATTCATTGTTGTCTGTCAACACAGAATTCTGATACAATAAGATGCCATATTCCTGAAGATCATCAGTTATCTGAAGAAGAAGAACACCAAATCAAAATCAAGAGTCTTCCATCTTCAACACTCCAGGATACTTCAAAGGACAACTACATCACTATCTGTCAAAGAAGTTCCTAAACAGCTGCTGATCAAGGCTGTACTACTGAAGGCCTATCACCCTGCAGCAAGGCTTCTTCTACCTGAACTATTCTATATCTCAGGGGGAGCCTGTGCTAAAATCAAATATCTACCAATCTTATCAGTAATATATTGAAAAAGAGAAGACACAATCATCTCTCACCCCCCCCCCACTGTATAAAGAGTTATAACCCCCTTCAAAATTTATTCCTGTTTGCAAGTCACCTGATCAAAATACTTGAGTATTGGTTTTTGAGTAGCTGATCAAAAACTCATTGGTGTGAGTCACCTGATCAAAAATCTGAGTGGATTCCAACCAGGGTGGTAGAAGAGTGGATGTACCCAAGTTTAGGGGAACCACTATAAATTTTTGTGTTGTCTGAATTGCTCTTTTCTTTTTGTTTGTGTTGTGGATGTTTTTTAAGATTGTTGTTTTAATTTGTTCCTGCACTACACTAATCAGAAGAAAATTTTATAAACCCTAAATACTCTATTCACCCACCCTATAGAGTATTCCTGATCTAAGAGCTCACTTTCAGATTCATTATCTTCTACTGTCAGATATGTCTGGGTAATTTCCAAATAAAAATTAAAAGGAAAATTTACAAAAACAATTTAAATATCAACAAAACATATTCATATTAAAAAAAATTATGATCTTCACAAACACCACAATGATCTTTTACGATTAAACTGTGGTATAATACCTCAATTCACTTTAACCATATATCATAATTCACGATTTATCAAGAGTTAATTCTAAATTGACTATTTCGACAACACTTAGGAATTATGAATAATATTATTGGATATTGGAATTATGTTTAGTGTATGGATATGCTTCATTATTATTTATATGCATCTCATTTATATCTAGACCTTAGAAACAATCGTATTTATAAATTTCAAAAAGATAAATGATTTATTTCGAGGTCATTGAAAAATTAAATCTCTATGCCGAATACATATATATCAAATTATATATATTGAACATTATCATATTATGATATCAATAAGTTTGTGATGAAACAAAAGATTATTTATTTCAATTATAGTTATATTTTCAAAAGATCATAATATACTGAAAAAATAATGATCAATTCAATGAAAATATATATTATTGATTTCAAAATCATAGTGTGAATATACAATGTATTTTATATTTAAATGTATCATATTCTTGTGTAGACAATAGAATAAAATAAAAGTATTATTGCTCAATTCTAGGTTTATTACAGTTGAAACTCTATTTTTGAATATATGCAACATTATCTCTTATTAATCATATGGCATAACATTTAATTCAAACACATCATTCTAGCATTATCATCTAATTAATATTATTATTCATGTCAGTTATCACATATTTCCATGATGAATTAAATTAAGAGCAAAAAATAAATTTGAGATTTGAAATTCATGATAACTATGTGACGTTTAAATCTACTTTAATTCTAAATATCAAATAAATATAGTTTATGAATTCATTCTTAGACATAAACGCTCAATATATAAATGATTATTTACACCTATTATGAATCTCATATTAACGAGGGCATAGGATTTGTATGCATTAGAGACGTTAAGCTGTAAACCATGTCTTGTCCTTAACTATGGAAGGGTTATAATGGGGCCTTGTGAGGCATTGGAGGGAAAGAATGTTTGGTTGATTGGGTATGTATGTGAGATATGGCGTTAACACCACAACCTACAACATATATGCAACTCTTCATGCCCAACTGTCACTAAGTATGAGACTAGCATGTAGATATATTACTTGGGTAGTCTAATCTAGTTAATACTCATATTATATTCATTGCATGAACTTTATTTACACCATATTATTATTTATTTCATGTGTATTGGTTTGAAAATACATATCTTGTGTTTTTCTTACTATATTTATTTCAGCATTCGTAATTTCAAAAAGTTATGTATTTTGAAAAATTACTTTTTTGACACCTTATTCCAAAAACCTTTTATCCTCAAAAATTTCATTACTTTTAAAAACAATTCTTTGCGATACTTAGTGTCACTTATCTTAGAAAACTTGAATCAAGATAAATTAGAACAAAAAAAATTATCAAAAGCCTTGTTTTCTAAGAAAATATTGAATTTCTATTATTAGCGTCGAGCATTATTACTAGCAGTAGTGGTAGCAAAAATTAATTCTTTTCCATTTTTGGCATTGAAAATCATATTACCAATAGGCTCATTAAAGACTTATATGTTTTCCAGAAAATTAACTACTCATTTAAAAAAATTAAAAAATCAAATACAAAAATACAAAACATTATTCAAAGAACAAAAAAAAAGTTTTATTATTATTTCTTTATGTGTGTTTATTTTTTTGTATCTTTATAAAAATTATAAATTTATAAAAACTACTTGTTATTTATTATCTTTGTCAAGGATTATTAATTATATCAATTAAAGATTTATCATAATGTTTAATTTATTTTCAAGTTTCATAAAATATTGTTTTTTTTATTTCATGCCCTGAATAGTATCTTGTACCCTGCAATGAAATTGATTGTAGAAAACTTGTGTAAGATTGTTTAGCATGCCTTTAAGTATGCGTAATATTTTATGTTTGATATTGATTCATTAACTCATTATTTTGATAATCTACGTGTGTGTTTAATCTTATAATTGCATGATTGTGTAATATAATAACATAATAATAAAAATACATCAATAGATTTCCTGCACTATATTGAATTGATTATTTCAATTCTTTGACTTTTGTACACTTATTCATTAGAGAAATGTGATTTAAAAAATCTTTTTTTAAAAAAAAATAAGTGAATTGTAAAGTGACTTGTAGAAAACAATTTATACACTTCTCTAATGTACACCAGGTCACATAAAAAATGCAATTAAAAATAAATAAAGTGTGATCTGCCAAACACTGCTTTGCACCCTTATAATTCTTAATGAGCATTATGTGTGCAGAGCAACTTGGTAGTTGTACTCTTTTTTTTGTGCATTGAAATAATTTGGAAGTAAAATTATATATGTAGTTTAATGTTGTGTTTATTCCATTGTATATGTCAAGTGTTTTGATTAATTCACTTATATAATTTATTGAAGTATTATTTTATAAACATCATTATCGTTCATAAACTCATGAGAATTGGACCTTAATACATATTTACACAATTCTCTATAAACTCAAGTAAATGAACTAGATAGCTAGGCATAACCGATTCAATATTTTTGCTTACTTAAAATGCAAATTTTATTACATTGTAGCTTTGTATCTTTTCTTGATATTTTTAAATCATGCTTGCAATTATATCTCAAGGAAAAAGTATCTCTTGGTACTTTAACTCAAAAATCTTCTTACTATCTTAAAACTCAATATTTTTTATATGCTCTTTATTTCTTAAAGGATGTTTATTTTAAGAGTGTTTATCGTATTTTTTGTGCTTACTACTTGTGTATAATCATGACTATTTATTTTCTTAACAAGTGGTACAACATGTTTAATAAATGGAATTTTACGTTCTTACACTATTTTTATCGCTAAAGTATTACTATATTCTATCATACATACATTTTGTCAAAAAGAGGTAGAGTGGTGTCTATAAACTAGCACATTTATTGCATACACTCAATTAATACCATCTTTTAATACTATGTAAAGGGGAAAATAAATTGCATAAATTTAATAATTTAGGGGGAGTACATAAAAAAATATTCATAGGAAGCTTCTATGTATGGTGAGTATTCATAGTAGGTGCAAACTTTAGTTTTTTTGCTTGAACATGTAAATCCTTCATGAAGTGGACCCAACTTAATCTCAAGACTATACCTTATCCCTACCTAGTTTTTTTAATACTAAAAGGGGTGAAATAAATTGAGAAATCTAGTGAACTAGATTTTATATTTAGGGTTAGTAAAATATATAAGGAACACTTATGTATGGGATGATTCATATAGTAAGAGTATGCAATATTACACTAAATTTATCACGATAAAACATGTTATTCATGCATATCTTTTACCTCACATATCTATAAATACAAATGTTCTTAAACTCACTAATTTCTCATATAGGTATTTGTTATTATCAAAAGGGGAGATTGTTGGAGCATGCATATTGCATCTCTTGGTTTAAGAATAACAAATACCATAATGAAATAGGAGACCAGTTGCTAAATCCTCAGAGTTTTATCTAAAGGGGGGTGGATAGAGATTAATTTCTTTTCAAATACTTACTTTAATTTAAAGAATTTGCATATACATCAACAATCAACAAGAAATAGATACAAGTAAATGAAATCACCGCACAGAATTAAAAATTACAAAAACATAGAAGACACAAAGATTATAGTGATTCCCCTTAAACTAGGTACATCCACTCTTCTACCACCTCCTTAGGAATTCACAATCACAGTGTCCGATTCTTTTGATCAGCAGGCTCCTATAACCAACACCAGATATTTTGATAAGGATATCTTGAAATAATACAATCTGAGTATTCTCTCAAGAAGACTCTCAAAACCTCTCATTGAATCCTTTGAAGGGAGATTCACAAAACTGTATCCACAAAGAGTAAAAAAAAATGATAGAAGATTTCTGATAGAATTAATCTTCTCTTTGTGACCTCTCAGCAAGTTTCTGAGGACTAGCAGTGATGATATATGGAACTTCTAATGAATCTATAAATAACAAAATCAACATGATTATATGCCCTATTTCCATATTATCCTTGAATCTTCTTTAAATCTGATGCAATTTTCTCTTGAGAATAAGCAGAACTAATTATATATTACAAATTCATCAATAATCTAACAATCGACTGATTGATGGAAAAAATTCAATTGTTGATGATGATCTTCTAAACTTGCTCTATCAAAATCAATATATCACGATCCTATATGAATTTCTTGATCGTCTGTAGTTGGTGATTGATGTGAGAATTCAATGATAATACATGATCCTCTTACTTTTGTTGTATCTCATCATATATACATATAAATATATATGTCGACATCTTCTAACATCTCCAAAATTCTGTTATTCAAACCTCTTCTTGAATTAATTCTTGTTTAAGCCACAAAATGAATTAAAATATCTGTCGTTCTCAACTTAAATCACCTAGAGCGGCGAATAGGTGAATCCTGCGGCTTATAAAAGAATAAAAATCAAGTAAAAATAAAAACACTAGACAAGAGAATAAGCACAACACAGATATAAGTGGTTCCCCATACTGGGTATGTGCACTATCCCGCCTCGCCTATCTAGCACTTCGGGCTAACTAAGATACTTCACCAAAACTCAGATTAATAATAATCTTACAACTCAAAGTCCCCCACTCATACAAACTCGGAGAATAATTTCACGTACAACCCTTCAATAAACATCTATAAAAACTCGAAAGAACAAACTTCCAAAAAGTAATAAGAAAAATAATGTTTGAAAGAAAATTCTTTTTCTCATATCTAAAAAATAGTCCTTTTTTGCTTGAAAACTCTGACTGAATTTTGGAAGAAGAAGAAGAAGAATTTGAATTTACAGCACAGATCGAATATGAGAAATGACTGATCTTTAAATGAATGTAAATCTTGAATCTTGAGATTGATCGAGTCTTTTCATTCCAAGAGGAATCATGTATCCGGAGAGTTGTCGGCAACAAATTTCTTCATGAAATCGATTTGAATTGTTGATCATTTATGGAAATTAAAACATGATTAGATTTGATATTAGGTTTCTCTAAAATAATTCAAGACTATTTGTAGATGATTCCTCACTATCAGCTAAATTTCAAAATTAGTTCGCCCACATGTATTGTAAATTGTGCAAGCCCTAATTTTGGAAAGCTGTGAAAATGAGAATGACACTGAAAAAAATTATTTAAGTCCAATTCATCGAGATATCACGTGTACTCTCCAGAACACTCGACTAACTAGTCGAAATAACTTAGAGAGAGCTTGAAAGTATCTAGCGTCTACCTAAATCACCTAAAGGGGGGGGTGAATAGTTTATGTTTGTGTCTTTTCGAGGAATAAAATTTATCCAAAAATTCAAGTGCACAAAAACATATATTTATAGCGGTTCCCCGTATTGGTTATGTCCACTGTCCTGCCTATCCTATTAACCACGATGGCTAAGATTCGGCTAGTTCACCTTTCTCAGATTTTCACAATCTTAAAACTCGGAGCCACGCTCCTACACCTCAGAGAGAAACCTCTCCTACACCTCGATCCACAATAAGATCTATAACTCGATCCACAAATTGGATATACAAACTCGATCCCCAATGGATCTACTATCTCAGAAGAACAAACTTACTACAATATCGGAGACAAAGCTCCCACAAAAGTTGAAACAATTTTAAAAATAACTATAAAAGTTTTACTCTTCTAGATCTGAAATCTTCACGGTTCTTCCTTCTTGAAAACTGAAAGTCTCGGTGAAGAAGTTTGAGGAAGAAAACACGAGAAAGCTTGATCTGAAAACTTAGGATCCGACACGATCAAGTAGATGTTGAAGAATCATTGTATCTTGGATCTGTCGAGTCTTTTCTCCTCTTGAATTGTTGGATCCAGAGATTAGCGGCGGAGAGGAATGATGATGAAGACGGTGCAGCTTCTCCCGAATTTTTGAAAGTGCTAATGCGATTCTGATTACTGTAATTATTATTCTTGTTATTAGTATTAGTGAATCCCTGAAAAGACTATTTATATATCATCGTCTAACGGTCATAAGTCATTAACGAATGATCCACGTGGACCAATCATGAAGAACTTATAATATTTAAAATCCCGTCAGACAGATTTAAATCAAAATTTCTGCAAGTCCATTTCTCGAGAAGAAATAGATTTCTCGAGAAATCATTTGCTTTCTCGACAAAAGGCATGGCTTTCTCGAGAAAAGACTTAATGAAATTTCTTTGAAGTGAAAACATGATTTCACGAGAAGGATAACTTTTCTCGAGAAAAGTACTTAGCCCAAATATAGAACTGAAGACAGATTTCTCTAGAAAGATATCATTTCTCGAGAAATGAATTGCTTTTTCGAGAAATGGCCTGACCATCTCGAGAAATTTACTTAACGAAAAATCTGTGAACTGGAGGACTTATTTCTCGAGAAAGAATTTGGTGTCTCGAGAAATATACTTGGCTTCCCGAGAAACGCTTTTGATTTCTCGAGAACTAATTTGCTTTCTCGAGAAATGAACTTGGTTTCTCGAGAAATCTTTAGGGCTATTCTCGAGAAAACGACTTATAATATTTTTAGAAAATTTCCCAGGAAGTCTTATGTTTTCTCAAGAACAGCTTTACTTTCTCGAGAAATAGACTTATACTTCTCGAGAAAAACACTTAGAAATTTTTAGAAAATTTTTCTTTTCTTCTTTGGTGAAAACTAGAAAATCTTCCTTTCTTCTATTGCTCTAGTAATTGAAAATGAAGTGCATCCAAATAGAGAAGTTACACATGAGTCAACACCATGGACCACACAATGAGGGATTACATCACATGGTCCTGTGTTTAGTGACTCTTTGTAAACAAACATTGCTCGACACTTAGCAATAATGACCTGGAAGCACTTAACTAAAATACAACATCAAATACAAACTTAATTCATCTTAGTTCAAGGGCTACATCACAAAAATCTATGATAATGTTGATATAATACCCAATAGAGCTTATGTGAGATGTTTAGGTTGTGAAAAATGGATAAAGAGCTAAATAAACCCCAAAATTTAGTACTCCAAAAAGATAATTATTACATATGTATTCCCCTTATTTATTGAAATCAGGGGAGATGGGAGAATAAAACAACTGTTGTGGGACTAAAAACAAACCAGGCGGCCTACACTGTTTGACACAGTAAAACCTCCCACTATACAACAACAAGTAAAACAATAGCGACAACTAGGAAAGTCGCCTATCTTCTCTAGGGAAGACTGCTGATAAAGGCCGCTAGACCACAACTGCGGGTGGCCACCAGACCGAAGTTGCAGCTACCCACTAGATCACAGCTGCTGCAAGCTATCGAACTGCAACCGCGGGTTGCCACTAGACCGTAGTTACGGTTAACCACCAGTCCATAGTTGTAGCTTCAACTATACCACTATGGCTACAACCAGACTACTAAGGCTAACTGATATCCCACTACCGCGGCTTACTGCTAGACTGTTGCGGCTTCCTTCATACTGTCACTACAGGTCCTGACCGCAAGCTGAGGTTCACCATCAGACCGCTGGACCAAACCGACAGTTCGCTAAGACCAGTAAACCGCTGCGGTTAGAGACAAGTCTGCCCGGTCTCCACTAGCTCCAACACTCCACCTCAAGAAGAAGCATATATATCAATGATTCCTAGCTTGCTACAAAGCTCCTCAGAAGAAATAAATGGTTTGGTGAAGAAATCAGCTAGTTCTTTCTCTGAGGTAACAAATGTTGTGCAGATCTGATACTTCAAAAACTCATCTTTGATAAAATGACAATCCACCTCGATATTCTTTGTTCTCTCATTGAAAATTGGATTTCTTGAAATATATAAAGCTACTTTATTGTCACAGAACATGGGTAGAGGATGATCATAAAACTCTCCCAGATCAAGTAAGAGTGTTCGTAACAACTTCAACTTGCAAGCAGTCTGAGCCATGCTTCTATATTCAGCTTTTGCACTTGACCCGACAACTATGACCTGTTTCTTACTTTTCTAGCTAACAAGGTTACCTCCAACAAAAGTCATAAGCCAGATGTAGACCTCCTATCTTCCTTAACATCTGCGTAGCTAGCATCAGAATAATCCTCAACCTTCAGATGTCCTCTTTTCTAAAGCAAGAGCCCTTTTCCTTGTGCACCTTTTACAAACTCTAAAATCTTTAGAGCTGACTGCAGATGATATTCTCTGGGTGCTAGATTAAACTGGCTCACTTTTCGTACTACATAGCAAATATCTAGTCTTCTAACTGTTAGATAAATAAGTTTCCCTACAAGACGTCTGTATCTGGTAACATCTTCAAGGATAGGAGAATTTTCATTCCAACATTTATCATCTACAACAACCATAGGAGTTCGAGCGGGTTTAGCCCCATGAAGGACTGTCACTTTCAAGAGATCTAACACATACTTCCGCTGTGAAAGAGAAATAGAACTAGATTTTCGAGATATCTCAATCCCCAGAAAATACGTAGGAGACCCCATATCCTTGGTAACAAAATGTTGAAGTAGATGCTTCTTTGTCATGATAATGCCATTTTTATCATCCACTGTAAGAAGAATGTCATTCACATAAACTGCAAGAATAACAAGACCAGCCGAGGATTGTGGATGAACAAAGAATGATATGCAGTACTACGAGAGATCCCAATCATAGAAATAACTTCATTAAACTTGTCAAACTAAGCCCAAGTATTTTGCTTAAGACCGTAGATTTCCTTACACAGCTTACAGACTTGATACTCCCCCGGGGCAACATACCCAGGAGGTTGATCCATATAGGTAGTTTCGTGTAAATCACCATAAAGAAAGGCATTCTTTACATCCAGCTGATACATTTCTCAGTATCAGTAGACCGCCATAGAAAGGGGCACACAAATTGTAGTAGTCATTGCTACAGGAGAGAAAGTATCAGAGAATTCGACACCATACATCTGCCTAAAACCTTTGGCAACAAGACGGGCCTTGTAACGATCAATTTTTCCATCTGGTTGAAACTTAATAATAAAGACCCAGTAACAGCCAACCACATCAACATCGTGAGGGGTGGGAACTTTTGTTCAAGTACCCCATTCAGTAAGAGTACGCACCCCTTCATCTATAACAGATTTCCAAAGAGGGATCACAAGAGCTTCTTGATACAAAGCAGGAACAACAATGCTGAGAGGGCCAGTGCAAAACTCCTAGATGAAGGAGAGAGCCGAGCATAAGTGACCACAGCCTAAATAGGATGATGGGTGCAGGAGCGAACACCTTTTTGAAGAGCAATCGTAAGATTAAGATCAGTGTTGACTAGTGGAGTCAAAGCACTGTCAGAAGAAAGAGGAGACCATGGAACAGGCACCAAGGGCTTTAAGGGAAACACATTAGGGTCCAAAGAAAGAGACGTGGCAACAGGAGCAGAGGTAGAAAGAACCGGCTGTGGCAGATGTGCCGAGATAATAGGTAGGGAAGAAGAAATATCAGAAGACAAAAGAGTGGAAGTAGGAGAGAAATATGGTGTATCTTCAAAAAATGTAACATCAGCAAAAACATATTATTTGCGCATAAGAGTATCAATATAGCGATATCGCTTATAAGTAGGACAGTAACCAAGAAATATGCATTTAACAGAGCGAGGGGAAAGTTTGTCATGTCCAGGAGAAGGAATGTGAACAAACGCCGTACAGCCAAAAATTTTAAGCGATAAAGGAAAAGGTTCGGCCTCGGGATACAAAATAGAAAAAGGAGTCTTTCCCTGAATAATAGATGAGGGAATATGGTTAATAAGATAGCAAGAGTGGAGAACAACATGACCCCAATAATACCGAGGTACATTCATTTGTTAGGGAAAGCTGCGAGCAACATCCCAGACATGGCGATTCTTTTGTTCAGCAATGTCATTCTGTTGAGAGGTATGTGGAAATGTTGTTTGATGAACCAAGCCATGGCTCTTAAAAAAATCAGAGAATTGAAGGCTCAGATATTCCTTGGCATTATCAGTATGAATAACTTGAATGGGCAAACGAAACGGTGTGGATATCTCATTATAAAAAGTAGTGAACATAGAAAATAGCTAAGAACAATCTTTCAGGAGATACAGCCAAGTATACCTAGAGAAATCATCAATGAAAGTGACAAAGTATAATATACCTCTACCAACAGTTGTAGTTGGAGCAGGACCCCATATGTCAGAATGAACTAGTTCAAAAGGATGCGACGAACTATGTCCCGTTCGTGGTCATAAAGGAGAGCGATGTTGTTTGCCAAACAGACAGGCTTCAGAATTCAAAGGGGAATCCTCGTGAGGAAGATCGGGAAGAAGTTTGTGGATGTGACAAGAAGGAGGTTGTCCAATAGGACGATGCCATTATTGAAGAGATGAAGAAGTAGAAAAAGCAGCATCTTGTTCAAGAAAAAAGAGGCCACCACTTGTAGTTCTAGTAGCAATTGTAGCATTGGAGACAGAGTCAGAGAAAGAACAAGTGGTGCCAGTAAAAGTAACCGTGCAATTTAACTTAGTGCAAAGAGCATGAACAGAGAGTAAATTGCATGGGAAAGTAACGATATAGAGAGTGTCCTCTAGTAGCGAAGACGAAGAGAGACGTACAGTGCCAATAGCATGCACAAGAGCAAAAATCTCATCAGCAATAACAATAGGAGACAACCTGTTTTCTTCAACAAAGAGGAGAACAAACGAGAGTTTCCAGTCTTGTGATAAGTGGCAGTAGAGTCAATGAGCCAATTATAATAGGAGGCCACAAAAGCACGTGTAGTAGAAGATAGAAGGGAAGCCATCCTCAAGAAGAAATCAGAAAGCAGAAAGACTAACCGCATGGTTAGAAACAAGCCACACAAGAAAAAGCCAACAACAAAGGCGCAGAAAGAAACCGACAACATGATAGTTTGCAGAAAGGCGAGAAACCACACGGTCCAGGTGTCAACATAGCAGTGGCTAGAAAAGAGGCCGCAACCAAAATGCAGTACCCATAGCAAAAAAGAAACAAACCGCAGGAAGACATCCCGAGGGTAAAAATTAAAGAAGAAAGAGCAAACAATAAGGAAGTCGCGTGAACAAAATATGCCGCAACAAAGGGCCACTAACGAAGGCAGCAAGAGTAAAAGAAGTCGTACAGTAAACTGCACGAACACCACAAGTCACTGAGACAAGCAACTAGCATTGAAGCCATGCTAATAAGAAGAGAGAAGAGCAAGAGTCTGCCCGATCAATGTGATAACACACCAGCAGCAAGAAAGAAGCCGTGACCAAATGGCATAACAAGCAATAGAGAAGAGAAACGACGCAAACACAACAAGCCACAAAGAAGCGCGGTGAGCAGGGAAAGCCAGGCGAACAGAAAAACCCGAAAGGAAGCAAGTCGCAAGCATATCGATAAGCAATGGAGGGAAGCGAAGGGAAAGAAATCGGACAAACCGGAAAAAGGCGGATGTAGGTCGTGGAAGAGGCCACGCGGTTAAACCAACAAACCACGATATTTTTGAAGCAAAGGATCGGTTCGCTCTGGTATCATGTGAAAAATCGACAAAGAGCTTAATAAAGCGCAAACTTTATTACCCCCAAAAAGAAAGTTATTACATAGGTATGCCACCTAATTCATTAAATCGGAGGAAATGAGAGAATACAACAATCAATGTGGGACTAAAAACAAACCGGGCATCCTATGCAGTTTAACACAGTCAAACCGCCCACTATACAACAACTAAAAATAAACAAAAGACAACTAGGAAAGTCAACTATCTGCTCCTGGGAAGACCACTAACAAAGGCCTCCATAACGCAACTACGGGTTGCTACCAGACCGCAATTGCGGCTACCCACCAGATCGCAACTGGTGCAAGCTATCAGACTGCAACTGCGGGATTCCACCAGACCTCAGTTGCGGTTAATCACCAGTCCACATCTGCGCCTTCAACCAAACCACTACAGCTACAACCAAACCACTATGGCTAACCGATATCCCACTATAGCGGCTTACTGCAAGAACGTTGCGGCTTCCTTCAAACCTCCACTATAGCTCCTGACTGCAAGCTGATGTTCACCACCAGACCGTTTGACAAAACCGCCACGTCGCTAAGACTAGGATACCGCGGAGGTTAGATAAAAGTACGTCAGGTCTTCACTAGTTCCAACATAGGCTACATGAGACCTTTCGATAAATCAGTTGAAAGCTCTCGAGACTACTCGACGAATTTACTTGTCATCTCGATGAATTTTACATTGAACTGGCTAACCTTAACTTTCTCAAGAGTATTAAGGTAATTCACAAGACTTCTCAAGATGACTCAACAAAATTCACAAGTACTTACGTAAGTACTCGACGAATTCCCATGAGTACTCGACGAATTTTACTAAGCCTTTCTGATCAACACTTCGCAATGATCTCTCAAGTACTCCTGAGATTGCAAGATGAATTCTACGGGTGCTTACGTGAGTACTCAATGAATTTAATGAACCTCATGTGATCATTCCACAAATTTGCCTTAGCCAAAATCTGCAACTTCTGAACAACAACTTCCTTTTGATGATAGATGAATTACACCCTATTAAAGAGATTATACATGGCTCAACACAATATTCAATACATTGAATGATTACATTGTGTAGAACTATGTTGGAATACCCATTGTAACCTGACAATGGTTTCTAATTGGTAATAAAAACCTGCACCACACACAACTAAAACTAACATCAAATATACCCTCAATTCAACTTAGTTCAAGGGGCACATCTTCAAATCCGGGCTATTATGGATATAATACCCAAAAATCTCCCCCTTATTTGAAGACATCAGAACCCTATATACTAGGTTTAATTACACAAACAATAAAGTAAAGAGACAAAAGACATATAAAAGATGTATGAATTTAAAATAACAAGAGATCAACAAAATGTCAATATATATAAAAAAAGTTCTTATGGGCATTCTAAGACATTCATGGTATAACATAATATGATTTTCTCAAGAATGCTCTGAAATTGATGCCTCAGATACTGAGGGATTGATCTAACTAACTCTAGAGGGGGGTTAATAGAGTATTTTAAAAACTTTAAGTTGTTTTTACAGCGGATTAAAATTTGTGATATATATATATATATATATATATATATATATGAGAAAATAAAATATATCACAACACAACAAAATAAAATGTAGAGCACAACCAGATGACACAAGGATATTTATAATCGTTCCCCAATAAATCTGGGTACATTCACTCTTCTAGCACCCTAGTAGGAATCCACTACAGGTTTTTGATCAGGTGCCCTACCACCACAGGTTTTTTTTCAAGTGTCTTGTCACCACAGATTTTTAATCAGGTGTCCTGCCACCATAAGATCTATTTTCTAAGGGAGATCTAGCAACCCTTTGAGCTTTTGATTAGGTGCCCAAAAACCAAATCAAGTCTTTTTATCAGGAGACTTCACAACCAAAAGTTTTAACTTTTGAAGGGAGTTATAACCTTGTACACAGTGAAGAAAAATGCAATTGATAATGTCTTCTCTGTCTCAATCCTCTAAGAAGACTAGTGGATTTTGTGATGTTGTCAAAGCTCCTTCAAATTTTTTGAAATCTGGTCAAAGATGAAATCTTCTTCTTCCAGTATATATATCTAAGTGATTGTGAAGTTGATCTCAGAATGATGATTGTTTACTAGAAGAAAAGCTTAGTCAAGAAGAATGATGAACAAGATGTTCCGTGTCTCTGTTTCTTGTTCTCTTTATGCAGATGTTCTTTTCTTCTTTTTCCTGGCCGAATAAAAATCTACTAGATAATCTTATGAATTTTTTCTTTATATATGATTGCTGATTTGAAATTCAAAATCCGTGAAGTCCTCTACATATTTCCTGGGAAATAGAATATCTATTTTTCTCTTCAATGCATTTCCTCAACTGTCCCCAAAAATATGTTAAGCAATAACTCTGTGCAATCCCTAATTAATTCTGCCAAGAATGGTGATATTCTTGAGAATATTAAGCAATAATTATAAGAGTATTACTGTATTAATTACTGAAATTAAACTGCCTTACTTGATTTGAGAAACTGCAGAGAAGATTAGTCGAGCAGAACCTGGATGGAGTTAGTCAATATTAGTAAATATTTTGTCGATCTGAGAACAAAGTTCGTCGAGCTGATAATTCTTCTTCGTCGAGCTGAGCTACAAAATCATCGAACAGAAAATATACTTGCCAAACTGACATCCAAGTTCGTCAAGCTAAGATTGCACCTCATCGAGCTGAGATTCTGATATAAGATCACAGTTCATCGACCTGAGTTAGACTTTCGTCGTGCTCAACTCAGAGAAGGAACTCTGAGTTCGTTGAGCTGAGTTCGACGATCGTCGAGCTGAGTTCAGCTATCGTCGAACGAATTTTTCTGCAATCTTCAAAATTGCCTTGTCTCTTAAGTCTTGTGTTCTCTGAAGTCTTCTGAAGGTAGGTCTTAGTAATTTAACCCTTAAGTGATTAACCTAAATCCTGAAACTAACATATGACCCTAGACTATACATGGTGGGTTATCAAACGTAATAGTGAACCAAGCACACATCACAAGTATGGTACTAACAATCTCCCCCTATTTGGGTGAGATCACTATGCAAAA
The DNA here is from genome assembly GCA_039583875.1 of Platanthera guangdongensis. Lineage (NCBI taxonomy): Eukaryota > Viridiplantae > Streptophyta > Magnoliopsida > Asparagales > Orchidaceae > Platanthera > Platanthera guangdongensis. The sequence goes on along the minus strand of CM077162.1, from coordinate 116,834,986 downwards.
TAAAAATAAACAAAATCATAAAGCAATAAAAAAATATCTGAAAGAATTTTAAAATATTTAGCAGATATGAACAAAAGTGCCTTATGAGTTTACATATAGTAAAAATAAAAGTCAGAATGCAAAATCAGAGAGTTATCACTGTTTCTTTAAAGCATCTGAAGAGGAAGCAGGTTTTGTGAAAATGACCATTCTTCTGGGAGCCTCTGCTTCTCTCTGAGTCATTTTTATGTCTTGAGCTCCAAGAATTTTTAATGACGCAGCTCTGGGCACTACATCTTCTGGTTGCAAATTAATATAGGTATCAACATTGAAAATATTTTGTACTTGATATTTTTCCAGTTCTTACTTCCTGTAAGATGACATGGTAGAAAAATGAGAAGAATCTTTTCCATCTTCCCTGGACTTCCTTATCTGAGATAGCATATGTCTTCTGAAATAAAATATAGCTATCGGCGAATGACCTTTCCTGCAATCTTCAAAACTGCATTGTCCCTTAAGTCTTGTGTTCTCTGAATTCTTCTGAAGGTAGGTCTCAGTAATCTAAACCTTAAGTGATTTACCTAAATCCTGAAACTAATATATGACCCTACACTATACATGGTGGGTCATCAAACCTAATCGTGAACCTAGCCCAAATCACAAGTAGGGTTCCAACATGCTCCTTTCCCTTGTTCTTCTCATACTGCCTGTTTAAATAAGAATAGGGCTTGGGATAATATTTTAGTGGAGCAGGAGGAACATTAAGATTGTCTCCTCCATGCTTTTTGAAATGAAGCCTCCTCTTCACATTTGATACTTCATGTTTATCCCATTCATCTTTATTGTAGTATGTTCTTGGTACTTGATTTGTCAGGTCAACTATGCTAAAAGTGTCCAAAATAATGCCTTTGGAAATAGGACTCCAGACTTCAGCATATTCCCAATTTTCTCTATTGGGATCAGATCTTCTTGCTGATGGGCCTTCCTTATATCTTCTTCTCTTTTAAGGAGTTCTAGATGGGTATTTAAAAATCTCTACCTCTTCCTCAACTATATCAAACCATACTTGTGTGTATTCTTTAGGAGGTGCATACTCTCCACCATTAGGATGTAGCTCAAAATATTCTATACCCTCAGCCTGAATTTCTCTACCTTCAACAGGTGTTCCTCCATAAAAATGTCTCGTAACTTGAACTCTGCCTATCAAATCTTCTTATAGGCACTTGATATTCTGATAACTGCAAACATTGGCGCTATGCATTCTATTGTGCACTTCCCGATTCAGCTCACTCATCCTTCTCTGCAATCTACCCTCCCCCTTTCTAACTTCTATAATAAGGGTCTGGATTATCTCTTCCTTATAAATTCCCATTTGCTTGTCAATGTAATGCATGCTCGTATCATGTGAATATATCACATTATCATGTGATTGAGATAAGTGAACTTCCTCATTGTAGACATGACCAATACTCTTGATTGAATGGTTTATGTCCATACCACCTAGAGCTAACCATTCAGTCGAAGATGTCTTCAACTTATCCATATTATGATTGTCCTAAGCCAGTACATCATTCAGATCTATTCAACTTCTGGCACTTTGCAAAAAACTTATTGCAGGGAGAAATCAAAACGGTCTTTTTGGTTGACCAACATTGCTTCTATAGACTTTAATAAGGAACTTTATGAAGGGTTGATGCTCTCACCCTGAGACATGGAAGCTACAAGATTGTCAACATTAGTCATTACACTTCTAGAATTTGCTCCCCTTGAGCGGATTTTGAGAAAGATTGGTTCTTGGGGGGGGGGAGACTTTACCACAGCATCTCTGACTTCTTCAGAGAGAACTAATAAGTCCTACACCTCAAAAGAAACTCTTTCATCATTGAGGTCCTCTTGGAGTGAGTCATTAACTAAGGATTCCCCCTCAGAATTAGTAGGCAATTCTTCCAAATTAGACACTTCATTATCTATAGATCCCAAAATAGCTTGTGCTTCTGGCTCTACATCTGGCTTTATATCAACATCAGGTACTAGAGATGGAATTTCAGTTTGCAGTCGTGGAATATCATATTGTACTGGTGGAATAACTGATTTTACTTTTGGAATAACAAGTGTCTCTACATCTATATGAATACTCTGCCCCTTAGCAGCTGCACCAACAATCTTAGTTGCTTCATGTGGGGTGAGGCAACATACTTCTCTTTGGCTTCAGTGTGAGGTATGTCCTATAATTTAGAACATTCAATCATCACTCTCTCTTCCCCCTACCTTGGAATTCTCCTTTCCCATTGAGCAAAGATTGATGCATCTATCTTTTTCAGGTGATGAAATTGAATACAACTAGAAATATCAAATTGATTCTTGTCCAGCTTGTTTAGAAAGAGAGGGATGATTCTTCCAAAATTTGGGGATGAGAAGCATGCCTTAATTCTGTCAAAAAGCATTGTTCCCCAGTTCACTCTCTTTCTGCAAATCATAACTGTCAGTAGTTTTAACATTCTCCTGATACATAATCATGTGACCTTGTCTTGCACAAGAACACTTTCCCAATAATATTAGTTAGGAGCTTGCATTCTTCATTCATTTCTTTGTGTATGATGGTAGTGGATTTCCTTTCTAAGTCACAGAAGGAGAGGGCTTTGTCATAGTCAGTGTTAGAGATTTCATCCTCTTGCTCAACCAAAGGCATTCTGAAAAATTTGTTTAAGAATCTTGGATTCATTCACAGTTCAAAATTTCTAATGCTACTTTTGATAAGGGATCCTTCCCGCTTGAGACCTGTGTTCTTATATTATTCCAGGACTTCTCTATCAAGAACTCTGCAGTCTTTCTCTAGAACGAACATCAGTCCGACTATTTCCAATATAAGAATGATGCATAATATGGCGAAAGCCATAGAAAATCCTGAGAGTACAAGTTCTCCTACCACGTGAAGATAGCTAGTGCCTTTGTGGGCCATTTCTAATGTGATTCGAGGATAAACGGAAGAAACTTATAAAGAATTGGATACGAACATACAAAACTCTTTGCATGTTGATGGGAAGATGAACAGGCGGAGAAATATCGACGAAATGAAGATAGATCGCGTGAAGTCTCGAATTCCCTTTGAACTGTTTATATATATTTTTTAGTTTGAGAAAAAAATGAAAAGGCTTGTACCTGAGGAATTGAGAAATTATTTCTTTGGATCCAATGAAGAAAACCTAAACCAAGTCCAATTTGTCTAATTCGTAAAATGTTTACGGGATTACTCGTCTAATTCATTGAAAGAGTTTGAGACATCTCGTCGATTTGTCAAATGATCTTGTGATTTCTCGAATAATTTCATGAATGCTTGTCTGATGACTTGATGAATTTGACCTTCACTTGGGCAGATTCCTTTAGCTTCCTTGACCACCTCAAGAGTCCTTGTTGAGCATTACAAGAATAGTTTTGAAGTATGTGTACTTGGCTTCATCAAGAATCTTCATGAATATATCTACAACGTACTTGTCCATTGATACATAACAAATAATGATATCCTAGTTCTCCACATGCGCCCATATGAAGTGATAACATATCTCGATATTTTTTTTTCCGGTTGTTAGAAACTGGATTATTAGTTATTTCTATTATACTTGATGAATCACAATACTTTGGAATCTCCTTCAACTTCAAATTATAGTCTTCAAGATGATTTCTTATCCATAGAAGTTGTGCGCAACAACTACCTGCAGAGATGTACTCTGACTCAGCAGCTGAAATTGCTACACGATTTTGCTTCTTGCTACTTCGTGAGATAAGCCTTTTTTAAAGAAATTGACACGTCCTGGAAGTGCTTTTCTTGTCATCCATACTTCCTACAAAATCAGCTTCTGAAAACCCAATTAGCTCACAGTCATTACTACATGGGCACCATAAGTCAAGATTAGGTGTGCCTTTAATGCATCTCAAAGTCTTCTTTGCAGTGGCATAGTGAGATTCCTTATAGATCACTTGAAATCTAGTGCAAACACATATTGAAATCATTATATCTAGTCTACTAGCAGTAAGATTGTGCAAAGATCCAATTATTCTCCTGTACTTCGTTTCATCAAAAGGTTTCCCTTTCTCGTCCTTGTTAGAAGATATAGTTGAACCGATTGGAGTTCTTATAGAGCTTGCATTCTCCATTCTGAATTTCTTAAGAACTCCTTACTGAACTTCGTCTAAGAGATGAAAATTTCATCTTCAGATTGTTTCAAAGGAAGTCCTGAGAAATACTTCAGCTCACCCATACTACTCGTTTCAAACTTCCCTTGCATCAAGTTAGAAGATTTTTTGCAAAGCTCGTCATCTGTAAAAAAATATAATAACATCGACATATATTTGTAATAGAAAAATCATGTCTTTTACTTCCCTAACAAATAATGTCTTCTCTATATCTCCTCTTGTAAGCTTATTTTCAAGAAGAAATCTAAACAGCATCTCATACTAAGCTTGGGGAGCTTGTTTTAAACTATATAAAGCTTTATGAAGAAAAAAACATAATTATGCAAGGATGAATTGACAAAACCTGTGGGTTATTCTATGTATACTTCTTCCTTTAAATTACCATTAAGGAAGGATGACTTCACTTCCATTTGAAAGACTTTGAAGCCTTTATGAGCAGCATACACTAGGAATAACCTGATCTCTTCGAGTCTGTCCACCATAGAAAATGTTTGATCATAATACATCCCATCATCTTGTCGATAACCTTGAGCTACAAGCCTAGCTTTGTTATTTATGAAAACTCCATTCAAATCCAGCTTGTTTCTCAACACCCATTTTGTCCATATAAGATTGTAACCATTGGGCCTTGGTACCAGCTCCCACAAGATGCCTCTTTTAAATTGATTGAGCTTTTCTTTCATTGCGATGATCCATGAAGCATCCTTATTTGCTTCTTCTAACTTCTTCTGGTCAATCTAGGATAATAAACTCAAATGTAATACTTTATTTGTTGTACCTCTTCTTGTTTCAACTCTTTCACTAGGATCTCCAATGATCAGATCAATGGGGTGATCTCTTGAATGTCTGATCACTAGATTCCTTGCATTACCAGCAGGAGGTTCTACTTATTCCACTGCATGTTCTTCAAATTAAAGTTCTTCATCTTCAATCAACTTGGAGCATTGACTTTGATGGTTCTTGAGAAGTCTTCTTTGTTTTTTTCCTCTAATCTTAGCTCTTTTAGTTGTGAACCTGCATCTTAAACAAGGATACTAGAAGAGCTGCTATGAAGCATATTCTTCTCATCAAATCCAAAATTAATGAATTCTTCTATAGCCAGGGTTTTCTTATTGAAAATTATATATGCCTTATTATGACTACTATATCCTATAAAAATACCATCAAAACATTTTTCACTAAACTTAGTTTCATAATACTTCATGTTATTAAGTACGAAGCGTTTGCTTCTAAATATTTTGAAGTAGGACACAGTCAGTTTCTTGTCATTCAGAAGTTCATAAGGTGTCTTATGATGACTCTTGTTGATTAAGGCTCTGTTTTGCACGTGACAAGTTGTGTTGATTGCTCTAGCCCAAAAGTACTCCGGTAATGAAGAATCATTCAACATTGTTTTGCCTATCTCAAAGAGTATTTTGTTTATGTAACACCCCCCATCCGTCACATAGCATATAGCAGTAGGTCCGGCCGGGGCCCGACGCCATATATTACAGACAGACCGGGTGGTTACTTATGGAAACCATCCAACCAATCAACGTCCTACACAGAGTATTCTAGCGGAAGCATTTTATAAACATTGTAACAAAGAACCCAGCATTAAAGCATGAATGTACACTAATCCAAAATAGGAATGTTATACAAAATACCAAAAATAAGCCTTAAGGCCTTACAAAATGTTTCACTTCAAATTACATGTTTTACAAACCACGGTACGCAGGCCGTTCACACATGAATAAAGCAGTAAACACTTCCAATTAGGCCTTCGAGGGTCGGCTTCGCATTCGGGCTTTATCCCGCTATTGACCGCTTGGTCCAGCTGCACCTGCAAGCAACAAACCACCGCACGGTGGCAAAATAAGGCAACGGTCAGCAATGCTGACCAAATTATAACGATCCCGCCCCCAACTCGGGGCGGCGATGCTCCTTCCCTGCATTTCATTAGCATAAGCGAGCAATACATATAAATAGCCATTTTATCACAGACGTTGGCTCGCACGGCCACACGCCCCATGCTCTCAGGGCACATTCTCGGTGAACCGGTCGATGTCACGTCAATTAAAGCCATAGACATTCCGGACTCACCACCGGCACTTTGACGGCCAAACCTATGAGCAATTTGTCTTCCTGGCCTGGGTCACGACAATTTAAGCCATTGACCGCCGAAGACCCTAATCTATGCCAACGGCAAGTGCCATATGCCTTTAGGTCTCTTTAACCGAACGACATAGAACGGGTACGGTTCCATCTAACCGTGCTCACATCGCAACGACAATTTAAGCCATTTGCGCGGGCCAAACTTCCACCGAGTCCCATATCCATCACAATTCACATAACCCGGTTATGTTCAAGTTGGCTCTCAGGCACCAAGTTGGCAAGATCTCGTATCCGCCCAGTTTTCTGGGTGCACCTTTGGGTTAGTCCCCAAGGCTCCCTGCTGCAATCTACCGCGTAGAAAACCCGAAAAACAATCCATAGCACGGAGTCTTTTCCGGCATTTATGCAACGCAACATCACCGATCCAGACCAACATGTCCGGGTAGGCTTCACACATCATGCCTATGTCTGTTCTCGCTTACGGACTCTAAACAATGGGGACTTCACATATCTACCCGAAGGAACGCCACCAACTCTCTGCAAACTCGCGAGAGCGGGCTTCCTATGCAAAGAAAGAGAGCTACTCATGCTCAAGATAAGGATCATTACCCTAGCATTCCTCTTTGGAGCCATTGAAAAGTAAACAGATGAAAAGCACCACACTAGCTTTGCCTCCATGGATCCGGAGTCGGCTCGCGATTCGGAGCTTTGAAGCTCCTCCAATGGCCGGATCTAGCTCCTTCTTCATTCCTTGGCTCTCCTCTTTCTCTAAGATTTTAGAAAGATGATAACTTATGAAAAGTGACGGTTTCTAAGTCCAATACCGGGTATATCCATTCAGGAACAACCCCCAGCCGTTGGATCTCAAAATAAGGAAACGAACGGCTTTGATTCGGGACTGAAATGCCCAATCTGGACCGAACACGGCCTGGCACACGCCCGTGTCCAGGGCCGTGTGCCTCATTCGCCGTCAAAATCGGCTTGCCTAGAACCTCACACGGGTACTGAACACGCCCGTATTCGAGCTGACACACTCGTGTTCCACCTGACATGGTCGTGTGGCCGGCCGTGTACCCCCATCATTTTTCCCCAAAAACAACCCGAGCACTGCACGGGTTCTAGGACACGCCCGTGTCCTTACCCGTGTCACCTTGACACCCCTAGGCTCCAGGCCGTGTACACGGTCTCGACACTCGACACTTCGTCGAGTGAAGATCGTCGACCTGATGACACGGCCTTGGACACGCCCGTGTCCTAGGCTGTGTGCCTTGTCTCGACACAATGTCGAGACCAAAGTGTCGACTCCCCGGGACGAGTGTCGACACGGGTTTACACGCCCTGCGACACGCCCGTGTCACAGGCCGTGTGCCATGTCTCGACACTTCGTCGAAACAGAGTGTCGACTTCGCGGCTAAGTGTCGGCACGGGTCGACACGCCCTGCGACACGCCCGTGTCGCAGGCCGTGTGCCCAGTCTCGACATAATGTCGAGACCAAAGTGTCGACTTCCCGTCTCAGTGTCGACACAGGCTTGACACGCCCTGGGACACGCCCGTGTCCCAGGCCGTGTGCCTGCAGCCAGAACCCAAAACTGGCCCAAAACGTCCCCCGTCGCTCCTTTGAGTTTCGGGGCGTTACCACTCTCCCCCTCTTAAAAGAATTTCATCCTCGAAATTATATAAAGGAAAGACATGTACTAAACCAAAATTTGTACCTGAGCGGAACAACTCCGGATACTCATCAAGCATAGTCTGCTCTCGCTCCCAAGAGAGCTCCTCACGACCGCAATTGTCCCACCGGACCTTGACCATCCTGATCTCTTTATTGAATAGCCGCTTGACCTCCGAGTCCTCAATCCGCACGGCAGCCCACTATCCACCGGCACTTGATCAACCGCGATCACTTGCGTAGGCTCTTGCACCGCCTTTCGAAGCACCGAAATATGGAATACATCATGTAATCCACTGAGCTCCACTGAAAGCTTCAACTGATAGGCCGCTTCACCAACTCGCTCCAGAACCTCAAACGGTCCAAGGTACCTCGGGCTTAGCTTTTTCAATCGCCGCACCCGCGAGACACCCTTGAACGGCTTGATCTTTAAGTATACATAATCGCCCACAGCGAACTCCACGTTCCTGTGCTTGGCATTATAGTACTTTGCTTGCCGGTCCTGAGCAATAAGCAACCTCTCCCGAATGGTTCTCACCAAAGAAGTAGCATCCTCCACTTTCGATCGCTTATACAACTTTGACTCACCCGTTTCTAACCATGACAACGTCGTGCGACATTTTCTACCATATAGAGCCTCGAAGGGCGTCATTTGAATACTCGCTTGGTAGCTGTTGTTGTATGCGAACTCCACCAAATAAAGGTGGTCTTCCCATTGCTTTCCAAAATCCAAGACACACATGCGAAGCATGTCTTCAATGGTTCTATTGACCCTCTCGGTCTGCCCATCTGTTTGCGGATGGAAGGCTGTGCTGAATTTCAACTTTATTCCCAACATTTGTTGCACTAGCCTCCAATCGTTGGCCGTGAACCGCCCATCTCGGTTACTCACGATGCTGCGGGGCACACCATGAAGCCGTACTATGTTATCCACATAAAGCTTTGCCAACTTTTCCACCGAATCATCCTTCCTATACGGAACAAAATGCGACACCTTCGTTAACCGATCAACAACCACCCAAATGGCGTCGTTCCCTTTTTACGACCTTGGCAAACCGTGCACAAAGTCCATAGAGATGACGTCAAATTTGCACTCTGGAATAGGCAAGGACTTAAGAAATCTACCCGGCTTTTGGCACTCCGCCTTTACTAAGGCGCAAGTTTGGCACTTTGCTACGTATAGCGCCACATCCTTCTTCAAACCCGGCCACCAAAACCGTTTCTTCACATCACGGTACATCTTCGTGCTCCCCGAGTGAATCGAGTACTTGGTATGGTGTGCCTCGTACAACAACTCCACCCGTAAATTGCCCACACTTGGGACGCACAGACGACCGTCTTTCCAAAGTAATCCGTCCTCCACGACGAATTGGGAATTTGACCCATCCAGAGCCTCTACCATGAACTGCTTCATTTGAGCATCCATATCCAAAGCCTGCCGAATACGATCAGTCAGGTCATATTGGACTTCAGTCCAATTCAGAACTGCTTCAGTTCTTGATTGTCTATCCACACAAACAATCTGCAACGCCTCCAACTCTCGCACCAACCGCTCATCATGCACTGATAACAATTGGCTTGAGCTGGCGCTCGGCGACTCAGTACGTCCGCAACCGCATTCCCTTTGCCAGGCACGTAGTGGATCTTGAATGTATAGTCCCCCAGGAACTCCATCCATCTACGCTGCCACATATTCAGATCCTTCTGATCAATAAGATACTTCAGGCTCTTGTGATCGGTGTAGATATCAATCTTCACACCGTACAAATAGTGTCACCACAGCTTCAAGGCAAAAATCACGGCCGCTAACTCCAAGTCATGGACCGGATAATTCCTCTCATGCACTTTTAGTTGTCTCGAGCCATAAGCTATTACACTTCTGTGTTGCAGTAGCACGCAACCCAAACCGCTGCCCGAAGCATCACTATAAATCTCATAGCCATCGGTCCCACATGGAGAACTCAGCACAGGCGCCGTGGTCAACCGACACTTCAACTCCTCAAAAGCTCGTGCACACTCCGGCGTCCAAACGAACTTATGCTCCTTCCTCGTCAAAGTAGTGAGAGGTAACGCTATCCGCGAGAAGTTCTCTACGAAGCGCCTATAATAGCCGGCAAGCCCCAGAAAACTCCGGACTTCCGCTACCGTAACAAGCTCAGGCCACTCCCGTATTGCAACGATCTTCGCCGGATCCACAGAAATACCCTCTCCACTCACTATATGACCGAGGAACGCCACTGAGGATAGCCAAAACTCGCATTTCGAGAACTTGGCATACAACTGATTTCTCCTTAGCGTCTCCAAGACAAAATGAAGATGCTTGAAGTGATCTTCATCACTTTGCGAGTACACCAAAATATCGTCGATGAAGACGATCACGAAATGGTCCAAGTACTCCCTGAAAGTCCTGTTCATCAAATCCATGAACACTGACGGCGCATTAGTCAGCCCAAACGGCATGACCGTAAACTCATAATGCCCGTATCTCGTACTAAACGCTGTCTTCGGGATATTACTCTCCCTTATTCGCAGCTGATAGTACCCAGCCTTGAGATCCAACTTCGAGTACACCGTCGACCTGACTAACTGATCAAAAAGATCATCAATACGGGGAATCGGGTACTTGTTCTTCTCCGTCAGCTTGTTGAGCTCCCGATAATCAATACATAGCCTCAAGCTTCCGTCCTTCTTCTTAACAAAGAGGACCGGTGCGCTCCAAGGCAAAGAACTCGGGCGCGCGTACCCTTGCTCCAACAACTCTTGCAGTTGAACTTTCAGCTCCGTCATTTCCTTAGGCGCAAGCCGATAAGGAGATCGTGACACAAGCTTTGCACCTGGCACTAGCTCAATCGTAAAATCTATCTCCCGTTGAGGCGGGGCTCCAGGAAGATCTGCGGGGAACACATCAGGGTATTCCGATACCACTGAAATACAATCCAACACGGGCTTCGGCTTTGCAACCTCCACTAGTGTAAAGAACAGTTCTGCTCCGACACGAACCGCCTTCACCACCTGAAGAGCAGACATCAACGTCTTGCTCGACCCCTTTAAGCCCGTAAAAGTCGTCTAACGACTTGCTCCCAGCTTGACTTCCTTGCTACCGCAATCTATATGGGCCTGCTGCTCCGAGAGCCAGTCCATGCCAAATATGATGTCGAACTCCACTAACGGAAGTAAAGACGCCCGCAGGTCAAACTCCTGCTCCCCAATACGAATCTTAACATCGCAGATCCTATCCGCTCGCATCGAACACCCATTGGGCAACAACACATCCAACTTATCCTTCGCCATCGAAAAAGGGACTCCGATGCGTGATATAAATCCTTCGGACAAGAAGGAGTGTGAAGCTCCCGTATCGAAGAGTGCTCGTGCCGGATTTTCACAAATCAATACAAATCCTAAACAAGCAGTGGTAAGGTAACATGTGCATAACAAGTATTTAAAGAAATTGACTTGCTATAAATTAAACCGTACCTGTCACGACATCAGCCTGTTTGATGGCCTCCTGTTGGCCAAGATTGTAGACCCTTGGTTGGGCCGGAGCATAATGGGATGCGGTCGACTCCACCACCTTTCCCTTCTCTTCATAAGTAGCTCCCGACCTTCTCTCGGACTTAGGACGTCCGCTCCAACAGTCACGGGCAAAATGCCCCGTCTTGCCACAAGTAAAACACGCACCCGGGGTTCGACCCGTATTCGCCCCAGAAGCGCCAGAAGGAGCTGGACCCGAAGTCCTATGCTTCTTGAAAGACCTCTGATAGCCGGACTTTGAAGTAGTCGGCACTTTAAACTCAGATTTCCTATCACCCAAGCTTTTCTTTGCTTGCACATTCTTCATGTCCTTCTCCAAGGACCGGGCAGTATTGACCAAGGTCAAGAAACCCTGCGTCATCGGCCCCGAAAGTAGTAATCTCAACTCATCCCTCAAGCCTTCATAGAAGCGATTAGTCTTGCGCTCCTCATCCACGATGGTGGAGCTAGCATATAGACTCAAACGAGTGAAATCATGGAGATATTCATCCACGCTCTTCTCACCCTGAACCAACTTCAGAAATTCGTTCTCCATCGAAATCCTCTGGGTAGAAGGGAGGTATCTTGCTAAGAACAATCCCGAGAACTCTTCCATCGGAACGTCTATTAGTTGTCTACCTCTCAAATGATGCAGCTCCAATCCTTCCCACCATATCCTCGCTTCACCGTCTAGAAGGAACGTAGCGATGGTGGTCATTTGCCACTCCTCCGTCTCCATTGCTGTCATGACTCTCTTTACCCTGGAGAGCCAGTCTTCAGCCTGAGATGGGGTTCCCAACCCCGAGAATAACGGAGGGTTAAAGCTCATTACATGCTTGACCTGCCTCTCAGTTGCCCTCCTTGGCACTACCGGTTCCACAACCACTTGCTCCACTCTCCTCGGCTCAGCCTCTTGAAGAGGTTCTTGCTCCACCGCAGGAGCGGGCTGCTGCGTCTGCCTTGCAGGCTGCACATTTATCACGACCAACACCGCCTCAGCCACCAATCGTATGTTCTCAGCCGATAGAGGTGTTGCGGGAGCAACTTCCGGTGTACTACTAGCCTCAGAAACTCGGCGTTCTGACGGCCCAACACCACTTTTGGTCACCTATAGTGGTACAAAGCACCGTTAAGCGACCAAATAAGATTGCAAACAGCAATAATAGGAACACGCAGGTTCCTCAAACACGAGTATTTTCATTCCTAAGTGGACATTCATGGGTTCTTTTACCATTATAACGATGACGCACACAATGTGCTCACCACCCCTTAAAAAGAATTCGCCCACGAATTCAGTTTAAGCCCGACCAAAACCAGTAGTCTGATACCAAATTGTAACACCCCCTATCCGTCGCATAGCATATAGCAGTAGGTCCGGCCGGGGCCCGACGCCATATACTACAGACAGACCGGGTGGTTACTTATGGAAACCATCCAACCAATCAACGTCCTACACAGAGCATTCTAGCGGAAGCATTTTATAAAAGTTGTAACAAAGAACCCAACATTAAAGCATGAATGTCCACTAATACAAAATAGGAATGTTATACAAAATACCCAAAATAAGCCTTAAGGCCTTACAAAATGTTTCACTTTAAATTACATGTTTTACAAACCACGACACGCAGACCGGTCACACATGAATAAAGCAGTAAACACTTCCAATTAGGCCTTCGAGGGCCGGCTTCGCAATCGGGCTTTAGACCGCTATTGACCGCTTAGTCCAGCTGCACCTGCAAGCAACAAACCACCGCACGGTGGCAAAACAAGGCAACGGTCAGCAATGCTGACCAAATTATAACGATCCCGCCCCCAACTCGGGGCGGTGATGCTCCTTCCCTGCATTTCATTAGCATAAGCGAGCAATACATATAAATAGCCATTTTATCTCAGACGTTGGCTAGCACGGCCACAAACCCCGTGCTCTCAGGGCACATTCTCGGTGAACCGGTCGATGTCACATCAATTAAAGCCATAGAAATTCCGGACTCACCACCGCCACTTTGACGGCCAAACCTATGAGCAATTTGTCTTCCTGGCCTGGGTCACGACAATTTAAGCCATTGACTGCCGAAGACCCTAATCTATGCCAACAGTAAGTGCCACGTGCCTTTAGGTCTCTTTAACCGAACGACATAGAACGGGTACGTTTCCATCAAACCCGTGCTCACATCGCAACGACAATTTAAGCCATTTGCGCGGTTCAAACTTCCACCGAGTCCCATATCCATCACAATTCACATAACCCTGTTATGTTCAAGTTGGCTCTCAGGACACCAAGTTGGCAAGATCTCATATCCGCCCAGTTTTTCGGGTGCACCTTTGGGTTAGTCGCCAAGGCTCCCTGCTGTAATCTACCGCGTAGAAAACCCGAAAAACAATCCATAGCACGGAGTCTTCTCCGGCATTTATGCAATGCAACATCACCGATCCAGACCAACATGTCCGGGTAGGCTTCACACATCATACCTATGTCCGTTCTCGCTTACGGACTCTAAACAACGGGGACTTCACATATCTACCCGAAGGAACGCCTCCAACTCTCCTCAAACTCGCGAGAGCGGGCTTCCTATGCAAAGAAAGAGAGCTACTCATGCTCAAGATGAGTATCGTTACCCTAGCATTCCTCTTTGGCGCCATTGAAAAGTAAATGGATGAAAAGCACCGCACTAGCTTTGCCTCTGTGGATCCAGAGTCGGCTCGCGATTCGGAGCTTCGAAACTCCTCCAATAGCCAGATCTAGCTCCTTCTTCCTTCCTTGGCTCTCCTCTCTCTCTAAGATTTTAGAAAGATGATAACTTATGAAAAGTGAGGATTTCTAAGTCCAATCCTGGGTATATCCATTCAGGAACAACCCCCAGCCGTTGGATCTCAAAATAAGGAAACGAACGGCTTTGATTCGAGACTGAAATGCCCAATCTGGACCGAACACGGCCTGGCACAAGCCCGTGTCCAGGGCCGTGTGCCTCATTCGCTGTCAAAATCGGCTCATCTGGAACCTCACACGGGTACTGAACACGCCTGTGTTCGAGCTGACACGCCCGTGTTCCACCTGACACGGCCGTGTGGCCGGCCGTGTACCCCATCATTTTTCCCCGAAAACAACCCGAGCACTGCACGGGTTCTAGGGCACGCCCGTGTCCTTACCCGTGTCACCTTGACACGCCTGGGCTCCAGGCCGTGTACACGGTCTCGACACTCGACACTTCGTCGAGCAAAGATCGTCGACCTGATGACACGGCCTTGGACACGCCCGTGTCCTAGGCCGTGTGCCTTGTCTCGACACAATGTCGAGACCAAAGTGTCGACTCCCCGGGACGAGTGTCGACACGGGTTGACACGCCTTGCGACACGCCCGTGTCGTAGGCCGTGTGCCATGTCTCGACACTTCGTCGAAACAGAGTGTCGACTTCGCGGCTAAGTGTCGACACGGGTCGACACGCCCTGCGACACGCCTGTGTCGCAGGCCGTGTGCCCAGTCTCGACACAATATCGAGACCAATGTGTCGACTTCCCGTCTCAGTGTCGACACAGGCTTGACATGCCCTGGGACACACCCGTGTCCCAGGCCGTGTGCCTGTAGCCAGAACCCAAAACTAGCCCAAAATGTCCCCCGTCGCTCCTTTGAGTTTCGGGGCGTTACAGTTTATTCTCTCGACAACTCCATTTTAATATGGAGTATGAGGATAGGAAAACTCATAAAAGATACCTTGGCTTGTACAGAACTCTAATATGGAATCATATTTAAATTCTAATTCATGGTCACTTCGAATTTTAACCACAGAGCAGTTCAATTCTTTCTACGTCTGCTTTACAAAGCTAGTGAAGGAGCCAAAGGTACCTGATTTGTGTTTCAGAAAGAACAACCATGCAAAATGTGAGTAGTCATCAACAATAACAAAGTTGTAAGCTTTAACTCCTAAACTACGAACCAATAAAGGGATGAATAATTTCATATGAAGTAGATATAGACATCTAGAAGAGTTTTCAGAGATGACGCTTTTAATGGTAGCTCTTGTCTGCTTACCCATTTGGTACGTGTGACAAGGTCTCTCTTTAACACAGTTAATATCGGGTTCATCAGACACTAAGTTGTCAGAAAATAACATATTTATAGTTTTGATATTAATATGTTCTAGTCTCTAGTGGCAGTGATCACTAATAGACGCACTATCTTTTTCAAAAAAAAGTATACTGGTGTAGAAGATTCCAAACAAAGAAAATTGATACAAAATTATTTCTACTCTGAGATCCGGTTAAAATAGTTTCTTATTTATTAGAAGTTTTAATCAGGTACTTTTCCTTGTAGAACTCAACCATATATCCTTTATCACATAATTGACTTATGCTTATGATATTATGGTATAATCCTTCAACATAAGCAACATCTGTTAAAGAGACTATATCGTTGGAAATGATACCACGGCCTTTTGTGATTCATTTGTCAGAACTACCAAAAATAACTTTTGGCTCGTCTTTGACTGAGGTATAATTTTGTAGTAAGCTTCTTGTTCCGATCATATGCTTAGAAAATCCACTGTCCAAGTACAAGATAAGATTTTTATTGGGCTTTGGACATACCTGCATTCACAAATTAATACCCCTTAGGAATCCAAATAGATTTAGGTCCATGGTTTCTTATTAGATGAACACCACTTGGAATGTTAACATTGCAGGGGTCATTCTAGCATTGTTAACTTCGGGTGTCTTATATTCAAAGGAATTGTACCAACAATTCATGACGAAGTGACCAACTTTTCCATAACACCAACAGTCAAACATATTGTACCTTCTTTTCTTCTCCTACTTCACCATTTGAGCGGGAGGTCTAGCAGGAGATGCTAATCTAGAAGTACAAGATTCACGAGAACAAGTGATAGGCTTTAATGTCTCGTGTGTCTACTTAGCAACTTTCATGCCTTTTGTTGCTTTCTTCTCCTTCGTTCCATCGACGAATGGACCATAATGCATCAGAACAATCTCCTCATAAGGTGCCTTAAGAGCACTCATTCTGAGACTTTTTGGATGGCTCAATCCTGTGTTATTTTTATCACAACCCGCATTTTCTCAGTATTTAATAATGTATCATAGTAAGAAAAACACACGTCGTGATGTCATGTCGTGCAGGGGACAGCTGTGGACGCTCGGGCAAGAACCTACTCCGAACACTTTTCATGAAATTGTCGAGTTTGATACGATGAAGTTATAATTTTAGTTTAAATTTAATTGGTCGTGCCCCACGTCTCAGTGGATCAAGTAGTTCTATGGGTGAAAATATACATATATGCAAAGAAAAATACTTAGTTTATTTCATTTGTTATCCTATGTGGGTATGAAGATCCATTAGGACTATTCATGATATGCATACCTCTACATTTAGTATAAGTACAAAAAGAACTTTTACATTAGTTAAAGTATAGTGTCATTTGAATTAAATAGATGTTATGAGTACGAAATAAATGTACTTATCTTTTTATACTTTTAAAGTAACTAACATGCAATTCTAAAATAAAACCATCCCAAAGAGAGAGAAGGGACGACAATTAGCAATAAATAAGCAAAGTAATTAGTAAATAGTCTAACATCAACAATAATTCATTGTGGCTGTCAACAACATGACATGAACATACAGAACAAAATGTATGTCTGAACTAAAAACAAGCACAATAAAACTACCTCACGAAGGTGAGGGAAGAAAACCACTGCTACTAAGCTCACGCCAAGAACCACCAACTCTAACTGCTCAGGCTGCTACTGCTCTGAGCCTGAGACATTCAAAAGAAAGAACGCCTTAACAAGAATTAACAATTGACAAAACAGATCAAAAGTAAATAAACAAGAGAAGTCAAAGGATTACCAACCCAAGACAGATTAGTTGTCAAACCACAACATAAATCCTAAAATAATAAGTAATGAAGAATTTACAAAGATTTAAGTATGAGAAGGTGCATCAAGTGCGATATGAAGCCATGCGTCGCTAACATCTACAAAAGTATGCATATAATTATATATGTATATAAAATAAAATGAGAAGAGACTGATCAGCTCAAACACATGAATCATTTACACCATTAAAAACGGTATTGTGTCAGTGGCCACATTGTCCAGCACAAACCATCAGATCAAACATCTTGAAAAGGCTCTGTGGTGGTGGACACATTGTCCAACAAAACCCAACAGCCCATAAAAAAACCCACCACGTGTAATGATTCACAGTCCGGCGGTGAGGTGGTGGTCCTATATCCATTGCCAAACTAAGGCCTCAATAAACATCCAAAATACTGATAATGAAAGAAAATCCTAAATCCCAGCATCATATTTCAACAATGACAAAAGGGAAGAAAAACCCCCAAAAAAATCTCTAACGTATACTTGATGAACAGAAAGGTCATTCATATAAAAACTTTTAAGTCTCACAGTTTCAACGATAATACTCGACGAATCGACTCAGAAATCAAGGTTAGACTTGACGAAAAGCTTCTATGTCTACACAGATTTGTCGATAATACTCGACGAATTGGAAGGTCACTCACAAACAACTTCTAATTCTACACAGATTAGTCGATAATACTCGAGCAATTAACTCAAAAATCAAGGTCAGACTCGACGACCATCAACTTCACTCGACTAATTCCAAAATCACTTGACGCACTCGATGAATTCGTCGAGAATACATGACGAATTACAATTGGCAAAATCAATACAGTCGACACGAAATTCTGTAGTCACCTGACGAATTCTTTGAGAATACTCGACGAATTATTCTTGACGAAAAGGACTCAGTATCATAGGATCACTTGATGGATTCTCTCGACGAATTCATCGAGAATACTCGATGAAATACACTCGACGAAAAAAGACTTGGTGTCGACCGAATCCTGCTCTACTCGACAAAATTTGCTTTGGACAAAAATCCTAGACTAATCTATAGTCTAAGAACGGAAGAAAAAGGGGAAAAATTAGAACAAAGGAACTAGCAAGAGGGGAGAAATCAACACTTTGCTCAAGATCTCCTGAAAAATTGGCCTCTCAAGCGCTCCGTTCAAGAATCGGCTCCAAGAACTCCTCGTCTCCAATCTGTGAAACTTTTCGGGTTAAAACAAGGGTTAAGATCAAATACCCTAACGTCACAAATCTACAAAACATGAAAATCTTACCCCGCACGTGAAGATCTCGGTGAGAGCATTCTAGATCTATGCTCCATCAAGGGATTCACACATTGGATCTCTAATAAGTGGTGGCCGGAAGACTATGCATTATCTGTCGATCTCTACACTCCACACTTCTGGCTGACGGTTTGGGGAAGGCGATGAATAGGGTTTCAGTTTATATGTGTATTTATACATATGTAATATTATATTATTAATATAATTTACAAGAAAACTCAAACGATGATAATTACTAAAACACCTCGGTTTTCGATCAAATCCGCACCAAAACTAAATGGCGTTGCTACAAACCCAACGACGAAGTCGAAATTAGGATCTGACAACCCAAACTCAGTTTAAAATTCCCCGAAGTTAAAACAATAATAATCCTTATAAAATTCACTGAGACTCCAATTAAGCACGGATCACAACGAAATTTCACTAACACGCTTAAAATTAACCACTTAAATTTTCCCAAGTCAAAAACTCCAATTCCGATAAACAAAATTAAGCACTAACAACGTCTCTCCATTAACTAGAAGTCAACATAATGCCCTTACGTCACTATTACACCACAAAACAGGTTAAAACAATTATCGAAAATTTAGGGGCGTTACATCCACTCCCCCAAAAAGGAAGTTTCATCCTGAAACTTGATACACAAATTGAATTTGTAACCGAAAGGAAGTCACCAAAGGATATCGAATAGAAAACCTACCAAGGGAAACTAGGGGAAAAGGTTAGGATGAGCCTCTCTCATAGCTGACTCCAATACCCATGTCTCATACTCGACGTCTTGGTTTTGTCAAAGAACCTTGAACATGGGTATTGTCTTTCTCCGCAACACCCAAATCCTTAGTCTCCAAAATACAAATAGTATCCTCAGCATAAGAAAGATTAGGCTGCAACTGTGGCACCGAGCCAAGGCACACACTTTCCCAGCTAGCTCATATGAAACACATTGTGAACACCGGGGAAAGTAGCTGGAAAAACCAGCCTATAAGCTGATACTCTGATGTGCTAAAAAATCTGGAAAGGTCTCACATACCTTGGATCCAACTTGTGGTTCCTTCAAAACATCTTAAATTCTGGCATCAAAGAAACCTTCAGAAAAACCATGTCCCTAACTGCAAACTCCAAAACAACCCTCCGTCGATTTGCATACTTATCCTAATGCTCCTGAGATACACGCAGCTTTTCACGAATATACGTTACATAAATACTCATTTCTTCCAAGTATCTCGGACCTAACAACGTTATCTTACCAACCGCAGCCCAAAATAAGGGAGATCGACAATGCCTCCCGTACAAAGCCTCAAAGGGGGCCAACTGCAAACTCTCTTGATAACTATTATTATAGGCACATCGCATCACTCTAAGATCCTAGACCATGCTCCACCATGGTCCAAAAGATAACATTTGATCAGATCTTCCAAAATTTGACTAAGTCTTTCTGTTTGACCATTAGTCTGTGGGGGTAAGTGGTTGAATAACTGTGGTTAGTGCCCAAACTTTCCTGCAAACTTTTCCAAAAATGTGACAAATCTGGATTCTGTATTTGAAACAATAGTTATCGGCACTCCATGCAGTCTGATAACCTCATTTAAAAATAATTTCGTTATTTTCTTCATGGAAAAGACAATCTTGAAAGGCACAAAGTGAACATATTTCATTAATCTATCAACTATTAACCACACAGAATCATTCCCTCAGGGTGACCTAGGGAAACCGGTAAAACATTCCTTAGAAATTCTCCCTCACTTCCAACTTGGAATATCCAAATACTCCAGCTTGCCACAAGGCATTCCATGATCCGCCTTAACACGCTTGCAGGTGAAGCACTTAGACACGAACTTTGCTATGTCGTTCTTCATCTCGTACTACCAAAAGATCTGCTTCAAATCTATATATATCCTCGAAGAGCTTGGTTGCTATAATACACTAGACCCACTTCATCAAATATCTATATATCTTTATCGCAGTACTTTCAAGTACCCACTTCATCAATCGAAAATTCTGGTAATTCTCCCTTTTCAGTTCTACTATGGATATGTTCCAAGTCGGGATCATCCTTCAGATGTAGCCTTGTAAGCGTAATCCATGAAGGCTCTGCCACTTCTAAGTTACTCAGCGAGTCATTACTCCTAATAGTTATATTCATTAGTAAAAATTCCTCCACCAAGGATTGCATAGAAAGGTTAAAGATTTGTGTGGTCTTTCTGCTCAAGGCGTCAGCTACCACAGTAACTTTTCCTGGATGATAAAAGATCTCGACCTCATAGTCTGCAACATACTCCAACCATCTACGATGGTGCAAATTTAGCTCCTTCTGAGTGAAAACAAACTTCAAGCTCTTATGATCTGTATAAATCTTTCATAAAGCAAGATACAACAAATGTCTCCAAAGCATCCGGGCATATATCACTGTCGCAAACTCCTAATCTTGGGTAGGGTAATTCTTTTCATGAACCTTCAATTGCCTTGACTCATACACAATCACCTTTCCTTCTTGTATCAGGACACATCCAAGCTCGACGTGCGATGCATCCACATAGACTATATACTCCACTCCTTCTGTAGGCAAAGTCAATACTGGAGCAGTGCACAATATCTTTTTCAATTTTTGAAAGGCTTCTTCGCACTCATCGCTCCACACAAACGCAGCATTCTTCTATGTAAGCTTAGTCAAAGGTCCAAATAATAAAGAGAAACCCTCCACAAACCTTGTATAATTCCATTACATCACGAAAACTATCTTCTCTGGGTCAATAGAAATTCCATCCTTATTCACAACATGGTCAAAAAAGTACACATGAGGAAGCCAAAACTCACACTTACTCAATTTCACATACAACCTACGCTATCTTAAGGTAGACAGAACATGGCACAAATGCTGAGCATGCTCCTCAGCACTACGAGAATATACCAGAATATCATCAATGAAAATGACCACAAAATGATTTAAGAAGTCCTTAAACACTATATTCATCATATTCATAAAAGCGAGGGTGCATTTGTCAGCCCAAAGGACATCACCAAGAACTCAAAATGTCCATGCCGGGAATGAATTGCAGTCTGCAGAACATTCGGCTATCGAATCCTCAACTAATGGTAGCCTGAACGAGGATCAATCATCGAAAACATAGTACTACCACGCAACTTGTTGATGCACGAAAACACAAGGGAGGTCGAGCACAACCAGCTAACTGTTCGAACACGGGAGAAAAAGAGAGACTGCGAGTAGCGATCTACTAAGCGGATGAGGACTGAAAGAAGAGCAGGGCCGTGAACCACGGCGACAACAGACTTCGCCCGTCGCGGCCTGAATGCCTCTCTTGCGACGGGCTTTCTCTTGATTGAAGAAGGGTTTGGTTACAAGTGAAAGGAAAAGACTAGTGAGGCAGAGCAAAGGGGAGTCCGCAAGGCACAAGAATCGAGTCCGCAGCCTGTAACAAGTAGGCTCCTGGGTCCGAGTCAGCGTGCCTTGAGTACACCACCTCCCCCCTATTTATAGGATAGGGGGCCTGCCCAAGCGTGCAGGGCTAAAATAACCGGCTGCCCGGGGTACAGGAGAACCGGGCAGCGGTGACGGGAAGCAAAAAGAAAGAACACGCCAGTCCGCACAGAAGGGGCGGACTGGGCTCGCGAACTGGAGCTTCCACTGCTGTTGCTGGGCGCGGCCACCGGAGTCTGGCGGCCTGGGCGGACGGGATACTGCGTCCGCCGCTGGAGACTTGCCCAACGCGCCGGCGGACTGCGCGGACTGGGCTTTGCGTCCGCTGCTGGAGTATCACCCTTGGCGACTGGTGACAATGCCGGACTGGGCGGACGGCCAAAGCTTGTCCGCACCTGCTGAATGGGGGCTTTTGGGAACTTGGAGTATGTTGCGGACTGAGGGGTTAACATAATCCCCGCACATTTTTAAGTTTCCAGAAAAACTTCGAAAATGTTACTCTAACCGCCGAGTCCGCAAACCTCGAAAATGCCGCCAAAGCTATAAATACCGCTGGAGGGTCTGGATCTGTTGAGAATCTTGATCGACACGGGGCGATACTCACCACTTGCGGTCTCCACTTTCCAGTCCGGCATGGCAAGACTTGGTACATTCCTCTCTAGCTTCACTGTCAAAGGCGACTCGGAGCCGTCAACGCCAGTGAAGACCAAGAAAATT
Organism: Platanthera guangdongensis; assembly: GCA_039583875.1. NCBI lineage: Eukaryota > Viridiplantae > Streptophyta > Magnoliopsida > Asparagales > Orchidaceae > Platanthera > Platanthera guangdongensis. Next base: position 116,812,226 of record CM077162.1, on the reverse strand, counting down.
GCAAAGAGGCCGGCAAGACAAGATCCTGTCCGCCTCACAGGAGAAAACTCCCAGAGCGAGAAGCCTGCGGAGAAAGCAGTCCGCCACGTCGATGTTTCTGCTCGCAAGGATGCCGTAGTCGATGCCGAACCATTGAGGAGTGAGAAGATGGCAACCTTGTCGGACTCCGCCCCCTCTCAGAAGACTGCGACCTCGGCGGACACTACAGGCGAACACATGGAGACTGACATATCTTCCCCCAATGCCTCGGTGCAAATCGTTGACTTGGACGAAGTAGATCGGCGGATTGAGGTAGAGGACAACGCGCCCTCAAAGGCATTGTCTGCTGTGAATCCTGAACCTGTCCGCGCTGACCAGCCTGATTTAGGGGGGTCCGCCGCGGATGATGTTGAGAAGACCGCCAAGAGGAAGAAGAGGAAGAGAGACGGAGAGACCGTTGCTGAGCGGGTTGAGAGGAGGCTGCGCGCTATGAAGGAGAAGAACATCTCCAAGCGGACTGGAGAAGCGGACTTACAACACAGGCCGCGCGACAAAGAAGTTCCAGACGGCGATCTGGTTACTCCGGAGGCCCAAATCCAGGGAGAGAATTCCCTCTCAACGGTCAGTCTTTCCACGGATGAGATACTTGATTCTATAGACGTCGACCAACTTGACTTAATCCAGGACTCCTTGCTGGTTATGGTGCAGCAGAATGAGGCAGGGACTGCTGGAGATAAGGGTGACGAACTCCCTTCCTTGTCCGCTGCGGAGGAAGAGGAGAGGGAGAGGCTGAAGGAGAAGATAGAGGAACAAAAGAAGCAAATCGTTGCTCATGTTGCTGTAGTCTAGGCAGCCTCGAAGCAGGCCGTGGCGGACAAAACTGCTGAGGATCTGAGGATTGCGGCGGAGCTGATGCGGTCAGGTAAACTTCAGCCGGCGCCCAAATACTTTCAGCGCAAGTGGCTTTATAGGTCGCCGCCGCGGACGTCAAGACCGATCAAAATCATCACCAAGACGGACGATATCGTGGTCTCAACAAGTGCGGCTGCCGAGAGAAGAGCAAGGGTTCACCGTGAATGGAAAAAGCGATTAAGCGCCTTCGACCCAGAGCGGGCAAGGCGGCCAATCATCTTTGATAGTCGGAAACTCGCTGCCGCTATATCTAAAAGTGATCTTTTATCCTTTCTTTGAGTCCGCCGCGAACTGCCTTTGAATGCGAAGTTTGACTTTATTTGTTGCAGGTAGAAAGTCGCTGCCGGGCTCCATAGAGAGTGGCGAGATCGTGGTGACGCCCAACGCTGGCGCCGACGCGGTCTCACATGTGGAGTCCGCGGAAGAGGAGCCCCCCAGCCTGAACATGGTTCAAGAGTTAGAGAAAAAATTTCAATCAGAAATAGAATGTATGAAAAAAGAGTTGGAGAAGGCCAAGGAGCGCGAGGAAGCGTTCGCCGCGCGCGAAAAACAGTTCGCTGAGCGCGAGATGGCTTTGAAGGATCAGGTCGCCAACATTTCCAGGGCGCTGGAGAGATCTGATAAAGAGAAGAAAAGGCTCGCGGATGATGTCCGCTACTACAAAGGCAAACATTTCTCGTCTGTGCGTGAGGAGAAAGGGAAGCGGGCTGCAGAGTTCGCTGACCGGAGGCCGCGAGCACCGGACCGTGCGGCTTCGGAGATCACCGCACCGTCAGGTGGCGTCTCGCGCGCTGCGGACGAGGAGCCGAGGCCGGCGGTGGAGCCAATGGTGCCTCTTAGTCGAGTTGACCGGGAAGCCGCCCATATGCACCGGACTATAAACGTCATCCATCACCATCTCTGCCGGGTATACAGTGAAATTCTTCAAATAAGTGATCAGGCGGCTCATCTATGCAGGGACAGAGCAGAAAAGCCGGCGCGGACTGATAACAGGGACCGCTGAGTCCGCAATTCCTTGAACTTTTCTGATTAAATGTATATTGTTTGTATGATTGCTCCAAACAATGCTGTGTGATGTGTGATTGAACTTTGTTTGATATGTGCGGATCCAGATTATATGTCCGCTATTCTTATGTAGCTTTATCTGGCATGCTTTGTTGCGGACTGTGCGGACTAGCGCTGTGTCCGCTTCTTGCTAACCTGCAGGTGGGAATATTCGCGATCTGAGCGGATAGGGAACTGCGATGGCCATAACTTGGCCTTGAATCTTTTTGGAAAATTAGCTTGTCTTTGCATCCGCGTCATTTGTTTGGCTGTTTTTTAATTCTTTGCGGATTGTGCGGATTGAATATGCGACCTGCGCGGACTGGCTAAAAAGCTGTCAGAAATTTCATCTATAAATACTGCCTTCTGTCCTTCTCTATGCAGGAAATTGCTGAAGTAGACCAAACCCTGCGGCCTGCAACATGGTGTCCGCTCGTGCTGATGCTGCAGTCGCCTTCCATTCTGCGGACCACAAAAAATGCACTTTGACAGAGGCTGATCTGGCGGCCTTTGTTGAAAAGAAAATGGCGGACTCCAATATTCTTGTCCGCCTACCCGCACACCAAGAAAGACTGAACTTCTCGACGGCGACCCAGATCGCCATTCCTATTGATCATTTCGACAGCGGATTCAAGTTCCCGCTCCTATGGGAACTTGCCGCGATTTTCGAGCATTATGGGATGGTGCCCGGCCAGCTCGCGCCGAACACACTTGCAGCGATCTGCAGCTACCTCTCCTACTTGCGATCTGAAAGGATCGCCTTTTCAATGAACATCTTCCATAAAATTTTTTCTGTCCGCTCCATCACTGCATCCGGAGGTCGCCCCTATAAGGGTGTGATCTATTTTTACTGCAGGGGGATGAAAGTTGCGGGTCTTCCAAACAAGATCCACAACTGGACCTCAAGGTTCTTGATCTTTGAAGGCGACCTCGGGTTCGCGCACACCTATCCGCAGGTGCGCGCGGACTCCGCTTTCAAGGCTGCGCAGCTGGACGACTTGGAATCCGCGATTGTGGAGTTCCTGGCCAATGCCAGGCTTGATGTCGAGCACTACCTCCCGCTGCTAGCGGGCCTAGCGGACGTCGTGCCTGAGGACAGTAAGTAGCTCTGCGGACTCAACTTTTGTATCCGCCGCGACCACGCTTTTTAACTGATTCTCTTCTTGCAGCGACCTTGGCGGTGCCCGCCAACCTGCCGCAGACGCCGAGCGGCTTTGTTCCTACTCAAAAGGAGAAAAAAGAAGCGGTTGCGAAGAAGAGGAAGGAGGAAGGGGATCCCGCAGCGGACTACTCCTCCTCCGACAGCTTCTCCATGGCCGGCTTCGGTACCAGCCAAAGGGACCTTAGGGGAAACCCTATGGTCCATTGGCATAGCAAGGATAAGCACGTCCGCTTATCCACTGCGCTCCCCTCATGGAGAAGTCCGCGGATAACGCGACATGCCCATGTTGCGCTTTCCACTCTCTATGGGAAGCGCAACTTGAGCGATCTGAAGAAGGTACCCGCCGCCGACCTCCCTCTGCTGGCCTCTCAGGCCTCTGCGAACAGTGCGGTGACAAACCATTTTGTTGCCACTCTGGCCAGAGACCTAGTAAGGGAAAATGAGCAACTTCGGAAGGATATCAAAGTATTAAAGGAAAGGAACGCGCGGATAGGAGAAAGAAATGCTCGGCAAAGAGAGGAGCTGGCGGTAAGTTGAATTCGCCGCGATCTAGTTTGGCTGTCCGCCGCGATCTGTCTGACGTTCGCAATCTTGCTTTTGCAGGTCGCCTATGACTTGGGGAACACTAAGTACCAGGCCGCCACGCTCCCCTTTGTAATGGAGACAGTTGAGATTGCCGTTGAGCGGCTTGCCCGCGACGGCCTCATGAAAGAGGGAGTGGACAGCGTCCCCTTTGTCTCCATCTTTCCGGAGCTGGCTCCTCAGATCGCAGCGATGGAAAAATCTAAAAAAGGGAAAGAGGTTATCGAGGAAAATGATGATGATGAAGAAGAAGACGACGACGGAGGCTCTCAAGGCAAAGAGCAAGTCCCCGCGGACAATGCTGAATCAAGCCGGCGAGGAGAGGGTCTGTCCGCCGAGTCCGGCTCTTCTGCTTCTTCCTCTACTACTGGCAGCTCGCATAGCGGGTCCGCCACTAGTTCAGGGTCAGGTAGCAGCGGGAGCAGCTCGGGGGCCTACTCTCCAGATGTCGACATCATTGGTGACAGCCCTGCACCTGCTGAGAAGAGACAGCGGACTGACTGATGATCAACGCATATGTATACATTTTGCAATTTTACTTGTAAAAAGTGGCGGACGCAAAATTGCAGTCCGCCGATCATTTTGAATGATGAAAAAATTTTTGAAGAAATAGAAAGGATATTTTGTGTCATGTGTGCTTTCTGCAATGCTTTTTTCTCCACGCTCACCGCACCGATATTTAGCAGTCCGCACAACATAGATAAGCTCAGGCCTTTGTTGATTAGAGAATTATTTCTATTTTGGAACTGTCGGGCGGACTCCGCTGAGTCTCACTTTCCGTCCGCACGCTATACCATTAGTAAACTTTGTTGATTAAAGAATTAGGTATCAACTTATTCAGTATCCGGCTTAGAGAACACCAGCTGATGCCCAACATAAATCAAATTTAGGGTTGCAGTCCGCAAGCCAGATCGCACAATATAAAAGCTCATTGATGAACTTATCAAATAATGCAAATCATTCTACGGACTGAGCGGGTACAGAAAACCAATCCGCTCACAATAGAAGTGATCAAAACTTATAACATGAAAATCATTCTGCGAACTGAGCGGATATAAGAGACCAATCCGCTTATAACAGGAAAATAAACTTGAATATGTACCCTGCGGACTGAGCGGATACAGAAAACCAATCCGCTCATAATAGAAATGACCTATAGCTTGTGACCAGGTGGGCAGGTGAGCCTGAGCGGCATACTTTCCTCACCGGGCTACAAGCTATAAGATCAACCCAAGTCGGCGGACTGACCGGATAGAGAAAATCAGTCCGCCAAAGATAACCAGCTTGCAATCCCAAGGAAACCACCAAACTCTTTGAATAATGAATCCAGTCCGCCAAAGATAGAAATGACCTATAGCTTGTGACCAGGTGGGCAGGTGAGCCTCAGCGGCATACTTTCCTCACCGGGTTATAAGCTATAAGATCAACCCAAAAAGGCGGCCTGAGCGGACAAAGAAATCCAGTCCGCAAACATACAGAAATGACCCCATAACTTGCGACCAGGTGGGCAGGTGAGCCTGCGCGGCATACTTTCCTCACCGGGCTACAAGTTATAAGGTCAACCCAAAGAGGCGGACTGCGCGGACAGAGAAAAACAGTCCGCACAAACTTCCCTGCAAAAAGCAAGACCCTCAATTGGCGGAACGGTTCCCTGCCCTCTTGCCTGGAGTACAGCCTAAGCTGTGGGTCTCCTGCAGGCACTGCTTGAGGGTACCACGGAGTGTTCGAGGGTTACGAGCTATGATGATCAGGTGGGCAGGTGAGCCGGAACGGCATACTTTCCTCATGTGATCATCAAAGTTGTAACCATATCCTTAAGGCGGCATGGTAGAGCTTTACACCCACCTTGCCCTCCATAATGCAAAGGTGGGGTCAGGTACCTGCCGGGATCCGAAGTCCAGAATCCAACCGCGCTAGAGCCTGCAAGCTCCCACTACACGGTGCGAAATCTCCTCGCAACACGTGGTCTTCGTGGTGTTACGCTAATGACAACGGCTCTAGGGGAGGTCTAGCTGAACTCGGCGATGTCTCCTGGTATCAGGGAACCGTCATAGGTGCTTGGGAGAGAGAAAACACTAGAAAAAATGTCAGTATGGATTCTGTGATTAAGAAAATGTATTGCAAAGGGAACATGAGAGAAAAAAGAGAGTTCGGGTGTCAAACCGTTTTCGAAAACTCTCTTAGTACTTTATCTGTTATGGTTACAACAAAAACACTCGAAGAAGTGTTAGCAAGCAGTTTCTACTCATAATAATTCTTGAAGAGGATACACAAAATAGAAAGGGGGTTTAAGAATAGAACCGCTTGAGATCATCCCCACTCCACGTGTGCGGTATATCCTCTCCTTCGTAAGTTTGTAAGCGGTAAGCGCCGCTTTTTAACGCTTCCTTGACGACAAAAGGGCCGGCCCAATTTGGATTGAGCTTTCCAACTGAACTAGCCCTTGCAGCAGCATCAACCTTCTTCAGAACTAGATCTCCCACTTGAAAGTGTTTGACCCTTATATTTTGATCGAAGTGACGGGCCATCCTCCTTTTGACTTCCTCCTGCCTGATAGCTGCTTGATCTCTGACCTCCCCGATGTGTTCCAAGCTGAACCTCATCTCCTCATGATTCAGCTCCACCCAGTCATCAATACCTTCTCTTGCAAGCAGCACTCTGGGTGACGGGACTTCAAACTCAACCGGAATGAGTGCTTCTGAGCCATGAGAGAGTTTGAATGGGGTCTCCCCAGTAGCAGATGAAGGCGTTGTTCTAAGGGACCAGAGGACTGACGGAAGCTGATCAGCCCAACTGCCTTTGAGATTCTGTACTTTCTTTTTGAGCAAATTGATGATCTGCTTGTTGGCTGCTTCTACCTGGCCATTGCTTCTGGGATGATGAACTGATGCAAAACGCAGCTCTGTTCCGATCTGCCTGCAAAAATCTATCATCTCTGAGTTATTGAACTGTGGCCCATTATCAGTGATTATTGCCATTGGTATCCCGTGCCTGCAGACAATTTCTCCCCAAATGAAGTTCCTGACGATTTGAGTAGTTGTCTTAGCCAGTGCCTTGGCTTCGATCCACTTGCTGAAATAGTCGATCATTACAATGATGAAACGCCGTTGCCCGCTTGCCAAGGGAAAAGGACCAATGAGATCCATTCCCCAAACCGCAAAGGGCCAAGGAGTTGCAATCGACCTGAGGGACTGAGCTGCGTGGTGCTGAAGTGGAGCAAACTTCTGGCACTGAACACACCTTCTGGCATAGATCTCTGAGTCTTTCTTCATTGTGGGCCAGAAATACCCTTGCCGCAGGACTCGCTTTTCAAGAGTTCTTGCTCCAGAATGGCTTCCACACTCTCCTGAATGAACCTCTTGCAAAACGGTAAGAGCTTCTTCCTCTGAAACACATCGGGCCATTGTTGAGAGGAAAGTCTTTCTGTAAAGGACTCCCGCCACTAAGAAGTAGTGAGCTGCTTTTATTCTGAAATTTCTCTTGTCCTTGACTGTACGATGGTAATTTCCTGTTGATAGGTAAAGGATAAATGGGTCCATCCAAGAGGCTCGCTGGTCAACTTGCATTAAATCTCCTTCCTCTACTGCCGGACGGAAGAGTTCGGAAGTTGTGCCTCCTGAAGGTATCCCATGCTTAGAGAGAAAATCGGCCTCCTCATTCTCTGTTCTCGGAATATGTTCGATAGTGAAGCTTTTAAACCTGCCGATTTCTATCTTCACAAGAGCCAAATACTTTTTCAAGACTGGTTCCCTTGCTTCGAAGTTACCAAGGACTTGCGACGCCATTACAAGAGAATCAGTTTTGATGTGAGCATGATCGATTCCTAATTCCCTTGCGAGCCTCAAGCCTGCTAGCAGTGATTCATATTCAGCCTGGTTGTTGGTTACTGGAAAGTAGAACTTGATGGCCTGCTCCAGCTTGATTCCATTTGGATTGATGAGAACCACTCCTGCTCCGGAAGAACTTCTGCCTGAGGCACCATCAACATAGATGGTCCAAGCCAAAGGTGACCTTTCTGCCTGGTCAGAACTGGATTCTGGCATGTCAATCAGAAAATCTGCTAGGACTTGAGCCTTGATGGCTGTCTTGGGCACATAAGAAATTTCAAATTCACTTAGCTCTATTGCCCACTTGGCTAGCCTGCCGGAATGCTCGGGCCTTTCCAACACACTCTTCAAAGGTTGATCGGTGATGACTTGGATTGAATGTGCTTGGAAGTATGGACGGAGCCTACGAGCTGACATGACCAGTGCCAAGGCTAACTTCTCTAAGATCGGATACCGCGTCTCAGCACTCTTCAAGATATGGCTGACATAATAGATTGGAAACTGCTTTCTGCCTTCTTCCCGAAGGAGAACGGAGCTGACGGCCTCAGGGCCAACTCCTAGATACAAGAAAAGGATCTCTCCTGGCCTGGGGCTCTGAAGCAGAGGGGACGAGGTAAGCTGCATCTTTAACTGCTCAAAAGCATGAGTGCACTCTTCTGTCCATTCAAACTTGGATGCACCGCGGAGAGTTTTGAAAAAGGGGGCACTCCTATCTCCAACCCGAGAGAGGAATCTTGCAAGACCTGCCAGCCTTCCCCCTAACTGCTGAACTTCCTTCGGTGAACGAGGGGTAGGCATTTCAAGAATAGCTTTTACCTTGTCAGGATTGGGGGCAAGTCCCTCCGGAGTTAGGAGATGACCGAGGAACTTCCCCTTACTCGCTCCAAAGGTACACTTCAAAGGGTTGAGTTTCATCTTGTATCTACGCAGAGTAGCGAACGTCTCTGCTAGATCTAGCAAGTGCAGCGAAAACGATTTACTTTTAATCAAAAGATCGTCTTCATACACTTCTAGGTTTCTTCCTTTTTGATGGTTAAACACACGGTCCATCATCCGTTGGTAAGTTGCGCCAGCATTCTTAAGCCCAAAGGGCATCACAAGATAGCAAAAACATCCATCGTTTGTAATGAACGACGTGTGAGGAACGTCGGGCTTATGCATTCTTATCTGGTGATAACCAGAAAACGCATCTAAAAAACTCATGTAAGAGTATCCTACCGCGGAATCAACTAAAGAATCTATCCGAGGCAGGGGGTAGCAATCTTTAGGACATGCTTTATTAAGTTTTGTAAAGTCTACACACATTCGCCACTTTCCCCCTGGTTTTTTAACCATTACAACATTTGAAATCCAGGTGGGGTATTGCACTTCTTTAATAAAATTCGCCTTGAGGAGTTTTGCAACCTCCTCCCTTATTGGCTCTGCAAGCTTTGTTGCCACGTCCCTCTTCTTCTGTTGGATGGGCTTGCAGCTAGGATCAACATTCAAGTGGTGGCAAGCAACATCAGGATCCACCCCTGGCATGTCCTCTGCTGACCAGGCAAAGACATCCAGGTTCTTCAGCAGGCAGGAAATCAACTCGGCCTTTTGATCTTCAGGAAGCTCCGAGTTGATGGAGAGTTTCCTCTCCTCCCCCTCAGCAATGGGGACTCCTTGCGTCACCTGGGCTGGTTCCAGGTGAGCACCTTCATCAGCAGCAGCTTTCGAGCTGGAAGAGGCTTCTGCGGCTTCTGCTGGAGCAAGGGAAGCTTCAACCATGTTGACAGTGCGAACGTAGCACTCCCTTGCTCTCCTTGGGTCGCTCCTGACCCGGCACATCCTCCCATCGGCAAAGAACTTGATGGCGAGGTGATAAGTGGAAATTACTGCTTGGTACTTGTTCAGCAGGGGCCTGCCGAAGATGGCATGATAGCTGCTGGGGGCGTCGACCACTATGAACTGTATCTGCTTTGTTGCCCCTCCAAGCTTTACTGGCAAGGTGACGCTGCCCTCCACCTCTTTCCTTTCTCCAGAGAATCCATAGAGCGGCCCCTCGGTGGAAAGCAGAGGCTTCCCAGTCCTCAGGGCCTCGAAGGTAGACTTGAAGAGGAGGTTGACTGAACTGCCCGTGTCAACAAGAATTCTGTCCACTGTGAAGTCCCCAATACCAGCCTGGATTACGACTGCATCATCGAATGGATTGGCTGTACGAGGAAGATCTTCTGGACCAAAGGTGATGACTTCCCTTGGAGGAACAACGGAAGAAGAGGCCACCTCTGACTGAGTGACCCTTGAAATTGAAGATTTCCGAGTTGACTCGGTTCCTGCCCCTCCATGGATGAAGAAGAGGCGCCCTAGAATCCCTTCATCATTTGCATCAAAGCATTCCACTGGGACGTTGATCGGCCCCAGACGGCCTTCGTCCTCCACATCTACACACTCCTAGTAAGCCTCGGCTACCTCTTTGCCCTTCGAGGTGGATGGTTTTGACGAGGAAGGAGAATCCTTCTTGGTCAGATCAATCTTGCCCTCGGCAAGCAACTTAACAATCAACGCACGAAGGGCCTTGCAATCCTCAGTCAAATGCCCCCTTTCCTTGTGGAATTGGCAGTATTGAGAATTATTCCTCGGCTTCCACAGCTTCTGAGGCTCTTGCCTCTTCTCTTCTGATCTCCTTTGCAGGATCTGGATGACTTCGTCAAGATCCAGATCTGCAGGGTCCCCCATGGGACTTTCCTCATATTGGCACGGGGCAGGCAAGGCTGCCTGCTGGAGGATGGGAAGAGCCTGCAAAGGAACGGCGGGAGTGGCGGCCAACGGCAGTCTCTGCTCGTGAAACTGTTGATGGCCTTGGAAAGGTTTTTTGTTGCGGAAGTTCCTGCCTCTTTGGGACGGAGGCTGGAAATCTGGGCGAGGGGGCTTGCCATGGGAAGAAGAAGCGGAGGCATCCCTTCCTTCAGCCTTGGCTGTCAGGGATGAGACGTAAGTCGGATTGGCATTCTCCCCTTCTATGAAACGGTTGACCATGGCGATCAACTCCTGATAGGTCTCTGGATCCTTGGTTGTAGCTTTGAACTTCAGAGGGCCCTCCCGGAGGCCATGGATCAAGGCAACTTTGTAGTAGTCGGGGTTCACATTTCTCACCCCCTGGATCTCCCTCTGAAAGCGATCAACGAATCTTGCTACTGATTCGTTATCCCTTTGCTTGATCTCGAATAGGGCAGCTGGCCCATCCTTTCTCTTCTTCGAGGTAGCAAACCTCAGCAGTAACTGGCTACGGAGCTCTGCAAAAGAAGAAATAGTGCCCGAAGGCAGCTCGTAGAACCACTCTCTCGCTTGCCCCTCGAGAGTGGTAACCAACAATTTGCACTTAATTGCATCTGAGAGGCATCTCAACGCAACTGCACCCTCAAATGCCTGGAGATGAGCAATGGGATCTGTCGATCCTGAGTAGAAGGGGATGCGAGGCTCCCTGAAGTTGCTTGGAGTTGATTCCCATCGAATTCGGTCAACAAAGGGAGACGGGGTGTCAAATTCTGCAGGGTAGAAATGGCGGACTGGAGCCGAGGAGTCCGCGGGCTCGGCGGACTGGCGATCAGCAAAGTGGAGTTGGCGGGCAGGAGTGCCCCTAGCAGCTTCTCTGAAGAACTCTCTGAATGCAAACTCTTCCTCTTGAGGGCGCAGAGGAGCAGCGGACTGAGCAGCGTTCCGGGGAGTTGCTGACGACTGCCGAAGCGGAGTTCGGCGAGCTGGGGTCTGGCGGACAGGCGAGTCCGCTGGGTCCGCCGCGGCCTGAGGAGCAAGCCGCTGGGCCAAGGCAAGCAGAGCTTGGCTGATTGTGTCAAGGCGCTGGTCGGTCTGCCGGCGAGACTGCTCGGCCTCAAGGCGAGCTTGTTCAATCGCGTCCCAAAGGGAGTCTTCTGAAGAGCTGGAGCGGTCTGAAGAGCGGGCTCTGCGGTCTGACATCTTTCGTCCGCTGATTTCAAAACACTACTCGGATCTGAAGGCCGCGTGTTAACTGTTGATGCACGAAAACACAAGGGAGGTCGAGCACAACCAGCTAACTGTTCGAACACGGGAGAAAAAGAGAGACTGCGAGTAGCGATCTACTAAGCGGATGAGGACTGAAAGAAGAGCAGGGCCGTGAACCACGGCGACAACAGACTTCGCCTGTCGCGGCCTGAATGCCTCTCTTGCGACGGGCTTTCTCTTGATTGAAGAAGGGTTTGGTTACAAGTGAAAGGAAAAGACTAGTGAGGCAGAGCAAAGGGGAGTCCGCAAGGCACAAGAATCGAGTCCGCAGCCTGTAACAAGTAGGCTCCTGGGTCCGAGTCAGCGTGCCTTGAGTACACCACCTCCCCCCTATTTATAGGATAGGGGGCCTGCCCAAGCGGGCAGGGCTAAAATAACCGGCTGCCCGGGGTACAGGAGAACCGGGCAGCGGTGACGGGAAGCAAAAAGAAAGAACACGCCAGTCCGCACAGAAGGGGCGGACTGGGCTCGCGAACTGGAGCTTCCACTGCTGTTGCTGGGCGCGGCCACCGGAGTCTGGCGGCCTGGGCGGACGGGATACTGCGTCCGCCGCTGGAGACTTGCCCAACGCGCCGGCGGACTGCGCGGACTGGGCTTTGCGTCCGCTGCTGGAGTATCACCCTTGGCGACTGGTGACAATGCCGGACTGGGCGGACGGCCAAAGCTTGTCCGCACCTGCTGAATGGGGGCTTTTGGGAACTTGGAGTATGTTGCGGACTGAGGGGTTAACACAACTGATCGAACAAAACATCTATTTGTGGCAGGTGATATCTGTTCTTGATGGTTACCTTATTCAACACTCTATAATCGATGCATAGCCTCATAGAACTATCACTTTTTTCACAAAAATGACAGGAGCACCCCAAGGCAAAGAACTTGGCCTTATAAATCCACACGGCAGTAATTCATCTAGCTGGGTACATTACTCTTCCAGCTCACGAGGTGTCATACGGTACGATTCCATAGCAATAGAGTAAGTACCCAGTTCAAGATCAATAACAAACTCAATATCTCTCTCAGGAGGAAGAGTAGGAAGACTAGAAAACATCGTGGAACTCTTGCACAACAAAAATACCCTCGATGTGCGGCAAACTACTAACCGTTTCCAGAATAGATACTAGATAAGCAAAATGATACGAATCTAACATTTTTCGAGGACATACCGCAGAGATATTCGGGGAATCCTGGCGCGAAAAGCCATATACACTCATGGGGTGGTCATTGTCCATCTTGAAGTCCGAATACTTAACCTTGCATTGGAAAAAAACATCATATTTGGACAACTAGTCTATGCCTAAAATCACATCGAAGTACTCAAAGTATAGCACCTTCAAATAGGTAAAGTTCAGGAAGTCACCTAAAAGTATAGGACAACTCTGGATACCCTAGTCCAACACCACTGAGTCACCAGAGAGAAACTTAATGCGAAACGGATCGCCAACTTGATCGAGAGTCAGACAATGATGTTCTATGAAAGTCCTAGCCAAGAACAAGTTGGTAGCACCAAAATCAAAAATATCACGCTCCCAATGGTTCTTTACCTTAAAATCCCCTATAAAGTCGTATACATAACTAGCCGAACAATATCGAAACTAAAGCTGAAAGCTAAGAATTAGATTAGAATCAAACCTGAGATAACTTGTGTGGAATTCTGTGCTTCTTCCCTGGTCAACACATTCAACTTGCCCTTCACTTTATCAAAATGTTGCATCGGCAGCGGCGGCAAGGACTGCAGTAGAACTGGCTACAGCGGGGGCTAAGACCATGGGCACTTAGACTTCAAATGCACTTTCTGCCCACACTTGAAACAAACCTTTTCCTTTGTCCAACAATATGAAACATCATGTCACTTCTTCTTACATGAAGCATAGACTATATTACCTTTGGGTTTGCATAGAATCGCAAGCACCTGTTGCTAATTCTGAGCTCACAATCTCTTGAAACACTTCTCGAAGTGATGTCCTGGCCGGCCACAGAAACTACACGCTTCCTTACTTCATTTCTTCAAAACTAGGCCAGATGCCCGAGAGCGTCCACTATCATCAGACTTTCTCTTGTCCTTCCTCATCGGTGCACCTAAATTCTTTGTGATATTGATAGCGTCAACGCTTAGAGTAGCTTCTACTGCCTCAACATAAGTCTCCGAACGGTACGTGCTGGCCAACTACTGGATGTCGCTCTGAAGTCCACCCAGGAATCGCTTCACCCTACCTGCCTTAGAGGATACTAAATCTGGAGCAAACCTGCTCAACTTAATAAATTATATCTCATACTAGCTAACTGTGAGCTATCTCTATTTCAAGTGCAGAAAAGTATTCACTAGATGGTCTTGCTTGACCGATGGCAAAAATTTCTTTATCAACATCCCCTTGAAATATTCCCATGAACATCCCTCCGAGAGGCACTCTTTCTCCCGGATCCACCAGCTCTTAGCATGGACATTTAGCTGGTAAGCGATGACCATTACCTTCTGGTCAGCGGAAATTTTTGAATACAAAAACATCTCTTCAATGGCCATAATCCAATCATCCAAGGCCACGAAATCGTCTCTCCCGTCATAGGTAGGATGTCCAAATCGCTAAAAGTGTGAATTGAAATTCATCTCTGGTGGCAGCAGAACTAGAGGCACTAGTGGAGTACGAGTAATAGGTATTGTCTGACCCACCTCAGGGTCCTGCACCACCGGTTGCTGCCCTAAGGAGGCAGTAAACATTACCTAAATCTGTGATTGCATCGTAACCTTCTGCCGTTACAGAGCCTCATTATTCTGCCACAACCCTTCAATCACGGCCTCACTTTGTGCACCTGACGATTCACCCTCGGACAGCGGAGATGATCTCATCGCTATCTTGCTTCGGCGACATTGCTAATAATACAATAAACAACTCATCAAAACCTAGCTCAACGCTAGAACTACTCAACTTAGTTCAGACCATACATGTATAAATGCTTGCTCTTACTGCTACCTTACTCTGGGATTTTAAAAAGTGATGTTATGCTTTAACTTAGGTTAATACACAATCATCCTATTAACTCATGTGCATAGCAATTAACAAGGCAAGATAGCAAAATCGAGAACATGAAAACTATAAATAGAATTAGACGAGGGATCTAAACAGCACTGTATTCAACAAGTTGCAAATAATGAATACAAGAAATTAGAAACTTCTGCAAATCAGGTTAAAGAATGCAGGATAAGGAGGAAACCATCACCTGACTTGATTTTACTCGAGAAGACCTCCAAATCTAACCACGGCATAGATGAGGACCAAGAAAGATGAGAAAAAAATGAAATCTAACAAAAATGTCCCAAAAATTGAGTTAGGGACGAAAACCCTAGCAAGAAAAACTCAAGGAATGGGGAAGACTTTACGACGATGGCGTATCTCTCATTGAGAGCTTTCCAGATCTCTATTCGGTTGAAGATTTCGAGCATCGGAGCACCGTCAGCGGCCACCGAAAGATTCACTGGCAGACATTATCTCTCTCCCGCTCATGCTTCCCTGGTTCGGGAAGAAGGGAGAAAATCAGCCTAAGGAGGAGAAGAAGAATTTTATCCTATCTTTATATATATATATATATATATATATATATATATATATATATATATATATATATATATATATATATATATATAATATCGAATGAATAGTATATTGGATCTTTACACTTAAAGAGATAGTCAAGGGTCGGCTGAACCGGAATTCTTGGGACTAAGCAAAAATTTCTCGAGAGTAGCTAAATTTCTCGAGTAGGGTTGGATTTCTCGAGAGCAAGGTTGTATTACTCGAGAACAAGATGAGGACCTTCTCGAGAATAGGAAGAAGTTTTCTCGAGAACAACATGCCTTCTCGAGAAACACAATTCGAGAACAATAGGAGTTCTTGAATACTGAAATGGACTTCTCGAAAACTAGGTATCAAATTCTTGAGTACAAGTAAAATTTCCCGAGAAAAGAGGGAAATTTCTCGATTGAAAGAGGTAACTCTAGAAATGAGCAGAAATTTCTTGAGTACCCGGGAGGCATTTCTCAAGTACAAAGGGTAGATCTTGAGAACAAAAAATATTACCCGAGTACTAAAGCATTACTATATAACAGAAAGTAGTTTTTCTGGAGTATAAGAAAGAGGTTTCTATAGTAAGGAAGAAATTATTTCCAGAGTACAAAAGCATTACTTGAGAACAGAAGGAAGTACCACTCGTGAACACCAAAACCCAATTTTTGAGTAAAAAGACAAAGCTTCTTGAGAACAAGGGCACTTCTCGACTACAAGCGTATCTTCTCGAGAATAAGAAGTACAGTTCTCGAGTACAAGAGGATCTTCTCGATAATAAGAAGGGCGGTTCTTGAGTACAAGCGGATATTCTGGATAACAAGAAGGGAACTTCTCGAGAACAGACTAGTATTACACGGGAACAACTCAAACATTACTCATGTTCAAAAGTAGACCTCTTGAAAACTAGAAGCGTTACTCGAGGGCTTAGAGGATTTTTTTTCTCTAGTACAAGAAAAGACATTCTTGGGAATCAACACACTACACGTGAACAAGTCTCAGAATCTCGAGAAATGAAGGGCCCAAGCTCTCGAGTACACAACGATCTCTCTCGAGTGCAAAGTTGTCCATCTCGAGTACTAAGCAGGGTAAATTTCAGAAATTATATTTTGACTAACATCCAGGATAAAAATGTGACTCTACGAATTTAGAGAGAGGACAATCCCTAGAATCTGACGTACCATTCTTGAGACACAACAACCAATGCTTACACATGCAAATATCACCGGGAGGGTCCAAACAAATGCCGAGACTCCAAAATGCTCGTATCGTAATAAAACTGGACAAATCCAAAGCCTCATAACCTCATCCTTTAAATCAAGGAAGACATTTAACTCAATCAAAACCCCAAAATCTGGTCAACTAGACCCAACTGACGGAAAAATACACAAATGTTGTGGCACCATCAACAAAACGTAAGTAGGGAGGTAACACCCCTAACGTCATAAATATGACGACACTAAATCAATAATAACATCGGAAAATCAGGGGCATTACAGTCACACCCCCTAAAAATAAGTTTCATCCAAAAACTTAACCCAACTTTTAAACCAAACCAAAACGAAAAAAAACAAAATATTACCAAAACCTGAAGACATACCTGAACTAAGGGAGGAGATGCGGATGATATTCTCTCATCGCTTACTCCAATTCCCACATTGTTCTCTCGACATCTTGATTTCACCAGAGAACTTTAACCATGGGGATGGTATTTCTCCGCAACACTCAATCTTGAGAATCCAAAATACAAATAGGTTTTTCAACATATGTAAGGTTGGGCTGAATATGGTGCAGCAAGTCAAGGACTTGATGATCACTACGAACAAACTTTCACAACTGGCTCACATGAAACACATCATGGACACCAGGGAAGGTAGCAGGCAAATCCAGCCTATAAGCAGACACTCTAATGTGCTCAAGAATCTGAAAAGGTGCCACATACCGGGGGTCTAACTTGAGATTCCTTCCAAACCTTTTAATAATAGACATCGGAGAAACATTCAGAAAAACCAAGTCCCCAACAACGAACACCAGATCAACCCCTCTTTGATTAACATATTTCTCATAATGTTCTTGTGCTACAAGGAGCTTTTCTCGAATATGAATCACAACACAATACATTTCTTCAAGGGCTTCCAGACCCAGCAACAGTCTCTCTCCAACCTCAGCCCAAAATAAAGGAGCTCTACAACGCCTCCCATATAAGGCCTCAAACGGGTCCATCTACAGACTCTTGATAACTATTATTGTAAGCAATCTCCATGAGACTGAGATGCTCATCCCAAGCACCATCGTGATCCAAAATATAACACCTAATCATATCTTCCACGATCTGATTCACTCTTTCCGTCTGACCATTCGTCTTCGGATGATAGGTGGTGGAATACCTGAAATTGGTAACCAACCCCTCCTGTAAACTTTTCCAAAAATGAGTCGTAAATCTAGAGTCTCGATCTGATAAGATACTGACAGGCACTCCATGTAATCTTGTGACCTCACCAAGGTATAACTCTGCTATCTTCTTCATAGAATACACAATCTTAAAAGGCACAATGTGAGAACATTTAGTCAATCTATCATCTATCACCCAAACAGAATCGTGCCCACGGGGAGATTTTGGTAAACCGGTGATGAAATCCATCGAAATACTCTCCCACTTTAAATTTGGAATATCAAGAAGTGTCAATTTACCTACAGGCCTTCTATGGTCAGCTTTAACACGCTGACACGTATAACATTCCGACACAAACTTTGCTATATGATTCTTCATCACTGACAACCAAAAAATTGCTTTAGATCTATATACATTTTAGTGGAACCAGGATGGTAGGCAACACTTGAACACTGAGCCTCGGTACAAATCCTAGCCCGAATATAACCAACTGTGGTGATGCAAAATCTATCCTGATACTTCAAGGTGTCCAACACATCCAAAAAGAAATCAGGTATCTCTCCTTTCTCAGTTCTATTCTCGGGATGCAACAAATCCGGATCATCCTTCTGGTTCGCTCTGGCTAGGGAAATCCAAGAGGGCTCTTCTTCTTCCAAATTAATAGGCACAAAAATACACCAAACCTCAATGCCCATCATCAAGAATTCTTCTACAAAGTACTGTATAGACAGATTAAAAATTTTGGTAGTCATTCTACTCAAAGCATCGACTATTACGTTAGCCTTTCCCAAATGATAAAGAATCTCCACTTCATAATTATGCACATATTCTAACCACCTACGCTGGCGCAGATTTAGTT
Organism: Platanthera guangdongensis; assembly: GCA_039583875.1. NCBI lineage: Eukaryota > Viridiplantae > Streptophyta > Magnoliopsida > Asparagales > Orchidaceae > Platanthera > Platanthera guangdongensis. Next base: position 116,793,904 of record CM077162.1, on the reverse strand, counting down.
CCTTTTTAGTGAAGATGAACTTCAAACTTTTATAGTCTGTATAGATCTTCCACAACACTCCATACAATAAATGTCTACAAAGCTTCGGTGCATAAATTATAGCAGCAAACTCCAAATCATGCGTATGATAATTTCTTTCATGAATCTTATTGGATCCCTAGTTTGGATTTGGGCTAGGTTCACTAATTAGGACGAGTTTTGAACCACATTGTATAGCCACGATCAAGTTTGTGTGCCCTAGAGTTTAGGCTAAGTCATTAGGTTCAACATTCTTGGACCAGCAAGTAGAAGACCTCAGTTGACCCAGACTTAGAAGAATTCAGAGTTAAAAAATTATCAGTTGTAAATTCTTCGAACTCAGCTCGACGATCGTCGATCGCAGACCGATGAACTTAGAGTTAATTCTCTGAGTTGACCTCGATGAATTCTGGAGTTGAACTTCAACATATTCTTTCCAGTTTAGTTTCTCTGAACTCTGCTCGATGAAGAAAGATTCTTAGCTCGACAAACGTAGAGCGCATAATTGGCTAGTTCTTTCCAGAATGCAGTTCACAAAGCTCAGGTCGATGAACAGGATTTCTCAGCTCGACGAACTTGGAACTCCAGTCGACAAATTCTATTCAGAGCTCGATGAATTCTGTCCCAAGCAAGACTTAGAAGATTTCCTTATTTTGTCCTTATTTCTTATATTATTTAGCAGTAATTCTCTGAGTAATTAATGCATATATTCCCTGGATATAGCCGTTATTGACCGCATTATTTATGGTCTTCATCAGAGATAATTACTTGCTTAATTAAATGGGATAGTTGGGGAAACTCTTTAATGAATATTCCAGCCATTTCATTCTCTAGACAGATCAACAATTAATGCTTGGAATTCAAATTTCAAAGAAAATTTTGACAGCAGAATATAAAAGAGATTTTCCCTTTTTAGATAGCACAACTAAGACACAGATATAATGTCTCGACATCAGAAAAGCAGTGGAAACATAAGAAAGAGCATATAAAGAAAAGATACAGAACTCTCTCCCTGTACAAAAAACATATTGATTTTTATTGTACTTTCTGAAGACTGAAGAAGAACAACAATCAAACATCAAGAGTATTCTTCATCTTCTACTCCAGGAATATTCAAGGACAAGAACTCTGAATCAATCAAAAATTCTTGGATCACTTCAAGTCAAGGATGAAGACCTACACCCTGAGCAAGGCTCCATACTTTCTAAACCATTCTTATTTTAGAAGGAGCCTTAACACCAGCAATCCATTAGTCTTCTAGGTTGTATAGAGAAAAGAGAAGACAACATCATCTCTCTCAACCTCCAATAAAATGGTTTATTAACTCCCTTCAAAAGTTTATTCTTTGTTTTTGGGCACCGGATCAAAAACCTAAATGGTTGCGAGATCTCCCTATAAATAGATCTTGTGGTGGCAGTCAGCTGATCAAAAACTTGATAGTGGATTCCTAACAGGGTGGTAGAAGAGTGCATGTACCCATTTTGGGGAACCACTATAAACTTCTTGTGTTGTCTGGTTGCCTATTTTCTTTTTGTTCTTGTTGTGCTGTGATAGTTTTGCTTATGTTGCATTTACTTTTATACTACTATAACTATCACCTATCTTATTACTCTGATATATTTAAAAATAGCCAAAAGTTTTAAGTTACTCTATTCACCCCACCCCCCTCTAGAGTCATTAGATCTATCCCCTTTTCTTTCTATTGGTATCAGTGTTATACCAAATCTTTCAATTGGTATCAGAGTCAGGTTCATTTGGTTGTACAAGCTAACACTTGAACCAAAAGATCCTCATTAGACCTGATTTTTCTTTATCTTAGTTTTTTGTTTATTTCATATCATGGAACAGAACAAAGATTATGTAATCACCAGACCTCCAGTTTGCAACTTGAATTAGTTTGCTATATGGAAGGCAAGAATAAGGCTTTATATGAACTCTATTGATGAACACATATACAACTCTATGTTGATAGGACCACCAGCTCCAGTTGCTACCACTACTGCAACTACCAGCACACATGTTTGAAGGAATTAGTGCCTAACCACATAGATGGGGGGGGGGGGGGTGAATAGGTGTAATTCCTTTTTTTCTTCTCAGGCAGAAAATCTATTGAGTTAATTAATCAATAACAGCTAGATTTATAGCTAACACAACACAACATTCACAGAATCATACAATCATAGAGTGCACACAGGTTTGATAGTGGTTCCCCAAGGTCTGGGTACATCCACTTTCCCCCTTCACCTATTTAGCAGTGTGCTATATTCGGCATAACTTGTTCTCTTCACCTCAGATCTGCAGATCTTACAGCTCAGAACCCAATCAAGGTTCCTACAACTCAGAGTGAGTCCACACTCCTACAGCTCAGGCATATAGCCCTACCTCAGCCTTCAACAAGGCCTACAACTTAGAGATAATAATCTCCTACAGCTCAGGAACACAACCCTACCTCAGCCTTCAATAAGGCCTATCACTCAGAGATCTAAATATCCTACAACTCAGTCTTTATAAAAATAGTCTTACAACTCAGATCTATAATAGATCCTACAGAAAATAGATTTAAGATTATAAATAACCACCACCCAGATAGAGAGAGAAGGGATGGACGGTTTCTTGATCAGTTCTTGGAAGAAACTAATGGCAGAGAACAACCACTCTTAACTTTCTTCAAATCTTCTTGAATCTGAACTCAGTAGGGTTGAACTCCTTTGAAGTTGATCTTCAATTAGCTCCTTTCTTGAAATTCAGATCTCAATCTAAATACTTCTTAGCGGATTGGTTCAAGATCTGCATATGAGGGACTTGATGATGAAAGCCCCTTTCTTCTTTGGAGCTCTCTCTCTCTCCAACTTCTTCTTAGATCTTCTCACGAAAATCTTCTTAATTCTGTATATGTTACTGTTGTGTCTTGTTGATTAAATCTGTTGAAGGAGAAAGCCTTTATATATTCTTCCTCCATGGTAACCGGCTGATCCGGTTTCTAACAAACTTTTGACAGCTTTGACAGTTGCAGTAGACAAGTTAGAAATGTCAGCTGTCAAGTAATCCAATCACTTCTTGAAATACTATCTCTGTCTGAAAGTGTTGAGACTGAACTTCATCATGTGTCGACACAAGTAGACTAAGTGTCGACATAAGTGAACTAAGTGTCGACACAAGCCTTGGTGGTGTCGACACATCTCCTTTGTTGTTATTACTGCTACTCGACACAGCCTCTATAGAATGTGTCGACACTGATTCTGTGTGTCGACACAATCACTTCTCTTTAACTTTGTTGAATCTCTGCTGTGTGTCGACACAAGTCCTGTGTGTCGACATAGTTGATGTCGACAAAGTCTTCAGTGTGTCGACACTGCCTCTTGGTGTCAACACAATTGATGTCGACTAAATATTTCTGTGTGTCGACACTGCCTCTTGGTGTCGACACAGTTGATGTCGACAATGCTTCATTGTGTGTCGACACTGTCTCTGCATGTCAACACAGTTTCTTCTGGTGTCGACTCAGCCTTTCCAAGTGTCGACACAATTAACTCCAAGTGTCGAGACAACTTTTCTCTAGTGTCGACACAAGCATTCATAAGTGTCGACACAACTTCTCCTAGTGTCGACACGGGGACTTAGAAATTTTTCTACATTCCTGCATTTACTTAACCTGCCCATATAAACTCAAAATAATATCAAATACACCTTGATGCATATCATTGAGTAGGGTGAGGCTTCTTCAAATCTGCTACACATTTTCCAATATACCCAACAATCTCCCCCTATTTGGAGAAGTTATAACCCTTAGTCAATGATATACACCATTCATAACAAAAATACATTATGATGTATAACAACATTATATGACAGGGTAACTTCTAAAACAAAACATATATAATATAACTTCACAAAATAATAATGATAACACAATGAGCATTCATCATAGTTTTGTTTAAACTTACAAAAGTTTCTTAATCAACAGTTTACATAGATTTTAATACTAAAGATTACAAAGTTTGTAAACTCATGTAAATCTAAACAAAAGCTGATCTAGCTCCTTGATAACTATGCCTTTGCCTGATTGGACCTTGGCTTGTACTGGAGCATCTGTATCGTCATCTGGCTTCTTGTTCTTTAGATATTTCTTCTTTTGCTCTTCAGCACTTATTCTTTGTCTTTCAAAGTAGTGAAAGGGCTTTGGAAAATATTTGCTAGGCTCCTGAGCATTAGGAGGTAGCTTCCCAGCTTTAGCCTTTCTTCTATATTGAATAATGGCTTCTTGTCTGGCTTCATACTTTTGCCATTCTTGTGCAGAGTACCATTTACCCCTATCATGGGTCTTATCATTTACAGCTTTCCAAGCAGTCAGTATAATGTTCCTGGAAGTTGGACTCCACTGCTCCAAATCAGGCTTCAACTCTGCCTTATGAGCACCTTCTGGAGGGTTGTACATAGACTGTACTTCTTTGTGAATCATCTCAAAATCTGATGGAGGATAAATCATTTGAGCAACTTCAGGTTGTTCACCTCCAAAATAGGCATGGTGTATACCAGACTCAGCTACATTGTCATCATCACAGAGGGGTGGATATCTAAGTGTGGCTCTGATGCTATTAGATATCCATTTAGCATGATCTAAGCCAGCTTTGACTAATAATATCTCCCCATTTATGACTTCTCTTTCAATATGATCCCTGAGATCATCTTTTTGAAATCTGATTTGTTCATCCAGAAAATTTACACCATCTTTATAAAAATACTTAGACTTCAGTAGCTGTGCAGAAAGTTTTTTGGGAATCATGAATAGCTGTTTGGACAGCAGCTAATCCTTCTTGTAATTGCTTATCAAAATCATCCTTGGCCTGGGTCCTTGCTTCAATTTGGGCAGTAGTAATATTCTTCATTTCTGTAACAATCACATTATGTGATGTAGTCAGATTATCATTCATTTTGATCTGATTCTCTAGGACATATTCTTGTTTCACAGCCATATCATCAACTTGATTCTTGATCTTTTCTTGATGTTTTGCTAGGAAGACCACAACATTTCCACCCTTGTGGAAACAATCAGTCATTTCCTTCTTATTCAGATTAACTTCAAATCTTATAAATTTAATATCCTGAGCCAAGGAGAGTTGTAGATCTTTGTGAGTTTCATGCATATATTTCTCCATGGCAATCCTTTGTTCATCTAACTTTACTTGTAAAGATATCAACAAAGAACTATAATCAGTTACAGGGGCAGGTTGTGGAGCAGTTTGTAAAGCCCTCTTATAGTTCTGGCATCTTCTTTTGAATACCATTAGTTTTCTCTTCTTTGCTTGTATTGCTGCTTCATCTTCAGAGGCTGAGGAACTGTATATATTAACTCTTTCCTTAGGACTAGGAGGCAATTCCTGGTCAGTCCTAGGTTGCTCGCCCTGAGTCCCTTGCTCCTCCCTCACAGAACTTACTTTCTCCCCCTGAGATCCTGCTTGCTCCCTCTCAAACTCAGTTTTCTCCCCTACAAATTCGGTTTGCTCTCCCCCAGTTCTTTCTGTCTCCCCCTGAGTCTCTTGCTCCATAGCAGTGAACAACTCATCTGGGGTAAACTCTTGTTGAGTATGAACTGGAGATACTCTTATCTCTGGAGCATTAGCAATAGCACATGTTTCTTCTATGATAACATCTTGTGATTGACTGTTATGTTGAGTTGGCTGGTCAACATCAATCAAAAATTCAGTTAGTGTTTCATCTTTATCAATGAGAATTGATTGATTAACCTCTTGAATTACCTCAAGAATTGTTTGTGTAGCCATTTCACTGTCCAAGTAGGTTGGCTCTTCCTCAAGTTGTGGCTCCGCCTGCACCTGTGCATTATCTGGAACATCTTCTGTAGGAGTTTCTTGTGCTGTACATTTTTCAGGAATCTCTTGCCTCTCCTTATCAGGCATGTCCTTAGTTAGGACCCTATCCCATCTCGATATTATCCTGATATCCATTCTCCTCATATGATTGATCTTTGAACCAGCTGCTTGTTCCATTATCTCAGGAATTGTTTTTGCCAAGTACAGACTCATAATTTTACCCAGATTTGGCTTCTTAAGACTTTCCTTAATCTTTTCAAAAATTACTACTGACCAATCTGTATTTAGTCTGTAAATGATTCTGGTCATTAGGCTGTACATATTGGCAGAAATCCTATCATGTCCCCCTGGCTTACAGAGAATCACTTTTCCTACAACTTCAGACAAGAACTTCCCTTGCATATTCATGTCCTTCCTGTTCAAAGCTGAGCCAATCTTTACGGTGGAATCCAGTCCACACCATTGAAGTGCTTCTCTTAGCTTAGATGCGGGTACATCTTCTTCTTCTTGTGTTCTTGGCAGGTGAAGAACTTTGATTAAACTCTTCTGGGTGATTTTCACCTTTACTCCATGGACTGTGGATCTAATTTTGAGTCCAGATTGATCTAGGGTAGCAGCACCAAAGAATTCTAGTGTTTCTTTCTTCCAAATCTTAGTTGGTTCAAAAACTAAGAATTCCAAACCGTTTTTAGCTATTAGGGATATTACAGTTTTAATTTCAGGTTCTGCATGGTCAAAGGCGTTGCTCATATCCTTCATTGACATTGTCTTCTAGCTTTAGCGCCATTTGGGTTGAGTGAAATCTTTAATTTAGATGATAGAATTTGTCGACACAAAGTTTTGGTCTAGAAACTATGGAGAGCGTGTCGACAGACAATATTGTTGACCTATTTATACCTTTCTAAAAACAAAGGTGAAAAGGCACGTCAAAATTCTCTTAATGTGTCGACACTGTTGAAAAGTGTCGACACAGACTTCTAATTTCTCGACATAAGTGTTGACTTCTATGTGTCGACACTTATTCCTTTGCGCTCGACGATCAGTCGATTCTCCACTCGACGAAATCTGTGTTGATCCTAAGTGTCGACACCACCTCTAGATGTGTCAACAACACTCCTGGATGTGTCGACACTACTTCTCTGAAGAGTCGACACCACTTTCCTGAAGTGTCGACAACACTTCTTTGTGTCGACACCATTTTGCTGGATATGTCAACACAGTTTTACTTAGCCAATTTTGTTTAAATATTCTATGTTCAACATTTCTAATTCAATTTTAAACTTATTGAATTTAGTTTCATCTAGAGGCTTAGTAAACATATCTGCAATTTGATAATCTGTTTTGACAAATTCTAGTGAGATGTCCTCTTTCTCTACATGTTCTCTAAGAAAATGGTATCTAATTTCTATATGGTTAGTCCTACTATGTGAAACAGGATTATTAGCAATAGAAATAGCACTTGTAGAATCATAAAGCAAACGTGTTCTACTTATCTGAATACTATAGTCTTCTAGCTATTGCTGAATCCATAACAGCTGTGCACAACAACTTCCTGCTGCCATATATTCAGACTCAGTTGTGAAAATTACCACTAGTCTGCTTCTTACTGCTCCAAGACATCAATCTTCCTCCAAGAAATTGATAGGTGCCTGTAGTGCTTTTTCTATCTTTTTTGCAACCTGCAAAGTCTGCATTTGAATAGCCTGTCAGTAGAAAATCTCCATTACTAGGGTACCAAAGGCCTAGATTAGGTGTGCCCTTAAGATATCTCAAAATCATTTTGACAGCAGTAAGATGAGATTCTTTAGGGCAGGATTCGTACTTAGCACAAACACATGTAGCATACATGATATCTGGTCTACTAGCAGTCAAATATAGTAGGGAGCCAACTATCCCTCTATACAAAGTTTCGTCTACAGGTTTCCCTGCATCATCTTTGCTTAGAGACACACTTGTCCCCATTGAAGTTCTCCTGGTAGTGGATGATTCCATACTATACTTCTTAATTAAATCCTGGGTGAACTTAGACTGAGATATGGACAAGCCATCTTTAGTCTGTCTTACTTGGAGACCAAATAAGAACTTAAGTTCTCCCATACTGCTCATTTCAAATTTACCTTGCATAAGTTTTGCAAATTTTCTACAAAGGTTTCTTTCAGTAGAACCAAATATTTTGTCATCAACATATATTTGGACTAGGATTATCTTTCCTTTGGATTCCCTAACGAATAGAGTTTTATCTATTTTCCCCCTTGAGAATTTGTTCTCAATGAGGAAAGTAGACATGGTTTCATACCAGGCCCTTGGGGCTTGCTTTAACTCATATAAAGCTTTCCTAAGTCTATAAACATAATCAGGTTTGAGAGAATCAACAAAACCTAAGGGCTGCTCTACATAGACTTCTTCTTTTAGATTTCCATTTAGGAATGCTGATTTTACATCCATTTGGAATACCTTGAAGCCTTGATATGCTGCATAAGCAAGGAACATCCTAATTGCTTCCAGTCTTGCTACTGGGGCAAAAGTTTGATCAAAGTAAATACCCTCTTCCTACATGTATCCTTTTGCCACAATTCTTGCTTTATTCTTCATAATGATCCCACTCTCATCCAGTTTGTTCCTAAAGATCCACTTTGTTCCAATGATGTTGTGGTCTTTTAGTTTAGGAACTAACTTCCAGACCTTGCACCTTCTGAACTGATTCAGCTCCTCTTGCATGGTATCAATCCAATGTGGGTCTAAAATAGCTTCTTCAAATTTCTTATGTTCTACTTGAGATAAGAAGCTAGAGCAAAGAACTGTGTTCGGATTCCTGCTCCTTGTTTGTACTCCTTGTCTTGGATCACCAATTATCTGATTTACTGGATGATCCTTCAAGTGTCTAATAGCTGGAGGTAGTCTATCTTTAGGTTGAACACATCCAGTCTCTTCATTATGCTGCACCTCTTGGATTTCATCAGCATCTGGAGAGTCTTGTACTCCCCCTGAGAGCAGCCACCATTTTCCACTTCATAATTTGTAGTTGAATCTTCTGTAATGGTAAGCTTGTCCATTCTCTCATTTATACTTGTAGAACTGCAAGAACTACTTGACAACTCACTGTTAATAAGTCTTGTTTCATCAAAGACAACATGTATAGACTCTTCTACAACTTGAGTAATCAAGTTGTAGACCCTATAAGCCTTACTATTATTGATGTACCCAACAAATATCCCATCTTGGGATTTGGTAGCAAACTTAGTTAGATAAGACTTGTCATTGTTAAGGACATAAAACTTGCAACCAAAGATCCTAAAATAAGACAAGTTTTGTTTTCTGCGTTTCATAATCTCATATGGAGTCTTTTTGTGGCTTTTGGTGATAGAAGACCTATTGATCACATGACATGCAGTGTTTACTGCCTCAACCCAGAAATATTCTGGGAGAGAAGTGTCACTCAATAGAGTTCTACCAGCCCCAATCAGTGTTCTATTCTTCCTTTCAGCAATACTATTTTGCTGTGGTGTTCTAGGTGAGGAGAATTCTTGAAAAATCCCAAATTCTTCACACAGTCTGGTCATACTCTCAGATTGAAATTTAGTGCCATGGTCACTTCTGATTTTGACCACTGTACTGTCCAGCTCATTCTGAATTTGTTTGACAAAACTATATAAAAAACTTGGGGTTTCAGATTTTTGTCTCAGAAAGAACACCCATGAATATATAGAATAGTCATCTACCACCACAAAAGTGTAGACCTTCCTACCTAGACTATGAACTGGCATAGGACCAAATATATCCATATACAAGAGGTATAGACACCTCACTGAATCCTTGTTTTCAAGGCTATGAAAGGAGGATTTGGTCTGCTTGCCTTTTTGACAAGTTGAGCATATCCCATCATTTATACACTTAAATTGAGGAGCATTTCTCACTAACTCTTTGTTAGAGAGTTGGCCAATAGTCTTGTAGTTAAGATGGGACAGCCTCTTGTGCCATTTAACACAATGAGAGGCACCCTCATCAGCTCCAAGACAAATAGGAGAAATATTGTTCTCACACTCAAAGTTAAGACAGTACACATTTCTTTTTCTATATCCTGTCAATATGACCTTTTGATCACTTGACCTTTCGATATGACATCCATTCTTAATAAATAAAATGTCATATCCTAAATCACTAAGCTGACTTATGCTTATAAGGTTGTGTTTCAAACCCTTCACATAGGCCACTTGAGTGATAGTAATCCGGTTATTAGAAATGTTACCAAATCCTTTGATGATTCCTTTTTCAGAACCACCAAAGGTTACTTTAGGCCCATTCATGATAGGTGAGTAGTCCTTCAGCAACCCCCTTGTTCCAGTCATGTGCCTGGAACATCCATTGTCCAAGTACCATATAGGTTCATAACAACTTGGACTTACCTGCAATAAAGATTACCTAACCTTAGAACCCAAATAACTTTTGGGTCCTTGGTTCAAGTTAGCCAGAAATTTAACAAATCTGCCTGCAGCTTTTCTAACAGGCAGACTGCTACTCTCCTTGACAATAGAATTGTGCCAATAGTCTAAGGCAAGTTGTCTATCTTGCCACAGCACCAGCACTCAAACTTATTATACCTTTATTTTGGTACAGCTTTAGCTGAATTATTAACAGCAGATCTATTGTTCTATGCTGGGGCTTTGCCTTTCTTATTGGACTTAGCAGCCCATGATGTTCTCTTAAAGCCTATTTCTGCCTTACCCTTTTGTGACACAAAGTCATCTATTAAGGGTAATATAGATTTTGCCTTAGAAAAACTAGCCACAATCTCCTTTTCTTTCTGAAGTCTAATCTCCAGATTTTTAATCTGATCATTCTTAAATGTGATTGTTCCCATTTGAATAACAGTTATGTTCTTCAATTTGGAAATCTCATTCATCTTTTAATCCAACATCTTTTCTGAATAAGATGCAGCCATCTTAAGATCTGCAATTTCCTTAGCTAGAGTTTTGGCCAGGTTTTTGCTTTTCTTTAGTGCGTGCAACAAGTCCCCATATTCATCTATCAGCTTATGAATATCACCATCAGACTCAGACCCATCCACATCACTTGATGCTGAGGTTGCTGACTCTGACCCAGTACTACAATATGAATTTCTAGAAAAACATTATACCTTACTAGGACCAGCCTGATCCTGGCACTTGTCTTCTTCTGACACACCCATCAGTCCCTTGCACTGATGGTCTTCTTGTTCATAGATAGAGTTCAGCACTTGTAAAAACTCATCTTCTTCATCTGCTGCATATAGACCAATGTATGCCTCAGCTTCAGATTCTGACTCTGAAGATGATTGGTCTGTCAAGCACTTCTCCTTCTTAGCAACAAAGGATTTCTCCTTCTTGCTCTGGTGTTGAATCTTCTTTTTATCAGCAGACTCTTTTCTTTTGTCTGGACACTCAGTCACGACATGTTCAGGCCTATTACAGCAGTAGCAAACTATCTTTGATGTTGTAGATTTGCTTGGCTTAGACCTGCTCATGTCCTTCCTGGACGACTTCCTCTTTTGATAATAGTCATCCTTAGGCTGAGATGTGGAGGGCTTAGACTTCCACTGCTTCTTCTTTAGGAATCGCTGAAACTGCCTTGTGAAGGAAGCAAAGTCTTTTTCTGAGTCACTGATGTCTGAACATTGGTTGTCTGAATTATCTGAAGTAATTTCAGCAACTATCTTAGGAGGTGATGGAGACATCCTCCTATTCTTCCTAGTGGCTTCAACCTTGAAGGCCATAAACTTTTCTCTATGCTCCCCTTTTATACTTATCTCTTCCTCTTTCCTAGCCATCAGCTGCATCTCATATGACAATAATTTTCCAAACAAAGTTGGAGGTGAGATATCTGCAAGTTTGGCCACTTCCCAAATGACACAAATCTTAGTGTCTCAATCCTTTGTCAAGGATCTTAGGAATTTATCATTCAGTTCATATGTACTGAAGATTCTTCCATAGGACATCAGCTCATTTACTATTCTATAGAACTTTTTATAACACTCAGTTATACTGTCAGACTTTCCTTGTCTGAAACTCTCATATTCCTGGTTCAGAATAGACTTTCTATCTTGTCTGACTTCTTCAAAACCCTCCATGTAGACTATCAAAGTATCTCACATTTCTTTGGAGGTCTTGCAGTGAATCAAAGTTTGAAAGGTTGAATCATCTATAGCACTTACTATGATATTCTGGACTCTTTTATCCATAGTTGCCAGGATGATCTCATCCTTAGTCATCTCTGAATAATCCTTGGGAATTCTTTGGTTTGCATCTAGAACTGACAACTTCATTGGAATATAAGGACCTTCCTTTACTATAATGTAGATTCTTGGATCAGAAGCCTTCATAAACAGCCTGACCCTTTCCTTCCATATTCCAAATATCTCCTTCCTGCATATGGGTAATTTCATAGAACCTACTTCCTTGTGATTTTCTCCTGAACCCATTTTCTTGATATTGAATCTGTCTTATGGATCTAACTCAGAATGTTAAGTCCTTCTTTGAGAAACCTAGCTCTGATACCACTTGAAAGAATTAATGCCTAACCACCTAGAGGGGGGGGGGGGTGAATAGGTCTAATTCCTTTTTTTCTTCTCAGGCAGAAAATCTGTTCAGTTAATTAATCAATAACAGCTAGATCTATAGTTAACACATCACAGCATTCACAGAATCATACAATCACATAGTGCACACATGTTTTATAGTGTTTCCCTAAGGTCTGGCTACATCCACTTTCCCCCTTCGCCTATCTAGCAGTGTGCTAGATTCGGCCTAACTTCTTCTCTTCATCTCAGATCCCCAGATCTTATAGCTCAGAACCCAATAAAGGTTCCTACAACTCAGAGTGAGTCCACACTCCTATAGCTCAGACACACAGCCCTACCTCAGCCTTTAACAAGACCTACAACTCAGAGATAACAATCTCCTACAGCTCAGTCACACAGCCCTACCTCAGCCTTCAATAAGGCCTACCACTCAGAGATCTAAATCTCCTACAACTCAGCATTTATAAAAATAGGCTTACAGCTCAGATCTGGAATAGATCCTACAAAAAATAGATTTAAGTTTATAAATAACCACCACCCATATAGAGAGAGAAGGGTTGGATGGTTTCTTGATCAGTTCTTGGAAGAAACTGATGGCAGAGAACAACCACTCTTAGCTTTCTTCAAAGCTTCTTGAATCTGAACTCAATAGGGTTGAAATACTTTGAAGTTGATATTCAATCAGCTCATTTCTTGAAATTCAGATCTCAATCTGAATCCTTCTTAGCAGATTGGCTCAGGATCTGCACATGAGGACTTGATGATAAAAGCCCCTTTCTTCTTGGGAGCTCTCTCTCCAACTTCTTCTTAGATCTTCTCACGAAAAGCTTCTTAATTCTATATATGTTACTTTTGTGTCTTGTTGATTAAATCTGTTCAAGGAGAAATCCTTTATATAGTCTTCCTCCATAGTAACCGGCTGATCCGGTTTCTAACAAACTTCTGATAACTTTGACAGTTGTAGTAGACCAGTTAGAAATGGCAGCTGTCAAGTTATCTAGTCACTTCTTAAAATACTGTCTCTGTCTGAAAGTGTCGAGACTGATCTTCATCATATGTCGACACAAGTAGACTAAGTGTCGACACAAGTGAACTAAGTGTCGACACAAGCCTTGGTGGTGTCGACACATCTCCTTTGTTGTTGTTACTGCTATTCGACACAGCCTCTGTAGAATGTGTCGACACTGATTCTGTGTGTCGACACAATCACTTCTCTTTAACTTTGTTGAATCTCTACTGTGTCTCGACACAAGTCCTGTGTGTTGACACAGTTGATGTCGACAAAGTCTTCAGTGTGTCGACACTGCCTCTTGGTGTCGACACAATTAATGTCGACTAAGTATTTCTGTGTGTCGACACTGCCTCTTGGTGTCGACATAGTTGATGTCGACAATGCTTCACTGTGTGTCGACACTGCCTCTGCATGTCGACACAGTTTCTTCTGGTGTCGACTCAGCCTTTCCAAGTGTCGACACAATTAACTCCAAGTGTTGACACAGCTTTTCTCCAGTATCGACACAAGCCTTCATAAGTGTCGACACAGCTTCTCCTAGTGTCAATACATGGACTTAGAATTTTTTTTGCATTCCTACATTTACTTAACCTGCACATATAAACTCAAAACAACATCAAATACACCTTGATGCATATCATTGAGTAGGGTGAGGCTTCTTCAAATCTGCTACACATTTTCCAATGTACCCAACAATGTTTTTGCACCACTTGAGTGGATAGATGCACAGAAGAATGCTAAGATAGCAGATGCCAAGGACATGAACATCTTAGCACAGACTATGTCAGATAACATATTCCAGAAGATGGCTGAGTGCACATCAGCCTAAGCTATCTAGGATTCACTGTTGGGTTCATTGGTCAAATGTACCTGATTTGAAGAAGCCTCACCCAACTCAATGATATACATCATAATGTATTTGATGTATGTTGAGTTTACTTGTGCAGGTTATGTAATCACTGGACTGAAGCAAAAAGTTTCTAAGTCCATGTGTCGACACCCAGAGGGAAAGTGTCGACACTAAAGAAAGCTTGTGTCGACACCCAGACAAGTAGTGTCGACACTTGGAGTCATTTTGTCGACACCTGGGATGCAGAGTCGACACCAGACAGAAAGTGTCGACACTTGGAGCTGTGTCGACACTCAGTGAAGAAAAGTGCAGACAGAAAGTGTCGACACAAGGAGCTGTGTCGACACCCAGTGAAGCTGTGTCTACACCAGAAAGTGTCGATACTTGGAGCTGTGTCGACACTCAGCAAAAGTCTGCAGAGACTAAGTTAAAGTGTCGACACTCAGAATAATGTGTCGACACTCAACAGAAGAGTCAGTACTTGAAGTAAGTGTCGACACTCAGCACAATGTGTCGACACACAACCAGAAGAGTCAACACATGAAGTAAGTGTCGACACCCAGCACAATGTGTCGACACTTAGCTAAAGACTCTACACTTGAAGAAAGTGTCGACACAAGGAGCTGTGTCGACACTTAGCAAAGATCAGAAAGATCAACAAAATTATTCTAAGTACAAGTGTCGACACTAAGGGAATGTGTCGACACTCAGCTGAAGTCTCAACAAAAAGAAGGTGTGTCGACACAAGGAGCTGTGTCAACACTCAGCAAGTATCGAGATTAAAGACTATGTGTCGACACCAAGAAGCAGTGTCGACACTTAACAGTTACAACACGTGAAGATGTGTCGACACAAAGGTGAAGTATCGATACTTAGAAGAATTCAGTAAAAGACAGAAGATCAAGTATTTGTGTCGACACTCAATTTTAGTGTCGACACCTGAAGAAGAATCTGTGTCGAGACATACAAGGAGTTGTGTCGACACCTTGTAGACTTGTGTCGACACTTACACAGCATGTGTCGACACTTGGTCTATAAGTGTCGACACTTAAAGACAGAAAGTCTCGACACTTTCAGACAGTTAGAGATTTTCAAGAAATGACTGGATGACTTGACAGCTACCGTTCCAGCCGGTCTACAGCACCTGTCAGAGATATCAGAAGTCAGTTATGGACCGGACCAGCCGGTTACCATGAAGAAGGCCTATAAATAGGCTCATACAGTTTACAGTAAAGTGGTTGTTCAGTTGTTGAGGTTGATCACATTATTGAAGAACAAGTTATTAAAGTGGTACACAGAGTATCAACACAAGAAGATCTTGCAGTCCAAGTGCAGATCTAAGAAGTTGGAGAGAGAGGGCTCCATCCAAGAAATCAGCCTCTGAAACTAGGCTGAGAAGAAGGATTCAGATTCATTCTGGATCTTAAGTGGCAGAGGTCAAGGAACTACTGCAGGAGGATTCAGTCTTATTCAGTTCTACTCAAGAAGCTTTGAAGAAAGCTAAGTCAGATTGAATCCCGCTAAGTTCTTCCAAGAACTCATCAAGAAACTCTTAACTCCCCTCTTTTATTTCTGAGTTATTGAGTTAATATTTGTAATACATTTTTATCTTGTAGGATCCTTTGGATCTGAGTGAATTGTACGCCTATAATTATAAAGGCTGAGGATAGGGCTTGAGAGCCTGAGTGTAGGAGATTGAGATCTCTGAGTGTAGGCCTTGTTGGCTGAGTGTAGGCCTTGGTTGGCTGAGTGTAGGCCTTGGTTGGCTGAGTGTAGGCCTTGATTGGCTGAGTGTAGGCTTTGGGATAAAGCTGAGTTGTAAGGCTTTGGGCCTGAGGTGTAGGAACCAATTTGGGTTCTGAGACAGTGGAGGAGTTTGGCCGAATCTAGTACACTGCTAGATAGGCGAAGGGGGAAAGTGGATGTACCCATATCTTGGGGAACCACTATAAACCACTGTGTATGCTGTGCTGTACTGTGATTGTTGCTGTGCATGCTGTGTGTTTGCTGTGATAAAATAGTTAGTATTCTGTGATATAACTGATTGCTGCCATTTAAGTTTAAAAAGGATTAGGTCACCTATTCACCCCCCCCCCCCCTCTAGGTGTTTAGGTACCATATCTTTCAAGTGGTATCAGAGCCAGGTTCATCAAAAAGGACTAACAGTCTGAGGAGATCCTGTTTGGCAGATTCAGTGTAAGGCAAATCACAGATTCAAGAAAATCAAGAAACATGGGTTCCTCTGAGAATCACAAGGAATTGGGTTCCATGAAATTACCCATATGCAGGAAAGAGATCTTTGGGATCTGGAAGGAAAGGGTAAGGCTGTTTATGGAGGCCTCAGACCGTAGAATCTACATCACAGTAAAGGAAGGGCCTTATGTGCCCATGAAGATTTCAGTTTTAGATGCAAATCAGAGAACTCCAAAGGATTTCTCTGAGATGACTAAGGATGAGATTGTCCCAGCCACAATGGACAAGAGGGCACAAAACATTATAGTGAGTGCCATAGATGATGCAACATTTCAGAATCTTATACACTGTGAGACAGCCAAGGAGATGTGGGACACTCTTATAGTGTATATGGAAGGATCTGAAGAAGTAAGACAAGATAGAAAATCCTTGCTAAATCAGGAGTATGAGAGTTTTAGACAAGGTAAAGGTGATAGAATAACTGAGTGCTACAAGAAGTTCTACATAATAGTTAATGAACTCATGTCTTATGGAAGAGAGTTCAGTAACTATGAACTAAATGACAAGTTCCTAAGGTCCCTAACCAAAGATTGGGACACAAAGATCTGTGCCATTAGAGAAATGGCTAAGTTGGGGGAAATTCCTCCTCCTACACTGTTTGGCAAGTTATTATCTTATGAAATGCAATTGACAGTGAGGAAAGAGGAGGAGAAGTCAACAAGAATTGAACACATGGAAAGATCATTTGCTTTCAAGACAGAAGTTCCCAGAAAGTGCAGGAATAAGTCATCAACTCCACCTCCAGAGGTAGTTGAATCAGAATCAGATGAGTCAGTCAGCACAAAGACTGAGAGCAGTGAAAGTGATGAAGACTTTGCTGCCTTCACTAGACACTTTTAGAAATTCTTGAAGAAGAAACAGTGGAGGTCAAGACCTTCTACTTCAAAGGGAAAGGAAGTCTTTTATCAGGAGAAAAAGCCTTCAAAGAAAGATAGGAAGAGGACAAAGTCAAGCAAGGCAACTAGATCTAAGATATTGTGCTATTGCTGCAATAGACAGGGCCATGTTATTGCAGATTGTCCAGAGAAGAGAAAGGAATCTGGTGACAGGAAAAAGGCTCACTTCAAAGGCAAGAAAGAGAAGTCTTTTGTTGCCAAGAAGGAGAAGACTCTATCAGATATCTCTTCTTCAGAAACTGAGTCTGAGGCTGAAGCCTACATAGGGCTGTTTGCTGAAGAAGAAGAGGAAGAATTCATGCAGTTAATGGAGTCTATTTATGAACAAGAAGACAGTCAATGCCAAGGGCTAATGGCTTTGACAGAGAGTGCCAAAATCCTGGAGCAGCCAGGACCCAGTAAGGTACAAGGTTCAAGTTCAAGTTCAGTTTCTTGTTCTAGTTCAGATTCAGATTCTTCTTCATCAAGTGATGAGAATGTATCTGAGTCTGAGGATGATATTCATCAGCTTATAGATGAATATAAAGTGTTGTTGCAAGCTTACAAGAAAAGCAAGTCCCTAGCCAAAAGTCAGGCAAAGGAAATTGCTATTCTTAAAGCTGCAACAACAGATTTGGAGAAGTATTTTGATCAAAAACTGAATGAGATAGCCAGCCTGAAACACATAACAGTGATTCAGATGGGGACTATCACCTTTAAGAATGATCAAATCAAGAGTCTGGAGATCAATCTTCAGAAAGAGAGAGAGCTTGTTGCTAGGTTTTCTAAACCTAAGTCAGTGTTACCTTTAATTGATGAATTTGTTCATCATAAAGGCAAGACTGGACTGGGCTTTATTAGACCTGTAGGGACTGAGCAGTCCAAGTCTAAGTCCAAGGGCAAAGCCCCAACATTCAACAAGCCTACTGTAGACAAGACAGCCAAGGCAGTACCTAAGCAAAGGTACAATAAGTTTGAATGTTGGTGCTGTGACAAAGTTGGCCATTTTGTAGTGGACTGTTGGCACAATGCTAGTGCCAAAGTGAGTACCAAACTACCTGTTGGAAAGCCAGTGGGTAGCTTTGTCAGATTGCAGACTAACAAGTTCCAAGGACCCAAGAATTCTTTGGGTTCTAAGGTTCATTAATCTGTTTTGCAGGTGAGTCCAAGTGGCCATACCCCAACATGGTACTTGGACAGTGGATGTTCCAGACATATGACTGGAACTAGAAGATTACTAAAGGACTACATTCCAGTAAAAGATGGTCCAAAAGTAACCTTTGGTGGTTCTGAAAAAGGAATCATCAAAGGATTTGGTAACATTTCTACAAACTTAGTTACCATTACTCAAGTGGCTTATGTTAAAGGGTTGAAACACAACCTAATAAGTATAAGTCAATTAAGTGATGTAGGGTATGACATCTCATTTGTCAAAAATGGTTGTCATATCAAGAGGTCAAGTGATCAAGAGATCATTTTGACTGGTTATAGGAAGAGGAATGTCTACTGCCTAGACATTATGGTTGAGAACAATAGTTCTCCAGTTTGTCTTATAGCTGATGAGACAGTCTCTCATTGTGTCAAATGGCACAAGAGGCTTGCCCATCTTAACTACAAGACTATTAGCAAACTCTTTAGTAAAGAGTTAGTGAGGAATGGTCCTCAAGTTAAGTGTGTCAAAGATGGTATTTGCTCATCTTGTCAAAAGGGCAAGCAGACTAAATCCACCTTTAGAAGCATAGAAAACAAAGATGCTGTGAGGTGTTTGTACCTCTTGCATATGGATCTCTTTGGTCCAATGCCAGTTCACAGCTTAGGTAGGAAGGTCTATACCTTTGTAGTTGTAGATGACTACTCAAGGTTTTCCTGGGTGTTCTTCTTAAGACAGAAATCTGAAACACCTAGTGTCTTCTATAGCTTTGTCAAGCAAATTCAGAATGAACTAAATAGTACAGTGGTCAAAATTAGAAGTGACCATGGTACTGAATTTCAGTCTGATACCATGACAAAACTATGTGAAGACTTTGGGATATTTCAAGAATTCTCTTCACCTACAACACCTCAGCAAAATGGCATTGCTGAGAGGAAGAATAGAACCTTGATAGAGGCTGGTAGGATCCTACTAAGTGATACATCACTGCCAGAGTATTTCTGGGCTGAAGCAGTTAACACTGCATGTCATGTTATAAAGAGGGCTACCATCACTAAAAAGCTTAACAAGACCCCCGATGAAGTTGTGAAAGGCAGGAAACCAAACCTATCCTATTTTAGGATCTTTGGTTGTAAATGCTTCATACTTAACAATGGAAAGTCTTACTTAACTAAGTTTGCTGCCAAGTCCCAAGAGGGAATTTTTGTTGGGTACAGCAATAATAGTAAGGCTTATAGAGTATACAACTTGACTACACAAGTTGTAGAAGAATCTGTGCATGTAGTTTTTGATGAGACTAAACTTATTAACAATGAGTTGTCTAGTAGTGTATGCAGCCCCATAGGTTTAACAAAGAAAATGGACAAGCTAACTTTAGAAGAAGTACCTGCTGCAAGACAGCAAGTAGAAGACAGTAGCTGTTGCCCAGGGGGAGAACTACATGTGCCAATTGCTAAAGAAATCCAAGGTATACAGCATGATGCAGATGCTGAAGTGGTTCAAGCAGAAGTTAGGATGCCTCCAGCCCACAGGCATCTTAGAGATCATCCAGTAGAGCTGATTATTGGAGATCCAAGACAAGGAGTTCAAACCAGGAGTAGAAACATGAATGCAGTAATCTACTCCAGCTTTCTGTCACAAGTTGAACCTAAGAAATTTTAAGAAGCAATACAAGATCCACGATGAACTGAAGCAATGCAAGAAGAGCTTAATCAGTTCAAAAGGTGCAAGGTTTGGGAACTTGTTCCTAAACCTAAAGACCACAATATAATAGGAACTAAGTGGATCTACAGGAATAAGATGGATGAACAAGGGGTCATCATTAAGAATAAGGCTAGACTGGTTGCTAAAGGATATAGGCAAGAAGAAGGTATTGATTTTGATCAAACCTTTGCTCTAGTAGCCAGACTGGAAGCCATAAGGATGTTCTTGGCCTATGCAACCTATCAAGGATTCAAGGTTTACCAAATGGATGTCAAGTCAGCATTCCTAAATGGTAATCTTAAAGAAGAAGTCTATGTGGAGCAGCCTTCAGGTTTTGTTGATCCAACTCTACCTCATCATGTTTATAGACTTAGGAAAACTTTATATGGGTTAAAGCAAGCCCCTAGGGCTTGGTATGAAACCCTATCTAGTTTCCTCATTGAGAACAAGTTCTCAAGGGGGAAAATAGATAAGACTCTATTCCTTAGGGAATCTAGAGGCAAAGTTATACTAGTCCAAATATATGTAGATGTCATTATATTTGGGTCTACTGAAAGCAGCCTTTGCAAAAAGTTTGCAAAACTTATGCAAGGTCAGTTTGAGATGAGTAGTATGGGAGAGCTGAAGTTTTTCTTGGGTCTCCAAGTTAAACAGACTGAAAGTGGTTTATCCATATGTCAGTCCAAGTTCACCCTAGAACTCATAAGGAAGTATGGTATGGATTCATCCAGTACCATGAAGACTCCTATGAGGTCAAGTATGTCTCTTAGCAAGGATGATGCAGGGAAACCTGTAGATGAAATCTTGTATAGAGGGATAGTTGACTCCCTATTATACTTGACTGCTAGTAGACCTGACATCATGTATGCTACATGTGTTTGTGCCAGGTATCAAGCCTGCCCTAAAGAGTCTCATTTGACAGCAGTCAAAAGAATATTGAGATATCTAAAGGGCACTCCCTATCTAGGCCTCTGGTACCCTAGGAATGGAGATTTTGATCTAACAGGTTATTCAGATGCAGACTTTGCAGGATGCAAAGAAGATAGAAAACGCACTACTGGAACCTGTCAATTCCTAGGTGGGAGACTAATTTCATGGAGTAGCAAGAAGCAAACCAGTGTGGCTATCTCCACAGCAGGGTCAGAGTATGTGGATGCAGGAAGTTGCTGTGCTCAACTTCTGTGGATTCAACATCAGCTAGAGGACTATGGATTTCAGGTAAGTAGAACTCCACTTTTCTGTGATTCTACAAGTGCTATTTCAATAGCTAATAACCCGGTATCTCATAGTAGAACTAAACATATTGAAATTAAATATCATTTTCTTAGGGAGCATGTAGAAAGAGAAGATATTTTACTTGAATATGTTAAAACTGATAATCAAATAGCTGATATGTTTACTAAGCCTCTAGAAGAAGCTAAGTTCAACAGATTCAAAATTGAACTAGGAATGATAAATTTAGAGTAAGTTTACAGAATTAAAATTGGCTAAGTAAAAAGGTGTCGACACATAGACAAGTCTATGTCGACACAGAATAGTGGTGTCGACACTTCAGGAAAAAGGTGTCGACACATCCAGGATGTTGGTGTCGACACTTCAGAATGTTAGTGTCGACCCATATCCAGTAGGTGTCGACACATCCAATGTGGTGTCGACACTTATGTTTTACTCAGAATTTTCTAAGTAAAGTCTCGACAATGTGTCGAGTTATGTTGTGTCGACACATAATCAAGTGTCGACACATAAAATCTGTTGACTAAACTTGTGTCGACACATATGTGTCGAGACATTATAAGTTAGTGTCGACACTTATTGCCAGTGTCGACACATTTTAAGTTAGCTGTCCCGCCTGTTCATCTTCAAAATTAGAAAGGTATAAATAGGGTTCTGTCTTTGTTTGTCGACACGCTTTCAAAGTTTCGAGACCAAAACTACTGTGTCGACACCTCTCTTTTCTAAAGACAAATTCTACAAACTCTAATGGCTCCTAAGCTTGAGGAGAACGTTAACGAAGGATATGAGCTTGTGCGCGTCGCGTTCGACGATGCTGATCCCGAAATCAAGGCAGTAGTAACCCTAGTCGCCGATTCAGGGTTAGAGTACTTAGTTTCAGAACCTACTAAGATATGGAAGAAGGAGGTTCTTGAATTCCTAAATGGAGCTGCAGTAGATGAATCTGGATACAGAATCAAATCCAGAGTTCATGGAACTAAGGTCAAGGTTTCACCAAAGAGTCTGAGGAAGGTACTCCAGCTACCGAAAACTCAAGATGAAGAAGAACTTACTGCATCCAAGACCAGGGAAGCTCTAACCTGGTGTGGACTTGATCCAAAGATGAAGATAGGTTCTGTTTTCAACAGGAAAGGCATGAATAATCAAGGAAAGTTCATGTCTGAGATTGTGGGAAAGGTCTTACTTAGCAAACCTGTAGGGCATGACAGAGTGTTTGCCTATATGTTTGGAATCATGACAAGGATCATATTCACTCTGAAAACAGACTGGTCAATAGTGGTTTATGAGAAGATTAAGGAGAGCTTGAAAAAGCCCAATCTGGGCAGAATCATCAGTCTATACCTAGCTGGTGTGATACCAGAGGTAATGAGTACTGCTGCAGGCAGCAAGATAAATCATATGAGGAAGATGGATCAAAGGATCTTTTCAAGATGGGACAGGGTGTTGTCCAAGGAAATGCCAACCCCAGAGAAGATAATTACTGAGAAAGACACTCCTCCAAAGAAGAAAAGGAAAACAGCTCCTGTGGAACAAGTGTCCACTAGCAGTTCTGGGAGTGAAGAACATGTTGTCTTCACTCCAGATGAGCATGAGGAAGAGCCTGCAGTGAAATCTCCTGCTGCTCAAGAGATTACTGAGATCCAGGGGGAGCTACCACAAGCTAGCCCCATCCATAGGGATCAAAGCCAGGGGGAGCCTCCAGTTGTAGAAGAACCCTCTACACTGGACAGTGAGCAAGCCACCACTATCATACAAGAGGTACTCACTAACCTAAATACTTTAGCATATCTTAAAGAAGATGCTGATTTGTCTGATGTTCCTCAGCAAACTCAGCTGCCTAGTCAAGCTCCAGATGTTGTTATAAAAGACACATCTGTTGTACAAGAAGAGATTCCTGATCCAGTAGTTGAAGAGCAAAGAATGTCTCCAGCTTCTTCACCCCCTGAATACACCATGGAAGATTTATTTCTAAATCTAGATCAAGCAGATTTTGACAAGGACAAGGATGCTGCTGAAAAAGATCATGCTGCTGCTGAGGGGGAGCAAGTGCAAGTTCTGGAAGAGCCTTTAAGGCCAGAAACTGAGAAGGCACCTGATGTGCAAGCTGACAGACCTCCAAGCCCTAAGGATAGGGTTGACATAGCCAGCACTTCTGCCTCTGAAGATGAGGAGAGTGCTAGGGCAAAGAAGAAGAAACTGTATGTTTTTAAAAGGAGAAGTCAGAGTTATAAGAAAGCTCTGCAATCTATAGCCCCACGGCCTATAGTTCAACAAGCTCCAACTGTTGATTATAGTGCATTAATGATTGCAATGCAGATAAAACTGGATGAACAGAGAAAAGCCATAGAAGCTTATGTAGATGAAGGGAAGAAGTCATTATAATTTAATCTGGCCCAGGATATAAAATCCATCAGGTTTGAGATGAACCTTAACAAGAAGGAGATGACTGACTGCTTCCACAAGGGTGGGAATGCAGTAGTCTATTTGGCAACACACCAAGAGAAGATCAAAGCACAGGTAGATGTTATAGCATTGAAGCAAGGATATGTTCTTGAAAATCAACTAAGGATGAATGACAACTTGACTGCTTCTCATAATGCTATAGTCACTGAGTTGAAGAACAAGGCTGCTGAACCTTCTACATCTACTGCTGCTGCTAAAGCTGATTTTGATAAAGTATTTCAAGAAGAAATTTCTGCTGTAACGACTGCAATCCAAGCCTCCCAGAAAGCTATATCTGATCAACTTCAAAAGCTTAAACCTTTCTTTAAAGATGGCATCAGATACTTGGATAGTCAAATCAGATTTCAGAAGGATGATGTCAGAGATCACATGGCTAGAGAAGTCATAAAGGGGGAGAGAGTACTAGTCAAGGCAAGCTCTGAACATGCTAAGTGGATATCAAATTCCATCAGAGCTACACTTGGATATCCTCCTCTGTGTGATGACAATGAGGTTGCTGAATCTGGACTAAATCCTGCTTATTTTGGAGGTGAGCAACCAGAAGTAGCTCAGGTCATTTATCCACCTCCAGACTTTGAAATGATTCAAGCAGATGTGAGCACAATGTATAGCCCACCTGAGGGCAAGGACAATGTCCATATTGAAAAGGTTGTTCAACCTATATCTAAAGCCATGCAAGAGGCTCTACAGAAAGAGGAAGAGACAAGGTTGTCCAAAAAGAGGTTTAGGGAACAAGCAGAACAAAGGCCAGACTTTGAACAGTGGAGCTCTACCTCTAGGAATATAATTTTAACTGCCTGGAAAGCTGCCAAGGACAATACTCATGACAGGAACAAATAGTTTTCTGAAGCAGAATGGAGAAAATATGAGATCAGGCAGGAAGCAATAGTTTAGTATAGAAGGAAGGCAAAGATGGGAAAGCTACCTCCTACTGCAGTGGAGCCTATCAAGTACTTTCCTAAGTCATATCACTATTTTGAGAGGCAAAAGATCAAAGCTGAAGAGCTTAAGAAGAAGGACTTGAAAGGAAAGAAGCATGCTGATGCTGAAACTGTTGATGCCCCTGTCAAAGCTCAAGTTCAAGCTGGCAAGGGAATAGTTATCAAGGAACCTGATCAGAAATAGATTAAGATTTTACTTGAAGATTATTTTGTAATCTTTTAAATATAAAACATTTTTTTTGTAAACTACTGAAAATGTATAAGAAAAATGTTAGAACAATATATGATCAATATATTTCATGATTGTTCTGTGAATGTGTCTATTTCTTATTTGTTCTGAAATGATGAATGTGTATACATGTGTGAATTAATACATGTTTATGTTTACCCTGCTGAATATAACCTGCTTTACATCATTTTGTAATTTTTAATTATGAATGGTGTATATCATTGACTAAGTGTTATGACTTCTCCAAATAGGGGGAGATTGTTGGGTACATTGGTCAAATGTACCTAATTTGAAGAAGCCTCACCCAACTCAATGATATACATCATAATGTATTTGATGTATGTTGAGTTTACTTGTGCAGGTTATGTAATCACTAGACTGAAGCAAAAAGTTTCTAAGTCCATGTGTCGACACCCAGAGGGAAAGTGTCGACACTTAAGAAAGCTTGTGTCGACACCCAGACAAGCAGTGTCGACACTTGGAGTCATTGTGTCGACACCTGGGATGTAGAGTCGACACCAGACAGAAAGTGTCGACACTTGGAGCTGTGTCGACACTCAGTGAAGAAAAGTGCAGACAGAAAGTGTCGACACAAGGAGCTGTGTCGACACCCAGTGAAGCTGTGTCTACACCAGAAAGTGTCGACACTTGGAGCTGTGTCGACACTCAGCAAAAGTCTGCAGAGACTAAGTTAAAGTGTCGACACTCAGAACAATGTGTCGACACTCAACAGAAGAGTCAGCACTTGAAGTAAGTGTCGACACTCAGCACAATGTGTCGACACAAAACCAGAAGAGTCAACACATGAAGTAAGTGTCGACACCCAGCACAATGTGTCGACACTTAGCTAATGACTCTACACTTGAAGAAAGTGTCGACCCAAGGAGCTGTGTCGACACTTAGCAAAGATCAGAAAGATCAACAAAATTATTCTAAGTACAAGTGTCGACACTAAGGTAATGTGTCGACACTCAGCTGAAGTCTCAACAAAAAGAAGGTGTGTCGACACAAGGAGCTGTGTCAACACTCAGCAAGTTTCGACATTAAAGACTATGTGTCGACACTAAGAAGCAGTGTCGACACTTAACAGTTACAACACGTGAAGATGTGTCGACATAAAGGTGAAGTGTCGACACTTAGAAGAATTCAGTAAAAGACAGAAGATCAAGTATTTGTGTCGACACTCAATTTTAGTGTCAACACCTGAAGAAGAATCTGTGTCGAGACATACAAGGAGTTGTGTCGACACCTTGTAGACTTGTGTTGACACTTACACAGCATGTGTCGACACTTGGTCTATAAGTGTCGACACTTAAAGACAGAAAGTCTCGACACTTTCAGACAGTTAGAGATTTTCAAGAAATGACTGGATGACTTGACAGCTGCCGTTCCAGCCGGTCTACAGCACCTGTCAGAGATATCAGAAGTCAGTTATGGACCAGACCAGCCGGTTACCATGAAAAAGGCCTATAAATAGGCTCATACAGTTTACAGTAAAGTGGTTGTTCAGTTGTTGAGGTTGATCACATTATTGAAGAACAAGTTATTAAAGTGGTACACAGAGTATCAACACAAGAAGATCTTGCAGTCCAAGTGCAGATCTAAGAAGTTGGAGAGAGAGGGCTCCATCCAAGAAATCAGCCTCTGGAACTAGGCTGAGAAGAAGGATTCAGATTCATTCTGGATCTTAAGTGGCAGAGGTCAAGGAACTACTGCAGGAGGATTCAGTCTTATTCAGTTCTACTCAAGAAGCTTTGAAGAAAGCTAAGTCAGACTGAATCCAGCTGAGTTCTTCCAAGAACTCATCAAGAAACTCTCAACTCCCCTCTTTTATTTCTGAGTTGTTGAGTTAATATTTGTAATACATTTTTATCTTGTAGGATCCTTTGGATCTGAGTGAATTGTACGCCTATAATTATAAAGGCTGAGGATAGGGCTTGAGAGCCTGAGCGTAGGAGATTGAGATCTCTGAGTGTAGGCCTTGTTGGCTGAGTGTAGGCCTTGGTTGGCTGAGTGTAGGCCTTGGTTGGCTGAGTGTAGGCCTTGATTGGCTGAGTGTAGGCATTGGGATAAAGCTAAGTTGTAAGGCTTTGGGCCTGAGGTGTAGGAACCAATTTGGGTTCTGAGACAGTGGAGGAGTTTGGCCGAATCTAGTACACTGCTAGATAAGCGAAGGGGGAAAGTGGATGTACCCATATCTTGGGGAACCACTATAAACCACTGTGTATGTTGTGCTGTACTGTGATTGTTGCTGTGCATGATGTGTGTTTGCTGTGATAAAATAGTTAGTATTCTGTGATATAACTGATTGCTGCCATTTAAGTTTAAAAAGGATTAGGTCACCTATTCACCCCCCCCCCCTCTAGGTGTTTAGGTACCATATCTTTCATTCACTTAACCAAATGGTTGTTGGATCAGCAGATGAGAGAAAAGACAGGAGATCTTACTTCATCTCCCAGTATGAAAACTTCAAGAAAGAAGAATCTGAGTCTGTGAGTGACATGTACAACAGACTAAGCTCAATCATCAATGAGCTGAAGACTCTGGAAAAGGACATCACCCTCACAAAAATCAAGGACAAGATTCTCATGTGCTTTCCTAGCTCATGGGATTCCAGAATATGGCCAATCAAGGAGGCTAGAAGTCTCAATGAGATTTCCACTGAATCTATTCATGGAAAGCTCAAATCATATGAGCAACAAATAAAGACAAGAGAAGCTGCAGAGCAGATGTCTCCTCGAGCACCAAAAAAGGAGCAAAGTATAGCTTTCAAAGCTTCAGAAGACTCAGAAGCTCCAACAGCCAGTGAAAAACTTCTAAGTCTCTTAGCCAAGAGATTTTACAAAATAGCAAAGAAGGATTTCAGAAGAAAGTCATCCAGGCAAGATGACAAGCCAAGGTATGATAAGACACTAACTAAAGAAGTTGTTTGCTTTGGTTGGAGGAAGTCAGGACACTTTATATCAGAGTGTCCAGAGAACCAAAAGAAGGAGAGAAGAAGAGAAAAATAAATAAGGAAACAACACTACAATAAGCCCTCCTCCAACAAGCATAAAAGGAAGGAGAAAGGTTTCATTGTTGAGACCTGGAGTGATATAGATGAAGAATCCACATCTTCCAGCTCTAGTAAAGATTAAGAGGAGGCAAAAGCAAGGAAAGTTTGCCTTATGCCTATCAATACCTCCTACAGTAAATCTGATACTGAGGAACAAGCAGAAGAATCTGAGGAAAAATTAGAATCTGAGGAAGATCGGGTAATCTCCACATTTGATTTCAATTCAGAAGATTTCAAAATTGTATTTAAATCTTTGTGTAATGATTTAATCAAGTCATAAAAGGAAATCAAAATACTTAGACATAGACGGGTTGAATTTGATAATCTATTTGCTGAAAATATCAAATTGAAAAATAATTTAGATTTAGTCAATGAACAAAACATTTCACTTAAAACTAAATTAAGTGAGGCAAAGCAACTTGAGGAATCTCTCAATAGGAGAAGCCTTAAGCTGATGGACATCACAAGCACAGTCAATGCCAGATTAAATGGCAAGCTAGGCTTAGGTGCTTCCTCAATCTTACCACCCATAGTAAAGAAAAATATTCTAACAACTCCAATAAAATATGTTTTAGAAAAGGGTAAAGAAAAGATATATAACAATGATGTTAAACAACTAGAATTAAAACAAAAGAATAGGAAAAAGAGAAAGAATAAGAAAGATCTTAACCATAACAATGTTCAATAGATTTCGTCAAACTCAGATCGACGAAATGTGTACAGTTCGTCGAACTCAAGTCGACGAACTCCAAACACAAATTTTCATTATAATTATTCGTTGAACTACGATTGACGAAACCAGTATGGTTCGTCGACCCGAGATAGAAGATATTGGGGCTCAGAGAATGAAAAATTTCATTCCCTGAGTGGAGTTCGACGAACTCATCCCCATTCGTCGAACACAAATCGACGAACATTCTAGAATTTGTCGAACCCAGTTCATTTTAACAGAAACTTTAATTCATATAGAACATTTAATCAACCAAGACAATATAATAATCCATTCATCCAGTGGATAATTCCACCCAAAAGATTTCTTCTCTTAGCTTACAAAATTCACCAGAATACTCATACATTTCCAGTTTTAATTATTAAAAGAAATAAGGACCCAGGGTAACATAGGTCAAGAATACCTAATCTGTTTTATTGTAGATGAAAGACTATCCACCACAGAGTAACATTGGTATTTGGATAGTGGCTCTTCAAAACATATGAATGGAAACAAGGACAACTTAATCAACTACAAGTCTAAGCTAGGACCCAAAGCAATATTTGGTGATTCCAATTGAGGCCAGACTGAAGGATATGGAAAGGTCAAGATTGGAGCATCCATCTTCAGGAATGTAGCTTATGTAAGTGGACTGAAGCACAACCTTCTCTCCATAAGTCAGTTATGTGATAAAAGGTTTCAGGTATCATTTAACAAAACTTCCTGTATTATTACTTCTATAGATGAGCAATTAGTATTAACAGGTACTAGAGTAGGAAATATCTATGTAGTTATTTTTAAGTCAGCTAAATCAGAAATATGCATGTTTAACGAAACTAGTAATAATAATGATCTATGGAAAAGGAGATTAGGACATGTAAACCTAAAAAACATTGCTAAATTCTCTAGGGACAACCTTGTTAGAGGATTGACTTCTTGCCCCTACAAGAAGGAAAACCTTTGCAGGTCTTGTCAGTGAAGCAAGCAAACTAAAGATAGTTTTAAGTCACTTAATAAGAGTGATTCATCAAGGATTATGTATTTTTTACACATGTATCTCTTTGGACCCATTGTTGTACAGAGCCTATGAGGGAAGTCTTATACATTAGTAATTGTTGATGACTTCTCAAGTTTCACTTGGGTGTTCTTCATGAGAAACAAGTCAGATAACTTCAAGGTTCTTACAGACTTTCTTAAGAGTATAAGGATTGAGTACTCTACTCCAGTTGCATTGATCAGAAGTGATCATGGTACAGAGTTTGAGTCTCTTCCCATTCAAGAATTCTGCGAGAAGGAATGTATCGGGCATTGTTTCTCTGCTCCTAGAACTCCTCAACAAAATGGGGTAGTTGAAAGGAAAAAACAGAACATTGATTGATTACTTGTAGATGCTCACTTGCCCCTATCCTTTTGGGCAGAGGCTATGAGCACAACAAACTATGTACATAATAGAAGTTGGATACACAAAATTAAGGGCAAGACCGCCTATGAACTACTGAAATGGAAGAAAACTAAAGAAGATTATTTTAAAATCTTTGGTTGTATTTGTTACATTCATAACAACAAGAAACACATTAAAACGTTTGAAGCCAAGGCTGAAATAGGAATTTTTCTTGAATATTCCCAAGTAAGCAAGGCTTATAGGGTTTATAATAAATCAACTCTGAAAATAGAAGAATCTATTCATATTTCTTTTGATGAAACTAACATGTTTTACAAGGAGAAGATTCCTTCTACCAGTGAGACTTTGCAGGAACCACATCTGTGTGAGAAGTTGGATAAATTAACCATCACCAATGAGGATGTTAGCCATCCTTCTCCACATTTTGATGAAGCTAGTGAAGTTGAAGACACTAATCTTAGTGAAGAGCCAACAACAACTATAATTCCACAAGAGGAATTAATTCTCCAAGTTGTTGCTCAACTAACTCCTCCTACTGAATTAGTCACACTTAGAGATCACCATGTATCTCAAATGATTGGAGACATATCAGTGGGTGTGCAGACAAGGCATCAACTCCAATAGAATATGATGCATGCATGCTTCATATCGCAAACTGAGCCCCAATCCATAAGAGATGTTGATCCAGATCCACACTAGATCATTGCAATACAAGAGGAACTCAACCAATTGAGAGATGTAGAGTTTGGGATTGAGTTCCAAGACCAAAAGGCTACCTAGTAATTGGAACTAAATGGGTATTTAGAAACAAACTTGATGCTCAAGGACAAAACATAAGGAATAAGGCAAGATTGGTTTCTCAAGGATATACACCAGAGGAAGGCATAGATTATGAGCAAACATTTTCCCTTATTGCAAGGATGGAAGCAATAAGGATATTTCTAGCTTATGCAGCCTACAAGAAGTTCACAGTATATCAAATGGATGTCAAAAGTGCATTTCTAAATGGTGAACTCAAAGAAGAGGTCTATGTAGAACAACCACCAGGTTTTATTTCTCCTACTCATCCCTCTTATGTTTTCAAATTGCATAAGGCTCTCTATAGTCTAAAGCAAGCTCCAGGAGCTTGGTATGAAACCTTAGCTAGCTTTCTCTTAGAGCATAATTTTTCTAGAGGCATAGTAGATAAGACTTTATTTAGAAAGCATCATCAAGATAAAATCTTATTAGTACAAATATATGTAGATGACATTATATTTCGTTCTATAGATTCCAAACTATACAGAAGGATCTCCAACCTTATGTATTCGAAGTATGAATTAAGTAGCATTGGTGATCTCTCCTACTTCCTTGGTCTCAAAGTGAAGCAGTCCGCAAATGGCATCTTCTTGTCCCTATCCAAATATACTACGGAGCTAATAAAAAGGTTTGGGATGGCTGATGCTTCAGCTAAGAAAACACCTATGGCTACAAATGCTGTAATTGATTCTGATGAACATGGGAAACCTGTAGATCAGAAATTATATAGGGCCATTGTTGGGTCCATGTTATATCTTGCAGCAAGTAGACTAGACATCATGTTTGCTACATGTATTGTGCTAGGTTCCAGGTTAACCCTAAAAATCTCATCTTATTTTCTTAAAAAGGATTTTGAGATATATAAAGAGTTGCCCTAATTTAGGACTATGATATCCAACTGATTCAGAATTTTAGTTGACTGGATACTCTGATACTAACTTTGTTGGATGTAGAGTGGACATAAAGAGCACATCAAGGACATTTCAGTTCCTTGGTGATAGGCTAGTGTCTTGATTTTTCAAGAAGCAAACATCTGCGTCTACTTCAACAGCAGAAGCTGAGTATATTGCAGGTAGCAGTTGTTGTTCACAGATGCTGTGGATTAAGATTCAACTCCTAGATTATGGTGTCAACTTAAATAATTCAACTCTACTTTGTGATAATACTAGTGCAATTTCTATTGCACAGAATCCAATGCATCATAGTAGAACTAACCATATAGATGTAAGACATCATTTCATTAGAGTGTGTGTAGACAAAAAGAAAATTAATCTCTGTTGGGTTTCTCTATAGGGTTGGCACAACGCTTGTGCACGCAGCGGAAAAATAAACATCAAGAAAAACCCAAAGAGATGTGGATCGGGCTATGAACGTTGAATCAAGAAGTTAACAAAACTAGGCAAAAATTACCTCGGTGGCGTTGAGTCACAACCCAACGGAGATGCTCCAAACTTTATCTGCTTGCTAGTGGCGAGTTCTACGTGGAATAGTGTCCACGTTTCTGCAGAAGTCCACACGAGCGGGAGAACACCGATCTATCCGTCGCACGGATTATCGGGAAGGAGAAGACCGCACCTCGGCTATTCCACGGACTGCTAGGTCCGCGCCAGGAAGAGCAGCACCAACGACAGTCGCTGGAGAAGAGGCGGTCGACGGAGCAAACACGGCGGCGGCGGAACTCTTCCGTCGGCGGCGGGGATCGGGATCGGCGGATCGAAAGGCGGAACGGCTTCCGTCGGGTTTCGATCTGCTACAGGAGAAAATCGCGAGCCCGTGTAATCCTGAAAACCCTAAGTGTCCTATTTATACCAAAGGTATAAATAAACCCAGGAAAATCGCTATTCGCAGACCACCCGAAAATAGGGTTCAGAATCGGCGAGTATCAACCGGTGAGAATCGGCGACAATCGGCGAGAATCACTGAGCAGGTTCGGCGAGAATCAGTCGACGAGTATCATACAGGATCGGCGAGAATCAGAGTACAATACTCGATGATTCTCGCCGATCGTCGAGCCGCGCTCGACGATACACAACGATACTCGACGATCGTTGAGCCGCGGTCGACGACAATTGTCGAAGTAGTCGATCGTCAAGAATCAACAATTGATTCTCGACGATTCTCGTCGATCGGCGAGAATCAGAGAGACGATTCTCACCGATCGGCGGGAATCAGAAGACGATTTTCGACTAATGTCATCGACCCTCGGACGACAATCCCAACCAGCCCTTCAAGGCAACATTTGCCCAACCCGATGATCCTATAAGGCAACACTTTGCCCATAACCCTATTCAGGTCGGTGATTGATAACCTTTACCAACACAGTCAGTCAACCAACTTCTCCACATCTCTTATGTGCGACCCTGCAGGCTCATATCGCGTCGGCAGTGAGATTACATGTTTGATCACTTCCAGATCATCATGGTGACTCCAACAGACTCCCACTTGATCTCGAAAGTATCAAAGCAAAAACCTCACAAACAATGAGCGACATCTAGCAATGCATCATTGCTCCCCAAGCAATAAGAGTTTATAACTCACAAGCCTTTATGACCAATGTATCAGCGTTTTCTTTGTCCCTTTGTCCCTTACATCCAGAAAGAACTAGAGGCATGGACCGTGTCACCCTCGTAATAGCTCAATCCTAGTTTCTTGATCCAGGACGGACTTCCAGAGAATGGTGAGTCCAATATCACATATTGACTCAACCAAGCATGGCCATGCATTTCTCAGTCCAGTTCCATCAAGGGGCCCATGGATGCAACTCCTGTCATACAGGAGGGCAAATCCCATATCTGCTCACACACAAACACCCAAATGATTCGTAACATGCCCAACAACCACCCTTATCATCAACCTTTTTCAAGGAAGACTTTAGATGCCATTAAAGCACGCTCTTCCTCACTTGATGAATGCTGTGACTTCAGGTCAAAGGATCACAACACCATTGTCAATTGAGACCTACTCGTGACACGATTGGATGACAATCCACAGAGTAGTCTCAGGTTGGGTGTGTCCAGTACAACTTGTTCACTAACAAGTACCCACGTGATGACTTGATATCACAATATCATGACCTGTGAGAACCAGTCATCAGTCAACACACGTGCTAGCCTTCATGTATCATCATCACCCTTAGCTTCTATGATGATACTCGACCAGGGACCTTTAAGAATGAAGCTTCAAATAAATCATGGGCTCTCACATTCAAGTCATGTACTTGATGTCCCATGGAAGCGAACATTCTAAGGGTATCTATTATGTTAACATTTAACTATCATATATAGAAAAATTCATAATAAAAGAATTTGCCATTAATTATAAAAGAAAAACTAGGTACACAGTTCATCATATGAACAAACAGCCAACAAAATACAAGATTACATGCAACCCACAAGATTCTCGCTAGAGTTGATCATTTAGGTATCGTATACCCATCGATCTAGTATGACCATCATGCTTTCTCTGCGCGAGAGGCTTTGTCAGCGGATCCGCAATATTTTCCTCAGTCGGCACTCTGCAAATGTTTACATCTCCTCGTTCGACAATCTCACGAATAAGATGAAAACGCCGGAGTATGTGCTTGGAGCGCTGATGAGATCTAGGTTCCTTAGATTGTGCAATTGCACCATTGTTATCACAGTAGAGAACTACGGGACCAACAATGCTAGGAACTACATCAAGCTCGCCGATGAATTTCCTAATCCATACAGCCTCCTTCGCCGCATTAGCTGCTGCGATATACTCGGCCTCTGTTGTAGAATCAGCAACTGTCTCTTGCTTGGAACTCTTCCAGCTTACAGCTCCTCCATTCAGGCAAAACACAAAACCTGACTGAG
Organism: Platanthera guangdongensis; assembly: GCA_039583875.1. Lineage (NCBI taxonomy): Eukaryota > Viridiplantae > Streptophyta > Magnoliopsida > Asparagales > Orchidaceae > Platanthera > Platanthera guangdongensis. The sequence goes on along the minus strand of CM077162.1, from coordinate 116,758,995 downwards.
ACTTGGAGTCGTCTCGATCAGTTTGGAAGCTAGCATCCGTGTAACCACTTACAACGAGCTCTTCCTCTCCACCATACACCAAGAACACGTCCTTAGTCCTTCTCAAGTACTTCAGGATATTCTTGACTGCAATCCAGTGACACTCACCGGGGTCTGACTGATACCTGCTAGTCATGCTCAAAGCAAAGGATACATCGGGTCGAGTACATAACATCGCGTACATAATTGATCCAATTGTCGAAGCATATGGAATCAACTTCATGCGGTCCTTATCTTCACAAGACTTTGGACACTGGTCCTTAGAGAGATTCACACCATGAGACATGGGCAAAAATCCTTTCTTGGACTCAAGCATGTTGAACCGCTTCAACACCTTTTCGATGTACGTACTCTGGGTCAAATCCAGCAACTTCTTCGATCTATCTCTATAGATCTTAATACCGAGTATATAAGTCGCTTCACCCAAATCCTTCATTGAAAAGCAGTTCCCTAGGTTGTTCTTAACAACTTTCAGGGTAGGAATGTCATTCCCGATCAACAATATGTCATCTACATACAATATCAGGAAGACAACAATGCTCCCACTGATTCGCTTGTAAACACAAGGCTCATCTTCATTCTTGATGAAACCAAACTCTTTGATTTTCTCATCAAAACGAAGATTCCAACTTCGAGAGGCCTGTTTCAGTCCATAAATGGACTTATTCAGCTTGCATATTTTAGTGGCTTCATCTGGGGATACAAAACCCTCGGGTTGTGTCATATACACTTCCTCAAGGAGGTTTCCATTAAGGAAAGCCGTTTTGACATCCATCTGCCAGATCTCGTAGTCATAATACGCAGCAATAGCAAGCAATATCCTAATGGACTTTACCATGGCAACAGGGGAAAAGGTCTCATCATAGTCAATACCATGAATTTGCTTGAAACCCTTAGCCACCAGTCGCCCTTTGAATGTCTGTACATTCCCATCCATGTCGGTCTTCTTCTTGAAGACCCACTTGCACCCTATGGGTCGTACCCCTTCAGGTGGTTCCACCAAGTTCCAAACTTGGTTTGCATACATGGAGTCCATTTCGGATTTCATAGCCTCAAGCCATTTGTCGGAGTCCGGTCCATTCATAGCCTCTTGGTAGGTTGCTGGTTCATCATCATGATCCATAAGCAACACATTACCTATTTGAGACACGAGAAATCCATATCTCTCAGGCTCAAACCTCGGTCTACCAGATCTACGTAGGACTTGTGTTCCTTGAGCAGGTTCTCTAGCTACAACATCTTGTAGTCCTGTCTCAGAATCCAATTCCGGTTCATTCACTACATGTGGTTCTTGAACTTCTTCAAGCTCTACCTTTTCAGTCTTTCTTGATAAGAACTCTTTCTCCAAGAAGACACCAGTCCTTGCGACAAACACTTTGCCCTCAGACGGTAGGTAAAAGTAATACCCTTTCGTTTCCTTAGGATATCCCACCAGATAACATTTATCCGATTTGGGTTCCAGCTTGTCAGGCATTTGACGTCTCACGTATGCCTCACAGCCCCAAATTTTAATGAACGACATACTAGGACGCTTCCCAGTCCATATCTCATATGGTGTCTTCAGAACCGTTTTAGTTGGAGCGCGATTCAATGTCATTGCAGCAGTCTCTAAAGCAAAACCCCAAAAGGAAACAGGCAAGTCCGCATGACTCATCATCGAACGTATCATGTCTAACAGAGTACGATTTCTCCTCTCAGACACACCATTATGTTGTGGTGTTCTAGGTGGAGTGAGCTGTGATACAATACCACACTCTTTCAGATGATCACGGAACGCATGAATCAGGTATTCGCCACCTCGATCAGATCGGAGTGCTTTAACCCTTTTACCCAACTGGTTTTCTACTTCATTCTTGAACTCTTTGAACTTTTCAAAGGTCTCGGATTTGCACTTCATAAGATACACATATCCGTATCTACTGAAATCATCAGTAAATGTAACAAAGTAGAAATACCCTCCTCTAGCCATGGAACTCATGGGTCCGCATACATCACTATGTACAACACCCAAGAGATCCTCAGCCCTCTCAGTATAACCAGTGAAAGGAGCTTTAGTCATCTTGCCTAACAAACAAGATTCGCATCGCTCAAATGATTCATAATCAAATGAGTCCAAAAGTCCATCTCTATGGAGCTTGGATATGCGCTTCTCGTTGATATGGCCCAAACGACAATGCCAGAGAAAAGTAGGGTTCGAATCATTTGTTCTTAGTCTTTTATTGTTTTCTACATTACAGATCAGATGGTCCAAGTTCAAAACGTAAAGACCATTAAACAATTGGGCTACAGCATAACAAACATCATTCTTAAATATAGAACAACAATTGTTCTTAATTATAAAAGAAAATCCAATCATGTCCAAACATGAAATAGATATAATGTTTCTAGTTATCGCCGGAACAAAATAACAATTATCAAGTTCTATTACAAGCCCACTGGGCAAAGAAAGACGATAAACCCCTACGGCTACAGCAGCAACTCTTGCTCCATTGCCGACGCGGAGGTCCACCTCCCCTTTACTCAGCAATCTTCTCCTTCCCAGTTCCTGCACATTTGTACAAATATGAGAACCACATCCGATATCCAATACCCAAGATGAAGGAGCAGAAAGGTTTATGTCTATAACGTAAACATTAGAAGCGGAAGTCATACCTCCCCTCAATTTCTGCAGACCCTCAATGTATGAAGGACAGTTCCTCCTCCAATGACCAGCCTTGCTATAGTGGTGGCATTTAACTTCCTTCACCGTGCTCTTCTTTTTCATCAGTGCTGAAGACTTGGGCTCAAGATGTGACTTAGGTCCTACCTTCGTCTTCTTGGAGCCCTTGGCTTTGCCCTTGCCCTTATGCACCATCAGTATGGGGCTGACAGGCTTGGCCTTCTTCATGTTGATTTCGGCAGTTCTCAACATGCCTAGGAGTTCGGGCAGTGTCTTGTCTATCTCATTCATGTTGTAGTTCAAGACAAACTGCTCATAACTGTCCGGCAACGATTGCAGGATCAGATCCGTGGCCAACTCTTGACCAAGAGGAAAACCCAACCTTTCAAGGTTCTCTATATACCCAATCATCTTGAGTACGTGAGTCCCTACTGAGTCTCGAACTCCCATCTTGCACTGAAACAACGCTTTAGTGATGTCGAACCTCTCTTGACGAGCCTGCCCTTGAAACATTTTCTTGAGATGCTCGTCAATCTCCTTGCACCCCATGTTCTCATGTTGCTTCTGAAGCTCAGAGTTCATGGTGGCAAGCATAAGGCACTCGACATCCAAAGCATTGTCAGTATACTTCTTATAAGTATCTTTCTCAGCACGGGAAGAGTTCCCGGTCGGCACCTCGGGGGCTTCTTCTTCCAAGACATAGAGCTTTTGCTCTTGCCTGAGAACAATTCTCAGGTTCCTATACCAGTCCATATAATTTGTCCCACTGAGCTTATCCTTCTCAAGGATGGCTCTCAGAGACAACGTGGAGTGCGCAACGCTTGCCATGGAATTCTACAAGAATTTATGCAGAATAAAATCAGTACCTAAATTTCAATTACAATTTATTCTAATTAGGACTTCAATTAAAATACTCCCACTATTTTATTCGAAAAGATAGCCCTCACTAGCAATTCAGAGAGTTCATGCGAGCTACTCTCTTAGTGGACAAGATCCGTATTTCACCAACACTATGAGTCCGCTTTGGCGTTCCTCTCACGATGCGGTTATTTAGGTAGGCAACGCTTGCCAATTGCATCCTCATGCAATTCTTGTATGGTTGGTGAATAACTCCTTATTCGCATCCATCATATGGTGCATGCCAACCCTATGCCTCTAGGCACTCAACCTTTGAGGTCACCTAGTTAAGCTGGACCCGATGTCGACAGTGGGATATCACAATTATCCGCTCGCACCCTTACCAAGATAGATTAATGCACCTTGCTTTGGCAAGCCCACACTTCATCGATCGAGGCAGGAAGAGTGTCATCCATCGGAAGGCATCCGAACACTTAATATTTGATGAAGGGATTTCAAATATAGGTTAACAATTAACCATTATCAACATTTGATCGACGTGCACATCCAAACAAAAACAATTCTTCTAAAACCACATGCATCCCTTATGTGCACATCCTGACACCATCAACATTTGATAGAAGGAAGGGCTAAATCTGAACATCCGGAAATTTCCAAATCCTCAGATTTACATGCATTGGACAAAGGCAAAGACAGCTCAACTTAAAGCAGTAGACAAGCTCATCTCTCTTTGTTGGATTCAGAATCCAAAACAAAATCGAGGGATGGTTACTGCTAAGGAGATCACAATTTCTAACACTTAGAAATCCACCGAAATTCCAATCGTTCTTGGCGAGGTACCAAGACTAAATCTAGACATTTAGAACACTTCTAAATCCCTAGGTTTACACGCACTGGAATAACAAACTTGCAAAACAACGATCATGGTCGGAACCTCGCTCTGATACCACTGTTGGGTTTCTCTATAGGGTTGGCACAACGCTTGTGCACGCAGCGGAAAAATAAACATCAAGAAAAACCCAAAGAGATGTGGATCGGGCTATGAACGTTGAATCAAGAAGTTAACAAAACTAGGCAAAAATTACCTCGGTGGCGTTGAGTCACAAGCCAACGGAGATGCTCCAAACTTTATCTGCTTGCTAGTGGCGAGTTCTACGTGGAATAGTGTCCACGTTTCTGCAGAAGTCCACACGAGCGGGAGAACACCGATCTATCCGTTGCACGGATTATCGGGAAGGAGAAGACCGCACCTCGGCTATTCCACGGACTACTAGGTCCGCGCCAGGAAGAGCAGCACCAGCGACAGTCGCTGGAGAAGAGGCGGTCGACGGAGCAAACACGGCGGCGGCGGAACTCTTCCGTCGGCGGCGGGGATCGGGATCGGCGGATCGAAAGGCGGAACGGCTTCCGTTGGGTTTCGATCTGCTACAGGAGAAAATCGCGAGCCCGTGTAATCCCGAAAACCCTAAGTGTCCTATTTATACCAAAGGTATAAATAAACCCAGGAAAATCGCTATCCGCAGACCACCCGAAAATAGGGTTCAGAATCGGCGAGTATCAACCGGTGAGAATCGGCGACAATCGGCGAGAATCACTGAGCAGGTTCGGCGAGAATCAGTCGACGAGTATCATACAGGATCGGCGAGAATCAGAGTACAATACTCGACGATTCTCGCCGATCGTCGAGCCGCGCTCGACGATACACAACGATACTCGACGATCGTTGAGCCGCGGTCGACGACAATTGTCGAAGTAGTTGATCGTCGAGAATCAACAATTGATTCTCGACGATTCTCGTCGATCGGCGAGAATCAGAGAGACGATTCTCGCCGATCGGCGGGAATCAGAAGACGATTCTCGACTAATGTCATCGACCCTCAGACGACAATCCCAACCAGCCCTTCAAGGCAACATTTGCCCAACCCGATGATCCTATAAGGCAACACTTTGCCCATAACCCTATTCAGGTCGGTGATTGGTAACCTTTACCAACACAGTCAGTCAACCAACTTCTCCACATCTCTTATGTGCGACCCTGCAGGCTCATATCGCGTTGGCAGTGAGATTACATGTTTGATCACTTCCAGATCATCATGGTGACTCCAACAATCTCACCTTTGTCTCTACTGATTTACAAAAGGCAAATATCTTCACCAAACCCTTAGATGAGAAGAAACATCTGTTCTTTATGAATTAGCTAGGTATGATAAATGAAGATGCATTAATTTAACTTTCTGTCTGTGGTCGAAGAATTTGCCACAGTTCGTCGAATGGAGATCGACGAACAGAGAAAAGTTCTTGAGAAATTCATTGACCAGAGATCGACGAACTCTCTGTGTGTGAAGTTCTATTCGTCGAACGGAGATCGACGATATTACTTCAAAAAATGTTTCATTGACCTAAGCACGACGAAATATTTTCCCTTCTCCATACTGAGATCGACGAACTCTTTTGTCAATAAAATATTTCATCGAACTCAAATCAAAGAATTTTGTTTATTTCGTCGGACGGAGTCTGCTGCTTCATATTCTGAAAACCGTATAACTAGGTTATCTTCGAGCTCCATCCCACGCTTTCTGTTCCCCATGCACTTGATCTTTCTATTTCCTCTTGCATGTGATCAATGTCTATTCCAGCGAGCTCTCTGGCGGTGATGAAATTTGATATGGGATTCAACGTAGACTTTGAATCGTTTCAACATTCTGATCAATTATTTCTGGATATACTGAAACTATTTGAGGACCAACATCTGAAAAACTTCATGACAACCAGAATAAATATAGCTTTTATAGAGATCAGAGAATGGGTGTTCACCTCCTCCACTCCAGATACCGACACAATGAATGACACTATTTCTGGTAACCAGATTTCTTTTTCCCCCGCAGTACTAACTGAAATTTTCGGTTTGATGAATGGTGAAGAAAATTTAGAGATTGATAGTTCTGAATTTGATAACATGCTGAATAAAATGGGTCATGCTGGAGAGAACCCTAATAAACTACTAAAGAAAAATTTACCTTCGGAATATAAATTCTTAGCCGATGTGGTGGGCAACGTATTGCTGGGAAAGCATACCGCTCATGACTATATTAGCAGGCAACAATTTCTGGTAATGTGTGTAATACTGAATAAGAAAGAAGTAAATTGGTCAAAGATTCTGTTTGACTTGATAAGAAAGAAGAATAGTAAGAAAGAAGTTTGTTTTGGAAGAATTCTGGGCATCTTCCAACAGGAAACGACAGCTGAATCCCTGGTCTCCTACACCATATTCATTAATGCCTCCAAAAGGATAACATGTGCCTTGTTTGGAAGGTGGGAGAGGACAATCTCAAAGCCATAAAAGACTTCAACCTCTTCCAAAGGTTCCGAGGGTACAAGAACTGCAACAGTTGCTTCCCCACCCACAGAAGTTATCCCCTCCATCAGCATTCCAGCCACCCAGATACCTACACCTCCATCTCAAAAATCTAAACATCCACAAATTCCTTCATCAACCCTCCAACAACCAATTCAATCCCCTAGACATCAACCAACTCCACCAATTCAATCTCCTGTACATTAACCCACACCAGTTCAATCTCTAGAACACATCACACTACCTCCTTCCCCACCTCCGTAGTCCCCACTCCCTCATCATCTTGATGACATTACCCTACATATCATCACATCCATTCCATCTTTTGATCTTCTACCATCTCCCTTCAATTCTCCATCACCTCATGATGAGCCAATGCCGGACATCACTACTTTCCATTAATCATCCATCCTCCATCCTTCTATATCAACTCAGATACCCTATGAGTTTATGGAAATGGATTCCCCTTCCATTCCCTCCCTTCTAGACCTCCTGACTCCCCTAATCTCAAACCTTATAGCAGAGGACATTAAACCTCTTGCTGATTATATTGACTCCCTCTCTGTCATCATTTTTGTTGTCTCAACAGTACCTTCTTCTGGTGGCCTGGCTTTAGGAGCCTCTGAAACCAGGCAGGGGGAGATATCCAATGAAGAAGCTCCAATTTCCCCTCCTCCAGCAGTAGCAGTTCCAGCAGTTCTAGCAGTTACAGCAGCTGCATTTGATACTGAAATGGTCTGTATAGATATAGAAATTCCAGAGAGTATAATTGTTGGTGATTGTATTATCAATCCCACAGTTGATTTATTCCATTTATTAAATTATTTTGATAAAGTTCATTTAAATTATCTTCCAGAAGTCTTCCCAAAGCATTCTATGGCTATGTTCCCCTATAGTTCTCCAATAAGCCCTGAAGTTGTTAATCAACTAAAGGCAAGTTTTGCAGCACCAGTAATTACAGAAGAACATGTGACTGAGAATGTTCTTGAACTAGTCTTTACTCCAGAGCAAAAAGTTCTTTCTCCTCCTACCTATAAAATGGATGATTGTCCTTTACCAGACCTAGAAGAAATTATTCTTGCAGATAAAGCAGAAGAAAATAAGACTGTTTCTGAAAGTATGGTTGTACCAGAGGTTGCAGAGTCTTAAGTGCTTCCTCAAGCTGAGAAGCAAATTTCAAAGGAAGCCTTGAAGGCAATTGCTTCTTCATATGACAATCCTCTAGGATCCTCTGATGATGATATTGATGAAGAAGATTCTGATGAATCTGATGATCCAAAAAAAAGAAGAAAATTGATAAGAAAATAAAAGCTCCTCCTAAGGTTGTTCCTAAGCCCAATCCTAATGCAGACACTCCCTACTATATGTTGCAAAAGATTACTCCTTACCCAGGGATGCCTTCATGGATGTGGCTATCTAAAAATGAGGAAAAAACAAAGAAGAAGAGAAGAAGCTACTCTGTTCCTCCTCCTTCTAAAAGGAATTGGATAGGTCCTCCTCCTCCTCCTCCTCCCCCAGTAGTAGGTGCTTCAGGAAATGTGTCTCAGAGATTTACCCCTCACATTCAAAAATACCAAAGGAAACAAGGGAGATCTTCAAGATCTCATTTCCAAGGAAGCAGTCAGCAGAAACAATCTTCAAGCAGCAACAGACATTAACAGTAATATAAGAAGTAAGGCATGCAACAGAAAGTATCTGAAATTGATCAATCTGAAAAAGGTAAGAGTTCTGAAAGACCTGAATCTCCACCAGTTCCTTTTGTTGATCCTAAACAAGAAAAATACTTCAAAGATGGCTAGATTTGAAGAACTAGTTGGAATCTCTCTAATAAACAAAGCCAAAAAGGAAGGCAAAGATCCCTCTCAGTACACTATAATGTTTTCTTACAGGAGAGTGGAATTAAAAAGGTATGACAAAGCTAACAAATTTTTCAATGTAGATGATTATATGAATCTGCATCCAGAGGCTGTAGTTCCAAGAGGAACTTCTATCAACATAATTAGAGCATCGGACATGACTATATATAAAAGGGAAGCTGCAAATCGAAACAGAGAAATCATATTCAGACAACCCTCTGATAAATCTGAAAAAGTTGAGCAAGAAAAGTTAAGGAAGAATAGATAATTATTATGTTTTTATTTTCTGAACTCTATCTGTTAATCATAAAGCACTTATGTACATATCTACTGGATATTTTAATTTTCTGCCAGATATATTTTATCTTGCTTTATGATTATTTCTCTTTTATTTATATTAGTGACATCACCCAAATAGGAGGAGATTGTTGGATCCCTAGTTTGGATTTGGGCAAGGTCCACTAATTAGGATGAGTTTTGACCCACATTGTATAGCCAGGGTCAAGTTTGTTAGTCCTAGAGTTTAGGCTAAGTCATTAGATTCAACATTCTTGTACCAGCCATTAGAAGACCTCAGTTGACCAGACTTAGAAGAATTCAGAGTTAAAAAATTATCAGTTCGAAATTCTTCGAACTCAGCTCGACAAAATCAGAGTTAATTCTCTGGTTGAGCTTAACGAATTCTGGAGTTTAACTTCAACATATTCTTTCTAGTTTAGTTTCACTGAACTCTGCTCGACGAAGATAGATTCTTAGCTCGACGAACATAGAGCGCAGAATTGGCTAGTTATTTCCAGAATGCAGTTCGTTGAGCTCAGGTCGACGAACATGATTTATCAGCTCGATGAACTTGGAAATCCAGTCGACGAATTCTGTTCAGAGCTCGACGAATTCTGTCAAAAGCCAGACTTAGAAGTTTTCCTTATTCTGTCCTTATTTCTTATATTATTTAGCAGTAATTCTCTAAGTAATTAATGCTTATATTCCCCTGGATATAGCCATTATTGGCAGCATTAATTATGGTCTTCATGAGGGATAATTACTTGATTAATTTAATGGGACATTTGGGGAAACTCTTTAATGAATATTCCAGCCATTTCATTCTGTAGGCAGATCAGCAATTAATGCTTGGAATTCAAATTTCAAAGGAAAATTTTGACAGCAGAATATAAAAGAGATTTTATCTTTTCAGATACCACAACTAAGATAGAGATATAGAGTCTCGACATCAGACAAGCAGTGGAAACACAAGAAGGAGCATACGGAGAAAAGATACAGAACTCTCCCCCTAAGCAGAAAACATTTTGTTTTCCCTTGTGCTTTCTGAAGACTGGAGAAGAACAACAATTAAACATCAAGAGTCTTCTTCAACTTCTACTCCAGGAATATTTAAGGACAACAACTCTGAATCAGTCATAAATTCCTGGATCACTTCAAGTCAAGGCTGAAGACCTACACCCTGAGCAAGGCTCCAAGCTTTTTGAACCATTCTTATTTTAGAAGGAGCCTTGACAACAGCAATCTACTAGTTTTCTCTGTTGTATAGAGAAAAGAGAAGACAACATCATCTCTCTCAACATCCTATAAAAGTGTTTATTAACTCCTTTCAAAGGATTCTTATTGGTTTTTTGTCACCTGATCAAAAGCCTAAAGGGTTGCGAGATCTCCCTTTAGATAGATCTTGTGGTGGCAGTCTACTGATCAAAAACCTGATAGTGGATTCCTACCAGGGTGGTGGAAGAGTGGATGTACCCAGTTTGGGGAACCACTATAAAATTCTTGTGCTGTATGGTTGTCTATTTTGTTTTGTTCTTGCTGTGTTGTGATTTTTTTGCTTAGGTTGCATTTACTTTTATACTACTATAATTATCACCGATCTTATTACTCTGATATATTTAAAAACCTCTATTCACCCCCCCCCCCCCGCCCCCTCTAGAGTAATAAGATCTATCCCCATTTCTTTCTATTTGTATCAGTGCTATACCATATCTTTTAAATCTTCAACTATCTTGATCCGAACATGATCACCTTTCCACCTTGCATCAAAACACAGTCAAGGCCAATGTGTGATGCATCCACATACACAACATACTCAATTCCTTCATTAGACAAGGATAAGGCTGGAGTTGTGCACAATCTTTTCTTCAACTTCTGGAAAGCTTCTTCACACTTATCGCTCCAAATGAAAGCATTATTCTTTTTGGTAACACTAGTTAGAGGAGCAGACAACACTAAAAACCCTTCCACGAATCTTCTATAATAGCCAGCCCGTCCTAAGAAGCTCATAATCTCCTTAGGTGTAGAAGGTCTCTCGCATTCCATCTCAGTAGAAATCTTGGTTGTGTCTACGGAAATACCATCCTAGCTGACAACATGACCCAAAAAGGACACCTGATTTAGCCAGAACTCACACTTTCTCAACTATGCATATAACTTATGCTCCCTCAGGATCGACAAAACCAATCGCAAATATTGAGTATGCTCCTTAACACTGCGGGAATGCACAAGGACGTCGTCTATGAATACGATCACAAAATGATTCAAGAAATCTTTGAACACTCTATTGATTAGATCCATGAATACAGAGGGTGCACTGGTTAGAGCGAAGGATATCACCAAAAACTCAAAATGTCCATTTCGTGAACGGAAAGAGGTCCGTGGAATTTTTGCCTCATGAATTCTCAACTGGTGGTAGCCAGAACGATGATCGATCTTTGAAAATATCGTGCTACCATGCAACTGATCGAACAGATCATCAATCCACGGTAAGGGATATCTATTCTTAATGCTGACCTTGTTTAATTCTTTATAATCGATGCAAAGCCTCATCGATCCATCCCTTTTCTTTACAAATAATACAGGGGCACTGTAACGCCCCCGGTTTTTCTGTGTTTTGTTTGATCTTTGGATGGAGTTACGATGGCGTATTTCCGGCTTTTTGCCGTTGTAGAGCGTGGTCTTAGATCTTAGGGTTCCCTGTGTAGCCTGTTTGTAGCCTGTTAGCAAGATTCCCCAGCTAGCCGGAGTCTGTTTGATGACTCAGTTGGGCCTATTAGGGAATGCTTGTGTTTTGGCTTCGGGTGGTGATATCCCGGGTTTTGTTCGTCGAATGCTAATTTCGACTTCGCAGTTGTGTTCGTAGCATGGGTTTTTAGCTGCGATGCGAATTTCGTCATTTTTCGAGATGTTTCGGGTCTCAGGTTGTTTTGATATTGCGTGTAAGTCATTAATATGTTGATTGTTTATTATTAAATTGCTGTGTATATATATATAGCCTTAGGTTAGAATTAGGGCTGGGTTCATTTGCTTCATTTCTTTTACTCTGCTTAGAAGAAGTCGACGCCTATGCGAGAGGGAGGGAACCGCCGGACTACCCTAGCCTTCGGATGCCGATTCCTGAAGATTTAGTGGTCGAAATTAAATTTCGAGAGTGGATCTGGGCTGCCCTCGCCTGGATCTGCGTTCTTTCTGCTCCTAAGCTTGCTGCTCTGCGGCTAGATCCGAGAGAGGGGGAGGCCGCCGACCATGTTTTTCTGGTATTTAGGCAAGTGATGTTCCCTCATCCTTGCCATAGCTGAGCTTTGTCTTCTTTTATTTAAATTTCATCTCTTTCCTGCTTAGATCTTAGGTGTATGTTAGGGTTCATTCCCGATCATACCGTGGCTAATGTAGAATGGTTTCCGTTAAATCTCAGATTTCCCGAGGGATTGTGTTTATTAGGGTCCGATTTGGTTCGGTTTAGGTCAAGAAGTTGCTATTGCCGATGGATGATGGAACTCTAGGGAGAGAGACTTCGTTCCCGTCTGGTTGTTTGCTGGGTTTGGCGACACCAGCGGCTGTGGTGTCGACACTTGGTGTCGACACCAGCAGCAAGGGTGTCGACACTTGGTGTCGACACCAGCAGCTGTGGTGTCGACACTTGGTGTCGACACCAGCAGCAGAGGTGTCGACACTTGGTGTCGACACCAGCAGCTGTGGTGTCGACACTTGGTGTCGACACCAGCAGCAGAGGTGTCGACACTTGGTGTCGACACCAGCAGCTCTGGTGTCGACACTTGGTGTCGACACCAGCAGCAGAGGTGTCGACACTTGGTGTCGACACCAGCAGCTCTGGTGTCGACACTTGGTGTCGACACCAGCAGTAGAGGTGTCGACACTTGGTGTCGACACCAGATGCAGAGGTGTCGACACTTGGTGTCAACACCATCAGCTGTGGTGTCGACACTTGGTGTCGACACCAGCAGCAGAGGTGTCGACACTTGGTGTCGACACCAGCAGCTGTGGTGTCGACACTTGGTGTCGACACCAGCAGCAGAGGTGTCGACACTTGGTGTCGACACCAGCAGCTGTGGTGTCGACACTTGGTGTCGACACCAGCAGTAGAGGTGTCGACACTTGGTGTCGACACCAACCACTTTGGTGCCGACACCTTGTGTCGACACCGACTTGTCGTGGTGCCGACATATCGTGTCGACACTGGGTGCTGCGCTTGTTTTGGGGTCAGAAAGACTCGGGGTTGGTTCGGGTTAGGCGTGCAAGGCCGCATCGGTTGGTCCCGACATTCTTGCCTTGAGTTTGTGTGTTTCTTAGGATTGTTAGTGTGACCTTTTCCCTAGGTGGGGGGGGGGGCATTGGGTGTTCGGCTAGTTTCGGCATGTCGACTCTTGGGTCGTGGCAGGTGGTGGAGTTTTGGTGGCCTCTGGAGGGGTGGTTTTATGTGGAGAGCTGTGGCCACCGCCTTTTGCCCCGGTTTGGGTTGGTGTGTGTAGGACCCTAAAGCTGCCACTGTTTGACCTTAGCCCTTTTTGGACGTGATTATGGTTACGTATTCAGATCCATGTTTTGACCACTGCCTCTTGCCCACGTGTTAAGACTATTAGTTCCTTTCCTGCTTATGCATTCTTTTCTTTTGGTGTATATGTATAAGTCTTGTTGCTGTTACAGACTCTTTTGGTAGGGCATAATGGATCTTTTACCCGCACTTGGTGTGCTCTGCTATGCTCTAGGCAGTACTCTCTTCTTACTGTCACCCCTTTTCTTTTGCTTATAGCAGTTTGTTGCCGGGTTGGTAAACCCTTCTTCTTATTTGCTCATTAATCTATTGCTCTATTTTTCCCTTTTGATTATTTTCTTGCTGAGGTGTTCTTTTCTTGAATGCCTCAGGTCCAGGTTGTAGCCAGTTCAGCGGCTAGTTCTTTGGAGGGGCTTGTTGGTGGCCTCTTGGGTAGCTAATAGCTGATTCCCGATTTTTGTGAGGTAGTTCTTTACTTTTCTGTATAGACATGCATACTCGCTAGTGGGTTCGTGTCAGGTTGTTGACGCCCACTGGTGCTTCTTGCGATGCTGGGTATGAATTTAAGCAGCTGTTTTTGCCTATTTGTGGTTGGTTACTTGCTTCTGGGATGGATTTATGTTAGGTTACATGTTAGATATTTTAAAACCTAAAAGCATTATTATATGTACCTCATGCCTAGCATGTTTCTAAAACAAAGACACTATTTTTCCTCTGTGTAAAACACTATCTTTCATACCTACTATATTCACCTTAGAGTCGTGCATACCATGAGTCATCCCCCCGGGATCACTCAGGCTCATTTAGGGTGTCAACTTAATTGAACCAAAGTATTTTCTGCTGCGTATTGATATAATTTAAATTGTGGACTAGCTGATCCACCGTGCCGAGGGATACGGCCATTCAACATAACTGATTTTCTTTCATACTTAATCAACGATTTTCCTTAAAAATCTAGGGTCTAGTGTTTTGCCTGAGCGTGTGCAGTTATCCCCTGCACGACATGGCATCACGACACGTGTTTTCTCTTGCTCTGATACGATTTCTTCGTTGAGAAAATGCGGGTTATGGCAGTTGGTATCAGAGGGAGGTTGCTTGACAAATGGTCGGGCAACCTTTCCCTTGTCTGCATTAGCGGTTAGCGTCATACCATACACACACCGATATGTCATCAGCACGTCTTGGCTAAAGCACGAACACTACACTCATGAGCATAAAGAAGTATACGGGGCATATTATATATTATGGGATGCATAATATGTGTTTGTATATGGATGCACATAGGAGGCAACATGTGAGGGTTATGTAGTATGAGATGCATAACCTCACCACATGAATGCGGCTAGCACGTTTTCTTTTTTGTTGTATGAGAATGCTATGTAGTATGGGATGCATAACATTTTCATGTGTACGCCGCCCATGACATGCACTAAGGCCTTTTCAGAATGCATAGCACATCATGCATAACAAAATATTTCATAAGCACAACATGCCAAGCTAAAGATTTGCAAGATGACATATGTACACACATGGTTTTGAGTCAAAAAAAGAATACAAATACATGCATTCATGGTTTAGGCACATGAGTTAGTATGATGGTGGTGAACCATCTTACTTTAAGCATGATATCATCATGGTAAAAACAACTCCCAGAGCAAGTTTTAGCAGTTGAAGTTCATATTTAAGTGTGTTTGTTTGTACCGGGTAGTTCTGTTCTAGCTGATGGGCTAGGTTTTGTCTAAAGTTTGTGCGATTTTAGGATGGCGAGACGTCCTGCGACGAGATCGACCCCCCAATCCGAGGGTGAGACGTCAGGAGCGCAGAGCGATGCGGTGGTAGAAGGCCTGCGGCTGAGTAATGAGGCGTTATCGAGGCAGGTAGTGGCTATGCAGGCTCAGATTCAGTCCTTTGTAGCAGTAGTGGCGGGACAGACCCCGAGAGCTAAGGACCCCGCTGAGGGGGTAGCTGTTCCTGTAACACCCTCACCCGTCACATGACATATAACAGTGGGTCCGGCCGGGGCCCCACGCCATATAGCACAGACAAGCGAAGGAATTACGTGTGGAAATCAAAATCTATGTGTATCCTTAACTCATTCCATTCTAGCGCAGCATTATTTTGTTAACATGAACTCCAACCAGAATGTCCACCACTATATAAATACCATATTTATATCTCACAAACACCAGGAATGTATACAACTCACACACCCTGGCCTTATGGCCTTACAAGTTCCTCTTTTACACAACAATCATTTCGTACATCGGCACGCAGGCCGGCCACACATGAAATCCAAACAACACTCTCCGCATGGCCTTCAAGGGCCTCATCAAGCTAGCCATTCTTATGCATGTCCAGCCGCAACACCTGCAATTCCACATCCAAGACAAACCAGAAAACAAAGTAACGGTCAGCATTTGGCTGACCCATTATAACGACCCTACCCCCTACCCGGGGTAGTGGTTCCTTCCCTGTATACAGTGCTGTCATCTATCATCAAGTATCATCAAACATCATATGAATATCATGTTTTATTCCGCTAGCAAACACATTCCATCACAAATGCTGGAATCCACCAGACGCTTCGTGCACTCAGGGCACCTTCTTGGTGTACCGGAATCCACCAGTCGTACACCGCCGATCCGAGGTGTTAACTTGTTGGTTGACCGGACCTAGTCCACCAGTCTCGCAAGCTGGCGACATCCCGCCCAAACCACTCAGAGGTCCAACCTTACAGCAACAACCAGAGTAGGTTGACCCACAACATGTGGTGTAGCACGCCGGGTTTATCTAAGCTCCCCAGGCAATGTCTACCCATCGACCCCCCTCCTAATCCGATCGACCCACACTATGTGGTGCAGCAACCCGGGTTTAACTCGGCTCCCCTAGCATTGCCACCCATCGATCCCGCTAACTAACTAGATCAACCCACCCAAGTGGTGTAACAGTCGGGTTTATCACGAGCTCCCCAGACATGTTACCAATTGATCATATCACAACCAGGAGCTTTGCCAAAGCCTCCTCACATTCAGCATCACATCCATACATTCATCACAAGAGAAAACCCTTTGCATCTCATCAAATCCACGGAGTCATCTCCGGTTTACCCATGAACATCACCAATCCAGACTACCGGTCCAGATGGGCTTCACACAGCATGCCTATGCCGTACTCCATATTTCCGGCTCTAGATGCAGACTCAACAAAGGAATCTCTTCCGCAAATCCACCTCTTGGTGGAGGATTCCAAGCACATGCATAAAGGGAGGACTTCGATGTCCAAGAAGGAGATCGTTACCCTTGAAGATCGCTTCGGCGCCATGAAGTAGCCGATGGAAATCACCGCCTCGGCTCTGCCTTCACGAATCCGCTCTCGGATCTTCGCTCCGCACTCCGCAGCTCCTACAGCAGCTGGAAGACTCCTCCCTTCTCTCTCCCTTAAGCCTTTCTTCTTTCTCTCTCTTGGAATGAAGATGAAGAAGAAGAAGAAGAGAAAAGAGGGGTTTTATCCTCTTTTTCTCGGCCTTCACAACACCTGGACAAAGCCCAGCCACTGGATCCAGGAAGAGGGAAACAAACGGCTCAGATCTGGCCAGAAAAGCTAAAACACGGCCTGACACGCCCTGTGACACGCCCGTGTCACAGGCCGTGTCCCTCTAAGCGGCAGACAACCGACTCAATCCAACCAGTACACGGCCGTGTGACACGCCCGTGTCGCGTGCCGTGTACCCGACACGCCCTCAGACACGCCCGTGTCTGAGGCCGTGTACCCCAACGAAAATAATCTCAAACCAACACGAGACTTCACACGGCCTGGCACACGGCCTGGCACACGCCCGTGTTCATGGCCGTGTGTACCTGGACACATCCGTGTCCCGCCAACACGCCCTAGCTCGAACCGTCGAGTTGAGCTCGACGACCACTGACACGCCCTGTGACACGCCCGTGTCACAGGCCATGTCCTCTCGACACTCGACTCTCGACGATCGTCGAGATAAATTCGTCGACATCACGGTCGATCTTCGACACGGCCCCGACACGCCCTACGACACGCCCGTGTCGCAGGCCGTGTCCGCTGTGTCGACTCCGAAATTTCGTCAACTACCCGACTCGACACTACCCAGGCCTGACACGCCCTGGGACACGCCCGTGTCCCAGGCCGTGTCACCCAAGCCTGAACCCGATTTTGCTCAAAATGCTCCACTTGATTTCAGGGTGTTACAATCCTCCCCCCCTTCAAATAATTTCGTCCTCGAAATTGACTCCAAGCAGCCACAACATCATCAAAGCTTACACCGCAAGCCTCCGCACAAACTAACAAACATACAGTACAAACAAACATCCTTATCTTCCCCTTGTGCACATTCAACCACAGAAGACCTCAAAACAAAACAACATGATTTCGTATCGTCTTACCATCACACGTGCACCATATTTTAATCAAGATTGTCAACATCACGATTTTATTCATCATCTATCATCTAGTTTACATACAACTATATATATAAACATCATGTACATACACCACTATGGATGATCCATCAAGTTTTGATTCAGTCAAAAATAATTCGCATCACACATCACTTCCGCTCAGCCTCCCGATTTTGAAATTCATGATTAAGAGACAACTTAAACGCCCGAGGCTGAATTTCACCAACTGAACTTTGCGGCTCTTGTACTTCCATCGCATGAAATCGAGATTGCATCCGGGGTGCAGATGATTCGGCCACTGCTTTTCCCTTTTCTTCATAGGACGCACCCATCTTTTTCTCACTCCCTGGAGGGGCATTCCAACAAAATCTTGCTATATGTCCTTGCTGCCCACATTTATAGCAGATACGTGTATCCACACGTCCTGACCCATAAGTCGCCCCTGAAGAAACAGTCGACGGAGCTGATTCCGCCGGCCTAAATCTTTTCTTCTCTTGTTGTCGAAACTCCGATTGATCCGATGGTGACAGTTTAAACTCTGACTTCTCAGTTGCCCGTCTCTTATTCGCTTGTACTCGCTTCATATCCTTCTCCAAGGCACGGGTTGTATCGACCAACGCTTGGAAGCCTTGGCTCACGGAACTCGAAAGTGCCAACCTCAATTCATCCCGCAATCCTACATAAAACCGATTTGTCTTTCGTGCTTCCTCCATAAAATTCGATCCCGCATATCTCCCCAGTCTCGTAAACTCATGTAGGTAGGTATCGATCTCCCGCTCACCCTGCACCAAACGGAGAAACTCATTTTCCATCGCAATCCTCTGCGACACTGGCACATACTTGGCTAAAAATATTTGGGAGAATTCATCCATTGAAACCTCCATTAAACCTCGACCTGCCAAGTGGTGCACTTCAATTTCATCCCACCATAATCTCGCATCGCCCTCCAACAGAAAAGTGGCCAACATCACTTTCTGTTCCTCGACCGTCCGGATTGCAGTCAGGATCCTTTTTACTCTTGCCAACCAATCTTCTGCCTGCGTTGGTGAAAGCGCTCCACCAAACGTAGGTGGATGGAAGTGCATAAACCGTGACAATGCGTCGTCACTTGCTTGCACTTCCACCACCTCAGCAGCATGCTCTTGCCTTCCACCAGGTCTTGCCTGTCCAGTTGGCTGTGCTTGTAACACTGCAAGCACTGTCTCCGTCACCACCCGTATGGCCTCTGCCGAGGGAGGCATCGGCGCTTCCACGGGTGCTGCACTCTCATCCGACCGCTGGGGCTCAGACGGCCCAGCTCCATCCTTCGCCACCTATCAATGTACAGAACACCATTAATCCTTCAAATCATAACGGTACTGCTACATTGACTACACACTCACGCACATCATGTGCATGACATACATTCCTAGTGGACATTCATGAGTTCAATTATGTTCTCTCCTCCCAAACAATCTCAACCTGGCTCTGATACCACTTTGTAACACCCCCACCCGTCACATGACATATAACAGTGGGTCCGGCCGGGGCCCCACGCCATATAGCACAGACAAGCGAAGGAATTACGTGTGGAAATCAAAATCTATGCGTATCCTTAACTCATTCCATTCTAGCGCAGCATTATTTTGTTAACATGAACTCCAACCAGAATGTCCACCACTATATAAATACCATATTTATATCTCACAAACACCAGGAATGTATCCAACTCACACACCCTGGCCTTATGGCCTTACAAGTTCCTCTTTTACACAACAATCATTTCGTACATCGGCACGCAGGCCGGCCACACATGAAATCCAAACAACACTCTCTGCATGGCATTCAAGGGCCTTATCAAGCTAGCCATTCTTATGCATGTCCAGCCGCAACACCTGCAATTCCACATCCAAGACAAACCAGAAAACAAAGTAACGGTCAGCATTTGGCTGACCCATTATAACGACCCTACCCCCTACCCGGGGTAGTGGTTCCTTCCCTGTATACAGTGCTGTCATCTATCATCCAGTATCATCAAACATCATATGAATCCACCAGAAATGATTGTGTTAACTTGGTGTACCGGAATGTGTTTGCTTTATTCCGCTAGCAAACACATTCCATCACAAACGTTGGAATCCACCAGACGCTTCGTGCACTCAGGGCACCTTCTTGGTGTACCGGAATCCACCAGTCGTACACCGCCGATCCGAGGTGTTAACTTGTTGGTTGACCGGACCAAGTCCACCAGTCTCGCAAGCTGGCGACATCCCGCCCAAACCACTCAGAGGTCCAACCTCACAGCAACAACCAGAGTAGGTCGACCCACAACATGTGGTGTAGCACGCCGGGTTTATCTAAGCTCCCCAGGAAATGTCTACCCATCGACCCCCCTCCTAATCCGATCGACCCACACTATGTGGTGCAGCAACCCGGGTTTAACTCGGATCCCCTAGCATTGCCACCCATCGATCCCGCTAACTAACTAGATCAACCCACCCTAGTGGTGTAACAGTCGGGTTTATCACGAGCTCCCCAGACATGTTACCAATTGATCATATCACAACCAGGAGCTTTGCCAAAGCCTCCTCACATTCAGCATCACATCCATACATTCATCACAAGAGAAAACCCTTTGCATCTCATCAAATCCACGGAGTCATCTCCGGTTTACCCATGAACATCACCAATCCAGACTACCGGTCCAGATGGGCTTCACACAGCATGCCTATGCCGTACTCCATATTTCTGGCTCTAGATGCAGACTCAACAAAGGAATCTCTTCCGCAAATCCACCTCTTGGTGGAGGATTCCAAGCACATGCATAAAGGAAGGACTTCGATGTCCAAGAAGGAGATCGTTACCCTTGAAGATCGCTTCGGCGCCATGAAGTAGCCGGATGGAAATCACCGCCTCGGCTCTGCCATCATGAATCCGCTCTCGGATCTTCGCTCCGCACTCCGCAGCTCCTACAGCAGCTGGAAGACTCCTCCCTTCTCTCTCCCTTAGGCCTTTCTTCTTTCTCTCTCTTGGAATGAAGATGAAGAAGAAGAAGAAGAGAAAAGAGGGGTTTTATCCTCTTTTTCTCGGCCTTCACAACACCTAGACAAAGCCCAGCCACTGGATCCAGGAAGAGGGAAACAAACGGCTCAGATCTGGCCAGAAAAGCTAAAACACGGCCTGACACGCCCTGTGACACGCCCGTGTCACAGGCCGTGTCCCTCTAAGCGGCAGACAACCGACTCAATCCAACCAGTACACGGCCGTGTGACACGCCCGTGTCGCGTGTCGTGTACCTGACACGCCCTCAGACAGGCCCGTGTTTGAGGCCGTGTACCCCAACGAAAATAATCCCAAACCAACTCTGGTTGTTGGTTGTGATATGATCAATTGGTAACATGTCTGGGGAGCTCGTGATAAACCCGACTGTTACACCACTAGGGTGGGTTGATCTAGTTAGTTAGCGGGATCGATGGGTGGCAATGCTAGGGGAGCCGAGTTAAACCCGGGTTGCTGCACCACATAGTGTGGGTCGATCGGATTAGGAGGGGGGTCGATGGGTAGACATTGCCTGGGGAGCTTAGATAAACCCGGCGTGCTACAACACATGTTGTGGGTCGACCTACTCTGGTTGTTGCTGTGAGGTTGGACCTCTGAGTGGTTTGGGCGGGATGTCGCCAGCTTGCGAGACTGGTGGACTAGGTCCGGTCAACCAACAAGTTAACACCTCAGATCGGCGGTGTACGACTGGTGGATTCCGGTACACCAAGAAGGTGCCCTGAGTGCACGAAGCGTCTGGTGGATTCCAGCGTTTGTGATGGAATGTGTTTGCTAGCGGAATAAAGCATGATATTCATATGATGTTTGATGATACTGGATGATAGATGACAGCACTGTATACAGGGAAGGAACCACTACCCCGGGTAGGGGGTAGGGTCGTTATAATGGGTCAGCCAAATGCTGACCGTTACTTTGTTTTCTGGTTTGTCTTGGATGTGGAATTGCAGGTGTTGCGGCTGGACATGCATAAGAATCGCTAGCTTGATGAGGCCCTTGAAGGCCATGTGGAGAGTGTTGTTTGGATTTCATGTGTGGCCGGCCTGCGTACCGATGTACGAAATGATTGTTGTGTAAAAGAGGAACTTGTAAGGCCATAAGGCCAGGTTGTGTGAGTTGTATACATTCCTGGTGTTTGTGAGATATAAATATGGTATTTATATAGTGGTGGACATTCTGGTTGGAGTTCATGTTAACAAAATAATGCTGCGCTAGAATGGAATGAGTTAAGGATACGCATAGATTTTGATTTCCACACGTAATTCCTTCGCTTGTCTATGCTATATGGCGTGGTGCCCCGGCCGGACCCACTGTTATATGTCATGTGACGGGTGGGGGTGTTACAAAGTGGTATCAGAGCCAGGTTGAGATTGTTTGGGAGGAGAGAACAGAAATGAACTCATGAATGTCCACTAGGAATGTATGTCATGCACATGATGTGCGTGAGTGTGTAGTCAATGTAGCAGTACCGTTATGATTTGAAGGATTAATGGTGTTCTGTACATTGATAGGTGGCGAGGGATGGAGCTGGGCCGTCTGAGCCCCAGCGGTCGGATGAGAGTGCAGCACCCGTGGAAGCGCCGATGCCTCCCTCGGCAGAGGCCATACGGGTGGTGACGGAGACAGTGCTTGCAGTGTTACAAGCACAACCTATTGGACAGGCAAGACCTGGTGGAAGGCAAGAGCATGCTGCAGTGGTGATGGAAGCGCAAGCAAGTGACGACTCTTTGTCACGTTTTATGCACTTCCATCCACCTACGTTTGGTGGAGCGCTTTCACCAACACAGGCAGAAGATTGGTTGGCAAGAGTAAAGAGGATCCTAACCGCAATCAGGACGGTAGAGGAACGGAAAGTGATGTTGGCCACGTTTCTGTTGGAGGGCGATGCGAGATTATGGTGGGATGAAATTGAAGTGCACCACTTGGCAGGTCGAGGTTTAATGGAGGTTTCAATGGAGGAATTCTCCCAAATATTTTTAGCCAAATATGTGCCAGTGTCGCAGAGGATTGCGATGGAAAATGAGTTTCTCCGTCTGGTGCAGGGTGAGCGAGATATTGATACTTACCTGCATGAGTTTACAAGATTGGGGCGATATGCGGGATCTACCTTTGCGGAGGAAGCGCGAAAGACAAGTCGGTTTTATGGAGGATTGCGAGATGAATTGAGGTTGGCACTTTCGAGTTCCGTGAGCCAAGGCTTCCAAGCGTTGGTCGATACAGCCCGTGCCTTGGAGAAGGATATGAAGCGAGTACAAGCGAATAAGAGACGGGCGACAGAGAAGTCAGAGTTTAAACTGTCACCATTGGATCAATCGGAGTTTCGACGACAAGAGAAGAAAAGATTTAGGCCGGCGGAATCAGCTCCGTCGACTGTTTCTTCAGGGGCGACTTATGGGTCAGGACGTGTGGATACACGTATCTGCTATAAATGTGGGCAGCAAGGACATATAGCAAGATTTTGTTGGAATGCCCCTCCAGGGAGTGAGAAAAAGATGGGTGCGTCCTATGAAGAAAAGGAAAAAGCAGTGGCCGAATCATCTGCACCCCGGATGCAATCTCGATTTCATGCGATGGAAGTACAAGAGCCGCAAAGTTCAGTTGGTGAAATTCAGCCTCGGGCGTTTAAGTTGTCTCTTAATCATGAATTTCAAAATCGGGAGGCTGAGCGGAAGTGATGTGTGATGCGAATTATTTTTGACTGAATCGAAACTTGATGGATCATCCATAGTGGTGTATGTACATGATGTTTATATATATAGTTGTATGTAAACTAGATGATAGATGATGAATAAAATCGTGATGTTGACAATCTTGATTAAAATATGGTGCACGTGTGATGGTAAGGCGATACGAAATCATGTTGTTTTGTTTTGAGGTCTTCTGTGGTTGAATGTGCACAAGGGGAAGATAAGGATGTTTGTTTGTACTGTATGTTTGTTAGTTTGTGCGGAGGCTTGCGGTGTAAGCTTTGATGATGTTTTGGCTGCTTGGAGTCAATTTCGAGGACGAAATTATTTGAAGGGGGGAGGATTGTAACACCCCGAAATCAAGTGGAGCATTTTGAGCAAAATCGGGTTCAGGCTTGGGTGACACGGCCTGGGACACGGGCGTGTCCCAGGGCGTGTCAGGCCTGGGTAGTGTCGAGTCGGGCAGTCGATGAAATTCGGAGTCGACACAGCGGACACGGCCTGCGACACGGGCGTGTCGCAGGGCGTGTCGGGGCCGTGTCGACGATCGACCGTGATGTCGACGAATTAGTCACAGGCCCGTGTCACAGGCCGTGTCCTCTCGACACTCGACTCTCGACGATCGTCGAGATAAATTCGTCGACATCACGGTCGATCGTCGACACGGCCCCGACACGCCCTGCGACACGCCCGTGTCGCAGGCCGTGTCCGCTGTGTCGACTCCGAATTTCATCGACTGCCCGACTCGACACTACCCAGGCCTGACACGCCCTGGGACACGCCCGTGTCCCAGGCCGTGTCACCCAAGCCTGAACCCGATTTTGCTCAAAATGCTCCACTTGATTTCGGGGTGTTACAGTTCCTACCCCTCCTGCTCCTCCCGTGGCTTTGGTTTGTGGTGCCCTCGGAGATGACGTTCATATCCCAGTTTCAGCGGCTGAGACCCCCTACTTATGATGGGCATGCAGATTTCATGATTTTGGACGACTCGCTGATTACCATTGAGGAGATGTTCTCTTACTCAGGGATTACGGACGATCAGAGAGTGATGCTCGCTGCCTACCAGCTCAAGGGCTTAGCAAAGAATTGGTGGCTGAGGGAGAAAGAGAGCTTAGTGGCAGGTTGCACTTGGGAGTCATTTAAGGTGATGTTGTTAAGTAAGTTTCTGCCTTCAGTCGAGCGGGACCGGCTAATGAATTACTTTCTTCATTTAAAATAGAGGAGACTCACGGTTAGTGAGTACGAGATTGAGTTTAGTAAGTTGAGTCGGTTTGCTCGTGTTCTGGTGAGTGTGGAGGCAGATCGAGTTAAGCGATTTCAGGGTGGACTAAGAAGCGACATTCAGCAGTTAGCCAATGCCTATGGAGCAGTCAGTTATGCCAGCGTGGTTGAAGCTGCCTTGAGGGTTGAGGCCATTGAGAATGCCAAGAATAGAGGCCAGCAGTTGAGGAAGGATAAGCGGAAGTCCGGTGGAGGGAAGAGCCCTCAGGAGCCAGATGCTATCTCAAGAAAGAAGATCAAAGAGATTTGTAGCTTTTGTGGCCGGCCAGGCCACCCCTTTGAGAAATGTTTCAAGAGGTTGGTAGCGCAGAAGAAGGAACAGGTGCACGCGATTCAGGGTGTTTCCATTGGAGACTTGGTGTGTGCCTTGTGTGGTAGGAAGGGGCATGAGGCTGCCCGTTGTTGGTTAAAAGATAAGGTCTGTTTTCAGTGCGGCCAGAAGGGTCATCTCAAGACAAGGTGCCCTCAGGCCCAGCCTATTCTGCAGCCTGTTCCCCTCCAGGCTTTGCCACCGCCTCTGCAAATGGATAAAGGAAAGGGGAAGCTGAATGTGCTTTCGGCAGACGAAGCGAACACTTCGACCCAGGTTATCTCAGGTTTGACTCCTCCCCAGTCGTTTAGTTATGTTCCCTTTTTGGTGGTAGTTTTCGTTTTAGCGCTTGTTGCCTTAGATCCGTGTGCAATTCGTAGGACGATTTAAGGTAAAGAACCGTTGGGCGCGCGTTCTCTTCGATTTCGGCGCTACCCACTCGTTTGTGGCTAGAGCCTTCGTGGAGCGGTTCGGTTTGGGCCTAGATCGTGTTGGTGGTGCCTTCTGCGTTAAGTTCCCCTCCGGTGACTCTGTGGTTACGGACCTGGGTGTCCTCGACTGTCCGATTTTGCTGGGAAATTTTCTAGCCAAGGCAGATCTGAAGGTGATTGACCTGGAGGACTTCGATGTTATTTTGGGCATGGACTGGTTGTCAAGGTACGATGCTGTGATCAAGTGCAAGGGTAAGCGCTTGGACATCGTCAAAGACAACGGTCAGCCAGGGAGCATTTATGGATATTCTCTCCAGGAGTTTCCAATCATTTCTGCGGTGCGTGCTCGGAAGTTGCTTGTTTTTGGCTGTTTTGCCTGTGTGATCTCTCTGGAAGGGACGATTGTTAGTGTGCCCCGTCTTGAAGAGATTCCTGTGGTGTGTGACTTCTCTGATGTGTTTCCTGACGATCTTCCTGATCTTCCACCCAATCGTGATGTCGAGTTTGGGATAGATTTGGAGCCAGGCACGCGTCCTATCGTAAAGGCGCCGTACCGGATGGCCCCGCGAGAGCTGGAAGAGTTGCGAATTCAGCTGGATGAGTTGTTGGCAAAAGGTTTCATAAGGCCGAGTTCTTCGCCTTGGGGTGCACCAGTGCTGTTCGTTAAAAAGAAAGATGGGTCGATGAGGTTATGCATCGACTATAGAGAGATGAACAAGGTTACTATTAAGAACAGGTACCCTTTGCCGCGAATCGACGATTTGTTTGACCAACTGTGTGGTAGTGCCATGTTTTCCAAGATAGATCTTCGTTCGGGCTATCACCAGTTGAGGATTCGGGAGTCAGATGTTTTGCGGACTGCGTTCCGCTCTCGTCATGGGCATTTTGAGTTTTTGGTTATGTCTTTTGGTTTGACTAATGCGCCCTCAGCTTTTATGGATTTGATGAACAGAGTTTTCAAGGACTTTCTAGATAAGTTTGTAATTGTTTTTATAGATGATGTTTTGGTGTATTCTAAAGATGCGGAGTAGCATGATCGACATTTGCGACTGGTCTTGGCGACTCTGAGAGACCATAAGCTATACTCCAAGCTGAGCAAATGTGAATTTTGGTTGCCTCAAGTTTCTTTTCTAGGCCACGTGGTTAATAAGGAGGGAATATCGGTGGACCCAGAAAAGATCGCTGCTGTTATGGAATGGGCGAGACCTGTTACTCCCAAAGAGATCAGAAGCTTCTTGGGTTTGCCTGGTTATTATAGAAGATTTGTAGAAGGCTTCTCTACCTTGTTCGCGCCGTTGACCAAGTTGACGCAGAAGAATGTAGCCTTTTTATGGGATGATAAGTGCGAGAAGGATTTTGAGGAACTAAAAAGAAGGCTATGTTCGGCTGCAATTTTGTCTTTGCCTACGGAGGGTAGTGAGTATGATATATATATGGATGCATCGCATGTCGAACTGGGCTGCGTTTTGATGCAGGGCGGGAAGATGATTGCGTACGGGTCGAGGCAGCTAAAGACTCACGAGTGGAATTACCCTACGCATGACCTGGAGTTTGCAGCTGTGATCTATGCGCTGAAATTGTGGAGGCATTTACTATATGGCGCGCAGTGCAAGATTTTCACGGATCATAAGAGTTTGAAGTATGTATTCACTCAGAAAGAATTAAATCTGCGCCAGCGGCGGTGGTTGGAGTATGTGGCCGACTTTGATGTTGAAATACAGTATCATCCGGGCAAGGCAAATGTGGTGGCTGATGCCCTGAGTCGGAAGTCAGGTAAGATTTTCAATCTCTCCGCCGAGTGTCTAGTGGAAGAGTTTCTTTTGATGGACATTTCTGTGGGAAGCTGTGATTCGCAGAGTAGCTTGGCAGTGGCAGAACCTTTGTGGATTTCGCTTACAAGACTGCATCAGAAGGACGATCCCGATCTTCTGCATTTGTATCTTCGAGCTGAAAAAGGTAAATTACCAGATTTCTCCATAGACGATGCGGGTACCTTGAAGTATCGTGGCAGGTTTTGCATCCCCGCGGTTGGAGATATCCGGGATGTGATGTGCTGAGAAGCCCACGGATCTAGTGTTGCCTACCATCCAGGGTCGACCAAGATGTATCATGATTTAAAACAGATTGCCTAGTGGTACGGGATGAAGAAGGACATAGCCAGATTTGTTTCAGAGTGTTTCACTTGCAGGCGTGTGAAAGCCGACCATGGGAGGCCTGGTGGCAAGCTGACTCCCTTGGAGATTCCGATGTGGAAGTGGGAGAGTATATCGATGGATTTCATTACCGGCTTACCGAGATCTCCTAAGGGGCATGATTCAGTCTGGGTAATCGTAGACAGATTGACGAAGAGCGCTCATTTCGTACCATTTAAGTTCGATTATCCGATGAGTAAGATAGCCGAGCTGTATCTGGAAGAGGTTGTCAAATTGTATGGTGTACCCGTAAGTATCATATTGGATCGAGACTCGAGGTTCACGTCTCGTTTTTGGAAGAGCCTTCAAGAAGGGTTGGGTACAGATTTGAGATATTCCACGGCTTATCATCTGCAGACCAACGGTCAGACGGAGCGAGTAAATCGGATTGTGGAAGATATGATCCGATGCTATATTCTGGACCACGGAGGAGCGTGGGACGAGCGCTTGCGGCTTATGGAATTCGCGTATAACAACAGTTATCAAGAAAGCTTGCAAATGGATCCTTTTGAAGCTTTATATGGGAAGCGTTGTAGGACTCCCTTGTTTTGCGCTGAGTTTGGCGAGGGGCCTTTGTTGGGACTAGAATCGCTCGAGGAGATGGAAACCGCTGTGAAGCTTATTCGGGAAAAGCTTCGGATAGCCCAGGAGAGGTATGAGAAGAACGCCAATCGGCGTAGATCGGACTTGAAATTTGTTGTGGGGGACTCGGTGTTCCTAAAGGTCTCCCCGTTGGTTGGAGTCAAGCGGTTTGGCAAGAGCAGGAAGTTGGACCCGAGGTACGTGGGGCCGTTTCCGATTGTTGAGCGGATTGGAGTGTCAGCCTATAGGCTGGTTTTGCCCGCAAATTTCCCTAGCGTGCATGATGTCTTTCACGTCAGTCAGCTGCGGAAATGTATGGTAAATGGCAGGCAGGTGTTGGATTATGTGCCTCAGTTGGAGCCGAATCTTTCTTATGTGGAGGTGCCTGTTCGCATTTTGGATTCTCAAGTTCGGGCATTGCGGAAGAAGACTATTCCTATGGTTAAAGTTTTATGGAGGAATCAGGATGTGGAAAGCGCGACTTGGGAGTTGGAGTCAGCTATGAGGGAGGCTCACCCTCATCTGTTTTCCTGATCTTGTGCCTGGTATGCTCTGTTTTATTCTTATTTGTATGTAGCCCTTTCCTGGCTCTTTCTCTCTCCTTCTTTATAGGAGTGTTGTGAGTAAAGTTTCGAGGCAAAACCTTTTTTTAGGGGGAGTGGCTGTAACGCCCCCGGTTTTTCTGTATTTTGTTTGATCTTTGGCTGGCATTACGATGGCGTATTTCCGGCTTTTTGCCATTGTAGAGCATGGTCTTAGCTCTTAGGGTTCCCTGTGTAGCCTGTTTGTAGCCTGTTAGCAAGATTCTCTAGCTAGCCGGAGTCCGTTTGATGACTCGGTTGGGCCTCTTAGGGAATGCTTGTGTTTTGACTTCGGGTGGTGATATCCTGGGTTTTGTTCATCGAATGCTAATTTAGACTTTGCAGTTGTGTTCGTAGCATGGGTTTTTAGCTGCAATGCGAATTTCGTCATTTTCCGAGATGTTTCGGGTCTCAGGTTGTTTTGTTATTACGTGTAAGTCATTAATATGTTGATTGTTTATTATTAAATTGCTGTGTATATACATATAGCCTTAGGTTAGAATTAGGGCTGGGTTCATTTGCTTCTTTTCTTTTGCTCTGCTTAGAAGAAGCCGCCGCCTGTGCGAGAGGGAGGGAACCGCCAGACTACCCTAGCCTTCGGACGCCGATTCCTGGAGATTTAGTGGTCGAAATTCAATTTCGAGAGTGGATCTGGACTGCCCTCGCCTGGATCTGCGTTCTTTCTGCTCCTCAGCTTGCTGCTCTGTGGCTAGATCCGAAAGAGGGGGAGGCCGACGACCAAGTTTTTCTGGTATTTAGGCAAGTGATGTTCCCTCATCCTTGCCATAGCTGAGCATTGTCTTCTTTTGTTTAAATTTCATCTCTTTCCTGCTTAGATCTTAGGTGTACGTTAGGGTTCGTTCCCGATCATACCGTGGCTAGTGTAGAAACGTTTCCGTTAAATCTCAGATTCCCTAAGGGATTGTGTTTATTAGGGTCCGATTTGGTTCGGTTTAGGTCGAGTAGTTGCTATTGCCGATGGATGATGGAACTCTAGGGAGAGAGACTTCGTTCCCGTGTGCTTGTTTGCTGGGTTTGGCGACGGTGGCCAGTCTGGGAGTCGACACCTTTGTGTCGACACCGGCCAGCTGTGGTGTCGACACTTGGTATCGACACCAGCAGCAGAGGTGTCGACACTTGGTGTTGACACCAGCGGCTGTGGTGTCGACACTTGGTGTCGACACCAGCGGCTGTGGTTTCGACACTTGGTGTCGACACCAGCAGAGAGGTGTCGACACTTGGTGTCGACACCAGCGGCTGTGGTGTCGACACTTGGTGTCGACACCAGCGGCTGTGGTGTCGACACTTGGTATCGACACCAGCAGCAGAGGTGTCGACACTTGGTGTCGACTCCAGCAGCTATGGTGTCGACACTTGGTGTCGATACTAGCAGCAGAGGTGTCAACACTTGGTGTCGACACCAGCAGTTGTGGTGTCGACACTTGGTGTCGACACCAGCAGCAGAGGTGTCGAAACTTGGTGTCGACAGCAGCAGCAGAGGTGTCGACACTTGGTGTCGACACCAGGAGCTGTGGTGTCGACACTTGGTGTCGACACCAGCAGTAGAGGTGTCGACACTTGATGTCGACACCAGCAGCTGTGGTGTCGACACTTGGTGTCGACACCAGCAGCAGAGGTGTCGACACTTGGTGTCGACACCAGCAGCTGTGGTGTCTACACTTGGTGTCGACACCAGCAGCAGAGGTGTCGACACTTGGTGTCGACACCATCCGCTTTGGTGCCGACACCTTGTGTCTCCACCGGCTTGTCGTGGAGCCGACATATCGTTTCGACACTGGGTGTTGCGCTTGTTTTGGCGTCAGAAAGACTCGGGGTTGGTTCGGGTTAGGCGTGCAAGGCCGCATCGGTTGGTCCCTACGTTCTTGCCTTGGGTTCGTGTGTTTCTTAGGATTGTTAGTGTGACCTTTTCCATAGGGGGGGGCATTGGGTGTTCGGCTAGTTTCGGCATGTCGACTCTTGGGTTGTGGCAGGTGGTGGAGTTTTGGTGGCCTCTGGAGGGGTGGTTTTATGTGGAGAGCTGTGGCCACCGCCTTTTGCCCCGGTTTGGGTTGGTGTGTGTGGGACCCTAAAGCTGCCACTATTTGACCCCTTAGCCCTTTTTGGACCTGATTATGGTTACGTATTCAGATCCATGTTTTGACGACTGCCCCTTGCCCACGTGTTAGGACTGTTAGTTCCTTTCCTGCTAATGCATTCTTTTCTTTTGGTGTATATGTATAAGTCTTGTTGCTGTTACAGACTCTTTTGGTAGGGCATAATGGATCTTTTGCCCGCACTTGGTGTGCTCTGCTATGCTCTAGGCAGTACTCTCTTCTTACTGTCACCCCTTTTCTTTTGCTTATAGCAATTTGTTGCCGGGTTGGTAAACCCTTCTTCTTATTTGCCCATTAATCTATTGCTCTATTTTTTCCTTTTTATTATTTTCTTGCTGAGATGTTCTTTTCTTGAATGCCTCAGGTCCAGGTTGTAGCCAGTTCAGCGGCTAGTTCTTTGGAGGGGCTTGTTGGTGGCCTCTTGGGTAGCTGATAGCTGATTCCCAATTTTTGTGAGGTAGTTCTTTACTTTTCTGTATAGACATGCATACTCTCCAGTGAGTTCGTGTCAGGTTGTTGACGCCCACTGGTGGCTTCTTGCGATGCTGTGTATGAATTTAAGCTGCTGTTTTTGCCTATTTGTGGTTGGTTACTTGCTTCTGGGAATGATTTATGCTAGGTTGCATGTTAGATATTTTAAAACCTAAAAGCATTATTATATGTACCTCATGCCTAGCACGTTTCTAAAATAAAGGAACTATTTTTCCTCTGCGTAAAACACTATCTTTCATACCTACTATATTCACCTTAGAGTCGTGCAAACCATGAGTCGTCCCCCCGGGATCACTCATGCTCATTTAGGGTGTCAACTTAATTGAACCAAAGTATTTTCTGCTGCGTATTGATATAATTTAAACTGTGGACTAGCTGATCCACCGTGCCGAGGGATGCGGCCATTCAACATAACTGATTTTCTTTCACACTTAATCAACGATTTTCCTTAAAAATCTAGGGTCTGGTGTTTTGCCTGAGCGTGTGCAGTTATCCCCTGCACAACGTGGCATCACGACACGTGTTTTCTCTTGCTCTGATACAATTTCTTCGTTGAGAAAATGCGGGTTGTGACAGGCACCCCACAGAGAAAAACTCGGTCTATTAAAACCACACTACAACAACTCATCAAAATGAGTACGTAACTTATCCAACTTATGCTGTGCCATATGGTATAGTGCTTTGGCAATAGGACGAGTTCCTGGCTCGAGGTCTGTCATAAAATTTATCTCCCTCACAGGAGGAAGTACTCGAAGACAATCAGGAAAGACATCAGGAAACTCTCGCACCACCGAGATAACCTCAAGACGTTGTGTAACAAAAGCCGTTTCTAATGCAGAAATAGGAACCTAATATGCCTCACAACTAGACTCTATCGCCCGATAAGCACGTACTGTAGAAATAATAGGGGAAACCCTTTCCCAAAAACCATAGACACTCTGTAAGACCCCCTTTTTTTTCCTTTCGACACCGGGGTCTTAGGCCCAGAACCGCCGTTTTGCGGTGACTCCTTCACGCCCTGAAGGGGCATCACCACAAAGCGCCGATCCTGCCGGCCAATTCGATCACAGAAAAGTAGCATAATGAAGTCATGAAAACTAACTGTCCACAGAAAATCACATATCATAGTAATAAATCTACACGAAGGGAGTGTCCACAGAATAAAACATCAGAGTAGCTAAAATACGGGCTTACGCCCGGTACATCATATCCTCACTACAAAGTCACTCATGTGGAAGCAAAAGCAGAAAAACTACTCAAGGTCGAGACTCACGGTCCCGGCTGTATGAACTCCGGAGCTAGACTGCCCCACCTCCAAGCGCACCGGTCTCTGGGGCTGCTCCTCCATGCTGGTCTCCACGATCCCCTAAATGATGCGGTTCGAAAACCGTTAGTCTAAAAGACTAAGTCCTATCATCCCCCGCCCCTTTCCCTACGGCTCCTAGGCACCGAGCGGAGAGGAAGAAAGGGGAGGACTTGAAAGTGGAGAATATCAAAAACAGATGGCAGCGGACCTATACTAGCAATTTTATAACAGGTATAGACAATAAGCTGAAATATGAAAAGTAACCTTCACTTATGTGAGAACACAAAAGCCAAGGGGTCTTCTGCAAAGCTCCCATCGTATAAAAAGTCCCATAACAGTTTATACGTTGGGGTGTCGGTTATCAAATAGCAGTAAATATATATATCAAACTTAACCTTAATTTATAAACTTGCCCACACAAGCTTATAGACCAAGGGGTCGTTTTGCAGGTCCTAATGTATAAGCGTCACATTCCACTTATACATTAGGTGTCAGGGGTTAAATGAATCGATTATGCTATGACATGCAAGTGGGTATGATGGACATGCAAGTGCAACACACACACCCGACTCTGTGCATACAGACCATTAGTTCGCCCTTTCTGGAGCCGTAACCTCCCAGGATACCTCCGTAGTGGCAGACGGAAGCGGTGGGTTGGGCCTTGCCCACCTCTAAACCTGTAAAGCACTACCGGTCAGACCTATCGTACGCCTCAATGCTTGGTGCACGAAGCGGACTCCTGCGTACTCTTGCCGGCTGGCGCACCGGACTTCTGTTGGCGAAGTGCTAACCACACTTCCCGAGTCAACGTATTGGCATCGGTGCATCGACCCTCCAATACCGAAGACCCACCACCTTAATTTCCTTTCCTTTTATGCACATGCAAATTTAGCGTAATCAAGAACCGAGCCGAAGCTCCCCGGACCAACACGTCCGTCTCAAACAATCGAGCCGAAGCTCCCCGGACCCAAAGTCCGCCTTTTAACCATCCGAGCTGAAGCTCACAGCTAACTTCCGGTGCTAACAGTGTTTGTGAAATGTGCAACCCTAATTACTAAGTTACACTTTTTAGCTTGTTAAAACAGTTTACGTTAACCTAGGACTGCCCCTGATATTCCCTGTGAAGGGTTCTCAAGGGGCACTAGGAACTGTGTTGAGATTACGCCCAGCGTTCCCTTTCGCAAGGTACTTATTTTTGTTATTGGTTGATTCCCTTACCCATTCCTTCCTCATGTTACGATAGGCTAATCCTAGGGTGATTTGACTCCACTCACCTCGGGGAGGACGATCTTTCGTCGGACCCGAGCGCCTCTAAACCCTAGACAAAACAACACCCTACTCACTTATCTTTCAAAGATGCACCTAAATCTACTATCCTTCTAGCAAACCAATCAAGACCCATCACATGTGCTCTAACTCATATCCCAAATGAGTTCCTGCAGTTTTGCTAAATGCAGACCACTTAAGCTATATGACCCGTAAAAAGGGAAGTATGCTATATGATCATCCAATGCTTATGTAACAATTATTATAGGTCTATATAGGCATATTAGACTGGATCCATAATTTTCTAACTTTCATAATTTTAATGCTAATTTATTTATTTATTTTAAATGCCCAAAGTTCCAAGGTTGAACAGGAAGTACAAGATTTAAGTAAGATAAAGTGCCACTAAAATTATGATAAATGCAAGATGGGTAATCATCTACAAATCAAGAATCTCCAAATTTTCCAGCAAGATTTTAGCTCTTAAATTTTATTTCCAATTTATTCCAAAATAAATCACTAAAAGGGGATGTACAATAAAAATGCTTCCACAAATTCAGAGAAAATTCCAGGATGATTGTATGGGCACATAAATCCTCTAAGTAAACTTTCATAATTTGTTTGAAAGAATTATTCCCTAGATTAATTAAATATCCTATTCTCAAAAATATGGCCTTGTAAAGAAAGTTCTGAAAACAGACCTCCAAAACTTATAAATAAATTTCGACAAGTACTTTTTGGCCTAAAAACATCAAAACATAAGCCTCATGATATTTCAATAGATATATCATCAATAATGAATTTTCTTTACCAAAACCCCTTTCTGAAATTAATGAAGGAAGTGCCAAATAAAATTTGTTGAAGTTGGAGACCGGGCGGTCTGTCTTGGCGGGTTGGAGACCGCGCGGTCTGGCGGTTTGACTCGGCGACTTGTAAACCGGGCGGTCTAGCAATCTTCACAGGCAACCTCTCTGCATCTCTTATTGTAAGCCGTGCGGTTAGTCCTTCTGTCTAACCGCGCGGCCTGTGCGGTTTACTTTGTACAGTCCGCTTAGCTTGTAAATTTTAGTCCCACATCTCTTATTTGTATTCTCTCTTCTCTCCTCCATTCTATATAAGGGAGGGCATACCTTTGTAATAGTTATCTTTTTTTGGATAATAAAATTTCGATTATTCAAAAGTTTATTCGGCTTGTTCTCTTCTTTTCGCTTCTTTTCTCTGCTTTCTAACATGGTATCAGAGGACACGGTCTTTTCCTCCTGATTCTGTGCGCTCTCTGTTGTTCGCGGCTTGTCTTCCACGTTCTGCGGCTTGTTCGCGGCTTGCCTTCTCCTCTGTCCGCGCGGCTTGTTTCTATCCGCGCGGCTTGTTTCTGTCCGCTGCCTGTTTGCGCGGCTTGCTCTTCTTGTTTCTCTTCTCCTACTGCTCTTTGTCGCAGCGACCTGTTTCCGTGTCGCCGCGCTCCTTGCTCTTTCCTGCCGCTCCGACTTCCTAGTCGCTACGGTCTGTCTCTGTCCGCGTGTGTTGTCTCTGCACTCGCGGTTTGCTGCTGTGATCTGCCTGACCGTGCGGGTTATTCCTTTCTTACCCGCATCTTGGTCGCGGTCACCTGCTCTTCTCCTCTCTTCTGTTCGCTCGGCCTTTTTCAGTCCGCGCGACCTCTTCCCCGCTGTGCCCTTGACCGCATTCTCGCAACTGCTGTGATCTGCCTGACCGTGCGGGTTGTCCCTTTCTTACCCGCATCTTGGTCGCGGTCACCTGCTCTTCTCCTCTCTTCTGTTCGCTCGACCCTTTGCAGTCCGCGCGACTTCTTCCCCGCTGTGCCTTGATCTGAATCCTAGCCGCTCGTGTTCACGCGGCTTTTTCCCTTTTGTTCCCGCCGCGGTTTCACGCGGATTCTTCCTTGTTTGAGCGGCCTCTCCGCCTCTTCGCTCTTAGCCGCTTCTCTTGTTAGTCGCCGCGACCTCCTGGTTTAGTCGCGCGGCTTGTGCTCTGCACCTTGGTCGTGGCCCTTCGTGCCGCTGGTGTGCTGTCACCGAGACCGCTGCAGTTTCTTCTTCCTCCCTTCACGGCTTTCGCCTCGGTTGTCACGTCTTCTGGTCGTGCACACGTTGTTACTCAGGGCAAATGGCTGATCGACACTAGTGCTACGAATCATATGACCGGTCATCTCCCGTGTTTCTCTCTCCTAGAAAAACATGCTCGCTTGCCCCCAGTTACTCTCGCTGACGGCTCTTCATCATCAGTTCATGGCACAGGGATAGTTCATGTCACCCCGTCTCTTCACTTGGCGGATACTCTATACGTGCCCCAGTTCCCGTGCAACTTATTATCTGTTACATCTCTTTGCAAGCAATTACAGTGTTCCGTCACATTTACTTCTACTTCTTGCTCTTTTCAGGATCCGGACTCCCAACGGACGATTGCTACTGGGACTGAGAGTGGCGGCTTATACTTCCTAGACAACATTTCTGCTTTTTCCACCTTCTCCTCCACCTCCACAGATCTTCTCCAATGGCATCTCCGCCTTGGTCATGCTCCTCCCCGTCTTCTTCGTCAACTTCTGCCCCACCTTCCTCCTCAAAGTCCTCCGCTCAACTGTGAGGCCTGTCAGCTTGGCAAGCATCACCGTTCCTCCTTCCCTCCAAAGCACGTTCGTAGCTCTACCCATCCGTTTGATCTTATCCACTCCGACATCTGGGGTCCTTCTCCTACTCTTACCATTGGTCGGGGTAGTTCCTATTTTGTCACGTTCATTGATGATTTCTCTCGCTGTACGTGGGTGTATCTGTTAAAAGATCGCTCCGAATTATTCTCTGTATGGACATTCTTCTATCTCATGATCAAAATCAGTTTGATGTTTCTATCAAAGTTTTTCGGTCTGATAATGCCGCAGAATATCTCAGTCGTGACTTCTCTACATTCTGCATGCAAAATGGGATTCTTCATCAAACTAGTTGTGTCTATTCTTCACAACAAAATGGTGTAGCCGAACGCAAAAACCGACACCTGCTCGATGTCGCTCGCACCTTGATGACCCAGATGCATGTTCCTCACTCCTATTGGGGCTATGCTGTTCTCCTTTCCTGCTACCTCATCAATCGCATTCCCTCCACGGTTCTCCATGGCCAAACCCCGTTCTCCATTTTGTATCCGGGCAAGGAGCCGTTTCCTCTCCCTCTCCAAATCTTTGGATGCACTGCCTTTGTGCATGCCCCTTCTGCCACCCGTGATAAGCTCTCCCCTCGCTCCACCAAATATGTCTTTCTGGGGTATTCCACCACTCAGAAAGGCTACTGTTGCTTTGATCCCGTCCTTCGTAAGCAGTTCGTCTCTGCTGACGTCACCTTCTTCGAGAATACCTCCTACTTCTCGGATGCCTCTTCTCCTCTTCTCCCAGCTTCTGATTCTCCTGCCGTTCCCTTCGTTCCCTCGTCTCCTCCTACACTCTCCACCACTACACCGTCTCCACCCCCTCCTCTTCCTCCACCTCTCTCTCCCTTCCCCACCACCCTCTCCCTCCTCTCCGCTGCCGTCGCTCTCTTCTCCCGGGCCAGCTTTCTCTACCACGGATGCTCCGGATGCCGCGGGCCCGGCTGACCTGGATCTTCCTATAGCTCTTCGCAAAGGGGTGCGGACGTGCACCTTACACCCCCTTGCTGCTGTTATTTCCTATGATCGTCTTACTCCTTCTCGCAGGGCCTTTGCACTGGCTATCTCTGCCACTGCCACACCCCGCTCCTATCAGGAGGCCCTTGCTATTCCTCACTGGAAGATGGCCATGGATGAGGAAATGGCGACCCTCACTGAGCGGGGTACCTGGACTCTTGTTCCTCCTCCCTTTGGCACTGATGTTGTTGGCTGTCGCTGGGTCTTTGTGGTCAAATTTAGCCCAGACGGCACTGTGGATCGGTATAAGGCTCGCCTTGTGGCTAAGGGCTTTACTCAGACCTATGGGGTTGATTACTTTGACACCTTCTCCCCTGTGGCTCGTCTCAGCACAATCCGGGTTCTTCTCTCTGTGGCCGTCAATCGGGATTGGCCAATTTCTCAGCTGGACGTCAAGAATGCCTTCCTTTATGGTGATCTTCACGAGGTCGTTTACATGGAGCAACCTCCTGGGTATGTTGCTCAGGGGGAGACACGAGTATGCCGGCTGCAGAAGGCAATTTATGGCCTCAAGCAGAGTCCTCGAGCTTGGTTTGACAAGTTCAGCGGTATTGTGGCGGCTGTTGGTTTTGTGCGAAGCTCTGCTGATCACTCTCTCTTTATTCGCAAAACTCCTTCTGGGCTGGTTGTTCTTGCTGTATACGTCGATGATATTCTTCTCACTGGCGATGACCAGGAAGGGGTAGCCCTGACAAAGCGACATCTTCGCCAACATCTGATCACTAAAGATATGGGCTCTCCAAAGTACTTTCTGGGGATCGAACTCTCTCGGAAGCCCGACTCCTTAGTTCTCTCTCAGCGTAAGTATGCCCTTGATCTTTTAAAAGAGGCAGGATTGACTGGAGCTAAACCTGCCCGATGTCCCATGGCTATTGGGGAGGACAAAACCTGGACAGATGATTCGACTCTTCTTTCAGATAGTTCGCGGTACAGGCGTCTGGTTGGTAAGCTCATATATCTCACAGTGACCAGACCCGACATTTCTTATGCTGTGGGCAAGGTGAGTCAATTCATGCAAGCGCCCAGGGAATGTCATCTTCAGTCCGCCTTGCGGATCTTGGAATATGTCAAAGCAGCGCCTGGGAAAGGATTACTGTTTCAGAAGAATGGTCATCTGAGGATCGAAGCCTACTCAGATGCAAGTTATGCTGATGACAAAGGGGATCGCAAGTCTACCTCAGGTTTTTGCACCTTTGTTGGGGGAAATCTGGTGAGCTGGAAGAGTAAAAAGCAGTCTGTTGTCTCCAGGTCCAGTGCAGAAGCTGAGTATCGCAGTATGGCGTCAACCACTTGTGAGTTGAAATGGTTGCGGGCTCTCATGCTAGATTTAGGAGAGGTGTACAACCATCCTCTACCTATGTTCTGTGATAACAAGGCCGCCATATACATCTCCAAAAATCCGGTATTCCATGAAAGAACAAAGCACATTGAGGTTGACTGTCATTTCATTCGTGAAGAGATTTTAAAAGAACAGATTTGCACTCCGTTTGTCACATCTGATAAAGAGCTAGCTGACATCTTCACCAAGCCAGTCTCCGCCTCGTTTCTGCATGTTTGCGACAAGCTGGGCATGATTGATATATATGCTCCAGCTTGAGGGGGAGTGTTGAAGTTGGAGACCGGGCGGTCTGTCTTGGCGGGTTGGAGACCGCGCGGTCTGGCGGTTTGACTCGGCGACTTGTAAACCGGGCGGTCTAGCAATCTTCACAGGCGACCTCTCTGCATCTCTTATTGTAAGCCGTGCGGTTAGTCCTTCTGTCTAACCGCGCGGCCTGTGCGGTTTACTTTGTACAGTCCGCTTAGCTTGTAAATTTTAGTCACACATCTCTTATTTGTATTCTCTCTTCTCTCCTCCATTCTATATAAGGGAGGGCATACCTTTGTAATAGTTATCTTTTTTTGGATAATAAAATTTCGATTATTCAAAAGTTTATTCGGCTTGTTCTCTTCTTTTCGCTTCTTTTCTCTGCTTTCTAACAAAATTAATTGAAAATTGTGATAAAATTCAGAGATGATCAACTAGCCCTAAAATAACCTCTGACCAAGTTTCACCATATTTGAAATCACATAACATCCATAATAGAATCAAATATCATTTTGGGCTTTTTGGTAATTAACAAAAGAAGTATCAAGAATAAAATCCATAAAATTCTACAAAATTTACCAGAGGCTCTAAGTGGCCTAAAACCTATTCTACCCAAGTTTCATAACATTTGGGGAAGGTTTAGGGGCTGGTTCTTCAAGTTTGTGCTCCTACCCTAAAACTAAGGTTAGGGTTTTGAGGTGTCTACCTTGCTCTAATTCTTCTAAATTTCCTACCAGAGATCTTAGGCTATATTAGCCTCAATTCTACTGGGTTTCCAAGGCCATGCAAGGGATTTGCCCCCAGATCCTTCACAACCCCCAAAAGTCCTTCCTTAGGGTTTGAGGTTGAACCCTAGGGCAAATCAAGCCTAAATCACCCCATTTTCCTCAAGAGGGTGGCATTGTCCATGCCAAGTCAGTGTCCAAAACCTCTGCCTCTGTTGAGGGGAGGGGACCACCCTAAGTCCATAGTGCACTTTTAATCAAAAATGCCCTCTTCAAGGCCAAACTAGGGTTTGGTGATTCCCTAACCAAAACCTATCCAAATGTGCTCAAATTTTGTACAGAACTAGGTCTTGATGCCAGGGACCACTGCCAAAACTTTGGGAGGGTTTGGAGGTCATTTGACCACCTAATTAAATTACCATAGCTTTATTAAATAAAAGTAAAAACTTTAGGAAAATTGTGTCCAACAAATCTGAGTTTTTGGCAGGCCCTAGGTATAGGAAGGGTAGGCTCCCTGCCAACAATTCATTTGATTTGGGCTAGGGATGAAGTGGGGGCACTCAGTTTAATGTCTGCCTATCCCTAGGTACATGCCTCACCAAAATGGGTGCCCTGGTCAGACCATGCACCCAAATG
The DNA here is from genome assembly GCA_039583875.1 of Platanthera guangdongensis. Lineage (NCBI taxonomy): Eukaryota > Viridiplantae > Streptophyta > Magnoliopsida > Asparagales > Orchidaceae > Platanthera > Platanthera guangdongensis. The sequence goes on along the minus strand of CM077162.1, from coordinate 116,718,113 downwards.
GGTTCAAACAAATTTTAAAATAAATTAGACTCAATGGGCTACAACTTTCATGTTGGATGTTTTCCCACCAGGTGAGCCTAGGTATTTTTAAAAATTAAAACGAAATAACACTAAAACTGTGACATAAATCAGAATATCAAAATTTAATATCCTATAGTTTAGAATAAGGAGTAGCACGAATCTTGACGCAGAATCGACGGAATCCCGTCATCTTCTTCATTGAGCCAACGACCAGGATACATCCCGCCTGGAGCCATTTCCAAGCCTTACCGCCGGCGATCCAGCCCCTTCCCCGGCCGGCCACCGCCACCACCACCTCCGTTGAGGTTGTGGCTATCGCCAGGCGGCGGCTCTGCCGCCGGAGAGGTGTTTTCTGGCGGATATAGCAAGAAATTTCTTGTCGAAACCATGAAAAATCCTAGATTTGATCGGGCTCAATTGAGCCCGAACCTTGGACCTAAGGAATACTATGATCTACCCGAGAGTTAAGGAGAGGGGGAGGACATTCCTAGCGGCCTGGATGCGGGAAGAGCGGCGGGATGCCATTGTTGACGGCGGCGGCGCTCGGCTTCTGCAACAGTATAGTGGGATGGCCCATCTCCTCCAGGTAAATGCTCGAAAATATTCCCCTTTGCCCACTGATGGTGTTTAAATGGCAATTGGGGAAGGGGGGTGGCTGGTTCTTCAATGGCCATCAACACCATTTATGGTGTGGCTCGGGTAGAGTGGAGGGGGGCTGAATCCAGCCCTTGGTGGCCGGGAAACGGCTGGAATCAACTCCTCTTCCCTAGAGGAGTTGATTGAAGCCATTATAGGTGGCTGTTAGCCTCCCTTGGCCGGCTCCACTCTCTCCCTTCCTCTCTCCCATCTTCTCTCTCCTCCATTAACATGGAGGGAAGCTTCTTTCTCTCTCCTAGTCACCCCTAGTTGACTGGTCAACCCCATAAGCTAAGTGCAGCCCACTTGATTATGATGAACATGGAAATGGGGTTAGCCTAAGGAAGAAGTGGCTTGGGCTTGGGTTAGCCCCTTTTGGGCTAGGTTTGACTTTGCTTAAATTAGGGTTGACCTGGGCCAATTTAACCCTCTGGGCTGACCCCATTGGGTTTTTAGTGAGCCATTGGACTCCCTTAAGGTCTAGGATTACTTGAATAGGGTTGATTGGGCATCTTGGTGGTCACATGTCCCTTGGTAAGGGCACTTTGACCATTTTAGGGCTAGAGTTGACTTGGGTCAACATGACCAATTGGGTTGACCCCTATGGGTCCTTGGTGACCCATTGGCTTCCCCTAAGGTCTAGGTAGGGTTATGTAGGGTTACCCTGCACTTGGAGGTCACATACCCTTAGTAAGGGTACTTTGACCAGATTAGGAGCTTGAGTTGACTTAGGTCAACCTGGCCTCTAGGGCTGACCCCAATGTGTCCTTAGTGACCCATTGACCACACTTTAGGGTTAGGAGGGCATAGGTGGGGTCCTCTAGGCTAGGGGTAGGTCAATTGACCCTAAGTAGGCTAGTTTGACCCTTTTAGGGCTAGGGTTGACCTTGGTCAACTGAGCCTCTTTGGTTGACCCCAATGGGTCCTTATGGCTCTAAAGGGCCTCCCCAGGTATTAGGAGGTGATGTGGTAGGGTCTTGGGGTCAAGGTGTAGCCCATGGTCATTCTAAACCATTGTTCAGAGTTCTACTATTGGTAGACCATGATGAGTTTCCCCACTTTGTCTCCTATCCCTTGGCCCATTCCTGGCTTCCTAGGGTTTGTCATGACCTAGCCATGGACAAAACCACACCTAGGGGTCTAGTTGGAAATGGGATGTTACAAATCCCAATAAACAAAACAAAGATTTCGTCCCCGAAATCAAGATTACGCCTACGGAAATTTTCTACCGAAGAAGGAAACTTATAACATCCCATCACGACGCCATGTTTGCTAAACTAGGTTTTAATGGAAACCTAAATCTATGTTCAATTCACCCAATTGATGAAGCCAAGATCCCAATAAACAAAAGATAAGCCCCCAATAAACAAAAGATAAGCCTCTACCCGCCTAAAGCAGCCCTTACTAGTTAAAGTAGGAAAATAATTAAAAACATCTTGAGGGGTTTGTGAGGTATACCTGACTGAACAGCTCTGGGTATCTTTGTCGTATCAGGTCATGTGGCTCCCAGGTATGCTCCTCCTGGACGTGGTTCCTCCACAGGACCTTGACTAGTGGGACCTTCTTGCGTCGTAAGACCCGTACTCCTCGGTCGTCGATCCTAACCGGCTCCAAACGAACTGACCGGTCTGAAGCTACCGGCCCTTCGGTGGTCAAAATCTACTGCTCCGGGCGTAGAAGAGCCCTCCTCAGCGAAGAAATATGGAAGACGTCGTGCAGCGCTTCCAGCTCTGGTGGTAACTCCAGCCTGTAGGCTAGGGGCCCGATCCGCTCCAGGATCCTGTAAGGGCCCATGTACCTAGGGCTGAGCTTCTTCCTCCGACCACGCACCCGCGCGACTCCATGCATGGGCCGGATCTTCAAAAACACCCGGTCTCCTACCTGGAACTCCACCTGCCGATGTCGGGTGTCATAGTACTTAGCCTGTCTACTCTGCGCCTCTAGCATCCTGTCTCTGATCAGCCTCACCTGAGCCTCGGTGTCTTCAACAAACTCTGATCCCAACACCTTCAGATCTTCGTCCTGAACCCAAGAAAGTGGGGTCCGGCATCTCCTTCCATACAAGGCTTCGTAAGGCGCCATCCTGATGCTGGACTGGTAGCTGTTGTCATAGGAGAACTCGACCATGGGTAAGAGTTTCTCCCACGGTTCCCCGCGGTCCAAAATGCATAGCCTCAAAAGGTCTTCCAGCGTCCGGTTGGTGCGTTCTGTCTGCCCGTCCGTCTGGGGATGAAATGCAGTGCTGAAGGTCAATCGCGTGCCTAAGTAAGCTTGCACGGATCTCCACTCCCTGGAAGTGAACTAGCCATCCCGATCCGACACGATCGTCTTGGGCACCCCGTGATATCGAATGAACTGCTCCACAAATCTCCGTACTAATACTCCCACAGCATCGTCCTTCCTGATCAGAATGAACCTGGCTACCTTAGTCAACTGATCGACGATGACCCAAATTGAGTCATTCCCTGTTCGTGATAGGGGAAGTCCGTGAATAAAATCCATCGCGATATCTTCGAACTTCCACTCTGGTACCGGGATTGGTTGCAACAACCCCGCAGGGTTTTTGCACTCTGACTTCACTAGCTGGCAAGCTTCACAGTGGGTCACAAACCGAGTGATATCCTTCTTCATGCCAGGCCAGTATATAGTCTTCTTCAAATCCACAGTCATCTTCGTGATGCCCGGGTGCACCGAGTATCTGCTGTGGTGGGCTTCCGCCATGATATCCTCCCGGACCTGGCCTCCTCCCGGTATATAAGTCCGATCTCTGAAGCATACCACGCCGTCCCTCATCGTGTAATCTCCGGCTGTACTGTTCTCCAAGGACCAGAATATCGGCTCCAGATTGACATCTCGCCTCTGTCCCTCTCTGACTCTATCTCGGATATCGTCTGTAGCACTCACCTCTACTAAATACTCTGTGTAAAGCTCGGGGTCCTCGGATGACACCAGTGTGATGTGCATATCCTCCAATCTCCTCACCAGCTCCATAGACATAACCTGGGCCCCGACTTCGGAAGTGGCATCTCTCCGACTCAATGCGTCCGCCACCACGTTTGCCTTCCCTGGATGGTAGTGCATTTTGTACTGATAATGTGCTAAGAACTCCACCCAGCGCCTCTGCCTGATGTTCAGTTCCTTCTGCGTGTCCACGTATTTCAGGTTCTTGTGGTTGGAATAGATGTCGCAGTGGACTCCATAAAGATAATGGCGCCAGACCTTCAAAGCAAAAACGACCGCCCCCATCTCAAGGTCGTGCACCGGATAGTTCTGTTCGTGCTTCTTCAACTGGCAAGATGCATATGCAATCACATGGTCCTTCTGCATCAGTACAGCTCCCATACCCTGGTAGGAAGCATCAGTGTAGACCTGAAATCCTTCCCTCCTCGAGGGGAGAGTAAGGATGGGAGCCGAGGTTAGCCGATCCTTCAGCTCCTGGAAGGCTGCTTGGCACTACGGGGTCCACACGAATGGTACCTCCTTCTTCGTCAAGGATGTGAGAGGGAGGGCGATTCGAGAGAATCCCTCCACGAACTTCCGGTAGTAACCGACAAGTCCTAGAAAACTCCGTACGTCGGTGGCTGTCTTCAGCTGCGGCCAATCCCGAATAGCCTGAATTTTTGCCGGATCCACTGCCAATCCGGCTCCACTGATAATATGGCCTAAGAAGCACACCTCCTTCAGCCAGAACTGACATTTACTAAACTTCGCATATAGATGGTTCTCCCACAGTCGCTGCAGGGTTAGTGTCAGATGGCGAGTGTGCTCCTCCTCCGTCCTCGAGTAAATGAGGATGTCATCGATAAACACAATGACAAACACATCAAGAAACTCCTTGAAGACTTGGTTCATGAGGGTCATGAATGCTGATGGTGCATTGGTGAGCCCGAAGGGCATCACCGTAAACTCGTATAAACCATATCTGCTACTAAAAGTAGTCTTCTGAATGTCCTCCTCCCGAATCCGAAGCTGGTAGTATCCCGACCTCAAATCTAATTTTGAAAAGAACTGCGTTCCCTGCAGATGGTCGAACAGCTCGTCTATCCTTGGCAGTGGATAGATGTTCCGGACCGTCAGCCGATTTAGTTCTCGGTAATTGATGCACAATCTGAGGGTCCCGTCTTTCTTCTTGACGAACAATACCGGGGCTCCCCAAGGTGAAGAGCTTGGCCGGACAAATCCGGCTTCCACTAACTCCTGAAGCTGGCTCCGAAACTCTGTCAACTCCTTTGGGGCCATCCGGTAAGGTGCCTTGGACGCTGGCTTGGCCCCCGGCACAAGCTGTATCTGGAAGTCCTGCTCCCTGCGCGGGGGTAATCCGGGTAACTTCTCCGGAAAGACGTCCTCAAACTCCTGCACCACCGAGATATTCGATATAGAACTCGTGGCCTCCGTCATCTCAAACAGCACCTCGTAGACCTCCTCCCCCTGTAAATAGGCCTTAACGGCCTGTACTGAAGATAAGGGTATACGTGAGGCAGGTCTTATACCTTCGATGATGATGGTAGAGTCGCCGTGCCTCACGGTGATCCTTTTCGCTTGACAATCAATCTGGGCATGATTCCACTGTAACCAAGTCATGCCCAGGATCAGCTCGAAGACTGGCATCCTCAGGACTGTTGCCGGAACTTCGAACGACATCCCTCTAATCTCCGCCTCCATACTGCAGTGGGCTGAGGTGAGTATCTCCGATCCGTCGGGTAGACGCACCCTACTCATCCGGCCTGTGAACCGTTCCACTCCTTCCAGAAAGGCCTCCGACACAAACGAGTGTGAGGCACCCGTGTCGAATAGAGTATAGGCGGGCTTGCCGCTTATGAAAACTATACCTGAGACGATTTAAATGTCTTAGTACTTTATAACGGGTTTTCTTTCCTATTTATTCTACTTAGGGCAGTTCTACTTGTTGAGCAATTAAGAACGGGAATTTAGTTTAAACGATTTAAAACATCTTAGCTTACCTGTGATGACCCGCTCTGGATTTCGAGGCTGTGCCAGATCCAAGGCATATGCCTGCTCCCTTTCATGTCTTCTGTCTCCTCCCTGGTAACCACGTCCTCGACCGCGTCCTCGGCCTCCGAAATGCTGGGCAGGTGGGCCACCCTGTGGTACTGGGGGTGGTGCCCCCCTCATGGGAAGTTTCTCCGGAGGTGCCCCACCTGATGACAATGGAAGCACTCCGGCGGGGGATACGCCATACCCCCGTGTCTCTGCATCTCCTGTATCCGAAGAGGTTGTGGGGCCAAAACCATCTGCTCTCTCGGCTCCTGCCTCACCTCCTAACGAGGCTGCTCCTCTGTCCTTCTCCCATCTGGTATGTCGCCTCGCCGCTGATCATTTCGGGGCCTCCGGCCTAATCCTCTGCTTGCCGCTTCTGGCCCAGAGTGGTGTGCCAATCGGCCTCAATCCTCTTCGCCATCTCCAAAATCTGGGAGATAGGCCCGTCAGATACAAACAGCAGGGCCTCCCTCAACTCCTCTTTTAGGTCCTTATAGAATCTCTTGACGTATCATGCTTCGTCTAGCTGGTAAGAACCCGCATATCGGGCCAAATGGTCGAACTCTCGGTGGTACTCCACCCCCGTCCTGGTGCCCTGCCTCAGTTGCAAGAACCGCTCCTCCAACTCGTCCCTGGCCGACTGTGGAACAAAGTGCTCCAGCAGTGTGGCCCTGAATTCCTCCCAAGTAATTCCTGCAATCTGCCTATCAGCAAACATCGTGTCCAACAACGTCTTCCACCACCTCTTGGCATGGGACTCCAAGCAAGACACCACCAAGGCCACCCTCTCCTCCCAAGGGCATCGTATCCCAGTGAACATCTCGTACATAACATCCAGCCACTCCTCTGTCCGCACTGCCGACTCTGTCCCCAAGTATGACGGGGGAGAGAGTCCCCGAAAGGTGCTCATCTAGTTGGCCCCTGGGTTTGGCTGCTGGGTCGGAGCCTGCTGAGGCCGGAAGGCCTCAAGGATAGCTGTAAGAGTTTTCCCCATATCTGACTGAAGGAAAGGTGTGGGGACCATGGGAGGTGGTGCAATGTCTGGAGTCTGCTGAGCTCCACCTTGTGGGGTGGGCTAAGCTAGGGGCTGCAAAAACGAGCTACATTAGCAGGTAATCAACTCAATCCCTAATAAGAAGTGGACAATTTACATGTGATTCCCCATATTGGCACACCACTGCTTCCGCTGCTTAATTTGTCCCCAAACTAAACTCGCGCGGGGGTGACTTAGGGTTGTGGACTGCTACTTTTCGATCAAGGTCTGCTCTGATACCACTTGTAAGACCCCCTTTTTTTCCTTTCGACACCGGGGTCTTAGGCCCAGAACCGCCGTTTTGCGGTGACTCCTTCACGCCCTGAAGGGTCATCACCACAAAGCGCCGATCCTGCCGGCCAATTCGATCACAGAAAAGTAGCATAATGAAGTCATGAAAACTAACTGTCCACAGAAAATCACATATCATAGTAATAAATCTCCACGAAGGGAGTGTCCACAGAATAAAACATCAGAGTAGCTAAAATACGGGCTTACGCCCGGTACATCATATCCTCACTACAAAGTCACTCATGCGGAAGCAAAAGAAGAAAAACTACTCAAGGTCGAGACTCACGGTCCCGGCTGTATGAACTCCGGAGCTAGACTGCCCCACCTCCAAGCGCACCGGTCTCTGGGGCTGCTCCTCCATGCTGGTCTCCACGATCCCCTAAATGATGCGGTTCGAAAACCGTTAGTCTAAAAGACTAAGTCCTATCATCCCCCGCCCCTTTCCCCACGGCTCCTAGGCACCGAGCGGAGAGGAAGAAAGGGGAGGACTTGAAAGTGGAGAATATCAAAAACAGATGGCAGCAGACCTATACTAGCAGTTTTATAACAGGTATAGACAATAAGCTGAAATATGAAAAGTAACCTTCACTTATGTGAGAACACATAAGCCAAGGGGTCTTCTACAAAGCTCTCATCGTATAAAAAGTCCCATACCAGTTTATACGTTGGGGTGTCGGTTATCAAATAGCAGTAAATATATATATATATATATATATATCAAACTTAACCTTAATTTATAAACTTGCCCACACAAGCTTATAGACCAAGGGGTCATTTTGCAGGTCCTAATGTATAAGCGTCTCATTCCACTTATACATTAGGTGTCAGGGGTTAAATGAATCGATTATGCTATGACATTCAAGTGGGTATGATGGACATGCAAGTGCAACACACACACCCGACTCTGTGCACACAGACCTTTAGTTCCGCCGTTTTGGAGCCGTAACCTCCCAGGATACCTCCGTAGTGGCAGACGGAAGCGGTGGGTTGGGCCTCGCCCACCTCTAAACCAGTAAAGCACTACCGGTCAGAGCTATCGTACGCCTCAACGTTTTGTGCACGAAGCAGACTCCTACGTACTCTTGCCGGCTGGCGCACCGGACTTCTGTTGGCGAAGTGCTAACCACACTTGCCGAGTCAACATATTGGCGTCGGTGCATCGACCCTCCAATACCGAAGACCCACCACCTTAATTTCCTTTCCTTTTATGCACATGCAAATTTAGCGTAATCAAGAACCGAGCCGAAGCTCCCCGGACCAACACGTCCGTCTCAAACAATCGAGCCGAAGCTCCCCGGACCCAAAGTCCGCTTTTTAACCATCCGAGCCGAAGCTCCCAGCTAACTTCCGGTGCTAACAGTGTTTGTGAAATGTGCAACCCTAATTACCAAGTTACTCTTTTCAGCTTGTTAAAACAGTTTACGTTAACCCAGGACTGCCCCCGGTATTCCCTGTGAAGGGCTCTCAAGGGGCACTAGGAACTGTGTTGGGATTACGCCCAGCGTTCCCTTTCGCAAGGTACTTATTTTTGTTATTGGTTGATTCCCTTACCCATTCCTTCCTCATGTTACGATAGGCTATTCCTAGGGTGATTTGACTCCACTCACCTCGGGGAGGACGATCTTTCGTCGTACCCGAGCGCCTCTAAACCCTAGACAAAATAACACCCTACTCACTTATCTTTCAAAGATGCACCTAAATCTACTATCCTTCCAGCAAACCAATCAAGACCCATCACATGTGCTCTAACTCATATCCCAAATGAGTTCCTGCAGTTTTGCTAAATGCAGACTACTTAAGCTATATGACCCGTAAAAAGGGAAGTATGCTATATGATCATCCAATGCTTATGTAACAATTATTATAGGTCTATATAGGCATATGTAGACTGAATCCACAATTTTCTAACTTTCATAATTTTAATGCTAATTTATTTATTTATTTTAAATGCCCAAAGTTCCAAGGTTGAACAGGAAGTACAAGATTAGGCAAGATAAAGCTCCACTAAAATTATGATAAATGCAAGATGGGTAATCATCTACAAATCCAGAATCTCCAAATTTTCCAGCAAGATTTTAGCCCTTAAATTTTATTTCCAATTTATTCCAAAATAAATCACTAAAAGGGGATGTACAATAAAAATGCTTCCAAAAATTCAGAGAAAATTCCAGGATAATTGTAAGGGCACATAAATCCTCTAAGTAAACTTTCATAATTTGTTTGAAAGAATTATTCCCTAGATTAATTAAATATCATATTCTCAAAAATATGGCCTTGTAAAGAAAGTTCTGAAAACAGACCTCCAAAAATTATAAATAAATTTCTACAAGTACTGTTTGGCCTAAAAACATCAAAACATAAGCCTCATGATTTTTCAATAGATATATCATCAATAATGAATTTTCTTTACCAAAACCCCTTTCTGAAATTAATGAAGGAAGTACCAAATAAAATTAATTGAAAATTGTGATAAAATTCAGAGATGATCAACTAGCCCTAAAATAACCTCTAACCAAGTTTCATCATATTTGAAAGCACATAACACCCATAATAGAATCAAACATCATTTTGGGCTTTTTGGTAATTAACAAAAGAAGTACCAAGAATAAAATCCATAAAATTCTACAAAACTTACCAGAGGCTTTAGGTGTCCTAAAACCTATTCTACCCAAGTTTCATAACATTTGGGGAAGGTTTAGGTGCTGGTTCTTCAAGTTTGTGCTCCTACCCTAAAACTAGAGTTAGGGTTTTGAGGTGTCTACCATGCTGTAATTCTTCTGAATTTCCTACCAGAGATCTTAAGCTATATTAGCCTCAATTATACTGGGTTTCCAAGGCCATGCAAGGGCATTTGTCCCCAGATCCTTCACAACCCCCAAAAGTCCTTCCTTTGGGTTTGAGGTTGAACCCTAGGGCAAATCAAGCCTAAATCACCCCATTTTCCTCAAGAGGGTGGCATTGTCCATGCCAAGTCAGTGTCCAAAACCTCTGCCTCTGTTGAGGGGAGGGGACCACCCTAAGTCCATAGTGCACTTTTAATCAAAAATGCCCTCTCAAGGCCAAACTAGGGTTTGGTGATTCCCTAACCAAAACCTATCCAAATGTGCTCAAATTTTGTACAGAACTAGGTCTTGATGCAAGAGACCACTGCCAAAAATTTGGGAGGGTTTGGAGGTCATTTGACCACCTAATTAAATTACCCCAGCTTTAATAAATAAAAGTAAAAACCTTAGGAAAGGTGTGTCCAAAAACTCTGAGTTTTTGGCAGGCCCTAGGTATAGCAAGGGTAGGCTCCCTGCCAAAAATTCATTTGATTTGGGATAGGGATGAAGTGGGGGCACTCGGTTTAATGTCTTCCTAGCCCTAGGTACATGCCTCACCAAAATGGGTGCCCTAGTCAGACCATGCACCCAAATGGGTTCAAACAAATTTTAAAATAAATTAGACTCAAAAGGCTACAACTTTCATGTTGGATGTTTTCCCACCAGGTGAGCCTAGGTATTTGTAAAAACTAAAACCAAATAACACTAAAACTGTGACATAAATCAGAATATCAAAATTTAATATCCTATAGTTTAGAATCAGGAGTAGCACGAATCTTGATGCAGAATCGACGGAATCCCGTCATCTTCTTCATTGAGCCAACGACCAGGATACATCCCGCCTGGAGACGATTCCAAGCCTTGCCGCCGGCGATCCAGCCCCTTCCCCGGCCGGCCACCGCCACCACCACCTCCGTTGAGGTGGTGGCTATCGCCAGGCGGAGGCTCTGCCGCCGGAGAGGTGTTTTCCGGCAGTTATAGCAAGAAATTTTCTTGCCGAAGTCATGAAAAATACTGGATTTGATCGGGCTCAATTGAGCCCGAACCTTGGACCTAAGGAATCCTATGATCTACCCGAGAGTTAAGGAGAGGAGGAGGACCTTCCTGGCGGCCTGGATGCGGGAAGAGCGGCAGGATGCCATTGTTAACGGTGGCGGCGCTCGGCTTCTGCAACAGTACAGTGGGATGGCCCGTCTCCTCCAGGTAAATGCTCGAAAATGTTCCCCTTTGCCCACTGATGGTGTTTAAATGGCAATTGGGGAAGGGGGGTGGTTGGTTCTTCAATGGCCATCAACACCATTTATGTTGTGGCTCGGGTAGAGTGGAGGGGGGCTGAATCCACCCCTTGGTGGCCGGGAAATGGCTAGAATCAACTCCTCTTCCCTAGAGGAGTTGATTGAAGCCATTAAAGGTGGTTGTTCGCCTCCCTTGGCCGGCTCCACTCTCTCCCTTCCTCTCCCCCATCTTCTCTCTCCTCCATTAACATGGAGGGAAGCTTCTTTCTCTCTCCTAGTCACCCCTGGTTGACTGGTCAACCCCATAAGCTAAGTGCAGCCCACTTGATTATGATGAACATGGAAATGGGGTTAGGCTAAGGAAGAAGTGGCTTGGGCATGGGTTTGCCCCTTTTGGGCTAGGTTTGACTTTGCTTAAATTAGGGTTGACCTGGGCCAATTTGACCCTCTAGGATGACCCCATTGGGTTTTTAGTGAGCCATTGGACTCCCTTAAGGTCTAGGATTACTTGAATAGGGTTGGTTGGGCATCTTGGTGGTCACATGTCCCTTGGTAAGGGCACTTTGACCATTTTAGGGTTAGAGTTGACTTGGTCAACCTGACCAATTGGGTTGACCCCTATGGGTCCTTGGTGACCCATTGGCTTCCCCTAAGGTCTAGGTAGGGTTATGTAGGGTTACCCTGCACTTGGAGGTCACATACCCTTAGTAAGGGTACTTTGACCAGATTAGGAGCTTGAGTTGACTTTAGTCAACCTGGCCTCTAAGGCTGACCCCAATGTGTCCTTAGTGACCCATTGACCACACTTCAGGGTTAGGAGGGCATAGGTGGGGTCCTCTAGGCTAGGGGTAGGTCAATTGACCCTAAGAAGGCTAGTTTGACCCTTTTAGGGCTAGGGTTGACCTTGGTCAACTGAGCCTCTTTGGTTGACCCCAATGAGTCCTTATGGCTCTAAAGGGCCTCCCCAGGTATTAGGGGGTGATGTGGTAGGGTCTTGGGGTCAAGGTATAGCCCATGGTCATCCTAAACCATTGTTCAGAGTTCTACTATTGGCAGACCATGATGAGTTTCCCCACTTTATCTCATATCCCTTGGCCCATTCCTGGCTTCCTAGGGTTTGTCATGACCGAGCCATGGACAAAACCACACCTAGGGGTCTAGTTGGAAATGGGATGTTACACACTCATAGGTTGGCCATTGTCCATCTTGAAATCTAGTCGCTTTGCTTTGCACTGGATGACTGCATCGTACTTGGACAACCAGTCCATGCCCAAAATCACATCAAAGTCTGCCAAATCCAAAACCATCAGATCTGCAAAGGCTAGGAAATTGCCTAGATAAATAGGGCATCTCAAAACTCCTTGATTAGATATCTTAGAATCACCGGAGGGAAGCTTGACAATGTGGGAGTCTCCTAATTGATCCACATTCAAAGTATATTTATCTACGAACCTCCGTGCCATAAACGAATGGGTGGCACCTGAATCAAAAAGAACGTGTACCCACCTATTCCGCGCCTCAAACTCCCCTAAAACTGTGGCATATATAACTAAACGAACAAAAACTAGGGCAACAATAGAGAGTAAAAAATTAAACTAAGGTCTAAAATGATATCAATTATGTAGAGGTTTGAGCTTCCTCCCTAGTCACATTATTTAGCTTTCATTTTACTCTGTCCTGTCTTGGTGGCGGAAGCAGAGCCCAAAGAGAGGCATTTTGTAGTAGTTTTTGAACCTGGGGGCATGAAGTCTTCAGGTGCCCCTTCTGCCCACAGTAGAAGCAAGACCTCTCCTTCAACCAGCAATAACTCACGTCATATCACTTCCTTGTACATTACGTGTACACCATATCTCCCTTAGGTGCGCCTTGGATGGCGAGCACCTGCTGCTGCTTCAAGGTGGCAGTCCTTTTGAAGCACCTTTCGTAAGGGTGGCCAGAACAACCACAGAAACTACACACTTCTTTACTTTTCTTATTCGAAGAAGGGCCAGATGCCCTAGAGCCTCCATCCTCGACACCCTTCCTCTTTTCTTTTCTCGTCGCGGCACCTCGATTCTTGGCAATCTCAATTGCCTCAACTTTCAGAGCGACTTCCACTACCTCAGCATAGCTGACAGCTCTATAAGCGCATTCCAATTGTTAGACATTGCTTCTTAATAGTTCGAGAAAATTCTTCACTCTTCCTCCCTCCGAAGCCACCATATCAGGAGCAAATCTGCTCAACATACTAAACTCAATTTCATATTCACTCACTGTGAGCTGTCTCTTCTTCAAATGCTGGAAATTATTCATCAGACGGTCCGGCTTGACTGATGGTAAAAAACTTCTTAAGCAACATCTTCTTGAAGACCTCCTAAGAGCATCCTTCCTTCAAACTCTCCTTTTCCCTAATCCACCAAGTATTTGTCAGGTCTTTTAGCTGGTAGGCTGCAAGCATTACATTCTAGGCTTCAGCAATCCCTGAATATGTGAACATCTCATTGATAGTGATGATCCAGTCATCCAAGACAATAAAGTCGTCACTTGTGTCATAAGTGGTAGGTCTCAATCGCTGGAAATTTGATATAAGCTTCATCTCTGGTGGTAACATATTTGGGGTACCAGAGGAGCATAATTAGCAGGTACAGCTTGACCCACCGGAGAATCTTACGCTAAGGGTTACTGCGCGGGAGCGGCAGACAACAAGGACTGAATCTAAGACTCCATCGCAACTAATTGTATTGTTATAGCCTCGTTACTCTGACTTAAACTCTCGATCATTGCATCACTTTGTGCACCAGATGGCTTACCCTCTGACTGGTTAGTCGACCTAGTCACAGGAAGTCTAGCCGACATTTCTAGAAAAGTAACGAACGACTTATCAATAGGAATCCTAGATTACAACTAGGTCACACAACTAGTTCAGACCATACTTTAAAGACACTTGATTTGCTGCAAACTTGTTCTGGGATTATGATGCTATGTCCTACTTACAATGATATCCTCTCATCTTATTTACTCATGTGCCTATGATATGAATGCATGAATTCTTTGTCCTTATTTATAATCATGAGTGCACATGTGTCTTCATGCAAACCTTAACTTCACACGCGTGCTTATGCGATAATATGTTATGTACGTAGTGCTATGCATTCTAAAAAGCCATAAATGCATTTATGAGCGACGTATACATGAAATGTTATGCATCCCATACTACATGACATAGAATGCAATGAGAAAAGAAAACGTGCTAATGGACACCCATGTGATGATGGTCATGCATCCCATAATACATAACCGTCACATGTTGCCTCCTATGGTGGATCCATATACAAACACATATTATGCATTCGATAATACATACTATGCCCCCATATACTTCTTATAATGCTATGAGTGTGGTGACTATGCTTCGGTTATGAAGTACTGATGAGACATCAGTGTGTGTATGCAAATGAATGAAGGAAAGCAAAACTATACGATATTGGCTGGTTCGACCAACTTGTCAAACTAACCTCCCTCTGATACAAACTGTCACGACCCGCATTTTCACCGTCATTAAAGTAATATCAAAGTAAGGGAAAAATGCGCGTCATGATGTCACGTCAGCAGTGGATAACTGCGGACGCTCAGGCAAAACTCCTACTTGACCATGAAGAAAGGTCTTTAAGTTATTTAGAGGCAAAATCAGTTTATGTGTAGTAGTTAGACTTATCCCTCGGCTTAGCGGCTTATCTAGTCCACGCAAAAAGGTAACTAAACACTGCGGAAAATACTTCTTTTACAAGGTTAGACATCCTATATGAGTTTAGAGGTTCCTAGAGGACACCTCAAGGTATGCAAGTTCTAAGTTTATAATAGCAATAAAAGTAGATTTTTTTACTGTCATTAAAAGTAGTTATTTAACATTTTAAAAACGTGCAATGCATGTGGTAGTAAAAGTAGTTTTAATACTTGAAAATATCTACCATGCAATCCTAGCATAAAACGCCTCAAAGAGCAAGTAATCCAAATACGTAGAAAGAAACCTAAGCAGCTAGCAAGCATCCAAAATCAACAATCATGTGGGCTTCAACAAACTGAAACGAACCCACATAAAAACAAAGTATGTCTGAACTAGTAAAACAAACAAAACAACAATTTACCTTGCTACGACGAGGAAAAAACCACAGCCAACACTACTGCTCAAGAACTCCAAAACCAGCACCGCAATCAGATGCAACTCGGAACCTGAGGGAATCCAAAGACAGAATACCTCAGTAATAATGTACAAGTGAAGGCAGAATGTAAGCCAAAAGTAAACAAAGCCAAGGGGTACCAACCCAAGGCCAAAGGAAAGATACTTGAATAAAGTACATCAGTAAGGTATACAAGTCTATAAGAGAAACACTTATGTGAAGCGTCACGTACAACAAAGGCACCCCAAATGCACAATACTATAAGGGGAAAGGTCATGATTAAATCATCAGGAAGAAGGCAAGACTCTATTAGCCACCTGTGGTCAACTCCACCAAAAGATCCAAACGGGCAGGGTGGTCATCTCCTCTGGACACACCCCCATGGATATATTAATCTGTCATAAATGCGGGGAAGAATGGATAATCCACCATACACTGCAAATGCCCAAACGCCCGATAGAGTCTTACAAAATACTAACACAGGAAACAAACGTTGCGGCAGTGGATTCGCCCACAAATAATACCCATAATGAAGAAAATCATGAATTCACACCCCATAACAATTCAGGTTTAGAGCTCAGCGGCACACCACAACCTTATCGAGGCTTGGTGTCTTATCTCGCCCCACGACATCGCCATGAAGGAAACCATGACATAAATCTCAAGACAATAGTGGCACATCAGATTCTACAAGATAATTCTATATTTGACATGGTTGATCAACCTTTAGGAAAAATTTATAATCCAAAATAAACTCTAACACATCCTACAAAAATGTGGAGGAATGTTTATAGGGGTGAGATTTAACCACATCATCAAAGTGTATAGCACTTAAAAAGGAAAGATAGCAAAATCGAGAACCTGAAAACTATAAATAGAATTAGACAAGGGATCTAAAAAACACTATATTCAGCAAGTTGCAAATAATGAATACAAGAAATTAGAAACTTCTGCAAATCGTGTAAAAGAAGGGAAGAGAAGGAGGAAACCATCACTTGCCTTGATTTTACCGGAGAAGACCTCCAAATCGCACCACAGCATATATCGTGATCAAGAAAGATGAGGAAAAAAGAAATCTAACAAAATTATCACAAAAATAGGAGTTAGGGTCGAAAACCCTAGCAAGAAAAACTCAAGGAATGGTGAAGATTTTACCATGATGGCGTAGCTCTCATTAAGAGCTTTCCAGATTTATATTCCGTTGAAGATTTCGAGCAGCGGAGCATCGTCGCCTGCCACCGGAAGATTCCCGGACGAACGTTCTCTCTCTCTCTCTCTCACGCTTCTATGTTTCGGGAGGAACAGAGAAAATCGGCCTAAGGAGGAGAAGAAGAATTTTATCATATATATATATATATATATATATATATATATATATATATATATATATATATATATATATATATATATTGTAACATTACACTTAAAGAGATAGTCAAGGGTCGGCTGAACCGAAATTCTCGGGTCGGAGCAAAAATTTCTCGAGAGGAGCTAAATTTCTCGAGAAGGGCTGGATATTTCGAGTGTAAGGTTGGATTACTCGAGAATAAGATGAGGACCTTCTCAAGAACAGGAAGATGTTTTCTCGAGAACAACATGCCTTCTCGAGATACACCACTCGAGAACAACATGACTTCTCGAATACTGAAATGGACTTCACGAAAATTAGTTCGACAGTTCTCGAGTACAAGTAAAATTTCTCGAGAAAAGAGGGAAATTTCTCCAGTGAAAGTGGTAACTAGATAAAAGGACGAGAAATTTATCAAGTACTCGGGAGGCAATTCAAGAGTACAAAGGGCAGATCTCGACAACAAAAGAATATTACTCGAGTACTAAGGCATTACTCGAGAACAGAAGGAAGTTTTTCTCAAGTAGAAGAAAGAGGTTTCTCGATTAAGGAAGAAATTATTTCTCAAGTACAAATGCATTACTCGAGAACAGAAGGAAGTACCACTCGGGAACAACAAAACCAAATCCTCGAGTATAAAGCCAAAGCTTCTCGAGAACAAGGGCATTTCTCGAGTACAACCGGATCATCTCGAGAACAAGAACCACAGTTCTCGAGTACTAGGGGATATTCTGGAGAACATGAAGGGAAGTTCTCGAGTAGAAGCAGATCTTCTCAAGAATAAGAAGGGCACTTCTCGAGAACAGGCTAGTATTACTCGGGAATAACTCAAACATTACTCGGGTTCAAAAGTAGACCAATCGAGAACTAGAAGCATTAGTCGAGGGCTTTGAGGAATTTTGTTTTCTCGAGTACAAGAAAATACAATCCTAGGAATCAACACACAACTCGGGAAGAAGTCCCGACCTCTCGAGAAATGAAGGGCCTAAGCTCCTGAGTACACAACAATCCCTCTCGAGGACAAAGCTGTCAATCTCGAGTAGTAAGCAGGGTAAATTTCAGAAATTTTAATTTGGCTAACATCCGGGAAAAGAATGTGACACTACGAATTTAGAGCGAGGACAAACCATAGAATCTGATGTACCATTCTGGAGACACAATAACAAATTCTTACACAAGCAAAAATCAGCAGGAGGGTCCAAACACAAGCCGAGACTTCGAAATGCTTGAATCACAATAAAATTGGACGAATCCAAAGCCTCAAAACCACATCCTTTAAATAAAGGAAGATATTCAACTCAATCAAAACCCCAAAATCTTGTCAACCAGACCCAACTGATGCAAAAATGCATAATCGGTGCGACACCGTCAACAAAACGTAAGAAGGGAGGTAGCACCCCGAAGTCATAAATATGACGACATTAAATCAATAATATCATAAGAAAATCGGGGGTGTTACACCCCCTATCTTGGCCGCCGGCATCCTCCTCTTCCCCTCTCTATTTCCCACTAAATCCTCCCCTCCTCCCCTCCTCCACCTTCTCTTTGTGAGACCTCCTCTACTTTTTTCTTCCCTAACTCAAAACCTGATCACCCTTCTTCTACACAAGACCCAACTATCCCCACTTCCCCTCTACCACTCGGCCACCACCTTTCTCCACCACCACATGATCAACCCTTCCCCTATTACTCAAACTCGACCCCCCTCATCTTCCCATTAAGGCTCGGACAAATCCCCTAGTCGCTACCTCTCCAGACTCCTTGATAATATTGCTTTATCCCCACAATCTTTCCTCTCTTCTATTTTCATATTTATTGGTTTTCAAGGATTCTCCCTCTCCTAGGGTTATTGCAAAGGAAACGGCTAGCGTCTTCATCGTCTGGTGTAGATCCATGTAGCTGTATGGAGATAGAATCATCCATCATCGTGTGCACCTTCTCCACTCATCTTTTGGATGGATTTTTCTTGGGATTTGGTAACGAATTCTCTAACCATCTATTGTGTGATTTCTTCTAAAATTATTTGTGAGATTTGGTGGAAGTAGAAGACTAGTTAATTATCCTGATTTATATTCAAATCTTGTTAATTAAAATATATATTTTAAGCGTAAATTGTCCGAATATTTTTTTAATAAAAATTAGAGCGGGTAGAACTTGTGAACACTAGGAGAAATCGGGTTCATCACCCTTGATTTCCCCTTGAGTTCAAGTGATTTCGTATACCCTCATATTAATTAAATTTTGGGATTGGTTTGGACTTTATTTTAAATCACATTTTTTGTCTGGATCCTCTCTTACTAGTTTGTGATTTGTTTGCGTATAATTTTATTTTGAATTGCTAATTGTCCGGATAAGGTAGGTCCTATTCGCTTGAGCGAACAATGGCCTTTACCCCCTGTTCAATCTGTAAAAGGGGTAACGTTGAAGCTAAGGATCACGACAGTGAACCGGTCGCACAAATAATATAAAATGGGCGAGTTTTTCCAAGTATCGATCTGTCAAGGAACAAAGTAAGGTGGAGTTAATTTCGAGGATGACTTGAGATTGAAGTCCTTAGGTCGGAGTTAACTAAGGCGGGTTTTGATATTTGCGGAAAAATAAAATAAAAGTCTAACAACTACTCCTATGCAACGCCGCTATGCGATGCTTCGCCAGGCGGGATGGAAGACTAGTCGGGCCGCTATGCACCAAATTGCTGGGGGAATGGACGAGTAGGCTTGAAGATGAGGTGGTTAGAATGGCAGAATGAGGGTCATGAGCACCTAGTCGCTACGCACGCCACGAGCAATTGCTAGTGTGACAAGGGTGGATGGTGGTGGATGGAATATGCAGCACCTCAAGCAAATAACTAAAATACAAAATCACATAGATATGATTGTATAAAAACATTTTACAAACTAAGCATACTTCATCATATACAAGAGTTCAACTAC
The DNA here is from genome assembly GCA_039583875.1 of Platanthera guangdongensis. Taxonomy (NCBI): domain Eukaryota; kingdom Viridiplantae; phylum Streptophyta; class Magnoliopsida; order Asparagales; family Orchidaceae; genus Platanthera; species Platanthera guangdongensis. The sequence continues at coordinate 116,698,639 of CM077162.1, read as the reverse complement.
ACATTCAACAACCAAACAAGAAAAGAGTGTGCGAAATCAACCGGATCTGAAGTGTTGGATCTCTAGTTTGATTTTTGGCTAGGTTCACTAACTTAGGATGATGCGACCCAACATGTATAGCCAGGGTTAATGTTGTGTCCTAGAGTCTAGGCCAAGTCCTAAGAGTCAACATCACATGGATAAGCCAACATCAGACTTCCAGAGACTCAAGACAGAGTTTTCCTAAAGATTCAGAGATTTCTCAAGAGGCTAAGTAAAATGAGTTCGATGTTCGTCGAGCTCAGGTCGACGATAGTCGTTCTCAGCTCGATGATCTTAGAGACATTTTCTCTGAGCTGCTCTCGACGAACTTCAGTCACAGATCGACGATCCTTGGATTCCACCTTCAGAACTCTACGTCCAGACTGTACTCAAGTCGACGAATCTAGTTCTCAGGTCGACGAACTTCATTCTTCACTCGACGATTCCTGTATGTCCACTTCAACTCTATTGCCAGAGGTTTATTAAATTTTTCTAAGTCCAGAATCATTTTCATCTCGACGAATTCAAGGTTATCCAGACTTAGCTCGACGAACACTATTCTTTGGTTGAAGAATCTATGGACTATCACAGTATTCTGTCGAGACTATATTCTTTAGTCTTAGTTCGACGAACTCAGTTCTCTGCCCGACAAATTCTGAAACCTGAAGACTTAGGTCGACACTCAGAGTATATGTCGACATCAACTAAGTCGACACTAGAAGAACTTGTGTCGACACGAAGATCATCAGTCGATATTGTGGAAAGGATATGTCGACACCATACAGAAGACTTGTGTCGACACACAGGAGTAATTGTGTCGACACAGGATATTTGACAACTCCAAAATAATTGCTGAACTCCAGTCGACGAACACATTTACCAGGTCTACGAATAGGCAAAGATCAAAAGAGACAACAGTTCAGTTTTTCAGCTCGACGATCATGGAACTCAGCTCGACGAACAAAAGCTATCTGGTCAACGAATACAATGTCTCAGCTCGACGAACTGTGAACTCAGTTCGACGAATTCTGCTATCTGTTCGACGATTCCAGACTTAATTATTTCCGACCTTCTGTCCCCACTCTAATGCTATAATTCCTGAGTAATTAATGCTCTAACATTCTATGAATGTATCCGTTAGAAGGAGCATTAATTATGATCTTCTTCAGGATTATTGCTTTCCATTTTTCCACAAGATAGTTGGGGAAATAAATCAATGCCGATTATTCTCAAGACTGTCAACATTAATTGCAGATGCATTAAAATTTTCAAAAGACAGAGAAGAAGAGAATAATACACACATTCAGATACACAGAGTGACATACAGACTTACAGAAGAGAATCAACAATAGAAAATAGTAGAGAAAGCTTTACACAGAGCACAACTTACAGAGAAGCACATAGAGATTACAGAAAAACATTCAATTGTGCATAATCTGCTATGTCAAAGAAGAAGCATTTTTCTGATACACAGAAGTTGTTGACCAGAAGCTCATCAGCACTTCAAGAAGAACAACAATACCGGTATCAAGAGTCTTCCTTCTTCAAGAACTCCAGGACACTTCAAATGGACAACTTCAGTTCAATCTGTCAAAGAAGTTCATGAATACTATTGCAGGTCAAGGATTTAGTTTGAAGACCTATCACCCTGAAGCTTGTCTCTTAATTATCCCTGATCAATTCTACATCTCAGGGGGAGCCTTAAGCTATGATCAATCCACAGTCTTCTCAGTTATATATTGAGAAAGAGAAGACAAAATCATCTCTCACCTCCACCTCTGCAAAGGGTTGTCATCTCCCTTCAAAAGTGATTCCTTGATTGCAAGTCTACTGATCAAAAGACTTGGGTTGGTTTTTGAGCACCTGATCAAAATCTTATTGGTGTCAGGCACTTAATCAAAAACTGAGTGGATTTCTACCAAGGGTGGTAGAAGAGTGGATGTACCCAGGTTGGCGAACCACTATAAAATTCTTTTGTCGTCTGGTTGCATCCTGTTCATTTTTTCTTGATGTGCTTGTGCTTTAGACTCATTGCTTGGTAATTTAGTAATTCTGAACTTTTAATTTACATCAAAAGTTGTAATAGTAGTTAAGAAATTTTTGAGCATACTCTATTCACCCGCCCTCTAGAGTATTTTTGATCTAACACTCACTTTCACGAAGACTTGCTGAGGATTCATTGTTGGAATCGTCGGGTTATCAATCTGCATCCAAGCTCGGTCCTCGACTGCGTCCATGGTAGATAAGGGCTGCCACCACCTTCCAATGGCTCGTCTTCTTCGTGTCATGATCTGGTGGAGGATGGCACAACTTCTCCTAGAGTGGTGGAGAAAGCTAGGTCAAGCTATTCTTGCAGCTCAAAGATGAAGGAGGAGGCCGAGAGGAAGCTTCAGCTTGTATTTGGCGGTGAAAGCTTGCCCGGAGCACCTCCCTACGATGGAAGATGAAGGGAAACAATGGAACCCTTCCTCGGAGACGAAAACGACGATGAAATGTCGAGTTATCCTGAATTAGGGCGGAACCTTTGAATTTATAGATTGCAGAAATTATAATGCACACGACCAGTGGCGCACGACCAGTGGTCGTGCGCACTATGTCCAGTAGTACTGCGTTTTCCCCAGCCAGAACTTGGAAAAATATGGAATCAATCCACACGATCAGCGGCACACAACTAGTGGTCGTGCAAACTGCATCAAGTGATAGTGCGATTACCCCAGGCAGATTCTGGGAATCAGGGAACATTGCACATGAGCAGTGGCGCACGACCAGTGGTAGTGCGCACTATATCCGATGATCGTGCGTAGTATTCCTGCTTCCAAACGTCCCCGGAACGTGCACACAACCCCTAAACACATCACTGATATGTGCAGACATTCCAGGCAATCACAAAAAGGGAGTACAAATATTAAAAGTACAAAAATACACAACCACGGGCCTAGGTGTGCACTTCCTATGGAAATAAATATAAGATGAAATATATACGATAAAGAACTGAAAGTGAAGTGAAAATGCGCGAAAACTAGCGTAGTTGAGTTCAAAAACACTATATAAATCAGACTCATCACACCCCCAGACTTTACTATTTGTGCGTCCCGAGCAAACAAAATCTAAGTAGATAGGGAAAATTACTAGCTAACAAAGAAATTGAAAAACAAAGTACCATTCGAAGTCACATGCTCGCGTGCGTAAAAATACAATAGAGAAAATCCCTAAGTATGCAGAATAGTTTATATTTTTCAGAATGCGTATCAAAATTTTATTACTACTCAAAAATAAAATCACGGTGAATCAATCGGTCATGCATAGGAAGAAAGTAGGCAGGCCACTATGGTGAGCTTTGCCAAAGATCGGGGCTCAGGATCACCTCCAAAGGAATCCACCAATATCGGGGAACATACGCTTGCCTGTTCACAATCTCTCCACGGCACTAGTTAAACTCAGGCACAAATCCGTAGGACTTTATGATAATCACGGGGCTTGGGTTATGGTGAGGTAAACAATTATAAAAAGAAAGGCTATGCACCTAACCCAAATGAGCTAGCCTAAAAAGAATCCAACCGCTAACCACTATATATGCAGGTACACCACACCTCCAGACTTAACTTTTAACAAATGGGTTTGTGCACCGCCTACTCCAAATATAATCACATTTCCAAAAAGATTTTCAATTTAAACTATTTCTTTTCACTTTTGTTTTCTTTACAAATATTTTTCTTTTTTTTTCATTTTATATTCACAATTCAGCAGATATAAACTTGGGAGCACTTCCACATTTTCGCAAATAATAACACCACATCACATCCCAACATGAAAATTTAAAACAGTCAACTCGACTTGGGTGTGCGACTAGGATAGGCTATGGGGCTTTGGTGAATGAAGGTGGAGTTGAATCAAAAGAATGGTAGACACAACGAGGCTAGCGAGGATATGACGTTAGGAACGGTACAAAGCTCAACGGGGCCAAAATGATGGCCTACATCACGCTTACGCTAGACTAACCAAAGACCCATGCTTCGAGAGTTGCTTGGTGCAAGTTCTTAGCCCACCGAGAAAGATGTTCCTTCCTCCCGACTCGAGCAAAATGAGTCTAGTGACGGGTACACACATTCCTATACTACCATTTGGTTCACACCGGATTCACCAACTTTTGAGTAGAATAAAAAGATCTTTACGCAAATAGAAAAGTATAAAACCATAAGCATATAGAAAAATTAAATCTACACAAATTTCTAAACGAGACGAGGGCAGTTGACTAGAAACACAACAAGGTCAACATTTTACTCTGTCTCACAATCCTAAGCCAGCACCATAATTTTCCCAAATCTAATGAAGAAATGAGTTTAACTCGCCGCACACTAACAAATAAGCACACACTCAAGTGGGTGCAGTGGTGTGCAATGCAATGAACTAATCAAAATATACCTATAAAAGCTTCTAGTATGCACATGAGATGTGCACGTGCAAAAGGTAACAAAACTGGCTCTCCCACAGACTTAAACTAAACTACACAGCATATGATAGAGAAATTAAAATAATAAAGAGATAAGGGAAGAGGTTACCCAATGCTCTGCTAGTGAGCAAACCAGAGGATGTGTGGAAACCTGAAGCAGGCCCGCCATACGAAGAATCACAACCCCGCCAATGCGATTTGCCATGAATACTTGCAGGGGTGAGCTCCGCAAAAACAAAACAAAAATATACAGACTACAAAGAAATACTAAAACTAAATAGACATGAAAAACTAAATCAAGAAAATGAAAGATATGTACTGGGGTTATTGTCATCCCAGCATGACTTATTCGGCTACAAAAAGGTTCTAGCTAATGGGCCCATGAAAAGAAAAATGCACAGGTAACTGTTCCAATATCCGTTTCGGTAACGGGTACCGATACGGCGATAGAACAGTTACCCCTCTGCCTAAATAATCATACATGCTCCTCGCAGGTAGAGGAAATAGGAAGTAAGAAGATAAGGAGCGCTGGTCCTCACTCTTCTCACCACAAAACAAATCCTTGCATGGCAAGGTTTCATCCACCAGAAGTTCGCTAGGGGTGAAGGTGATGGCAGGGGCTTCCACTGTGAAGGAGGTAGGAACCTCCTCACACAAGAGGATGCACTCGTCGACAGCCTGCGCGCAAGGCTCAACGTCAACCCAACTTACCTGTGGAGATTCAACCTGCACAGGCTCAGATAAGGAAGGGGGGTCAAGAAATAAAATAGACGAAGAACATAAAGAAATAATCGGGGGAGTGATACCTGTTTCACTCCCCAAAGGCTGAGGTATAAAAATATCGTCAACAATGTCGACAATGCTAACAGGCTCGGCCGGATCCATAGAGGCCTCCACCAAGACTTGGACTTCCTCCTTTGGTATCAAGGGAGAATCCTCGACACCAGGAAGGTTGTCCTCCTCCATGGGAGTGGAAAATGTCCATGTATCACAAGCCTCAACTTGTTTTGCATCGTCGAAAATGTCGTTAGAGACGACTGAAGTAGAATGCACAAAAGGAGGAAGAACGTTGCTTGGATAAAAGTCAAGCGCAGTTTCCTCACAAAGAATCGGCTCGACACTTGGAGATATATGCACAGGATAGATGGGCTCAGCCACGTCGAAGCCTAGATTAGCCACACATCTGGTGGTTGTGTCCACATCATTCCCTTCAACAAATAAAGGTTACAGGGACACATAACCAGATGATGAAGTTGTGCCACCGAGGGTAGGAGTCGTGATGATCCGGATGTCCGGCTCATCATCCTCTTCCATAACACGGAGGTACTCGGCACAATCCTTCAGGACATGATCTGTTCTACGACAATACAAACAATTTCTCCCATTACTCTGCGGTCCTTGTGGGGCCGTAGAGGAATAAGAGAACGGTGTATGTGGTGAGGACAATTGACCATAAGCTCGGGGCACAGTATTTGAAGGGCTGTATGAATAGAGCATCTCATGCATTCTGCGCTGAGGCTTATGCTCCATATATCTCGTAGGGCATTCATGACTAGCGTGGGAAGGCTTTCCACACCAATGACATTGGGCATACAAATATCCCCACATCTTGTCGAAACAGCAGATTCAAAATAAATTGTGCAAATTACTAAATCCAACAATATATTACTATAATTGCTTAAACAAACAAGAAAAAGGCAGGCAAAACAAAAATAGAACAAAACAAAAGCGATTTACAAAGGAAAAGGAAAGTAATCTCACGTCTCCCTCTCCAGAAACTCACACGACTGTGTTCCCTGACAACGGAGCCAAAAACTTAATGCTAAAGATCACGGCAGTGAACCGATCGCACAAGTAATATAAAATGGGCGAGTTTTTCCAAGTATCAATCTCTCAAGGAACACAGTAAGGTGGAGTTAATTTTGAGGAGGACTTGAGATTGAAGTCCTTAGGTCAGAGTTAACTAAGGGGGGTTTTGATATTTGCGGAAAATAAAATAAAAGGCTAACAACTACTCCTATGCAACGCCGCTATGCGATGCTTCGTCGGGCAGGATGGAAGACTAGTCGGGCCGTTATGCACTGAATCATTGGGAGGATGGATGAGTAGGCTTGCGGATGAGGTGGTTAGAACGGCGGAATGATGGTCGTGAGCACCTCTTCGCTACGCACGCCACTAGCAATTGCTAGTGCAGCAAGGGTGGATGGTGGTGGATGGAATATGGTGCACCTCAAGCAAATAATGAAAATACAAAATCACATAGACATGATTGTATAAAAACAATTTAGAAACCAAGCATACTTCATCATATACAATATTTCAACTACACATTCAACAACGAAATAAGAAAAGAGTTTGTGAAATCGACCGGATCCGAAGTCTTGCTGAGGATTCATGGTTGGAATCGGCGGGTTGTCAATCTGCGTCCAAGCTCGGTCCTCAACCGCGTCTGGGGTAGAGAAGGGCTGTCACCACCTTCCAATGGCTCATCTTATTCGTGTCACGATCTGGTGGAGGATGGCATAACTTCTCCTAGCGTGGTGGAGAAAGCTAGGTCAAGCTCTTCTTGAAGCTCAAAGATGAAGGAGGAGAACAAGAGGAAGCTCCGGCTTGGATTTGGCGGTGAAAGCTTGCCCGGAGCACCTCGCTATGATGGAAAATGAAGGGGAACGACGGAACCCTTCCTCAGAGACGAAAATGCCGGAGAAATGTCGAGCTGTCCCGAATTAGGGAGGAACATGCGAATTTATAGGTTGCAGAAATTATAATGCACACGACCAGTGTCGTACGACCAGTGGTCGTCCGCACAATGTCCAGTGGTAGTGCGTTTTCCCCAGCCAGAACTTGGAAATATATGGAATCAATGCACACGATCAGCGGCACACGACCAGTGGTCGTGCACATTATGTCCAGTGATAGTGCGATTACCCCAGGCAGATTCTGGGAATCAGGGGACATTGCGCACGAGCAGTGGCGCACGACTAGTGGTCGTGCGCACTATATCCGATGATCATGCGCAGTATTCCAACTTCCAAACATCCCCGGAACATGCACACAACTCCTAAACCCAGCACTGATATGTGCAGACATTTCATGCAATCACAAAAATGGAGTACAAACATGAAAAAAAAATACACAACCACGGGCCTAAGTGTGCACTTCTTATGGAAATAAATATAAGATGAATTATATATGATAATGAACTAAAAGTGAAGTGCAAATGCATGAAAACTAGCCTACATGAGTCTGAAAAACCATATATAAATCGGAGTCATCAAGTGTCCCTTTGCGTTGTTTGATGTTGAAAATTGTGTCATTAATTACTTGAGTAATTGATAGTGTTAGTTAGAGAAACCGCTCGATACGTATTTACTTTAGTTACCGAACAAAAGAACGCGTAGATTAATCCGTTGAAACCATGGGCCTGCATCAAGTATGTGTGAACTTAAGTTCTTCTTGGGTCTTCAAGTAATACAGACAAATGAGGGCTTGTTTATATCCCAGTCTAAGTTCACTATGGAGTTAATAAAGAAATTTGGAATGGAAAATTCCTCCACCATGAGAACTCCCATGGGATCAAGTATGTCCATATGCAAAGATGAGACAGGGAAACCTATTGATGAGACTTTGTATAGGGGGATAATTGGTTCTATTCTTTATCTTACTGTCAGTAGGCTAGACATCATGTGTAACACCCCCCTATCCGTCGCATAGCATATAGCAGTAGGTCCGGCCGGGGCCCGACGTCGTATGCCACAGACAGACCGGGTGGTTACTTATTGAAACCATCCAACCAATCTCAAAGTCCTATACAGAGCATTCTAGCGAAAGCAGTTTGTAAAAGTTGAATTAAAAAACCCAGCACTAAAGCATGAATGTCCACTAAACCAAAAATAGGAATGCATTACAAATACAACCGTTAGCCTTAAGGCCTTACAAAATGTTTCACTTGATATTACATGATTTACAAACCACGGCACGCAGGTCGGTCATACATGAATAAAAACAGCAAACATTTCCAAATAGGCCTTCGAGGGCCGGCTTCGCACTTGGGCTTTAGCCCGCTATTGACCGCATGGTCCAGCAGCACCTGCAAGCAACACAACCACCGCACGGTGGCAAACAAAAAGGCAACGGTCAGCAATACTGACCAAATTATAACGATCCCGCCTCCAACTCGGGGCGGCAATGCTCCTTCGCTGCAGTTTTATTAGCACAAGCGAGCAATATAAGAGTATTCATTTCATCACAGGCGTAGGCTCCCAAGGCCACACACCCCGTGCACTCAGGGCACATTCTCGGTGAACCGGTCGATGTCACGTCAGTTAAAGCCATGGACATTCCGGACACACCACCGCCACTTTGACGGCCAAACATATGAGCAATTTGTCTTCCCGGCATGGGTCACATCAATTTAAGCCATTGACCGTTGAAGACTCCCATCTATGCCAACGGCAAGTGCCACGTAACCTTAGGTCTCTTTAACCAGAACGACATAGATATGGGTACAGTTCCATCTAACCCGTGCTCACGTCGCAACGACAATTTAAGCCATTTGCGCAGGTCAAACTTCTCCCGAGTCCCATTTTTCTCACACAATTTCACATAACTCGGTTATGTTCAAGTTGGCTCTCAGGCCTCCATGTTGGCAAGATCACGCATCAACCCAGTGTTCCGGGTGCACCTTAGGGTTAATCCCCAAGGCTCCCTGTTGCAATCTACCGTGTAGAAAACCCGAAAAACAAACAATAGCACGGAGTCTTCTCCGGCATTTATGCAATGCAACATCACCGATCCAGACCAACATGTCCGGGTAGGCTTCACACATCATGCCTATGTCCGTTCTCGCTTACGGACTCTAAATAACGAGGACTTCACATATCTACCCGAAGGAACGCCTCCAACTCTCTGCAAACTCGCGAGAGCGGGCTTCCTATGCAAAGAAAGAGAGCTACTCATGCTCAAGATGAGGATCATTACCCTTGCGTTCCTCTTTGGCGCCATTGAAAAGTAATCGGATGAAAACCACCGCACTAGCGTTGCCTCCATGGATCCGGAGTCGGCTCGCGATTCGGAGCTCCGAAGCTCCTCCAATGGCGGATCTAGCTCCTTCTTCTTCCCTTAGCTCTCCTCTCTCTCCAAGGATTTAGAAAGAGAACACTTAAGAAAAGTGAGGGTTTTCTAAGTCCATTCACGGGTATATCCCTTCAGGAACATCCCCCAGCCGTTGGATCTCAAAACAAGGAAACGAACGGCTTTGATTTGGGGCTGAAATGCCCAATCTGGACCGAACACGGCCTGGCACACGCCCGTGTCCAGGGCCGTGTGCCTCATTCGCCGTCAAAATCGAATCACCTGGAACCTTACACGGGTATCGAACACGCCCGTGTTCGAGCTGACACGCCCGTGTTCCACATGACACGGCCGTGTGGCCGGCCGTGTACCCCATGCTTTTTCCCCCAAAATCAACCCGAGCACTGCACGGGTTCGAGGACACGCCCGTGTCCTTGCCCGTGTCACCTTGACATGCCTGGGCTCCAGGGCCGTGTACACGGTCTCCACACGTGACACAGCCTCGGACACGCCCATGTCCTAGGCCGTGTGCCTTATCTCGACGATCGTCGAGCAAATCTCGACGACTCCCCGGGACGATCGTCGACACGGGTCGACATGCCCTGCGACACGCCCGTGTCGCGGGCCGTGTGCCCATTCTCGATGAATCGTCGAGTAAGTCTCGACGACTTCGCGGCTAAGTGTCGACACGGGTCGACACGCCCAGCGACACGCCCGTGTCGCAGGCTGTGTGCCCAGTCTCAGCGAATCGTCGAGAGAATCTCGACGACTTCACGGCTAAGTGTCGACACACGCTTGACACGCCCTGGGACACGCCCGTGTCCCAGGCCGTGTGCCTGCTACCAGAACCCAAACTGGCCCAAAACGTCCCCCTTCGCTCCTTTGAGTTTCGGGGCATTACAACTCTACCCCTCTTAAAAGAATTTCGCTCACGAAATTACATAAAGGAAAGACATGTACAAAACCAAAATTTGTACCTGAGCGGAACAACTCCGGATATTCGTTAAGCATTGTCTGCTCTCGCTCCCATGAGAGCTCCTCACGACCGTAATTATCCCACCGGACCTTGACCATCCTGATCTCTTTAATGCGTAGCCGCTTGACCTTCGAGTCTTCAATCTGCACGGGCTTGACCTTTGTCATTATCCCACTATCCACTGGCACTTGATCAACCGCGATCACTTGCGTAGGCTCTTGCACCGCCTTCCGAAGCACCGAAATATGGAATACATCATGTAAACCACTTAGCTCCACTGAAAGCTTCAACCTATAGGCCGCTTCACCAACTCGCTCCAGAACCTCAAACGGTCCAAGGTACCTCGGGCTTAGCTTTTTCAATCGTCGCACCCGCTAGACACCCTTGAACGGCTTGATCTTTAAGTATACATAATCGCCCACAGCGAACTCCACGTTCCTGTGCTTGGCATTATAGTACTTTGCTTGCCGGTCCTGAGCGATAAGCAACCTCTCCCGAATGCTTCTCACCAAAGAAGTAGCATCATCCACTTCCGATCGCTTATACAACTTTGACTCACCCGTTTCTAACCAAGACAACGGCGTGCGACATCTTCTACCATATAGGGCCTCGAAAGGCGCCATCTGAATACTCGCTTGGTAGCTGTTGTTGTATGCGAAATCCACCAAATATAGGTGGTCTTCCCATTGCTTTCCAAAATCCAAGACACACATGCGAAGCATGTCTTCCATGGTTCTATTGACCCTCTCGGTCTGCCCATCCGTTTGTGGATGAAAGGCTGTGTTGAATTTCAGCTTTGTTCCCAACATTTGCTGCACCAGCCTCCAATCATTGGATGTGAACCGCCAATCTCGGTCACTCACGATGCTGCGGGGCACACCATGAAGCCGTACTATGTTATCCACATAAAGCTTTGCCAGCTTCTCAACCGGATCATCCTTCTTATGCGGAATAAAATGCGGCACCTTCGTTAATTGATCAACAACCACCCAAATGGCGTTGTTTCCCTTTTGCGACCTTGGCAAACCGTGCACAAAGTCCATAGAGATGTCGTCGAATTTCCACTCCGGAATAGGCAAGGACTTAAGAAATCCTCCCGGCTTTTGGCACTCCGCCTTTACCAAGGCGCATGTTTGGCACTTCGCTATGTAGAGCGCCACAACTTTCTTCAAACTAGGCCATCAAAACAGTTTCTTCACATCGCGGTACATCTTCGTGCTCCCCGGGTGAATCGAGTACTTGGTACGGTGTACCTCGTACAACAATTCCACCAGCAAATTGCCCACACTTGGGACGCACAGACGACCGTCTTTCCAAAGCAATCCGTCGTCCACAATGAATTGGGAATTTGACTCATCCAGAGCTTCTACCATGAACTGCTTCATATGGGCATCCAAATCCAACGCCTGCCGAATCCGATCAGCCAGGTCATATTGGACTTCAGTCCAATCCCGTACTGCTTCAGCACTTGGTTGCCTATCAACACAAACAATCTCCAACGCCTCCAACTCCCGCACCAACCGCTCATCATGCATCGATAGCCATTTGGCTTGAGTTGGGGCTCGGCAATTCAATGCGTCTGCAACCGTATTGCCTTTACCAGGCACGTAGTGGATCTTGAATGTATAGTCTCCCAAGAACTTCATCAATCTATGCTACTGCATTTTCAGATCCTTCTGATCAATCAGATACTTCACGCTCTTATGATCGGCGTAGAGATCCATTTTCACACCGTATACAATTATGCCTCCATAGCTTCAAGGCAAAACTCACGGCCATTAACAACAAGTCATGGACCGGATAGTTCCTCTCGTGCACTTTTGCTGTCTCGAGCCATAAGCTATTACACTTTCGTGTTACAGTAGCACGCAACCCAAACCGCTGACCTAAGCATCATTATAAATCTCATAGCCTTCGGTTCCACTCGGCGAAGTCAGCACAAGCGCCGTGGTCAACCGACATTACAACTCCTCAAAAGCTCGCGCGCACTCCGGCGTCTAAAAGAACTTATGCTCCTTCCTCGTCAAAGTAGTGAGAGGTAACGCTATCCGCGAGAAGTTCTCTACGAAGCGCCTATAATAGCCGGCAAGCCCCAGAAAACTCCGGACTTCCGCTACAGTAGAAAGCTCAGGCCACTCTCGTATCGCAACAATCTTCGTCGGATCCACTGCAATACCTTCCTTACTCACTAGAAGACCGAGGACACCACTGAGGGTGACCAAAAATCGCACTTCGAGAACTTGGCATATGACTGATTCTTCCTTATCGTCACCAAACCAAAAGAAGATGCTTGAAGTGATCTTCCTTACTCTGCGAGTACACCAGACTATCATCGACGAAGACGATCACAGAATGGTACAAGTACTCCCGGAAGGTCCTGTTCATCAAATCAACGAACACTGACGGCGCATTAGTCAGCCCAAACGGCATGACCGTAAACTCGTAGCGCCCGTATCCTGTACTAAACGTTATCTTAGGGATATCACTCTCCCTTATCTAATTTAGAGTACGCCGTTGACCCTACCAACTGATCACCAAGATCATCGATACTTGGGATTGGGTACTTGTTCTTTTCCGTCAACTTGTTGACCTCCCGATAATTAATACGCAGCCTCAACCTTCCATCCTTCTTCTTATTAATGAGGGTCGGTGCGCTCCAAGGCGAAGGACTTGGATGCACATACCCTTGCTCCAACAACTCTTGCAGTTGAACTTTCAGCTCCGTCATTTCCTTAGGCGCTAGCCGATACGGAGATCGTGACACAGGCTTTGCACCTGGCACTAGCTCGATCGTAAAATCTATCTCCCGCTGAGGCGGGGCTCCAGGAAGATCTGCGGGGAACAGATCAGGGTATTCCGATACCACTAAAATACAATCCAACGCGGGCTTCGGCTTTGCAACCTCCACTAGTGTACAAAACAGTTCTGCACCAGCACGAACCGCCTTCACCACCTGAAGAGCAGACATCAACGTCTTGCTCAACCCCTTTAAGCCCGTAAAAGTCGTTTCACGACTTGCTCCCAGCTTGACTTCCTTGCTACCGCAATCTATATAGGCTTGCTGCTCCGAGAGTCAGTCCATGCCAACTATAACGTCCACCAACGGAAGTAATGACGCTTGCAGATCGTACTCTTGATTCTCAATCCAAAACTAAGCGCAACAAATTCTACCCGCGCACAATATAGTTCCTAATAAAGGAATGCGAAGCTCCCTAAACGAACGGTGCTCTCGCAGATAAAGTAAAGTCGCAGAAAAGCTTAACACAAATAGTTCTAAGATAACATGCACAAGGGCGACAAGTATTTAAGGCAAAACTATCTTTAAACCATACCTGTCGTCACGACGGCATGCTTTCTCCAGGGCCTTAGGCACTCACGAGCATAATGCCCTGGCTCCCCACATTTGAAACATGTGCCCGGGGTCTGAACCGTAGTCGTCCCAGAAGCACCAGAAAGAGCTGGACCAGAAGTCCTATGCTTCTTATACCATTTTTGATATACAGACTTTGAGGTGCTCGGCACTTTGAATGTCGTCTCCTTTGCATTTGAGTCCTTGACTGCTCCTGACATAACTTTCTTGGCCTTCCTAGCACCTTTCCAACAGTCTCGGGCAAAGTGCCCTTTCTTTCCACAAGTAAAACATGTGTAAGTAGCTTTTCTAGTCGATGTCATAGCCCCTCTCTCCAGCATTCTGCCGGATGCAGCTCTTATGGGGTTTGTATAGTTCGATACCATGGTCGCTGGCATCTTCCTCAAATCTGCCTCCAAAGATCTAGCTGATTCCACCAAGGCTCGGAATCCCAATAACTTTGGTCCTAGCAGTAGAACTCGTAATTCGGCACGCATGCCACTATAAAACCTATCGACTGTAGTTTGCTCGTTATCCAACTCGAAGCATGGGTAGCGACTTATCATAAGAAATGCTTGCAAATATTCCTCAACTGTGTGCGCTCCCTGCACTAAATGCATATTCAGCTGCTGCTCCGATGGTCTACCAAAGGTCATCTGCTGCATCACGCCCACCGGCGTTGAAGCCACAACAGGGGCGCAGGGTCGTACGTTTCCTCCAAGCAGTGCACCCGTCACAGCGAACACCGCTTCTACGATCCTTTTAACGGTTTCATACGAAGGAGGAGGCTCAAACACCTCAATGGGTGCGCTATGCTCCTCAGAAACCGGACATTCTGGCGGTCCAGCACCACTTCCGGTCACCTATAGTGGTACAAAATACCGTTAAGCGACCAAATAAAATTGCAAACAACAATTATAGGAACACGCAGGTTCCTCAAACACGAGTATTTTCATTCCTAAGTGGACATTCATGGGTTCGTTTTACTGTTATTACGATGAGGCACACAATGTGCTCACCACCCCTTAAAAAGAATTCGTCCACGAATTCCCTTAAGCCCGACCAAAACCAGTAGTCTGATACCAAATTGTAACACCCCCCTATCCGTCGCATAGCATATAGCAGTAGGTCCGGCCGGGGCCCGACGTCGTATGCCACAGAAAGATCGGGTGGTTACTTATTGAAACCATCCAACCAATCTCAAAGTCCTATACAGAGCATTCTAGCGGAAGCAGTTTATAAAAGTTGAATTAAAGAATCCAGCACTAAAGCATGAATGTCCACTAAACCAAAAATAGGAATGCATTACAAATACAACCGTTAGCCTTAAGGCCTTACAAAATATTTCACTTGATATTACATGATTTACAAACCACGGCACGCAGGCCGGTCATACATGAATAAAAACAACAAACACTTCCAAATAGGCCTTCGAGGGCCGGCTTCGCACTTGGGCTTTAGCCCGCTATTGACCGCATGGTCCAGCAGCACCTGCAAGCAACACAACCACCGCACGGTGGCAAACAAAAAGGCAACGGCCAGCAATGCTGACCAAATTATAACGATCCCGCCCCCAACTCGGGGCGGTAATGCTCCTTCCCTGCAGTTTTATTAGCACAAGCGAGCAATATAAGAGTATTCATTTCATCACAAGCGTAGGCTCACAAGGCCACACACCCCGTGCACTCAGGGCACATTCTCGGTGAACCGGTCGATGTCACGTCAGTTAAAGCCATGGACATTCCGGACACACCACCGCCACTTTGACGGCCAAACATATGAGCAATTTGTCTTCCCGGCATGGGTCACGTCAATTTAAGCCATTGACCGCCGAAGACTCCCATCTATGCCAACGGCAAGTGCCACGTAACCTTAGGTCTCTTTAACCAGAACGACATAGATATGGGTACGGTTCCATCTAACCCGTGCTCACGTCGCAACGACAATTTAAGCCATTTGCGCAGGTCAAACTTCTCCCGAGTCCCATTTTCGTCACACAATTTCACATAACTCGGTTATGTTCAAGTTGGCTCTCAGGCCTCCATGTTGGCAAGATCACGCATCAGCCCAGTTTTTCGGGTGCACCTTAGGGTTAATCCCGAAGGCTCCCTGTTGCAATCTACCGTGTAGAAAACCCGAAAAACAAACAATAGCACGGAGTCTTCTCCGGCATTTATGCAATGCAACATCACCGATCCAGACCAACATGTCCGGGTAGGCTTCACACATCATGCCTATGTCTGTTCTCGCTTACGGACTCTAAACAACGGGGACTTCACATATCTACCCGAAGGAACGCCTCCAACTCTCCGCAAACTCGCGAGAGCGGGCTTCCTATGCAAAGAAAGAGAGCTACTCATGCTCAAGATGAGGATCGTTACCCTTGCATTCCTCTTTGGCGCCATTGAAAAGTAATCGGATGAATACCACCGAACTAGCGTTGCCTCCGTGGATCCGGAGTCGGCTCGCGATTCGGAGCTCCTAAGCTCCTCTAATGGCAGATCTAGCTCCTTCTTCTTCCCTTAGCTCTCCTCTCTCTCCAAGGATTTAGAAAGAAAACACTTAAGAAAAGTGAGGGTTTTCCAAGTCCATTCACGGGTATATTCCCTCAGGAACATCCCCCAGCCGTTGGATCTCAAAACAAGGAAACGAATGGCTTAGATTCGGGGCTGAAATGCCAAATCTGGACCGAACACGGCCTGGCACACGCCCGTGTCTAGGGCCGTGTGCCTCATTCGCTGTCAAAATCGAATCACCTGGAACCTCACACAGGTATCGAACACGCCCGTGTTCGAGCTGACACGCCCGTGTTCCACATGACACGGCCGTGTGGCCGGCCGTGTACCCCATGATTTTTCCCCCAAAATCAACCCGAGCACTGCACGGGTTCGAGGACATGCCCGTGTCCTTTCCCGTGTCACCTTGACACGCCTGGGCTCCAGGGCCGTGTACACGGTCTCCACACATGACACGGCCTCGGACACGCCCGTGGCCTAGGCCGTGTGCCTTGTCTCGACGATCGTCGAGCAAATCTCGATGACTCCCCGGGATGATCGTCGACACGGGTCGACACGCCCTGCGACACGCCCGTGTCGCGGGCCGTGTGCCCATTCTCGACGAATCGTCGAGTAAGTCTCGACGACTTCGCGGCTAAGTGTCGACACGGGTCAACACGCCCTGCGACACGCCCGTGTCGCAGGCTGTGTGCCCAGTCTCAGCGAATCGTCGAGAGAATCTCGACGACTTCACGGCTAAGTGTCGACACACGCTTGACATGCCCTGGGACACGCCCGTGTCCCAGGCCGTGTGCCTGCTGCCAGAACCCAAACTGGCCCAAAACGTCCCCCTTCGCTCCTTTGAGTTTCGGGGCGTTACATCATGTATGCTACATGTATTTGTGGTAGGTATTAGGCTTGCCCCAAACATTCTCATTACTATGCTTTAAAGAGAATTATGAGGAATCTTAAGGGCACACCAGATCTTGGCTTGTGGTACCCTAGGAATGGGGAATTTGAACTAACTAGCTATCCAGATGCAGACTTTGCAGGCAGCAAGGAAGACCAGAAGAGCAATTCTGGCACCTGTCAATTTTTATGGAGAATACTAGTTTCTTGGAGCAACAAAAAACAAACCAGTGTTGTAATTTCAACTACATAGTCAGAGTACATCTTAACAGCTAGCTGTTATGCTCAGTTGCTATGGATCCAGCATTAGCTCCAGGACTACAACCTTCAGATAAGTAGAAGTGTCTTATTTTGTGATTCTGCAAGCGTTATTTCAATTGCTAGGAATCCTCTCTCATAGCAGGACTAAGCACATTGAAATTAGATATCATTTCATTAGGGAGCATATGGAATGTGTTGATATAAACCTTGAGTTTGTCCTAACCAACAAGCAAGTGGCTGAAATCTTCACTAAGCCACTAGATGAAGTAAAATTTAACACCCTCAAATTTGAGTTGGGTATGTTAAACCTGGTATAAGCTTCTGTTACTCCACTTTTTTTTGCAAATTATTTTATATTTTGGAGATGGAATTGTTCTTCAGAAATATGAATACTCTTCAAGATGATACATCAGTTGAGGGGGAGCATGTACAATATTGTTCCAACAATTCAGAATTCTGCTAGCTATTTACTGAAGTCAAAAAGGGGGAGAAAAAGATGAGCAAGAAATGAGGTGTGGTAACCATGATCAAGCATGGTTGCAGTAATTCAAAGGGAGCAGGCATGGTAATTTTCACCATGTAGGCAGGAGATGTGGCAAAGAGTAGTAACTATAAATCAATCGTCTCCAGTTATATGCTTTTAAATTAAAAAATTCTTATTACTGTAGAGTGTTATGTATATCATTGACTCATTAATTAATCATTTGCTTAAGAGTTTTGACTTCCTCAAATAGGAGGAGATTGTTGGGTCCATTTCCCTCAATGACCTAGATTTGAGTGAAGTCAATCTTGTTAATAATATAAATAAAGTTGAAATTGATGTGTGCCTGAGTTAATGCATGTAAGGATGTCCTAACAACATTATAGGACAGAGAGCCTAAGTGGCTAAGTCAGTAAATAATTACCTTAAGGTGTAGAAAGATTGAAAACTGTCTAAGTCCACAGGGGTTAAGTGAAGGTTACTCACTCTGTTGAAATTTGTGAAGTGGAAGTGGTTGACAGGACAGGCCGGGCGGCCTGGGCGGACAGCTTTGGCGGACTAGGCGGACTGGGCGGACTGTGATGTGCGGCCTGGTGGAAGGTCTAGTGAAAAGCCGGCTGTCTTCTGAGCGGTTTGCACGGGTGAAGTCCGCGGACTATGCGGCATGGTATCTGCTGATAGGGCGTTTGCTGATTGGCCTTGCCAAAGAGCGGCCTGAGCGGATAGAGGCTTGCGGACTGGTGCTTTGCTAAGTGGTCACGGTGCTAGCTTGTGCTGATAGCCGGTTTGGCTCGTGTTCGCGGGAAGCTTGCGAACCGGCGTGTCCGCGGTTTGGGCTGTTGCGGAATGGGCTTAGAGCTTGGCTGAGGCCTTGTCGAGCTCTGGTGGCACAGCAGGTGCTTTGCCATGGAGGTCATTGGCGGACTGGTTTTGGAGTCCGGGAGATGGCTGCTGCGATGGGACAGGAGTGCGAGGAACTTGCGGACTGCTGGCGGTCTGTGCTTTAGTGTTTGGCGGATGGGTGTTTTCGTCCGCCATGCTCGCATTGGCCTTTGATGGCTTTTGTACTTGGTCACACTTTGTGCCAAGATCATGGTGTCCGTTGTATCCGTCAAGTCCGCTGTGACCGGGCGTACTGTTGCTATCTTCCTTTGGTCGTGGACTTGTGGCAGATTGAGGTGTGAGTCTTGCGGACTGCCTCAGGTTTGTGCGGACAGCCATTGAAGGGGGTTGCTGTCCTGTAGTGGTCGGAAGTTTTGCGGGCTGATGCCTTGTCCGCATAGCTTGGGCGGACTGGAGAGGGTTCGCCAATGTTGCCTTGCTTCTGGCGGTTTTCCTTGGTATCCGGCTAAGTCCTTGCGGACTTGGCGAACGGTGTTTTGCTATCGCGCGGGCTGGGGCGGTGTCTCTTTCTCTAGGGCGGTGACCACACTCCTCACCTCGCCTATAAATAGGACCCCCCTAGCACATCTACAGTAACTTGAGTGAACAGTAAGTTGGGTTGGGTAAGGAGCTGGAGTCTCAGTTTGTCTGTCCGCGCGGATTGTTTCAGTGCTGACGTTTGCTGTGTGCAGGTCGCGCGGATAACTTCAAGGAGCCAGGAGTTTGGCTTTGACTTCGGTCAAGTACTTGGAAGTGTGCGGTCTCTACGGATTCAGCAGGAGGTCCCTCTGCGGCTTGTCAGCTCTGTTTCATCTTTGCCAGCTTCAATTACCTGTCCGCCGGCTTCAGGCGGGTAGGGGGTGTTCCTCAGTTCAGCTTCAGCAGGAGACGAATAACAGTGTGTTTGCGCAGCCTCGCGCCTTCGGCGGACTCCGTGGCTATTCGGCGGATTGCAGCTTAAGTTAGGGCGATCTCAGCGGACTCGGCGACCTCGGCGGTCTCGGCGGATTCCGGTGCTGTCCGCCCGGCTTGTTTTTTGGTGCTTTCTGTTTACAGCTATTATACTAGCAAAATCATGTCTCGCTATGTATGCCTCGTGGTGTAAAGAAGTGAATGAATAAAAGACCTGCTTGTGCTTCCATTGTTTGTTGGGATTAACCTTTGTTCCTTGGTTTTCCGCTGGTTCAACGTGAGGACTGGGTAGTTCCGAAGATATTAATTTGGCGTTTGTGCTACCTTGCTGACCACGCTGAGAAAATTTTAACATGGTATCAGAGGGAGGTTCAGTTGCGTGAGCGGAACTCAGCTAGTGTTGTTACTCAGTGATTGAGTGGTGATCAACCTGTGTTGTTGCTCGGAGCTTCTGAAAGGTTGCCAACAGGTGTTGCAATGGAAGGGAGTTTTGCAAGAGGTATGAGCATTGAACTCTTAACGCCGACTAACTTCAAGAAGTGGAAGTCGTGCATGAAGAGTTATCTTCTTGGCGAGGAGCTGTGGGAAGTTGTCGGTGGTGACGACAGGAAGGAAGTCACTGCTACTTTCGGTACTGCTGAGCAGGTTAGGCTCTGGAGAAGAACAAGTACTACGACGGAGTTCATTCTGAAGAGAGCCGTGTCTCCGGAACTGTTGGATCACATCGTTGGGTGTGAGTCGGCTGCTGATATTTAGACAACCATTGATGAGTTGTTCAATAGGAAGAATGTGGCGCGGCTTCAGTTCCTGGAGAATGAGTTGGCTAGGGTAACTCAGGGAGACCGTTCCATCTCCAAGTACTTCTTAAAGATGAAGAGCTTGTGTGCTGAGCTGTCGGCACTGCATCCTGATGAGCCTATCTCTGAGGCGAAGATGAAAAGGCACATTATCCACGGCTTGCGGAAGGAGTATGTGGCCTTTGTGACATCTATTCAAGTGTGGGCTACTCTGCCGTCTTTGCTGGAGCTGGAGAATCTGCTTGCATTGCAGGAGAGCTTGGCAAGGCAGATGGCTGAAGTGAACCTGAATCAGGAAGGCAACGAAGCTCTCTTCTCAGGCAAGAAGAAAGGATGGGAAGGGAAGAAGAAGAAGGTGCAGGCCGCTGGTGAGAAGGATACTTCAACTTCATATCAGCCAGAGAGGAGCAATGCTCGTAAGGACTGGAAGAAGAACTTGAAGTGCTACCGGTGTCATCAGCGAGGGCACTTCAAGCGGGACTTCAAGGTCAAACTGCAGCCTGGGCATGCTGCGGGAAAGGTGGAGGCTTGCTCGAGAAGTGAAGAAGCAGAATGGGGCGGATCTTTCATGACGGGCACTTGTGTTCGGGCCTTGTCTGCTGAGGACTTCAACAGCGAGTGGATCGTGGACTCCGGGTGTGGTCATCACCTCACCGAAGAGAAGTAGAAGTTCATCTCCATGCAGTCTTACTCAGGTAATGAAGCTATTATCACTGCTGATAATACTGTTTATGCAGTAGAGAAAGAGGGGGTCGTGTCTTTGGGTAGTGATCAGGGGCCACTCACGTTAAGGAGTGTGTATCACGTACCGGGCATGAATAAAAACCTCTTCTCGGTGACCAATGTGGTGGACGCTGGTTATCACGTTCTATTTGGGCCAACAGACCTGAGGTTCCTTCACAACGTATCAGCGGTGAAGGCTGATGTTGCTCATGTAGGGAGGAGGGTGAAGAACCTGTTTGTTCTTGCCACCAATTCTTATGTTGATAAGATGAGGGCCAATGATAGAACTGCTATCTGGCATGAGAGGCTGGGGCATGTTGTCATGGACAAGCTGAAGGCGATGACGAGTAGAAGTTTGGTGAGGAGGTTGCCTAAGTTGTCCTCCTTTGGTGATGGGCATGTTTGCGCGGGCTGTCAATACGGTAAGGCACATCGCCTTCCGTTTGATAAATCACAAACAAGGAGCAAGAAACCACTGGAGTGCATTCATGGCGACCTGATGGGACCGACGGTTACTACCAGCCTTAGTGGAAGCAGATACATGCTTGTCTTGGTTGATGACTACTCAAGGTATACTTGGGTGTACTTCTTAAAGGAGAAGTCGGAAGCCTTTTGTTTGTTTGTGGAGTTTAAGGAGTTGGTAGAAGGCCGGTTTGGCTTGCGGATTAAGAAGCTTAGAACTGTTAACGGGGGTGAGTTTGTTTCCTCCGAGTTTTCTAACTTCTGCAGGAAGCACGGGATCCAACGGGAGCTTACTTGTGTTCACACTCTACAACAAAATGGGGTAGTGGAGCGGAAGATCCGTCATCTGACGGAGACCTGCAAATGCTGGCTTCATGCGAAAGATATCCCAAGGTCCTTTTGGGCGGAGGGGATGTCTTGTGCTGCTTACGTCATCAACCGGATGCCACTCAGCCCTATCAACATGAAGACTCCTATTGAGTTATTGCTGAAGGAGAAGCCGAGTGTGGGACACCTTCGGATGTTCGGTTCAACTTGCTACGTGCATGTCCTGGATGTTTTATGGACTAAGCTGGATGCGAAGGCAAGTAAGCTTGTCTATGTTGGCTACGATGAGCGGAAGAAGGGATGGAAATGCATGGACCCTGTGACAAAGAAGTTCGTGGTGTCAAGAGACGTTGTCTTTGACGAGCTGACGTCATATGGAGGTGGCTCGGTTGAGCTAACCGGAAGTAGCAAGGTTGAGGAAGCACCGGTGGCGGCTGCTGAAGGCTTGAAAGAGGAGCTTGCTGTTTCACCAACAGCTTCTGAATCTTATAACTCCGAGGCTGAGCCTTCTGGCTCAGGAAGCAGGGGGAGCACTGCTCAATGCTTGCCCCAGGTAGGAGTGGAGCCCGAAGAAGCAACGGAAGAAGTGAGCAAGAAGCCGATTCTTCGGAGATCGAAGAGGGTGGTTAAGCCACCGGCTCGGTACTGTGATGGGAATGTAGTGAGCTTTGTCTCCAGCTACTTTGCAGGTCCTCTGGATGAGCGAGAGCCTACAAACTTCAACGAGACCACTGGAGTGAAGGAGTGGGAAGGTGCCATGAAAGAAGAGATTGATGCTCTGAAGAAGAATGAAACCTGGGACCTTGTGCCCAAGGTTGATTGCATTACTCCGGTTACTTGCAAGCGGGTGTACAAGTTGAAGAAGAAGGCTGATGGGAGCATTGATCGGTTCAAGGCTCGCCTGGTCGCTAGAGGATTCTCACAGCAGTGTGGAGAAGACTATGAGGAGACATTCAGTCCAGTTGCGAATATGACTTCTGTAAGAGTGGTGATCGCCTTGGCTGCTAGCAAGGGATGGAGGTTGTGGCAACTCGATGTGAAGAATGCCTTTCTTTACGGAGAGATTGACAAGGATATCTTCATGGATCAGCTGCTTGGTTTTGTCTATGAAAAGCATCCAGACTGTGTCTGTAAACTCAGGAAGGCTCTCTATGGGTTGAAGCAAGCTCCTAGAGCGTGGTATAGGAAGATTGCAGAGTACTTGCAATTCTGTGGATACCTTGCTTCCAACTCAGACTCAAGCTTGTTCGTCAAGAAGAAGGGGGAGCTACAAGTCTTGGTCCTGCTGTATGTGGATGACAAGATCATCACATTGAACTCGGAGGGGGAAGTAGCAAGGCTTAGAGCAGAGCTTGCTATACGCTTCGAGATGAAAGACTTGGGAGAGTTGCATCACTTTCTCGGTCTGGAAGTGGAGAGGAAGGAGTGAGGGGTTCTCATTTGCCAGAAAGGGTTTGCTGATCGCATTGTGAAGCGGTTTGGCATGGGCGAAGGGAAGAAGTGCTCTACTCCACTGGAACCGGGGCTGAAGCTTCGACGAGATGAGGGAAGGGTTCTTCATGATCCCTTGGTGTTCAGGGCTCTTGTTGGGAGCTTGATTTACCTGACGATTACAAGGCCGGACATTGCTTATGCTGTTGGCTGAGTATGTCGGTATATGGCTGAACCAAGGCAATCTCATCTAGTGGCGGCGAAGGGTATTCTGAAGTATGTCAAGGCTTCTTCTGACATGGGACTCCTCTATAGAAGAGACTCGGAGTTTGCGTTGCTCGGGTACACGGATGCTGACTATGGCGGTGATTCAGATGATCGAAGGTCTACTTCAGGTTATGTGTTCACTTGCGGTTCAGCGAGCATCTCGTGGTGTAGCAAGAAGCAGGACTCGGTGTCGGTTTCAACCACGGAGGCGGAGTATAAGGCTTCGGCCTTGGCTGCTCGGGAAGCCATTTGGTTGAGGAGGCTTATAGAGGATGTTCATGAAGAAGTGCAAGGTCCTACTTTACTCCGGGGTGAAAATGAGAGTGCTCTCAAACAGGTTAACAATCCAGTGTGTCACGCCAGGACCAAGCATATAGAGATTGATCACCACTTCATCAGGGAGAAGGTGTTCGAGGGGTCTCTGCTGGTCGGGCATGTTCGGAGTGAAGATAATCTTGCTGACATCTTCACAAAGCCACTATCGAAGGGGCCCTTTGAACGCTTGCGCAGCTTGCTGGGCTTGGTCACCACTTCCCACTTCAAGGGGGAGTGTTGAAATTTGTGAAGTGGAAGTGGTTGACGGTACAGCCTGGGCGGCCTGGGCGGACAGCTTTGGCG
The DNA here is from genome assembly GCA_039583875.1 of Platanthera guangdongensis. Lineage (NCBI taxonomy): Eukaryota > Viridiplantae > Streptophyta > Magnoliopsida > Asparagales > Orchidaceae > Platanthera > Platanthera guangdongensis. The sequence goes on along the minus strand of CM077162.1, from coordinate 116,674,205 downwards.
GACTAGGCGGACTGGGTGGACTGTGATGTGCGGCCTGGTGGAAGGTCTAATGAAAAGCCGGCTATCTTCTGAGCGGTTTGAACGGGTGAAGTCCGCGGATTATGCGGCCTGGTATTTGCGGATAGGGCGTTTGCTGATTGGCCTTGCCAAGGAGCGGCCTGAGCGGATAGAGGCTTGCGGACTGGTGCTTTGCTCAGTGGTCGCGGTGCTAGCTTGTGCTGATAGGCGGTTTGGCTCGTGTTCGCGGGAAGCTTGCGGACTGGCGTGTCCGCAGTTTGGGCTGTTGCGGACTGGGCTTAGAGCTTGGCTGAGGCCTTGTCGAGCTCTGGTGGCACAGTAGGTGCTTTTCTGTGGAGGTCGTTGGCGGACTGGTTTTGGAGTCCGGGAGATGGTTGCTTTGATGGGACAGGAGTGAGAGGAACTTGCGGACTGCTGGCGGTCTGTGCTTTAGTGTTTGGCGGACGGGTGTTTTCGTCCGCCATGCTCGCATTGGCCTTTGATGGATTTTGGACTTGGTCACACTCTGTGCCAAGATCATGGTGTCCGACGTATCCGCCAAGTCCGCTGTGACCGGGCGGACTGTTGTTATCTGCCTTTGGTCGTGGACTTCTGGCGGATTGAGGTGTGAGTCTTGCGGACTGCCTCAGGTTTGTGCGGATAGCCATTGAAGGGGGTTGCTGTCCTGCAGTGGTCGGAAACTTTGCGGGCTGATGCCTTGTCTGCATAGCTTTGGCGGACTGGAGAGGGTTCGCCAATGTTGCCTTGCTCCTGGCGGTTTTCCTTGGTATCCGGCTAAGTCCTTGCGGACTCGGCGGACGGTGTTTTGCTATCGCGCGGGCTGTGGCGGTGTCTCTATCTCTAGGGCGGTGACCACACTCCTCACCTCACCTATAAATAGGACCCCCCTGACACATCTACAGTAACTTGAGTGAACAGTAAGTTGGGTTGGTCAAGGAGCTGCGGTCTCAGTTTGTCTGTCCACGCGGATTGTTTCATTGCTAACGTTTGCTGTGTGCAGGTCGCGCGGATAACTTCAAGGAGCCAGGAGTTTGGCTTTGACTTCGGTCAAGTACTTGGAAGTGTGCGGTCTCTGCGGATTCAGCAGGAGGTCGCTATGCGGCTTGTTAGCTCTGTTTCATCTTTGCCAGCTTCAATTACCTATCCGCTGGCTTCAGGCGGGTAGGGGGTGTTCCTCAGTTCAGCTTCAGTAGGAGATGAATAACGGTGTGTCCGCGCGGCCTCGCGGCTTCGGCGGACTCCGTGGCTATTCGGCGGATTGCAGCTTAAGTTCGGGCGATCTCAGCGGACTAGGTGACCTCGGCGACCTCGGCGGTCTCGGCGGACTCCGGTGCTGTCCGCCCGGCTTGTTTCTTGGTGCTTTCTGTTTACAGTTGTTATACTAGCGAAATCATGTCTCGTTATGTATGCCTCCTGGTGTAAAGAAGTGAATGAATAAAAGACCTGCTTGTGCTTCCATTGTTTGTTGGGATTAACCTTTGTTCCTTGGTTTTCCGCTGGTTAAACGTGAGAACTGGGTAGTTCCGAAGATATTAATTTGGCGTTTGGGCTACCTTGCTGACCACATTGAGAAAATTTTATCACACTCAACACCAGATGAATTATTACGCTGAGTGAAGCCTATATAGTCTAAGTTCACAGGCATTGAGTGAAGTCTACTCACTCAACTCTATACAAAAAAGGTTGTAAGTCAGGTTAATGTTGTAATAGTCTAAGGCGAAATGAGCTGAACAGTGGTTAAGTGCACAGGCATTGAGTGTAGCTCACTCACTCAACACCATAGATTCATAATCGTTGAGTATAGCTCAGTCAGTCAAAGTCACAGGAAAATTGAGATTATTTACTAATTCCACGAGCGTTTATTGAGGCAAGCTTGATGAGTTGTAATTATATGTATTTTTACGTACAATAAATAAGTCATTTTAGTTTATTTTTGTCATTTGTAATTATTTTTTTAATAAATTGTTCTTTTTTTGTAAATACATTGCAAACTTATCTTTATTTTATTTTCCAAAAAATTTCGAAAAATTGTAAAAATTTCGAAGGAAGTGGCCGAGGAGGGCCGTGGGTGCGAGCTCCCCGGGCGCGAGCTCTTCCCCGGCTCGGCAGGCCGAGGTCGCTTCGGCGAGCTGGGCTCGCGAGACTCGCCAGCTCGCCCAGTAGGGGGAGGGAGTCCTTTCAGCGAGCTGGTCTCTTCAGCTCCAGGTCCAGATGGGTTCAGGGAGCCCGAGATGTCCTATTACACTGGGAAGGGAGACCCGGTACAGCACGTCCAATGGTTCGAGGACGTGGTCTCCATCCGTCAGATGTCAGACGGATTCAAGTGACGGCTCTTCGCCATCACCCTCCGAGAGAAAGCGAGAGAATGGTTTCACCAGCTACCGGCCAGCTCTATCTATTGCTTCGAGGACTTGCGCCGAGGATTCATGCTGAGATTCACCACTTCGAAGAAGAGGAAGAAGGAGTCCGAGTCCCTGTTTCACATCAAGCAGGGGGTGAACGAGACGCTGGGGAGCTACGTGGACCGATTCCAGGAGGAGGTTACTCAGGTCCAGGAGATGCCGGGCCATAGTCTGATGATGGCCTTTACCCTGGGCCTGCAGCAGGGATTCTTCCGGATGGAGCTGAAGAGAGTTCCCCCCTTCTCCTACGAGGAGTTGATGGAAAGGGCGGCGAGAGAGGTTGACGGGGAGGCGTCAAACCCGGAGTTTGCAAGGAAATTGGCCAGGTGGGCCACGGAGGAGGAGAGGGAATCGAAGGGAGGAAGAGGTCAGGAAGAAAGAAGAGCGGAGCCCAGGCAGAGGGAGCAGAGGCCGCTCCAAGGGCAGCAGCAGCCGGGGTGGGGGCGTCAGGAGCCCGACCGTCGGCTAGGCTGGAGGCCAGAGTGGCAGGGGCAGGGGCCTCAGAGGGGAAACTTCGGAAGAGGTCACTTCCAGGGGAGGCAAGACCAATTCCACCCCCCAGGTTGGAGGCAGGGCCAGAGGCCCCGGCTCCCCGATCAAGAGGAGGCCATGGCCATAGCCTTGGGGGCCAGGAGAGGAGCGTGGAGGAGAAGAAGGAGGGAGGTTAGGGTGGAGCTGCCCTACTGCGACTTCCATCAGGAAGAAGGGCACGCAACAGCCACATGCCCGGAATTCTTGGAGATGAGGGGGAACAGGGAGCAGCAGCAGCAGCAGGGGGCGCGACAGGAAGTGAGGATCGAGGAGGTCCTGCCTCGGGCGGAGGAGGATTGGTGTGAAGACCGGGTGGACGTGGGAACCCGAGGAGGGATCGGGATGATCCACGGGGGAGCAGGGATTGAGGCCTCCCGCAAGGCTAGCCTCCACACCATGTACCGGCGAAGCGTCGCCTCTACATCCCAAACCCCGCCACCAGAGGAGAGGATCACCTTTTCCAGGAGTGATCTACCAGACCACGAGGACCCGTTCTGTGATGCGCTGGTCATCAAGACGGCCATCGAGAACTTCACCGTCTCACGGATCCTCGTGGACAACGGAAGTTCCGTCAACGTCGTCTTCAAAAAGGCGTTCGACGCAATGAAGGTGGAGGCGAGAAGAGTGCTGGCCTCGGATGGCCCCCTGTTCGGGTTTTCAGGAGAAAGGAAGGAGGTAGAAGGAGGAGTCGGACTCCATGTCACCTTGGGGGGCAGTCCCGAAACTGCAAGTTCGTCATTGTGGACGCCCCCAGTAGCTACAGCGCCATCTTTGGAAGACCCCTGATCAGCGCCTTCCGCTGCGTCCCCTCGTCTTTTCATCAATGCTTGAAGTTCAACACCGAGGGGTACAAGTCAGGGTTAGGGGAGACCCAAAGGTGGCGCGGGAGTGTTATGTCACTGCGGTGAACACCATCTCTTGGCAGGAGGGAGCCGAGGAGATGGGGCGAAGGATGGAGGTCGAGGAGGAAGCTGGGGGGGAAGAGCTGGGAGAGAAGGGCTACGCAGAGGAGGCGGCCGGAGGAAGTTTGGAGGAGGTGACCGAGGTGAGGGTCGAGGAGGAGGCAATGGAGTAGAGATCCCCGCTCCGGAGGAAGGGGACGCCGAAGGATGGGCGGAGCAATCCAGGCTGGAGGCAGCTGAGGAGGTGGTGGAGCTGGAGGTGCTCACCCGAGAGGAAGGGTGGAAAAGATCCGCGTCAGCGGGGGCTGACCCCGGAGGACCAAGGCAGGATGCTGGAGTGCATCCAGAAGAATGTGGACATCTTCGCCTGGAACGCCGCGGAGATGCCGGGGGTTGACGCGGATGTGGCCTGCCACCGCCTCAACTTGGACCCGGGAACACGCCCCGTTCAGCAGAAGAAAAGGTCCACGGCGGACAAGCTGGCGGAACCCATCAGGGAGGAGGTGGCGAAACTTCTCAAAGCGGCTTTGTGTCCGAAATTCAATACCCTGGATGGTCTCGAACGTTGTGATGGTCAAAAAGGGAGACGGCCGCTGGCGCTTGTGTATCGATTTTTCCCTTCTTAATAAAGCTTGTCCTAAGGATTGTTACCCTTGCCTCGGATCGACGCGCTGGTTGACTCAGCCGTCGGTTTTTCTGTAATGAGTTTTTTAGATGCATTTTCAGGTTACCATCAGATCAGGATGCACCCCCCGGACATAAAGGATGTCTCATTCATCACAGGGGACGGTTGCTACTGCTATAAGATGATGCCGTTCGGGCTGAAGAACGCTGGAGCCACCTACCAAAAAATGATGGATAGGGTCTTCAAGGAGCAGAGGGGAAGGAATCTGGAGGTATATGTAGATGACCTCATGATCAAGAGCCGGGATGTGGACTCCCACCTCCGGGACCTGGAGGAGACCTTCGACACCCTGCGCAAGTACAAGATGCGATTGAACCCACTAAAATGTGTCTTTGGGGCCAGCAGGGAAAGTTTCTGGGGCATCTCCTCACCCCCGCAGGGTCGAGCCGAACCCAGACAAGGTCAAGGCCATCTTGGAGCTGGGATCCCCGCGGAATGCAAAGGAAGTCCAACGGTTGACAGGGAAGCTAGCAGGGCTGAGTCGCTTCCTCTCTCGGGCAGGGGAGAAGTGCTCCCCCTTCTTCAAGACACTAAGGGGGGGACAGAGGTTTGAATGGAGCAGGAATGTGAAGAGGCCTTCCGAGCCCTCAAGGTGCAGTTGACACAGGCTCCGCTGCTCCAAGGGCCAAAGGAGGGGGAGGATCTGTTCTTGTATTTGGGGGTCGGGACGGAGGCCTTGAGCTCGGTCCTGGTTCGAGAAGAAGGGAAGAGACAGCTCCCCGTCTATTATGTGAGCCGGGTCTTGAGGAAGGCCGAGCTCCGGTATCCGATCTTGGAGAAGCTTGCGTTCGCCCTAATCATCTCGGCTCGGAGGCTGCGACCCTACTTCCAGGCACACTCAATCCGAGTAGTGACCGACCATCCCCTCCGCAACATCTTCGAGGGGGTGGAGCATTCAGGCAGATTGGCTAAGTGGTCGGTGGAGATGAGCGAGTTCGACGTCTCCTTCGTTCCGCGGCTCTCGATCAAGGCCCAGGCAATGGCCGATTTCCTTGCTGACTATGTGGTTGAAGTGGCGGAAGGAGAGCTCACTCACCCGGCTCCTTGGAAGGTGAGGGTGGATGGAGCATCAGGAAGGCATTCCCTAGGAGTGGGAGTGATCCTAGAAAGCCCTCAAGGGACCCGAATCGAGCAAACGGTAGTGGTGCACTTTCCCGTTACCAACAACCAGGCCGAGTACGAGGCCGTGATAGCAGGGCTTCGCCTGCCCAGGGTGCTTGGGGTGTCGGATGTGGAGGTCCTCACAGACTCCATGGTAGTAGCCTCCCAAATCAACGGGGAGTTCGAGGCAAGGGAACCCACCCTGCGATCATACTTGGCCAAAGTAAAGGGGATCATCGGAACTTTCCAAACTTTCGCCATCCAACATGTGCCCAGGGAAGAGAACGAACAGGCCGATCAGTTGGCTAAGCATGGTCCCCGGGTGGGAGGCACCATCACCGACCTGTTCCGCCCCTCCATCGAAGAAGGAGAGCTCATGGGATCGATCAGCAAGCTTCATGGATGGACCCAGTGGTGGCTTTTCTCTCCACAGGGGAGTATCCGGAGGGGGTAGATAAGAAGAAGCTAAGACACAAATCAGCATACTACCTCCTCCAGGACGGGCAGCTGTACAGAAAAACCCTCTCAGGGATGCTGGCCCGCTGCGTAACCGAGGGAGAAGTGCGAAGGATCTTGGAGGAGGTCCACTCCGGGGAATGTGGGAGTCACTCCGGGAGTCGGACCCTGGAAGGGAGAATAGTCAGGCAAGGTTATTTTTGGCCCACCCTCGGCCGGGACGCTGCAGAATTCGCAAGGAGATGTCACAAGTGCCAACTGTTTGCCCCCCTCCAGCTACAGCCGGCCCAGCGGCTCCGTAGCATCACGGCCCCATGGCCCTTCGCAATCTGGGGAATGGATCTGGTTGGGCCGTTTCCCCAAGCCAGCGGTCAGAGGAGATTCCTTCTAGTGATGATTGACTACTTCTCAAAGTGGATGGAGGTAAAAGCGTTGGCTAAGGTGACCTCCCAGGTGATCAGGAATTTTGTATGGGGGAGATCATATGTCGCCATGGGCTGCCCCAGGCCATCGTCACAGACAATGGGCCCCAGTTCGCCAGTGCCGAGTTCACCAGCTTTTGCGAATAGCTTGGGATCGATCTCAGGTTCGCCTCGGTTCATCACCCCAGGAGTAACGGACAAGTGGAGGCCGCAAACAAGATCATCGTCAACCTCCTCAAGAAAAAAGGTGGAGACCTGAAAGGGAGCTGGGTGGAGCAGCTCCCGCGGTTCTTTGGGCCCTGAGGACCACCCCCAACACAGCTACAGGAGAGACCCTTTCAAACTCTCCCACGGGTGCGAGGCGGTGCTCCCCATCGAATTCGAAGTCCAAACGCCGCGAGTCGTGACAGCAAAGGAAGGCCGCGAGGAATGGCAAGCAGAGAATGAGGAGGAACTAAGGCTCTCCCTTGACATGGTGGAAGAAGTCAGAGACCTTTCCGCCATCCGACAAGAGGTAAAAAGAAGAATGGCCAAATACTTTGACAAGCATGTCAGGATCAAGCAATTCGTGGAGGGGGACTTGGTGTTGAAGAAAGTAGATGCAGCAGGGAGGTCAGCATCCGTGAGGGAAACTCAATCCCAGCTGGGAGGGACCGTTCATAGTAAAGACGGCCTTGGATCGGGGGCTATCGACTCCAAAAGTGTAGAAGGCGAGACCTTGAGTCTCACCTGGAGTGGTGACGACCTCAAACGCTTTTTTCCCTGAACCATGTAAGCAACACTCTGATTATAAAAATTCTTTCAAGCTCTCTGATATCGTTGCAATTGGCCTGCATGATGGAATATGATGAAATTTTAGGATCCCGAGCAGATCCCGCTGTCAGGCTCTCACCTAGCTGACATGGGCTGGAAGTCACTCGGTGTCATCCTTGGCCTCCGAGCAGATCCCGCTGTCAGGCTCTCAACCTAGCTGACAGGGCTGGAAGTCACTCGATGGTGATGTATTTTGGACCCCGAGCAGATCCCGCTGTCAGGCTCTCACCTAGCTGACAGGGCTGGAAGTCACTCGGTGTCATCCTTGGCCTCGAGCAGATCCCGCTGTCAGGCTCTCACCTAGCTGACAGGGCTGGAAGTCACTCGATGGTGATGTATTTTGGACCCCGAGCAGATCCCGCTGTCAGGCTCTCACCTAGCTGACAGGGCTGGAAGTCACTCGGTGTCATCCTTGGCCTCGAGCAGATCCCGCTGTCAGGCTCTCACCTAGCTGACAGGGCTGGAAGTACACTCGATGTGTGATGTATTTTGGACCCCGAGCAGATCCCGCTGTCAGGCTCTCACCTAGCTGACAGGGCTGGAAGTTCACTCGGTGTCATCCTTGACCCCGAGCAGATCCCCGCTGTCAGGCTTCACCTAGCTGACAGGGCTGGAAGTCACTCGGTGTCATCCTTGGCCTCGAGCAGATCCCGCTGTCAGGCTCTCACCTAGCTGACAGGGCTGGAAGTCACTCGATGGTGATGTATTTTGACCCCGAGCGGATCCCGCTGTCAGGCTCTCACCTAAGCTGACAGGGCTGGAAGTCACTCGGTGTCATCCTTAGCCCGAGCAGATCCCGCTGTCAGGCTCTCACCAAGCTGCAGGGCTGGAAGTAACTCGATGGTGTCGGCTTGAAGTCGTCAGGTGTAGGTCAAAGTCTTGTGGCAGGAAACGAAGGGAAGGGTTTTGACAGGGCGAGCTCGGGCTCGGCGAACCCAGCTCGGCATAATCGAGAAACTAAGTTGGACTAGAGGGCTCGGCATAGGCGAGCTCGAGCTCATCATTTCCAGCTCGGCATAGGGAAGCAGGCAGCGAGCCCGGGGCCTCGCCGAAGACGAACCTGGCCAGGGCTCCTCGCACCCCAGGCCCATCATACTTCGAGAAATTTCCTCGATGAACACAACCTGGGCGGCTCGCGTGCGAGTAGAGGTAGGTAGACAGAAGGCAGAAGGCCGCGCGCGAATGGTAATGGCGTAATAAGGGGGGAGAGTAACTCGCCGAGGAATCATTGGGACTCGGCGAACACTCCAAACACACCTCGCTCGCGGGCGCGCTCTCATAATCACTACTCGCGGAACCTGTCTCGGCGAGGTCGCGGGAGAAAATGCATACATTCATGACACAATGAACATAGTAAAAAGAACACCGGTATGATCAAAACACTTTTTTATTATTATTTATAAACGTACAGGGGGCTCGCCTCTGCGAGTAGTCAAAAAAGAAAAAAGAAACAAAAGTACAGGGCCGTCAGCTGGCCCGCCCCCCTCCGCCGGATTGATCCTCGCCGTCGCCCGAGTGGTCCTGGAAGCTCTTCCCGAACATAGCGTCCAGGCTGTCCTCCTTCTCGCTAGGCGGCGTCGCCGGAAACAGACTCGGCATCAGGTCCCGAGCTGAGATCTCCCCGCATCCTTCCACCAGCACCCCTGAGTCCTTCATCATCGCGAGGGTGCACTCGGCGGTCTGAATGGAGTTGATCCGCAGTCTCTCAACGAGGTCCGCCTCGCCGAAGATGCGCGGGCACTTGTAGGGGAGAGTGGGATCGATGTCGTGCCCCGGGAAGAAGATCTCCGCCTGGCGACGCACTTCGCCGAGAAGGTGCTGGTTCTCCCCCTTCAGCTTCACGTTCGCGCTCTCCAACTCGCCAAGGCGTGCGCGCAGTTGGACGATCTCTTCCCCTCGCTCGACGTCGCGAGCCTGGAGCTCCCCAGCAGCATCAGCCTCCACGGCCAGCTGCGCGCGCAGGCGGCCGTTCTCCTCCTCTAGCTCAGTGTTGCGAGCCTGGAGCTCGCCCGCCGCCTTGGCGTCCTGGAAAAAAGTTCACTTGGCAGCAACACAAGAAGCTTTCCAAGTAAAAGAGTGGTGCATGACACTTACCAGCCCGCCAGCAGTCTTGGCGAGAAGACTATCCGCGATGCCGAGTCGCCTCGCCTGATCGGCGACCTGCTCCTTGGCAAGGTCGCGAGCTTGCTCGGCCTTCTCGAGCTGGTGACTGAGGGCGAAGCTGCGGCGCGCCAGCATGTGGTGCAGCTCCAGAGTCCGCAGGTGGGACTGCAGGCCCTCATGGCCGAGCTGCCGGAGGGTCGCCCTCTTGTAGGCCTCGGCATCCTCCCGGCCATAGAGGCCAAAGCCGAGGCGTAGGCGTGACCGGTGGCGGGTTCGCGGTCGTGCCAGGACGGGTGCAGGGTGGAGACGGAGACTCGATGAGCGAGCTCGTCCCACTGCAACATGGGCTCGCCGCGGAATCCTTCCAGCGCGCGCCGAAGTTGAAGAGGGGGTGCTGCTTCGGCGGCGCGCGCTCGCGGGCAGCCCTCTTCGCCGAGGGAGGAGGGGAGATCGCAGCCGAGGAAGAGGGGGCCTTGCCACCCTTTCTGCCCTTGCTGGTAGTCTCCTTCAGCGGCTCTCCGGAGACGCGTCGGGAGGGGTCTCCGACGAGCTGATGTACCTGGGGCTGGACTGATGTTGTTGTTGTTGTTGCCCCGCGGAGCCAGCAGGGCTCTCCGCATCTTCTTCACCTGACGGGGGCCGGATGGCGGGTTCGACCCCGCGTCCTCAGGTCGCCTCTTGCTGGAAGAGGGCTGCGAGGAGAGCGCCTCATCTCGGCAGGCCGCTGCCGCTGCCCTCTCGCGAGCAAGAGGGTCAGTCTCAAGCCCCGGGTCCGCAAAAGGCGGGTTCGCGGGGATTATTCACTCCCCTGCCAAAAAATACTTGGGAAGGTTAGAAATCCCAGAGATGATAATGTGCCGAGTCCGCGAGTAGGCGAGCTCGGCAAGAGGAAGGAAGCATACCTTTGCCGGCAGAACCGGGGGAAGCGCGTCGAGGCCCCTCCGCAGGAAGGCGACCTCGAAATCCTTGTGGAGGAAGAATTTGTGGAGCTCGGCGTCGTTGCCGGACATGGCCGGCGGGCGGTACACCTCCTCGTCTTTCTGTTACGGCGAGTAGGGGATGTTGCCGAGATCGCCCTTGATGAAGGCGATCTTGGTCATCCAGGTGTGGTGCTTGTTCGCGATCTCGCGAACTTTGATCAAGGAGCCGCCGAAGTAGGCGACCCCGTCCGTCGTCACCTTGTAGGAGAAGAGCTTCCTGAACACAGTCAGGTTGAACTCGATCCTCTCCCGCCGGAGGTAGCTCGCGAACGCCACCATCATTGCGATGGCGTTGGAGTTCAGCTGCGCGGGGACGGCCCCGTAGTACTTCAAGATCTGCCGGATCTCCGGCCACAAAGGAAGTCGCAGCCCCACCTCGAAGTGCGAGATGGGGAAGGCGAGTTCGTTCTCGTAGAACGTATTGATGGCCTCGCCCGGCCCCGGCCTGCGCGCCTCAAAGCCTGGCGGCACATACAGGGCCTTGAATTCGGCGAGCTCCTCCTCGCTGGTGTGGCCGTCAAAGAAACAATAGTCCGCGAAGTGCTGCGCGCACTTGGAGCGGCCATCGGCGTCTGGATTAGTCTTGCCCATGGTCGCAGGAAAGAAGCAAAGAGGCAACGCGAGCAGAAGAAAGAAAAAGCAGGAAGGGAAGCAGAGCAATAAAGACAGTACGGGGTAGGTGAAGGGGGGGGGGCTATTTATAGAAAAGAATCTGAGGCAGGCCGTCACATCGGCGCATCTCGCCATCCCAGCTCGCCACCCCAGCTCACCACCCCAGCTCGCCGACTTCCGGCGCATCCTCACTGAGGCTAAGTCAAAACATTACGGCATTTTATTTAAATAACAATTAAAATGTTCTAAAAATTATTCATCCCGCAGGGGAAAGTTCGAAACAGAAGAAAAACAGGGCGCGCGAGCGGGGAGGGCACCAGGATGCGAGCGCCGGTCGGCTCGGCAGGGGAGCCCGCAAGTTTACCTACCCCGGCCTCGCGATCCCCGCCCCCCAAGCTGCCGCGCGCGGAGAAGCTCGTGGATCCTTCCAGAGTTCCTTTGCGCGACCAGGAGGCCGTCATCTATCTCATCCAGGAGTCGGGAAGGAGACATCAACTCGCCAGGCCGGCCAAGGCGCACCTCCTCGGCAAGGCGCGCATAGTCACGCTGCAGCGTCTCGTTGGCTCCTTGCACCTCGCGCAGGCTGCACACCAGCTTCTTGAGGAGCTTGACCTCCCTCCTCGACAGCTCGCCCTGATCCACCTCCGGACCCAGGTAAGAGTCCAGCGAGCTCGGAGATGGGAGGGGAGAATGGTGGGCCGCTCGCGAGGACTCCTCGGCAGCCGACTGACTGGGAAGGGCTGTAAAGGCAGATGTCAGCAGAGCAAAAGCTTGTGAAGCACAGGGTTGAGCGAGGCAGACCTGAAGAGCTCGGCGGCTCCAAAGAGATGCGAGGAGGGATGAACCTCAGGTCCTTCCCGCGACCTGGGCCGCGAGCTCCCGGCGAGATGGGCTCGAAGCCCGGGACAGGAATGAACCCCGGGCCCCCCCCCCCCCCGGCGGGCGCATCAATGTGCCGAGGAGGGGAGCCAGGCGGCGAAGCTGGCCTCTGCGAGCTCACAGACAGATCCCGAAGAGGAGCGGCGGATCCCGTGGATGGTTGTCCGGGGCCGAAAGTTGTGAAGTGGCGGGGACAGCCTCGCCTCGCGGCGTAGGAACCCGCGGCGTGGTCCCCTCGTCATCTAGAAGGCCGCCCTGATCGTCACCGACAACAACGACCTCCCTATCATTCTCCAGAACAGTTCGAGTAGAAGAGCCGGTCTCGCGAGCCAAAGTGGCCCTCAGGTCGTGGAAGATGGGCTCAGCCGCCTCGAGAAATGGCCTTGACCTCTTGGAGCCCGGCTCGGCGGGATCAATTTGAGGGACCTTTGCGGGGACCGCCGTCAGCGCGGCAATACGAGCCTCGGAAGCCCGGCGAGCTCGATCTACGCGCTCTTGAATCTCCTTAGGAAGGGGCATCTTGGCAAGGCAGCAGGGGAATGGCAAGAGCCAGGTAGCAGAGCAGGTGCACATATATATAGCCGCAGGTGGCCCCACCATAAGATTCCCTTCAACTCGCCAGCCGGAGCTCGCCGCACACTTCGGGTTGGATGTTCTTTCCGAGCTTTTTGGCAAGCTCGAAAAGAGCGGGGATTGTGTACAACCCTGTGTCCGGCGAGCAAGTTCAACAAAGGCCAAACAGGCGAGCTCGGCGAGCTCGGCAGCAGCAGGCGAGCCCAGCAGCAGTAGGCAAGCTCGGCGGCAGCAGGAGCGGGCCAGAGTTCGGCATCCGTCGACCAGAGATCGACGATCGGTGACCCGGAGCTCGGCATTCGCCGAGCGGGCTGAGGCTCGCGTCCCCGCATTGGAGCTCGGCAGCAGCTGGCGAGCAAAGCACGCCGAGGTAGCCAGGGGTCCCAGCTCGCCTGGGGATCAGAGGTATTGTTTACTATTTTACCCTGCTGGCCTGCCCATAGCCCTTCGAAACAGCGGAGTTTGGCTGTTGACAGACCCAGCCGAGGGTTTTCTGGTAATTTCAGGTCAGTTATTTTGGTTATTGGCAGTCCGGATTTCAAAAACTATAAATAGGACCCAAGGGGTACCCCAGAAGGCATGTTTTTTCCCTGAGCTCCTCTCCCCAAATTCTCTAAGTGCTTTCTGAGGGTACCTTAGCTCGGCTTCAGGCTAAGGAGGGGAAGCACTCTGAGATCTTCCGGGTTTGTGGTGGGACCTCCCCGCCGAGCCCTTGGGCCTGTTTCTCCTTGTCTTGTTGTTTTTCCTTGCAGGAACGAAGTAGGCGCGAGACCACCCCTTTCCCCAAGGGCGAGCTCTACAGGAAGCCGGGTTCCGGTTTCAACACTGCTTGTGCTTCCATTGTTTGTTGGGATTAACCTTTGTTCCTTGGTTTTCCGCTGGTTAAACGTGAGAACTGGGTAGTTCCGAAGATATTAATTTGGCGTTTGGGCTACCTTGCTGACCACATTGAGAAAATTTTATCACACTCAACACCAGATGAATTATTACGCTGAGTGAAGCCTATATAGTCTAAGTTCACAGGCATTGGGTGAAGTCTACTCACTCAACTTTATACAAAAAAGGTTGTAAGTCAGGTTAATGTTGTAATAGTCTAAGGCGAAATGAGCTGAACAGTGGTTAAGTGCACAGGCATTGAGTGTAGCTCACTCACTCAACACCATAGATTCATAATCGTTGAGTATAGCTCAGTCAGTCAAAGTCACAGGAAAATTGAGATTATTTACTAATTCCACGAGCGTTTATTGAGGCAAGCTTGATGAGTTGTAATTATATGTATTTTTACGTACAATAAATAAGTCATTTTAGTTTATTTTTGTCATTTGTAATTATTTTTTTAATAAATTGTTCTTTTTTTGTAAATACATTGCAAACTTATCTTTATTTTATTTTCCAAAAAATTTCGAAAAATTGTAAAAATTTCATAGTACACGCCCGTGTACTTCAGGTCACGCCAGTGACCTGGGCTTCTAACCTAAATTCCAAGTGAAATCAACAGCTTGCAAAGAAATTGCTGAACACGCCCAAGTACACGCCTGTGTCTAATATGACACGCTCGTGACCAAACCCTGTGTCATGCCAGCTTGACTTTTTGCGCTAAAAGATTGTCGAACCCACCGACACGAACGTGTCAAGATGTGATACGGCCATGACTTCTCAACCTGGCCCAGACAAGATGTCTCCGGCGACGAGATGACGCGATGCTTTCCCCCAGATGCACCTGTTGGGCACGCCGATACTACACGCCCGTGGTAGCAGTGTCATGCCCGTGACATCCATGTGTATAACCACAATGTCAAACCAGACATCAAATCTCAGCACCGACTCTGCAATAGTAGTTACATGCCCCCTACACGCCCATGACCTAGGGCGTGTACTTAGAAATTTTTGCCTATCAATTGAAATTTTCTGTATGAATTCATGTTCTCTTTTTTGAACCATTTTGCCTTAGGGATTGTGCTGTTAGATGCTTTTCAAGGCTTTGTAAGGGAAATTTCTCGCCCTCTCCTTAGTTTTTGTTTTTTCCTTTCGTTGTAACTCATCTTTTACTTAATAAAATATGTGTTTTTCTTTCCTTATCTAGTTTTTGAATGGATCTAAGCACCTCTCTTAAGCAATCTTATTTTTGTTTTATCTTTATTTTTCATGTCTTTAAAATGGGTGTGTGTATGTGTGTGAGTATAGTTTTATGCTTTCATGGTTTTCATAGTTTTCATAATTTAGCTTTTTTGCACTCCTCATGTTCATCCTTATGAAACTATAAAAATGGTTATAAAAGCTGTTTTGATTTTTTTTAGTTTGTCTTTTATTTTTATTTTTGCAAAACTTTTCGTTCTTTTACCCTTTCTTACACTTTTTAAGCATATTTATAGAGTTATAAGAATGGATTAGTTGTCATTTTAATTTTTCAAACACCTTTATTTCCCTTTTATTTGCAAAACTTTTTGCTCCTTTAATTATATTTTGTCTTTTTATGCATTTCTATCAAATTCTGGCAGTAGAAATGGTGTTGTTTTAATTTTTAGATAACTTCATTTTTCGCATTTTTCGTATGTGTGCGTGCGTGTATGTGTTAATTTTTATGGCTTTCTTTCATTATTGTAGAGTGTGTATGTGCGTTTTATTTTTGTAGAGTGGAGTTTTTAATTTTTGTAGTGTGTTTGTGTGTTTTCATTTCCAGTAGATTGTGTGCATTTTCATTTCAGTATAGTGAGTGTATGTTTTCATTTCTGTGTCGTGTGTGTGTGTGTTTTCATTTCTGTAGAGTGCGTGCGTATGTTTATTTATTTCCTCCGACTCATTTGAGTAGGACTCGCTTTCATTTCCCGCTTACTCGTTTGAGTATGACTCTCAATTTACTGCTTTCTTTACTTTTTCATTTACCGCTTTCTATACTGCTTTATTTTCTGCTTTCATTTTATCGCTTTCTTTTCGTAAACCGTAGCCATTCCGATGAGTGGCTAACCGCTCTTAGCCCTCAGTATCGAAGAGCATTGGGACAGATAAAATCACTTTAAATAATTAAAGGTCCTCTTTTTCACATTAATAAAATTACGTAAGGTTTGCCCCAGGTTTATGACGGGGAGAACCCCATATCGATGTGTGGGCTCTATTTTCGTAGTCCATATACTAGGTAGCCGAGAGGCCATGCATATGGACCGATCACCCCTTTGTAAATGGATTTATGCACTAACACTCGAGAGAGGAGGCGCAAAATTCTACCGAATTGGGTTCCCCACCCAATAGAGGGGTTCTTAGCATAATGCGGCCATTAAGAGGAATCTTTCTTCAAACGAGAGCCCGGTGGAATAGTCTTAAGGTTTAGGTGAGCGATAGTCCAGAGATATGTGAGCTCATGTTTGTGGAACCTCCACGGCCAAGTCTCCATCTTAATTAATTTAAAATTTAGGATCTCTTTGCATTAAAAGTTTATTTTAGTTCAAATTCTTTTAGATGCCGTTGCGCTAAGTTATTCATCGGCTCTATTTTAATGCTTTTATTTTCTATTTTTATATATATAAATAATATTCCGACAAGATAATTTTCGGTAAAATAATAGTCCCCTCCAGGTAAGAGTAGAAATAATCAACCTGTCCCCCAGAACAATATGGCTGCGATATTCCTCACTGAAATATCTTGTACTACACGCGATAAGTGCACTTGTCTTCTTTCGTTAAAACTCGATTTCAACTGTTTTATATCTAAATAATAAATCTGTGCTCACCGTCATCCTAAATAAAACCAAATCCGCTTTTTCTAAATAATACCGCCCGGTGCGCCGCGTGTCCTAAATAATTTTTGTAGTTTTAACCCCCCCCCCCCCCATCAAGTTTTGGGCGTCGTTGCCGGGGAGAGTAGAAATGTTATTTTGAACTCTGGAGAACTATTACTTTTACCATTATATATTAAAAATGGCCACTAAAAAATTAATAATAATAATAATAATAATACTAATAATAATAAAATTACTTAAAAAACACTAAAAAAAATTTATTTAAAAAAACTAAGAAAAAACTTAAAACTAAAAATTTAAAAACTATAAAACTTAAAAAAAAGATCTAAAAACTACAAAATAAAAAAACTAATGTAAATACTCCAAAATCTAAAAAACTTAAAAAACTACAAACCCACAAAAAAATAAAAAACAAAAACACTGAAAAACAAAAAAACCCAAAAAAGTACGGAAAAAACTAACAACAACAAACCATATTTAAAAAAAATAAATATAAAATAATTTGTTATTTAAAATGTATATATCTATAGCAAAAAGAAATCTCCTCTTAAAAACCAAAAAAAATTCTCGCATATATGTTTTGTTTTAACTTCTTTTATTTCTTTTCAAAAAAACCCAAAATTTTTACCAAAAAATCCTAAACACTGGTAATAAATAAAATTTTCTATTATAAAAAATTAAATATTTATTTTCTCGCTTCGGCGTGCTTCACGATTTTATTGGCGCTAGGGGAACGCATATTTGTAAAGCTCATATAGCAAAGATGTTAGCTTACGAGTCACACACACACTTGCCCCCTACCACCCACAAACTTTTGACCGAATTTATCTTTTTCATTTTTTCTGCTATTTTGCTTTCCTTTGTTCTAAATAATGCAGGGTTCCAAATGGGCCTACCCGATTTCGTCCCAGGGAAGCTTCTACCCACCCTTTTTATTTTTGTACATATTGTATTTTATTTCTTATCGTTCCACATACTTATATTGCAACATTGGGGATAATGTTGAGTTTAAGTATGGGGGTGTTTTCCTATTCTGCACTTTTTATATTCTGCACTTAGCAAAAATACAAAAAATGCATAAAAATTATAACCTAAGAAAATTCTTGCTTTTATAATCAAAAACCTAAAAAATCCATAAAACAAAACAAAACTTTCCATAAAAAAACTTATAAAACAATATTTCAAAAAAAATTGTTGTTTTTTACTTTGTAAATTTTTTGTAAAAAGATCTTTCTCTTTCCCACCTCTCTTATTTGTAAATAACGCCTCTTTCTTTCCCCTTTCTTGTAAATAAATTGATAAAAATGTTAAAAAAAAAACTAAGAACTCAAAAACTAGAAAATCCAAAATCCAAAATCTGAAAAAAGATAATAAATCAAAAATACAAAAAAAGATAAAAACGCTAACATCCCACAAAAAATTATTTATTATGTAATAAATAAATCGAATATCTCATTCTTAACCCCTTTTCGCTCTCCAAATATTTTTTGCGATTTTATTTATAAGTGAATTTTATTAATTCTTTGTTTACTATTCGTTTATTAATTTGAGATCGATAGATTTAGATATCTGGGGTTAAGTTTTAAAAAATTTTCTTATGCTTTAGTTTTTTTATTTAGATAAGGTACTTGTTTTTAACACCACTTCTAACTTATCTAAATAGTTGCACATTCATTTTGTTAGAAAATAAGAACCTTAGATTTCAATTATGTTTACTACAAGCATTTTTAAAAAATATAGGAACATTTAATTTATAAAGTTTGCTCTCAAATTTTTTTTATTAAACCTATATTTCTTTCTGAAAAAAAACTTATCTCCTTATTTTCATGTCTGGCTTGATATGATTTTGATCGATAAAAGATCCTATAAGATTTCATTTCATTAACATAGGCATTCAATATTTGAAAAGATTATATGTTACGGAGTAAGATGATAAAATTCATTACTCCTATAAATATACATTGAGTTATTATGAAGTTGTTAAAAAAATATTATGTTATCAAAAATAAGATTTCGTTTTCCTACACATCCACATTCAAACCAAAAACTTCATTAAAGGTTTGAGCGAAATAATATACCTCACCTCTAAACCGAAGAACTCTTCATAAACTCAACATCCCCCTCCGCCAATTTCAAATGATTCTAGATTTAATTTTAAAATCTTTTTGACCGCATAATTTGTAAATTGCATTATTTCTTTTAATTCTAATAAGCTAAAGTTTCCATAAGGCAAACTATTTTTGTTAACTAACAAGTAAAATTTTTTGCTTTCTATTTGATTATATTAGAAGTTTTTAGCTGAAACTCTTCTTTTATTTAAATTTTTGTCATAATTTAGGACTTAACTCTTATACCCCAGATAATTATTTTGATCTTTCTTTCGATTAATTCAAGCGTTAGATAAACTTATGATTCCTTTAATACCTTATAAGTTTATCTCAAACTTTTGCTCTGGAATAGCAAAAGCATAAGTATGTGGGTATTTGATGAGTTATAAATATACGTATTTTTACGTACGATAAATAAGTCATTTTAGTTTATTTCTGTCATTTTTAGTTATTTTTCTTTAATAAATTGTTCTTTTTTATAAATACATTGCTAACTTAGCTTTATTTTATTTTCCAAATATTTTCAGAATCTGTCAAAAGTGCATAGTACACGCCCGTGTACTTTAGGTCATGCCCGTGACCTGGGCGTGTAACCTCAGTTCACAGTGAAATCAGCAGCCCGCAAAGAAATTGCTAAACACGCCCAAGTACACGCCCGTGTCCAATGTGACATGCCCGTGACCAATCACCGTTTCATGTCAGCTCGACATTTTGCGCTCGAAGATCGTCGAACCCACCGATATGCCTGTGTCAAGATGTGACACGGTCGTGACATCTCCACCTAGCCCAGACAAGACGTCGTCGGCAACGAAATGACGCGACGCCTTCCCACAGATGTACCTGCTGGACATGCCCATGCTACACGCCCGTGTCAGCAGAGTCATGTGCATGACATCCACACATACAGCTGCCAAGTCAAACCAGCATCAAATCTCAGCACCTACTCACCAATAGTAGTTACACGCCCCCTATACTCCCGTGACCTAGGGCGTGTACTTAGAAATTTTTGCCTATAAATTGAAATTTTTTGTATGAATTATTGTTCTCTTTTTTGAACCATTTTGACTTAGGGGTTGTCCTGTTAGATGCTTTTAAAGGCTATGTAAGGGAAATTTCTCCCCCTCTCCTTAGTTTTTGTTTTTATCTTTCGTTGTAACTCGTCTTTTACTTAACAAAATATGTGTTTTTCTTTCCTTATCTAGTTTTGGAATGGATCTAAGCACCTCTCTTAAGCAAACTTATTTTAATTTTTATCTTTAGTTTTCACGTCTTAAAAATGTGTGTGTGGTTTTCATAGTTTTCGTAGTATAGTTTTATGGTTTCATGATTTTTTTTACTTAGACTTTTATTTTTATTTTTATAAAACTTTTGGTTCTTTTACCCATTCTTCTGCCTTTTAAGCGTTTTTATAGAGTTATAAGAATGGATTAGCTGTCATTTTAATTTTTCAAACACCTTTATTTCCCTTTTATTTGCAAAACTTTTTGCTCCTTTAATTTTTATTTTGTCTTTTTATGCATTTCTACCACATTCTGGTGGTATAAATGTAGTTGTTTTAATTTTTAGAAAACTTCGTTTTTCGTATTTTTCATATGTGTGCGTGTGTGTATGAGTTAATTTGTATCGCTTTCTTTCATTCATGTAGAGTGTGTGCGTGCATTTTATTTCTGTAGAGTGGAGTTTTTAATTTCTATAGTATGTGTGTGTGTGTGTTTTAATTTCCGTTAGAGTGTGTGTGTTTTAATTTCAGTAGAGTGACTGTGTGTTTTCATTTCTTTAGAGTGTGTGTGTTTTCATTTCTGTAGAGTGCGAGCGTGTGTGCATTTTTTTCCTCCGACTCATTTGAGTAGGACTCGCTTTCATTTCTCGCCTACTCGTTTGAGTAGAACACGCAATTCACTAATTTCTTTACTGCTTTCATTTATCGCTTTCTTTACTGCTTTATTTCCTGCTTTCATTTTATCGCTTTCTTTCCGTAAGCCATCCCGATTTAGATGAGTGGCTAACCGCTCTTAGCCCTCAGTATCGAAGAGCATTGAGACAGATAAAATTGCTTTAAATAATTAAAGGTCCCCTTTTTCACATTATTTTAATTACTTAAGGTTTGCCCCGGGTTTACGACACGTAGAACTACATATCGATGTGTGGGCTTTATTTCGGTAGTCCATATGCTAGCTATCCGAGAGGCCGTGCGTATGGACCTATAACCCCTTGGTAAATGGAGTTCCACACTAACCCTCGAGAGAAGAGGCGTGGAATTCTACCGAAATGTGTTCCCAACCCAATAACGGGGTTCTTATCGTAATGCGGGCATTAATAGGAATACTTCGTCGGATGAGAGCCTGATCGAATAGTCTTAATGTTCAGCTTAGTGACTGTCCAAGAGATAGGTGAGCTCATGTTTGTTGAACCTCCACGGCCAAGTCTCCGTCTTAATTATTTTGAAATTTAGGATCACTTCTTCTTAAAAGTTTATGTTAGTTCAAATTCTTTAAGATACCGTTGCACTAAGTTATTCATCGGCTCCGTTTTAATTCTTTTATTTTCTATTTTTATATATATAAATAAAATCCAGACAAGATAATTTTCTATAAAATAATAGTCCCCTACAAGGAAGAGTAGAAATAATCAACCCGTCCCCGAGAACAATATGACCCCGATATTCCTCACCGGAATATCCTGTACTACACGTGATAGGTGTACTTGTCCCCTTTCGTTAAAACTCAATTTCAGTTATTTTATATCCAAATACAAAATCTGTGCGCCCCATCTTCCAAAATAAAACCAATTCCGCTTTTTCTAAATAAAACTGCTTGGGGCGCCGTGTGTCCTAGATAATTTTTGGAGTTTTAACCCCCCCCCCCCATCAAAGCACACTCAACTCCATATGATATTTGCATTGACTAATTCTCAATGGAAGCGTTCATCTTGACACAGAAATTTGGCTAATCCAAATACGTTTATTACTTTCACTCTTAGTCGAGATGAGCTCTTAGTTCGTCGAAATGAGCTTTCACTTATTCATTGATCTGAACTCTGAGTTCGTCGAACTGAGTTCGTTGAACTCGAACTGAGTTCTGAATTCATCGAGCTAAGATCTCAACGTCATAAGGAAGAAAATATTCCTAAGTGATATGACGTTGAGTGAAGCTTACTCACTCAACGCCAAGTGGAATACAGAGTTGAATACACTAAATGCCCTCGACACTTAAGATGCTGAAGAATTAGAAATGGGTAATGCAGAAAGCGTTGAGTGAGGCATGCTCACTCAATGCTCTCAATGCCTAAATTACATAATGTGGCTAAGGCATAAGGAGTTGAGTGAGGTGTGCTCACTCAACGCAATGCATGCAAAAAGGCTGCAAAAGTGGTTAAGGTAAAAAGCTTTTAGTGGGGCTTGCTCACTCAACACTGTCAACGCTTAGATAGATAGAATTGTCTAAGTACTTTGGCATTGAGTGAAGCTCATTCACTCAATGCCTATTCTACTGATGCTCGATTTTGGCTAAGTCCACGGGTGCTGACATCTGCAAAATTTGTAAGATAGACAAAGTCAACTTATTTCAAATCAAGTACAGTGAAGCCACAGAACACGACAAACTCTTTCGTGAAGCTACTATACGTCTTCTTCCGTTGAAGAAAGGTGCAGCTGGATGATTCAAGTGGGCCCCACTGAGTTCTAAAGAGTCGTTGATCGACGAGCTACAAAAAGAAACATGTAGGGCAAGAAAAAAACAACTTTTCAAGTCTTATCAGTTTCAAAAATTGTTGCGGCTATACTTCAACTTTCTCGCCATTATTGCAAGAAAAAGCTTGAAGCCTCACTGAATAAAAGTCCAGTTAGCTGTGTGCCTTCTATATCTACACCAGCAAGATCGGAAGGCATTCCTTCTGAGGGAGTAGCATAAATAAGAAATAAATCTCTACAAATCAAGTTGCTTCTTGGCTCAACAATATCTATACTTTTGATCCATTTTCTCAGGATGAAAAGAAGAAAGAAGAAAGTGGCTGACTCTATTCAGGGAAGGAGGAGAAAGCGAAGCAATTTACTGCGAGATACTACCAACTCAAAATCTTTGTATCTCTGAAGAAAGGTTGAGATGAGATAACTCAACTTAAGGGGTTGTCATATAGAAATTTCTCTATGATAGATACAAATCTATTTTATTCCTGTAGGATCCTTTTTGGATCTGAGTTGTAGTGCTCTCTGAGCCTGAGATAGGGCAATATTACCTGAGTTGTAAAAGATTGAAGCTCTCTGAGTAGTAGGATCGAACCGGATCTGAGCTGTAGGACTTGGTTTCCTGTCTGACGTAGGTTGTCAATTGATCACTAAGTTGTAGGTGAGGAATAATCTCTAAATGTAGGATGTTTGGGTCTAAGGTTGGATCCCTAGTGGATCTGAGGTAGGGTTGTCCTCCCAGCCTGAGTGTAGGGTATGTATTCGGAGGTAGGTGATCAACTGATCTCTAAGTTATAGTCCCTTGTGGCTGAGTTGTAGGTCTTAGAGGAGACTGAGAGATTCTGAGGGATCTGGGGTGTAAGCTATTTAGAGCATCATTTTGGAGATGTGCCTGGACTAACAGGAAGTTTACAAGGTAGGAGGAGAGTAGATGTACCTAAAGATTAGGGAACCACTATAAATCTGTGTGTACTTGCTGTGTTGTTTCACTTTGTGCTTGTTCTTGAAAGCAAACTACTACCAACACGCATAGTGAAAAAGATAAAACAAAATGAAAATAATAACAGTCATGCAACATATTCAACCCCCCTATGTTGTAAGCTACCTTGAAATAAAGACTTTCAAGAGATTTGCATGCACCCCTCAAGAGAGGAAGATGTAAATATCCCATATTGGAGTCAAATCCAATAGTAGAGTTTGTTGAATCATTCATTCCACTTATCTTTGTTTGAGAATAATAAATACCATGATGTATTTTTTCTTGTCTTTTGTGCGATTATAGTGTACATATAATACAAGGACAAGCATAGATTGAATGAGGAGACAAACCCTCGGTCGTGGGCATGATCCAAGGTCATGTATATTTTAGAAATAGCAATAAGACTATTATTTATAGTTGAACTTCAAACAGCCATAACTTTCAATCAAAGAAGAGTTACGAAATTGTCCACACTAATTTATAATGATGATGATGTCATCTACAATCTGGAAAAGTTTAGAATTACAAAAGTGAGGTAGAGATAAGGCTAGAGATATTTAGTTATCACGAGGCGATAACAAAAATGACATTAGCATGATGACAGCCATGCTCCACATGATCCAGTCATGGAGTAAACTATTTGGTAGTATAGCTAGGTGATAGTGCTATCGTCATGTGATAGCCCCACAATCATCCACAACCTCCATCACCCAGTCACAATCATCACAGTGTGGGATATGTGGAAGCTTGAGAAGATATCGCCTATGATAGATACCTATCGTCGGGTAATAGCTACCTATTGTCGGGCAATAACATCAATTTATATAAAAAGGCTGAATTTTGTGCATTGAATTAACACACCACCTGAAGCAATGATTCCTCCTCCACCAAGACAAAACTCTGATTCTTTTGAGAGAGGCTCGTTACTATAGATTTTTATAGAAATCTCGTGTGCATACATGAAGATCTAAATGAGATTTTGAAGGAGAAGTGCTACAATGTACATTCTACACGAAGGATGAGCATATCAAGAATTCTGACTTCTACACCTCCTTCGTCTTCACTGTCAAAAAACCTAGTGGTGTTTCTATTACATTTTATTTATCATGTAATCTCTTTTTATTTTATTTTCTTTTTGTAATGGATGTGGAAAAAATGTTCGGGAAGAATGTGGAATTCAAGGAAAGATTCCGTAGGAAATTTGCCTTATTTATGGCGACTAGGTCCTTATGCGGCTTAGTGGGATATTTGCCACCTTGTGCATAGTGACTAGATCAAGGAGATACCTAGGGGATGCTAGAGGTTGTATCTAGGGTAAGATGGGTTATAACCAGCCGGTTCTTGGGAGAAGGCGGTGAAGCATAAAAAGAGATTTTTATATTTGCCTTGATTTTTAGCGTCATTTAAATCAAACTTTTTATATTCAATATAAAGAAATAAATTCATCTCTCTTTTTATATTTTGATCTTTATTTTATTTCCATGCAAAAAAATGTTTTAATTAATTTTTCTCTAAAAGCATTATTGCAAAATATATTGGAA
Source organism: Platanthera guangdongensis (assembly GCA_039583875.1). Classification (NCBI taxonomy): domain Eukaryota; kingdom Viridiplantae; phylum Streptophyta; class Magnoliopsida; order Asparagales; family Orchidaceae; genus Platanthera; species Platanthera guangdongensis. The sequence continues at coordinate 116,649,685 of CM077162.1, read as the reverse complement.
GGTTCGTTTTGATAAGAAAGAAACTCTAAAAATTAATATTTGTGAGGTAACGCCTGGTGGGAAACTTATCGCAGGAGGTAGTGAAGAAATATTGAATTCCTTAATTTTGTTTAATTAACATCCAATATAATCTTTACTGAATTATTAAATAAAGATTTCTATGAACTTCAATGAAAATTCATTTAGAAACTCTTATATATGTTTTTAAGATTTAAATTTCCATTAAGCCATCCCCCCTACCTCTGATGTTGTCAAAAGATCCAACACATGGTATCAGAGTCAGATTACTCCAAAACGGCTTTATAACTAGGATTTTTGGTTCTTCATGATCTCGGAACCACTAAAAGGCATATTTTTATAGTTTTTTAGAAAATCTTTATCACCGCCTTTGTTTATGGGTGAAAATTATAAAGGGTGGAAACTTTTAATGGAAAAATTTCTTAAATCCTTAGATATTAAAGTTTAAAATATTATAATTATAAAACCCCAAGTATATTAAATAAAAAGGAAATGGTTTTTAATTTAAAATCAATAAATAGCTTATTTTATGCACTAGATCAAAAAAATTCTGGTTTATTTATATGTTTCATACTACTTATGAAACTTGGAAATTTCTTGAAGAAACTTAAGATTATTCATCCACAGGAACATAATAAGTAAAAGACATGGAGAATATGAATTCTTGCTTAAGTATTCAAGAAATATCCTCCATTAAAGGACACATTGAGTGCACATCAAATGAAATAGAAGAATAAAACATACCATACAAAAGAGAAGATGGAAACTCAACTATGGATGATGAATGCCAAGAAGATGTTAGAGGAACTATATGTTCAAATCTTGTATCCTCCAAGTGTATTGTAAGTAAATAAAATTCCCTTCTTGTTCCTAATTCTATTTGTACATTATATATGCTACAAATGGCTGAATGTAGAATATAGAAATTAAAAAATGTTATTTAAAAACTACGTTTAAAAAATAGAAATTTAAAAGCAAATGCTTACGTGAAATCTTATTTTGATGCGTCAAATTCTCTTTCATGATCTTTGTTGTAAATTCTACATCTTGTATTGATTACACTTGTTGATGCACGAAAACACAAGGGAAGTCGAGCACAACCAGCTAACTGTTCGAACATAGGGGAATAGGGAGACTGCGAGTAGCGATCTACTATGCGGATGAGAGCTGGAAGAAGAGCAGGGCCGTGAACCACGGCAACAATAGACTTCGCCCGTCGCGGCCTGAATGCCTCACTTGCGACGGGCTTTCACTTGATTGAAGAAGGATTTAGTTACAAGTGAAAGGAAAATACTGATGGGAGCAGAGCAAGGGGGAGTCCGCAAGGCACAGGATTCGAGTCCGCAACCTGTAACAAGTAGGCTCCTGGGTCCGAGTCAGCGTGTCTTGAGTGCACCACCTCCCCCCTATTCATAGGATAGGGGGCCTACCCAAATGGGCAGGGCTAAAATAACCGGCTGCCCGGGGTACAGGAGAACCGGGCAGCGGTGACGGGAAGCAAAAAGAAAGAACACGCCAGTCCGCACAGAAGTGGCGGACTGGGCTTGCGAACTGGAGCTTCCACTGCTGCTGGGCGGGCCCAGTGGAGGGCGGCGGCCTGGGCGGACGAGATACTGCGTCCGCCGCTGTAGAGAACCTGATACCCAAAGCGCCGGCGGACTGAGCGGACAGGTCCTTGCGTCCGCTGCTGGGGTACCACCCTTGGCGCACGACTGGTGATAATGCCGGACTGGGCGGACTGACAAATCCCGTCCGCGCCTGCTGAAAGGGGGGCTTTGGAATCTTGCAGTATGTTGCGGACTGAGGGGTTAACATAATCCCCGCACATTTTTAAGTTTCCAGAAAACTTCGAAAATGTTTTCTTAACCGCCGAGTCCGCAAATCTCGAAAACGCCGCCAACGCTATAAATATCGCTGGAGGGTCTGGATCTGCTGAGAATCTCGATCGACATGGGGCGCTATTCACCACTTGCGGTCTCCACCTTCCAGTCCGGCATGGCTAGGCTTGGAGCTTTCTTATCTAGCGTTACTGCAAAAGGCGACCTGGAGCTGACAACGCCTATGAAGACCAAGAAGATTGTAAAGAGGTCGGCAAGAAAAGACCCTGTCCGCCTCACAGGAGAGAGTTCCCAGAGTGAGAGGCCTGCGGAGAAGACAGTCCGCCCTACCGATGTATCTACTCGCGAAGAAGCCGCAGTCGACGCCGAACCTTTGAGAAGTGAGAAGATGGTTACCCTGTCGGACTCCGCCCATTCCCAAAAAACCGCGACCTCGGCGGACACTGTTGGCGAACACATTGAGGCTGACATATCTTCTCCCAATGCCCAGGTGCTCATTGTCAACCTGGATGAAGAAAATAGGCGGACTGAGAAAGAGGACGATGCGCCTTCAAAAGCGCCGACGGCTGTGAATCCTGAGCCTGTCCGCGAAGACCAGCCCGATTTAGGGGGGTCCGCCGCGGATTCTGCTGAGAAGATAGCCAAGAGGAAGAAGAGGAAGAGGGACGGAGCGACCGTCGCCGAGCGGGTTGAGAAGAAGCTCCGCGCAATGAAGGAGAAGAATATCTCCAAGCGAACTGGGGAGGCGGACTTGCAACACAGGCCACGCGACAAAGAAGTCCCAGAGAGCGACCTGGTAACGCCGGAGGCCCAAATTCGGGGAGGCAACTCCCTTTCAACGGTCAGTCTTTCCGCGGATGAGATAATTGATTCCATAGACGTCGATCAACTTGACTTAATCCAGGACTCCTTGCTAGTTGTACTACAGCAGAATGAGGCGGAGACTACTGGAGATAAGGGCGATGAACTCCCTTCGTTGTCCGCTGCGGAGGAAGAGGAGAGAGAGAGACTGAAGGAGAAGATCGAGGAGCAAAAGAAACAAATAGTCGCTCATGTTGCTGCGGTTGGGGCGGCCTCGAAGCAGGCCGCGGCGGACAAAGCCGCTGAGGACCTGCGGGTTGCCGCGGAGCTGCTGCGGTCAGGTAAACTTCAACCGGCACCTAAATATTTTCAGGGCAAGTGGCTTTACAGGTCGCCGCCGCGGACGTCAAGACATGTCAGAATCATCAACGAGACGGACGACATTGTGGTCTCAAGAAGTGCGGCTGCTGAGAAAAGAGCAAAGGTCCACCGTGAATGGAGGAAGCGGTTAAGCGCCTTTGACCCGGAGCGGGCAAGGCGTCCAATCATCTTCGATAGTCGGCAACTTGCTGCTGCCATGTCTCAAAGTGATCTTTCCTCCTTTCTTTGTGTCCGCCGCGAACTGCATTTGAATGTGAAGTTGACTTTGCTTGTTGCAGGTGGGAAGTCGCCGCCGAACTCTACCGAGAGTGGCGAGATCGCGGCCACGCCGAACATCAGTGCTGACGCGATCTCCCACATCGAAACCGTGGAGGATGAGCCGTCCCCCCTGAACATCATAAAAGAGTTAGAGCAGAAATTCCAATCTGAAATGGAATGCGTGAAAGGAGAGTTAGAGAAAGCAAAGGAGCGTGAGAAAGCGTCCGCGGCGCGCGAAAAAGAATCCGCTGAGCGCGAGATGGCTCTGAAGGACCAGATCGCTAGCATCTCCAGGGCGCTGGAGAGATCCGATAGGGAGAAGAAAAGGCTTGCGGATGACGTCCGCTATTATAAGGGCAAGCACTTAGTGTCAGTGCGTGAGGAGAAGGGGAAGCGGGCCGCAGAGGTCGCTGACCGGAGGCCGCGAGTATCAGATCGCGCGGCTTCGGAGATCGCCGCACCGACAGGCGGTATCCCACATGCTGCGGATGAGGAGCCGAGGCCGTCAGCGGAGCCAATGGTGCCTCTCAGCCGGGTAGACCGGGAAGCCGCCCACATGCACCGGACCATCAATGTTATCCACCACCACCTCTGTCGTGTGTACAGCGAGATTCTCCAGATAAGTGACCAAGCAGCTCACCTATGCCAGGATAGGATGGAGAAGCCTACGCGAACTGAAAACAGGGACCGCTGAGTCCGCGGTGCTCTGATTTTTTATATGTTTACTTTGTATAATCGTTTGTATAATTATGCTTCAAACAATGCTGTGTGATGTGATTGATTGAACTTTTATTGCGATCTATGCGGACTCAGATTATAAATCCGCAATTTTATGTTGCTTTATCCTTGGCATGATGTGTGGCGGACTGTGCGGACTAGCGCTGTGTCCGCTTCTTGTTAACCTGGAGGTGGGAAAATGCGCAACCTGGGCAGATAGGAAACTGCGCCGGCCACAACTTGGCTTTGAATTTCCCTTGGAATGTTAATTTGTCTTTGTATCCGTGTTATTTGTTTGGCTGCTTTTTAATTCTTTGCGGACTGAGCGGATTGAATATGCGACCTGCGCGGACTGGCCAAAAAGCTGTCAGAATTTTTATCTATAAATACTGCCTTCTGCTTTCTTTATATAGGAAATTACTGAAGTAAACAGAATCCTGCGGCCTGCAACATGGTGTCCGCGCGCACTAATGCTGCAGTCGCCTTCCATTCTGCCGATCACCGAAAATGTACTTTGACAGAGGCTGACCTGGCTGCCTTCGTCGAAAAGAAGATGGAGGACTCAAACATACTTGTCCGCCTACTCGCCCATCAGGAAAGGTTGAACTTTTCGACTGCGACTCAGATCGCCATTCCCGTTGACCATTTCGATAGCGAATTCAAGTTCCCGCTCCTATGGGAGCTTGCTGCAATGTTTGAGCACTACGGGATGGTGCCTGGCCAGCTCGCGCCGAATACCCTTGCCGCGATCTGCAGCTACATCTCTTATTTGCGATCTGAAAAGATTGCTTTCTCGATGAACATCTTCCGCAAAATATTCTCCGTCCGCTCCATAACCGCCTCCGGAGGCCGCCCCTACAAGGGAGTAATCTACTTCTACTCCAGGGGGATGAAGGTAGTGGGTCTTCTAAACAAGATCCACAACTGGACCTCGAGGTTCCTAATTTTTGAGGGCGACCTTGGGTTCGCGCACACGTATCCGCAGGTGCGCGCGGACTCCGTCTTTAAAAATGTGCAGCTGGACGACCTGGAGTCCGCAATCGTCGAGTTCTTAGAGAACGCCAGGCTTGATATCGAATACTACCTTGCGCTGCTGGCAAACTTGGCGGATGTCATGCCTGAGGACAGTAAGTAGTTTAGCGGACTCAGCTTTTGTATCCGCCGCGACCATGCTGTTAACTCTGGTTCTCTTTTTGCAGCGACCTTGGCGGTGCCCGCCAACTTGCCGCAGACGCCGAGCGGCTTCGTCCCTACACAAAGGGAGAAGAAGGAAGCAGTTGCAAAAAAGAGGAAGGAGGAAGGGGATCCCGCAGCGGACTACTCTTCCTCCGAAAGTTTCTCCATGACCGGCTTCGGTATCAGCCAGAGGGACCTTAGGGGGAACCCTATGGTCCACTGGCACATCAAGAAAAAGCATGTCCGCCTATCCACCGCGCTTCCTTCGTGGAGGAGTCCGCGGATAACACGCCACGCCCATATTGCGCTCTCCACTCTTTACGGAAAGCGCAACTTGAGCGACCTCAAGAAGGTGCCCGCCGCCGACCTCCCTCTGCTGGCCTCTCAGGCTTCTGCGAACAGCGCGGTAACAAACCACTACGTCGCTACTTTGGCCAGGGACCTCCTGAGGCAGAATGAACAACTTCAGAATGATAACAAAGTGCTAAGGGAAAGGAACGCGAGGCTGGGAGAAAGGAATGCTCGGCAAAGAGAGGAGCTGGGGGTGAGTTGGATTTGCCGCGGACTTAATTTTCTATCCGCCGCGATCTATCGGATGTTTGTAATCTTGTTTTTCGCAGGTCGCCTACGACTTGGAGAACAATAAATTCCAGGCCGCCACGCTCCCTTTTGTGATGGAGACTGTCGAGGTCGCCGTTGAGCGACTTGCCCGCGATGGCCTCATGAAGGAGGGAGTGGGAGGCGTCCCTTTTCTGGAGATCTTCCCTGAGCTGGCCCCTCAGGTCGCAGCGATGGAGAGAGCTAAAAAAGGAAAGGACGTCATTGAGGAAGGTGAAGATGAGGAAGAAGAAGACGACGAAGAAGAAGAAGAAGAAGAGAAAGAAGACGGAGGCTCGCAGGGCGAAGAGCAAGGCGCCAGGGAAAATGCGGACGATGCTGAATCGAGCCGACGAGGAGAGGAGCTGTCCGCCTAGTCCGACACCTCTGCATCTTCCTCTGCTACTGGGAGCTCGCATAGCGGGTCCGCCACTAGTACAGGATCAGGTAGCAGCGGGGGCGGCTCAGGGGGCTATTCTCCAGAAGTCGACATCATCGGTGACAGCCCTGCACCTCCCGAGAAGAAACAGAGGACTGATTGATCAATGTATATATATATATATATTTTGTTTTTTGTAAAAGTGGCGGACGCAAGATTGCAGTCCGCCGAACATATAGAACGATGTAAACAATTTTTTGATGAAAATAAAAAAGATATTTTTTGGCATGTGTGCTTCCTGCAATGCTCTTTTTTCCACGCTCACCGCACCGATACTTAGCAGTCCGCATGACGCGCTGATTAATCAAAGCATAAAGAAGAATTTTGTCAGGCGGACCCTGTTGAGTTTCAGTTACGGTCCGCTCATCACATCATTTAATGAATCTTGCTGATTTAAGAATTAGACATCAACTCATTCAGTATCCGCTTCAGAGAACAGCCAGCTGATAATAATGCCAGGGGGTACTTGAGTTATAGTTGTAGTCCGCAAGCCAGACCGCACATAATATAAAAGCACGTTGATTATTAACAAATAATACGAAAACCATTCCGCGGACTGAGCAGATACAGAAAACCAATCCGCTCATAATAGAAATGATCAAACTTATGTAACATGAAAATCATTCTGCGGACTGAGCGGATACAGAAAACCAATCCGCTCATAACAGGAATGATCTATAAACTTGAATATGGACTATCCTGCGGACTGAGTGGATATAGAAAACCAATCCGCTCATAATAGAAATGATCTATAGCTTGCGACCAGGTGGGCAGGTGAGCCTGAGCGGCATACTTTCCTCACCGGGCTACAAGCTATAAGATCAACCCAAGTAGGCGGACTAATCGGATAGAGAAAACCAGTCCGCTAAAGATAACCAGCTTGCAATACCAAGGAAACTACCAAACTGTGCGGATAACGAATCCAGTCCGCCAAAGATAGAAATGATCTATAGCTTGCGACCAGGTGGGCAGGTGAGCCTGAGCGGCATACTTTCCTCACCGTGCTACAAGCTATAAGATCAACCCAAACAGGCGGACTCTGCGGATAGAGAAAATCAGTCCGCTAAAGATAGAAATGACCTATAACTCGCGACCAGGTGGGCAGGTGAGCCTGGGCGGCATACTTTCCTCACCGGGCTACAAGCTATAAAGATCAACCCAAATAGGCGAACTGAGCGGACAGTTAAAAGAAGTCCGTACACAATTCCCTGCACAAAGCAAGATGCTCACTTGGCGGAACGGTTCCCTGCCCTCATGCCTGGAGCACAGTCTAAGTTGTGGGTCTCCTGCAGGCACTGCTTGAGGGTACCATGGAGTGTTCGAGAGTTACAAGCTAAGATGACCCGCGGGCAGGTGAGCCGGAATGGCATACTTTCCTCATGTGATCATCGAAGTTGTAACAATATCCCTAAAGCGGCATTGTAGAGCTTTACACCCACCTTTCCCTCCATAATGCAAAGGTGGGGTCAGGTACCTGCCGGGATCCGAAGTCCAGAATCCAACAGCGCTAGAGCCTGCAAGCTCCCACTACACGGTGCGAAATCTCCTCGCAACACGTGGTCTTCGTGGTGTTACGCTAATGACAACAGCTCTAGGGGAGGTCTAGCTGAACTCGGCGATGTCTCCTAGTATCAGGTAACCGTTATAGGTCTTTGGGAGAGAGAGAAAACACTAGAAAAAATGTCAGTATGGATTCTTTGATTAAGAAAATGCATTTGCAAAGGAAGCATAAGAAAGAAAAAGGGAGTTCGGGTGTAGAACCGTTTTTGAAATCTCTCTTAGCACCTTATCTGTTTATGATTACAACAAAACACTTGAAGAGGCGTTAGCAAGTTGTTTCTATTCATAATAATTCTTGAAGAGGATATACAAAGTAGAAAAAGGAGGTTTAAGAATAGAACCGCTTGAGATCATCCCCACTCCACGTGTGTGGTATATCCTCTCCTTCGTGAGTCTGCAAGCGGTAAGCGCCGCTTTTTAACTCTTCTTTGACGACAAAAGGGCCGGCCCAATTTGGATTAAGCTTTCCAACTGAACCAGCTCTTGCAGCAGCATCAACCTTCTTTAGAACTAGATCTCCCACTTGGAAGTGTTTGATCCTTACATTCTGATCGAAGTAATGGGCCATCCTCCTTTTGACCTCTTCCTGCCTTATGGCTGCTTGATCTCTGACCTCCTCGATGTGTTCCAAGCTGAACCTCATCTCCTCATTATTCAACTAACCCAATCATCGACGCCTTCTCTTGCAAGCAGTACTCTGGGCGACGGAACTTCAAACTCAATCGGGATGAGTGCCTCTGAGCCATGAGAGAGTTTGAATGGAGTCTCCCCGGTTGCGGATGATGGCGTTGTCCTAAGGGACCAGAGGACTGATGGAAGCTGATCAGCCCAACCACCCTTGAGATTCCGCACTTTCTTTTTGAGCAAGTTGAGGATCTGCTTGTTGGCAGCTTCCACCTGGCCATTGCTTCTGGGATGATGAACTGATGCAAAACGCAGCTCTGTTCCGATCTGCCTGCAAAAATCTATCATCTCTGAGTTGTTGAATTGCGGCCCATTGTCAGTGATTATTGCCATTGGTATCCCGTGCTGGCAGACAATTTCTCCCCAAATGAAGTTCTTGACGATCTGAGTAGTTGTCTTAGCCAATGCCTTGGCTTCGATCCACTTGCTGAAGTAGTCGATCATTACGATGATGAAACGCCATTGCCTGCTTGCCAAGGGAAAAGGACCAATGAGATCCATTCCCCAAACCGCAAAGGGCCAAGGAGTTGCAATCGACCTGAGGGACTGAGCTGCTTGGTGCTTAAGTGGAGCAAACTTCTGGCATTGAACACACCTTCTGGCGTAGATCTCTGAGTCTTTCATCATTGTGGGCCAGAAATACCCCTGTCGCAGGACTCGTTTTTCGAGAGTTCTTGCTCCAGAGTGGCTTCCACACTCTCCTGAATGAACTTCTTGCAAAATGGTAAGAGCTTCTTCTTCTGAAACACACCGGGCCATGGTTGAGAGGAAGGTCTTTCTATAAAGGATTCCCTCCACTAGGAAGTAGTGAGCTGCTTTTATTCTGAACTTTTTCTTGTCTCTAACTATGTGATGATAATTTCCTGTTGACAGATATAGGATGAATGGGTCCATCCAAGAGGCGCGTTGATCTACTTGCATCAGATCTCCTTCCACTACTGCCGGGCGGAAGAGCTCAGAAGTTGTGCCTCCTGAAGGCATCCCATGCTTAGAGAGAAAATCGGCCTCCTCATTCTCTGTTCTGGGGATATGTTCGATGGTGAAGCTTTTAAACCTTCTGACTTCTACTTTCACAAGAGCTAGGTATTTTTTTAAGACTGGCTCCCTTGCTTCGAAGTTGCCGAGGACTTGCGACGCCATTACCAGAGAATCGGTTTTGATGTGAACATGATTGATTCCTAATTCCCTTGCGAGCCTCAAGCCTGCTAGCAGAGATTCATATTCGGCCTGGTTGTTGGTTACTGGAAAGTAAAACTTGATGGCCTGCTCCAATTTGACTCCGTTTGGATTGATGAGAACCACTCCTGCTCCAGAAGAACTTCTGCCTGAGGCACCATCAACATAGATGGTCCAAGCCAAAGGTGACCTTTCTGCCTGATCAGAACTGGACTCTGGCATGTCGATCAGAAAATCTGCTAGGACTTGAGCTTTAATGGCTATCTTGGGCACATAAGAAATTTCAAATTCACTTAGCTCTATTGCCCACTTAGCTAGTCTGCCGAAATGCTCGGTCTTTTCCAACACACCCTTCAAAGGTTGATCGGTGATGACTTGAATTGAATGTGCTTGGAAGTATGGGCGAAGCCTGTGAGCTGACATGACCAGTGCCAAGGCTAACTTCTCCAAGATCGGATACCGCGTCTCAGCACTCTTCAGAATATGGCTGACATAGTAGACTGGGAATTGCTTTCTGCCTTCTTCCCGAAGAAGAACGGAGCTGACGGCCTCAGGGCCAACCCCTAGGTACAAGAAAAGAACCTCTCCTGGCCGGGGGCTCTGAAGCAGGGGCAATGAGGTAAGCTGCATCTTTAACTGTTCAAAGGCCTGGGAGCACTCTTCTGTCCACTCAAACTTGGATGCACGCCGGAGGGTCTTAAAGAAGGGGGCACTCCTATCTCCAACCCGAGAGAGAAATCTTGCAAGACCTGCTAGCCTTCCCCCTAACTGTTGAACTTCCTTCGGTGAACGAGGGGTAGGCATTTCGAGAATAGCTTTTACCTTGTCAGGATTGGGGGCAAGTCCCTCCGGAGTAAGGAGATGACCGAGGAACTTCCCCTTACTCGCTCCAAAAGTGCACTTCAAAGGATTAAGCTTCATCTTGTATCTACGCAGAGTAGCGAACGTCTCCGCTAGATCTAGCAAGTGCAGCGAAAACGAGTTACTCTTGATCAAGAGATCGTCTACATACACTTCTAGGTTTCTCCCTTTTTGATGGTTAAACACACGGTCCATCATCCGTTGGTAAGTTGCACCAGCATTCTTAAGCCCAAAAGGCATCACAAGGTAGCAATAACAACCATCATTAGTTATGAACGACGTGTGAGGAACGTCAGGCTTATGCATTCTTATCTGGTGATAACCAGAAAACGCATCTAAAAAACTCATATAAGAGTACCCTACCGCGGAATCAACTAAGGAATCTATCCGAGGCAAGGGGTAGCAATCTTTAGGACATGCTTTATTAAGTTTAGTAAAGTCTACACACATTCGCCACTTTCCCCCTGGTTTTTAACCATTATAACATTTGAAATCCAGGTGGGATATTGCACTTCTTTAATAAAATTTGCCTTGAGGAGCTTCGCAACCTCCTCCCTTATTGGTTCTGCAAGCTTTGTTGCCACGTCCCGCTTCTTTTGCTGGACAGGCTTGCAGTCGGGATCAACATTCAGATGGTGGCAAGCAACATCAGGATCCACCCCCGGCATGTCTTCTGCTGACCAAGCGAAGACATCCAGATTCTTCAGCAGGCAGGAAATCAACTCAGCTTTTTGATCTTCAGGTAGCTCCGAGTTGATGGAAAGTTTCCTCTCCTCCCCTTCAGCAATGGGGACTCCTTGCGTCACCTGGGCAGGTTCCAGGTGAGCACCTTCATCAGCAGCAACTTTCGAACTGGGAGAGGCTTCTGCAGCTTCTGTTGGAGCAAGGGAAGGGCTGGCTTCAACCATGTTGACAGTGCGGACGTAGCACTCCCTTGCTCTTCTTGGGTCACTCCGGACCCGGCATATCCTCCCATTGGCGAAGAACTTGATGGCGAGGTGGTAAGTGGAAATCACTGCTCGATACTTGTTCAGCAGGGGCCTGCCGAAGATGGCATGGTAGCTGCTGGGGGCGTCGACCACTATGAACTGTATCTGCTTTGTTGCCCCTCCAAGCTTCACTGGCAAGGTGACGCTGCCCTCCACTTCTTTCCTCTCTCCTGAGAAACCATAGAGTGGCCCCTCAGTGGAAAGCAGAGGCTTTCCGGTCCTCAGGGCCTCAAAAGTAGACTTAAAGAGGAGGTTAACCGAACTGCCAGTGTCAACCAGAATTCTATCCACTGTGAAGTCTCCAAGCACAGCCTTGATTACAACTGCATCATCAAATGGGTTGGCTGTTTGAGGCAGATCTTCTGGGCCAAAGGTGACTACTTCTCTTGGGGGAGCAACGGAAGAAGAGGCCACCTCTGCCTGGGTGACCCTTGAAATTGATGACTTCCGAGTGGACTCGGTCCCTGCTCCACCGTGGATGAAGAAGAGGCGTCCCAGAACCCCTTCATCATCTGCATCGAAGCACTCCACCGGGACGTTGATCGGCCCCAGACGGCCTTCGTCCTCCACATCTACACACTCTTGGTAGGCCTCAGCTACCTCTTTGCCCTTTGAGGTGGATGGTTTTGAAGAGGAAGGAGAATCCTTCTTGGCCAGATCGATCTTGCCCTCGGCAAGCAACTTCTCTATCAGCATTCGAAGGGCCTTGCATTCCTCAGTCAGATGACCCTTTTCTTCGTGGAACTGGCAGTATTGTGAATTATTCCTCGGCTTCCACATCTTCTGAGGCTCTTGCCTCTTTTCTTCTGATCTCCTTTGCAGGATCTGGATGACTTCGTCAAGGTCCAGATCTGCTACATCCTCCATGGGACTTTCATCAGATTGGCACGGGGCAGGCAAGGCTGCCTGCTGGAGGATGGGAAGAGCTTGCAATGGAACGGCGGGAGTGGCGGCCAACGGCAGTCTCTGCTCATGAAACTGTTGATGGCCTTGGAAAGGGTTTTTGTTGCGGAAGTTCCTGCCTCTTTGAGACAGAGGCTGGAAGTCTGGGCGAGGGGGCTTGCCACGGGAAGAAGAAGCGGAGGCATCCCTTCCTTCAGCCTTGGCTGTCAGGGATGAGACATAGGTCGGATTGGCACTTTCCCCTTTGATGAAACGGTTGACCATGGCGATCAACTCTTGATATGTCTCAGGAGCCTTGGTTGTTGCTTTAAACTTCAAGGGGCCCTCCCGGAGGCCATGGATCAAGGAGACCTTATAATAATCAGGGTTTACATTCCTCACCCCCTGGATTTCCCTCTGAAAGCGATCAACGAATCTTGCTACTGATTCATTATCCCTCTGCTTGATCTCGAATAGGGCAGCTGGCCCATTCTTTCTCTTTCTTGAGGTGGCAAACCTCAGCATCAACTGGCTGCGAAGCTCTGCGAAAGAAGAGATTGTGCCCGAAGGCAGCTCGTAGAACCACTCTCTCGCTTGCCCTTCGAGAGTGGTAACCAACAATTTACACTTAATTGCATCTGAGAGGCATCTCAAAGCAACTGCCCCTCAAATGCTTGGAGGTGAGAAACGGGATCTGTCGCTCCTGAATAGAATGGGATGCGAGGCTCCCTGAAGTTGCTCGGAGACGATTCCCATCGAATTTCGGTCAACAAAGGGAGACGGGGTGTCAAACTCTGCAGGGTAGAAAGGGCGGACTGGAGCCGAGGAGTCCGCGGGCTCGGCGGACTGGCGGTCAGCAAAGTGAAGCTGGCGGGCAGGGGTGCCCCTTGCAGCTTCTCTGAAGAACTCTCTGAAAGCAAACTCTTCCTCTTGAGGGCACAGAGGGGCAGCGGACTGAACAGGGTTCCGAGGAGTTTCTGGCGACTGCCGAAGCGGAGTTCGGCGAGCTGGGGTCTGGCGGACTGGCGAGTTCGCTGGGTCCGCTGCGGCCTGAGGAGCAAGCCGCTGGGCCAGCGCGAGCAGAGCTTGGCTGATTGCGTCAAGACGCTGGTCGGTCTGCCGGCGAGACTGCTCGGCCTCAAGGAGGGCTTGCTCTATTGCGTCCCAAAGGGAGTCCTCTGAAGAACTAGAGCGATCTAAAGAGCGGGCTCTGCGGTCTGACATCTTTCGTCCGCTGATTACAAAACACTACTCGGATCTGAAGGCCGCGTGTTAACTATTGATGCACGAAAACACAAGGGAAGTCGAGCACAACCAGCTAACTGTTCGAACACAGGGGAATAGGGAGACTGCGAGTAGCGATCTACTAAGCGGATGAGAGCTGGAAGAAGAGCAGGGCCGTGAACCACGGCAACAACAGACTTCGCCCGTCGCGGCCTGAATGCCTCTCTTGCGACGGGCTTTCCCTTGATTGAAGAAGGATTTAGTTACAAGTGAAAGGAAAAGACTGATGGGAGCAGAGCAAGGGGGAGTCCGCAAGGCACAGGATTCGAGTCCGCAGCCTGTAACAAGTAGGCTCCTGGGTCCGAGTCAGCGTGTCTTGAGTGCACCACCTCCCCCCTATTTATAGGATAGGGGGCCTACCCAAACGGGCAGGGCTAAAATAACCGGCTGCCCGGGGTACAGAGAACCGGGCAGCGGTGACGGGAAGCAAAAAGAAAGAACACGCCAGTCCGCACAGAAGTGGCGGACTGGGCTCGCGAACTGGAGCTTCCACTGCTGCTGGGCGCGCCCACTGGAGGGCGGCGGCCTGGGCGGACGAGATACTGCGTCCGCCGCTGTAGAGAACCTGATACCCAAAGCGCCGGCGGACTGAGCGGACAGGTCCTTGCGTCCGCTGCTGGGGTACCACCCTTGGCACCCGACTGGTGATAATGCCGGACTGGGCGGACTGACAAATCCCGTCTGCGCCTACTGAAAGGGGGGCTTTGGAATCTTGCAGTATGTTGCGGACTGAGGGGTTAACAACACTATCTTTAAATAAAGAATCAAGGTATTGGAAAAAGAGCTTTCTACTTCAAAATAGCATAATGAAAAATTGTTTTTAGAAAATTCATCATAGAAAAATGATTGTGCATTTGAAAAAAATATGAACTTAAACTTAAAGAGATGGGTGAAACATTTGAATAGTTAAGAAAAAAATATAAAACTCATATTCATTCTATAGTGTCCACTCTTAAAAATAGAGCAATTGCCTTTAAAACGGCAAGAGAAAATCTATAGATTAAGAATAAAGAATTAAAGACTAAAATTAACTAGCCAAATGATATTATAAGTAAAAATTCACAAAACATAAATCTAATATACCAAGCCAAATACAAAATCAAGTAAAATATGAATTTTCATACCATGATAAAGAAAAATAAATGGAGTGAAAAACACTAAATGTTTGTAAAACAAATTTCAAGATATTATTACCACAATTTATAAAATACATCTTCTCCCAACATAAAATTAAATGTTCACAAATTTACAATAAAAAGGTTTTCAAAAATCATTATCATTTTAAGCCTCAATTTCATGGCAATGGAAATTTGAAACATATTCAACCAAGGTTTGAATGAAGATGCATACTGAAAAATAACACACTTGAAAGGGCTCATTCATTCTTGTCTCCCCATATTTGAGTATCCAAAGGAACTGTCACTCTTAGTTCTCTTTGGACACCTAATCTATTATTCATTAGCTTCCAATCAAGTGCATGAAATAGAAATGAATAAAAAGGAGATATACAAAACACTACTTTACAATGTACTTAATATCTATTTTGATAATTTTGTTTTGGATTTTTTTTACTACAACTAATATTATGGTTACTTTATATATTTTATGACATGACTTACACATATTAAGCCTAAATCTCTTAATAAATAAAATTGAATTAATGACAAGTCATATTATTTTCAAGTGGTCTTTCTATCTTATTTTCTAGATTTCATAATTATTAAATCTTTTACCTATAATTGTCATATAATATCATTATAAATTGAACATTGAGTCTCTTATATGATATTATCATGATTAATGAGATCATTCTAAAAATTGTTTTTAACTGTTCAAAAAATAATTATATATTAAACATTTTGATTTTAAAAGATAACAATTATTGCACATTCATCTTTGAACTCTTGTGTTTATAAATAATCATTTTTAATTAAAAGATAAAATCCACAAGTTCCTAAATTATCTATCTAAAGTTGCTTATAATTTTTATAAAGTAATATGGATTTTTTGTGTGCAAATTTTGATTTAAAAGCTATTAGGGGTCTTAGGCTAAAATATTTAATACATAACTTCTTGACTATTTCTCTGATTTCATTTTTGAATTAGATATCTAATATAACAATAAACAATAATAAAAAAAGGGAATTGAAAAATCATGACCACTATGTTTTTTCTTGAAATTTCAAGTCTCTGTTTGATACCGCTCAGCAATAACCCTACCGCCGGCGGTAGCTGTATTTCTTGAAAATTTCAATTTTTATAGGTCATAAATTTTGAAAATTTATCTTAATATTTTAAGATTCATTATCTTCTACTATCAGATATGTCTGGCTAATTTCCAAAATAAAAATTAAAGGCAAAATATACAAAAACAATTTAAATATCAACAAAATATGTTCATATTAAAAAATTTTATGATCTTCACAAACATATTTATAAATTTCAATACTTAAATTCACTTTAACCATATATCATAATTCATGATTTATCAAGAATTAATTCTAAATTGACGATTTCTACCATACTTAGGAATTATGAATAACATGATTGGATATTGGAATTATGTTTAGTGTATGGGTATGCTTCATTATTATTTGTATGCACCTCATTTATATCTAGACCTTAAAAACAATCATATTTATAAATTTCAATAAGTTTAAGGATTTATTTTGAGGTCTATGAAAGATTAAAACTCTATGATGAATACATATATATCAAATTATATAAATTGAACCTTATCATATTAAGATATCAATAAGTTTGTGATGAAAAAAAAGATTATTTATTTCAATTATAGTTATATTTTCAAAAGATCATAATATACTGAAAAAATAATGATCAATTCAATTGAAAAAAATATTGTTGATATCAAAATCTTTGAGTGAATATACAATGTTTTTTATATTTACATGTATCACATTCTTTTGTAGACACTAGAATAAAATAAAAGCATTATTACCCAATTTTAGGTTTATTACAGTTGAATCTCTATTTTTGAATATATGCAACATTATCTCTTATTAATCATATGGCATAACATTTAATTCAAACAAATCATTCTAGCATTATAATCTAATTAATATTATTATTAATGTCAGTTATCATATATTTCCATGATGAATTAAATTAAGAGCAAAAAATAAATTTGATATTTGAAATTCATGATAACTATGTGACGTTTAAATCTACCTTAATTCTAAATATCAAATAAGTATAGTTTATGAATTCATTCTTAGACATAAATGCTCAGTATATCAATGATTATTTACACCTATTATGAATCTCATATTAACGAGGGCATAAGATTTATATGCATTAGAGACGATAAGCTGTAAACCATGTCTTGTCCTTAACTAGGGAAGGGTTCTAATTGGGCCTTGCGAAGCATTGGAGTGAAAGATTGTTTGGTTGATTCGGTATGTATGTGATTATATGGCACTAAGACCACAACCTACAACATATATACAACTCTTCATGCCCAACCATCACTAAGTATGGGACTACCATGTAGATATATTGCTTGAGTAGTGCAATCTAGGTAATACTCATATTATATTCATTGCATGAACTTTATTTACACCATATTATAATTTATTTCATGTGTATTGGTTTGAAAATATGTATCTTGTTTTTTTCTTACTATATTTATTTCAGCATTCATAATTTCAAAAACGTAAGTATTTTAAAAAATTACTTTTTGACACCTTATTCAAAAACCTTTTATCCTAAAAATTTTCATTAATTTTTTTAAAAAACTCTTTATGATACTTTTTTTATAAAAAAAAACTCTTTACGATACTTAGTGTCACTTATCTTAGAAAACTTTAATCAATATAAATTAGAACAAAAAATTATCAAAAGCCATGTTTTCTAAGAAAATATCGATTTTCTATTGTTAGCGTCGAGCATTATTACTAGTAGTGGTAGCAAAAATTAATTCTTTCCCCTTTTTGGCATTGAAAATCAAATTACTGATAGGCTCATTAAAGACTTCTATGTTTTCCAGAAAATTAACTACTCATTTAAAAAAAATTAAAAAATCAAATATAAAATTACAAAACATTATTCAAAGAACAAAAGAAAGTTTTATTATTATTTCTTTATGTGTGTTTATTATTTTGTATCTTTATAAAAATTATAAATTTATAAAAACTACTTGTTATTTATTATCTTTGTCAAGGATTATTAATTATATCAATTAAATATTTATCATAATGTTTAATTTAATTTTCAAATTTCATAAAATATTGTTTTGTTTATTTCATGCCTTGAATATTATCTTGTACCGTGCAATGAAATTGATTGTAGAAAACATGTGTAAGATTGTTTAGCATGTCTCTAAGTATGAGTAATATTTTATGTTTGATATTGATTCATTCACTCACTTATTTTGATAATCTACGTATATGTTTGATCTTATACTTGCATGATTGTGTAATATAATAACATAATAATTAAAATACATCAATAGATTTCCTGTACTATATTGAATTGATTATTTCAATTATTTGATTTTTGTACACTTATTCATTAGAGAAATGTGGTTTAAAAATCTTATTTTTTTAAAAATAAGCGAATTGTAAAGGGACTTGTAGAAAACAACTTATACACTTCTCTAATGTACACCAGGTCACATAAAAAATGCAATTAAAAATAAATAAAGTGTGATCTCCCAAACACTGCTTTGCACCCTTAAAATTCTAAATGAGCATTATGCGTGCAGAGCACCTTGGTAGTTGTACTCTTTTTTGTGTGCATTGAAATAATTTGGATGTAAAATTATTTATGTAGTTTAATGTTGTGTTTATTTCATTGTATATGTCAAGTGTTTTGATTAATTAACTTATATAATTTATTGAGGCATTATTTTATAAACATCATTATCGTTTATAAAACATTTGCTCATGAGAATTGGACCTTAATACATATTTACACAATTCTCTATAAACACAAGTAAATGAACTAGATAGCTAGGCATAACAGCTTCAATATTTTTGCTTACTTAAAATGCAAATTTTATGACATTGTAGTTTTGTATCATTTCTTGATATTTTTAAATCATGCTTGGAATTATATCTCAAGGAAAAAGTATCTCTTGGTACTTTAACTCATAAATCTTCATACTATCTTAAAACTCATTATTTTTTATATGCTCTTACTTCTCAAAGGATGTTTATTTTGTGATTGTTTATCGTATTTTTTTGTGCTTACTACTTGTGTATAATCATGATTATTTATTTTCTTAACAAGTGGTACAACATGTTTAATAAATGGTATTTTAAGTTCTCACACTATTTTTATCACTAAAGTACTACTATATTCTATCATACATACATTTTGTCAAAAAGAGGTAGAGTAGTGTCTATAAACTCGCACATTTATTGCATACACTCACTTAATAACCTCTTTTAATACTATGTAAAGGGGAAAATAAATTGCATAAATTTAATAATTTAGGGGGAGTACATAAAAAATATTCATAGGAAGCTTCTATGTAGGGTGAGTATTCATAGTAGGTGCAAACTTTATTTTTTTTGCTTGATCTTGTAAATCCTTCATGAAGTGGACACAACTTAATCTCAAGACTATGCCTTATCCCTACCTAGTTTTTCTAATAATAAAAGGGGTGAAATAAATTGAGAAATCTAGTGAACTAGGTTTTATATTAAGGGGGAGAAAAATATATAAGGAACACTTATGTATGGGTTCATTCATATATTAAGAGTATGCATTATTACATTTAATTTATCGCGATAAAACATGTTATTAATGCAAATCTTCTACCTCGCATATCTATAGACATAAATGTTCTTAAACTCACTAATTTCTCATATAGGTATTTGTTATTACCAAAGGGGTAGATTGTTGGAGCATGCATTTTACATCTCTTTGTTTTGAGAATAACAAATACCATAATGAAATAGGAGACCAGTTGCTAAATACTGAGAGTTTTATCTAAAGGGGGTGAATTGATATTAAAGTTTTTTTTAAATACTTACTTTAATTTAAAGAATTTGCATATACATCAACAATCAACAAGAAATAGATACAAGTAATTAAAATCACCGCACATAATTAAAAAAATAAAAACATAGAAGACACAAAGATTATAGTGGTTCCCCTTAAACTATGTAAATGCACCCTTCTACCCCCTCGGTAGGAATTCACAATCACAATGTCTGATTCTTTTGATCAGCAGACTCTTATAACCAACACCAGATATTTTGATAAGGATATCTTGAACCAATAGAATCTTAGTATTTTCTCAAGGAGACTCTCAGAGCCTCTCATTCAATCCTTTGAAGAGAGAATCACAAACTCTTTTCACAAAGCGTAATAAAAATGACTGCAGATTTGTGATAGAATTAATCTTCTCTTTGTGATATCTCAGCAAGTTTCTGAGGACTAGTAGTGATGATATATGGAACTTCTAATGAATCTATAAATAACAAAATCACGAAGATTATATGCCCTATTTCCATATTATCCTTGAATCTTCTTTAAATTTGATGCAATTTTCTTTTGAGAAGAAGAAGAACTAATTGACTGATTGATGGAAGAAATTCAATTGTTGATGATGATCTTCTAAACTTTCTCTATCAAAATCAATATATCACGATCTTATATGAATTTCTCGATCGTTTGTAGTTGGTGATTGATGTAAGAATTCAACGATAATACATGAGTGTCTCACTTTTGTTGTATCTCATCATATATATACACAAGCAATCGTGCACGGGGGACCACGTGCAGATGACATTTGATGTGGGGCGATATTTTTCGTGGAGGTGACATTTGTCATGGGGGAGAAAATTATCGAGGGCGGCGACAATTGTTGAGGGGGCAGACAATTATCAGGGGGGGGTGACAATTATCGTGCTGGCGACATTTGTTGTGGGGGCGACATTTGTTATGGGGGAGAAATTCACCTTGGTGGCGATAATTGTCAAGGGGGCAACAATTGTCGCGGGGGCGACAATTGTCATGGGGGCGACAATTTTTGATGGGAGGCGGCGACAATTGTTGTGGTGGCGACATTGGTTTTGAGAGCGACATTGGTCGTAGACGACGACATTGATCGTGGGCGCGACATTAGTCTTGACAGTGACATTGGTCGTGGACGAAGACATTGATAGGGGTCCGCGATATTGATCGGTGGCCACGACATTGGTCGTGGGTGGGATCATTGATCGAGGGCGGCGACATTGGTCGGGGGCGGCGACATTGGTCGAGGATTCTGACATTGGTCTGTTGCGGCAACATTGGTCGGGGGTGGCAACATTGATCCTGGGCGGCGACATTGACCGAGGCGGCAACATTATTTGTGGGTGTCGACATTGGATGTAGAAGACATGATTCATCGGCAACAATGCACTCAATCTCTTATAAAAAGCGAAGCAGTTGCTTATTGCATGTGGGTGATCGGGCCAATGCAAAATGCTTCTATTGTTTGTTATGTGGGGGTGACGTTTGAATCCATCATATGAAATTCTACTAAACATTAAATATTATAATGCTTTGATAATATTCTTATTGAAAAGTTACCTAACTATATATTTACTGAGGCAGATTACATGGTATATTACCATAACAAATTGTTTTGCTGGAAGGGCATTGCTAAAATTGTTAAACTTTTCTATGCAAACTTTACCAAGAAAATCTTCTAGAAATATAGAGAGTAGATTTCCCGACCACATTGCTGGAAGAGCATTTGTATACTGGTTCAGCTTATTCATCTATCATTAGACAACTTAACAGTTCATGTTGAAATTTACCTAGCACAGGGCAAACCCCATTTGAAATTTAGGCATAACACCATCTAAAATTTAATAAGCTACTTGTAACAAAAAATAATAAACAAAAAAGACAGAACAAGAATATCTATCCTTCATGATTGAATAATCTGAGAAGAGCATTTGTATACTACTTCAGATGATTCATCTATCGTCAGACAACTTAACCGTCCAGGTTGAAATTAACCAAGCGCAGGGCAAACCCCATCTGAAATTTAGGGATAACCCCATCTAAAATTTAATAAGCCATTTTTAACAGAACATAATAAATAGAAAAGACAGAGTAAGATTGTCTATCATTCATGATTGAATAAGCTGAGAACACAAACAACTGACATGGTAAACAAAGCAACTTCAAAGCTGAGAACGCAAACATGAGAACCGTACCTTCTCTTGAAGCCAAGTGAATCTCCACCCAGATGAGTACACATGCCAGCGTCGAGGAGGAGAAATATCTCCGGCAAGATGCTAACACCTGAAGAGACCCCCAACACAAAAAAGTAAGAATTTTTGCATGATAAATCTTAAGTAAAAAACTTTAAGAATGCCTTAAGCATAATGGAAAACACCTTGAGAGCATGAAGAAATTATGAACTGCGACATGATAAAGCTTAAGCAAAAAACCTTAAAAACGCATTAAGAATAATGGCAAACACCTTCAGAGCGTGAAGAAATTATGAACTGCAAACTCCATCTAAAGTCCTGCTCACCGTGAAAAATTTTGGGCTGCAGGAGGAGGAGATCTATTGCATGAGACACTGTGGAGGCGATGTTGTAGCGATGGAGGATGAGCACCTTAGATGGAGGAGGAGCGGAGTGGAGGAGAGTTGAGGTCGTTGCCCACACTATCGATGGAGGAGCGTCATAGAGAAGATGAAAAGCGGGGCTCTGTGGAGAAGATGAAAGGCAGTAGGTAGGGTTTTCGGGGGAGGAATTAGCGGGATTCAAAATAAAGGGAAAATGGCCAATCTGTGGCTCTCGCCTATACGAATCTGTAGACCTTGATTCTTATAGATCTTGCGGTGGGAAAATCTTGATCTGTGGCCTATTATTATAAATTTTCCTTTGCCTTTGATTCTTTTTGATCGAGCGGTGGGTATTGTTGGCGGGAAGAAGACAAAAGGGGAGGGCATTCTTTGGTATATTTATGTTACACCACAGCTGAGGGTAATTTGGGAAACTTGAATGTTACACCAAACTCAAAACCTCCTCCCTTATAGTATAAAGATATAAATATATATATCGACATCTTCTAACATCTCCAAAATTCTTTTATTCAAACCTCTTCTTGAATTAATTCTTATTGAAGCTACAAAATGAATCAAAAAGTATGCAGTTCTCAATTTAAATCACCTAGAGGGGGTGAATAGTTGAATCCTGCAGCTTATAACAGAATAAAAATCAAGTAAAAATAAAACACACTGAACAAGAGAATAAGCACAACACAGATAGAAGTGGTTCCCCCATACTGGGTATGTGCATTGTCCCGCCTCGCCTATCTAGCACTTCGGGCTAACTAAGATACTTCACCAAAACTCAGATTAATAATAATATTACAACTAAAATTCCCCCACTACTACAAACTCGAAGAATAACTTCCCTACAAACCTTCAATAAGGATCTATAAAAACTCTAAAGAACAAACTTCCAACAAAGTAATAAGAAAAATAATGTTTGAAAGAACACTCTTTTTCTCAGATTTGAAAAATATAGTCCTTTTTTCTTGCTTGAAAACTCTGACTGAATTTTGGAAGAAGAAGAAGAAGAAGAATTTGAATTTACTGCAAAAATTGAATAAAAGAAACGGCTGGTCTCTAAATGAATGTAAATCTAGAATCTTGAGATCGATCGAGTCTTTTCATTCCAAGAGGAATCATGGATCCGGAGAGTTGTCGACAACAAATTTCATCATGAAATTTATTTGAATTATTGTTCATTTACGGAAATTAAAACACGATTAGTTTTGAGATTAGGGTTCTCTAAAATAATTCAAGACTATTTGTAGATGATTCCTCACTATCGGTTCAATTTCGAACTAAGTTCTACTAACCACATGTATTGTAAATGGTGGAAGCCCTAATATTGGAAAGCAGTAAAAATGAGAATGACACTGAAAAAAATCGTTTAAGTCCAATTCATTGAGACATCACGTGTAATCTCTAGAACACTCGACTAACTAGTCGAAATAACTTAGAGAGAGCTTGACAGTATATAGCGTCTACCTAAATCACCTAGAGGGGGTCAATAGTTTATGTTTGTGTCTTTTTGCGGAATAAAATTTATCCAAAAATTCAAGCGCACAAAAACATATATTTATAGTGGTTCCACGTGTTGGGTATCTCCACTGTCCCGTCTATCGTATATACCACGATGGGTAAGATTCAGCTACTTCACCTTTCTCAGATTTTCACAATCTTACAACTCGGAGCCACACTCCTACAACCCAGAGAGAAACCTCTCCTACACCTCGATCCATAAGAAGATCTATAACTCAATCCACAAATCGGATCTACAAACTCGATCCACCAACGGATCAATAATCTCAGAAGAATAAACTTACTAAAATCTTGGAGACAAAGCTCCTACAAAAGTTGAAACAATTTTTATAATAACAATAAAAGTTTTACTCTTCTAGATATGAAATCTTCACGGTTCTTCCTTCTTGAAAATTGAAAGTCTCGGTGAAGAAGGTTGAGGAAGAAAACACGAGAAAGCTTGATCTGAAAACTTAGGATCCGACAAGATCAAGTAGATGTTGAAGAATCGTTGTATCTTGGATCTGTCGAATCTTTTCTCCTCTTGAATCGCTGGATCGAGAGATTAGCGGCAGAGAGGAATGACGATGAAGACGGTGCGGCTTCTCCCAAATTTTTGAAAGTGCTAATGCGATTCTGATTACTATAATTATTATTCTTGTTATTAGTGCTAGCGAATCCCTAAAAAGACTATTTATATATCATCGTCTAACGGTCATAAGTCATTAAGGAATGTTCCATGTGAACCAATCATGAAGAACTTATAATATTTGAAATCTCGTCAGACAGATTTAAATCGAAATTTCTGCAAGTCCATTTCTCGAGAAGAAATAGATTTCTCGAGAAATCATTTTCTTTCTTGACAAAAGACTTGTGTTTC
This sequence comes from Platanthera guangdongensis, assembly GCA_039583875.1. Lineage (NCBI taxonomy): Eukaryota > Viridiplantae > Streptophyta > Magnoliopsida > Asparagales > Orchidaceae > Platanthera > Platanthera guangdongensis. The sequence continues at coordinate 116,625,096 of CM077162.1, read as the reverse complement.
TCGAGAAAATACTAAATGAAATTTCTTTGAAGTGAAAACATGATTTTTCGAGAAGTATAGAAATTCTCAAGAAAAGTACTTAGCCCAAATATAGAACTGAAGACAGATTTCTCTAGAAGGATATCATTTCTCGAGAAATGAATTACTTTCTCGAGAAATGTCCTGACCATCTCGAGAAATTTACTTAACAAAAAATCTGTGAACTAGAGGACTTATTTCTCGAGAAAGAATTTGGTTTCTCGAGAAAAATACTTGGCTTCTCGAGAAACACTTTTGATTTCTCGAGAACTACTTTGCTTTCTCGAGAAATGAACTTGGTTTCTTGAGAAATCTTCAGTGCTTTTCTCGAGAAAAGGACTTATAATATTTTTAGAAAATTTCCCGAGAAGTCTTATGGTTTCTCGAGAATAGCTTTGCTTTCTCAAGAAATATACTTAGACTTCTCGAGATACATACTTCAATTTCTCGAGAAAAACACTTAGAAATTTTTGGAAAAATTTTCTTTTCTTTTTTGGTGAAAACTGGCAACCCTTCATTTCTTCTATTGCTCTAGTACTTGAAAATGAAGTGTATCCCAATAGAGAGGTTACACATGAGTCAACACCATGGATCACACAATGAGAGATTTCATCGCATGCTCCTATGTTTAGTAACTCTTTGTAAACTGACATTGGTCGACACTTAGCAATAATGACCTACAAGCACTCAACTAAAATACAACATCAAATACAAACTTAATTAATCTTAGTTCAAGGGCTACTTCACACAAATCTAGGTTAATGTTGATACAATACCCAACAGAGCTTATGTGAGATGTTTAGGCTGTGAAAAATGGACAAAGAGCTAAATAAACCGCAAACTTTACTACTCCAAAAAAATAATTATTACATAGGTATGCCCCTTATTTATAGAAATCAGGGGATATGGGAGAATAAAACAACCGTTGTGGGACTAAAAACAAACCAGGCGTCCTATGCGGTTTGACACAGACAAACCTCCCACTGTACAACAACTAAAAAACCAACAAGCGGCTATTAAGAAAGTCGCCTATCTACTCCAGAGAAGACCGCTGATACAGGATGCTTGACCGCAACCGAGGTTTGCCACCAGACCGCAGTTGCAGCAACCCACTAGACCACAGCTGCTGCAAGCTATCGTACTGCAACCGCGGATTGCCACCAGACCGCAGTTGCGGTTAAACACCAGTCCGTACTTGCAGCTTCAACTATACCACTATGGCTCTAACCAAACCGTTGAGGCTAACCGATATCCCACTACCGCGGCTTACTGCTAGACCGTTGCGGCTTCCTTTATACTGCCAATACAACACATGACCGCAAGCTGAGGTTCACAACCAGACCGTTGGACCAAACCGCTAGGTCGCTAAGAACAGTAGATAGTTGCGGTTAGAGACAAGTCTGCTCGGTCTCCACTAGCTCCAACACTCACCCTCAAGCAGAAGCATATATATCCAAGATTCCCAGCTTGCTACAAACCTCCTCAAAACAAATAACTTGTTTGGTGAAGATGTCTCTAATCTAGTAAGAAGATCACTATTCTGGTTTGATCTTCATTCAATTATCAGCAAAATTCAGTAGTTATTTCCCCTATAATATGATCATATTCCTCTTATCTCATCAACCAGTTAGCATTCGCAAGTCCTACTCAGGTACTTGCAGCTTAGTTCATTATATTATGTATGCTGCTCATTCTTCTCTTTGTAGTGATTAGCAGGTGCCTGGAAGTCTCATCCAGGTACTTGCAGCTTAGTCCTTTCATTACGTCTGCTTCTAACCATTTTCTTGCAGAGGTCAGCAAATACCAGCAAGTTTACTTTCAGGTACTTGCAGCCTATTTTCATATAACATGTCTGCTTCTAACTGCTTTTTTGCAGAGATTAGCAGATTCCTTCAAGTTTCCTTCAGGTACTTGCGGCCTACTTTACTTTCATATCTGCAGCTAACTTTTCTTTTATAGAAACCAGCAAATGATTGCAAGTCCCCTTCAGGTACTTGCAACTAATTTTTCTCTTCACCCATGCTGCTTACTCTTCCTTTTGCAGAGGATAATAGGTTCTTGCAAGCCTCCATCAGGTACTTGCAAGATTATTATCCTTCTATGTTTTCCTCTCATATTCATTTTACAGAACTCAGTGAAAAACACATCTTCTTCATTTTGCACAGGCAAACCCAGGTACACAGAAGATGTACCTTCCATACATGCTTACACTAACTTTTCCTTTGTAGGAAAAAGACAGGCATTATCAAATTCCTAAGGAGAGACATCAGGTTCTATCTCTCCTTGCCCCCTTTTTTCCTTTGGTGTGGATCACGATTTTCGGGGGTCTACAACTTTTTTAAAGTTCCCTTCGGAACTTAAAAAAGTGCAGGGATTATGTTAACCCAGAAATTGGCGATACTTCCCAAGGTAGCCAGCTCCCTAGTCGCGGACTACTCCAAGTTCCCCCTGCAGGTCGTGACGTCTGAGTTTGGGGGAACAGGTTTCCCTATCCGCTCAGGCCGCTTGGCTTGGACGGTCTTAGCTGTCTCACTGCCCAGGTCGTGCAGCGTTCGCTTGGTCAGTAGGGGCCGCAGACTATTTCCTCAGTCCGCCCCTGCAGACTGCGCGCCTTATTTAGCTAACCGCTCCAAGCTCCATCTTAATAGGTGTCAACCAACTTCGGTAAACTCGGATACTTATCTGCCTAGACCACCGCATCTTCCACGGGCCTGCCTCTAGGCAACCCACCATCAACAGTGTTGACAACTCCAGCTCGTCGCCTTTTAAGAGTAGCGACCTGTCTTCAGGCCGCGAGTCAAGAGTGGCGACCTGCCCCCAGGCCGCCAGCCAGCAACGCCTGGTTCCACTTCACCACCTTGCGCGACCTGCCAGGTCGCCAAGCCCAGGTTACCCAGGGAGGGCGGCAAGCCGTTCCTTTCAACAGGCGGACTTCAGCAGATCTGCCGACCTGCCTCCTCAATCTGCTAGGATACCCCGCTCAACCAGCTCGAACGCTGACAACACGCGACTCCATCTCAGTCCACCCTAGTGCCTAGACTTGCTCCAGCTCTCTCCAACAGTAATCTCCTCTAATGCGGGCTGGGCGGGCTCGGCTCTCAGTCCAATCCTTCAGTACGCAAGCATTGATGAACCCCAGATTCTGCCTCATCAGCAGGTCGTCTTGTTCAACAGCATAGGTAGACTCATTGCGCAGTCCTCCACTCAATCCCCATCTCCAACTTCTCAGCAGCAGGCGGCCTACGCCATTCAGCATGGGCAAACTCGTTTCGTAGTCCGCCACTCAGCATCGAGCACACGTTTCCCAGCCGTGGGCGGATAATCCCTCAGCCCGCATAATCTTGGCGCGGGCTCGATCAACAGAGTTCGGGGGGGACTACTCTCAATCCGCAAGCAGCAGGGGCAGACTCCACCAAGTTCGTCGTCAGCAGAACCAGTTCCAGAAGGCAGCCCCAGACCGCGCGACCTATTGCGGACTCGGCGGACTGCATTCTCCACTCGCATCGCTTACCGACTCACCGTGGGTAACGTCACCAGAAGCCGTTACCTCCTCGAGCCTATAAATAGACCCCCATGCCTCTCATTCAACGGAGTCCAAGACCCCCCGGACCCTCACACTCGAGGAAAGTCGACAACAAGCTCAAGCCATCAGCCCCTACGGACTCCCTTTTCTCAGTCCGCATTCTATCTTCACCCTATTCGCACAGTCTGCCGGCCTCACTCCTCAGTCTGCGCGTTCTCCTCTCTGACATCTCTCTTTACTTAGCCGCCAGCTTCCCCCAGTGTACACTTTATTTGCATTCTTGTAAAGTAGTAATACAAGCTATAATACTGAACTTTATTCAAAGGATAGCCCGTCGCAAGAGTGGCATTTAAGCCATGGCGGGCGAAGTTTGTTGTTGCCACTGCTAGCGGCCCCTCTATTCTTCTCAGCTTAACTCTCTCGTCATCAACCTGCAAGCATAACCGTCAAAGTAACTGTATGCTCCACAGCTCCTGATGAACCTTCCCAACCAACTCCGCACTCGGATCAACATCCTTCTCTCCTCTGTACCCGCAACCCTTAAACAAGCATTTGCACCACTCTCCAGCACTCATAGGCTTTCTCCTCTCCTCTATCCCCACAACCATGAATCTCTTGACTTTGCCCGTAAGACAAAACACACCCCGTTAATTGTTAGTGCCCGCGACAGCAACCCCTACTCTTCTCCTCTTCCATTTTCGCGCATCAACACTAAAGGTCTCCACACAAACTTGTAATGTCTCGAAACACATCCTTTTATCAGTGTCGACACACATCCACTAATTAGTGTCGACACACAGTCATGTGTCTCGACACACTTTTTCTACTAGTGTCGACACATGCTGTTGTATCTCGACACACTCGTACTGATAGTGTCAACACACACCCTGGTGTTTCGACACAATTCTATGACATGACAAATTTTGTGTTCTGACTTATATGTCCTGACTAATTAAAGTAAAAATTTTAAAATATTTGCATTCCTAATTAGTCATCTTTTAAGTGTTAATATTTATTAAATATTCAGCATACCTACTTCAAACTTAAAATAATTGAACTTACTTTCATCTAGGGTTTCGTAAAGATATTAGTAACTTGTCCTTCAGTTGGAATATGTTTTAAGCTAATATTTTCTTTTTCTATATTCACTCTGAGAAAGTGATGAGTCCGTTATTTGTAGTGTTTTTCGGACTCATCTGGGATAGTTTTCACACACTTGCACTTCACTTTTAGAATGTTATCATTGATATTTCATTTATATAGTTTTTCACGGTTAATGCACTTGTACAACCCCGTGTCCGGCGAGCAAGGTCTCCAGGAACTAGACAGATCAGGCTAAAGGCAGAAGGTGAGCTCGGTAGTGAGGAGGCCGAGCCCAAGCTCGGCATTCGTCGACCAGAGTTCGGCGCTCGTAAAGCGGAGATCAGCATTCGTCGAACCCGGGTTCGGCGTTCGCCGAGCTAGTGCCAGCTCGCATCTTCGCAGTGGAACTCGGCAACAGTATGCGAGCAGGACCTGCCGAGGTGGGCAAGCTCCCCAGCTCGCCTGGATAAATGAGGTACTTTTTACTATTTTGCCCCCGCTGGTCTGCCCATAGCCCTTCAAAACAGCGGAGTTTGGCTGTTGTCAGACCCAACCAATGGTTTTCTAATAATTTCAGGTCAGCTCTTTTGGTTATTGGCAGTCCAGATTCTAAAAAACTATAAATAGGACCAAAGGGGTACCTCAAAAGGCATGCTTCCGGTGCCTCCCTTCTCCAGTTTTCAAGTGCTTTCTGAGGGTACCTTAGCTCGGCTTCTGGCTAAGGAGGGGAAGCACTCTGAGATCTTCCGGGTTTGTGGTGGGACCTCACCGCCGAGCCCTTGGGTCTGTTTCACCTTGTCTTCTTTGTTGTTTTGCTTGCAGGAGTGAAGTAGGCGCGAGACCACCCCTTCCCCAAGGGCGAACTCCACAGGAGATCGAGGAATCGGTTTCAACATTTTGGTGCGGTGAGCGTGGAGCATGGTTAGTGTTGAAAAGCTTTAGCGAGCTCGATGACGGGACGACAGGTATCTGACAGGCCGAACTCGCCCCCCCCCCTCTCGCCACGGTGGGGATGTTGGAAGATTTCAGGAATGAGGTGCTGAGCCTCGTCATGCTTGCACTCGATACGCGGGCCGATTGCTCGAATCCAGCAGTCCAGATCGCGACCACCCCCTCTTTGGGCGAGGACGCTCCCGGCAGGCGAGCTGGGAAGGAGGTGGCCGAGGAAGGCCGGGCGTTCGAGCTCCCCGGGCACGAACTCTTCCCCGGCTCGGCAGGACGAGGCCGGTTCGGCGAGCTGGGCTCGCGAGACTCGCCGGCTCGCCCAGTGGGGGGAGGCAGTCCTTTCAGCGAGCTGGTATCCTCAGCTCCAGTTCCAGATGGGTTCAGGGAACCCGAGATGTCCTACTACACTGGGAAGGGAGACCCGGTCCAGCATTTGCAATGGTTTGAGGATGTAGTCTCCATCCGACAGATGTCGGACGGGTTCAAGTGCCGACTCTTTGTAATCACCCTCAGGGAGAAGGCAAGGGAGTGGTTCCATCAGCTATTGCTTCGATGACCTGTGCTAGGGGTTCATGCTGAGGATCACTACCTCGAAGAAGAGGAAGAAGTAGTCTGAGTCCCTGTTCCACATCAAGCAGGGGGTGAACGAGACGTTGGGAAGCTACGTGGACTGGTTCTAGGAGGAGGTTACTCAGGTCCAGGAGATGACAGGCCATAGTCTGATGATGGCCTTTACCCTGGGCCTGCAGTAGGGGTTCTTCCGGATGGAGCTGAATAGAGTTCCCCCCTCTCCTATGAGGAGCTGATGGAGAGAGCGGCAAGAGAAGTTGATGGGTAGGCGTCGAAACCGGAGTTTGCAAGGAAGCTGCCTAAGTGGGCCACGAAGGAAGAGAAGGAGACGAGAGGAGGGAGAGGACAAGAGGAGAGAAGAGGAGAGCCTCGGCAGAGGGAGCAAAGGCAGCTCCAGTGGCAGCAGCAGCCGAGGTGGGGGCATCAGGAGCCCGACCGTCGACTGGGCTGGAGACCTGAGTGGCAAGGGAAGGGGCCATAGAGGGGATACCACATAAGTGATCACTACCAAGGGAGGCAAGATCAGTTCCACCCTCCAGGCTGGAGGAAGGCCCAAAGGCCCCGGCTTCCCGATCAAGAGGAGGCAATGGCCATAGCCGTGGGGGCGAGGAGGGGAATGATGAGGAGGAGGAGAAGAGAAGTGACGGTGGAGTTGCCCTACTACGACTTCGATCAGAAGGAGGGCACGCAACAGCCACGTGCCCGGAATTTCTTGAGATGAGAGGGAATAGGGAGTAGCAGCAGCAGCAGGGGCGACAAGAAGTGAGGATTGAGGAGGTCCTGCCTCGGGCAGAGGAGGATCGTTGCGAAGACCGGGTGGATGTTGGAACCCGAGGAGGGATTGGAGTGATCCACGGGGGAGTGGGGGTCGAGGCTTCCCGAAAGGCGAGTCTCCACACCATGTACCGCCGGAGCGTTGCCTCCACTTCCCAGACCCCGCCTCCGGAGGAGAGGATCACCTTCTCCAGGAGCGACATGCCAGATCACGAAGATCCATTCTGTGATGCACTGGTCATCAAGGCAACCATCAAGAATTTTACCGTCTCTCGGATCCTCGTGGACAACGGGAGTTCCGTCAACGTCGTCTTCAAAAAGGCGTTTGACGTAATGAAGGTGGAGGCAAAGATGGTGTTGGCCTTGGATGGACCCTTGTTCGGTTTTTCAGGAGAGAGGAAGGAAGTGGAGGGAGGAGTAGGCCTCCATATTACCTTAGGGGGGCAGTCCAGAAACTGCAGGTTCGTCATTGTGGACGCCCCCAGCAGCTACAGCGCCATCTTTGGGAGGCCCCTTATCGGCGCCTTCCGCTGCGTCCCCTCATCTTTCCATCAATGCTTGAAGTTCAACGTTGAGGGGGTCCAGGTTAGGGTCAGGGGGACCCAAAGGTGGCGCGTGAGTGTTATGTCACTGCGGTGAACACCATCTCCTGGCAGGAGGGAGTCGAGGAGATGGGGCGAAGGATGGAGGAGGCTGAGCAGGAAGCAGGAGGGGAGGAGCTGGAGAAGAAGAGATACGTAGAGGAGGAGGCGGCAGGAGGAGACCCGGAGGAGGTAGCCGAAGTTATGGCCGTAGGGGAAGAGAAGGAGGCAGAGGTCCCCGTCCCGGAGGAAGGGGATGCTGAAGAATGGGGAAAGCAGTCCATGCTAGAGGCTGCGGAAGAAGTGGTGGAGCTGGAGGTGCTCACCCGTGGAGGCAGGATGGAGAAGATCCGTGTCAGCGGGGGGCTGACTCCGGAGGACCAAGGAAGGATGTTGTAGTGCATCTAGAAGAACGTAGACATCTTCGCTTGGAATGTCGCGGAGATGCCGGGGGTTGATGCGGATGTGGCCTGCCACCGCCTCAACCTGGAACCGGGAACACGCCCCGTTCAACAAAAGAAGAGGTCCACTGCGGACAATATGGCCGAGCCCATCAGGGGGAGGTGGCGAAGCTCCTCAAAGCCGGCTTCGTGTCCGAGATTCAGTACCCCGGCTGGGTGTCCAACGTGGTCATGGTCAAAAAAGGAGACGACCGATGGAGGATGTGTATCGATTTTTCTTTACTTAATAAAGCTTGCCTGAAGGATTGTTACCCTTTGCCTCGAATCAACACGCTGGTCGACTCCGCCGTCGGTTTTCCTGTAATGAGTTTTTTAGATGATTTTTCTGGTTATCATCAAGTCAGAATGCACGCCCCGGACATCAATGATATCTCGTTCATCACAGGGGATGGATGCTACTGTTATAAGATGATGCCCTTCGGGCTGAAGAATGCAGGGGAAACCTACCAAACGATGATGGATAGGGTCTTCAAGGAGCAAAGGGGGAGGAATTTGGAAGTATATGTAGATGACCTCATGATCAAGAGTCGGTATGTGGACTCCCACCTCCGGGACCTGGAGGAGACCTTCGCCACCCTACACAAATACAAGATGCGGTTGAATTCCCTAAAATGTGTCTTCGGGGCTAGTAGGGGAAAGTTCTTGGGGCACCTCCTCACCCCCGCGGGGGTCGAGCCGAATCCTGATAAGGTCAAGGCTATCTTGGATCTGGGGGCGCCACAAAATGCTAAGGAGGTATAACGGCTGACGGGGAAGCTAGCAGGGCTGAGTAGGTTCCTCTCCCGGGTAGGAGAAAAGTGCTCCTCATACTTCAAAACGCTGAGGGGTGGTCAGAAGTTCGAATGGACCAAGGAGTGCGAGGAGGCGTTCCAGGCCCTCAAGATGCAGTTGACTCAGGCTCCGCTGCTCCAAGGGTCGAAGGAGGGGGAAGTCCTATTTTTGTACCTCGGGGTCGGGGCAGAGGACTTGAGCTCCGTCCTAGTTCGTGAAGAGGGGAAGAAACAGATCCCTATCTATTACGTGAGCCGCGTCCTGAGGAAGGACGAGCTCCGGTACTCGATTTTGGAAAAGCTGCTTTTGCCCTGATCGTCTCAGCCCGGAGGCTGCGACCCTACTTCCAGGCACACTCAATCCGAGTGGTGACTGACCATCCCCTCCGTAACATTTTTGAGGGGGTGGAGCATTTAGGCAGGCTGGCCAAGTGGTCGGTGGAGTTGAGTGAGTTCGACGTCTCATTCGTTCCACGGCTCTCGATCAAAGCTCAAGCAATGGCCGACTTCTTGGCTGACTATGTGATTGAAGTGGCGGAAGAAGAGCTCACCCGTCCGGCTCCTTGGAAGGTTAAGGTAGACGGCGCCTCGAGTAGGCATTCCATAGGAGTGGGGGTGATCCTGGAAAGCCCTCAAGGGACTCGAATTGAGCAGACGGTGGTGGTGCACTTCTCCATTACGAACAATCAGGCCGAGTATGAGGCCGTGATAGCAGGGCTACGCCTGGCCAGGGAGCTGGGGGTGTTGGACGTAGAGGTCCTCACCGACTCTATGGTGGTAGCTTCCTAGATCAACGGGGAGTTCGAGGCAAGGGAGCCCACCCTGCGATTATACTTAGCCAAAGTGAAGGGGGTCATAGGCGCTTTCCAAACCTTCTCCATCCGACACGTGCCCAGGGAAGAAAATGAACAAGTCGACCAACTAGCAAAGCATGGTCCCCGGGTGGGGGGGCACCATCACTGACCTGTTCCGCCCCTCCATCGAAAAGGGGGAGCTCATGGAAATTGATCAACAAGCTTCGTGGATGGACCCAGTTGTGACTTTCCTCTCCACGGGAGAGTATCTGGAGGGGGCTGACAAGAAGAAGCTAAGGCACAAGTCAGCGTATTACCTCCTCCAGGACGGGAAGCTGTACAAGAAGACACTCTCAGGGATGTTGGCCCGTTGCGTGGCCGAGGAGGAGGTACAGAGGATCTTGGAGGAAGTCCACTCCGGAGAGTGTGGGAGCCACTCCGGGAGTCGGACCCTGGAAGGGATAATAGTCCTGCAGGGGTACTTCTGGCCCACCCTATGCCAAGACGCTGCGGAGTTTGCGAGGAGGTGCCATAAGTGCCAGCTGTTTTCCCCCTCCAGCTACAGCCGGCCCAGCGACTCAAGAGTATCACGGCCCCCTGGCCCTTCGCAATTTGGGGAATGTATTTGGTTGGGCCGTTTCCCTAGGCCAGTGGGCAGAGGAGGTTCCTCCTAGTGATGATCGATTACTTCTCCAAGTGGTTGGAAGTGAAGGCACTGACCAAGGTGACCTCCCAGGTAATCAGGAACTTTGTTTGGGGGGAGATCATATGTCGCCATGGGTAGCCCCAGGCCATTTTCACGGACAACAGGCCTCAATTCGCCAGCACCGAGTTCACTAGCTTCTGCGAGCAGCTTGGAATTGACCTCAGGTTCGCCTCGGTCCATCACCCCAGGAGCAACGGGCAGGTGGAGGCCGCGAATAAGATCATCGTCCACCTCCTCAACAAGAAGTTGGAGAACTTGAAGGGGAGTTGGGCGGAGCAACTCCCCGTAGTTCTCTGGGCCCTAAGAACCACACCCAACACGGCCACTGGAGAGACTCCCTTCAAGCTCTCCCATGGGTGCAAGGCAGTGCTCCCCATGGAATTTGACGTCCGAACACCTTGAATCATCGCGGCCAAGGAAGGCAGAGAGGAATGGCGGGTTGAGAACGAGGAGGAGCTGAGGCTCTCCCTTGACTTGGTGGAAGAGCTGAGGGACCTTTCCGCTATCCGACAGGAGGAGGTGAAAAGAAGAATGGCCAAGTACTTTGACAAGCATGTCTGTGTCAAGCAGTTCGTGGAAGGGGACTTGGTGCTGAAGAAGGTGGATGCAGTAGGGAGGTCGGCATCCGTAGGGAAGCTCAACCCCAGCTGCGAGTGACCGTTTATCGTAAAGGAAACTTTGAAGTCAGGAGGCTATCGACTCCAAAATGTAGAGGGCGAGACCCTGAGTCTCACCTGGAGTGGTGACGACTTAAAATGTTTTTTCCCCTGAAGCATGTAAACGATACTTTGATTATAATAAATTTCTTCAACACTCCAGTACTGTCATAGCTAGCATGCATAGAGAAATAGAATGTGTTTGGACCCTGAGCAGATCCCGCTGCCAGGCTCTCACCTAGCTGGCAAGGCCGGAAGTCACTCGGTGTCATCTTTGGCCTCGAGCAGATACCGCTGTCAGGCTCTCACCTAGCTGACAGGGCCGGAAGTCACTTGATGGAATGTGTTTGGACCCCGAGCAGATCCCGCTGCCAGGCTCTTACCTAGATGGCAGGGTTGGAAGTCACTCGGTGTCATCCTTGGACTCGAGCAGATCCCGCTATCAGGCTCTCATCTAGCTGATAGGGCCGGAAGTCACTCGATGGAATGTGTTTGGACCCCGAGCAGATCCCGCTGCCAGGCTCTCACCTAGCTGGCAGGGCTGGAAGTCACTCGGTGTCATCCTTGGCCTCGAGCAGATCCCGCTGTCAGGCTCTGACCTAGCTGACAGGGCCAGAAGTCACTCGATGGAATGTGTTTGGACCCCAAGAAGATCCCGCTGCCAGGCTCTCACCTAGCTGGCAGGGCCGGAAGTCACTCGGTGTCATCCAAGGACTCGAGCAGATCCCGATGTTAGGATCTCACCTAGCTGACAAGGCCGGAAGTCACTCGATGGAATATGTTTGGACCATGAGCAGATCCCGCTGCCACGCTCTCACCTAGCTGGCAGGGCCGGAAGTCACTCGGTGTCATCCTTGGCCTCGAGCAGATCCCGCTGTCAGGCTCTCACCAAGATGACAGGGCTGAAAGTTACTCGATGGAATGTGTTTGGACCCCAAGCAGATCCCGCTGCCAGGCTCTCACCTAGCTGGCAAGGCTGGAAGTCACTCGGTGTCATCCTTGGCCTCGAGCAGATCCCGCTGTCATGCTCTCACCTAGCTGACAGGGCCGGAAGTCACTCGATGGAATGTGTTTGGACCCCGAGCAGATCCTGCTGTCAGGCTCTCACCTAGCTGGCAGGGCCGGAAGTCACTCAGTGTCATCCTTGGACTCAAGCAGATCCCGCTGTCAGGCTCTCATCAAGCTGGCAGAGCTGCAAGTCACACGATGGTGTCGGCATTGAGATTGCCCGGAATAGATCAAGAAGTTTGAAGTGCCAAGGTGCAAGGGAAAAGGGGTTCTGTATAGGAGAGTTTGGGCTAACCTAACCCAGCTCGGCATCAGCAGGAGGACTCTGCTCAGGCGAGTTTGGACTCTCCAACCCTAGTTCGGCATCAGCAAAGAGGAGGCGAGCCCGGGCCTCGCTGAAGGAAGGCAAGATATGACGGGGCACCTCACCCCTTTTCCTATTCTACTTAGAAGATTTTCTCTTCTTTCTGAGTTCATCCTAGACGGCTCGCGGGCGAGTTAAAGTGGCGTGACAAGGGCGGGGAGCACCCGGCTCCCGAAACGCTTGGGGCTCGGCGAGCACTCAAAACGTACCCACTCGCGGGTCCGCAATCCTGACTACCCTATTCGCGGAACCTATCTCGGCGAGGTCGCGTGGGGAAGCACTCGCATGTATTCAGAGCATAACAAACAAAGTACAAATAAAAAGGGAAAAGAGAAGTGGCACGGGTATGATCAAAAACTCTTTCATTAAGCAAGTGTTTTACAAAATTGTTACAGGGGGGCTCGCCTCGGCGAGTAAACAAAATAGGAAAAGGAAAGGAAAATTACAAGCTATCTTCAGGTCTCGCCCACCCCCCCCCCCCCCCCCCCACCCCCGCCGTCCTGGTCCTCGCTGAAAGTCCGCCTAGTGTCAACTATGTGCACCTATGGGGGGGGGGGGGGGGGGGGGGGAATAGGTGACGTGTAGCGCTTTTGCGGAATTTACGAATGTACCTGCACAATAAAAATAAAAAGCACAGCACACAGAATACACAGACAATTTATAGTGGTTCCCCGACTTGGGTACATCCACTTTCCCCCTTCGACCTATCTCCCAACAAGGGACGACTCGGTCTCTTCTCCAACAGGATTGAAATCCAATCCCTGCACTATCGGAAGGAACCCTTCCACACGTGAGAGTCAACACTCCCACAAAACGGGTTGCACCCAACCCTTACGACACGGAACAAAAGTTCCTTTACAACAAAAGTAAATATAGAATGTACATGAGATACAAACTTCGTTTGGAGACTACGGTGTTCCTCTTCGTTCGACGACGTGTTCGTGAAGTTAACGAAGAGTCTACAACCTTGGTCTCTCTTGGAGAGGATCTCCCCGGAACCGGCGGCGGCAACACGAGCGGCGGCTAGCTTCGGGATCAGCGGCTATGATGATGAGCGGCTGCAGAAAATAGAGATCCAATCTTCGTAGCGAAGCAAGCTAGGTCTACCAACGGTCACACGAGGATCGGTCGTCTCGATCGATTCGGATGGGAAGTTTTTCCCAATCAACAAATCGAGAGACAAGGGATCTCTGGATAGACGCGTGAGACTCAAGCTTTGCTAAGCTTCTGTTGCCGGAGATCGGGAAGAAACACGATCAACAGCGGCGGCTGACTTGCGCGAGCGGCGACGGATGCGGCGGAGCGATTTCGCGATTTTAGGGTTTGCTCTGCTCGGCTTCTTTTTTGTCTCTTCTTTACTGTTCAAAATACCCGAATATATATACTGTAGATAACTCCAATATGACCGTTTGTGGGACCCACAATAGAAATCCCTAAATCCCGGTCCAGAAAATTGACAGCTGCAGAATCCGGTTCAGGAACATCCAGAGAAAACGCAAAGTAAAATTCGTCGAGAATCATTGGTGATTCTCGACGAATCGGCGAGAATCAGTTAACGATTCTCGACGATTCGTCGAGAGTCACCGAGTGATTCTCGACGATTCCCTTGTTGATTCTCAGCGATTTTCACTTGGTATTCAAGACCTGCCCAGCGACGGGTTCGGCGAGAATCATTAGTGATTCTCGCCGAATCTTACTTGGCACCATTTGAGGTAGCCGGAAGAAGTCGGCGAGAATCACTAATGATTCTCGACGATTCGGCGAGAATCACTAGTGATTCTCGCCGAATCGGCGAGAATCACTTGGTGATTCTCGTCGAATTATACTTAGACGGATTTTCGTCTTTCCACCCAAGAACTGCTCCTTGACCCATCCTTGCTCCTTGTCTTCTCTTGCATAAACATGGCCCTGTACTTGAAAGTAAGTGCACTCCAATAGAGAGAGTACACGTAGGCCAACACACTGATCTGCTCAACGAGGGATTACGTCGTGCAGACCCGTGTATATTGACCTACTGCACCCTGACATTGGTGTGCACTTAGCGTGGAGGAGCTGCAAGCACAACTTAAGATGTTTCATCAAATACATTGTGAATTCATCTTAGCTTGACAGGTGGCTTCCTCAAATCCAGGTAATTGTGGATACAATACCCAACAATCTCCCCCTATTTGACGAAGACAAAACCCTACTAGCTAAGATGAATAACACCTATCAAATAATAAACATAGCATTCAGAAATTAAACATGCAGCACAAGAGAATATATGCAATCAGATCAGGACTTGAGTCATTCACAAATTCAAATACGAATGTATATATATAATCTCAGAATTGTTCATATCATAACAATAATCATTAAATGTTTTTAGGAGAGAATGACAAGCTACAAGTTGTTGACTATCTTTCCTTAGCTAAGTCATCCTTGAGTTTCTGTGCCAACAACTTCTTCCTTTGTCTCTCCATGTACTCCTTAGGCTTCGGGTAATATCTGGGAGGAGGAACTTTATCTGCATCCGTGTTGTTTCTGAAGAATATGTTCCTTTTGGATTCATACGTCTTATGCCTCTCCCATTCATACTGGCTGTAAACTTCGTTCCGATTGAGTTCTCCCTGATCTTGTAGCCAGAAGGTAAGATGATGTTCTTTGAAACTGGACTCCACTTTTCGTTTCGAACTTCCTCCTCACTCATTCGAGTTCTCTTTTCAGCCTGTGTCTCCTTGGAGGTCCCTTCTTGAGTTTTTCTCTTTCCCCTGGCTTTTGCTAAAGCCTCTTGGTCAAACATGCTCCTCAGTTTAGCTTTGGAGAGAGCCCTAGCATCAGCTTCATTTGTGGGAACATCTGCAGCACTTGTACTTAAATCCTCAGCTGCACTTACTTCCTCAGCGGCCATAGAGGTCTCAGGAGGCTGAATATCTGCAGGATATTCAGGCAAGGCGATGCCTAACGCCTGGTGGAGCATCCACCAGTTGCTGTCATAGACGTATTTGTTTGATAGCTCGAAGTTTTTGATCATAACTTCTCGGAGCTCAGCCATCTTAGCTATGTATTCCTTCTCCCCCTTTTTGGCTTCTACAGCTATGAAGTTGGCATAGGAATGTAGGGAGTCATCAATATGCTTCGTGGTCTTGGAGAATTCAGAGACCAAGGCCTGCTGATTGGCGTTGAGAGTGACCATATTACCGTCAAACTTTTGAATGTTGTTGGCGACAACATGTGCATTCTGATTTACGACAGCAAGAGTATCAGTGTTCTTTTTCAATCCGTCCATAAGGAGTGTGACAACTTCGCCGGCCGCGGTATACTTTTCTTCAAATTTCTTGTCCATCACGTCAAGTTTATGATTGAGCTCCACCATATTCTTGAGCTTCAGATTTTCAGAAGTCTTAATCCTTTTCAGCAGTTTATTCTGATCGTTAGCAAAGGAGTCTTTGAGTTCATTCACAATTCCCTGAATGACATTTACTGTGTGAGTGGCTAGCTCATCTCGTAATGGAAGAGCCGGAGGCACTTGTGGACCTTGCCCTTCAGCAGACGCATCTGTAGAGCTGGATACAAGCACAGTCTCTAATGGAGGAATGCTGGCGGCCTCTGTAGATTTGTCTAACTCCCCCTCCACTGGTGCAGCAATGTTTTCAGGAACGATTTCAGGTGCATGCTTGTCAGATGGAGGTTCAATGAGATCCGGAGCCTCCAACGCTTCATGTCCCTCATGCCCGTCATCCTCTTCGTCATCATCCATGAACTCATCTTCATCAGCAGCCTCTTCCAATTCTTTGTCAGCAGTCTCCAGTACAGTGTCACTTTCTACTTGAATTTCGGCCACAGCATCCCTGGCCACCTGGGAGATTGTAGATACTACATCAGTATGAGGGGGTAGAGGCTCCCCCTCGATTCCTGCAGTCAAGGTATCAGGAATTTCACCGGGGGTGACTGCTGGAGATACTCCCTGTTGCTCTTCCACTTCAGTCTGCCCAATACGCCTCTCCCATCGATCAAACACACTTGTGTCCATCTTCTTCAAGTAGTGGAGAGGGACACCTTTGCGCATGTCAAACTTGTCTCCATTTAGCTGGTTTAGATATAGACTTATGATGCGGCCAAAACTCAGAGTGCCCAAGGTGTCCTTGATCTTCTCGAACAGCAACTCCCCCCAGTTGAACCTCTTACGGCAGACAACAGCTATCAGGATCTTGAACATATCTCCTGAGATATGGTCATGAGAGCTCGGCTTGCAGATGAGCACCTTTCCAATAATATCAGACAGGAGCTTCCCTTCTTCATTCATATCCTTTCTCTTTATTGACCGAGTTCCTCGTGGGAGACCGCAGAATAAGAGAGTTCTGGTTTTGTCCTCGTCCTCCAGATAGTCCTCATGCTCCGAGCTAGAAAGCTGCAGGTAGCGAGTCAGCTTGCTGGCAGACAGCTTGACCTTTGCCCCAGCCACCTTGCTTTTTATTAGTGAGTCGCCATTTCGGAGTTTTGCGGTGGCGAAGAACTCCAGTACCTCTTTGTCCAAGATTTTGCAAGGGTGCTCCAGGATGAATGTTAGCCCAGCCTCTTCCAGCATCAGAATGATGTTGCGGAATTCGTCCGAGGCGTGAGAGAACCCAGTCCGAACAAGCTCGCAACCAGTGACCAACCCAGCAGTTGTCCTTGGAGCCATTGTAGATCTAGAGAGAGAAGCCCTACTCTAAGCGTTAATGAACATTCAAAAAGAAAGCGTCACTAGTGAGAGCGTCCAAGTACGGGTGAGGAAGAGGTTACCTAAGGGCTTATACGGAAGTGAGTTGGTGAGCTTCCTGCGAGAACTCTTCCTCGAGCGTCCTTTGGGAAGACCTTCGGTGGATAGGAGAGTTTCCTGCGGGGTTCGGCCTTGCTAGAACCTTGCGAGAACCTTCTCGATTTGACGATGGACCTTGCGAGAACCTTGCGGTCACAGAGACACTTCGCGATTCGACAAGAACCTTGCGAGAACTTACGGGAAGAAGATGGAGAGCAGGATTCGTGTAGCGATGAGCTTCCTGCAGGGTTCGGCGGGAATCAACGGGAGTTTGCGAAGGCGCTGCGACGAGTTTCCTGCGGGTCGGCGGAAGAAACCTTGCGATTTGGCGAGTTGTCTGCGAAGGTCGGCGGGATGAGCTTCTTTGGCAGGATTCTTAAGGAAGGTGAAGGGTCGACGAGCTCCTTCGGCGGGATTCGGCGGGATTCTTCGGCGGGATTCTTAAGGAAGGTGAAGGGCCGGATTCGACGGAAGCCGGCGAGATTCCAAGTATATAAAGGGTCGGCGGGATTTGTCTAAGTCGAAATTGAATGGTTTCTTAACTAGGAATTTTCACGTTAAGAAGCATTGCAACATTTTCGAATTCTGCTGATGTCAAGTCAAAAAAAAATGATAAATGCATATATATTTTAAAGCCAATCTATTTGGGTTTGAACGAGGCTTTTCCAAACATTTCTTGATGTCAATTGTGTGTTGTCGAGATTCACAGTGACATATCTTCGTTAACTCTTTATTGATGTATAAAGGTTTGCATGTATCGAGTTAACCTATCCTTAGACGTGCACACAAACATGTATAAGCATAAGTATAAATATACACATAGATAGAGATATATATGTAAATGAGGATGCAATATGACGCAAGTCCTTGAACTGATCATAAGTACCTGGGATTATGAGAGTTAACAATGAGTCCCTCTGACTATAACATACCAGGTGCTCAATGTGAGTATGCTGTTAGATATATATGTCACTTCTGTTATTCCAGATGCATGTTCCATTTCAGTCGTGGAACACCTACTGTCTAGTTCCCATCATATTTAAGGGAACCTAGACTACCCTGCAAAAAGGAATTACCTTACCTTAGGAACCCAAATCATATTGGGTCCTAGGTTCCTGTTAGCATAAGCACTTGACTGCCTTCCTTCAGAAAACCTGCCAGGAAGACGACCTCTGTCCCGTGAATGTGGATAAGCCCTTGCCGCTGGCATAGAGGGGTTGTGCCAACAGTCGATGGCAAAGTGCCCCACTTTGCCACAACACCAACATGGGTGAATGTTGTATCATCGTTTCCGACCCGATCTAGTGACTGAGGTAGTCACGGTCCTAGGTCTAAATGGGATAGAGCATGATCTCCTCACAAAATTTCCTCTTCCATCGTGACACGTGGAAGGGTGGAAGGAATGCATGCTGTGAGCGTCATGAGGCCGGGAAGGTGGTGCCCTCCTTTCAGGCATCCCCCTTTCAGAGGCCCCATGAAAACTTACACCATGACTTCTAACCTCCCTATCCTGTGTCCTCGGGTGGTGAGAAATGTTCTGTGAGCTAGGACATGCAGATTCGCACCGAGTTGAGGCAGTGGCAGTGAATACAAAGGGCTCAGAAGGAGCCTTAGGTATTGTCTCATGGGTGGCCACGACGGCCCTTGCACTACGGGTGTCTCCACATGGGGACAGATCACCCTTGTAGTGACCACGACTATTCTTGTGGTCATACCTGAAGGCATGATGAGTTGCCTTCCTGCTTGGAGTGGGGGGTCGGAATACCGTTTCCCCATTTCTCCACGAATTAATAATCCGGGAGATCCACCCGTTTTCTTGCTTTCTCTTTATAGCATCAACCTTGGAAAAGTTTGATACTATTCTTTTCTCATTTTCTAGACTACTCTCTAGAGCTGAGATCTTAGAGTCCTTGACCTTGTTGGACGCCAATTGGAGAACCAACAAGATCTTCAGTCGAGCAATCTCTTGAGCTCGCTCCTCAGCAAGTAGGTTGCTTTCCTGAAGGGCTCTCTTCAGGGAATCCGAATTTTCTGGAGGAGAGCAGTTTCTGTCTTCAGAAGGTTCAAAAGATATGGGGCAGGATGAAGATGTTACCTGCTCATCTGTGTTATTGTCATTAGAGCCAGTGACCATTGTTTCATCCTCATCAGAGCTGCTTTCCTCACTGGCCTCGTCAGTCTCTGACACGGACACTAGAGCTCTGATGATGTCCGAGTGATGCTTGCCTTCATCTTCAGAGGTGAGGACCCCCACATAGGCTTCCTCCTCAGGTTGACAGCATATTCCAGCTTTCTCTGACTCCCCCATCCATTCTGATATCATCACCCACATGGATTTAGCCATCCTACATTTTGCTAATCTAGAGCGAGAAGCTCCAGACCAAATATCCAAGATAATTTGACGAATCCTCTCGTCCAAGTTAAATAGGGACAGTTCTGTCTCTGACATCTCAGCAATGCACATGGGCACTTGGATCCCAGAGTCGGAGGTCTTCATGGGAATGAACGGACCCTCTTCCAGGATGAAGGATGCTCGAGGATCGATTGCATCAAGGTGAAATGACACTCTCATCCTCCAGATGGGATAATAATCCTTTGTGCATGCGGGTAGTTTGAGTGGCGGGATCTCATAATCCAGCTCCATGCCTCTGACACTGGTGGAAGGATTCTACTCAAGGTGTTAACATTTTTGATGAGCAACCTGCCTCTGATACCACTTGAAAGTCCGCCTAGTATCAACTATGTGCACCTATGGGGGGGGGGGGGGGGAATATGTGACGTGTAGCGCTTTTGCGGAATTTACGAATGTACCTGCACAATAAAAATAAAAAGCACAGCACACAGAATACACAGGCAATTTATAGTGGTTCCCCGACTTGGGTACATCCACTTTCCCCCTTCGACCTATCTCCCAACAAGGGACGACTCGGTCTCTTCTCCAACAGGATTGAAATCCAATCCCTGCACTATCGGAAGGAACCCTTCCACACGTGAGAGTCAACACTCCCACAAAACGGGTTGCACCCAACCCTTACAACACGGAACAAAAGTTCCTTTACAACAAAAGTAAATATAGAATGTACACGAGATACAAACTTCGTTTGGAGACTACGGTGTTCCTCTTCGTTCGACGACGTGTTCGTGAAGTCAACGAAGAGTCTACAACCTTGGTCTCTCTTGGAGAGGATCTCCCCGGAACCGGCGGCGGCAACACGAGCGGCGGCTAGCTTCGGGATCGGCGGCTATGATGATGAGCGGCTGCAGAAAATAGAGATCCAATCTTCGTAGCGAAGCAAGCTAGGTCTACCAACGGTCACACGAGGATCGGTCGTCTCGATCGATTCGGATGGGAAGTTTTTCCCGATCAACAAATCGAGAGACAAGGGATCTCTGGATAGACGCGTGAGACTCAAGCTTTGTTAAGCTTCTGTTGTCGGAGATCGGGAAGAAACACGATCAACAGCGGCGGCTGACTAGCGCGAGCGGCGACGGATGCGGCGGAGCGATTTCGCGATTTTAGGGTTTGCTCTGCTCGGCTTCTTTTTTGTCTCTTCTTTACTGTTCAAAATACCCGAATATATATACTATAGATAACTCCAATATGATCGTTTGTGGGACCCACAATAGAAATCCCTAAATCCCGGTCCAGAAAATTGACAGCTGCAGAATCCGGTTCAGGAACATCCAGAGAAAACGCCAAGTAAAATTCGTCGAGAATCATTGGTGATTCTCGACGAATCGGCGAGAATCAGTTAACGATTCTCGACGATTCGTCGAGATTCACCGAGTGATTCTCGACGATTCCCTTGTTGATTCTCAGCGATTTTCACTTGGTATTCAAGACCTGCCCAGCGACGGGTTCGGCGAGAATCATTAGTGATTCTCGCCGAATCTTACTTGGCACCATTTGAGGTAGCCGGAATAAGTCGGCGAGAATCACTAATGATTCTCGACGATTCGGCGAGGATCACTATTGATTCTCGCCGAATCGGCGAGAATCACTTGGTGATTCTCGTCGAATTATACTTAGACGGATTTTCATCTTTCCACCCAAGAGCTGCTCCTTGACCCATCCTTGCTCCTTGTCTTCTCTTGCATAAACATGGCCCTGTACTTGAAAGTAAGTGCACTCCAATAGAGAGAGTACACGTAGGCCAACACACTGATCTGCTCAACGAGGGATTACGTCGTGCAGACCCGTGTATATTGACCTACTGCACCCTGACATTGGTGTGCACTTAGCGTGGAGGAGCTGCAAGCACAACTTAAGATGTTTCATCAAATACATTGTGAATTCATCTTAGCTTGACAGGTGGCTTCCTCAAATCCAGGTAATTGTGGATACAATACCCAACACTCGCCTTTACCCGACGAATCCGGTAAGCTCTTCCCAAACATCGCATCCAAGCTGTCTTCCTTCTCGCTGGGCGGCGTTGCCGGGAACAAGCTCGGCATCAGGTCCTGGGCCGAGATCCCCGCGCATCCCTCCACCAGCACCCCCGAGTACTTCGTCATTTGGAGGGTGCACTCGGCGGCTTGGATGGAGTTGATCCACAGTCTTTCGGTGAGGTCGTCCTCGCCAAAGATCTGCGGGCTCTTGTAGGGGAGGGTAGGGTCGATGTCGTGAGGCGGGAAGAAGATCTCCGCCTGGTGGCAGACCTCACTGAGGAGGTTCTGTCTCTCCTCCTTCAGCTTCATGTTCGCGCCCTCCAGCTCGACGAGGCGTGCGCGCAGCTGGCTGATCTCCTTCCCCTGTTCGACATTGCGAGCCTGAAGCTCCCCTACAGCCTTGGCATCCTAGTAAAGAGAAAATTCCGTCTGGTATCAGCGTAAAATGTTCTAAGTAAAAGATAAGAGTAGTGCTTGGCACTTACCAGCCCGCCGGCGGCTTGGGCGAGTAGACCCTCGCTATGCCAAGCTGCCTCGCCTGGTCAGCGACCTTATCCTTGGCGATATCACGAGCCTGCTCAGCCTTTTGGAGTTGGTGGCTGAGGGCAAAGCTGCGGCGTGCCAGCATATGGTTGAGCTCCAGGGTCCGGAGATGGGCCTGCAAACCCTCGTGGCCGAGCTGCCGGAGGGTCATGTGCTTGTAGGCCTCGGCATCCTCGCGGCCATAAAGGCTGAAGCTGAGGGCGTAGGCATGGCTGGTGGCAGGCTCGCGGTCATGCTAGGAGGGGTATAGGCTGGAGATGGAGACTCGATGAGCGAGCTCATCCCACTGCAGCATGGGCTCGCCCACCGAGTCCTTCCACCTCCCACTGAAGTTGAAGAGGCGGTGTTGCTTCGGCGCCGCGCTCTCGCGGGCTGCCCTCTTCGTCGATGGAGGAGGGGAGATCGCCGCCGTGGAGGAGGGACCCTCGCCATTTTTCCGGCCCTTGCTGGTAATGTCCTTCAGCGGGCTCTCCGGCGACGCGTCGGGAGGGGTCTCTGACGAGCTGATGTATTTGGGGCTGGGTCATTGATGTTGTTGTTGTTGCCCCCGCGGAGCCAACAGGGCCCTCCACATCTTCTTTAGAGGTCGATGGCGGTGTGGCGGGTTCGACCCCGCGTCCTCAGGTCGCCTCTTGCTAGAAGAGGGTTGAGAGAGGGCCGCCTCATCTCGCAAGGCCGCCGCTGCCGCCTTCTCGAGGGGTCCGGATGCGACCCCGGATCCGCAAACGGCGGGTTCGCAGGAATAATCCGCTCCCCCGCAAGGAAAATACTTGGAAAAATTAGAATTGATTCAGCAACAATATGGCGAGCACGGCGATCAGGAGAGCTCGGCAAGATGAGGAGAGAGCAGTACCTTCGCCGGGTAGAACAGGGGGAAGCGTGTCGAGGCCCCTCCGCAGGAAGGCGACCTCGAAGTCCTTGTGGAGGAAGTACTTGTGGAGCTCGGCGTCGTTGCCGAACACGGCAGGTGGGCGGTAGACCTCCTCCCCTTTTAGCTGGGGCGAGTAGGGGATGTTGCCGAGTTCGCCATTGATGAAGGCAATCTTGGTCATCCAGGTGTCATGCTTGTTCGCGATCTCGCGAACCTTGATCAGCGAGCCGCTGAAGTAGGCGACCCCATCCGGCGTCGCCTTGTAGGAGAACAGCTTCCTGAACACTATCAGGTTGAACTCGATCTTCTCCCGCAGGAGATAGCTCGCGAAAGCCACCATCATTGCGACGGCGTTGGAGTTCAGCTGGGCGGGTACCGCGCCGTAGTATTTCAATATTTGCCAGATCTCCGGCCAGAGGGGGAGGCACAACCCCACCTCGAAATGTGAGATGGGGAAGACGAGCTCGTCCTCGTAGAATGTGTTGATAGCTTCCCCCTCCCCCGACCTGCGCGCCTCGAAACCCAACGGTACATATGCGGCCTTGAATTCTGCGAGCTCCTCCTCGCTGCCGTGCCCATCGAATAAGCAATAGTCTGTGAAGTGCAGCGCGCACTTGGAGCGGCCGTCGGCGTCTAGATTGGTCTTGCCCATGATCGCGGAGGAACAAGCGAAGCGCGAGAAGGAAGAGAAAGAAGCACAGAGAAAGGGAAACAAAGCAATAAAGGCACAGTAGGGGGTAGGTGAGGGGGGGCTATTTATAGGAAAATAAATCTAGGGCAGGCTGTCCAATCGGCTCAACTCGCCACCCCAGCTCGCCACCACAGCTCGCCGACTTCCGGCGCATCCCAACCAAGGCTAAGACAAACATTGCAGTACATTATTTGAATAACATGTCCAAGAATATTCTAAAAAAGCTACTTATTACAGAAAAAAGTTCAGGAATCAAGGGACGGGGCGCGCGAGCAGAGGGAGCCACGGGATGGGAGTGCCGGTCGGCTCGACAAAGGAGCCGCTCACATACCTACCCCGGCCTCGCGACCCCCGCTCCCCAGACTACCGAGCGCGGAGCAGCTCGCGGATCCTTCAAGAATTCCTCTGCGCAACCGAGAGACCATCGTCTATCTCGTCCAGGAGCCGAGAGGGGGACATCAGCTCGCCAGCCCGACCGCTTCGCACCTCGTCAACGAGACGCGCTGTAGTGTCTCGTTGACCCCCTGTACCTCGCGTAGCCCACACACCAGCTTCTTGAGGAACTTGACCTCCCTCCTCGTCAGCTCGCCATGAACCACCTCAGGATGCAGGTAAGAGTCTAGCGAGCTTGGGGAAGGGAGGGGAGAGTAGTGGGCTGCCCGCGAGGATTCCTCGGTGGCAGATTGGCTGGGAAGAGCTGTGAAGACAAGTGTCAGCAAGAAGAGAAACGCAGAAAAACTCATGGGGCAAGAAGTCAAGCGAGATTGACCTGACGAGATCGGCAGCTCAAAGGAGATGTGGGGAGGGATGAACCTCAGATCCTTCCCGCGACCTGGGCCGTGAGCCCCCGGCGAGAGGAGCTCGAATCCCGCGGTGGGGATGGTTCCCAGACCCGCCCCCGCGGCCACGTCAGTTTGGCGAGGAGGGGAGACGCGCACTGGTGAGTTCGGCCTCTGCGAGCTCACAGGCAAGATCCCAAAGAGAAGAGGCGGGTCCTGGAGACGGTTGTCCGGTGCCGTGAACTGTGAGTGCGCGAGAGTCGTCTCGTCTCGCGGTGTGGGCTCTCGCGGTGCAACGACCCCGCCATCTGGTTGACCATTCGGGTCATCGCCGACTACGACAACCTCTATATCCTTCTCAAGAATTGTTTGTGTGGAAGAGCCGGTCTCACGAGCCAGGGTGGCCCTCAGGTCGTGGTAAATAGGCTCGGCCGCCTGAGGGAATGGCTTTGACCTCTTGGAGACGGGTTCGGCAGAATCAGCTTGTATTTTGTTGCTGGGAGCTTGTGCTCCAGCTGGTTGCGTATTTGTGCAGGTAGTCGGGATGGCCCGAATTTCATTTTCAATCCTGTGTCAAACGCACAATCGTGCGATTTTGCCGCGCGCGGTTCCAGTTCAATCGTGCGTTTCACACAACAATTCTGGGGACATCTGTTTCTACTCGTGCGATTTGTTCCCACACGGTTTTGTCCAAACCGTACGAGAAGGAATCGCACGGCCGGCACCTTTTTCTTAGCTTTCCAGTGATCTGTGTTTAATCGTGTGTTTCCTTCATGCACGGGCAACAGCGCCAGTACACGAGTAAAACACACAGTTCCACTGTTTCTCCTGCATTCCCACACTTTGTGTTTAACAGTGCAATTTCCTTCACGCACAGGCGGAATCACCGGTGCGTGAGTAAAATCACACGGGTCAATGCTGCTTCTTCCTCGATCATTTTTTGCGCGCGAATATCGTACGGTTCACGCACAGTCGTGCGATGGACCGTGCGTGACCAATTTTCTGATCTTTTTTTATTTAAGGGTAGGTTTTCAGCCATTTGAGAAGATCCATATTCTGGAGATTAGAGCCGCCTTTTAGGGCAAAGTTCCGCACTTTCACCTCCTCCCTTCATCTTCCACCAAGGGGAGAAGCTCCGGCCATGCTCGCGAAGCCTATACCTTGACGTTGCATGCTCTCAGCCTTCTCCTTCATCTTCAAAGCTCTATTTCAAGCTTTGACGCCATAGCTAACAAGCAAAGGGAAGCTTGCATCTTTCTTTCAGATCTTGACACGGAGAAGACGGGTCCACTGGACGGTCTTTACATCCTTCTCTACCCTAGACGCTGTTGACGACCGAGCTAAGACACGGATTGACGACCCGGCGATTCCTTCCGCTAATCTTCAGCAAGACTTCGGATTCGGTCGATCTCTTGCCTTGTTCTTCCTTTATTGTTGTTTATGTGTTCTTAGAACTTTTGTGTTGATGATGTGGTCTTAGTTGTAAACATCATTATTTTCGTGTCTATGTGAACCTGTATTGTTTACTCTTAAGTTGCTTGAGTTGCGCCCGCATTTCCATCCACCATCAATCAGTTCTTGCCCTTCTAGCAATTGCTAGAAGCGTGCGTAGCGAAGAGGTGATTACGACCTTCAAATCCTAGTTCTTACGCTTGCCTACTCGTCCATCCGCCCAGCAATTCGGTGCATAGCGGCTTGTGTAGTATTCCATCCTGCGTGGTGAAGCATCGCATAGCGGCGTTCCATAGGAGTAGTTGTTAGTATTTTATTTTCTGTTTCCTCAACATACTAAAACCCTCATAGTTAACTCCGACCAAAGGACATCAATCTCAAGTCATCCTCGATATTAACCCCCCCCCCTACTGTGTTTCGTGAAGAGATCGATACTTGGGGACATCCCATTTTATATTACTTGTGCGACCGGTACACTTGCCGCTAGCGCATCAAGGTTTTGGCACCGTTGCCAGGGAACACAGTCATGTGAGTTTTTGGAGAGGGAGAGGAGATAGAAGCCGTTTTCCATTTGTCTATTTCTTGTTTCTTCTTTGCTTTAGTTTTTAGAATCTCTTGCTTGTTTTTATTTGTTCCTCTTCTAGTTTAAATATTTATGTAGCAGGTTTTCCTATTCTTTTATCTGCGGTGTGTAGTTTATTGTTGCTCAAAAACTTTTTATTTGTGAATTATCTTGTTGCACCTGTATTCTTATACGAATATCCGTTGCCGATGGTGCGAGGACTATAGGCTTGGTAGATATGAGTGCCCCACTGAAGATTGGGAGCATATTTCTCGTGGTTCAGTGTATGGAGCATCGTCCTCCTACGGTACTCCATACACCGTGTAAGACCCCCCCCCCCTTTTTTCTTTTTTTTCAAACCCGGGGTCTTATGCCCAGAACCGCCATTTTGCGGTGTCCCCGACACTCGGGAAAGCGGCCACTACAAAAAGCCGATTTTGTCGGCCATTTCAATCATCACAAAGAGAGCAGTATTCAGGATTGAAATAGCTGAGTCCACAAAAGTCATATATAATAAGAGAAATCACAACATGTCCATAAGTAGAAAAAGAGTACTACGAAGTAACAAAATGGAAATATAAATGGGCTTAAGCCCGGTACATCAATTCCTCGCTACAATCTCTCGCGGAAGCTGTAAAAATACTATCACTCACTGAGCTGGTTGATGGTGCTCTAGTACTAGACTGGCCCACATCCATGCGCACCGTACTCTGCTGGTGCTAGTCCCTGAGCTGCTGGTTCCTGTCTCCCATCCAGAGCCCCTGTAATGTTGTGGTACGAAATCCATTAGTCATAAAGACTAAGCCTTATCATCCCCTACCCCTACCCCCATGGCTCCTAGTCCCCGGGTGGGGAGGAGGAAAGGGAAGCTACAAGGTGGAAGGTACAAAGTGGCAGGTGACAGTGGAACTACTCTAGCAGTTCTATAATACTATGCAATAAGGTGAGCAAGTAGAGTAAGCAAGTAGAGTAAGCAGCATATGTAAGAAAGACAAGGTAAGAAGTACGTAACCTTAACTTAGATGAATGCCCATACAAACATATAAGTTAAGGGATCTTCTGCAAGGCTCCCACCGTATAAAAAGTCTCATACCAATTTATACGTTGGGATATCGGTTGTATACAAGTATGCTATGCCATGATTCATGCAAGTGCAACCCACGCACACGACTCTATGCGCATAGAACTTTAGTTCCCCCTATTTGGGCAGCTAGATTCACTCCCAAGAACCTCCGTAGTGGCAAATAGAGACAGTGGGTCGGGCCCCCCACTCCTAGGCAGGTATCCACACTACCAAGACTAGCCCTCCCGTACGTCCCTAGAAGAACACAACCTAGAGTATCTGCGTACTAGTGCTAGCCATATCAACCAAACTTTCTTTGGCTAAGTGTCCCACACCGCCGAGTCAACGTATCGACGTCGGTGTGAACGACTGTCCAACACCGAAGACCAACCACCTTATTTTGTATCCAAAACATTTTGAGCCACTAGCTCCCCGGACTATCCGTTTGTGCATCTACCTTCCGAATGGCAATCAAAACAACCTAATAAGCCTCCCGGGGTACCGGGGTGTGTGAATATGCAACCCTAGTTATACTAGTTGCTCTTGAAATGTTTTATTCTTACTGTTTAGGTTAGCCTAGTACTACCCAAGGTATTCCCCGTGAAGGGCTCTCGAAGGAACAACGAACTACAATGGGATTATGCTCAAAGCCCCTTTTTGTAAGACACTTACTATTATTGGTTGCTATCAGATTTCCCAAACCCTTACTTGTTGTACTGGATCTAACCCTAGAGTATTAGACACCTCCTCCCCACGGGAAAGATGATCTTTCGTCGACCCCGAGAACCTCCTAACAGTAGCCAACCAACCCTTTACTCATACTATCTTTCAATGGTGAACTCATTTTTAATTATCCAAACAAGCAAACATCTAACCCAAACTCATGTGCCCAAATTCATACTCCAAAATAATTTCTGCTGTTTTACTAAATGCAGATCAACCTAAGCTATGTGACGTGTAAAATGAGAGGTACTTAAAATATTCTTCCAGTAACCCTATAATAATTAATTGAGGGCTTGCATGACCGTTTAAGTCTAAATCCAGAATTTCATAATTTTCCTAATTTATCTGGTAATTTATTTAATTATTCTAGATATCCAAAAACCCCAAGTTTGAACATGAAGTACCAATATCATACAAATAAATGCTCCACAAAATTTATGATAAACATAATATGACTATTGAACATAAAATCCCAAGTTTCTCAACTTTTCAGCAAGATTTCAGACCGTAATTAATTAATTCAATATAAATATATTAAACGGAATTAAATAGAGAAGTACCTTAAACTATTATCCAAAAATTACACAAAATTTACCATGGCTATAGTATGATCATAAATATACACTGACTAAGTTGCATAACATTTTAAGCTAGTTTAACCATGATTTTATCACTATCATCCTTAGGGGCAACTTAAAGATTTTAACTAAAAGTAGAAACTAATGTCTTCCAAACACCCTACAATAATTTCTAGAGGTTCATACTAACCCTAAGACTTCTCTACCCAAGTTTCATCACTGTTCAATGAGTTTTAGTAACCTATTCTATCTCTACACATTTTGTGCCCTAAACTAGGGTTAGGGTTTAGAGGGCCTACCCTTTCCCAAATCCCCTTATATTTTTACCAGAGGGCTCTACATACCCTAGCACCCTCCCTACCAAATTTCAAGTTCATTTAGGGTTATTTGACCTCATGTCCTTCACAAGGCACAAAAATCCTTCCTTAGGGTTTGGTCTTAGATCTTAGCACAAAACTATTCCAATCTACCCTATCTTGCATGGGAAGGAGCTAATAGCCATGCCAAGTTAGTGGCCCGAATAACAACCTCTGTTGAGGTGACTTGGCCACCCAAAACCCAAAGTGCACTTTTGACCAAAATACCCTTTCTAAGGCAAGGCAAGGGTTTGCATGATTTCAATTCAAACCACCTCCAAATAAGATGTCATTTGGTTCCTAAATTAAATTACCCTAGAGAAATTAAATAATTTCCAAAAATATAGAAAAATTGTGCCCAAAAATTCTCATTTTTGGGCTGGAATTAGATATGGTCTAGGGTGACTCCCTGTCCAAATTTCAAGTCATTTGGTTAAGAGATGAAGTGTGGGTACCCATTTTAATTTCTGCCTAGCCCTAGGTATAGACCCCACCAAAATGAGTGCCCTGGTCAAACCAAAAATCCAAATTGTTCAACCCAATTTTGACTTAAAGAAGACCCCTTGGGCTACAAATTTCATGTTGACCACTTCCTCTAGATTTGCATCTAGGTATTTTTTATAGATAAAAACATTAAATACAAAAGGTGTGATAAAAATGAAATAATCAAAAATTAATAACCTATAGTTTTAATTCGATTTCAGCACAAATCTTGGCGCAGATCGGGCGGCTGCCGGTTATCTTCAACCTTCAGCCAACGGTTAGGATCCACCCATCCTGGAGCAACTTCCTGATGTAGTGGCCCCTCCGCCTCCACTTGATAATGACCCGGTTGCGGAAGTGCTCCATCAACATAAAGATTCGCGGCAACAGAAGGCGAATTTAGACGACTCCGCACTAGCTACCGGAAGGCACCGCTACAATCTTCATCCACGGTGCATGTGAAGCCTCTTCATTATTTTCCAAGCTTTCTTTTTTTTAGGTTGGCCAATGTAATATTTTATCTTTTTACTTTGGTGTGCTAATAGACTATTTGAGGGTGTGTTAATAACCATCTAGATGATGAGATTTCACCTCAAATCTGGATGGTTGGATGTTGTGTGGGCCTCCTATATATAGGAGCCTTTTGTTTTGGAAAGGGTAGAAGAAGAAAAACCTAAATTCAGATTTCCCCAAAGAAGCATCCTCCCTGCCGCAGCCCCTCTTGCTCCCTCCATTGAAGAGTTCGGCCAAGGTGTGGCCTCTTCTCCGGCGCGAGCTTCTTCCTCGGTGTGACTCCAAGGACGAAGGGATGCTTCCCCATTCGGTGCGACGCCGGTGTAACCATGGAGAGAGCGAATCTCCCACATCTATATTGTGTGCATCCCATATTTGGGTTGGGTAACCTCTTTCTTCCCCTCCTCTTTGTGTGTTTCTTATCATAGGTTTGGTGGAGATTGGAACCGGTGTTTCTTCCGGAATTTTAATGCCATCGCTTGCTTAAATCTGAACATGAAATTTCTTACCGATTTTCTCTCAACTCGGATCGGGTAGATCCATTTTGCTTGAGCGGATCTTGGTCTCTAGCCATAGATTTCAATCTTGAAAAGGATTGGCAACCTTTTTGTTATTTTGGGGAACATTTAACTTGTTTTGATCGCTGTTTTAAAGTTGTTTCTCCCCTTGTTGTGTTATGTATTTGTGCTCGAAACGCTTCCATGGAAGAGCGTGCTAGTTTCCTGTGTAGGAGCGGTAGTTTATGGACGTGTAGAACGGTGAGTTTGAGTCCCCACTCGAGTAGGTCTCCTAAGGGACAACCCTACAACACTTCCAGCCGCTACCGCTGCACATCCGGCAACCTCCCTGGCCGACCACCGCCACCACCACCTCCATTGAGGTGTTGGCTATCGCCAGGCGGCAGAACTTCCACCGGAGATGCCTACTCCGGCGAACCCGAGAGTTCATTTTTCACGGAAAAACCATGAAAATGCAAGCTTCAATCGGGTTCAATTGAGCCCGAATTTTATTCTAAAAGATCCCTACGATCTATCCACAGTGAGAGAGGAAGGGGAGGACCTTGTTTGCGGCCTGGGGACGCGTCGACCGCCGGAATGCCATGTTGGTGGTGGCGTCGATCGGGTTTCTGCAACTACACAGTGGAGTAACTCTAAATCATCGGGATGAGAGTGGAAGCGACTCCTTGGAGCCCAGTGAAGCTTTGAAAATAATAAGATGGGGAAGGTGAATCTGCCTTGGGGTGTTATGGCATCAATGCAATTAATGGCCATGAATAGCTTGGCTCGGCCATGGTGGTAGGGAGGTGAATCTGCCTTGGAGTGGCCAGGAAATGGCTGGAAACTTCTTCTCTTCTCCAGAGGAGTTGAATCCAGCCACTAAAGGTGGCCCTTGGCCTCCCCATATAAGAATGACTTTCTCCTTCTCTTTTCTCTCTCCTCCATTAAAGAGGGATTTGGAGTTTTCTCTCTCCTGCCCTTCATGGCCGAATTATATTGTGGTACTTACCCTAATTGCAGCCCACTAAGTTATTATAATGTGGTTAGGGAGTGGTTAGCCCAAGTGGCTAGGGGTTTGAGCTTGGGTTAGCCCTTTTTGAGCTAAGTTGACTTGACCTAGCCTTGGGGTTGACTTTGGTCAAGTTGACCTTTTGTGTCACCACCAATGGGTCCTTGGTGACCGATTGGCCTCCCCTATGGTCTAGGTTGGGATGGGTAATGTTGGAACCCTAGTTCGGATTTGGGCAAAGATCAATATTAGGTTTGTTTAGATTGACCCATCATGTATAGCCAGGGTCATGGTTGTGTCCTAGAGTCTAGGCCAAGTCCTTAAAATCAACATCAACTGTGTCGACACTAGAAGCCAGATTGGGTCGACACACAGGACTTGTGTCGACACGCAGAACATCTATCGACATCAACTGTGTTGACACCAGAAGCCAGATTGTGTCGACACACAGGACTTGTGTCAACATACAGAACATCTGTCGACATCAACTTTGTCGACACCAGAAGCCAGATTGTGTCAACACACAGGACTTGTGTCGACACACATAACATCTGTCGACATCAACTGTGTCGACACCAGAATCCATTGTGTCGACACACATGACTTATGTCGACACTTTCCACAGAAGCTGTGTCGTCACCAGAAGCTAAAGAAGAACTGTTGACTCAGCTCGACGAACTCCAATCTTAGGTCAACGATCGCTGAACTCAAGACAGCTCAACAAAATAAGAAACTCAGCTCGAGGATCTGCCAGCTCCAGTCGACGAATTCTGTGCAATCAATTACAGTTGGAAGAATCTATTAAGGCTTAATTAAAGGTGATTATAGCTATCAGATTTAATGTTATATTTTCTTATGAATATATCCGTTTGGAGGCTGCATTAATTATGGATTAAATCAGAATTTAATGCAAATTGATTACCAAAACAATTACCATTCTCTGGAATGATTCAGTCGTCTCCAAGATAAATTAATTTAAATGTTTGAATTTGACAGAGAAGAGAATAACAAGAAACACAGAGTACCAAAGAACAGACACTGAACAACAACATAGTGAAGGCTTTCCATTTTACAGAAAAGGAGGAACTCTGCATCAATCAACATATACACAGAGTTCTTCATCTGCTCCAGGATTCTCAAGAGACACACAATCAATATCAGTCTAAGAATCTTGCTGGAGACATCATCAATCTGAAGGCCTACTCACCCTGAAGTAAAGCTTCCAACCTTCCTGAACAACTCAATATTTCAGGGGGAGCTTTGACATCATCAAATTCACTAAAGTCTTCTCTTAGATTATTGATAGAGAAGACAACATCACTCCCTCTCCCCTCCTGTATAAAGGGTTCTTTAACATCACAATGAAGGCTTTCCATTTCATAGAAAAGGAGGAACTTTGTATCAATCAACATATACATAGAGTTCTTCATCTGCTCCAGGCTTCTCAAGAGACACACAATCAATATCAGTCTAAGAAGCTTGTTGGAGACATCATCAATCTGAAGGCCTACTCACCCTGAAGCAAAGCTTCCAACCTTCCTGAACAACTCAATATTTCAAGGGGAGCTTTGACATCATCAAATCCACTAAAGTCTTCTCTTAAACTATTGACAGAGAAGATAACCTCACTCTCTCTCCCCTCATGTATAAAGGGTTCTTTAACTCCCTTCAAAAGATATTCTTGGTTGCAAGTCTCCTGATCAAAAGACTTGAGGATTGGTTTTTGAGCACCTTATCAAAATCTCATTGGTGGCAGTCACATGATCAAAACATGTAGTGGATTCCTACCAGGGTGGTAGAACAGTGGATGTACCCAGTTTAAGGGGAACCACTATATATCCTTGTGTCTTCTGAATTGATTGCTTTTTGTTCTTTACTTTTCTGCTGTGATTTTCTTTTCTTAGAATATAGATATAACTCTAACTAGTGCAAGTTAAGATCCATCCCTATCTTTCAATTGGTATCAGAGCGGGGTTTTCTTGGTTGTACAGGCTAACACCTGAACCAAAATGATCTGATAGATCTTATAGATCTTTAGAGTTTATAATGGCACAAAATGAATATTTTTCAAGCACCAGACCTCCTATATGAAATCTAGATAATCTTGCACCATGGAAGACAAGGATTAGGTTTTATATGAACTTCATTGATGAAAACATTTTTAATTCCATTTTGACAGGACCAACTCAACCTCAGGAAACAACAAGTATCAATGTTGTTCCATCATCTCAATGGACAGATGCCCAGAAAAGGTTGAAGATTGCTGATGCACAAGCAATGAACATTCTTGCACAATCAATGTCTGATGACATTTTTCAGGAAGTTGCTGAATGTTCATTTGCAAAAGATATGTGGGACTCTCTCACAGCAATGGCTGCAGGATCAGCTAAAGAAAGAAACTTTAAAGCTGAAACCTAGAGTGAATCTGAAGATTCATCCTGTGCAAGTGAAGATGAAGAAGAGTCAAGAGAAAGAGAATTTTGCTTAGTGGCAATAAATCCCTCTTGCAGCAACTCTGATGAAAAATCAGACTCTGACGAAGAAATTGAATCAGAAGAGGATCAGGTAATCTCTTCCTTTGATTTTTCTTCAGATCATTTTAAAGAAGATTTTAAAATTCTATGTAAAAATTTAATTCAATCTGAGAAGGAAATAAGAATTCTTAGAGAGAAAGTAAATAATTTATCCTCTGAAAACATGAAACTCAAAGAAGATTTAAAAAATACTTCTGAACAAATAGCCTCATTAGACTCAGTTAAAGGCAAAGAAAAGTTAATAGATTTAGACAAAATAATTGAAGTTTTACCTAATCAAACTAAAAATCTTCCGAAAATTTTTGTTCAATATAATTCATCGAACAAAGCTCGATGAAATCAACACTATTCGTCGAACTCAGGTCGACGAACTATGAACAGAGAATTTGATTTTAACTGTTCAAGAATCTATGCTCGATGAAATAAATATGATTCGTCGAAAAGAGGTTGACAAAAGTGGAACAGAGAAAACAATTTCAATTATTCTCTGAGCAGAGATCAACGATCTCAATACCATTCGTCGATCTCAGTTCTACGAAATGACCTTAATATGTTGAACTCAAAATTTCAGAGCAGAAATTTTAACTTATTTCAAAATCATAATCAACATTTTACAAATCCTTTTACTGAGTGGATAATCCCTCCTAGAAAATATCATCCACTTGGTTATAAAAATCAACCAGGATATTCTTTTATTTATAATTATTATAAAAGAGAACCAGGACCCAAGGTAATCTGGGTCCAAAACTTCTAACCTCTCTTTTCAGGAAAAGACCTATCTTACAACAGAGAAACATTGGTATTTGATAGTATCCAAAAGACTTCAGTCTCAGCTAATGCAGAGGATATATCAGTGGCTGTATAGTGAGAGTTTATTTGAAAGGCTACAATAGTAGAGAGACACTGTTTATTTTAATAGATTATAAAGTCTACTTAGATTAAGAGCAAGGAATGTGTGCAAGGAAAAGTTATTAGAGGGAGATTATTTGATTGCTTGGAATGATGCAGAAATAGCTTTATTTTATTTATTTTATTTTAAAAAGCACCCATGTACATCTGCTGAAAATTCTTATAAATCAGGCAGATTGTTTTTGCTTTGCGTTTTTATTTATTTTATGTAAATAGTGTCCTGACCCAAATAGGGGGAGATTGTTGGAACCATAGTTTTGATTTGGGCAAGGATCAGTATTAGGTTTGTTTAGATTGACCCATCATGTATAGCCAGGGCCATGGTTGTGTCCTAGGGTCTAGGCTAAGTCCTTAGAATCAACATCAACTGTGTCGACACCAGAAGCCAGATTGTGTCGACATACAGGACTTGTGTCGACACACAGAACATCTGTCGACATCAACCGTGTCGACACCAGAAGCCAGATTGTGTCGACACACAGGATTTGTGTCGACACAGAACATTTGTCAACATCAATTGTGTCGACACCATAATCCAGATTGCGTCGACACATAGGACTTATGTCGACACACAGAACATCTGTCGACATCAACTGTGTCGACACCAGAAGCCATTGTGTCGACACACAGGATTTGTGTCGACACATTCCATAGAAGCTGTGTCGACACCAGAAGCTAATAAGAACTGTTGACTCAGCTCGATGAACTCCAAGCTCAGGTCGATGATTGCAGAACTCAAGACAACTCGATGAAATAAGAAACTGAGCTCGACGATCTGCGAGCTCCAGTCGATGAATTCTGTGCAATCAGTTACAGTTGGCAGAATTAATTAAGGCTTAATTAAAGGAGATTATAGCTATCAGATTTAATGCTATATATCCTTATGAAGGATGCATTAATTATGAATTAAATCAGAATTTAATGCTAATTGATTCCCAAAACAATTACCATTCTCGGGAATGATTCAGCCGTCTTCAAGATAAATGAATTCAAATGTTTGAATTTGACAGAGAAGAGAATAACAAGAAACACAGAGTACCAGAGAACAGACAGTGAACAACAACATAGTGAAGGCTTTCCATTTTACAGAAATGGTGGAACTCTACATCAATCAACATATACACAGAGTTCTTCATCTGCTCCAGGCTTCTCAAGGGACACACAACCAATATCAGTCTAAGAAGCTTGCTGGACACATCATCAATCTGAAGGCCTACTCACCCTGAAGCAAAGCTTCCAACCTTCCTAAAAAACTCAATATTTCAGGAGGAGCTTTGACATCATCAAATCCACTAAAGTCTTCCCTTAGACTGTTGACAGAGAAGATAACATCACTCTCTCTCCCCTCCTGTATAAAGGGTTCTCTAACTCCCTTCAAAAGTTATTCTTGGTTCCAAGTCTCCTGATCAAAAGATTTGAGAATTGGTTTTTGAGCACCTGATCAAAATCTCATTGGTGGCAGTCACCTGATCAAAACCTGTAGTGGATTCCTACCAGGTAGTAGAATAGTGGATGTACCCAGTTTAGGGGGAACCACTATATATACTTGTGTCTTCTAGATTGCTTGCTTTCTGTTCTTTACTTTTGAGCTGTGATTTTCTTCTCTTAGAATATAGATATAACTCTAACTAGTGCAAGTTAATATATATCCCTATCTTTCAGGTAAGGTTGAATTGACACCTTGGAGGTCAGCTACCCTTAGGGAGGGTACTTTGACCAAATTAGGGGCTAGAGTTGACTTTGGTCAACATAAATTCTTGGGTTGACCCCAATGGGTCCTTGGTGACCCATTGACCTCACTTTAGGGTTAGGAGGGCATGGGTGGGGTCCACTTGGCTAGGGGAAGGTCAATTGACCCTATGTGGGCGAGTTTGACCCATTTAGGGTTAGGGTTGACTTAGGTCAACATTACCTCTTTGACTGCCTATAGTGGGTACTTAGTGGCCCTATGGACTTCCGAAGGTTTTTGGGGTGTTATGGTTGGGTCCTGGTATCAACGTGTAGCCCTAAAGCCAGACCTTAAGTCTAAATGTTGAGGCCGAGCTATAGGCTGACCAAGGTGATTTTCAGCTTGGGCTTGTTCACTTGGTCCTTTGAGCTTCTGGTGGTTTTGTCATGACCTAGTCATGACAAAACAAAATCGTAGGGGTCTAGTTGTTTAAGGGATGTTACAAATCCCAATATATATATAAAAACATTCTTCCCCGAAATTAAGGTTGATCCTACGGGGGTTTCTACAGAATAAGTAAAACTTGTAACATCCTTAAGGTTTAAGGTATACCTAACTCGAAGAGCTCCGAGTACTTTTGTTGTATCAAGTCCTGTGGCTCCCATGTATGCTCCTCCTGCCCATGGTTTCTCCACAGAACCTTGAATAGCGGGACCTTCTTACGTCGCAAGACCCGCACCGCCGTGTCGTCGATCCTGATCGGCTCCAAGCTGACTG
The DNA here is from genome assembly GCA_039583875.1 of Platanthera guangdongensis. Taxonomy (NCBI): domain Eukaryota; kingdom Viridiplantae; phylum Streptophyta; class Magnoliopsida; order Asparagales; family Orchidaceae; genus Platanthera; species Platanthera guangdongensis. The sequence continues at coordinate 116,587,665 of CM077162.1, read as the reverse complement.
ATCGATCTGAGGCCACCAGACCGTCGGCTGTTGAAATCAGGTGATCAGGGCGTATTAGAGCCCTCCGTAGTGAGGAGACATTGAAGACGTCATGCAATCCCGCAAACTCCGGTGGTAGCTCAAGTTTATAAGACAAGGGGGTGATCCGCTCCAGGATCCTGTAGGGCCCCATATATCTTGGACTAAGCTTCTTCCGCCCGCGAACACGTGAGACCCCATGCATCGGCCGTATATTTAAGAAGACCCGGTCTCCCACCTTGAACTCCACCTAACGATGCCTTGCATCGTAATATTTGGCCTGCCTGCTCTGGGATTCCAGCATCCTATCCCGGATCAACCTAACTTGAGCATCAGTATCCTCCACAAACCCCGAGTCGAGTGCCTGAGGATCTTAATCTTGAATCCATGATAGTGGGGTCCTGCACCTCCGTCCATACAATGACACGTAAGGGGCCATGCCGATACTGGACTGATGGTTGTTGTTGTATGAAAACTCGATCAGCGGTAGCAATCTCTCCCAAGGCTTGCTGCGGTCCAGGATATATAGGCGCAGAAGATCTTCCAAAGTATGGTTGGTGCGCTCCGTCTGTCCATCGGTATGAGGATGAAAAGCTGTGCTGAATGTCAACCGAGAACCCAGACAGGCCTAAACTATCCTCCATTCCCTGGACGTAAACCGCTCATCCCGATCTGAGACGATAGTCCTGGGTACTCTATGATAGCGCACAAATTGCTCGATGAATCTTCGTACTAACACAATGACCGGTGAGTCCTTTACCACTGGAATATATCTGGCCACCTTCGTTAGTCTATCCACTATCACTCAGATCGAATCATTCCCCACATGAGACCGGGGTAGCCCATGTATGAAATCCATGGCTATATCCTCAAACTTCCACTCTGGCTCCAAATGTGGATGTAGTAAACCGGCCGGATTCTTACACTTTGCCTTTATGAGTTGGCAAGCCTCACAATGCATCACAAAATACGTAATGTCCTTCTTTATGCCTGGCCATTACATCATCTTCTTCAGGTCCATTGCCATCTTAGTGATCCCCGAGTGCACTGGGTATCTACTATAGTGTGCCTCCATCATGATGTCCTCCCGAATCTGGCCTCCTGCCGGTATGTAGACCCTGCCTCTGAAACATAAGAGCCAATCCCTCAAGGAGTAATCCCCTACTGTGCCTTCCTACAAGGCTCTGAATATCGGCTCAGCCCCTGCATCCAGCCTCTGCCCGTCTCTGATGCGGTCACGAATGTCATTGGTGGCAGTCATCGATGTCAGGTATTTCGTATATAGCTTCGGATCATCGTCGTACACTAGTGATATCTGTATCTCCTTAAACGACTCGACCAACTCCAAAGTCATCAACTGCGGGCCTACTCCTGACGTACTCGCTCTCCGGCTCAGAGCGTCTGCCACCACATTTGCTTTCCCGGGATGGTAATGCATGGTGTACTGGTAGTGTGACAGAAACTCCACCCAGCGTCTCTGCCTGATGTTCAGCTCCTTCAGTGTGTCTATATACTTCAAGTTCTTGTGGTCTGATAATATATCATAGTGCACCCCATAGAGGTAGTGTCGCCAGATCTTTAGAGCAAATATAACTGCCCTCGTCTCCAAGTCATGCACCGGGTAATTCTGCTCATGTTTCTTAAGCTGACAGGATGCGTAGGCTATCACGTACTTGTTCTGCATAAGAACAGCACCCATCCCTGATAAGAAGCATCCGTGTACACCTGGAATCCTTCCTTCCCTGATGGAAGAGCAAGGATCGAGGCCAAGGTAAGCCGATCCTTCAGCTCCAGAAAGGCAGACTCGCATTGTGGCATCCAAATAAAAGGAGACTCCTTCTTTTTCAGCGATGTAAGAGGGAGGGCAATCTGAGATATCCCATCCACGAACTTTCGGTAATAACCGACAAGTCCTAAGAAACTTCGCACATCTGTGGCCATCTTCAGTGGTGGCCAATATCACACTGCCTGGACATTCGCCAGATCTGCTGCCAAACCTGCTCCGCTAATGACATGACCCAAAAAGGCCACCTCCTTTAGCCAGAATTGGCACTTGCTAAACTCAGCTTGAATCTTATGCTCTCGGTGCTTCTCCAATGTCAAACACAGATGCCTCAAGTGCTCCTCTTCAGTCCTCTAATAAATGAGGATGTCGTCAATGAATACAATGACGAAGACATCCAGATACTCGTCAAACACCCGGTTCATCAAGGCCATGAACGCGGAGGGTGTATTCGTGATCCTGAAGGTCAACACTGTAAACTCGTACAGTCCATATCTGCTACTGAAGGCCGTCTTCGGGATGTCCTCCTCCTGTATGCATAGCTGGTAATACCCCGATCTCAAGTCCAGCTTTGAGAACCAATGAGCTCCCTCCAACTGGTCAAATAACTCGGCTATCCTGGGCAATGGATGTAACGCCCCGAAAATTATATTTGAGCTGGTCGCGTCCAAATAGGATTTTTGAATTCTGTATAGAGGTACACGGCCAGGGACACGGGCATGTCCATGGTCGTGTCAGGCTGTGTTGGTCGGTTGTGTCCCGAGAAGGACACGGGAAGAAACACGTCTGAATAACACGGGCGTGTCATTTGAAACGGCTGTGTGCCTAACCATGTCTATACCCGTATTCCCAAGAGTCGTGTCGGTTGGCATGGCGGTTACTGGTGATATGGCCCCAAGACACGGGTGTGTCTTGACCCGTGCCCGTGTTCTGCATTCGACGATCGCACCTGGTTCGACGATTGTGCAAGCCGATTGAGTTCGACGAAAAGTGTTCGGGAGGAACACACCATGCGACATGGGCGTTTCGGGAGGGCGTGTCCCCCTGTGTTCGACGATCGACGAAAGGCACTCGACGATTGTCGAGTGATCCTCTGCGTTCGACGATCGCCGATATTTGCTCGACGATTGTCGAGTGACACGGGCATGTTCATACACATATCCCTACCCGTGCTCAGTTGGGTCGTGTCCGTTGCCGTGGCGGTTATATGTGACACGTCCCCTAGTCACGGGCGTGTCGAGGATCCGACACGGGCGTGTCAAGTTGAGACACGGGCGTGTCTTAGCCGGTGTGGTTTTCTATGTTCGACAATCGTGCCTAAATCGAGGCACACGTCCTGGAACACGGCCGTGTGCGAGGCCGTGTTCGGCCCAGGTCTTGGGATTTTTGTGCAGAAATGAGCCGTTCATTTTCTTTATGTAAGATCCAATGGCTCAGATGGTTTCCTGCTCTGTTAAGGCCGGGAACGGGGGAGTTAACTCTTCATTTTCTCCAAGACATTCTCTTTCCAAGGAGTTAGAGAGAGGAGGAAGAAGGAGGAGGATTCCAGCCGCCAGTGGAGCATCGAGGCACCGTTTGGAGAACCGAGAGCGGATCTGTGGAAGAAATTTCGTTGCGAAGACTTCTATCCGTATAGTTTTTCCATGGCGCGAAAGTGGACTACAAGGGTAACGATTCTCCACTTGAGCATGTGAAGCTCTTCCTTTCTGCATAGGGAATCCTAATCCATCGAGTATGCGGTGAGTGCGTGCTGTTCCTTGGGGTTGATGTGAATTGTCCCCCTTGTGTTGCATATAGAATCCGAAATCGAAGTACGGGCATAGGCATTGTGTATGAAGCCTACCCGGACATGTTGGTCTGGATCGGTGATGTTGCATTTGTTATGATTTGCCGGAGAAGACTCCATGCATTGGGTTTTCGGGTTTCTACGCGGTAGATTATAGCAGGAATCCTTGGAGGTTAGCTCCAAGGCGCTCCCGGAAAATTGAGCGGAATTGTTGTTCTGCTAACTTGGCGGTCTGGGAACCGGCCTTGAACATAACTGGGCTATGTGATTGTTTGGAAAAATGTTAGGATCCGAGAGAAGCTTGGCTCGTCCGTACGTCTTAAAGTGAACTACGCGGTTAAGCAACGGGCAAGTGGAATTGGACCTGGGCTATGTGGTTCAGTGTGAGAGACCCGAAAAGGGACCGGCCGTTGGCATAGTCGGGAGCCTTAAACAGTGGTCAGGAAGGCTGAAATGCTCATGTTGTTGCGATCCTAGGGGTGGTGAGGACGCTGAAGTGTTAGGATTCACCGTTAATGTGCCCTGAGTGCACGAGGTGTTTGGCCGTAAGAGCCTACACCTATGGCATAGTATATTTTTATATAGTTGTTTAGCTCGTCTAATGATATGCAGGGAAGGAGCACCGCCGTCATGAGAGAGGGACAGGGTCGTAATAATTTGGTCGGCTTTAGCTGACCGTTGCCTGTTTGCCACCGTGCGGTGGAATGTTGATTGCAGGTGCTGCAGAGCCGAGTGCAAAATAGTGGGCTGGAGCCCATGTTGCTGTGCTGGCCCTCGAAGGCCGTAAAGTATAGCTGTTTTTATTTTATCATGTGTGGCCGGCCTGCGAGCCGATGTATGTAAGACACTATTTTGTTAAGTGAACATTTGTAAGGCCTTAAGGCTATGTACCCTTTCAGTGTATTTGGTTTTCATTCCAGTGGTGTGGTTGTGGACATTCATGACTATTGGATTTAAGTTTTGGGTTCTTTCAACTTTTAAAAGCTTCTGCTAGAATGCACTGGGTAGGACGAGTAGTCTTAATTGGATAGTTTGAATATTCTTATGTAATAGTTCCGACTGTCTGTGGTATATGGCGTCGGGTTCCAGATGGACCTTCTGTTATATGTCATGCGATGGATGGGGGTGTTACAAGGGATATGTATTCCGGACCGTGAGCCTATTCAGGGCCCGGTAATCGATACATAGCCGAAGAGTGCAGTACTTCTTTTTGACGAATAGCACTGGAGCTCCCCACAGTGAAGAGCTAGGCCAGATGAACCCAGCTTCCACTAACTCTTGAAGCAGTCTTCGAAATTCTACCAACTCCTTCGGGGCCATTCGGTAGGGAGCCTTGAATACCGGCTTAGCCCCCCCCCCCCCCCCCCCCGGCACGAGCTTAATTTGAAAGTCTTTCTCCCGGTGTGGGGGTATCCCTGGTAGCTTCTCCGGAAAAACATCGTCAAAGTCCCGCACCACTGGGAAATCTGATATAGAATCCTTGGCCACGACCATCTCGAAGAGAACTTGATAAACTTAATCTCCCGGTAGGTGGGCGTTGATGGCATGTACCGACGGTAATAATACTAGGTGGGCTGGTGTAATACCTTAAATAACAATAGAGGAGTCCACGTGCCTCACGGTGATCCTCTTCGCTAAGCAGTCAATCTGGGAATGGTTCTAGTGTAACCACGTCATGCCCAGTATGAGATCATAGTCCAGCATATTTAAGATTGTCACTGGTGCCTCAAACTCCTTCCCGCCGATCTCTACATCCATTTTGTAATGAGAAGAGTTCATGAGCTCTGATCCATCGGGTAAACGCACCCTCATCATCCTTCCGGTGAATTGCTCCACGCCTTCCAGTCCTTTCCTAAAGCCCTCTGACACAAACGAGTGTGAAGCCTCGTTATCGAAGAGTGTGTGAGCGGGCTTGCCGCTGATGAAAACCACGCCTGAGGTAATTAAGTGTCTTAGTGTTCTAGTTGTAGTTTTTCTTTTCTTAATTTCTAAATAGTTTGTGTCTATGAGAACTAGTTCTTAGGAAAGAAGGAAATTTAATGTACTTACATAGCTGCTATAACCTGCTCCGGGTTCCGGGGTTGTGTCAGATCTAGTGCGTACACCTGCTCCCTCTCTGGCTTGTGTCCTCTGCACTGATATCCCCATCCCCGGTCGTGTCCTGGACTACCAAAATGCCGAGGAGGTGGGGAAACCTGAAGTGCTGGTGGGGGTGCTCGCCTCATGGGACAATTTCTCTTGAAATGCCTCGGCTGATTGCAATGGAAGCACACTGATTCCTGCTCTGCTATCCTCAGTATCTCCAGCATCTGTAAGGGCTGGGGGCCAATACCCCCTGATTCCTCTACTCCAGTCCAATCTCCTGACGAGGTTGATCCCCATTCCTTCTTTCCCCGATGACCTGGCCTCGAGGACGTTCTCTACGTCCTCCAATCACTACATCGTCAGCCGGCCTGTTCTGGCTCTTGACCGTAAGCTGATCTGCCTCCCTTTTCTTAGCCATTTCTAGAATCCTGGCCAAGCTTCCCTCTGAGACGAAGAGGAGGGCCTGTCTCATGTCGTCGTGCAGCCCCTTGTAGAACCTCCTATTGTAGCCAACATCGTCCAACTGGTAAGAGTCCGCATAACGGGCTAGGTGTGTAAACTCCTGGTAATACTCCAGCATTGTCTTGTTGCCATGCTTCAACCACAGAAACCTATCCTCAAGCTCGTCCCTCACCGACTGAGGCACAAAATGTCCTAAAAGTTCCGCTCTGAACTATTCCCAAGAGATATCTACGCAATCCATATCCGCAAAGGTGGTGTCCAGCTGTGACTTCCACCACCTCTTCCCGTGCGACTCCAAGGAGGAGAATGCCAAAGCAACTGCCTCCTTAGTGGGGCATCGTATCTCCGCAAGCATCTCATAGATGGTATCCAACCATTCCTCCATGCGGACTGCCGACTCCGTCCCCTGGTAGGATGGAGGGGAAAGTGCCCGGAAGGCACTCATCCAGTTTGCCCGGGGATTTGGCTATGGAGCCGGGCCTGCTGAGCTCTGAAGACCTCCTGGATGGCCATCAACGTTTGCCCCATCTCTGTCTACTGAAACGGAACTAGAGCTAGCGGAGGTGGAACTATATTCGGAGCCTGAGGTGTCCCCTGCTGTGGAGTAGTATTCGACGCAGGCTATAATTAAAATTCCAACAGTTAGATAGCGTACCAATGGAATAAAAGGTGGAGAAAAAATGGACTTCTACATGTGATTTCCATTATGGGCCCACCACTGCTTCCGCTGCTATTTTGTCCGCAAACTAAGCTCGCGCGGGGATAGCCTAAGGTTGTTTTGGACTACTTCTCTTTCGATCGAGGTTTCCTCTGATACCACTTGTAACACCCCCCGTTATTTTTTTCCTTTTTTTCAAACCCGGGTCTTATACCTAGAACCACCATTTTGCGGTGGCCCCAACTCTGGGGAAAGCCGTCACTACAAAATGCCGATTCTGCCGGACTTTTCGATCATCACAGAGAGAGCAGTATTCAGGAATGAAATAGCTGAGTCCACAAAAATCATATATAATAAGAGAAATCACAACATGTTCGTAAGTAGAAAAGAGAGTACTGCGAAGTAACAAAATGGAAATATAAACGGGCTTAAGTCCGGTATATTAGTTCCTCGCTACAATCTCTCGCGAAAGTTATAAAAAGACTATCACTCACGGAGCTGGTCGCTAGTGCTCAGGTACTAGACTGGCCCACCTCCATGCATACCGTACTCCGCTGTTGCTGGTCCCTGAGCTGCTGGTCCCTGTCTCCCATCGGAGCCCCTGTAATGTTGTGGTCTGAAAACCATTAGTCATAAAGACTAAGTCCTATCATCCCCTACCCCTCCCCCATGGCTCCTAGGCATGGGGCGGGGAGGAGGAAATGGAAGCTACAAGGTGGAGAGTACAAAGTGGTTAATGACAGTGGAACTAGTTTATCAGTTCAATAATAGTATGCATTAAGGTGAGCAAGTAGAGTAAGCAGCATATGCAAGAAAGATTAGGTAAGAAGTAAGTAACCTTAAATTTTATGAATGCCCATACAAACATATAAGTTAAGTGGTCTTCTGCAAGGCTCCCACTATATAAAAAGTCTCATACAAATTTATACGTTGGTGTGTCGGTTATATGCAAGTATGCTATGCCATGATTCAGGCAGGTGCAACCCATGCACACGACTCTATGCACACAGACTTTTAGTTCCCCTAATTTGGGCAGCTAGTTTCACTCCCAAGAACCTCCGTAGTGGCAAACGGAGACAGTGGGTCGGGCCCCCCACTCCTAGGCAGGTATCTACACTACCAGGCCTAGCCCTCTCGTACGCCCCTAGAAGAACACAACCTAGAGTATCTGCGTACTAGTGCTGGCCATATCCACCAAACTTTCTTTGGCTAAGTGTCCCACACTGTCGATTCAATGTATCGACGTCGGTGTGAACGACCGTCCAATACCGAAGACCCACCACCTTATTTTGTATCCAAAACCTTTTGAGTCACTGGCTCCCCGGACTATCCATCTGTGTATCTACCTTCCGAACGAACCGTCTGGATGGAAATCAAAATAACCTAATAAGCATCCCGGGGTACCGGGGTATGTGAACGTGCAACCCTAGTTATACTAGTTGCTCTTGAAATGTTTTATTCTTATTGTTTAGGTTAGCCCAGGACTGCCCAAGGTATTCCCCGTGAAGTGCTATCGAAGGCACTAGGAACTACAATGGGATTTCGCCCAAAGCTCCCTTTAGCAAGCCACTTACTATTATTGGTTTCTATTAGATTTCCAAAACCCTTACTTGTTGTACTGGATCCAACCCTAGAGTATTAGACACCTCCTCCCCACGGGAAAGACGATATTTCGTCGACAACGAGCACCTCTTAACACTAGCGAACCAACCCTTTACTCATACTATCTTTCAATGGTGAACTCATTTTTAATTATCCAAACCAGCAAACATCTAACACCAACTCATGTGCCCAAATTCATATTCCAAAATAATTTCTGCAGTTTTACTAAATGCAGACCAACCTAAGCTATATGACGTGTAAAATGACAGGTGCTTAAACTATTCATCCAGTAACCCTATAATAATTAATGGAATGCTTTCATGATCGTTTTAGCCTAAATCCAAAATTTCATAATTTTACTAATTTATCTGGTAATTTATCTAATTATTTGAGATATCCAAAAGCCCCAAGTTTGAACATGAAGTACCAATATCAGACAAGTAAATGCTCCACAAACTTTTTGATAAACATAATATGACTATTGAACATAAAATCCCAAGTTTCTCAAATTTTTAGAAAGATTTAAGCCCATAATTAATTAATTCAATATAAATATAATAAACGGAATTAAATAGTGAAGTACCTTAAAATATCATCCAAAAATTACACAAACTTTACCATGGCTATAGTATGATCATAAATCCACACTGACTAAGTTGCATAATATTTTAAGCTAGTTTAACCAAGATTTTATCACAATCATCCTTAGGGGCAACTTAAAGATTTTAACTACAAGTATAAGCCAATATCTTCCAAACACCCTACAATACTTTTCAAAGGTTCATACTAACCCTTAGACTTCTCTACCCAAGTTTCATCACTGTTCAATAAGTTTTAATAACCTATTCTATCTCAAAACATTTTGTGCCCTAAACTACGGTTAGGGCTTAGAGGGGCCGACCCTTTCCCAAATCCCCTAATATTTTTACCAGATGGCTTTCGGTACACTAGAACCCTCCCTACCAAATTTGAAGTTCATTTAGGGTCATTTGACCTCATGTACTTCACAAGGCAAAAAAATCCTTCCTTAGGGTTTGGTCTTAGATCTTAGGGCAAAACTATTCCAATCTACCCTATCTTGCATGGGAAGGTGCTAATAGTCATGCCAAGTTAGTTGCCCCAATATCAACCTCTGTTCTTTTCATACGAGTCTGTGTGTGTATGAGTATCGTTTGCTAAATTTATGCTTTTCTTCCTTCATTTTATTTAGCTCTTTTAGCTATTATGTTTTTTTTATATCTTTCTATTCATTCTTATAAATCCATAAAGGCGTTTTCAAATTGTTTTTCAATTTTCTCTAACATAGATTTTCTCTTTTAGTTTGTAAAACTTTTATTCTTTTTTACTTTATTTCCACTTTTTACACAATTTTACTGAGTTATAATAATGGATTTTTAATCGTTTTAATTTTCGTGCACTTTAATTTTTTCTTTTATTTAAAAATTGTTTTGTTATTTTAATTTTTATTATCTCTTTTTATGCATTTCTGTCATATTCTAGGAGTAGATTAAACCATATAAAGAGAAGAAAACACATATTTTATTAAGCTAAAAGAGAGTTACATAAAGCTAAAACAAACACTAAAGTGAGGGGGAGAAAATTTCCCTTACATAGCGTTGAAAACATCTAAACAACAACTACTTGTGAGAGAATATTCGCAAAGAGAAAATATACCGAACTAGCAATCCAACGAGGCATGTATACCTATCGAAAAGCAGCTAGGGGACACAAGTGTCGTATTAAAATCCGGGAACCATTGAGTAATCTTACTCACACGAAAATATTATTTTGTCAAGAGATTGTTTTAGGGTTTAAGAAAAAGCTAAATGCGATTAAGAGAAGAAATATTATGCTAAAAAGAGAAATACTTGCGGTTAAATAGGGAGCTGCTAAAAGTGATTACAACGAGGGGTTAAGATGATGATAAAGAAAAGAACTCGATCGAGAATCTCCTCGGCTAAAGTTGATTAAAAAAATGCGATAATAAACCCTAACTTAATAAGGTAAAAGACCTTGACAGCGGAGGTTCCATAATCATGAACACGCTTCTCTCGAAGCTGTTCCCACCTGAGTTTAGGAAGGTATGACTGAACTCTCGTCCAAATTGGAGACCTAAAGCTTGCTTTACGGTGCGAACCCCACTATTGGATTTCACTCCAATCCGGGAGATTTAACGTCAGCCTCTCTCGAGGGCTGTTTGCAACTCTCTTTACTCTTGAGTGTTCACTTCAAACTACGAGCCTCTCGACTCTCTAAGAATGAAAACAAAAATGGAAATTATATATCGATGATATAACTCCAAAGAAGATTAATCAAGAGTAAATAAAGGTCTAAACCCTAAAAATAAAAAGTAAAATTAAAGCATCATAACTTAATCAACTCGAACCATGGATCATCAAGATCAAGTACAAGGAGGATTAGTTAATCATGGGGAAATAAAGGAAGAGATTAGGGTAGAAGTATATTAAGAAAAACAAAGAAAAGGTGCACTTTTTATTTATGTAAAAGGAGAGCTACAGCTTGAAATAAAAGATTACACTTGCAAGAAATGAAAACTAAGCTAGCATTAACATTAAGCTACTAAATCAATTACAAAAACTATTACAAGAGGAGAAAATTAAGCTACGGTTAAAACTTTAAAATGAGAAAGGGGGAGAGGAGAAGCATGAAAAACTACTAGAAAACAAAAGGACAACACCTCCCCTCTCACTCCAAAACTAGTTTGGACTCAAGGGGGGTCTGAATTTATAGAAAACTTTATGGGTCGGTCATGCCCCCCTGTCACGCCTGGTTAGGGCATGTCAGGGTGCATGTCATGTACGGGAAACACATCGTGAGCTAAATTCTGACGGAAATCATCATTTCTTTTGTATGTCGATGGACACGCCCAAGGTCACGCCTGTGTAGTGAGGGCGTGTAAGGCAGGTCAAGCTTCAATCATTGGTTGGAAGTCTGTCAAATGCCGGAAATTGCGGAACACGCCTGGGGACATGCCCGTGTAGGGATGGCGTGTCCGTACTGTTGACGTGTAGAAACAGAAAAACTTTAAATGCGCAGCAGGCTTCGGGAATAGTGCGACACGCCCAGTGACAAGCCCGGTGACATGCCCATGGAGGGCGTGTCAGGGGAGCGTGTTAGATGTTTTTTCTCGAGATTTTGGATCTGGGAGCAAGCCTCCTTGGGATCGGGTTACACGCTCGATGACACGACCAGGGAGGGCGTGTTAGTGGGGCGTGTAAGGTCATTTTTGCCGAAATTTTAGAAAACCTCCAAAAGAAGAGAAAATATTGGTGGCAACAAAATATACAAAAGGTGGTTAATATATAAGCTTACAATACATGATTTGGACATAAAAAACCTAAAAATACCCTAATAGTTTACACTACAAAATGTATTATCATATTCCCTCAAGCTTAAGCTTTGCTTGTCCCCAAGCAAAGATATAAAAACTAGCTAACATAAAAGTGAATAATCAGGAAGATTCTAATTATGCAACACAAGTACCAAGCGAAATACTAAGTAGGGAGAAGGTGAAATGTAAACCTAATAATTACTTAAACATGGTTTAACAATTTATAAAATTTACTAAAGAAAATAAATCATCCAAAGATTTTAACAATTATTTAAATAAATTTAAGCAAAGCAACAAAACGAAAAAATGCATTGTGTTGTTACTAGATCCAATGGACACATTATAACTATATCAATCAAACATCAAAAATCTAAATATAAATCCAAAATAGTACTATTTTACTTTTCCTCTTTACTTTGGTAATAAATAAAAATCAAAAGCGTGAATCCAAAGGACTTATTAGGACTAAAACGTTTGGTTTAGGCATATAATTAGGAATGGAATTCGAAGATAATTATGAAGGCTTAAAATCACACTAAACCAAAATAAAGAGTTTCAAAAATTTTCATCGTAAATAAAATATTTTTCTTTCTTTCTTTCATTTTCTTTTCTTTACTTTTTATATTTTTATTTTTTTCAAAACAAAATAAAGGCCATAAATAATTTTCTTTTCATTTTGAACTTGGCCAAATATAAGTAAATACTACTTTTGAGCATACTTTTTCAAAAAGTTCTCCAAATAAAAATCACAAAAGAAACCTATCGTAAACATGAAAAAATTTTAAAGAAACTCAAAACGGCAAGTGTGATTAGATAGGTTGGAATATTTTAGCTTTGGTGAAAATGAGATGATAAGTTGAGCTAATTAATTGAAAAAGGAAAAAAAGGCTCAAAAGCGGCTAACTAGGGAAAGATTTTTTATGTTGTCAAGAAGGATCAAACAAAAATAAAAATGGCCTAAATCATTTTCATGCTTCTAAAATTTTTCTAAATCATAGTTTTGAAAAATTTCAAAAAGCAAGTCGTAGATAATAAAAGAAGACTAATGAAATTACCTTGAAAATAGAAATAATAAGCGACTTGGATCGTTCACATCTACTCCGCTAATCAAAAGTTGATATTTCAAAAATTATTCAAAACTAAATGAAAAATAGCGGATGAAAGATTTTCGAGAAAGTAAAGAAAATAAAGAACAAAAACCATAATAAAAATGTGAGTTTTAGAAAAACATTTCACGTTAACATGCTACCATGAATTAGAAACACAGTAAGGACAACATTTTGCTTGTGAAACATAATTAAAAAGAACGATTATAAAGATTATAATTGGTTAAGTTATTTATATGGAATTTTGAGGAAAACAAAGCAAAAGCAAGGGGTACTATAAAATATAAAAATTTGTTTGAACTTTTAAAACAAATAGTATATAAATATATTTTTTTTATTATTTTGAAATATTTTCTATTTTTTTCGATTTTGAAGATATTGTCTTTTTTTGTATTTTTAAGATAAATAAAAAATTTTTGATTTTGATTTCTTCAAGGAAACAAAAATAAAGACAAGAGAAGGAGGAAATCATCACCCAAGCTTAAAATAGATATTGTCCTCAATGGATAAAGAAGGGCTATGAGGGAGAGAGAATTAAACAAAAATGAACGTACAGAATTGAAAAAGAGGCACTTCCCCGATTATATGCACCGCGAATGTTGATTGATATCGCTCCCCCATGCTTGCGCTTTGGATCTTCATTAAATGTATTCTTTGGACTTCGTGATGGATTCAGCAGCGTTGAAGCAGGCGATCGCAGAAGCTTCAGCATGTCAGAGCGGTCCAGGGCAAAAATTGTAAAATAAAGAAAACATAAAAATAACCTGGGTTGCCTCTCAACAGTGCCCTTTCTTTAAAATGTTGTTTGAGCTCGACAAAACAAAATAATATTATCCAAGAGATTATTATCCAAAATAATAATTAAAGTTTTTAACAAAAATAAAAAAGTCTTAAGTTAGTTTCAAGCTTAGATCTTGCAAAATAAAATTAATATAGTTTGGACTGACATCACCACAGAAATAAAGTTTAAGATACTGCCCAATCACTTTGAACTCACCCATATCAGTGTGTGAAATTAAAATCGTGCCATATGGAAAAGACTTCTTTAACAGTAAATGGCCATGACCATCGTAATTTTGACTTTCCGGGAAATAAACGTAAACGTGAGTTATATAAAAGAACTTGGTCACCTGGTTTGAAGGTTTTTGGGTTCCTTAAGCGTTTGTCGTGAAAACATTTCGTCCTCCCTTTATTAAATTTGTTATTTTAGTATGCGTAAGAGCGCACTCGTCAAGCTCGTTAAGTTGAAATTTTCTAAGGTCGCCGACAGAGTGGGGATCGAAATTTAAAAACCTTAAGGCCCAAAGAGTGCGGTGTTCTAATTCTACGGGTAAATGGCACGATTTTCCATAGACCAACCTATATGGCGTACAACCGATGGCGGTTTTGTGCGTTGTACGTTAGGCCCATAGAGCATCGTCTAATTTGGTAGACCAGTCTTTTCTAGAGGGGGATACAGTCTTTTCTAAAATTCGTTTATACTCTCTGTTCACTACTTCGACTTGTCCGTTAGTTTGGGGGTGGTAGGCAGTTGAAAGCTTATCCATAACGCCGTATTTAATAAGAATTTTTGAAAACTGCGCATTGCAAAAATGTAAACCGCTATCGCTAACGATGGATCGCGGCGTACCGAATCGAGAAAATCATTTTTTTCAAAAATTGAATTACAACTCGGGCATCGTTAGTAGGAATAGCTTGGGCTTCATCCCAACATGAAATGTAATCTACAACAACTAAAATATATTTATTCCCGAAGCTAGAAGGAAGGGTGCCAACAAAATCAATTCCCCAGAGGTCGAAAACTTCGCACTCAAGAAAATAATTTTGCGGCATTTCATTATTATTGGAAATATTTCCTGACCGTTGGCAACTATCACACCTACTCACAAAGGCTTGCACGTCTTTAAACAGGCTAGGCCAGTAAAAACACGTGGAAAGCACTTTGTGGGCAGTGCGAGTAGCTTGATAGTGACTACCAGTAGGTCCTTCGTGCAAATGATTAAAAATATCTAATCCTTCATCAAAAGAGACACATCTACTTATCACTTGGTCCGCACAGACTCGGAAAAGATGTGGGTCCTCCCAAAAATAGTTCTTCAACTCATAAAAGAATTTCTTCTTTTGCTGAGAGTAGAACTCTTTCGGTAGGACATGAGCAACTAAATAATTGACAATGTGTGCAAACCATGGAGAGGGGGATGTGTTAATTAAAAGCAGCTTATCATTGAGGAAGAAAGCATTAAATGATTTTTCATCTAATTTTTTAATATAAGGATTAGCTAATAGTGAGAGATGGTCGACGGCCAAATTCTCGGCACCCTGTTTATCACGGATTTCTAAGTCAAACTCCTGGAGAAGTAAGACCCAGCGAATCAGGTGTGGTTTTGCATCCGTCTTAGCAAGAAGATACTTGAGGGCCGAGTGGTCCGTAAAAATGATAATTTTGGAAAGCGTAATATAAAGATGAAATTTATGAAAAGCGAAAACAACAACTAGAAGTTCCTTTTCGATTGTGGAATAATTCTCTTATGCAGATTTAAGTGTTTTACTTGCATTATAGATGGGGTGGAAGTTTTTAGATATTCGTAGTCCTAGTATGGCTCCCACTGCGAAACTACTCACATCACACATAATCTCAAAGGGAAGATCCCACACCGGAGCTATCATAATAGGGGCATTAATTAACTTTTCTTTTATTGTTTCAAAGGCACAAAGACAAAGGTCATCAAAAATAAACGGGGCATCTTTTTCCAGAAGATAAGTAAGGGGTTTGGTGATTTCGGAGAAATCTTTTATGAAGAGGTGGTAGAAGCCAACGTGTCCTAGGAAAGTTCTTATAACTTTGATGTTCGTAGGCGGTGGTAGCTTCTCGATTACTTCTATCTTAGCTATTTCTACTTCAATTCCTCTCGCAGAAATCTTATGACCCAAAACTAACCCTTCCCTCACCATAAAATGATATTTTTCCCAATTTAGGGCAAGGTTTGTTTTTTCGCATTTTTCTAAGACTTTTTCGAGTTTTTCTAAGCAACTATCAAAGGCATCGCCGAAGAGAGAGAAATCATCCATAAATATAACCATAATGCTCTCTACATACTTGTCGAAGATAGCGAGCATACATCACTATAATGTAGCTGGTGCATTGCATAATCCAAACGACATTCTTTGGTAATCGAAGGTGCCGAAGGGACAAGTAAATGTAGTTTTCTCCTGGTCCTCGAGAGAGATGGGGATTTGAAAGTACCCCGAGAGACCATCAAAAAAATAGTAAAAGCTATGGCCGAATAATCGTTCTATAATTTGATCGATGAATGGCAAGTGAAAGTGGTCCTTGCGGGTGGCATCATTTAACTTACGATAGTCAATACACATTCGCCACCCGGTCAACGTCCATGTTGGGATTAAGTCATTATTCTCATTACTAACTACAGTTATCCCTCCCTTAGTTATCCCTCCCTTTTTTGCCACTACCTGTACATGACTAACCCACTTACTATCAGATATAGGATAGATAATTCCTGCGTCTAAGAGTTTCATAACCTCCACCTTTATGACTTCTTTCATATTTGGATTTATACAACGGTGAGGTTGGATTGAATTACTCTAATTATCTTCCATTAGGATTTTGTGGGTGCAGGAAGATGGGCTTATGCCCTTGATATCAGCTATTTGCCAGGCAATAACTCGGCGATGTTTACGTAACACTAGTAGGAGTTTATCATTTTGCACTTCGGTTAAGTAGGCTGAAATTATTACTGCTAGCTTCGAGTCTTTTTCTAAGAAGGAATACCTAGGATGTTCGGGTAGTTCCTTTAATTCCAGTGTGGGGGTTCTTCATAAGATGTTTAAGAAATTCTTTCTTTTTCAAAAACAATGTCTTCGTAGACTTTTACTTTATACAAAAAATTGGAAAGGGTTGAGCCCACGACCATGGCTGTCTCTTGCAGAAATTCATCTGGAAGAGTGGAGGAAGAATAAAAATCAGAAAATTCAGTTTTACTTTCAGAAAGGTATAAGGAAGATTCTTCACCTAAGGCATCTAAGAAAAAATAGGAGTCGTCATTCTCTTTGGTATTCTTCATTGAGGGTTTTATTGAGAAAGTCACTTCATCGTCGCCTTCTCGTAGGAAGAGCTTGTCATTGTTTACGTCAATGATAGCTCGGGAGGTGGCAAGGAAGGGTTGGTCAAGGATCAAGGGAACCTCAACATCTTCTTTAATGTCTAATATGATGAAATCCACATGGAAGATGAATTTGTCGACTTTAACTAAGACATCCTCCACGATTACTAACATGTATTTCATGGATCTATCAGCGAGCTGGATACTCATGCGTGTCGTGTTGAGGCTACCAATTCCTAACTTCTTGAACAACGAGAGGGGCATTAGGTTGATACTCGCACTTAAGTCGACCAATGCGTGCTTGACAAAAATATTACCAAAGACATACGGAATAGATAAACTACCCGGATCACTGATCTTCTTTGGTAAACCGTTTGTCAAGACCGCAGAGTACTCGGCATTTAGTGTGACTTGCGATAAGTTTTCTAACTTCTTTTTATTAGTCAGGAGGTCCTTAAGATACTTAGCGTACTTCGACAATTGGGAGATTGCTCCGTGGAATGGTAGATTTTTGTGGATTTGCTTAAACATTTCTAAGAAGCGAGAGTATTTGTCATCCTGACGTTGCTTTTTAAGTTCAAAAGGGTATGGTGGAGTTGGAATATTTTTAAAAATGGGTGGTGGAGTGAGATCTTTTTCTTTAATAGGGATAGGGGTGATAACTTCTTCTTCAGTAGATGGTGAAATGAAAAATTGTTTCTAGGCAGAGGGTTGATTTTTAAGAATGGGGGCGGAGCTTTGATTTTTTTAAATGGAGGAGGAGCATGCCTCGGGCTCTTTGCTAACTATACTAGAAACTTACTTCCCACTCCAAAGAGTTATAGCTTTTGCTTGCTCTCTCGAATTGGACTCGGTGTAGGCAGGAAGAGAACCGGCGGGTCGCTCAGAAATAATTTTTGTGAGTTGTCCTACTTGATTCTCTAAACTTTTAACGGTCCCGGTTAGGGTTCTTATAGTAGCATCATTACCAATCATATATTTTGAAAACATCTCCTCCAAACATGGAGGTTTTGGAAAATCTTGAGTAGGTGGTGGTGCAGAAAAATCATTTTGTGGTGGCGGGCGCATTGCGTTCGAGGTATTACTCAACGAAAAGTTCGGGTGGTTCCGCAAAGCGGGATTATAACTATTTGGAAAAGCGAAACCCGGAGCCGGAAAATTAGAAGCAGAAAAATTAAGAAAAACATTTCTAGGCATACTATTAACATAATCTAATTGTTCGGGAGCAGGAGTTGCAGATTCCCATACCTGAGGGGTGGAGGCAGCAGTCATCTACGTTATCTTTTTACTTAAAATTTCCACTTGCAGAGCTAGCTGGGCGACGTTATCCACTTCAAATATACTTGCATGTTTGTTTGGGCAGGACCTACGCACATTCCACTGATATGTGTTCATGGCCATGTCCTCAAAAAGCTCAAGAGCTGCTTCCGGGGTTTTGTGGTTTAAGGTACCGCCGGAAGCTATGTCTATCATTTTCTTTGTGCTTTGATGTAGCCCGTTATAAAACGTCTGCACCTGCAACAGTAGAGGTAGCGCGTGATGTTGGATCATCTTAAGAGTTCTTTAAATCTTTCCCAAGTTTCACATAGGGTTTCAGAATCTATTTGTCCAAAGGCAGAAATATCATTCCTAAGTTTTGCTATTTTAGCTGGCGGAAAATACTTCGCCAGAAATTTTTCAGTTAGTTGATCACAGGTGGTGATGCTATTTTTTGGTAGAGTGTTCAGCCATTGCTTAGCCTTAGTTTTAAGGGAGAAAGGGAAGAGTCTTAGCCTAATAATATCATTTGTAACAACATTGATTTTAAAGGTGTCATAAATCTCAAGAAAGCTTGCTATGAGTGCATTCGGATCGTCATAGTGAAGTCCGTCTAATTCCACATATTGCTGCATCATTTGAATTATGCTAGGCTTAAGTTCAAAATTATTATTAGCTATAGCAGGGCGAACTATGCTTCATTATGTACCCTCTAGATTCAGTCGTGCATAATAGGGCATATGCCTATGCACGACTTCCTTTACGTGGGGTTCTTCCATTCTTAAGGTAAAAAATGACTCGGAATCCTCAACCGGCATTTGGAGAGTAGTACCTTGAAATCGTGATCTTCTCTGAAGAGTACGCTCAATTTCGTGGTCCAAGTACAAAATAATCGACGGATTCCCACGAGTCATGCACTAGAAGAAGAGACGATGAAGAAAGAGAAATAAAATAAACTAGAACATGTGTTAATAATTTTTTTTTGAAATATATTTTTTTATGTTTTAACTCCCGAACTTCCCAAGGGCTACCCGGTGAACGGTTCTCAAGGTACTAGACTAGATAGTGGCATTTATAGCCACATTGCCCTTTTCGAGAGAGTTAGGTGGTGTAGGAAAATTGAGATGTGGATTTCTATTAAGAGCGGTAATATTTTTTGAATTTTTTAAATTTTTTGAGAAACATGGTGAGAAAGAGAAGTGATAAAAGTAATAGGTTCGTGCTTTCAAATTATCAACAAAAGTTGCTCCCCGGCAACGACGCCAAAAACTTGGTGAGAGAATATTCGTACAGAGAAAATAAACCGAACTAGCAATCCAACGAGGCAAGTATACCTATCAAAATGCAGCTAGGGGACACAAGTGTCGCATTAAAATCTGGGAACCATTAAGTAATCTTACTCTCACGAAAACTATTATCTTATCGAGAGATTGTTTTAGGGTTTAAGAGAAAGCGAAATGTGATTAAGAAAAGAAATATTACACTAAAAAGAGAAATGCTTGCGGTTAAATAGAGAGCTACTAAAAGCGATTACAATGAGGGTTTAAGACGATGATAAAGAAAAGCAGTCAATAGAGAATCACCTCGGTTAAAGTTGATTAAAAAAATACGATAATAAACCTTAACTTAATAATGAAAAAACCTTGACCGTGGAGGTTCCATAAGCATGAACACGCTTCTCTTAAAGCCGTGTCCACCTGAGTTTAGGAAGGTCCGACCAAACTCTTGTCCAAATCGAAGACCTAAAGCTTGCTTTATGCTGTGAACCCACTATTGGATTTGACACCAATCCAGGAGATTTAACGTCTGCCTCTCTCGAGGGGTGCGTGTAAATCTCTTTATTCTTGAGTGTTCACTTCAAACTACGAGCCTCTCGACTAGCTAGGAATGAAAACAAATATGAAAATTATATAACGATGATATAACTCCAAACAAGATTAATCAAGAGTAAATAAAGGTCTAAACCTTAAAAAGAAAAAGTAAAATTAAAGCATCATAACTTAATCAACTCAAACCTCGGATCATCAAGATCTAGTACAAAGAGTATTAGTTAATCATGGAGAAATGGAGGAAGAGAGTAGGGTAGAAGAACATTAAGAAAACAAAGAAAAGGTGGACTTTTTATTAATGTAAAGGAGAGCTACAACTTGAAATAAAAGATTACACTTTCAGGAAATTAAAACAAAGCTAGAATTAACATTGAGCTACTAAAGCAATTACAAAAACTATTACAAGAGGAGTAAACTAAGATAGGGTTAAAAGCTTAAAATGAGAAAGGGGGAGAGGAGAAGCATAAAAAACAACTAGAAAACAAAAGAGCAGCACCTCCCCTCCAACATCAAAAATGGTTTGTGCTCAAGGGGGGTCTGAATTTATAGAAAACTTTGCGGGTCAGTCACTCACCCCTGTCACGCCCGGGTAGGGTGTGTCAGGGGGCGTGTCATGTACGGGAAAGGCATCGGGAGCTGAATTCTGATGGAAATCATCATTTCTTTTGTATGTCGGTGGACACGCCCAAGGTCACGCCCATGTAGGGAGGGCTTGTAGTAGTCGGAAATCCATCAAATGTCGAAAATTGAGGAAGACGCCCGGGGACATGCCCGTGTAGGGAGGGCATTTCCATACTATTGACATGTAGCAATAGAAAAACTTTAAATGCGCAATAGGCTTCGGGAAGAGGGTGACACGCCCAGTAACATGCCCGATTACATGCCCATATAGGGCGTGTCAGGGGGGCGTGTCAGTTGTTTTTCTTGGGATTTGGGTTCTGGGAGCAAGCTTCCTCGAGATCGGGTTACAGGCACGATGACACGCCCAGGGAGGGCGTGCAAGGGGGGCGTATAAGTTCATTTTTCCCGAAATTTGACAATACCTACAAAAAGAAGAGAATAAATTAGTGGCAACAAAATATAGAAAAGGAGGTAAATACATTATTTGCACATAAAAAACCTAAAAATACCCTAATAGTTTAGACAACAAAATGTACTATCACCTACCCTAAGCAAAATTGTCCAAAAAAAGGAACAAGTTACTTTACAACAAACTTCCAT
Source organism: Platanthera guangdongensis (assembly GCA_039583875.1). NCBI lineage: Eukaryota > Viridiplantae > Streptophyta > Magnoliopsida > Asparagales > Orchidaceae > Platanthera > Platanthera guangdongensis. Next base: position 116,566,385 of record CM077162.1, on the reverse strand, counting down.
TTATAGGCAAAACATTTGGGTTACACGCCATAGGTCACGGGCATGTAAGGTAGGCATGTTTGTACTGTTGCTGAGTTGATGCTAAGCATTAATTGTTTTGTTGAATTTTGTGATTGTACAAATAGAAGTCATGGGAGTGACACTACTATCACGGGCGTGTAGGGGGGTGTGTCGGGGAGGTTTATCTGGGGAAGGTGTCGAGTAATTTAGTCATCGGTCCTTTCTTGTCTGGGACACGTGGAAGCCATGGGCGTGTCAGTAAGCTAGTTGGCTAGCCTTGAGTGGAGATGGCATTGAGTGGTTACCATTGAGTGGCGATGGTGTTGAGTGGTTGGCGTTGAGTGGAGATGGCGTCGAGTGGCTTTTGGATGAATCGGATTTGCCATAGGAATGATGGGCGTGTTCCGCAATCGTTGAGCGCAGATCATCACGTTGAGATCGACGAACACAGATCGTCGATTTGAGGTCGATGAACGTCGAGGGTGTGACATGGGCATGTCATGGGATGAACACGTGCGTGTCGGGCAGTTCGACAAACATCAAACGCTGATCGACGAGCTGGCGCCAACTTCTTGTTGGGATCTAGTAACACGCATAGGTCACGGGTGTGACCGAGAAGTACACGGGCGTGTACTTTGAAATTTTTGGACTTTTTTTCTGAAAATTTCTGAAAAATAAAATAAACTAAGTTAGAGGTGTATTTACAAAAAAGGAACAATTTTTTAAAGAAAAACAACTAAAAATGACAAAAATAAACTAAAATGACTTAACTAATGTACGTAAAAATACATATATTTACAGCTTATCAAATACCCCACTCTTAAGATTTTGCTATTCCAAAGAAAAAGTTGGGGATATACTTATAAGAAATTAAAGAAATCCTAAGTTTAGCTACTGGTTGAATTAATCGAAAAAAAGATCAAAATAATTATCCGGGGTATAAGAGTTAAGTCCTAAATTATGATAAAAATTTAAATAAAGAAAGATTTTCAGCTAAAAAAATTTCTCGATATAATCAAAGAGAAAACAAAAATCATTTTGATATGTTAACAAAAGTAGATTGAAATTATAGAAATTTTAACTTATAAGAATTAAAGGAAATAATGCAATTTAAAAATTATGCTCTCAAAAATATTTCAAATTAATTCTAGAATCATTTGAAATTGGCGGGGGCTTTAGTTTATTGGTGAGGTATATTTTTTCGCTCAAACCTCTAATAAAAGTTTTTGTTTGAATATGGATGTTTAGGAAAATGAAATCTTATTTTCCATAACCTATAATATATATTTTTTGAACAAATTCACAATAACCCAATGTATATATATAGGAGTAATGAATTTTATCCTCTTACGTTGTAACATATAATATTTTCAAATATAGGATGCCTATATTTACGGAATGAAATCATATTCCAATTGACATTGGATCTTTTAAGGATCAAAATCATGCCAAGTAAGACATGAAAAAAGTGGGAGATAGATTTGTTCAGAAAGAAAACTAGTTCTAATAAAAATATTTTGAGAGCAAGATTTACAAATTAAATGTTCCTATATTTCAAAAAAAAGCTTAGAGTAAATGATGGGCTAAAACCCGAACAGGCAAGTGTACCTGTCAAATTGTAGTATCAAGGTCGTATTTAAACACGGGGTTGTCAAGTACTACTACTCACGCTTGAACTATTATCCTACAGAAAGAAAGCGGGTTTTGAGAATTTGTTTTCAGAGAAAAACTAAAGATAATTTTTAGACGAAAAACTTATAATAAAAAGTTAGCATTCGATCGAAGATTCACCATGAAACGAGATGAGGGACATAAAAAGTATAATTTTAAGCTTGCAAATCAAACTCAACCGTGACGGATCCGAAAATAAGACAAAATCTCACTGGAGCATTAAGTCTCCTAACTTATAGACGCTTTGATCGAAATCTCTTTACAAATCAAAGGGGCATAAAGTCAAATTATCGAGGTGACCCGCACTATTGGATTTGACTCTAATCCGGAAGATTTACGTCATCCTATCTCTAGGGTTGCGTTCAACTCCTTCCCTCTTTGAGTGATCTTTCACATTCACGAGCCTCTCGGCTACTCAAAGATGAGATCCAAAGCCTACTACCGTATACCGGAAATACGGAGTCAATAAAATAAAAATCAAAGAAGGATCGAGTAAAATTATGCAAAAATAAAACTATGAAATAAAAGAAACCCTCATCTCATTTTATGGATCCTCACGATCGAAAGCTAAGAGAAATTAGCTACTCATAATTTAAAGGGAAGACAAAACAAGATAAGAGAGGAACATTTTCATTACTTGCAAAAAAGAAGAGTACACAAAATATTAAAAAGACAAGACTATATTATGAAGAAAACTTGCAATAATGAAAAATCTAATACAATTATGAAACTAACAATAACAACTCACAAGCACTCTCCACTCTCCAACTCAACACTCAAATTTAACTTAAAACTTCACTTCCCAAAATTCCTTCATTGGCTTGAGGGATGGGGTGGCTTTTATATGAGATGGAGAAGCTTCTAGATGATAGGAACATGAAGGGGACATGAAAGGTGGCCGACCATGTGGTTGGAGAGGGGCAATGCATTTCATTTAGTGAGGGGGGAGAGAGGGAGGTGGGTTCAATGCATGGACTTTATGGAAATGAGTGTGGAAAATATAAAAAAGAGAGGGGGATGGATGTGGATTAAATGAAGGAAAAAAGATATAAAAGAGGGGGGAGAGAGGGTGGCCGGCCATGTTCCAGGGGAGGTGCATGAATGAATTAAATGAAAGGAAGAGGGGGAAATGAGTGGTTGACCAACACATGAATGGAGTGGGCTGCATCTATATGGGCTCGTGTAGCTTGAAGAGGGGCTGAATGCATCATGTGGGCTTCAAGGGAAAGGGCCGGGCTACTCCAAACTTCAAGGGCTGCATGTAGGGGGCTGCATCATAAGTGGCCGGGTTGCTCCATTGAAGTAAAGGGTTGCTGCACTTAGAAGGGGTCGGGCTGCACCAATGAAGAAGGAATTCATCATGGAGGGCCGATCTTGTGTTTGGGTTGCACCATGTGGGCTCCAACCTATAGAAATAAAATAAAATAGAGCATTAAGTTATGTTATATAGCAAAACAAATATATAAAACGAAACAAACAATAAGATGCAAACAAAACATAATAGGAAATTTTGTAATTAAACTTAATAGGATGCAAAATAGGATGCGTACAAAACATAAAATGAGGAATTAAAACATAACATCAAAAATAAAAATTAGAACCTAACAAACATAAAATACCTAAAATATATATAATTATTCCCAGGGATATCTATGTTAAACTAACCCAAAAACCGATGACTAAAACTAGTCAACAAATTCCCCCATGCTAGAGTTTTTGCTTGCCTTCAAGCAAATAAAACTTAAAGAACTAGGGAAAGAAAACAAAGAAGATTTAGGTTGCATAATTAAGAAAAACAAAACATGAAAAATTAAACTATCCTAATTCCTATGTTAACAACTAGTGCGGTGAGAAGTGCACAATAGAAAACTTGAAAGTGGAGACCTAAAAATATCATTAGAACGTAAAGAAAATTAACACATTTCTAAATCTTAAAAAAAGGCATCCAAAATTAATGAAAATAAGAGAAACAAGAGCAGAAATTCTAAATAAACGGCGCAATAACGAAATACTAGGTTGCTAGAATAACAATTATCCCTAAGACACCTCAAGATAACCTCCAAAGAAATCCATCAATGATGGTGGTCATAGGCTTGTCCGTTCACACTTTCTCCACTACGCGAATTTACGTTCTAAAGATTAATAGGACTTCTAATAGGCATAAAAATTGGCTTAGGTAAATGATTAGGAATTGAAAACAAGGATAAACATGATGATGGTTAAATCACACTAAATCTTGGTTGAGCTTTAAATACAAAAAATAAGACATGATAAGTACTTCAATTCAAGCTAAAACAAACATAAGGCCATGTATTGTTTTCTTTTCTTTTCATAATATTGGCCAAAAATAAACTACTTTTTTTTTCATTTCATTTTGATAATACTTTTGATAATAACTATTTTTTTACTTTTAAGGAAAGCTCCAAATATAAGCTATAAATTTTCCTTTTCATTTCAAAGATATAACACTTCACAAAATTAATATTTAAGCTCAAAGGATACTGTGAAAATAGGAAAGGGATTTTGGCTTTGGTGAAATAATGAAATTAAAGGTGAAGCTAAAAACAAAGAAACATGCAAAAAGACCTAAAAATTGTTTTGCAATGGTAAATTTGTTGGTGGGAAGAAATGCTCAAACTAGTGAAAGGGTGGCCTAAATTATTTCTAAAGTACGTAAAAAACGGCGCAAATGTTTCGAGAGTAGCTAGAGACAAGTTCTAGACACCGAGAAAGTATTACCCCACAAATGAAAAAGATATAACATTTCCTAGCAACCATTCGTAAGCAACTAACCGAATAAAAAGACATAACTACAAATTGCTAACTTATAACATAAAAAACGGATGCCTATATTTAAGAACAAGAAACTAGTAAAACTAAGTTATGTTAAACTGATAAATTCAGAAAACTGTTTCAAAGAAATCTAAATAGAACTAAGGAACCGCACGGGCCTACACATCACTAGAAGAAACATAAAAATAAAGATAGAAAATAATTTTAGATTTTGTTTGTCAAATAGATTTTAGCAATTTTTTTTGGATTTTTGTTTTATAGATTTTTTTTATTTTTTTTATTTTTGATAAGGCTAAAATAAAAGCAATACTAGAGAAGCTTAACAAAATTATACGAATTTTTTTAGATTTTGATTTTAAGAAAGCAAAAGATTTTTTTGGATTTTTGAAAGAAAAAGAAAAAAAGAAACTAACTAAACCCTCCCCCAAGCTTAGATTCTTCATTGTCCTCATTGAAATAAACAAAAAGAAAAACGAGAAAGAGAAGGAGGCTGAGAAGGAGAGAAAAATGCAGAAAGTAAATGAAATAAAAAGAACAGGACTTCCCCGGGTTTGTGGGATGAAGGCGGATGTCGATCTCCCATGCTTGCTTTTTAGTGCACTTGATCATCAGCAGGTTTGACCTGATCCATCTTTATATCAACAACGTTGGAGCGGCGGTCACGAACTTGCTTGGTTGGCCTCCGGAAGGAAGAGCAAAATAAAAGCAGAAAAAATAGAGTCTGTGGGCAGGTGCCCAAGATTGTTCTTTATTACAACAATTTAAAGTTCGAATAAAATTAAAAGTTTCATAATAATAATAATAAGTCCAAAAATAAAAATATTCCACAATAAGATAAATATTTAAGAGTCCAAGGCAAGATCCTCCGTTGCAGGAGACACAAAATCATTTGAAAAATAAAGTTTAAGTCTATGACCATTCACTTTAAAATCACCGTTATCGGGGTGCGAAAGCAACACTGTTCCATAAGGATAAACGTCCTTGACCGTAAACCGTTCAGACCATCTAGATTTAAGTTTGCCAGGAAAAAGACGTAGGCGAGAATTGAAAAGAAGAACGTGATCGCCAGGTTTAAATGTTTTAGGATGGCGCAAGTTCTTATCGTGATAAAGTTTTGTGCGTTCTTTATAAATTTTATTATTCTCGTAAGCGTATGCTTGCCACTCGTCCAGCTCATTTAGTTGGGTTTTTCTATGCTCACCGACCGAGTGCGGATCGAAATTAAAAAACTTTAACGTCCAATACGCACGGTGCTCTACTTTTATCGGGAGATGACACGATTTTCCGTAGACTAGTCGGAAAGGAGTACAACCAATAGTGGTCTTGTACACTATCCGATAGGCCCAAAGAGCATCGTCTAACTTTAAAGACCAATCCTTACGGGAAGTAGAATTGGTTTTTTCCAGAATTCTTTTAAGCTCTCGATTGACTACCTCGACCTGACCGTTAGTTTGGGGGTGATAAGCAGTTGATAGTTTATGCGTAACGCCATATTTAGTTAAAGCTTTAGCGAGTTGAGCGTTGCAAAATCTGACTTCCCCTATCACTAATGATCGCTCGAGGAAAACCAAAATAAGAAAATAATTTTTTAAGAAAGGCAACTACGATGCGAGCATCATTTCTTGGTAAAGCTTTGGACTACGCCCACCTGTAAACATAATCTACTGCGACTAGAATATATTTATTTTCTAAACTTGAGGGAAACAGGACTACAAAGTCAATGCCCCATAAATCAAAAACTTCGCATTCCAGAAAATAATTTTGTTCCATTTCATTTTCATTAGATAAGTTTCCAGTCCGTTGGCACCGATCACAACCGCTTACAAAGAGTTGCGCATCTTTAAATATGCTTGGCAAGTAAAAGCCAACACTAAGCACTTTGTGGGCGGTGCGGTTTGCTTGAAAATGCCCGCCAGTCGGACCTTCATGAACATGCTTTAAAATTTGTTGACCTTCTTCCCGGGATACACATCTTCTAACCACCTGATCCGCACAAATGCGAAATAGAAAGGGGTCCTCCCAAAAATAATACTTCAACTCCGAAAAGAATTTCTTCTTTTGGTGAGAAGAGTATTCTTTTGGAAGGGCTCGGGCCACAAGATAATTGGCCAGATCGGCAAACCAGGGGGTAGAAGAAGAAATGTTTAAAATTCATTCATCCGGAAAAGAGTCATTAATAGAATTTTCATTTAAAATATCAAGTTTGGGATTTTCAAGACGAGAAATATGATCAGCCGCGAGGTTTTCCACTTCTTTCTTATCCCGAATCTCCAAGTCGAATTCTTGAAGTAAGAGGATCCAACGAATAAGATGCGGCTTGGCATTCGGTTTAGAAAGGTGGTACTTCAAAGCGGAATGATCCGTAAAAATAATAACTTTAGCAAGAGTAACGTACGATCGGAATTTATCAAAAGCAAAAATAACACCTAAAAGTTCTTTCTCTGTCGTGGTGTAATTTTCTTGAGCAGAAGTTAGAGTTTTACTAGCATAGAAAATCGGATGAAAGTTCTTAGCAATTCGTTGTCCTAGAACCGCACCTACCGTATGACTACTCGCATCACACATTATTTTGAATGGTAAATCACAAACTGGGGCGATCATAATAGGAGCATTTATAAGTTTGGATTTAATTAATTCAAACGCAACGAGACAAGATTCATCAAAAACGAAAGGAGTTTCTTTTTCGAGAAGGTGAGTGAGAGGCTTAGTAATTTTTTAAAAGTATTTAATGAATCGTCGATAAAAACCCGCGTGCCCTAAAAAACTTCTAATCTCTTTAGTATTTTTAGGCGGCGATAACTTTTCAATTACTTCAATTTTTGCCTTGTCCACTTCAATTCCCTTAGCGGAAATCTTATGGCCAAGGACTAAGCCTTCACGCACCATAAAGTGGCACTTCTCCCAATTTAAAACTAAGTTTGTTTCTTTGCAGCGTTGTAAAACATTTTCCAAATTTTCTAAACATAAGTCAAAGGAGTCGCCAGAAACAGTAAAATCGTCCATAAATACTTCCATAATAGTTTTTACGTATTTATAAAAAATAGCGAGCATACACCGCTGAAAGGTAGCGGGTGCGTTGCATAACCCGAAAGGCATTCTACGATAAGCAAAAGATATGAAGGGGCAAGTGAATGTTGTCATCTCTTGGTACTCGGGTGCGATAGGGATTTGAAAATACCCCGAGAGATCGTCGAGGAAGCAATAAAAATTTTGCCCGGATAAACGTTCTAAAATTTGATCAATAAAGGGGAGGGGAAGTTATCTTTTCGAGTGGCATCATTTAGCTTACAGTAATCGATGCACATCCTCCATCCCGTTATCGTCCTAGTTGGAATTAAGTCGTTATTTTCATTCGTTACTACCGTAATCCCAACCTTCTTAGGAACAACCTGGACCGGACTTACCCACTGAGTATCGGAAATCGGATAAATTATCCCCGCATCTAATAACTTAAGCACCTCTTCCTTCACAACCTCTTTCATATTCGGATTAAGACGACGTTGTGGTTGGACTACACCCTTAGGATTATTATCAAAAAATATTTTATGAGTACAAAAAGAATGGCTTATGCCAGAAATGTCGGAAATTTGCCACGCTATAGCTCGGCGATGCTTTTGTCGTACTTTGATCAACTGATCATTTTCGGATTGAGAAAGATAGGCTGAGATTATAACGGGCAATTTAGAATTATTTTCAAGAAAGGCATATTTTAGATGATCAGCGAGTGGTTTTAAATCAAGATGGGGTGGTTCATCATAAATGTTTTTCAAATTCTTTTCTTTTTCAAAAATAAGATTTTCATACTTTTTTCTACCAAAGACAGAATCAGTTTCAAAATTTGCTTGTAATGAAATAACCGTGTATTCAAAATCATATGAAGAAAATTCAGAAAAAGAAGAGGAAAATTCATTTGAAGATATGTTAGAAAGAGAAAGTGAAGAATCTTCATATAAAACATCAAGAAAGAAGAATGAATCATCATTTTTTAAAGAGTTTTTCATTGATTGATTGATAGAAAATGTGACCTCATCATCTCCCACATACAAAAACAACTTTCTGTTACTAACATCGATGACCGCTCGAGAGGTGGCTAGGAAGGGTCGACCAAGGATAAGAGGGACCTCGACGTCCTCTTCAATATCGAGAATGACAAAATCCATCGGGAAGATGATTTTGTCGACCTTTACTAGCACGTCCTCAATGATACCTAAAGGATACTTAATTGACCTATCAGCTAACTGGATACTCATTCTTGTAGGGCTAAGAGTGCCCAATCCTAGCTTTTTGAATAAAGAAAAGGGCATCAAATTGATGCTCGCTACTAGATCCGCTAATGCATGTTTAACAAACAGATCACCAAAAACGCAAGGAATGGAAAAACTACCCGGATCGTTTATCTTTTTAGGAATATTAGAGTTTTTAACGACCGCCGAGCATTCTTCATTTAAGGTCACATGCGATAAATTTTCCAATTTCGTCTTATTCGTTAATAAATCCTTAAGATATTTTGCATACTTAGTCATTTGACTAATCGCTTCATGAAATGGCAAATTAATATGAATTTGTTTGAACATTTCTAGGAAGCGTTGGTACTAATCGTCTAGTTTTTCTTTCCAAAGTCGAGCCGGATAAGGAGGTGGTGGAAATTCCTTTATAACAACCGGAGCATCATTTTGAACGTCATCATTTTTTTTCCAAAATCAGAAAATACAGAAATATCCTTTTGTTGGATCCCTAGTTAATTTGGGCTAGGTCCACTAACTTAGGATTTGACCCATCATGTATAGTCTGGGTCAAGTTTATGTCTTAGAGTGTAGGATAGTCCTCTATCTCAACTTCAGATGGACCAGCCTTCCTCAAGACCATCAGGAACTCCAGATCTATCAGTTTTTCAGAATAAGTGAAATGAGTTCGACGTTCGTCAAACTCAGCTCGACGAAGGGAGTTCTGCGCTCGCAGATTGTGAGACAATTCGTAGTGCTGAGCTCGACGAACTATGTTCTTTGTTCGACGAACACCGGGATTCTACTTCAAGCATTATCAGGACTACTTCAGAATTTCTCTAAAGTCCCACTTCAAACTTTGGTCGACGAATTACTTTCTGAGCTCGACAAACTTGGACCTCAAGTTCTCAGATTCTCAGATCGACGACTTCAGTTCTCAGCTCGACGAATTTAGTTCTCTGCTCAACGAATAAAGATTGTATGATATTGAAGATTGTCTGTTCAACGAATGAAGACTGTCAGCTCGACGAACTCAGCTCAGCTCGACGAACTCAGCTTAGCTCGATGAACTCAGGCTCAGCTCGACGAACTCAAAACTCAGTTCGACGAATTATGTTCTTTGGTCGAGAATTCCAGACTAGGTCTTCTTCCGTTCCCGTCCCATTCCATGGTGCTGATTCCTGAACATTTAATGGCAGTTCTTCCCAGAATACTACCGTTAGAATGCGAAGCTAATCCTGGATTATTACATGCCATTTTCCCATGGAAACAGTTGGGGAAATAATTAATTGCTGCTTCCTTTCCAGGCCGTCTGCTATTACTGCTCTATATTCAAAAATTCGAATGTTTCTTATGAGATATAGAGATATACAGAAAGAGTTAGTAATATAGTCAGATACAACAAAAAGACAGACAGTTATTCAGATAACACAGAAAAAGGAATTCATTCTTGGCCCAGAGAGAAACTGATCAAGAAGAAAAAGAAGAAGAACACTACATCAATATCAAGAGTTTTCTTCATCTGCTTCTACTCAAGATAATTTCAAAGACAATACATTCATATCAGTCACAAGAAGTTCCTGGAGACTTTCTCTGGACCAGAAAATCTAGGTCTTTGAAGACCTATCACCCTGAAGTAGTGCTCCAGCATTCTTCCTGATTCTTTCTACATCTCAGGGGGAGCAAAGCTGTTGAACAACAATCCACAAGTCTTCTCATTTGACTTGAGAAAGAGAAGACCTCATCACCCTCTCACTCCACCTCTATATAGGGTTTTAATTCCCTTCAAAATTATTCTGGTTGAAAGTCTCCCTCCAAAGGACTTGAGGGTTTGGTTTTTGGGAACCTTATCAAAACCCTATTGGTGCCAGGACACCTGATCAACCCCTTCCTGCAGTGGATTCCTACCAGGGTGGTAGAAGAGTGGACTACCCAGATTTGGGGAACCACTATAAAATTCTTGTGTCGTCTGGTTGCTTTATTTTCTTTTTGTTTTCTGGCCTTGCTCTGTGAATGTGCTGTGATTATATAATTGCTGCATCTTGGTTTATTGTATTTGCTTCCTGTACACACACCTAAAATACAACAATAGTTGTAAATTTTTTAAAATCACCAACATACTATATTCACCCCCCCCCCCTCTAGAGTATATCTGATCTAACTAACACCTTCATGTGTTATCAAGCATACCTCCTGAACTTTCACTTTTTCTTTATCTAAAGTAGATTTTTCATTTCTAAAAGTTGATTTATCATTTTCCGTGGGGATAATTTTTTCCATAACAGGAGGGACAATCACCTTTGGCACTTCCCTGGTGGTGGGCTCATTAATAACCTTACCGCTCCGAAGAGAAATCGCATTTGCTTGCTCCCTTGGGTTAGGTTCACTGTTCGAGGGAAGAGTTCCAGGTGGTCTCTCGGAAAAAGCCTTGGCAAGTTGTCCGACCTGGTTTTCTAAACTTTTCATCGAACCTGTTAAGTTTCTAATAGTAGCATCATTTGAGCTTATATATTTAGAAAGTATTTCCTCCAAAGATGGAGTTTTTTGAAAATTTTGGTTTTGATATTGTGGTGGTGGTGGTGGAGTGAAATCATGTGGTGGACGCACAGCATTAGCAGGGTTACTCCAAGAAAAATTAGGATGATTACGCCATCCAGGATGATAAGAGTTCGAAGCAGTATTAAAACTAGGAGGAGAAGAAAAAACAGAGAAAGTAGTCAAATTTGCAGAATTATTTTGAGCAGGCCTGGGTATGTTCCCCAGATAATCCACCTGCTCGGTAGAAGCAGCATTCGCATTTTCATATACCTTAGCGGCGGAGGCAGCAGTCATCTCTGAAATCTCTTGTTCAGCATCTCCACTTGCAGCGCCAGTTGCGACACCGAATCCACTTCATAGATACCTGCAGGTTTAGATGGGCGAGTCCTAGACGAATTCCACTGATAAGTGTTCATCATCATGTCCTCGATAAGCTCAAGTGCGGCTTCCAGAGTTTTGCGGTCCAAAGATCCAGCGGAAGCGGCATCTATCATTTACTTAGTCTCTTGATTTAGCCCATTATAAAATGTCTGAACCTGTAACCATACAGGCAGAGCATGATGGGGGCAGCGTATCAAAAGCTCTTTGAACCTCTCCCATGTGTCATAGAGGGTCTCAGAAGCAATTTGAGAATATGAAGTTATATCATTTCTTAATTTAGCAGTTTTGTCGGGGGAGAAATATCTTGCAAGAAATTTATCCATTAGAATGTTCCAAGTAGTGATTGATCCTCTTGGAAGCGAACTCAACCACTGCTTGGCTTTAGTTCTTAAAGAGAAGGGGAAGAGTCTTAACCTTATAGCATCGTCTAAGACACCATTTATTTTGAATATGTCACAGATTTCAAGAAAATTGGCAATATGCAAGTTCAAATCTTCATCTTGTAATCCGTTGAATTGTACATATTGCTCCACCATTTGTATGATGCTAGGCTTAAGCTCCAAGTTATTATTCACAATTGCAGGTCGAACAATACTTGTTTCTGTACCCTCCAGGTTGGGCCGAGCATAATCGGACATCGTCCTTTGCTCGGCAAACGCTAGGTTAGGGTCTCCCATTTCGGAGTTGAAGTTACAATCACCGTCGGAATCCTCAACCGCTGTTTGATAAGTGGAACCACTGAATCGTAAGTTTCTCCGAAAGGAGCGTTCGATTTCTGGGTCTAAGTCAATAAGTAGCGACGGATTCGTGCGTGTCATGCACTAAGAAAATTAGAAGGAGAATGAAGGAAAGAAAAAGAGAAAACTGGAAATAAAAACTTGGAGAAGAAAGTAGAGAAAGGTAAAATTCTTTTTTTATTATTTTTGTAGAAGTAATAGCGTAAGCGCTTTCTTAATATTGACGAAAAAAGCATCCCCGGCAATGGCGCCAAAAACTTGATGGGCTAAAACACGAACAGGCAAGTGTACCTGTCGAATTGTAGTATCAAGGTCGTATTTAAACACGGGGTTGTCAAGTACTGATACTCACACTTGAACTATTATCCTACCGAAAGAAAGTGGGTTTTGAGAATTTTTTTTCGGGGAAAAACTAAAGATAATTTTTAGACGAAAAACTTATAATAAAAGGTTAGCATTTGATCGAAGATTCACCATGAAACGAGATGAGGGAGATAAAAAGTATAGTTTTAAGCTTGCAAATCAAACTCGACCGTGAGGGATCTGAAATTAAGACAAAATCTCGCTAGAGCATTAAGTCTCCTAACTTATAGACGCTTTGATCGAAATCTCTTTACAAATGAAAGGGGCCTAAAGTCGCATTATCGAGGTGACCCGCACTATTGGATTTGACTCCAATCCGGAAAATTTACGTCATCCTATCTCTAGGGTTGCGTTCAACTCCTTCCTTCTTTGAGTGATCTTTCACATTCACGAGCCTCTCGGCTACTCAAATATGAGATCCAAAGCCTACTACCGTATACCGGAAATATGGAGTCGATAAAATAAAAATCAAAGAAAGATCGAGTAAAATTAAGCAAAAATAAAACTATGAAATAAAAGAAACCCTCATCTCATTTTATGGATCCTCACGATCGAAGGCTAAGAGAAATTAGCTACTCATAATTGAAAGGGAAGACAAAACAAGATAAGAGAGGAACATTTTCATTACTTGCAAAAAAGAAGAGTACACAAAATATTAAAAAGACAAGACTATATTATGAAGAAAACTTGCAATAATGAAAAATCTAATACAATATTGAAACTAACAATAACAACTCACAAGCACTCTCCACTCTCCAACTCAACACTCAAATTTAACTTAAAACTTCACTTCCCAAAATTCCTTCTTTGGCTTGAGGGATGGGGTGGCTTTTATAGGAGATGGAGAAGCTTCTAGATGATAGGAACATGAAGGGGACATGAAGGGTGGCCGGCCATGTGGTTGGAGAGGGGGAATGCATTTCATTTAATGAGGGGGGAGAGAGGGAGGTGGGTTCAATACATGGAATTTATGGAATTGATAGTGGAAAAATATAAAATAGAGAGGGGGATGGATGTGAATTAAATGAAGGAAAAAAAGAAATAAAAGAGGGGGAGAGAGAGGTGTGGCCGGCCATGTGCCTGGGGAGGTGCATGAATGAATTAAATGAAAGGAAGAGGGAGAAAATGAGTGGTCGACCAACACATGAATGGAGTGGGCTGCATCTATATTGGCTCGGGCAGCTTGAAGAGGGGTTGAATGCATTATGTGGGCTTCAAGGGAAAGGTTCGGGCTGCTCCAAACTTTAAGGGCTGCATGTAGGGGGCTGCATCATAAGTGCTCGGGTTGCTCCATTGAAGTAAAGGGCTGCTGCACTTAGAACGGGCCGGGCTGCACCAATGAAGAAGGAATGCATCATGGAGGGCCGATCTTGTGTTTGGGCTACACCATGTTGGCTCCAACCTATAGAAATAAAATAAAATAGAGCATTAAGTCATGTTATATAGCAAAACAAATATATAAAATGAAACAAATAATAAGATGCAAACAAAACATAATATGAAATTTTGTAATTAAACTTAATAGGATGTAAAATAGGATGCGTACAAAACATAAAATGAGGAATTAAAACATAATGTCTAAAATAAAATTAGAACCTAACAAACATAAAATACCTAAAAAATATAATTAATCCTAGGGATAGCTATGCTAAACTAACCCAAAAACCGATGACTAAAACTAGTCATCAGTAAATATAATTCAAATCTAAGGTTGTTATTTTCTAACAAAATAAATGTGCAACTATTTAGATAAGATAGAAGCGGTGCTGAAAATAAGTCTCTTATATAACTAAAAAAAGGCATAAGAAATTCTTTAAAACTTGACCCCAGATATCTAAATCTATCGATCTCCAATTAATAAATGAATAGTAAACAAAGAATTAATAGAATTTGCTTATAAATAAACTCGCAACTAGATTTTTGGAGAGCAAAAGGGGTTAAGTATGAGACATTCGATTTATTTGTTTCATAATAAACAAAGTTTCTGTGATTTTATGAGTTTTCATCATTTTTTATGTTTTTGAGTATTAACTTTTTTGAATTTAGAGTTATTCTCTTTTTAGGATTTTTGGATTTTCTAATTTTTTTAATTTTTTTAGTTTCTATCAAATTATTTACAAGAAACATGAGAGAAAAAGGTGTTATTTACAAAGAAGAGAGGTTTTGATTTTTTTTAGTTTTTGTTTTTTTTACTTTTTTATCAGTTTTTTTTAGAATTCTTAAAAAATTTGTTAATTTGTTGTTTTAGGTTTGTAGGTTTTGGATTTGTTAGTTTTGTTTGTAAAATGTTTTTGGTTTTTATTTTTTTTAGAGTTTTGTTTTTTGGTTTTTAGTTGTTAGATTTTTTTTAGTTTTTAGTTTTTTAGATTTTTTTTAATTTTTAGTGTTTAGATTTTTTAGGTTTTAGGTTTTGTATTTTTTATAATTTTTCAATTTTTAGAGGTTTTAGAGTTTTTTAGTTTTTTAGTTTTTAAATATTTTAGTTTTTAGTTTTTAGATTTTTTTTAGTTTTTAGTTTTTAGATATTTTTGGTTTTGTTATTTTTTTGGGTTTGTAGTTTTTGTGTTTTTTTAAAATTATTTGGAAATGGCGCCATTTCATTTTTTTTATTTAGATAAAGATATATGAAATAATAAGCATAAAATAAACTTTTTTTTTGTTTTAGTTTTTTTTCAAGTAGTTTTATTATTTTTTTTTTATTAGTATTTTTTTGGTTGCCCATTTTTTTGTTTTATATAAAAATAGGTAAAAGTAATAGTTTTCCAGAGTTCAAAATAACAACACGAAAATTCCCGAGCAACAACGCTAAAAACTTAATGCGGTTAAAACTCCAAAAAAACATTAATGGGTTAATCAAGTCCCCGGCAACGTCGCAAAAAACTTGATGCGATTAAAACTCCAAAAAAAATTAATTGGTTAATCAAGTCCGCGGCAACGATGCCAAAAACTTGATTGATTCAACAAATCCCCGGCAACAACGCCAAAAATTTTATAGTTAAAACTCACGGCGCCCCGCATGTTTATTTAATAAAGGTAGTTGATTTTATGTTGGAAGGATTGGGCACACTAATTTATTATCTATAAAAAAGTTGAAACCGAGTTTTAACGAATGGAGGCAAGTGCACCTATCGTGTGTAGTACATGATATTCAAGTGAGCAATATCGGGGTCGTATTGTTCTCGGGGACGGGTTAATTATTTTTACTCTTCTCTGGAGTGGACTATTATTTTATCAAAAATAAGTTCTCAGGTTATTATTTATAAAAATATAAACAGAAAATAAACATTAAAAAGGACTCATGAAGAAATAGCACAACTATATCAAATTGAAAAGAAATGTGTGCTTACCTGATATAGATATTTCTGCTGCTATCAAGGGCACACTTTCTGAAAAGAAATGTGTGCTACTGATTGGATTCAAAACATGCAAAACAACCCAGCAAGCAGACTAACTTTCAGTCAAATCCATGCTGAAAGAAAATAGAAATTCGATGTTGCATCTCTTCCTTCTGTCAAGACTACAGTCAAACCAACTTCTAGCCCTACACTATAGAGGAGATACAATATTCATGATTGTTGGTACTGTGGCGTGATAGGCCATTATGTAATTGACTGCGAGCACAATCCCAATATGGTCAGAGCAAAAGTTAGTCCACGAGTCAGAAAACTTGCTGGTGGACATGTTCAGTTTTAGACTAATATGCACCTATGACCCAATAGATATTGGGGTCCTAAGGTAAAATAAACTATATATTGTACGGTATTCCAACTGTCCATACCCCTATATGGTACTTGGACAGTGGATATTCCAGGCACATGACTGGGACAAGGAGCATTATGCAAGTGTATACTCCAATAAAAGATGGACGCAAAGTAATCTTTGGTGGTTAAGATAGAGGGATAATAAGAGGATATGGAATGATCACCAATGATATAGTCACCATCACAAAGGTGACTTATGTTGAATGGTTGCAACACAACCTTATAAGCATAAGCTAGCTCTCTAATCTTTTCTATGTTATTGTCTTCCATAAGGATGAGTACCTAATTAGGAGGTCAAGTGACCAAGAGGTCATCTTGATTGGCACTAGGAGTGGAAATGTTTATTGCTTGAACTTTTTTATGTTTAAATACAGACTCTTTTCTCTGTCTCGTCACAAATGAGAAGGCCTCTTATTGTGTCCTATGGCGCAAGAGGCTACCCCATGTAAATTATAAGACTATTAGCAAGCTCTTCAGTCATGAGCTAGTTAGGAAAGGTCCCAATGAGAAGTGCTCCAAGGAGGGCATTTGCTCTGCTTCTCAAAGGGGCAAGCAGACAAAAGATTCCTTCAAGGGTATTGGGATAAAGATTCTGTAAGGTTCCTATACCTCCTACATATAGACTTGTTTAGTCCAATGTCAGTTCATAGTCTTGGAAGGAAGGTCTACACCCTTTTGGTGGTTGATGACTTTTCTAGGTTTTCTTGGGTATTCTTCCTAAAGATAAAGAATGAAACTTTTGATATCTTCATTAAGTTTGTCATGCAAATTCAGAATGAGTTTAATAGCTCTGTGATCAAAATTAGAAGTGATCATGGAATTGAATTCTAGTGTGATAGCATGACAAGATTCCATAAAGAGCATGAGATTCATCAAGAATTATCTTCACCTAGAAAACACCAACAAAATAGGATTATTGAGAGGAAAAATAGAAATCTCATAGAGGATAGTAGGACACTGTTGAGTGACAGATCTCTACTAGAATATTTCTGGGATGAGGCAGTTAACACTACATATTGTGTCCTCAATAGAACCTCTATCACCAAATGCTACAAGAAGGCTCCTTATGAGATCTTGAAAGGTAGAAAACCGAATATGGGCTATCTTAGAATCTTTGGTTGTAAATATTATTTGCTTTATAATGGAAAGTCCTATATCACTAAGTTTGCTGCCAAGACCTTTGATGGGATTTTTCTTGGGTACAACAATCATAGCAATGCTTATAGAATCGACAACTTGAAAAGACAAGTTGTAGAATAGTCAGTGTGTGTAGTCTTTGATGAGTCTAGCATGATTAACAGGGTTCTGTCAGCCGCCTCCTCCAGCACTGTAGGTGCAAAAAAGATGATGGATAATCTAACAATAAAGAAAGCATAACCAGCAATCCAAAATAAAGTGGATATTCTTGAAGGTCCACCAGACACTCTTGGAGCAGATGAGTATCAGCAAGAAGCTGATCCTGAAGCTGATGCTGAAAGAAGATTACCTATAGTAATGAGGCATCTAAGACAATATCCTACTCACCAAATCATTGGTGAACCACGTCATAGAATAGTGATAAGAAGCAAAAAATCTTAATACAGCTCGTAGTGCAAGCTTCCTGTCACACGTGGAGCCAAAGAAGTTTGAAGTGGCCAACATAAATCAATTCTGGATAATGGCTATGCAAGAGGAACTGAACCAATTCAAAATATACAAAGTCTAGAAGCTGGTTCCCAGACCTCATGGACATAATGTCATTGGAGTCATGTCGATCTACAGAAACAATCTTGATGAAAATGGAATTATAATCAAGAATAAAGTAATATTAGTAGCTAAGGGGTATAGACAAGAAGAGGGCATTAATTTTGATCAAACCTTTGCCCCTATAGCGAGATTGAAGACCATAAGATTGTTCCTTGCATATGTTGCACACAAGAGATTCAAGGTCTACCAGATGGATGTGAAGTCAGTCTTCCTGAATGGAGACTTATAAGTGGAAGTCTATGTTGAATAGCCTCCGGGTTTTGTAGTTCCTAACTCACATGATTCTGTTTATATACTTAGAAAAGCTCTATATGGGCTATAGTAAACCCCTAAAGCATGGTATGAGACATTGTCTAGCTTTCTCATTGAGAACAAATTCTCAATGGGGAAGATAGACAAGATCCTATTCCTTAGGGAATCTAAGGGTAAGTTCATCCTAGTACAGATCTATGTAGATGACATCATCTTTGGATCTACTGATGACAACCTATGCAGTAAGTTTGCCAAACTTATGTAGGAGAAGATTGTGATGAGCAATATGGGTGAACTTAAGTTCTTCTTGGGTCTCCAAGTAAGACAGACTGATGATGGCTTGTCCATATCCTAGTCTATGTTCACTAGGGAGATAATAAAGAAATCTGGTATGGAAAATTCCTCCACCATGAGAACTCCCATGGGATAAAGTCTCTCCATATGCAAAGATGAGGCAAGGAAACATGTTGATGAGACTTTGTATAGGAGTATAATTGGATCTCTCCTTTATCTTATTGCTGGTAGGCCGGACATCATATATGTTACATATGTTTGTGCTAGGTACCATGCCAACCCCAAAGATTCTCATTATTCTGCTGCAAAGAGAATTCTGAGGTATCTTAAGGCCACATTAGATCTTGGCATGTGGTACCCTAGGATTGAGGAATTTGAACTAACTGGATATTCAGATATAGATCTTACAGGCTGCAACAAAGACAGGAAGAGCACTTTTGGAACCTATTATTTTCTAGGTGGAAGACTAGTTTCATGGAACAACAAGAAGCAGACCAGCATTGCAATTTCAACTGTACAGTGTGAGTACATCTCAGCAGGTAGATGTTGTGCTCAATTCTTGTGGATACAGCATCAACTCCAGGACTATAACAATCAGATAAGTAAAATTCCCTTATTCTATGATTCTACAAGTGCTACTTCAATCGCTATGAATCCTATCTCCCATAGCAGGACTAAGCACATTGAAATCATATATCATTTCATTAGGGAGCATGTGGAATGTGGAGATATCAATCTTGAGTTTGTCCCAACTAACAAGCAAGTGGCTGACATCTTCACTAAGCCAATAGATGAAGCAAAATTTAACACTCTTAAATTTGAGTTGGGTATGTTAAACCTGGTATAAGCTTCAGTTGCTCCTCATTTTTGTTGCAAATTATTTTGTATTTTGCAGATGGAATTGTTCTTCAGAAATATGAAGACTCTTCAATATGATGCATCAGTTGATGGGGAGCATGTCCAACACTATTCCAACAATTCAGAATACTGTTATCTATTTGCTGAAGTCAAAAGGGGGGGAGAAAAATATGAGCAAGCAAGGAGCTATGGTAACCCTGATCAAGCATGGTTGCAGCAATTCAGGATGAGCATGCATGGTAATGTTCAACCCGCAGGCAGGAGATGTGGCACAGACTGGTAACTACAAATCAATCTTCTCCAGTTATATGTTTTAAAACAAAAAATTCTTATTGTTGCAAAGTGTTATGTATATCATTGACTCATTATTGAATCATTTGCTTAAGTGTTTTGACTTCCTCAAATAGTGAGAGATTGTTGGGTCCATTGCCCTCAATGTCCTAGATTTGACTAAAGTCTATCTTGTCAATGATATACATAAAAGTGTATTTGATGTCCTTGTAACAATGATAGGACAGATAGCCTAAGTGGACAAGTCAGGTAAACACTTACCTAAGGTGTGGAAAGACAGAAAACTGTCTAAGTCCACAAGCATTGACTGAACGTCATTCACTCAACGTCAAATGACCTATAGCGCTAAGTTAAGGCTATATAGTCAAAGCCATGAAGAGGCAAGCTGAGAAAGTGGCAAAGTCCACAGATGTTGAGTGAAGTCAACTCACTCAACACCATACAACAAAATGCTGTGAGACAGGCTAACGCAGTCAAAGTCTAATAAGAAATAGATAGAAATGTGGCCAAGTCCACAGGAGTAGAGTGAATAACTATGAATATAGCTCTCGTTGATTATAGCTCAGTCAGTAAACGCCACTGAAAAACTGTGAATATTTATTAAGTTCACAAGCGTTGAATGAGTCATGCTTTCTCAACGCCATGTGATATTTGTGTTGACTAATTCTCAAAGGAAGTGTTCATATTGAAACAGAAATTTGGCTAAGTCCAAATGCAATGATTGCTTTCAATCTTCGTTGAGCTAAGTTCAGTGTTCGTCAAAATGTGCTCTAAGTTCGTCGAATTGAGGTTTAACTTATTCGTTGAGCTGAGCTCAGTGTTCGTCGAACTGAGTTCTGAGTTCATCGAACTCGAACTAAGTTCAGAGTTCGTCGAGCTGAGCTCTAAACTCCATAAGGCAGAAAATATTCCTAAGTAATATGGCATTGAGTGAAGCCTACTCACTTAATGCCAAGTGGATGACAAAGTTGAACACACCCAATGCTCTCGACGCTTAAGATTCTGAAGAAGCAGAAATGGATAAGGCAGAAAGCGTTGAGTGAGGCATTCTCACTAAACGCTGTCAACGCCTAAATTACAGAATGTGGCTAAGGCAAAAGGCTTTGAGTGATGTGTGCTCAGTCAACGCTCTCAATTCCAGGCATGCAGAAAAGGTCGTAGTTGTGGTTAAGGAAAAAATCGTTGAGTTAGGCTTGCTCACTCAACACTGTCAATGTCTAGATAGACAGAATTGTCTAAGTACTTTGGCATTGAGTGAAGCTCATTCACTCAATGCCTATTCTACTGATGCTCGATTTTGGCTAAGTCCAAAGGTGCTGATTTCAGCAAGATCTACAAAGTCGACAAAGTCAACTTATGTCAAATCAAGTACAGAAAATCTACATAACATGACAAACTCTTCTGTGAAGCTACTGTACGTCTTCTTCCATTGAAGCAAGATGCAGTTGGATGCTACAAGCAGGGCACACTGACTTCTAAGAGTCATTGATCGGTGAGCTACAAAAGGAAGGGAATGGGCAAGACGACGAAAACTTTTTCAAGGCTTATCATTTTCAAAAAGTGTTGCGGCTGGACTTCATCTTCTTCGCTATTGCTGCGTGAAAAAGCTTGAAGTCTTAATGCATAAAACTTTAGTTAGCTGTATGTCTTCCTCATCGACACCAGCAAGATCAGAAGTCTTTACTTCTGATGGTGTAGCAGAGACAAGGAATAAATATCTGCAGATCAAGTTGATTCTTAGCTCAACAAGCTTATAAACTGAAGATCCACTTCTGAAGCAGAGAAGAAGAAAGAAGAAAGCGGCTGACTCTGTCCAGGGAAGGATGATAAAGTAAAGTTGTTTACTGCAAGTTACTTCCAGTTCAAGTTACTTGTAGCTGTGAAGAAAGTTTGAGTTGAGATAACTCAGCTCAAGTGGCTGTCATAGAGAACTTTCTCTATGATAGAAAAAAAATCTACTTCACATTTCTATAGGATCCAACTAGATCTGAGTTGTAGAGCTCACTGAGCCTGAAGTAGGGAAATATTATCGGAGTTGTAGGAGAGTGAAGCTCTCTGAGTTATAGGATCCAACTGGATCTGTGTTGTAGGACTTAGTTTCAAGTTTGAGGTAGGCGGTCAGTTGATCACTGAGCTGTATGAGAGGAATACTCTATGAGTGTATGACCTTTAGGTCTGAGGTATGATCCCTAGTGGATCCGAGGTAGGGTTGTCCTCCCAGCCTGAGTGTAGGAGCTTTAGGCTGAGGAATGTGGTCTGCTGACCACTGAGTTGTAGGACCTTTGTGGATGAGTTGTAGGTTTTGGTGGAGACTGAGAGATCCTGAGGGATCTGAGGTATAAGCTCCTAGGATCATTGTTTTCGAGAAGTGCCTTAACTAATCGGAAGTTGGCAAGGTGGGAGGAGAGTGGATGTACCCAAAGATTGGGGAATCACTATAAATCTATGTGTATTGTTGTGTTGATTTTCTTTGTGCAGGTTCTTCAAAGCAAACTACCACCAACACTCATATTACAAAAGATAAAACAAAAAAGAAATTAATAACAGTCATACAATGTATTCACCCCCCTTGGTTGTAAGCTACTTTGAAATAAAGACTTTCAGAATGGACCCAAGGGCTCAGCGTGGAGGTCCCACCACACACCCGGAAGATCTTAGAGCGCTTCCATTCCTTGGCCAAATGCCGAGATAAGGATAGCTCAGAAAGCACTAGAAGATTGTGAAAGTGATGTGTTAGATCTGAAATACTCTAGGGGGTGAATAGAGTATCCTAAAATCCTTTTGAAAACTTTACAGCTTTTGATGTAAATAAAAATTGCAGAATAATAAATAAATAACCACAAACACACAACAGAGCTAGCTAGTACAAACACAGCAAGAGCAAAAGAAAGGGCAACCAAACAACACAAGAAATTATAGTGGTTCCCCAACCTGGGTACATCCACTCTTGTACCACCCTGGTAGGAATCCACTCAGATTTTTAATCAGGTGCCTGACACCAATGAGCTTTTGATCATGTGCTCAAAAACCAAACCTCAAGTCTTTTGGTCAGGTGACTTGCAACCAAGAATAATTTTTGAAGGGAGTTATAACCCTTTATACAGTGGTGGGGGGGGGGGGGTTGAGAGATGATTGTGTCTACTCTTTCTCAATAAACAACCGAGAAGACTTAGTGGATATGATGTTGGCAAATAGCTCCCCCTGAGATGTAGAATGGTTCAGGAAAAAATGCAGCATTGCTTCAGGGTGATAGGCCTTCAGTCTATAAGCCTTAACCAAAAAAGATTTTCAGGAACTTCTTGACACATGGAATTGATGTTGTCATTTGAAGTGTCCTGGAGAGTAGAAGAATGAAGACTCTTGATTTTTGATTGATTGTTCTTCTTTTTCAGATAGCAGATGTTCTGCTAGTCTAGGGATTCTTCTCTGTATCAGAGTTCTGTATTGAGAGTGAGCAGAGAAATCCTTGATTCAGAATGATTGTGTTACTGGCTATCTGTGTCTATCTTCCTGTGCAGGAAAAGAGAGAAAATCTCTTTTATATTTCCTGTCAAAAATTGTCTTTCGAAATTTGAAATCCTCTATAATCAATGTTGATGGCCTTGAGAATAAACTACATTGAATTATTTCCCCACCTGTTAGATGGAAAAATAGCAAGTAGTAATCCTGGAGAAGACCATAATCAATTCTCCTTTTAATGGATATATTAAGAGAATATTTGAGCATTAATTACACATGAATTATTGCAATAATAAGGGGACAGAATGAAGGAAATAACTAAGTCTGGATTCGCCGAACAGATAACAGAAATCGTCGAGCTGAGTTGACAGTTTGTCGAGCAGAGTTGCTGTGTTCGTCAATCAGATGACTTCTGTTCGTCGAGTTGAATTCCAAGATCATCGAGCTAAAACAGAACTACATTCTCTAGAAACTTTGCCTTTTTTGGGTATGGTGTTCGTCGAGCTGATAACTGGTTTCGTCGACTGAAGTTCAACAAAGTATTTCAGGACATAGAATATTTTCAGATGCTTCTGGAATGAAGTGTTGAAGCGAAGTATCCAGAAATCGTCGACCTGAAAATTTGTTTTGTCGAGCTGAGAACCACTAACTACTGCTGGATAACTCTAGCTAAAGTGGTCAAAGTTCGTCGAGCTGAGAATCTTGAATTCGTCGACTAAAGATGATTCTGGACTTAAATAAATTGAGGAACTTCTAGAATAATAAGTTGAAGTAGAGAATCCAGAAATCGTCGACCAGATAACTAAGTTCGTCGACCTGAGTCTAGAGAACAAAGTCTGGACTTAGAATGCTGAAGGTAGAGTCCAAAGATCGCCGACCATAGAATCAAGTTCGTCGAGCTTAGCTCAGAGAATTTTTCCCTTAGATCGTCGAGCTGAGCACGACTATCGTCGACCTGAGTTTGACGAATATTGAACTCATTTTACTAAGACTTTGGAAAATCTCTAAGTATTGAGTCTCTGGCAGTCTGATGATGGATGGTCCATGCAGTGTTAATCTTAAGGACTTGGCCTAGACTCTAGGACACAACTATGACCCTGGCTATACATGATGGGTCACAAGGTCCTAACTTAGTGATCCCAGCCCAAATCAAACTAGGGATCCAACAATCTCCCCCTATTTGGGTGAGGTCACTAATTACAGACTCAGACTAAACTGAAAATAAACAAAGCAGGAAAAACATATATCTAGCAGAGTAAAATGAACACATGAAGCAGATATATATATATATATATATATATATATA
The DNA here is from genome assembly GCA_039583875.1 of Platanthera guangdongensis. Classification (NCBI taxonomy): domain Eukaryota; kingdom Viridiplantae; phylum Streptophyta; class Magnoliopsida; order Asparagales; family Orchidaceae; genus Platanthera; species Platanthera guangdongensis. The sequence continues at coordinate 116,541,712 of CM077162.1, read as the reverse complement.
TATATATATATATATATATATATATATATATATACAGATAAGTTTTGTTCAAAAATAAGAAAGCAGATATAAACATAACAGAAATTAACCTATTCAGAACTCATTTCTTTTACTTCTTCTCTTTTGGCTTTTCTTCTTTGCTCTTGTCTCCTGGCTTAGTAAAAATAATTTCTCTGTTTGGATCTGAAGCTTGCACTTTGTCATGGTCATATCAGCAGCCCCTATAATCTTCAAAGATGTGGCTCTGGGGACTACTGCTTCTGGGTGCAATTTCATATAACCATCAACATTGAAAAACTTGTTAGCTTTCTCAAACCTCTTAAGCTCTTCTTTCCTGTACTTTGACATTGTTGTATATTCTGAGGGATTCTTTCCTTCATCTCTGTCTTTGTTGATCATAGAAAGGCCAACAAGTTCTTGGAACCTAGCCATCCTAGCTGAAGTATCTGTTTCTGGATCTTCATTGGGTATAGGAGGAGAAGGAGGTATGTTGGAGCTTTCAGCTTGTTGATGTTCGGGAAGTTTTTGTTGTTTTTGTTGTTGATGTTGCTGCTGTTGTTGAGGTTGGTGCTGCTTGCCTGATGGATACTATCTTTGATGGCTGCTTTCTAAAGATGAGGACCTACCCTGATGTCTTTGATAAGTTTGAAATTGGGTAGTCCTTTGAGAATTTGTGCCTGAAGCACCAGCAGCTGGAGGAGGAGGTGGAGGAGGATCCTTCCTATATCTGTGAGTTGGTGGAGGGGAATATCTTCTGCTTCTTTTCCTTTCTTTCTGTTCATTTTTAAATAGCCACATCTAAGCTGATATCCCTTTATATGGAGTTATCTTTTGAATGATATAGTAGGGAGTGTCATTTGCTGGATTTGGTTTAGGAGCAGGAGTAGAAGGAGCTTTCCTTTTCTTAGATACTTTCTTCTTCTTTGGATCCTCATCTGAATCCTCATCCTCCTCCTCATCATCATCATCAGATCCGTGAGGATTATCATATAGATCATCTAAAGCCTTCAGGTCCTCAGCATAAATAATAGGCTTCTCAGATATAGATGGAACTGCAGAAGGAGCTGGAGAACTAACTGTGACAGTGCTTTCAGTAACTGCATTATTCTCTTCTTCAATGTCAGCCCAAGATCAAATCATCAAGATCTGGCATTGGAGAGTCATCCATCACAAAGCTTGGAGCAGAAATGGCTTCTAGAGAGGATGGCATGACTGCAGGCTCTGAAGCAACAAAACTTTCCCTGAGTTACTTGGCAACTTTTGGACAAATTGGTGAAGAATATGAGACAATAGTCAAAGATGGCTTAGTATAATCTGCTGGAAGGAAGCTCAAAAATGAAGTATCAAAAATTTTCAACAGATGTGCGAAATCTACTATGGGATTTAAAATAAAATCACCAGCATTAAAAATCTCTTCAGTAACTGACTCATCTAAATCCATGTCAGACTCAATAAAATGAATGAAATCAAAAAAATTTGTATCTTCTGCTGTTGCTGCCTCTGCATCTACTGGAGTTGGAGCTGCTAAAAGTGAAACTGCTGCTACTGCTGGAGCTGCTGAAGCTTCCTCATCAAGCATCTCCCCCTGCCTAGTTTCAGTGTGAACTGGATCCAGGCCCCTAAATAAAGAGGGGGTAGCAGTGAGGGCAGATAGCAGGGTAGATAGGGTAGATATGGAAGTAGCAAGAGGTGTAATGGCCTCTGCTATTCTTGTTTTGAGGTGGGGTGTGATGAGGGCAATGACAGATGAGATGGTGGAGGGATCCAGTGGTGGAGTTGTAGTTGGTGTTTCAGATGGTGGTTGGGTGGAAACATTTGGAGGGATGGTAGATGTTGGTGAGGATGGATGAGGAGCATCTTGCATTTGGACATCCTGGATGTATTCAGTCGGAGGAGGAGGATTGGGAGGAGATGATAGTTGATTGAAGGATGGTATGGAGGACAAGTGTGGTGGAAGAGGAGATGAAGGTGGTGATGGAGAAATGGAGGGTTGATGATATTCCTAAAAAGGGTAAGAAGGGATGTTTGTGAGATCTATTGGTGGAGAGGTGGCAGGAGATGTAGCTGGAGTAAGAACATGAATAGATGGTTGTGGTTGAGGTTGTGATTGTTATTGGGGTTGTTGTTGAGTCTGAGGTTGATGTGGGTGGACTGTGGTGTTTGGTAGTTGGGTTTGGAGTGCTGGAAGAGATGGTGAGAGTGGAATGATCTCTTCAGCAGGGTGGGGAGTGGCTGTAACAGCCCTTGTGCTCTCAGAAGCTTTAGTGGCAGAGGATGAGGCCTTGGAAGGCTTTTTTATGGTCCTCTTCCACCTACCAAATAAGGCACATGTAAGCCTTTTGCTGGCATTGATGAATATGGTCTGGGAGACCAGTGAATCAGTAGCTTTTTCCTTCAAAAAGATCCATAGGATCCTTCCAAAACAAACTTTCATTTTGTTATTCTTTTTCTTTATTAGATCAAAGATGATCTGAGCCCAGTCCACTTGCTTCTTGTTAACCACTACATACATAACCCAAAATTGATGCATGGTTATATAATCTTGTGCAGTGTGCTTGCCTAGCAAGACTTTCCTGACATTGTCTTCCAGAAACGTGAATCTGCAGATAAGTGTTTTCTTCAATAATTTATTAGGGTTATCTCCAGTATAACCCATCAAACTCAACATTTGATCATATTCTTCACTATCAATCTCTAATTCTTCTTCACCATTGTGCAATCCAAAAATTTCAGTTAATTTGGCAGGACATAGAGAAACAGTATTACCCGCAATTGATCTAGTCATGGTATTCTCCTCTATGGTTGAAGATGTGTAGACCCATTCTCTAATCTCAGTTCTAGACAGTTTGATCCTTGTTGTAATCAGATTCTTTAGATGCTGCTCTTCTAGAAGTTCTAGAATATTCAGAAAAATCAGGTCAGAATGCTGGAAAGAATCAAAGTCGACATCGAAGCCGGTGTCGAACTTCATCGCAGCCAGGGTTCCTGCTTGAATCTCCATGAGATCACCTGGAAGAGAAAACAACGATCAAGTGCAAAGGAACAGAATACGCAGGACGGATATCGAAGAAAACCTAAATATAGGGTTTTCCAGAATATGAATCGACAAACTCCGTTCCACGAAAATTAAAACATTCTTCGATCTGGGTTCGACGAAATAGTTTAGAGTTGAATAATTCGTCGAGCTGAGTCATGAAGATTTGAAGGCATTTCTTCGAGCTCCGCTCGACAAAATTTTTCTAAAGTGGATTCGTCGATCTCCGTTCGACGAAAACAACATCACTCATTGAGAGTTCGTCGACCTCCATTCGACGAAAACAACTTCACTCACAGAGAGTACATTGACCTCCATTCGATGAATATCTCCCAAACTATCCCTAGTTTGTCACGCTTCGTTCAACGAACTCTGGAAAATTCGTCGAGTGCAGACGGAAACTAAACTAAGTCTTCTCCATTGATCATTCCAAGCTGATTTATAAAGAATAGATGGTTTCTTTCATCCAGAGGTTTGGTGAAATTGTCAGCTCTTTGTAAATTAGTGTAGATATAGACAAGTTTAATTTTATTTTTGTCTACACACTCTCTAATGAAATGATGTCGAATATCTATATGCTTAGTCCTACTGTGATGAACTGGATTTTGTGTTATGGCTATAGCACTTGAGTTATCACATGGTAGAGTTGAATTATTTAAGTTGAGATTATAGTCTAGTAATCTATTTTGAATCCACGCCTTCTGGGAACAATAGCTACCAACTGCAATATATTCTGCCTCAGCAGTTGAGGTAGACATAGATGACTGTTTCTTACAAAACTACGATACTAATCCATTACCCAGGAACTGGCAGGTTCCTGAAGTACTTTTTCTATCCACCCTGCATCCAGCAAAATCAGCATCTGAGTATCCAGTTAACTTAAATTCTGATTCAGTGGGATACCATAGGCATAGACTTGGACAACTCTTTCTATATCTCAAAATTTTTTTTAGGAAAATTAGATGAGATTCTTTATAGTTCACTTGGAACCTGGCATAAAGGCATGTGGCAAACATGATATTAGGTCTGCTAGATGTAAGGTATAATAGGGACCCAACAATTCCCCTATATAATTTCTGGTCAACAGGTTTTCCATGTGGATCAGAGTCTATTACAACATTTGTAGCCATAAGTATTTTCTTTACTGAGGTATCAGCCATGCTAAACTTTTTAGTAATCTCTTTTGCATATTTAGCTTGGGAGGTGAAGATGCCATCAGGGAGCTGCTTCACTTGGAGACCAAGGAAGTAGGAGAGCTCACAAATACTACTCATCTCAAATTTAGAATGCATGAGTTCAGAGAACCTCTTGCATAATTTGGAATCAGAAGACCCAAATATAATGTTATCCACATATATTTGTACTAACAATGTTCGGTTCTTATGATGTCTAGTGAAAAGTGTCTTATCTACTATGCCTCTAATGAACTTATGCTCCATCAGAAAGCTAGCTAGGGTCTCATACCAAGCTCTTGGAGCTTGCTTTAGACCATAGAGAGCTTTATGCAATTTAAAAACATAAGAGGGGTGAGTTGGATAGACAAAACCTGGAGGTTGTTCAACATAAACCTATTCTTTTAGTACTCCATTCTGAAAAGCACTCTTCATATCCATTTGATAAACCTTGAATCTCTTGTAGGATGCATAGGCAAGGAATATTTTGATTACCTCTAATATTGCCACAGGTGCAAAGGTTTAGTCATAATCTATTCCTTCCTCTTGCCTATATCCTTGAGCAACAAACCTAGCCTTGTTTCTCACAATCACTCCTTGGGCATCCACCTTGTTTCTGTAAACCCATTTGGTTCCAATTACTGGGTAGTTTTGGGGTCTTGGAACCAAATGACAAACTCTATATCTCTCAAATTGGTTTAATTCCTCCTGCATTGCAATGATCCAGTGGGGATCTTGCTCTGCATCATGGATGGATAGAGGTTCAACCTGAGAGAGAGAAAATAGGCATGCATCAAATCTTGGTTGAGTTGATGCCTTGTCTGTACACCTTCTGATATGTCTCCAATCACTTGAGATCTAGGGTGATCTCTTAGGGTGACAAGATCAGTGGGTGGAGTTGGTTCTGCAACAGCATTAGGAACTAATTCCTCTTGTAGAACTATGTTTGCTATTGGGGGAAGATCAATTCCTTCAGTGCCTTCATTTTCACTTTTTTCAATGACTTGTGAAGAAGGATGTGTTGGAACCTCTTGGGTGAGGTTTAGTCCTACCAAATTCTAACACAAGTGAGATACCTGCAAAGTGATATTGGTAGAAACTATTTTCTCCTTGCTAGACATGTTAGCTTCATTAAATGTTACATGAATATATTCTTCAATTTTTAGTGATGATTTATTAAAAACCCTATAGGCTTTGCTTACTTGGGAATATCCTAGAAAGATTCCATCTTCAGCCTTAGCCTCAAACTTTCTAATGTATCTTTTATTATTGTTGTGAATATAACATATACATCCAAATACTTTAAAATAGTTGATTTTAGGTTTCTTCCCTTTAAGTAATTCATAGCGAGTCTTATTCTTTAGTTTATGTATCAAGCTTCTGTTCAGGACATAATTTGTAGTGTTTACAGCCTCTTCCCAAAAGGATAGTGGCATGTAAGCATCTGCAAGTAATGTACCTGCAGCTTTAATTAGTGTCCTATTTTTCCTTTCAGCTTCCCCATTTTGTTGAGGAGTTCTAGGAGCTAAGAAGCAATGCCTGATACCTGCCTTCTCACAGAACTCATGCATAAGAAGAGACTCAAACTCTGTGCCATGATCACTTCTGATCAATGCAACATGAGTAGAGAACTCAATCTATATGGTCCTGAGAAAATCTGTAAGAACCTTAAAGGTATCTGACTTAGATCTCAGAAAGGACACTCAAGTGAACCTTGAGAAGTTATCCACTATAACTAAGGTGTAGGATTTCCCTCCTAGGCTTTGTACTGCAATGGGTCCAAAGTGATCCATATGTTGCAAGTACAATATCTTAGGTGAATCACTTTTATTAACAGATTTAAAACTAAATTAGTTTGCTTTCCTAGTTGACAAGACCTGCAGAGACCTTCCTTCTTGTAGAGACCAGAAGGTAGACCTCTCACAAGATTGTCTTTTGATAGCCTAGCAATGTTTTTCAAGTTTACATGACCTAGCCTTTTATGCCATAAATCATTCTGATTACTAGTTATATTAAGTAAGAAGATATCAGAATTGGCAGAAAGAAAATCAACTAAGTATATGTTACCTTGTCTATTCCTAATTAAAACAGTTTGTTTTTCTTTATTAGCAATGGTACAAGAAGATGAAATAAAGTGTACCTGATAACCTTCATCACTAATTGGCTTGTATAGATGAGGTTATGCTTGAGTCCTCTGACATAAGTCACTTTCTTGAATGTAACTGCTCCAACCTTCACTTCTCCAAAACCTTCAGACTGGCCAAATTTTGAGTCACCAAAGATAACCTTTGGTCCTAGCTTGGACTTATACATGGTTAAGTTGTCCTTGCCGCCAGTCATTTGTTTGGAACATCCAATGTCCAGGTACCATGTTTGATTATTTACTAGACAGCTCTTCACCTACAATGAAAAACAATTAGTTGTTCTTGACCCAGGTTACCTTGGGTCCTTTATTTTGGTAGTAAGAGAAAATGGATATAACAAAAAATTCAGGTTGAGATTTATATTCTAGTGGGTGATATCTTCTAGGTTGTATTACCCAATCAGCTACAGGATTAAATGGTTTCCTAGAATTATTAGAGTTGTTGCTAAAATTACAGTTTTTGTTAAGTCTTTCTGGGTTCGATAAATTATTGTGAGTTCCTCGACCAGAGTTCGACGAATTAGAATGAGATCATCGATCTCTGCCCAGAGAATGAACATGTTCATTTTTTGTGCCCCATGTTCGTCGACTTCTGTTCGACGAACCATATAGAGTTTGTCGATCGCAATTAGACGAATAATTATAGCTAAAGTTTGTGTTCAACGTTCGTCGAGTTGGGTTCGACGAACGGGCAACATTTCGTCGATCTGAGTTCGACGAATTCTTCTGAACTTTATTTTTACTTGTGGTTTTCTGATTTTTGTTATTTTGACCATTTGATTTTGGGATTTGTTCTATAGTTTGATTATGGTTTATTTTTTCCTTCCCCTTAGCTGAAACAAATTTAATGGGGGTAGTCAGAATGTTCTTCTTGAGAATAGGGGGAAAACTTGATGAAGCACCCAAGCCTAGCTTGTCATTTAATCTGGCATTTACAGTGCTTGTGATGTACATCAGTTTGAGGCTTCTCCTATTGAGAGATTCCTCAAGTTGTTTAGCCTCACATAGCCCAGTCTTTAACAATATAATTTGATCATTAGCTAAGGTTAATTAATCCTTTAACCTATTGTTTTTTGAATTAACATTCTCTAGGTTTCCTAATTTTTCCCTAAGAGTCTTAATTTTTTTTTCTGATTTAATTAAGTCTATGCACATTGTTTTAAATTCAGATTTAAATGAATCAGAACTGTAATCAAAAGAAGATAATACCTTGTCAGCTTCAAAATCTGAAACGGCTTCATTATCTGAATCTTCGTGTTCTGAATGGCTCCTGGAGGCATCAATGGTCATTAGGAAGACTTCTTTGGCCCTTGCCTCTTCTTCATCTTCACTGGAGCTGGAAGATGTTGATTCATCCTCAGTCTCACTCCAGGATTTAGCCACAAAACCTTTCTCCTTCTTCTTATATTTGCTAGAGAAAGGCCGGCTGTTGTGCTGTCTTCTGGTATCTTTCTCTCTTCTCTTCTCCTTCTTCTGATTATATGGACACTCAGAGATGAAGTGTCCAGGTTTCCTGCAACCAAAAAACACCACTTCTTTAGTTGGTGTTTTGTCATACCTTGGTTTGTCATCCTGCCTTGATGACTTTCTCCTGAAGTCTTTCCTTGCCATTTTGTAGAATATTTTGGCAAAAAGACTCATCAGCTCTTCATTTGTGGTTGAAGTCTCTGTTTCCTCAGCAGCCTTGAATGCAATACTTTGTTCTTTTCTTGCTGGAGGAGGTGTTCTTTGCTCAGCTGCCTCTCTGGATTTGATCAGCTGTTCATAGGACTTAAGCTTTCTTAAAAGAGATTCAGTGGAAATCTCATTTAGGCTTATGGACTCCTTGATGGGATAGATCCTTGAATCCCATGAGCTTGGGAAGTACATAAGGAACTTATCATTCACCTCTGTGAGGCTGATGTCCTTGTCCAAGATTGTTAGCTCATTGATGATTGAGCTTAACCTGTTGTACATATCAGCTACTGTCTCAGCTTCCTCCTTCTTGAAATTCTCATATAGGGATATGAGATTGGATCTCCTGTCCTTTCGTTCATCTGTTGATCCAGCCACCATTTGATTTAGGGAGTCCCAAATGGCTTTGGCTGAGGTGCATTCAGCCACTTTTTGAAAGATATCATCTAACACTGTTTGTGCCAGTATATTCATTGCCTTGGCATCAGCAATTTTAGCCTTCTTCTGGGCTTCAGTCCACTCAAGTGGTGGGATTGCATTTGAGCTTGAAGCTGATGTAGAGGTAGAGGCAGTGGCTTGAGGAGGACCTGTCAAAATAGAATTAAAGATATCCTCATCAATAGAGTTCATGTACAACTTAATTCTTGCCTTCCAGATGACAAACTTATTCAGATTGCATACTGGAGGTCTGGTGCTTGCATAATCTTTGTTCTGTGTCATGCTTTGTGAGAATAAATCTAATAGGAATGTAAAGACAGATCTGACTCAGGATCTTTGGTTCAAGGGTTAGCTTGTACAACCAAGGGAATCCTGCTCTGATACCAATTGAAAGTGATGTGTTAGATCTGAAACACTCTAGAAGGGTTGGTGAATAGAGTATCCTAAAATCATTTTGAAAACTTTACAGCTTTTGCTATAGATAAAAATTGCAGAATAATAAATAAATAACCACAAACACAGAGAAAACCTAGCTAGCACAAATACAACAAGAGCAAAAGAAAGGGCAACCAGACAACATAAGAAATTATAGTGGTTCCCCAACCTGGGTACATCCACTATTCTACCACCCTTGTAGGAATCCACTCAGATTTTTGATCCGGTGCCTGGCACCAATGAGCTTTTGATCAGGTGCTCAAAAACCAAACCGTAAGTCTTTTGGTCAGATGACTTGCAAACAGGAATAACTTTTGAAGGGAGTTATAACCCTTTATACAGTGCGGGGTTGAGAGATGATTGTGTCTTCTCTTTCTCAATAAACAACTGAGAAGACTTAGTGGATATCATATTAGCAAATAGCTCCCCCTGAGAAGTAGAATGATTCAGGAAAAATTAGAGCTTTGCTTCAGGGTGATAGGCCTTCAGTCTTTAAGCCTTGAGTAGAAAAGATCTTCAGGAACTTCTTGACAGATGGAATTGATGTTATCCTTTGATGTATCCTAGAGAGTTGAAGAATAAAGACTCTTGATTTTTGATTGATTTTTCATCTTCTTCAGATAGTAGATGTCCTTCTGGTCTAGGGCTTCTTCTCTGTATCAGAGTTCTGTATTGAGAGTGAGCAGAGAAATTCTTGATTCAGACTGTTTGTGTTACTGGCTATCTGTGTCTATCTTACTGTGCAAGAAAAGAGAGAAAATCTCTTTTATATTTCCTATCAAAAATTATCTTTCGAAATTTGAAATCCTCTGCAATCAATGCTGACGTCCTTGAGAATAAACTGCATTGAATTATTTCCTCAACTGTCCCATGGAAAAATGGCAAATAATAATCCTGGAGAAGACCATAATCAATGCTCCTTTTAACGGTTATATTCAGAGAATATTTGAGCATTATTTGCACAGGAATTATTGTAGTAAGAAGGGGACAGAAGGAAGGAAATAACTAAGTCTGGATTCGTCGAACAGATAACAGAATTGTCGAGTTGAGTTCATAGTTCATTGAGCCGAGTTGCTGTGTTCGTCGACTAGCTGACTTCTGTTCGTCGAGCTGAGTTTCAAGATCGTCGATCTAAAACAGAGCTGCATTCTCTAGAAACTTTTCCTTTTCTATGTATGGAGTTCGTTGAGCTGATAACTTGTTTCATCGACTGAAGTTCAGCAAAGTATTTCTGGACTTAGAATATTTTCAGATGCTTCTGGAATTAGGTGTTGAAACGAAGTATCCAAAAAATCGTCAACCTGAGAATTTGTTTCGTCGAGCTGAGAACCACTAACTGTTGTTGGATAACTCTAGCCGAAGTGGTCAAAGTTCGTCGAGCTGAGAATCTTGAATTCCTCGACTGAAGATGATTCTGGACTTAGAAAAATTGGCATTTCTTTTCCTGGGCACTGTGTTGAGGTCGACGATCATCGAGTGGGGCTTAACGATTGTCATTTTTTCCCTAGGCGTTGTGTTGAGGTCGACGATCGTCGAGCGGAGCTCTTTGATTTTCATTTTATTTTCTGGGTGCTGTTTGAAGGTCGACGATCGTCGAGGGGAGCTTGCTGTAGGACTGGCCCTGTGAATTGAGTTCGACGATTTTTGAATTAGGTTCGACGATCAGGCCTTGCGTTCGGTGATTTTCGAACAGATTTCATCAAGTGGATCCTCCCTTGTACTCGAGTAATTCTCTTGCCTTATACTCGTGTAATTCCCTTATACACGAGTCCTCCTCCGATGTGACTCGAGTAGATGTAATAAGCTACACGAGTAGGCCTTCGGTCACTCGAGTAGTTGTATTGAACTACTCGAGTAGGTCTTTTCTACTCGAGTGGTTTTATTGAACTACTCGAGTAGGTCTTTTGTACTCAAGTGGTTGTATTGAACTACTCGAGAAGGTCTTCTATTACTCGAGTAGTGGTATTGAACTACTCGAGTAGGTTTTGGTGGGATACTCGGGTAATCCTTCCTTCTGTCTCGAGAAATCCAGTTCAGCTGAACCCGAATTATTTTGCTATTTTTCCTGTTTCCACCTTTGGTATAAATACCTTCTTCATTTTCTTCATCCTCTCTGATTCGTTACCTCCCGATCTAGAGCGGGGTGAGTGAGAAAGAAGTGGTATGTCCTTGTTCCTTCCGGTGGACGTTGACGGTACTACGGTGCTCGGAATTTCAAACCGATCGTAGATCTGGAAAGCTCTCGTCGAGAGCTTCTCCCTCGTGGTAATTTCTTCCCCGTTTCTTGAGATTTTCTTGCTAGGGTTTTTCGGCCCTAATCCCCTTTTCAACCCTTTTTGTCTAGATTTCAACTCCTCCCGCATTCTTTTGCCCCGATCCACGACGTGGAGCGATTCAGAGGACGTTTTCCGATAAAACCAAGGCAAGTGGTGGTTTTCCCCTCGTTTCTCTTTGCCTGATCTGATGGTAACGACAATACTTTCATGTTCTTTAAATTCTCTGTGCTTATTCTTCCAAATCACTGTTATGCTTAATCATTTCAACGACCCTTTGTTGTTGTAAGGTGTTGTCTTGGAAGGCCTGATTTTGTCTGGTTTTGGTTAATTGATCCTGGTATGTTTAATGATGGCTATGCATGTTTTAGGTTTCGTTATTTAGCGCGTTAGAATTTATCTAGGACTGTAAATTGCTCCTAGAGGTTGATCAACCGCATCTTGAGTTCGGTAATGTCAAGTAGAATCTGTCGAGCCAAATCTTGAGGTATTTGTGTTGTGGTTTCTTCGTGTTACTTGAATGCGGGAGTTAGTGGACGATTCCACCTCCGCAGTGTATGTTACCTTCATTAGCGCCCTGTGGAAGTCTACCTTGTTTTTGGATGTATGAGGTGTATGGTGGAGAGTATGAGACTCCCTCGCAGTTAGACGGATTATATATCCGTTTTTGTTTTGGGTGGTGTGTCCAAGAGTGACCACTTCGCCTGTGTTTTTGGGTTGTGTGTCCAAGAGTGACCACTTCGCCGTGTTTTTGGGTAGAGTCGACCACATGTGCCTAATAAAGGTTTTGTATTTTCTTTCTGGTGAAATATTCATGTAGCCACCTTATAAACTTGTGTGTCTGGTGTGCACTTGTGGAATGTGACAAGTCATGTAGGAGTTCTTTTTCTGTTGATGCCCTATTTTCTTTTGTACTTTACTTCAGTGTTTTTGGTCTTGGGTTGGTACCCCTGTCGACCTTTGCTTATTTTGGCTTATTATTTTTCCTGCCACTACTTGTACCTTCTTGCTGAGGTGTTCTGTTTTTGTAATGCCTCAGGTTCAGAGCAGTAACAGTTAGCAGTGCTGGTGTTGAAGTTTTCTGGCAGCAGTGTTAGTCGTGGTTGTTGCCTCGTCATAGCGAGATAGTTTGTTGTTGGTTTAGTTTTACTAGTTCAGACATACTTTTGTTCGTGGGTTCGGGTCAGCTTGTTGGCGCCGACTGATTTGTTAGTTGTTCAATACTTGCTAGCTGCTCAGTTATTTAAATGCGGATGCGGTTACTTGCTCTCTGGGAGGATTTATGCTAGGAATGCATGTTAGGTATTTTCAACTATAAACTCTACTAATATTAATTCATACATTACATAATTTGAAACTCTAACTTGTTATTTTTAGCGACCGAAAAAGCTATCTTTCCTATTATAATAAATTTAGAGTCTTGCATAGCATGAGTTGTCCTTTGGGGGCGTTTATACTCATGTAGGATGTTTGGGTTAATCTAATCAAGTATTTTTCCGCAATGTATAATATATTTTGATTCGTAGACTAGATGAGGCACTAAGCCGAGGGATACGGCTAACTACTGCACTTAGCTGATTTTTCCTTAAAATAACTTAAGAGGAACCTTTCTTCATGAATAGTTTGGTTTCTGCATGAGCGTCTGCAGTTATCACCTACTGACGTGGCATCATGACGCGCATTTTCCATTACTGTGATAAGTTGTTTCTTTGCGGTGAAAATGCGTTTTATGATAGTTGGTATCACAGGGAGGTTGCTTGACAATTTGTCGGGCAACCTTTCCTTGTTGGTATTAGGTGTTTAGCATCATATCATACACACACCGATATGTCATTAGCACGTCTTGGCTGAAGCACGAACATTACACTTATAGCATAACATGAAGTATACAGGGCATATTATGTAGTATGAGATCCATAATATGTGTCTGTATATGGATCCACCATAGGGGCAACATGTCAGGGTTATGTATTATGGGATGCATAACCTCACCACATGAATGCAACTAGCACGTTTCTTTTTCGTTGCATGATAATTTCATGTAGTATGGGATGCATAACATTATCATGTGTACGCCGCTCATAACATGCATTAGGGCCTTTTTAGAATGCATAGCACAATCATGCATAGCATAACTTTGCATAAGCACAAATTGCCAAGCTAAAGATTTGTGGGATGACACATGTACACACATGGTTTTAAATCAGAAAAAGAATAAAGAATACATGCATTCATGTCGTAGGCATAAGAGTAAATAGGATGAGAGGATATAATCCTAATTAGGACATAGCATTGTTATAAAACCCCAAAGCAAGTTGCAGCATAAGCAAGTGTCTTTTAAGTATGGTCTGAACTAGTCGTGTGGCTTTGTTGTAAGCTAGGATTTTGATGCGTTGTTCGTTGCTTTTTAGAAATGCCGCCAAAGCATCCTGCAACGAGGTCGACTCCCCAGTCGGAGGGTGAGTCATCAGGTCCGCAAAGTGACGCGATTATCGAGAGTCTGCGTCAGAGCAATGAGGATATGTCGAGACACATGGTAGCGATGCAATCACAAATTGAGTCTTTATTGTATGCCGCTCCCGCGCAGCAACCTTCAGCGCAAGATCCCGCCTTGGGACAAGTCGTGCCCGATACCCCTGCTCCTCTGGTGCCCCCGATGGCGATACCACCAGAAATAAATTTCATATCGCACTTCTAGTGGTTGGGACCTCCCACCTTCGACGGGAGTGCTGACTTTCAGATTATAGATGATTGGATCATCTCCATCGAGGAGATGTTTTCGTATTCCGGTATTCTAGAAGCACAAAGGTGATGATTGCAGCCTATCAGTTAAAGGGCCTAGCAAAGAGTTGGTTGATTTGGGAAAGAGAGGGCATGAAGGAAGGCTGTTCTTGGGAATATTTTAAGAAGATGCTACTGAAAATGTTTCTACCCTCGGTCGAGCAAGACCGTCTGATGAATAACTTCCTACATCTAAAGCAAAGACAGCTCACCGTGAGCGAGTGCGAGATCGAGTTTAGCAAACTGAGCAGGTTTGATACTGATTTGGTAGCTTTTGAGGAGGATAGAGTGAAACGTTTCTTGGGAGGATTAAGAAGCGATGTCCAGCAGTTGGCATGCGCTTACCAGCTGAAAGTTATGCTGAATCAGTGGAAGCCGCTTTAAAAGTGGAGGCTATTGAAAATGCCAAGAACCGCGGTGCTGCGTCAAGGAAGGAGAAAATAAAAGGCGTTGAGGATGGTATCTCCAGGGCATCTGGCCCTTCTTCGAAGAAGAAAAGTAAGGAAGTGTGTAGCTTCTGTGGTCATCCTAACCACCCCTACGAAAGGTTCTTCAAGAGGACTGCCACCCTGAAGCAGCAGCAGGTGCATGCCATCCAAGGTGCACCCAAGGAAGAGCTTATGTGCTCGTTCCGTGCAAGGAAGGGTCATGACGTGACTCACTACTGGATGAAAGAAAGGGTTTGCTTCCAGTGTGGGCAGAAGGGACACCAAAAGTCTTTGTGCCCCCAGGCTCAGTCCCCACTGCAGCCTGCCCCACTTCGAGCTCTGCTACTGCCACCAAACCTGGATAAAGGAAAGGGAAAGTTGAACGTGATGACCAGCGAGGAAGCCCAAACCTCCACGCAAGTGATATTAGGTTAGCCTCAATTTAATTTTTATCCTTGTTAGTTATCTTTGTTGCCCTAGTTGTCGTTCGTTTAGTTATGTATTTTTCGGTTTTAGGGGAGTTTAAGGTGCGGAATAGGTTGGCTCGCGTTCTTTTCGACTCGGGTGCCACCCATTCCTTTGTGGCCCGGAGATTTGTTGATAAGCACAGTCTGAGTGTGGACCATTTAGGAGGCTCCATCAATGTCAAGCTCCCTTCTAGCGATACGGTCATTTCTAACCAAGGAGTTCTGAGATGCCCTATTTATCTTGGCAATTTTCTGGCTTATACGGATCTGATGATTTTTGATCTGTCTGATTTTGACGTGATTTTGGGCATGGACTGGCTGTCCAAGTATGATGCGGTCATCCAGTGCAAGGCTAAGCGATTGGATTTCAGGATAGACGACAGCCAACCTATGAGCGTATATGGATTTCAGGACAGAGTTTACCCTGTCATTTCTGTGGTACGTGCTTGTCGTGCAATAGAGTCTGGTTACGAGGCATTTTTGGTTCCTATTTCTACTCTGGAAACTGCTTTTGTTACACCACGTCTTGAGGATGTCTCGGTGGTGCAAGAGTTTCCAGATGTTTTTCCTGATAGTCTTCCAAGACTTTCTCCTGAAAGTGAGATAGAGTTTGTGATAGACCTCGAGCCAGGTACTCGTCCTATTGCTAAAGCACCGGACTGTATGGGTCCACGTGAGTTGGACGAGTTGCGTACTCAGCTCGATGAGTTGCTCAGTTGTGGTTTTATTAGACCAAGTACTTCTCCATGGGGTGCTCCTGTTTTGTTCGTCAAGAAGAAAGATGGATCGATGAGGCTTTGCATCGATTATAGGGAATTGAACAAGGTAACCATTAAGAATAGATATCCCCTGCCAAGGATTGATGATTTGTTCGACCAATTGTGTGGTAGCTCAGTGTTTTCAAAGATCGATCTTCGTTCAGGCTAACACTAGTTGAGGATTTGTGAGGTAGATATTCCTCGAACCGCTTTTCGTTCACGACATGGACATTATGAGTTTCTGGTGATGTCTTTCGATTTAACAAATGCACCCTCTGCTTTCATGGATTTGATGAATCGGGTGTTTAAGGACTTCTTGGACCGATTTGTTATTGTGTTCATAGATGATGTCTTAGTGTATTCCCGCAATGTTGAGAAGCATACTCAGCATTTGCGTCTTGTTTTGTCGACCCTGAGGGAGCATAAGTTATATGCGAAGTTGAGCAAGTGTGAGTTCTGGTTACCTCAGGTGTCCTTTCTGGGTCATGTGGTAAGCAAGGACGGTATTTCTGTAGACCCGACTAAGATTTCTGCGGTGATGGAATGGGAGAGACCTTCCACACCGAAGTAGATTAGGAGTTTCTTAGGCCTAGCCGGCTACTATAGAAGGTTCGTGGAAGGATTTTCGGTGTTGTCTCCTCCTCTAACTAGACTAACTCAGAAGAATACTGCTTTCATTTGGAGTGATAAATGTGAAGAGGCTTTCCAAGAGCTGAAGAAGAGATTATGTACTGCTCTGATTTTAACCTTACCTACTGAAGGAGTTTAGTATGCTGTGTATGTTGATGCGTCACATATCGGACTTGGTTGTGTTTTAATACAAGATGGTAAGGTGATTGTGTATGGATCGAGACAACTAAAGATCCACGAGAGAAAATATCCAACGCATGATTTGGAGTTTGCTGCTATAATTTATGCACTGAAGCTTTGGAGACACTTATTGTACGGCGCGTTGTGCAAGATTTATACAGATCATAAGAGTTTGAAGTACGTCTTCACTCAGAATGAACTAAACCTGCGCCAGCATCGGTGGTTAGAATATGTGGCAGATTATGAAGTTGAAATTCTTTTTCATCTAGGAAAGGCCAATGTAGTAGCCGATGCCTTGAGTAGAAAGACCGCTAAGATTTTTAATCTGACGGTGCAGTCCTTGGTAGAAGAATTTTTGTTGATGGATATTGAGGTTGTGAGTAGTATTGTGCCTGCTAGTCTAGAAGCAGAAGAACCCTCTTGGATTTCCCTTACTCGAGCACATCAGAAGGATGATCCTGATTTATTGCATCTTCGGAATAGAACTGTGAAGGGAGAGCTACCTGATTTCTCTGTGGATGAGTTGGACACCTTGAAGTATTGGGGTAGATTTTGTGTCCCCGCCTTTGGCGTTATTCGAGCTAAGATCTGTGCTGAAGCTCATGGTTCCAGTGTATCCTACCACCCTGGTTCAACAAAGATGTATAAAGATCTAAAGCAAATTGTTTGGTGGTCAGGGATGAAAAATGACATCGCAAGGTTTGTATCGGAATGTTATACGTGTCAGCGTGTTAAGGCTTATCATAGAAGGCCTGGTGGTAAGTTGACACCACTTGATATTCCAAGTTAGAAATGGGAAAGTATTTCAATGGATTTCATCACCGGTCTGCCAAAATCTCCCCGTGGGCACGACTCTGTTTGGGTGAAAGTCGACAGATTGACAAAGTGTGCTCACTTTGTTCCATTTAAGATTGGGTCTCGATGAAGAAGATAGCAGATCTATACCTTGAAGAGGTCATCAGGTTACATGGTTTGCCTATTAGCATCATATCAGATCGGGACTCTAGATTTACGTCTCGCTTTTGGAAGAGTTTACAGGAGGGGTTGGGTACCGATTTAAGGTATTCCACCGCCTATCACCCGCAGACTAATGGTCAGACGAAAATGGTGAATCAGATCATAGAGGATATGATCAGGTGTTATATTTTGGATCACGGTGGTGCTTGGGATGAGCGTCTCAGACTCATGGAGTTTGCTTACAATAATAGTTATCAAGAGCGTCCACAGATGGCTCCGTTTGAGGCCTTGTATGGGAGGTATTGTAGAACTCCATTGTTTTTGGTTGAAGTTGGTGAGAGACCGTTGCTAGGACCGGAAGCTCTTGAAGAGATGAATTGTGTTGTGACTCATATTCAGGAAATGCTTCGTGTAGCTCAAGAGCAGTATGAAAAGTATGCTAATCTACGAAACATCGATCTGGAGTTTGCGGTTGGAGACTTGATTTTTCTGAATGTTTCTCCGATGTCTGGCGTTAAAAGATTTGGTAGGAACCACAAGTTAGACCCCGGTATGTCGGACCTTTCCAGATTCTTGAGCGCATTGGAGTGTCAGCTTATAGGTTGGAATTGCCTGCGACCTTCCCTAGTTTCCATGATGTGTTCCATGTGAGCCAGTTGCGGAAGTGTATTCGTAGTGACCATCAAGTCCTCGACTAGATACCCTAGATTCAGCCCAACCTTACATATGTGGAAGAACCTATTTGTGTTCTGGATTCTTAAGAGCATGTGTTGCGGTGAAGGACCATCCCTATGGTCAAGATTCTATGGAGAAATCAAGACGTCGAGAGCGCGACGTGGGAATTGGAATAATCCATGAGAGAATCTCATCCGCACCTCTTCTCTTTGTTTCGGGTATATTGTTATGTTTTCAGTTATGCAGGGTTTTATCGATCTTGGTTTGGTTTAGGGATTGTGATAAGTTCCGGGACGAAACTTCTTTTTATAGGGAGTTACTGTAACGCCCTCGAATTTTCGATGATTTTATTTTTTTGGGCAATGTCAGATTTATGATGTCGTGGCGTTACTTTTAACGTCGAGTGTTGGATTTGAGTAGTTTTGGACGTGCTCGTCGAGTTTCATCGCAACTCGAGCGTTTTTGGAGTCTCGGCGTGCGATCAAAGTTTTGGGCTTTGTTTTTTTGTTCGCCGTATGTTTTGGCAGTTAATATCTCGGGAGTGGCTCGTAGGATTTTGGTTTTGGCTTCGCCGTTGTGTCCGTAGCTGCAGTTTTCGCCTACGGCGTGAGTTTCGTTTAATTCAGCGTGTTTGAGCCTTTGTTTTGATCTCATAGTTCCCTGTCCAACTATCTGAACATGATATTTGCTATATTATTTGTCTGCTTATGTTGATTCTCGGGAAGCCCTCCTAAGGTGTGGGTTTTCATCGAACCGAGTTTTTCCAATTTTTCTGAGCGTTGTGTCGGGTTCGACGATCGTCGAGCGGAGCTCGACGATTGTATTCCCTTTTTCTGGGCGATGTTTTGAGTTCGATGATCGTCGAGCGGAGCTGGACGATTATCAGTTTTTCTGGGCACTGTATCGAGTTCGACGAGCTCGACGATTGTCATTTTTCCTGGGCGCTATGTTGAGGTCGATGATCGTCGAGTGGAGCTCGACGATTGTCATTTTCTTTTCTGGGTACTGTCTGGAGGTCTACGATCGTCGAGCAGAGCTCGACGATTGTCGTGCTGAGCTCGACGAATTGTCGAGCGGAGCTTGCAGTAGGACTAGCCCAGCGAATTGAGTTCTATGATTTTCGAATTGGGTTCGACGATCAGGCCTTGCATTCGACGATTTTCTAAGAGATTTCGTCGAGTGGATCCTCCCTTGTACTCGAGTAATTCTCTTGCCTTATACTCGTGTAATTCCCTTATACACGAGTACTCCTCCGCTGTGACTCGAGTACATGTAATGAGCTACAAGAGTAGGCCTTCGGTCACTCGAGTAGTTGTATTGAACTACTCGAGTAGGTCTTCTGTACTCGAGTGGTTGTATTGAACTACTCGAGAAGGTCTTCTGTTACTCCAGTAGTGGTATTGAACTACTCGAGTAGGTTTTGGTCGGATACTCGGGTAATCCTTCCTTCTGTCTCGAGAAATCGGGTTCAACTGAACCCAAATTATTTTGCTGTTTTTCCTGTTACCACCTTTGGTATAAATACCTTCTTCATTTTCTTCATCCTCTCCGATTATTTTCCTCCCGATACAGAGCGGAGTGAGCGAGAAAGAAGTGGTCTATCCTTGTTCCTTCCGGTGGCCGTTGACGGTACTCCGGTGCTCGGAATTTCAAATCGATCGTAGATCTGGAAAGCTCTCGTCGAGAGCTTCGCCCTCGTGGTAATTTCTTCTCCGTTTCTTGAGATTTTCTCTCAACGGTTTTTCGGCCCAAATCCCCTTTTCGACCCTTTTTGTCTAGATTTCAACTCCTCCCGCAGTCTTTTGCCCCGATCTAAGACGTGGAGCGATTCAGAGGACTTTTTCTGGAAAAACCAAGGTAAGTGGTGGTTTTCCCCTCGTTTCTCTTTGCCTGATCTGATGGTAACGAATATACTTTCATGTTCTTTAAATTCTCGGTGCTTATTCTTCCAAATCACTGTTATTCTTAATCGTTTCAACGATCCTTTGTTGTTGTAAGGTGTTGTCTTGGAAAGCCCGATTTTGTCTGGTTTTGGTTAATTGATCCTGGTATGTTTTAATGATGGCTATGCATGTTTTAGGTTGCATTATTTAGCGCGTAAGGATTTATCTAGGACTGTAAATTGCTCCTAGAGGTTGATCAACAACGTCTTGAGTTCGGTAATGTCAAGTAGAATCTGTCGAGCCAAATCTCGAGGTATTTGTGTTGTGGTTTCTTCGTGTTTCTTGAATGCGGGAGTTAGTGGACGATTCCACCTCCGCAGTGTTTGTTACCTTCATTAGCGCCCTGTGGAAGTCTACCTGGTTTTTGGATGTCTACCGTGTATGGTGGAGAGTATGAGACTCCCTCGCAGTTAGACAGATTATATATCTGTTTTGTTTTGGGTGGTGTGTCCAAGAGTGACCACTTTGCCTGTGTTTTTGGGTGGTGTGTACAATAGTGACCACTTCGCCGTGTTTTTGGGTAGTGTCGACCACAGGTGCCTAATAAAGGTTTTGTATTTTATTTTTGGTGAAATATTCATGTAGCCACCTTATAACCTTGTGCGTATGGTGTGCCCTTGTGGAACGTGACAAGTCACGTAGGAGTTCTTTTCCTGTTGATGCCCTGTTTTCTTTTGTTCTTTACTTCTGTGTTTTTGGTCTTGGGTTGGTAACCCTGTCGACCTTTGCTTATTTTGGTTTATTACTTTTCCTGCCACTACTTGTACTATTGGAACACCCTATTACTGATTTGGGCAAGAATCACTATGTCCTTTAGGAAATTTGTTTCGACCTACTTGTATAGATCTAAAGGTCAATTAGATTGAGTTTAAGGGTTAGTATTTAGGTTTGAAAGCTGCCCTCAAGACCCTCAAGACCAGATATTTCAGTTCAGGAGACTAAGTCATTTCGTCGAGCTCTGGTCGACGAATCGTCGAACTCCCTTCGACGATCTCTGAGCTCACTTCAATGAATCGTCGAACTCCATTCGATGATCTCTGAGCTCACTTCAGCGAATCGTCGAACTTTGTTCGGCGATCTTCGAGCTCAAATCGACGTTCCTGTCTCTAGTTTGTTTCCCTATCTCTGAGCTCAGTTCGACGATAGTTGAGCTCAGATCGACGATTTCTCCATCAGTCTGAGTCCAGTCGCTGAGCTCAGTTCAACGGTAGTTGAGCTCAGGTCGACGTTTTTCTGGAGAGATCGACGTTTTCAAGATTCAAATTCAGTCAATTTTGGTATTCCCTTCTATTTATTCCCAGCATTTATTTCAAGAATCTTGTAGCCGTTTCAATTAATCTGGAGCAAGTTTCAAGGAGATTTTAAAGGAATGTTTTATTGGACTTTCCTCCAGAAGACAAAATGCATTTAAGGAAGTCATTTATGACCGGCTAACGGCTATCTTGGACATAGAATTATTCTATTCAGATGTAAAGAAATAAAAGATTATTCATTCTGCCGGACAACAACAAAAAAAAGGGAGAGAAAAAAGTTACAGATATTCACAGTCATAGAATTCTTACAGGAACACACATTACTGAAGGAGATCAATATACTGAAATTTCTAGATCCCTTTTGATTCCAGTGTTCAAAGGCCTTATCATTCAAGACTCCAGACAACACACAGTTCAGCTGCTGTTGGAATCATCTTTTGCTGGAGATCTAATCTTCTGAAGGCCTATCACCCTATTGCAAAGCTTCACTTCCTGAACAACTCAAGATCTTAGTGGGAGCTTTGACAACATCCACTATCTTCTCTCTGATTGTTGACAGAGAAGATCATCTCACCCCCCTCTCTCTCTCTTTCTGCTGTAAAGGGTTTATCAAACTCCCTTCAAAAGTTTGTGTTGGTTTCTGAGACCTTGTCAAAACTCAATGGTGGCAAGACACCTGATCAAAAAATCTAGTTTCATTTTTGAGCCCCTTATCAAAAGCTCATTGTTGCCCAGGACACCCGATCAACTCATCCTGCAGTGGATTCCTACCTACGGTGGTAGAAGAGTGGATGTACCCAGATTGATTGCGGAACCACTATAGCTCCTTGTGTCTTCTGGTTGCTATATTTTGTTTGTTGTGTGCTGTTGTTTTATTTCTTGCATTCATTTTCTTTTAGTTACTGCAAGCACCTTACACCTATACTTAAATTAAGTCTTCCACTACAAGATAGTTTTTAACTTGAAAATTATTTTAATATAATCTATTCACCCCCCCCCCCCCCCTCTAGAGTTAAGGTAGATCTTATCCACCACTTTCAATTGGTATCAGAGCCAGGTTGGTTAAAATACCACACCTTAATTGGTTGGTTATTTTCCTACAGACTAACACCTGAACCAAAAGATCTCTGATAAGATCAATCTTTCATAGAGGGTTTTATTTTTATTATTAGTATTATATTTATCCTTATATAAAACCATGGCACAGAGCCAAGATTATGCTAGCACCAGACCTCCAGTGTGCAATCTATCCAAGTTTGCACTTTGGAAGGCAAGGATAAGATTGTACATGAATTATATTGATGAAGATATTTTTAATTCTGTTTTGACAGTGTGTCAAAGACCACCAGAAAATACAAGTACAAGTGTTGTTCCACCTCCTTCAGGAACAGATGCAGAAATCAAGAAATGGAAAGTGGCAGATGCTAAGGCAATGAATATTTTAGCCCAGACTATGTCTGATGAAATATTTCAAAAAGTAGCTGAATACAACTCAGCAAAGGATATCTGGGACAAGTTATCTGAGATAGTCTCAGGATCTGCTGATGAGAGAAAAGATAGAAGATCCCATCTCATAACTCAGTATGAGAACTTCAAGAAAGGAGAAGCTGAGTCAGTAGCAGATATGTATAATAAACTCAGTCTCATAGTCAATGAGCTGAAAACATTAGACAAAGAGATCTCATTGACTGAGCTGAATGATAAAATCCTAATGTGCTTCCCAAGCACTTGGGACTCACGGATCTGGCCAATCAAGGATGCAGAAGCCTAAATGATATCACAATTGAAGCTCTCTTGGGCAAGCTCAAGTCTTATGAGCTGCTCATCAAGAATAGAGAAGAAGAGCAGAAGGATGCTTCACCAGCAGTCAAAAAAGAGAAATCAATAGCATTCAAAGCTATTGAAGATCAGCCTGAAGGCAAGGTCAAAGGCAATGAAGAGCTGCTAAGCTTACTGGCCAGAAGGTTTTATAAAATGGCCAGGAAGGATTTCAGAAAAAGATCATACAAAGGGCATGACAAGCCAAGGTATGACAAATCAAATAACAAAGAGATTATTTGTTTTGGATGCAGAAAACTAGGCCACATTGTACCTGACTGTCCAGCAAAAGAAAACAAGGACAAGAAAGACAGGAAAGAAAGGAAAAAAGAAAAGGACTTCAAGAAAAATAGCAATGACAAACCCTCCTCCAGCAAGAACAAAAATACAAGGAAGGGGTTTGTTGCTGAAAATTGGATTGAGACAGAAGAAGAATCTGAAGCTTCATCCAGCTCTAGTGATGATGAAGATGATGCTGATGAAAAAGAATTCTGCATGATGGCTATCAATGCCTCACAACAAAATTCTTATGCAGAAGAGTCAGAGTCAGAGTCAGAATCAGAGACTCAATCAGAAGAGGAGCAGGTAATAAATTCTTTTGATTTTAATTCTGAGGACTTCAAGTGTGAGTTTAAAGCACTGTGTTTAGATTTATTAAAATCTAAAAAGGAAATCATTTCTCTCAGAAATCAGGTATCTGAACACAGCACTTTAAAATCAGAAATCTAAAACTCTTTGAGCAGTTGGAATGCTATAGGGAGCAGATAGCTTCACTGAAAAGTGAGCTATCAGAGGCCAAAAAGTTTGAAGAATCCCTTAATGGGAGAAGTATCAAACTAATGGACATCACAAGCACAGTGAACTCAAGATTCAATAGTACACTAGGCTTGGGTGCCTCATCTAGCCAACCTATAGTATTAACAACCCCAATCAATTTTATCTCAGATAAAGGTAATGGAGTTGTAGATGTGGCTAGGAAGAATTCTTATTTACCTAAGAAAACAAAAGTTCAACAGAAAACGTCGAACGGAGCTCGACGATCGTCGAATGGAGCTCAACGATCTCAGGCTGAATCGTCGAACTCAGGTCGACGATTTCTGAACCCTGAACTCTGCCTTAGTCGATCTTCGAACGGAGCTTGACGATCTGACCCAAGATCGTCAAACTCAGCTCAGAGATCGTTGAACAGAGCTCAGAGTTTTGAAAATTATTTCAAAGGTAAATCCAACTTCAATCCTAGAGGTCCTACATCTCAGAGGTTTAACCCATACACTGAATGGATAATACCTCATAAGAGATATCATCCTAAAGGCTATAAGAGTCAACCAGAGATGTCTTTTATTTCAAAATTTAAAGGTTATCAACCTAGACCCAAGGTAAACTGGGTCAAAAACAAATAAATTGTCTTATGTGCAGGAGAAGACCTATCCAACATCAAACCAGCAATGGTATCTGGATAGTGGGTGCTCAAAGCACATGACAGAAACAAGGAGAATTTCACATCCTTCAAAGCCAAGCTTGGACCCAAAGTAATATTTGGTGATTCAAACTTTGGACTAACAAAAGGATATGGTGAAGTCCAGATTGGCACAGTCACTTTCAAGAAAGTAGCATATGTGGAAGGATTGAAGCACAACTTAATCAGTATCAGTCAATTGTGTGATGAAGGCTACCAAGCGACTTTCAACAAATCCTCATGAAAAATCAAATCAGAGGACAACACAACTGTGTTGACATGTAAAAGGAAAGGTAACATTTATCTTGTGGATTTTATTTCAACTAAGGTAGATATATGCTTGTTCAACTCTATTTGTAGACCTAATGAATTATGGCATAAGAGACTAGGGCATATAAACCTTAGAACCATTGTTAGGTTATCCAAGGACAACCTTGTTAGAGGACTACCTTCTGGCCCCTACAAGAAGGAAGGACTTTGCAGGGCTTGTCAATTAGGCAAGCAAACCAAAAATAGCTTCAAGTTACTTAATAAGAGTGATTCACCTAGGATTTTGTATCTGTTACACATGAACCTTTTTTGACCCATTACAGTACAAAGCTTAGGAGGGAAATCTTATACTTTAGTGGTTGTAGATGACTTCTCTAGATTCACATGGGTGTTCTTTCTGAGGAAGAAGTCTGATAACTTTAAGTGTTTGACAGAGTTTCTCAAATGCATACAGAGTGAGTTCAATACTCACATTGCCCTGATCAGAAGTGATCATGTGACAGAGTTTGATTCTCTTCTTATGCAAGAGTTCTATTAGAGTGAAGGGATCAGGCACACTTTCTCAGCTCATAGAACTCCTCAACAAAATGGGGTAGTTGAAAGGAAAAATAGAACCCTTATTGAATCTGCGACTACATTGTTGTCAGATGCTCATCTTCCTCTATCCTTTTGGGCAGAGGCAGTGAACACCTCCAACTATGTGTTGAATAGAAGTTTAATACATAAACTGAAGGGCAAGACTCCCTATGAATTACTCAAAGGGAAGAAACCTAAAGTAGATTATTTCAAAATCTTTGGTTGTATTTGCTACATTCATAATAATGACAAGAATTACTTAGTAAAATTTCAAGCTAAAGCTGATGAAGGAGTGTTTCTGGGATACTCCATGATCAGTAAAGCTTATAGTGTATATAATAAATCTACTCTCAAAATTGAAGAATCTGTTCATATATCTTTTGATGAATCTAACATGTTTTTCAAGGAGAAGACTACTTCTACCATAGAACCTTTGCAGGTACACTCTCTTGCTGAAGACTTGGACAGGTTACAAATTATTCAAAAAGATGAAAGCAGCGAAGATGAAGAAGTCATTCAACATCTTGAAGAGAATCTTCTTGAAGAGCCAGTTGTTGTACCACAAGAGGAAACAATAACACAGGTTGGTGAACAATCAACATCTCCTGTTGATTAAGTAACATCAAGAGACCATCCAATCTCCCAAATGATTGGAGACATCTCAGCTGGTGTGCAAACCAGAACTCAGGTCAACCAAAACCTGATGTACACTTGATTTCTTTCTCAAATTGAACCTCAATCAATTCAAGATGCATAGCAAGATCCACACTGGATCATTGCAATGCAAGAGGAGTTACATCAATTTTAAAGGAACAAAGTTTGGGAACTAGTGCCAAGGCCAAAGGATCACTCCATTGTTGGAACAAAATGGTTGTTCAGAAATAAATTGGATGATCAAGGAGTCATTGTAAGGAACAAGGCAAGGCTAGTTGCTCAATGGTAATCTCAAGAAGAAGGGATAGACTATGACCAGACCTTTGCACTAGTTGCAAGGTTAGACGCCATAAGAATCTTCTTAGCCTATGCAGCACACAAAGGATTCAAAGTATACCAGATGGATGTAAAGAGTGCTTTTCTCAATGGAGATATCAAAGAAGAAGTCTATGTCAGACAACCCCCAGGTTTTATCTTTTCAACACATCCTGATCATGTTTTCAAATTACATAAAGCATTATATAGTCTAAAGCAAGCTCCTAGAGCATGGTATGAGACCCTAGCATGCTTTCTTCTGAAAAATGATTTTATAAGGGGTAGAGTAGACCAAACTCTTTTTATTAGAACCCATAAGTCTCATACCCTACTAGTACAAATCTATGTAGATGATATTATATTTGGTTCTACTGATTCAAATTTGTGCATAAGGTTTTCCAACCTAATGCATTCTAAATTTGAAATGAGTAGCATGGGTGAGCTATCCTTCTTTCTAGGATTGCAAATCAAACAACATGCTGAAGGCATATTTATTTCTCAAACCAAGTATGCAAAAGAATTGGTTAAAAAATTTGGTATGTCTGAAACATCAAGTATGAAAACACCTATGCCTAGTAATGTTGTATTAGATGTTGATGAACTTAGTAAATCTGTTGATTAGACAACATATAGGACAATGATTGGCTCTTTATTGTACCTTACAGCTAGTAGACCTGACATAATGTTTGCTACATGCATATGTGCTAGATTCCAAGTGAGCCCTATAGAGTCACACTTAACCTTAGTAAAAGGATTCTTAGGTATGTGAAAAGTTGTCCAAATCTTGGTCTCTAGTATCCAAAAGATTCAACATTTGACTTAACTGGATTTTCAGATGTTGATTATGCTCGATGCAGAATAGATAGGAAAAGCAACAGTGGAACTTGTCAGTTTCTTGGTGACAGACTTGTCTCCTGGTTTTGCAAGAAACAAACATCTGTGTCAACTTCAACTGCTGAAGCAGAATATATGGCTGCAGGTAGTTGTTGGTCACAAATCTTGTGGATTCAAAACCAACTCCTACACTATGTCTACAACTTAGGGAAGTCTAAATTATTTTGTGATAACACTAGTGCTATTTCTATAGCACAAAATCCAGTCCTCCATAGTAGGACAAAACGTATAGAAATTAGGCATCACTTTCTAAGGGATAATGTTGAGAAAAACAAAATTGAACTTCAATATATCCCAACTGATTTGCAAAGGGGAGATATTTTCACCAAACCATTGGATGAAAAGAAACAAACATTCTTCCTGAATCAGTTAGGAATGTTAGATGGAGGAAGTTTAAAATAAGATCCAAGATTTTAAAAAATCTAAAAATTGACCAAGACTAGGCAAATCAAAATGTTTTTTCCAGTGTATAGTGTATGTTTCTAGCCTCTGAACTGTGCTCGACGTTTTTCCCAAAGATCGTCGAACGGAGATCGACATTCCTAGAAATCGTCGACTAGAGTTCAGCGCTTTCCAGATAGTACCAAGCTATCTTCTTCTGGTCAGCGATCGTTGAACGGAGCTCGACGCTCCCCAATATCGTCGAACGGAGATCGACGATGTTGATGATCTTTCAGTTTCCTTTAAAATCCCAGATCGTCGAACGGAGTTCAACGATCTTTCCTTTTCTACGTCGAACCCTAATATAAAACTCCCTTCAAAAGTTTGTGTTGGTTTCTGAGACCTTGTCAAAACTCAATGGTGGCAAGACACCTGATCAAAAAATCTAGTTTGGTTTTTGAGCCCCTTATCAAAAGCTCATTGTTGCCCAGGACACCTGATCAACTCATCCTGTAGTGGATTCCTACCTAGGGTGGTAGAAGAGTGGATGTACCCAGATTGATTGCTGAACCACTATAGCTCCTTATGTCTTCTGGTTGCTATATTTTGTTTGTTGTGTGCTGTTGTTTTATTTCTTGCATTCATTTTCTTTTAGTTACTGCAAGCACCTTACACATATACTTAAATTAAGTCTTCCACTACAAGATAGTTTTTAACTTGAAAATTATTTTAATATAATCTATTCACCCCCCCCCCCTCTAGAGTTAAGGTAGATCTTATCCACCACTTTCAATTGGTATCAGTGCCAGGTTGGTTAAAATACCACGCCTTAATTGGTTGGTTGTTTTCCTACAGACTAACACCTGAACCAAAAGATCTCTGATAAGATCAATCTTTCATAGAGGGTTTTTATTTTTATTATTAGTATTATATTTATCCTTATATAAAATCATGGCACAGAGCAAAGATTATGCTAGACCAGACCTCCAGTGTGCAATCTATCCAAGTTTGCACTTTGGAAGGCAAGGATAAGATTGTACATGAATTCTATTGATGAAGATATTTTTAATTCTATTTTGACAGTGTGTCAAAGACCACCAGAAAATACAAGTACAAGTGTTGTTCCACCTCCATCAGGAACAGATGCAGAAATCAAGAAATGGAAAGTGGCAGATGCTAAGACAATGAATATTTTAGCCCAGACTATGTCTGATGAAATATTTCAAAAAGTAGCTGAATGCAACTCAGCAAAGGACATCTGGGACAAGTTATCTGAGATAGTCTCAGGATCTGCTGATGAGAGAAAAGATAGAAGATCTCATCTCATAACTCAGTATGAGAACTTCAAGAAAGGAGAAGCTGGGTCAGTAGCAGATATGTATAATAGACTCAGTCTCATAGTCAATGAGCTGAAAACATTGGACAAAGAGATCTCATTGACTGAGCTCAATGATAAAATCCTAATGTGCTTCCCAAGCACTTGGGACTCACGGATCTGGCCAATCAAGGATGTCAGAAGCCTAAATGATATCACAAATGAAGCTCTCTTGGGCAAGCTCAAGTCTTATGAGCTGCTCATCAAGAATAGAGAAGAAGAGCAGAAGGATGCTTCACCAGCAGTCAAAAAAGAGAAATCAATAGCATTCAAAGCTATTGAAGATCATCCTGAAGGCAATGTCACAGGCAATGAAGAGCTGCTAAGCTTACTGGCCAGAAGGTTTTATAAAATGGCCAGGAAGGATTTCAGGAAAAGATCATACAGAGGGCATGACAAGCCAAGGTATGACAAATCAAATAACAAAGAGATTATTTATTTTGGACGCAGGAAACCAGGCCACATTGTACCTGACTGTCCAACAAATGAAAACAAGGACAAGAAAGACAGGAAAGAAAGGAGAAAAGAAAAGGACTTCAAGAAAAATAGCAATGACAAACCCTCCTCCAGCAAGAACAAAAATACAAGGAAGGGGTTTGTTGCTGAAAATTGGATTGAGACAGAAGAAGAATCTGAAGCTTCATCCAGCTCTAGTGATGATGAAGATGATGCTGATGAAAAAGAATTCTGCATGATGGCTATCAATGCCTCACAACAAAATTCTTATGCAGAAGAGTCAGAGTCAGAATCAGAGACTCAATCTGAAGAGGACCAGGTAATAAATTCTGTTGATTTTAATTCTAAGGACTTCAAGTGTGAGTTTAAAGCACTGTGTTTAGATTTATTAAAATCTAAAAAGGAAATCATTTCTCTCAGAAATCAGGTATCTAAACACAGCACTTTAAAATCAGAAATCTAAAACTCTTTGAGGAGTTGGAATGATATAGGGAGCAGATAGCTTCACTAAAAAGTGAGCTATCAGAGGCCAAAAAGTTTGAAGAATCCCTTAATTGGAGAAGTATCAAACTAATGGACATCACAAGTACAGTGAACTCAAGATTCAATAGTACACTGGGCTTGGGTGTCTCATCTAGCCAACCTATAGTATTAACAACCCCAATCAATTTTATCTCAGATAAAGGTAAGGGAGTTGTAGATGTGGCTAGGAAGAATTCTTATTTACCTAAGAAAACAAAAGTTCAACAGAAAACGTCGAACGGAGCTCGACGATCGCCGAATGGAGCTCAACGATCTCAGGCTGAATCGTCGAACTCAGGTCGACGATTTCTGAACCCTGAACTCTGGCATAGTCGATCTTCGAACGGAGCTCGACGATTTGACCCAAGATCGTCAAACTCAGCTCAGAGATCGTTGAACAGAGCTCAGAGTTTTGAAAATTATTTCAAAGGTAAATCCAACTTCAATCCTAGAGGTCCTACATCTCAGAGGTTTAACCCATACACTGAATGGATAATACCTCATAAGAGATATCATCCTAAAGGCTATAAGAGTCAACCAGAGATGTCTTTTATTTCAAAATTTAAAGGTTATCAACCTAGACCCAAGGTAAACTGGGTCAAAAACAAATAAATTGTCTTATGTGCAGGAGAAGACCTATCCAACATCAAACCAGCAATGGTATCTGGATAGTGGGTGCTCAAAGCACATGACAGGAAACAAGGAGAATTTCACATCCTTCAAAGCCAAGCTTGGACCCAAAGTAATATTTGGTGATTCAAACTTTGGACTAACAAAAGGATATGGTGAAGTCCAGATTGGCACAGTCACTTTCAAGAAAGTAGCCTATGTGGAAGGATTGAAGCACAACTTAATCAGTATCAGTCAATTGTGTGATGAAGGCTACCAAGTGACTTTCAACAAATCCTCATGCAAAATCAAATCATAGGACAACACAACTGTGTTGACATGTAAAAGGAAAGGTAACATTTATCTTGTGGATTTTATTTCAACTAAGGTAGATATATGCTTGTTCAACTCTATTTGTAGACCTAATGAATTATGGCATAAGAGACTAGGGCATATAAACCTTAGAACCATTGTTAGGTTATCCAAGGACAACCTTGTTAGAGGACTACCTTCTGGCCCCTACAAGAAGGAAGGACTTTGCAGGGCTTGTCAATTAGGCAAGCAAACCAAAAATAGCTTCAAGTTACCTTATAAGAGTGATTCACCTAGGATTTTGTATCTGTTACACATGAACCTTTTTGGACCCATTACAGTACAAAGCTTAGGAGGGAAATCTTATACTTTAGTGGTTGTAGATGACTTCTCTAGATTCACATGGGTGTTCTTTCTGAGGAAGAAGTCTGATAACTTTAAGTGTTTGACAGAGTTTCTCAAATGCATACAGAGTGAGTTCAATACTCACATTGCCCTGATCAGAAGTGATCATGTGACAGAGTTTGATTCTCTTCTTATGCAAGAGTTCTGTTAGAGTGAAGGGATCAGGCACACTTTCTCAGCTCATAGAACTCCTCAACAAAATGGGGTAGTTGAAAGGAAAAAATAGAACCCTTATTGAATCTGCGACTACATTGTTGTCAGATGCTCATCTTCCTCTATCCTTTTGGGCAGAGGCAGTGAACACCTCCAACTATGTGTTGAATAGAAGTTTAATACATAAACTGAAGGGCAAGACTCCCTATGAATTACTCAAAGGGAAGAAACGTAAAGTAGATTATTTCAAAATCTTTGGTTGTATTTGCTACATTCATAATAATGACAAGAATTACTTAGTAAAATTTCAAGCTAAAGCTGATGAAGGAGTGTTTCTGGGATACTCCATGATCAGTAAAGCTTATAGTGTATATAATAAATCTACTCTCAAAATTGAAGAATCTGTTCATATATGTTTCGATGAATCTAACATGTTTTTCAAGGAGAAGACTACTTCTACCATAGAACCTTTGCAGGTACACTCTCTTGCTGAAGACTTGGACAGGTTACAAATTATTCAAAAAGATGAAAGCAGCGAAGATGAAGAAGTCATTCAACATCTTGAAGAGAATCTTCTTGAAGAGACAGTTGTTGTACCACAAGAGGAAATAACAACATAGGTTGGTGAACAATCAACATCTCCTATTGATTAAGTAACATCAAGAGACCATCCAATCTCCCAAATGATTGGAGACATCTCAGCTGGTGTGCAAACCAGAACTCAGGTCAACCAAAACCTGATGTACACTTGATTTCTTTCTCAAATTGAACCTCAATCCATTCAAGATGCAGAGCAAGATCCACACTGGATCATTGCAATGCAAGAGGAGTTACATCAATTTTAAAGGAACAAAGTTTGGGAACTAGTGCCAAGGACAAAGGATCACTCCATTGTTGGAACAAAATGGTTGTTCAGAAATAAATTGGATGATCAAGGAGTCATTGTAAGGAACAAGGCAAGGCTAGTTGCTCAAGGGTACTCTCAAGAAGAAGGGATAGACTATGACCAGACCTTTGCACTAGTTGCAAGGTTAGAGGCCATAAGAATCTTCTTAGCCTATGCAGCACACAAAGGATTCAAAGTATACCAGATGGATGTAAAGAGTGCTTTTCTCAATGAAGATATCAAAGAAGAAGTCTATGTCAGACAACCCCCAGGTTTTATCTTTTCAACACATCCTGATCATGTTTTCAAATTACATAAAGCATTATATGGTCTAAAGCAAGCTCCTAGAGCATGGTATGAGACCCTAGCATGCTTTCTTCTGAAAAATGATTTTATAAGGGGTAGAGTAGATCAAACTCTTTTTATTAGAACCCATAAGTCTCATACCCTACTAGTACAAATCTATGTAGATGATATTATATTTGGTTCTACTGATTCAAATTTGTGCAGAAGGTTTTCCAACCTAATGCATTATAAATTTGAAATGAGTAGCATGGGTGAGCTATCCTTCTTTCTAGGATTGCAAATCAAACAACATGCTGAAGGCATATTTATTTCTCAAACCAAGTATGCAAAAGAATTGGTTAAAAAAATTGGTATGTCTGAAACATCAAGTATGAAAACACCTATGCCTAGTAATGCTATATTAGATGATGATGAACTTAGGAAATCTGTTGATCAGACAACATATAGGGCAATGATTGGCTCTTTATTGTACCTTATAGCTAGTAGACCTGACATAATGTTTGCTACATGCATATGTGCTAGATTCCAAGTGAGCCCTAGAGAGTCACACTTAACCTTAGTAAAAGGATTCTTAGGTATGTGAAAAGTTGTCCAAATCTAGGTCTCTGGTATCCAAAAGATTCAACATTTGACTTAACTGGATTTTCAGATGCTGAGTATGCTGGATGCAAAATAGATAGGAAAAGCACCAGTGGAACTTGTCAGTTTCTTGGTGACAGACTTGTCTCCTGGTTTTGCAAGAAACAAACATCTGTGTCAACTTCAACTGCTGAAGCAGAATATATGGCTGCAGGTAGTTTTTGGTCACAAATCTTGTGGATTCAAAACCAACTCCTAGACTATATCTACAACTTAGGGAAGTCTAAAATATTTTGTGATAACACTAGTGCTATTTCTATAGCACAAAATCCAGTCCTCCATAGTAGGACAAAACGTATAGAAATTTGGCATCACTTTTTAAGGGATAATGTTGAGAAAAACAAAATTGAACTTCAATATATCCCAACTGATTTGCAAAGGGGAGATATTTTCACCAAACCATTGGATGAAAAGAAACACACATTCTTCCTGAATCAGTTAGGAATGTTAGATGGAGGAAGTTTAAAATAAGATCCAAGATTTTAAAAAATCTAAAAATTGACCAAGACTAGGCAAATCAAAATGTTTTTTCTAGTGTATAGTGTATGTTTCTAGCCTCTGAACTGTGCTCGACGTTTTTCCCAAAGATCGTCAAACGGAGATCGACGTTCCTAGAAATCGTCGACTAGAGTTCAGCGCTTTCCAGATAGTACCAAGTTATCTTCTTCCGGTCAGCGATCGTCGAACGGAGCTCGACGCTCCCCAATATCGTCGAACGGAGATCGACGATGTTGATGATCTTTCAGTTTCCTTTAAAATCCCATATCGTCGAACGGAGTTCAACGATCTTTCCTTTTCTGCGTCGAACCCTAATATAAAACTCAATTTTCGGTCGTCATTCTGCCTTTGCGCTTTCATACTCTCTGCAGAATTTCTCTTTCCCTCCAAACTTTTTGAAAGATATTGTACCTACTCACCTAGAGGGGGGTGAATAGGTGACTTAAATCTTTTTAACTTTTTAGGCAGAATTCAGATTATATCACAGAGTTATAGTTACTTTAACACAGCGAACAATCAGCAATCACAGAATCACACATGCACACAGTAGACACACAGTTTTATAGTGGTTCCCCAAGGTTTGGGTACATCCACTTTCCCCCTTCGCATATCTAGTAGTGTACTAGATTCAGCCAAACTCCTCCACTATCTCAGATCCTCAGATCTTACACTCAGAACCTCAACCAGGTTCCTACAGCTCAGGCCCAAGGCCCTACAACTCAGTCTTCTCCAAAGACCTACACTCAGCTTCTTCACAAAGCCTACACTCAGCCACAAGGCCTACACTCAGCCACAACAGGCCTACACTCAGAGATACAAATATCCTACACTCAGGCACACAGGCCCTACACTCAGCCTTTATAATTGTAGGCTTACAACTCAGATCCCTAAGGATCCTAAAAGAAAATATAAAATATAAAGAGTATATACCTACAACTCAGAATAGAGAGATGAGTTGATAGGTTCTTGATGAGTTCTTGGATGAACTCTGCTGAGATCAATCTGACTTGGCTTTCTTCAAAGCTTCTTGAATGTAGAACATAATAGGATTGATCTCCTCTACAGTTGATCCTTGATCTCTGCTACTTAAGATTCAGAACAAAATCTGAACCCTTCTTCTCAGCCTGGTTCAAACGACTGTCTTCTTGGATGGAGCTCTCTCTCTCTCTAACTACTTAGAACTTTACTTGAAAGTCTTCAATGAATTGCTTTTCAAGAACCTTGATCATCTCTTTCTATAGAAAGTATAAGCCTATATATAGGCCTTCTTCATGGTAACCGGCTGGTCCGATTCCTAACTGATTTCTGACATCTCTGACAGGTGCAGCAGACCGGCTGGAATGGCAGTTGTCAAGTCGTCTAGTCAGTTCTTGAAATAACTGTAACTGTCTGAAAGTGTCGAGACTGTCTGTCTTTAAGTGTCGACACTTATAGACCAAGTGTCGACACAAGTTGACTAAGTGTCGACACTAGCCTACAAGGTGTCGACACAACTCCTTGTGTTGTAGAATTCACTTCTCGACACTGCTTCTTCATCATGTGTCGACACTGATATTGAGTGTCGACACAAGTCCTTGTTCTTCAGTACTTTGTTGACTTCTTGTAAGTGTCGACACAACTCCTTTGTGTCGACACATCTTCATGCATTGAACTTGTTCAGTGTCGACACTTCTTCTTGGTGTCGACACATGCCTTCAGTGTGGATACTTGATGAGTGTCGACACAGCTCCTTAGTGTCGACACATCCTCTTGTGTTGAGACTTTAGCTGAGTGTCGACACATCTCCTTTGTGTTGACACTTGTACTTAGAATATTGTTGAACTTTGCTAAGTATCGACACATCTCCTTGTGTCGACACTTTCTTCAAGTGTTGAGTCTTCTGCTGAGTGTCGACACATTATTCCTTGTGTCGACACTTTGTTCAAGTGATGAGTCTTCTGCCGTGTGTCGACACATTCCACTGGGTGTCGACACTTATACTTAGACTCTGCAGACTTTTGCTGAGTGTCGACACAGCCTCCAAGTGTCGACACTTTCTGATGTAGACACAGTACCTCTAGGTGTCGACACTACTGCTAAGTGTCGACACTGCTTCTCTGAACTTTTATTCATTGAGTGTCGACACAGCTCCTTGTGTCGACACTTTCTGTCTGGTGTCGACTCTGCATCTCTGGTGTCGACACAACTACTCCAAGTGTCGACACTGCTTGTCTGGGTGTCGACACAAGTCTTCTTATGTGTTGACACTTTCCCTCTGGGAGTCGACACATGGACTTAGAATCTTTTCTGCTTTCCCTGCAAATACTTGACCTGCACAACTAAACTCAAAATACATCAAATACATTTTGATGTATATCATTGAGTAGGGTGAGGCTTCTTCAAATCAGGTACATTTAAACCAATGTACCCAACAATCTCCCCCTATTTGGAGAAGTCATAACCCTTAGTCAATGATATTCACCATACAGAATAAAATCATAGCATGATGTAAAGCAGGATTATGCAATCAGGTAAAACATAAACATGTATTAAACAAACATGTATACATAGATATCATTTCAGAACAATATGAATTAGATTTATCACACAGCACATTGTTCTAACACTTTGTCAAATTCATTATACAAAAATTTATAGTGTTTTTTTAAAAACAAATTTTACAACTATAAATCCAAGATAATTTCTATTCTAATTCTGATCAGCCTCCTTAATCACAATTCCTTTTCCTGATTGTATCTTGGCTTGCATAGGGGCTTCAGCAACTTCAGTATCAGCAGGCTTCTTCCCTTTCAGCTCCTTCTTCTTTAGCTCCTCAGCTTTAATCTTTTGCCTCTCAAAATAATGATAAGGCTTGGGAAAGTACTTGCTAGGCTCCTGGGCAGTAGGAGGTAGCTTTCCCATCTTTGCCTTTCTTCTATATTGCACTATGGCTGCTTGCCTTGTCTCATGCTTTCTCCATTCTAGTTCAGAAAACCATTTGTTTTTGTCTTGAACATTATATTTGGCAGCCTTCCATGCAGTCAAAATAATATTTCTTGAAGTGGGGCTCCACTGCTCAAAATCAGGCCTTTGTTCAGCTTGCTCTCTGAACCTCTTCTTAGACAGTTTGGCTTCTTGTTCTTTCAGCAAAGCTTCTTGCATAGCCTCAGATACTGGCTGAACCACCTTTTCTATTACCACATTGTGCTTTCCCTCAGATGGGCTATATATAGTCTGTAACGTCCCGAATCGCTCTAGGCCCCTAGTGTGTGTGTTTTGAGTCAGGAGGGTTGACTCGAGTCCTGAGAAGTGCCGGGAATTGGACTGCACTTGTGGTGACATGGAGAAATCAGTGTAAAAAGACATGGGTAGCGACACGGGTAGCGACACGGGCGTGTCCCTACCCGTGTGCGTCGAGTTGAGCTCGACGAGTCGTGTCGAGATCGTCGAACTGTGTCGACACCAGGTGACACGGGTAGTGACACGGCCGTGTCCCTACCCGTGTGCGTCGAGATGGTCTCGATGAAGCGTGTCGAGATCGTCGAGATGCATCGAGATAGTCGAGCGGGGGACACGGGTAGTGACACGGGCGTGTCCCTACCCGTGTGCGTCGAGTTGAGCTCGACGAGAAGTGTCGAGATGCAACCCGAGAAGTACACGGCCAATGACACGGCCAGGCACACGGCCGTGTCATGTGAACACGGGTCGGGACACGGGCGTGTCCCTACCCGTGTCAAACATTGAACCGACATGGAAACCGCCACGGCCGTTTCGCGGAAGCGGGACACGGGTACGGACACGGCCGTGTCCCTACCCGTGTCATATTTTGTTTATAAGGGGCAGAGGAAACCCTAGCCGTTTTCACTCTCATTTCACCCCCTATCTCCTGTGAGAACTCCTGGTGAGAGGAAAACCGCTGGAGCAAGTTCTACCGGAGGAGATTCGCCATCGCCGTGAAAGAGAAGATGCCGCCGAGGAGAACTACGCGATTCATGGCAAGAAATGGTGGTACCGCTGGAGCCAATGTGAGTTTCCTACCCTCTCCCTTGGTGCTAGATCTTAGATATATAGGAGAGACATCGACTCAAGAGAGTCTTGATGGAGAGGAGAAGATTTCTAGGTTAGGCCATGTTAGAACTTGTGTTCTAGACTTTAGATCTCTTCAACCCTTCCCCTTTTCTTCAATACGACGATGGGTGAATGGTTTCGTGAGGAGTTTTGGCCCTTGAGGTTGAATAAGGGAGGAGGACATTTCTGGAAAATTTAGGAAGGATCGCTTGAGGAGGAAGACGGTCCGATGCCGTTCAATTTCTTTAAGATGCGCGCAGAATCTGTATTCTGCGCGCAGCGATCTTCTAGGCCATTTTCTTGTAGGATATGTGCAGATCTGGGCTTTTGGCTAAACACGAAAGTTGTAGCCCTCGGAAATACC
The DNA here is from genome assembly GCA_039583875.1 of Platanthera guangdongensis. Classification (NCBI taxonomy): domain Eukaryota; kingdom Viridiplantae; phylum Streptophyta; class Magnoliopsida; order Asparagales; family Orchidaceae; genus Platanthera; species Platanthera guangdongensis. The sequence goes on along the minus strand of CM077162.1, from coordinate 116,503,535 downwards.
TTTCCAACGAGTTGTTGCACGACTTCAGGTGATGTCTGTGGCCCCGGGAAAACCTAATCGAGTTTTCTGTCCGGCAATTCCTGTACACAGAAATTGTGTTTTGTGCGCAGTGAACTTTGAAGCCGATTTCGAGTACGTTATTGTCAGATCTGGGTTGTGACCTGAATATGAAAGTTGTAGATCATGGAAATACCTTTCCAACGAGGGGTTACACGCCTCCACCGGATTCCTGTAACTTCAGGAAACTCCGGTCGAAGTTGCTGTCCAGTGCTAATCCTGCGCTGAAATTCTGGGTCTCTACATACATTGTGGATTTGAAGTTGGTGGATCCAATGTCGCAATTAATTCGTGGTTTTGGTGAAATAATTTTATGTTAACCACCAAAGTGTTATGGATGATAATATTTACTATTTTATAAATCAATTTATTATTGCAAGATAGCTTGAGGCCTATTGATTTCCTTATGTTTAATTGGACTGATTTGATAATACTTCGGTAGGTTGCCGTAAGAGCAAATCTTGTTTATATCATGTTGAAATCACTTGGGATGATATATAGATGGGTAACCCATGGCCATGCATATGTTATATATCGGATTGAATTTAGGAGTCCAACAATAGTGGGTCGTCTCCTATTGGCATCTTATAGTAAATGTGCAAGTGCGGTGTTGACCGCCACCTGTTCTGGTCGTGTTGAGGTAAGGTGTGGATGGATGGTTGGGCTGTGTCCTCGTGCTCACTCCGAGGCCCCTTCCATGGTATGATGAGGTTGTGAATTGCATGTGGTGTGAGTCGACACGCGGTGTCGTAATCCTGGGTTAAGGATAGTGTGGCAGGTCTATGGGCTCGCCAGTCGTCACACCGACGGGAGTTGGCAGTTAGACTTGGTCGGTTTGGGCTGTGTCCTCGGTGTTCACGTCCCGAGGCCCCTCCGGCCATGTGAACGGTTGGGTTGTGTCCTCGTGCTTTCTTCCGAGGCCCCTTCCGGGTCACGCAAGGCCAGTTCGGGTTGTGTTCTTGGTGCACATCTACCCAAGACCCCGCTGGGCCATAGTACGCATGGGCTCCGCTGTTGTGTTCTTAGCGTTGAGGCGTACGGAGGCCTAGGTGAAGTAGTGTGATACCCGCCTAGTAGTAGAAGTGCCCGTTCTACTGTCACCGCCTGGCCACGGCGGCTGATGCCTGAGAGGTTAGCTACCTGCTCGAAAAGTGGGAACTATAGTCTGTGTCGACATAGCAATTGCATGGGTGTGCATGGGTGAGTCATTGCATAGCATTCATAGCATTTCATAACATTGCACAACAAGATCATCATCGTATAAGTTTGTATCGGCACTCTTATACGATGAGTTACTTTTATGTAACCCGATCCTTAACTTATAAGTTTGTATGGGCATTCTTATAAGTTAAGTTACTTTCCTGTTATTACTTATACTTGCTAGTTTAGTGTAGCTCTTACATAAATGCTGATTATGATTCTGTTACTCTTACACTACTGCCACCTGTTTGTACTTCCTTTACTTGCATACTTGTTATATACTATACTATTGTTCCTTTTCTCCGCCCGGTGCCGAGGAGTCGCCGGGGGAGCGGATGTGAAACCACTTAGTCGTTTCGACTAACGGTTGCTACGTCTTCCTTTTTAGGAGGTCACGCCGCAGGTAGAGCAGCCGCAGACTACGCAGCAGGACAGCCGGGCCAGGACGACAGGGCCTGAAGGGACGGTGCCATCGATACCGTCGGTTACCGATGTTAGTTCTATTGCTCTGTTGTAGCCCGTTTGGGCAATGTTTTGCTGTACTCTGATATATGGTAGAAGCATGTTTTAGCTTCTATTTATTGATGTATTTGGACATTATAACTTAGTGTGGATTTGACTTCTGGTTGTTTATTTATTTGGTTGGGTTGGCATGTTATATTGATATTGTTGTAGCCGGCGGAATAGGCGTCTTGTGGTACAGGTTAGCCAGTGTGCTAATGCTACCGCAAGGCAGCTGTTCTGGGCATAAGACTCCCCCTTCGTGTCGTGTTTTGGGATCCGGGTAGGGGGAGTTTTACAAATGGTATCAGATTGCCACGATCCTCAACTAAGGAAGTCATTCAACAATGGTGCCACCCCCGTTTGATTAGTCGGTTTGTGGACAAACTGACTTAGCGTAAGCAGTGGTGTGCCCATATGTAATTCACATTGAGTTTGTCCAACTTTGACATTAAGTTTAGCCAACCTGACCACAAATTTGTCGTATACGTGTAGGTTCCACTGCATGTTGAGCCGTTGGGGGGTACTCTTACCCCTCCCATACCCACTCAGTTCCAACAGTCTGAGTTGGGGCAAACACTCACCGCCATTCTTGATGCTTTTAAGGCACAGCAGGCTCCGGTGCAACAACAGGCCCCGAGCTCCAACTGGCTGAGCACCTTCCGGGCTCTCTCCCCTCCCGTCTACCTTGGGGCGGTGTCGGTTGTACGTACAGAGGAATGGCTAGAGACGATACAGGAGTTGTTGGCTGGTATCCGTTGCCCGGCCAACATGGCAGTGACATTGGCAGTGTCCGTCTTGGACTTCCATGCGAAGAGGTGGTGGAAGTCCCTCATGGGATCTACCTTCCAAGGCCGGATCTACACAGAGATAAGTTGGAGTGAATTCTCGGAGGTTTTCTTGGAGCACTTTATCCCTACGTCGGCCCGAGATGAGCTTGAGCAGAGGTTCCTTCTATTAAAGCAGGGATCAAAGACGGTTACGGAATACCAGCGGGAATTCCAGCATCTCGCAAGGTTTGCGGACTCTGACGAGTTGGATGACAGAGGCTATGCCAAGCGCTTCTACAAGGGGCTGCGAGATCCCCTAAGGCAGTCCCTTTTGTTTATAGCGGATGGTAGCTTGGCGGAGATCATTGAAATGGCAAAAAGATTGGAGGCGGACCACATGGGATGTAGTAAGAGGCCTGCGGAGGACGTGATGGAAGCCGACCCAAGTAATAGAAGGAGACGGGACTTCAGAGGAGGAAGAGGTTATCAAAGAGGTGGAGGGCGTGTCCACCGAAACTATAGGGTGGAGCATCCAGTTCCGCAGCCGCCTGCGTTGCCTCCACCCTCACAGCCTCAGCGATTTCAACAACCTGAAGGGAGTCGTGGTCTGGTGTGCTTCGAATGCAACCAGCCGGGCCACATCCGGCGTTTTTGCCCGCAGCTATATGGGAACGCCCCTCCTGCTCTCCCTCCTGCTCTCCCTCCTGCTCTCCCTCCTGCTCTCCCTCCACCAGCTCCACGAGGACGGGGATACATGCGTGGTCGAGGACGAGGACCGCCAAGAGGTAACCCCGGTCCTGCTAGGGATCAGGTGTACGCACTTGACATGGCACAGGAACGGAACCCCCAAGAGGTGATTGCAGGTATAATTTAATTAGTTTACATATTTGCATGGTCTAACTTGAATTGATTAGAACTTACTAGCCACTAGCAATAAGTTTTGGTTGTTGGTACTTAGGCAACATGATTATTGGCGGGAAGACAGCCTATGCGCTGTTCGATACCGGTGCCTCACACTCATTTGTGTCCGAGGATTTCATAAAAGACGTGGAGGATGTACAGTACTTCACTGGCATAGCCCGACGTGTACGCCTTCCGGATGGCTCGGAGATGATCGCAACTGCCAAGTGCGAGTTTGAGTTATTTATTGATGGGAAGGCCTTTAATACACCGATCACGGTTCTGAGAATGCCGGAGTTTGACATCATTTTGGGCATGGTATGGCTGGATTGGCACATCGCGAGGATCGACTGCGCGGAGAAGCGGATCTATTTGAGACATGGAGACTCTGACGTCATCTTCCAAGGTATTGGCTTCGCACCTCGCATGATGTTATCTTCCGTCCAGGTTGTAAAAGCTCATAGGAAGGGGGACGAGGTCTTCATGATCTGGTTCGAGTTGAAGGAGGAAGCGTTGGAATTAAAGGATGTACGGGTTGTGCGGGATTTTCCCGAGGTATTTCCTGAGAAGCTACCAGGATTACCTCCGCATAGAGAGGTTGACTTCCAGATCAATCTAGTACCAGGTGCCAAGCCTGTATCCAAGGCTCCGTATAGAATGGCTCCGAAAGAACTCGCGGAGTTTAGAGTTCAATTGCAAGAACTAGTAGATTCAGGATTCGTTCGCCCCAGTTCATCACCATGGGGTGCCCCTGTGCTGTTCGTGAAGAAGAAGGATGGAACCCTGCGATTGTGCATAGATTATCGGGAACTCAATCGATTAACGGTGCGGAACACTTATCCGCTACCTCGGATCGACGAGTTGTTCGATCAATTAGTGGGAGCACATTGGTTCTCTAAACTAGACTTGCGCTCTGGATACTATCAGTTGAGGATACAAGAGGGGGATATTCAGAAAACAGCCTTCAGTTCGAGATATGGTTTGTATGAGTTCACAGTAATGCCGTTTGGGCTCACAAATGCACCTTCGGCCTTCATGAGCCTGATGAACAAGGTGTTTGAACCATACTTGGACATCTTCGTCATCGTTTTCATCGACGACATCTTAGTCTACTCAAAGACGGAGGAGGAGCATGTCGAGCACCTGATCTTGGTTTTAAAGAAATTGAAGGAGCACGCCTTGTATGCCAAGTTTAGCAAGTGTGAATTCTGGCTTAAGGAGGTTGCCTTCTTGGGGCATGTGATCAGTGGAGCAGGATTAGCTGTGGATCCAGCTAAGGTGCGGGCCGTGAAGGAGTGGTCGCCCTTGAAGTCGGCGGCCAATGTACGAAGCTTTCTTGGACTTGCTGGCTACTACCGCAAGTTCGTGAAAGGATTTTCCAAGATTGCCCTTCCTCTTACCTCCTTGACGAAGAAGGGTGTGCAATTTGAGTGGACACCTCAATGTGAAGCAGCATTTCAAGAGTTGAAGGATAGGCTTACCTCCGCCCCCATCCTTGCACTTCCGTCGGGGAAGGAAGGATTTCAGGTTTACATGGACGCATCATATCAAGGGATGGGTGCGGTGCTGATGCAGCACGGGCATGTAATCGCTTATGCTTCAAGGCAGTTAAAGAAACATGAAGTTAATTACCCGGTTCATGATTTGGAGCTGGGAGTAGTGGTGTTCGCTTTGAAGGTCTGGAGACATTACCTATATGGCGTACACTGCGAGATCTTTTCCGATCACAAGAACTTGAAGTATGTCCACACTCAGAAGGAGTTGAACATGAGACAACGACGGTGGTTGGAATTTCTATGCGACTATGAGTTCACCATGAACTACCACCCCGGGAAAGCAAACTCGGTAGCCGATGCCTTGAGTAGAAAAGCGCCAGGCTCTAGCCCAGAGTCTCGGTTGATGAGTATGGAGTTGGCTCGGGTGATCGAGGAGATGGAAATTACTCTAGTATTCAAGGCTCCTTCGACAGAGTATGCGGAGTATTTGGCCAACATGAGCATAGTTTGTGATATCCGAGATCGGATTCGGGTGGGGCAAGGTATGGATGCGGCCTTGGCCCCGGCAATCAAGGCAATTGAAGATGGGACCACCGATGAGTACACACTCAAAGACGGTCTCGTTTATCTTCGAGGCCGACTTTATATTCCCAAGGGCGGCAAAATTCGGGAGGATATATTGAGAGAGGCGCATTCCTCTCAATATTCAGTGCACCCGGGTATTGCTAAGATGTACGCCGGACTGCGGAAGACCATGTGTTGGCCGGGAATGAAGAAGGATGTTCGCTACTATGTTACACATTGCGAAGCTTGTCAAAGAGTGAAGGCTGAATGCAGGAGTCCCGGTGGTTTGTTGCAGTCATTGCCCATCCCCGAATGGAAGTTCGAGGACATCTCCAAGGACTTTGTCCATGGGCTACCTCGCTCACGCGCCGGGAATGATTCGGTGTGGGTTATTGTGGATCGACTGACAAATGTGGCCCGGTTCATTCCAATGAAGAAGGAAGCACACGTGGATGTTTTGGTACGCCTTTTTGTGGAGCAATTTGTACGGTATCATGGCGTGCCCAAGACAATTGTTTCGGATCGGGATGGTCGGTTTACATCCAATGAGTGGAAGGCGGTACAGGCGTATTTGGGCTCGCGCCTAACCTTTAGTACCGCATTTCATCCTCAGACTGACGGGCAGTCAGAGCGAACCATCAGAACGCTGGAGGATTTATTGAGGTTATGTGTGTTGGACAGAGGAGAGCCGTGGGAAAGACTCTTGCCCCTGGTGGAATTCTCCTACAACAATAGTCATCAAGCGAGCATCGGTATGGCGCCCCATGAAGCCCTTTACGGAGGAAGGTGTTGGACCCCCTTGTCTTGGGTGCAGGATGAAGATCCGAAAGCCTTGAGAAATGAATATATAGATGATACAGATGTGACGGTCAGATTGATACGGGACCGCATGTTGGAGGCTCAAAGTCGACAGGCAAAATATTACAATAAAAAGCACCGGATGGTGGAATTCCAAGTGGGCGAAAAAGTGTTCCTCAATATTCGGCTGATGCATGGAGTGTCGCGGGTGCGTGGAGTGAAAAAGCTCAGCCCAAGGTATGTTGGGCCTTATACTATATTGGAAAGGATTGGCCCGTTGGCCTATCGGTTGGAGTTACCACCAGAACTAGAAAATCTCCACGACGTGTTCCATGTGTCGTCGCTTCGAAAAGCACTGTTGCGGCCCGACCAGTATATTCCCACTACTGATGGTGCAGTGGCATCAGATAGGTCTGTGCGACTAGAGCCGGTGCGAATTGTTGACAGCGAGACAAGAACTTTGCGCCGCAAAAGTGTACCCTTGGTGAAGGTACTATGGTCGAATCATGGGAAAGAGGAGTACACGTGGGAGCCAATGGATTTGATGCAGCAACGCTACCCGGAGTTGTTTGCCCAAGGTAGTCTTATTTAAAAACGTATGATAAATTTCCTGTTAAGCTTTTTTCCACACAGCCTAAGCCTGATTTCGGGGATGAAATCTTTTATTTTGTTTATAGGATTTGTAACGTCCCGAATCGCTCTAGGCCCTAGTGTGTGTGTTTTGAGTCAGGAGGGTTGACTCGAGTCCTGAGAAGTGCCGGGAATTGGACTGCACTTGTGGTGACATGGAGAAATCAGTGTAAAAAGACATGGGTAGCGACACGGGTAGCGACACGGGCGTGTCCCTACCCGTGTGCGTCGAGTTGAGCTCGACGAGCCGTGTCGAGATCGTCGAACTGTGTCGACACCAGGTGACACGGGTAGTGACACGGCCGTGTCCCTACCCGTGTGCGTCGAGATGGTCTCGACGAAGCGTGTCGAGATCGTCGAGATGAGTCGAGATAGTCGAGCGGGGGACACGGGTAGTGACACGGGCGTGTCCCTACCCGTGTGCGTCGAGTTGAGCTCGACGAGAAGTGTCGAGATGCAACCCGAGAAGTACACGGCCAATGACACGGCCAGGCACACGGCCGTGTCATGTGAACACGGGTCGGGACACGGGCGTGTCCCTACCCGTGTCAAACATTGAACCGACATGGAAACCGCCACGGCCGTTTCGCGGAAGCGGGACACGGGTACGGACACGGCCATGTCCCTACCCGTGTCATATTTTGTTTATAAGGGGCAGAGGAAACCCTAGCCGTTTTCACTCTCATTTCACCCCCTATCTCCTGTGAGAACTCCTGGTGAGAGGAAAACCGCTGGAGCAAGTTCTACCGGAGGAGATTCGCCATCGCCGTGAAAGAGAAGATGCCGCCGAGGAGAACTACGCGATCCATGGCAAGAAATGGTGGTACCGCTGGAGCCAATGTGAGTTTCCTACCCTCTCCCTTGGTGCTAGATCTTAGATATATAGGAGAGACATCGACTCAAGAGAGTCTTGATGGAGAGGAGAAGATTTCTAGGTTAGGCCATGTTAGAACTTGTGTTCTAGACTTTAGATCTCTTCAACCCTTCCCCTTTTCTTCAATACGACGATGGGTGAATGGTTTCGTGAGGAGTTTTGGCCCTTGAGGTTGAATAAGGGAGGAGGACATTTCTGGAAAATTTAGGAAGGATCACTTGAGGAGGAAGACGGTCCGATGCCGTTCATTTTCTTTAAGATGCGCGCAGAATCTGTATTCTGCGCGCAGCGATCTTCTAGGCCATTTTCTTGTAGGATATGTGCAGATCTGGGCTTTTGGCTAAACACGAAAGTTGTAGCCCTCGGAAATACCTTTCCAACGAGTGGTTGCACGACTTCAGGTGATGTCTGTGGCCCCGGGAAAACCTAATCGAGTTTGCTGTCCGGCAATTCCTGTACACAGAAATTGTGTTTTGTGCGCAGTGAACTTTGAAGCCGATTTCGAGTAAGTTATTGTCAGATCTGGGCTGTGACCTGAATATGAAAGTTGTAGATCATGGAAATACCTTTCCAACGAGGGGTTACACGCCTCCACCGGATTCCTGTAACTTCAGGAAACTCCGGTCGAAGTTGCTGTCCAGTGCTAATCCTGCGCTGAAATTCTGGGTCTCTACATACATTGTGGATTTGAAGTTGGTGGATCCAATGTCGCAATTAATTCGTGGTTTTGGTGAAATAATTTTATGTTAACCACCAAAGTGTTATGGATGATAATATTTACTGTTTTATAAATCAATTTATTATTGCAAGATAGCTTGAGGCCTGTTGATTTCCTTATGTTTAATTGGACTGATTTGATAATACTTCGGTAGGTTGCCGTAAGAGCAAATCTTGTTTATATCATGTTGAAATCACTTGGGATGATATATAGATGGGTAACCCATGGCCATGCATATGTTATATATCGGATTGAATTTAGGAGTCCAACAATAGTGGGTCGTCTCCTATTGGCATCTTATAGTAAATGTGCAAGTGCGGTGTTGACCGCCACCTGTTCTGCTCGTGTTGAGGTAAGGTGTGGATGGATGGTAGGGCTGTGTCCTCGTGCTCACTCCGAGGCCCCTTCCATGGTATGATGAGGTTGTGAATTGCATGTAGTGTGAGTCGACACGCGGTGTCGTAATCCTGGGTTAAGGATAGTGTGGCAGGTCTACGGGCTCGCCAGTCGTCACACCGACGGGAGTTGGCAGTTAGACTTGGTCGGTTTGGGCTGTGTCCTCGGTGTTCACGTCCCGAGGCCCCTCCGACCATGTGAACGGTTGGGCTGTGTCCTCGTGCTTTCTTCCGAGGCCCCTTCCGGGTCACGCAAGGCCAGTTCGGGCTGTGTTCTTGGTGCACATCTACCCAAGACCCCGCTGGGCCATAGTACGCGTGGGCTCCGTTGTTGTGTTCTTAGCGTTGAGGCGTACGGAGGCCTAGGTGAAGTAGTGTGATACCCGCCTAGTAGTAGAAGTGCCCGTTCTACTGTCACCGCCTGGCCACGGCGGCTGATGCCTGAGAGGTTAGCTACCTGCTCGAAAAGTGGGAACTATAGTCTATGTCGACATAGCAATTGCATGGGTGTGCATGGGTGAGTCATTGCATAGCATTCATATCATTTCATAACATTGCACAACAAGATCCTCATCGTATAAGTTTGTATGGGCACTCTTATACGATGAGTTACTTTTATGTAACCCGATCCTTAACTTATAAGTTTGTATGGGCATTCTTATAAGTTAAGTTACTTTCCTGTTATTAATTATACTTGTTAGTTTAGTGTAGCTCTTACATAAATGCTGATTATGATTCTGTTACTCTTACACTACTGCCACCTGCTTGTACTTCCTTTACTTGCATACTTGTTATATACTATACTCTTGTTCCTTTTCTCCGCCCGGTGCCGAGGAGTCGCCGGGGGAGCGGATGTGAAACCACTTAGTCGTTTCGACTAACGGTTGCTACGTCTTCCTTTTTAGGAGGTCACGCCGCAGGTAGAGCAGCCGCAGACTACGCAGCAGGACAGCCGGGCCAGAACGACAGGGCCTGAAGGGACGGTGCCATCGATACCGTCGGTTACCGATGTTAGTTCTATTGCTCTGTTGTAGCCCGTTTGGGCAATGTTTAGCTGTACTCTAATATATGGTAGAAGCATGTTTTAGCTTCTATTTATTGATGTATTTGGACATTATAACTTAGTGTGGATTTGACTTCTGGTTGTTTATTTATTTGGTTGGGTTGGCATGTTATATTGATATTGTTTTAGCCGGCGGAATAGGCGTCTTGTGGTACAGGTTAGCCCGTGTGCTAATGCTACCGCAAGGCGGCTGTTCTGGGCATAAGACTCCCCCTTCGTGCCGTGTTTTGGGATCCGGGTAGGGGGAGTTTTACATAGTCTGGATCTCAGCTTGTACCATATCAAAATCTGGTGGAGGATAGATAACTTGGGCTACTTCAGGTTGCTCACCTCCAAGATATGCAGGGTTAATCCCAGATTCTGCTACATTGTCATCATCACACAAAGGAGGATAACCAAGAGTAGCTCTGATAGAATTAGAAATCCACTTAGCATGATCAGAGCTAGCTTTGACTAACACCCTCTCCCCCTTTATGACTTCTCTTTCCATGTGATCCCTTAAATCATCCTTTTGAAATCTGATTTGGTTATCCAAATAGTTGACTCCATCTTTAAAGAAAGGTTTAAACCTTTGGAGCTTTTTAGTTATCAACTTCTGAGAATCTTGAATAACAGATTTAACATCAGGTAAACTCTTTTGCAAGGCTTTATCAAACTCTGCCTTAGCAGTAGCATTAGAAGTAGTCAGTCCAGTAGCTATGTTCTTCATCTCTGTGACAATGGCATTGTGTGAAGATGTTAAGTTGTCATTCATTCTGATTTGGTTCTCAAGAACATACTCTTGCTTTAGTACAATGTCATCCACTTGAGCTTTGACTTTCTCTTGATGTGTAGCCAAGTAAACCACTGCATTCCCTCCCTTGTGGAAGCAGTCAGTCATTTCTTTTTTATTTTGATTCATCTCAAATCTTATGGACTTAATGTCCTGTGCCAGATCAAACTGAAGAGATTTCTGTCCTTCATCTACATACTTTTCCAGTGCTTGTCTCTGCTCATCAAGCTTGATTTGCATTGCAACCAGCAGAGAACTGTAATCTACTGATGGAGTTGGCTGTAGTGCTGGCTGTGGTGCCATGGTTTGCAATGCCTTCTTATAAGTCTGGCTTCTTCTTTTAAACACTTGAAATTTCCTTTTCTTAGCTCTAGTAGCTTCCTCATCTTCAGATGCTGATGTGCTACCAATATCTACCCTCTCTCTAGGTAGCTCCTCAACAACTTGAGGCTTCTCAGGCTCTTGCCTTGTTGTTTTCTCAACATTAACTCCTTGCTCCCCCTCAATAGGAGCATTCTCCCCCTCAGTAGCAGCACTTTCCTTTTATAAGTCTGTTTGATCTAGATTAAGGAAGAGATCTTCCATTGTATATTCTTGTGGAGAATGGGATGGAGAAACTCTTGGCTCATCTACCACTGGATCAGATACTACTTGAACTGTAACAGATGTGTCATTCATGACAACATCTGGGGGTTGACTATCAATCTGAGATTGCTGAGTAACAACAGATAATGAATCAGAAAAAACATTATCCTCTATAGGGAAATCTAAAGCATTAATCTCAGTGATTACCTCAAGGATGATGTGGGTGGCTCTTTCACTTTCAAGAGGAGTTGGCTTTTCCACTACTAGTGGCTCCCCCTGGACTGAATCCTGGTGTAAGGGGCTAGCTTGAAGTAGCTCCCCCTGCCTCTCTGCAACATCTTGTTGAGCTGGAGACTTCCCAGCATCTCTAGGTTCTTGTACATCATCTGGTGTAAAGACAACTTGCTCCTCAGAGCTGCTAGATGACTCTTGAGCCACATGGGCTTTCTTCTTCTTCTTCTTTTGAGGTGTTACCTTCTCAGGTGTTGGCATCTCCTTAGTCAAGACCCTATCCCATCTAAAGAATATCCTCATGTCCATCTTCTTCATATGGTTGATCTTAGTGCCAGCAGCTTGACTCATTACTTCTGGTATACTACAAGCTAAGTAAAGACTTAGAATTCTACCCAAATTTGGTTTCTTCAGACTCTCCTTAACCTTCTCAAATAATACTGCAGACCAATCAGTATTCACTGTGAAGATTATCCTTGTCATGAGGTTTAACATATGGGCTGATACCCTATCATGCCCTCCAGGCTTACTCAAGATCACCTTTCCAACAATTTCAGAGAGGAATTTTCCTTGGTTGTTCATGCCTTTCCTATTGAATACTGATCCAATTTTCATCTTTGAATATAGGCCACACCATGTTAATGCATCTCTGGTCTTAGAAGCAGTAACTTCTTCTTCTTCCTTAGTCCTTGGTAACTGAAGTACTTTTCTCAAACTTTTTGGTGAGACCTTCACCTTTTCACCATGAACCCTAGACTTGATTTGGAATCCAGTGTCGTCTAGGGTTGCTTCATTTAGAAATTCTAATACTTCTTTCTTCCAGATCTTTGTTGGCTCTGAAACAAGAAAATCTAACCATGAGTTTGCGACTAGGGTTACCACATCTTTGATCTCTTGTTCTGCATCGTCAAACGCATGCCGCACCAGTTCATAGCCTTCGTTCACGTTTTCCTCGAGCTTTGGCGCCATTAGGGTTTGAAGAATTTGAATTGAGAGAAGAGAGGTGTCGACACACAAGGTTTGTCTCAAAACTTTAGTGAGCGTGTCGACAGACAATGGCAAAATCCTATTTATACCTTTCTAGGATTGAAGATGAAAGGGCGGGTTAACTAACTTAAATTGTGTCGACACTGTTGAAAAGTGTCGACACAGACTTATAATGTCTCGACACCAATGTGTCGACACAAGTTTAGTCAACATATATATGTGTCGACACTTGATTATGTGTCGAAACCACTCAACTCGACATTTAGTCGAGACTTTACTTAGATAATTCTGAGTAAACTCTAAGTGTCGACACCACCTTGGATGTGTCGACACTGACCTTGTATGTGTCGATACTAATTTTCTGAAGTGTCGACACCAACTTCCTAGATGTGTCGACACCTTTTCCCTGAAGTGTCGACACCACTTTTCTGTGTCGACACAGATAACTCTGTGTGTCGACACCTTTTTACTTAGCCATTTCTGTAAACTTATTCTAAGTTTATCATACATAATTCAATTTTGAACCTATTGAACTTAGTTTCTTCTAAGAGCTTAGTATACATGTCAGCTAGTTGATTATCAGTATTTACATACTCAAGTGATATATCTTCTTTTTCTACATGTTCCCTTAAAAATGATATTTTATCCCAATATGTTTAGTACTACTATGGGAAACAGGATTGTTAGCAATAGATATAGCACTAGTAGAATCACAAAACAGTGGTGTTCTACTTACTTGAATACCATAATCCTCAAGCTGATGTTGTATCCATAGAAGCTGAGCACAACAACTTCCTGCAGCCACATATTCTGATTCTACTGTGGAGATAGCCACACTTGTTTGCTTCTTACTACTCCATGAAATCAGTCTTCCACCTAGGAATTGATAGGTTCCAGTTGTACTTTTTCTGTATTTTTGCAGCCTGCAAAGTCTGCATCTGAATAAACTGTTATTCAAAATCTCCATTCCTAGGGTACCAGAGGCCTAGATAAGGAGTGACCTTTAGATATCTCAGTATTCTTTTGACTGCTGTCAAATGAGACTCTTTAGGGCATGCTTGATACCTAGCACAGACACATGTAACATACATGATATCTGGTCTACTTGCAGTCAAGTATAGAAGGGAGCCAACTATCCCTCTATACAAAGTCTCATCTACAGGTTTCCCTGCATCATCTTTGCTAAGAGACATACTTGACCCCATAGGAGTCTTCATGGTACTGGATGAATCCATACCATACTTCCTGATTAGTTCTAGGGTGAACTTAGACTGGCATATGGATAATCCATTCTCAGTCTGTCTAACTTGGAGACCCAAGAAGAACTTAAGTTCCCCCATACTACTCATCTCAAATTGTCCTTGCATTAGCTTTGTAAACTTTTTGCAAAGACTACTTTCAGTAGACCCAAATATGATGTCATCTACATATATTTGGACTACTATTATCTTGCCTCTAGATTCCCTAAGGAATAGAGTCTTGTCTATTTTCCCTCTTGTGATTTTTTTCTCAATGAGGAAGCTAGACAGGGTTTCATACCAAGCCCTAGGGGCTTGTTTTAACCCATTCAAAGCTTTCCTAAGTCTATAGACATAATTAGGTTGACTTGAATCATCAAAACCTGATGGCTGTTCCACATAGACTTCTTCCTTTAGATTATCATTAAGAAAGGCTGACTTAACATCCAATTGGTAAACTTTAAATCCTTGATAGGTTGCATAGGCCAGGAACATCCTTATGGTTTCCAGTCTGGCTACAGGAGAAAAGGTTTGATCAAAATCAATACCTTCTTCCTGCCTATATCCTTTAGCAACCAAACTTGCTTTGTTCTTGACAATTACTCCATGTTCATCCATCTTGTTCCTAAAGATCCACTTGGTTCCAATTATGTTGTGGTCTTTTGATTTAGGAACAAGCTCCCAGTCTTTACACCTCTTGAACTGATTCAGCTCTTCTTGCATTGCCTCAATCCAATGAGGGTCTAGGATGGATTCTTCAAACTTCTTTGGCTCTACTTGGGATAGAAAACTGGAGTAGAGTGCTGCACTCAGATTTCTGCTCATTATTTGTACCCCTTGTCTTAGATCACCAATGATTTGATCTGCTGGATGATCTCTAAGATGCCTATTAGCTGGAGGCATCCTGGCTTCAGGTTGAACTTCTTCAGTTTCTTCATCTTGCTGCACTCCTTGGACTTCTTCTGCATTAGGTACATGTAGTACTCCCCCTGGACAACAGCCACTATCTTCTACTTGCTGTCTTACAGTAGGTCCTTCTTCTATAGTGAGCTTGTCCATCTTCTCAGTCACACCTATGGAGCTGCAAATACTACTAGACAACTCATTGTTAATAAGTCTAATTTCATCAAATACTACATGTACAGACTCTTCTACAACTTGAGTAGACAAGTTGTAGACTCTATAAGCCTTACTATTATTGTTGTACCCAACAAAAATTCCCTCTTGGGACTTGGCAGCAAACTTAGTCAAGTAAGACTTTCCATTGTTAAGTATAAAGCATTTACAACCAAAGATCCTGAAATAGGACAGGTTTGGTTTTCTGCCTTTCACAATCTCATAGGGGGTCTTATTGTGGCTTTTAGTAATGATAGCCCTATTGATTACATGGCATGTAGTATTCACTGCCTCAGCCCAGAAATATTCTGGTAGAGATGTATCACTTAATAGGGTTCTACCAGCCTCAATCAAGGTTCTATTTTTCCTCTCAGCAATGCCATTTTGCTGAGGTGCTCTTAGTGAAGAAAACTCCTGAAATATCCCAAATTCTTCACATAGTTTTGTCATGCTATCAGACTGGAATTCAGTCCCATGGTCACTTCTTATCTTGACCACTGTACTGTCTAGTTCATTCTGAATTTGCTTGACAAAGCTATATAAGATAGTAGGTGTTTCAGATTTCTGTGTAAGGAAGAACACCTAGGAAAACCTTGAGTAGTCATCTACAACCACAAAGGTATAGACCTTCCTACCTAGGCTGTGAACTGGCATAGGACCAAAGAGATCCATATGCAAGAGGTATAAACACCTCACAACATCTTTGTTTTCAATGCTACTAAAGGTGGATCTAGTCTGCTTGCCCTTTTGACAAGCTGAGCATATTCCATCTTTAATACACTTAACTTGAGGACCATTCCTCACTAACTCTTTACTAAAGAGTTAGCCAATTGTCTTGTAGTTGAGATGGGCTAGTCTCTTGTGCCATTTGACATAATGAGAGACTTTCTCATCAGCTACAAGACACACTGGAGAACCATTGTTCTCACACATAATGTCTAGACAGTAGACATTTCTTTTTCTATAACCTGTCAAAATGATCTCTTGATCATTTGACCTCCTGATATGACAACCATTTTTAATAAATGAGATATCATATCCCAAATCACTCAATTGACTTATACTAATAAGGTTATGTTTCAAATCCTTAACATAAGCCACTTGAGTAATAGTTATATGGGAGCTAGAAATGTTACCAAAACCCTTGATGATTCCTTTTTCAGAACCACCAAAGGTGACTTTTGGAACATCCTTGATATGTGTGTAGTCCTTTAGCAATCCCCTAGTTCCAGTCATGTGTCCGGAACATCCACTATCCAAGTACCATATTGGGTCATGACCACTTGGACTCACCTGCAAAACAGATTAGTGAACCTTAGAACCCAAAGAATTCTTGGGTCCTTGGTACTGGTTAGTTTGCTTCCTAACAAAGCTACCTGCAGGTTTTCCAATAGGCAGTTTGCTACTCACTTTGGCACTAGCATTGTGCCAACAGTCATGACAAAGTGGCCTACCTTGCCACAGCACCAACACTCAAACCTATTCTACCTTTGCTTAGGTATATTCTTAGCTGTTTTATCTACAGCTGACTTGTTGCGAGCTGGGGCTTTGCCCTTAGACATGGACTGAACAGTCCTAGCAGGTTTAGTAAACCCCAGTCCAGCTTTACCTTTTTGATGAACAAATTCATCAATTAAGAGTAGAACTGACTTTGGTTTAGAAAACCTAGTAACTAAATCTCTCTCCTTCTGAAGACTAATCTCCAGACTTTTGATTTGATCATTCTTAAATGTTATAGTCCCCATATGAATCACAGTTATGTGCTTCAGTCTGGCTATTTCATTTAGCTTTTGATCAATCATCTTCTCAAAATCAGTTGCACCAGCTTTGAGACTAGCAATTTCCTTTGCCTGACTCTTGACTAGGGACTTGCTCTTCTTAAAAGCTTGCAACAGAACTTTTTATTCATCTATCAATTGATGAATATCCTCTTCAGACTCAGATGCACTCTCATCACTTGATGATGATGAATCTGTTTCTGAACTAGCACATGAAATTGAACTTAAAGAACAACTTTGTACCTTACTAGGTCCAGGCTGCTCCTGGATTTTGTAACCTTCTGTCAATGCCATCAGTCCTTGGCACTGACTGTCCTCTTGTTCATATATAGAGTTCATGATCTGGATGAACTCTTCTTCCTCTTCCTCAGCAAACAGTCCTATGTATGCTTCAGCATCTGACTCAGTTTCTGATGAAGATATGTCTGACAGGCTCTTATCCTTTTTGGCAACAAAAGACCTTTCCTTCTTGCCCTTGAATTGAGTCTTCTTCTTATCATTAGACTCCTTCCTTTTCTCTGGACAGTCTGCAATAACATGTCCTTGTCTGTTACAGCAATATCATACAATTTTTGATAGTGTTGCTTTGCTAGACTTGGTCCTTTTCCTGTCTTTCTTTGATGACTTCTTGTTCTGATAATAATCATCGTTTCCTTGTGAAGTAGATGGCTTTGTCCTCCACTGTTTCTTCTTTAAGAACTTCTGAAAGTGTCTTGTGAAAGCTGCAAAGTCCTCATCACTTTCACTGCTCTCAGAATTTCTACTTGCTGACTCATCTGACTCAGTCTCAGCTACTTTAGGAGGTGGAGTTGGTGACTTACTTCTGTATTTTCTGGTGGCTTCTGTCTTGAATGCCACTATCCTTTCTTTATGTTCACTTCTCGTAGATTTCTCCTCTTCTTTTCTCATCATCAACTGCATCTCATAGGATATCAGTTTTCCAAACAGTGTTGGTGGAGGGATATCTGCTAACTTTGCCATTTCCCTAATGGCACAGATCTTGGTGTCCCAATCCTTTGTTAGGGACCTTAGAAACTTATCATTTAACTCATAATTACTGAATTCCCTGCCATAGGACATTAGCTCATTGACAATTCTATAGAACTTCTTATAGCATTCTGTTATGCTATCAGTCCTACCATGCCTGAAGCTTTCATATTCTTGGTTTAACAAGGACTTTCTGTCATGCCTCACTTCTTCAGAACCCTCCATGTACACAATAAGAGTATCCCATATCTCCTTAGATGTCTTACAGTATATCAAATTCTGAAAGGTAGCATCATCTATAGCACTCACAATGATATTCTGAGCTCTCTTGTCCATTGTGGCTAGAATTATCTCATTCGTTGTCATTTCAGAGAAGTCTTTAGGTGTTCTCTGATTTGCATCTAAGACTGAAACCTTCATAGGCATATATGGCCCTTCTTTAACTGTGATGTAAATTTTAGGGTCTGAGGCTTCCATAAATAGTCTCACCCTTTCCTTCCAGATGCCAAAATTTTTTTTTCTGCAAATGGGTAGCTTCATGGATCCAAGTTCCTTGTGATTCTCAGTTGAACCCATGTTTCTTGATTTTCTTGATTCTGTGCTTTACTTAGTGTGAATCTGCCAACAGGATCTACTCAGACAGTTAAGTCCCTTTTTGAGTAACCTCCCTCTGATACCACTTGAAAGATATTGTACCTACTCACCTAGAGGGGGGTGAATATGTGACTTAAATCTTTTTAACTTTTTATGCAGAATTCAGATTATATCACAGAGTTATAGTTACTTTAACACAGCAAACAATCAGCAATCACAGAATCACACATACACACAGTAGACACACAGATTTATAGTGGTTCCCCAAGGTTTGGGTACATCCACTTTCCCCCTTCGCCTATCTAGTAGTGTACTAGATTCGGCCAAACTCCACTATCTCAAATCCTCAGATCTTACACTCAGAACCTCAAACAGGTTCCTACAGCTCAGGCCCAAGGACCTACAACTCAGTCTTCTCCAAAGACCTACACTCAGCTTCTTCACAAAGCCTACACTCAGCCACAAGGCCTACACTCAGCCACAATAGGCCTACACTCAGAGATACAAATCTCCTACACTCAGGCACACAGGCCCTACACTCAGCCTTTATAATTGCAGGCTTACAACTCAGATCCCTAAGGATCCTACAAGAAAATATAAAATACAAAGAGTATATACCTACAACTCAGAATAGAGAGATGAGTTGATAGGTTCTTGATGAGTTCTTGGATGAACTCTGCTGAGATCAATCTGACTTGGCTTTCTTCAAAGCTTCTTGAATGTAGAACACAATAGGATTGATCTCCTCTGCAGTTGATCCTTGATCTCTACTACTTAAGATTCAGAACAAAATCTGAACCCTTCTTCTCAGCCTGGTTCCAACGGCTGTCTTCTTGGATGGAGCTCTCTCTCTCCAACTACTTAGAACTTTACTTGAAAGTCTTCAATGAATTGCTTTTCAACAACCTTGATCATCTCTTTCTGTAGACAGTATAAGCCTATATATAGGCCTTCTTCATGGTAACCGGCTGGTCCGGTTCCTAACTGATTTCTGACATCTCTGACAGGTGCAGCAGACCGGCTGGAATGGCAGCTGTCAAGTCATCTAGTCAGTTCTTGAAATAATTGTAACTGTCTGAAAGTGTCGAGACTGTCTGTCTTTAAGTGTCGACACTTATAGACCAAGTGTCGACACAAGTTGACTAAGTGTCGACACTAGCCTACAAGGTGTCGACACAACTCCTTGTGTTGTAGAATTCACTTCTCGACACAGCTTCTTCATCATGTGTCGACACTGATATTGAGTGTCGACACAAGTCCTTGTTCTTCAGTACTTTGTTGACTTCTTGTAAGTGTCGACACAACTCCATTGTGTCGACACATCTTCATGTGTTGAACTTGTTCAGTGTCGACACTTCTTCTTGGTGTCGACACATGTCTTCAGTGTTGATACTTGCTGAGTGTCGACACAGCTCCTTAGTGTCGACACATCCTCTTGTGTTGAGACTTTAGCTGAGTGTCGACACATCTCCTTTGTGTCGACACTTGTACTTAGAATATTGTTGAACTTTGCTAAGTGTCGACACAGCTCCTTGTGTCGACACTTTCTTCAAGTGTTGAGTCTTCTGCTGAGTGTCGACACATTCTTCCTTGTGTCGACACTTTGTTCAAGTGCTGAGTCTTCTGCTGTGTGTCGACACATTCCTCTGGGTGTTGACACTTAGACTCTGCAGACTTTTGCTGAGTGTCGACACAGCCTCCAAGTGTCAACACTTTTTGATGTAGACACAGTTCCTCTAGGTGTCGACACTACTGCTAACTGTCGACACTGCTTCTCTGAACTTTTCTTCATTGAGTGTCGACACAGCTCCTTGTGTCGACACTTTCAGTCTGGTGTCGACTCTGCATCCCTGGTGTCGACACAACTACTCCAAGTGTCGACACTGGTTGTCTGGGTGTCGACACAAGTCTTCTTAAGTGTCGACACTTTCCCTCTGGGAGTCGACACATGGACTTGAAATCTTTTCTGCTTTCCCTGCAAATACTTGACCTGCACAACTAAACTCAAAACACATCAAATACATTTTGATGTATATCATTGAGTAGGGTGAGGCTTCTTCAAATCAGGTACATTTAAATCAATGTACCCAACACTTTTCTACACTTGGTCTTGTGTTTGTTAATTTTTTTTGCAGGAATCAACGACAATTTCAGTCGCAATCTTGGCAGCCATGAAATTTGATACTGGCTTTGATATAGACATGGATTCTTTCGATAACAGTTATCAAATATTCAAGGTCATTCTGGAACTCTTCAAGGACCAACAGTTAGTTAACATAATGTCTACAAGGATCAAATTGGCCGCAGATGAAATAAAAGAATGGGTGTATACTGCCCACAATCTGGATCAGAACACTGTGATCGGAACCATCTCAGGAACTCAGGTACCTTTAATGCCTACTATTTTCACAGAGGGGTTTCAATTAAATTCTAGTGAAGATTCTATTGAGCTTTCTGGAGAAGAACTTTCAATTATGCTTGAGAGGATGGGCCATTCAGCAGCTAACCCTAATAAATTGCTTAAGAAGAATCTGTCAGTTGAGTACAGATTTCTTGCTGATGTAGTTGGGAAAGTGTTGTTGTCAAAACACTCTGCTCATGATACCATCTCTAGGTATCAGCTCTGTTTGATGGGTGCCTTGGTGGACAAGAAGCAGCTGAACTGGGGAGAAGTGTTTTTTGATTTGATCAAGAAGAAAATTAACAAGAATTCTGTTAAATTTGGGAGGATTTTAGGGCTGTTTCTTCACAAAAGATGCCCTGACCTGCCTGTGTCCAATGTAATACACATCAATGCCTCCAAGAGGCTTACCTGTGCCCTATTTGGGAAATGGGACAGATAGATTGTAAAGCCCAGCAGAGCCTCTGCAATCTCTTCTTCAGGCACAAGGACTATTTCAGTCTCTTCCCCTCAGGTTTCTGCCCCTGTAGAAGATTTGCCTGTCTCATCATCTCCTCCTTCTCCACCTATTGTTTCATCGACAACAATCACA
Source organism: Platanthera guangdongensis (assembly GCA_039583875.1). Taxonomy (NCBI): domain Eukaryota; kingdom Viridiplantae; phylum Streptophyta; class Magnoliopsida; order Asparagales; family Orchidaceae; genus Platanthera; species Platanthera guangdongensis. Next base: position 116,482,288 of record CM077162.1, on the reverse strand, counting down.
TCCACTATCACAATTTCATCTCCCATTTCCATCCCATCTCCAACTTCAATCACTTCTCCAACTCCAACATCAATTGAAGAAATCTTTCATCCACTACATCACTACCCACACATGGACATTGATTCATCATCTCATATTCCATCATTCACTCTTCTAGATGATTCCTATATGGATGATTCTCCTTCATCACCTCTTGAGCCACCATCATCATCCACTTATTATCAACAATTACTTCAGGAAATCATTGCTCAACCATCATTCACAGCATCCGTCTCCACTCCAATATCTTCCATCTCCACAATTCCAATATCTCAACCATCACTTCCACCATTCACAGTTTCTCCGACAACATCTCCTACTGCTCCAACTTTCATCTATACCACATCCATCCCTACCTCTACTCAATTATCTCTTAAGCAAGTAGACCTTCCATCTATTGCAGACAAGCTATATGAGCTGATAGCTCCAAGTCTATCACTACTGCTGGAGCCTTCATTGGCTCCACTTCTGAAAACTGTTCAGGAGTTGTCTGCCTGGCTATCCTCTATTCTTCCTCCTCAGGCAATCCCTTCTACTGGGTGCCTTGATCCAGTTACCACTGAATCTATGCAGGGGGAGATGTCTTATGAAGCTGAGAGATTTCCTGCTGCAGTAACTCCAGTCCAAGCTCCAGTTGCAGTCATTACAGTGGACCTCAGGTCACTGCTCTCAGTATTTGATTCTGTATACTTCAGCTGCCTTCCAGACCAGCATACTGAAGACCTTACTAAGGCCATTGTGCCTATTTCTTGTTGTGAGCCCAGCATTTTAGCAACTTTTATAGATTCTGTCCAGGCTGTGGACAATGTTGAAATTGCTGCTGCTGCTGTTGATGTTTTAGTTAGTTCTGATGTTGCTGTTTCAGTTTCTGAGGATGTGCATATGACTGAGGCAATTGATTTTGAGACTGCTGTATCCGAGCTTATTGTTTCTGAAATTTTTGTTTCTGAACCTGCTGTTATAGTCCCTTCTGCCAGTGTTGTTTTTATTCCAATTCCTGTTACTGCTGTTGCTCCTATTGCTGTTCCTGCTGTTATTTCTTCTGTTCAATACCTACAACAAAGAGATTCCATCAAAAGGATTGATGACCTATATGATAATCCTCAAAGGTCAGACAGTGATAAATTTAGAACTGACTCTGATGATTCCTCTGCAACAATTGCAAGGAAAGGGAAAGGAATAAGCAAGGCCATGAAGAGAGTTCCCCCAGAGAAAATCAAAGATACAAATGATATTCCATATTATATATTGCATGATTGCCAAATTACAGATCCTTGGATGCAGTACTCCAGAAATCAGCTAAAAGCCATGAAAAAGAAAAGGAAGTATGAAAAAGGTTGATCCCTTTTCCATCCTCCTCCTCCTCCTCCTTCACCTGATGCAGGTACAGGTGGAAGTTCTGCCTTTCAATCTACTGCTAGAAGCCAAAGTTCATATCAATTTCAAGGAAGATCTCAGCAAAGAGGAAATCAGTCTAGAGGTTACCAACCAAGAAGAGGACAGTATAGGGGTAATCAAAGAGAACTCAAAGTGTATTCTAAAGGATATTCCAGGCAACATCCTTATCATAGGGAAGGACAAGGTCCTATTAACACTACTTCTGGTCCTTTCCCTTATAAGCTTAAAGATCTTGTCTCTTCCAGAGCTCCTGCTGATGAGACAACTAATATATATGAACCTCCTGTTCCATTTGAAGACCCAGAGAACAATCCTAATTCCTGTACAGCAAGGATGAAAGAATTGGCTGCACTAGATCAAATTAAGAAGGCAAAAGAACAAGGAAAAGATACATCTCAATTCACTACTCTATCAGAACAGAGAAAGAAAGAACTTGAGAGATATTCTTCCAACAAATTCTTTGACTCAGAAAGTTATATGAAGCTGCACCCAGAAGTTGTAGTGCCCAGGCCAAAACAACAAACTTTTCTAGGTGCAAATGATGACAGGAGATCCAAGAAAGAAGCTCTTAACCCTAACAGAGAAATAGTTCTCAAAAAGGGCAAGGAAAAAGAATGATTTTGTAAGCTGACAGTGATACCTATTTCTGACTATCTGTGATTCTATTTGTGTTTCTGCAATGATGTTTTTGATTTTATATCTGCATTGTATGCTTTTATTTCTTATGTCTGTAAATAGTAATCCTAACCGAAATAGGGGGAGATTGTTGGAACACCCTATTACTGATTTGGGCAAGGATCACTATGTCCTTAAGGAAATTTGTTTTGACCTCCTTGTATAGATCTAAAGGTCAATTAGATTGAGTCTAAGGGTTAGTATTTAGGTTTGAAAGCTTCCCTCAAGTCCCTTAAGACCAGATATTTCAGTTCAGGAGACTAAGTCATTTCGTCGAGCTCAGGTCGACGAATCATCGAACTCCATTCGATGATCTCTGAGCTCACTTCAACGAATCCTCGAACTCCATTCGACGATCTCTGAGCTCACTTCAACGAGTCGTCGAACTCCGTTCAGTGATCTTCGAGCTCAGATCGACGTTCCCGTCTCTAGTTTGTTTCCCTATCTCTGAGCTCAGTTCGACGATAGTTGAGCTCAGATCGACGATTTCTGCTTCAGTCTAAGTCCAGTCGCTGAGCTCAGTTCAACGATAGTTGAGCTCAGCTCGATGTTTTTCTGTGGAGATCGACGTTTTTCAAGATTCAAATTCAGTCAGTTTTGGTATTCCCTTCTATTTATTGCCATCATTTATTTCAAAAATCTTGTAGCCGTTTCAATTAATTTGGAGCAAGTTTCAAGGAGATTTTAAAGTAATGTTTTATTGGACTTTCCTCCAAAAGACAAAATGCATTTAAGGAAGTCATTTATGACAGGCTAACGTCTATCTTTCGCAGAGAATTATTCTATTCAGATCTAAAGGAATAAAAGATTATTCATTCTGCTGGACAACAACAAAAAAAAAGGGAGAGAAAAAAGTTGCGGATATTCACAGTCATAGAATTCTTACAGGAACACACATCACTGAAGGAGATCAATATACTGAAATTTCTAGATCCCTTTTGATTCCAGTGTTCAAAGGCCTTATCAATCAAGACTCCAAACACCACACATTTCAGCTGCTGCTGGAATCATATTTTGCTGGAGATCTAATCTTCTGAAGGTCTATCACCCTATTGCAAAGCTTCACTTCCTGAACAACTCAAGATCTCAGGGGGAGCTTTGACAACATCCAATATCTTCACTCTGATTGTTGATAGAGAAGATCATCTCACCTCCCTCTCTCTCTCTCTCTTTACTGTAAAGGGTTTATCAAACTCCCTTCAAAAGTTTGTGTTGGTTTTTGAGACCTTGTCAAAACATAGTGGTGGCAAGACACCTGATCAAAAAATCTAGTTTGTTTTTTGAGCACCTTATCAAAAGCTCATTGGTGAATAGGACACCAGATCAACTCATCTTGCAGTGGATTCCTACCTAGGGTGGTAGAAGAGTGGATGTACCCAGATTGATTGGGGAACCACTATAGCTCCTTGTGTCTTCTGGTTGCTATATTTTGTTTGTTGTGTGCTGTTGTTTTATTTATTGCATTCATTTTCTTTTAGTTACTGCAAGCACCTTACACCTATACTTAAATTAAGACTTCCACTGCAAAATAGTTTTTAACTTAAAAATTATTTTAATATACTCTATTAACCTCCCCCCCCCCCTCTAGAGTTAAGGTAGATCTTATCCTCCACTTTCATGTACCTTCTTGCTGAGGTGTTCTGGTTTTGGAATATCTTAGGTTCAGAGCAGTAGCAGTAAGGAGTGCTGGTGTTGGAGTTTTCTGGCGACAGTGTTGGCCGTGGTTGTTGCCTCGTCATAACGAGGTAGTTTGTTGTTGGTTTAGTTTTACTAGTTCAGACATACTTTTGTTTATGGGTTCGTGTCAGCTTGTTGACGCCCGCTGATTTATTAGTTGTTCAATACTTGCTAGCTGCTCATTTATTTAAATATGGATGTGGATTACTTGCTCTCTGGGAGGATTTATGCTATGAATGCATGTTAGGTATTTTCAACTATAAAATCTACTACTATTACTTCATACATTGCATAATTTGGAACTCTAACTTGTTATTTTTAGCGACCGTAAAAGCTATCTTTCCTACTATAATAAATTTAGAGTCTTGCATAGCATGAGTTGTCCTTTGGGGCCATTTATACTCATATAGGATATTTGGCTTAATCTAATCAAGTATTTTTCCGCAGCGTATAATATATTTTGATTCGTGGACTAGATGAGCCACTAAGCCGATGGATACAACTAACTACTACACTTAGCTAATTTTTTCTTAAAATAACTTAAAAGTAACCTTTCTTCATGAATATTTTGGTGTCTGCCTGAGCGTCCGCAGTTATCCCCTGCTTACGTGGCATCATGACGCGCATTTTCCCTTACTCTGACAAGCTGTTTCTTTGCGATGAAAATGCGGGTTGTGAGACCCTCCATGGGTCCTTAGTGACCCTTTAACCCCACGTTAGGTCTAGGAAGACCCTGGTAGGGTTGGTTGGGCTTTACTAGGGCATACTGCCCTTAGTTAGGGCACCTTGCCCAATTTAGGCCGAGGGTGGTTTTAGGTCAACTTGGCCACCCTGGGTCGACTCCAATGGACCCTTAGGTCTCTAATGAACTTCCTAATGGATTGGTGAGGTCATGGTGGGATCTTAGAGTCATGGTAAGCCTCATGGTCATCCTAAACTAGGGTTTAGGAATCTACTATTTGCAGACCTTAGTGATCTCACTTACATTCCTAGGTTCACATGGCCTTCTTGGGCTTCGGAGGGTTTTGTCATGACCTAGTCATAATAAATCCACTCCTAGGGCTCTAGTTGTTTGGGGGATGTCACAATGTAGCACTCTGAGAGTAGGGCCTTGGGATTAAAGTTGTAGTGTTGAAAAGCCTTGTAGGCCTTAGATATAAGGCTAAGGTAGGTGGCTTACGGGTCACTGAGTGTAGTAGCACTGCAGAGCTCTAAGGTAGGATGCTTTGTGGATTTGAGGTAGGGTTGTCCTCCCAGCCTAAGTGTAGGGCGTAATAGCCTGAGGTAGGTGATATTCTGACAAGTGATTGTAAGCCTTTGTGTCTAGGAAGGGAGTCTTGGAGGAAACTTGGAGATTCTGCGGGATCTGTGGTGTAAGATCTTAGGAGCAGTTTGGAGGAGTTTGTGCCTAGTGCAACAAGTTAGTTGGATAGGTGGGAGGGAAAGTGGAATTGGGTAACCACAATAAATCTTTGTATGCTTTTCTATGGTTGTTTTTCTTTTCTTATTTAAGGGAGTTAAGGACAAGCTCTAGATCACCCTAAATTGAAAGATAAAGAAAACAACAAGATAATTTAAAGAAAGCAAAAGGTAGTCTCAAAGATACCAATAACCTATTCACCTCCACCCCTTAGGTGATTTAGCTATCCTTGAATTGAAGACTTTCAATTGGTATAAGAGGGAGGTTACTCAAAAACAACGTAACAGTCTGAGTATACCTCAAAGGATAGCTAAAAGGTTTGCATTGGTGGGTTCGAATGAGAACCATATGGAGTGGAGCTCAATGAAGTTTCAAGTCTGCAGTGTGAACAGGGACCACATTAGACTATTGGTAGCTCTTGTAGATGATGATGACTATGTAGAACCAAGAATGGAGATCAGGGCCCCTCTATCACAATTAGATAGTAACCCAGAGGTAGATGAAGCTGAGGAAGGTGAATGTAGATGCTATGGTCTGATTGATACAACAGAAGAAGAAGAATCCTGCAAGGATCAGCCTGGTATAGATCATGAACAATATATGTCTAGTTCTTCTTAATACTTAGGTCATGAGTCTTGCTTAGACTGTGATGCTTCCTCATCAAGTGATGATTACGGTCCTTTGACAGAGGATGTTATCAATCAATTGATTGACAATCATGCTGTCCTTCTAAAAGCTTTCAAGGAAATCAGGCTGCCTGTTAAGAAATAAGTAGAGGAAACTGCCTCCCTCCAGCTGGCTGCTTCCCAGCAAGATGAGACTTCATCCTTGATATCTCAAAAAGAGAGGGAAGTTACTCATCTGAAGATCATGGTAGATATCCATGTTGAGTCTATCAAATATAAGGACTCTATGATCAAGGTTCTTGAAGAGAAACTTGAAAGGGAGAAGAGGATAGTGGCCAATTTCTCTAAGATGGATGCTATCAAGAGTAAATCTGAATCTGAGTGGATTACAAAAGTTATACATTCTCAGAGGAGAGGCCAAGCTACTATTGTGCCACAGTAAACCTTTCACAAGGTAATCCTTCCTTCTCATAGGTATGTCCAAGGCTGCATGCATTGTCACTGGGAGAATGAGAATTCTTCTCGGACGAGTACAAGAGTATCTTCCAATGGAAGAAGAAAGGTTAGGGGAATGATTGCCTTTAAGGATCCCCATGAAAAAGTACAAATGGCCCAAGCTGGACCATTTATATTTGGTACCTCAGCCCCAACTCACAAGGAAAAGGCAGTGACTTTCACTCAAGCCCATCCAGCAAGTACTCAGACCAAGGGTCAGTCTACTAGTAAGCCTAACTTAGATTGTTCTGATGATATAAACAACTTATCTTCTACAAAGAAGACAGCTGTAAATACCATTCAGGGCAATCAAAGGCTGCCTGCTAGAAGAATGACCTTCAGTCACATCCTTGGTGAAAGGAACCTGAATAAAGTTGTTGCTCCTCTTCCTTCTGTTCAGTCTGCAGTTAACCACACTACAAGACTTGCTCAAAAAGATGATATAATACTCATGAGTGTTGGTATTGTGGTAAGGTGGGGCATTTTGCCCTAGATTCCTGGCACAATCCTTCTATGTCTAGAGCAAGTGTTAGCCTACCTGTCAGAAATTCTACATGTAGGCAAATCATATTTTAGGCTAACAGGAACCTAGGACCCAATACATATTGGGGTCCTAAGGTAAGATAATTATATTTTGTTGGTTAGTCTAAGTGCTCATCCCCTATATGGAACTTGGACAGAAGATGTTTCAAAACTTGGACTGGAACAAGGTAGTTATCCTAATAGAAGGATAAGGTGTCCATATCAGTGAGCTTTAAGGACAGGATCTGTGCAAATGCTGATGGGGAGCATATTCAGTCAAGGTTGCTAGATAAGCTTGAATCATACCCAAAGTTCCCCCAGCTTAGAATAGATCAGCATTATTGCCGAGGATCAGCTTGTCACCATGGACATTGTAGAGGCTGAGAGGGAAACCGCCCAAGTGATGGCACCAGCTGGAAGAAGTCAAGCCACATTCAGCCTCATGAGTTGAGAAAGATGGCAGCTGAACCAATGATATCATCTGCAATCAGTTAGGGTGAGAAGAGAATCACAGCAGACCAGCTCTTCCCTATCTATTCAGAAAGCATGAAGGGATTGATCAAGTGGTGATCAAGAGTGGAGATCAATGTAATAATCAAGAAAGCACTAAGTGGGTTGAACACTCTTGTACAACTAATCAGAAACCTGAAGCCAAAGGCAAGTCAGTTGCTAAAGAACGGGAGAAGATCTGACTCAAAAAAAAGAAACTGTGCACGGTAGTAGGGAGTTGCTAAGCATCAACATGGATGGAGCTCGACGAAATCTAAATAATTCGTCGAACTCAAGATTTTCAAACAGAAATTTTATGGCATCAGAACCATAACCTCCAAATAAGTAGAATTTCTTTTACATTGATATTCTATTAGGGTAATCTAAGTTACTAGGAATCCTCATAGCAGGACTATGTATATGTAGATTAGGAATCAATATGTCAGGAAGCATTTGGATGAACTCAATCCTAGGTTTGCCCTGACTGACAAGTGGTTATCATGATTATCTTGCCACTAGATGAAGTCAAGTTCAACACACTCTTGGTTGAGTTTGGTATGTGGAACTTAGGAAAGCTTCAACAGCTCAAAACTCCAGTTTGTGTTGCAGGATTTACCTTTCTTATTGGTAGATGGGTCAATGACGAGACATCAATACTATAAAGACCATCAAGTGGTATCCAGACTGGCATAAACTAGAATGTCAACCAAAAATCTGACAAAGGATGCCTCAGTTGAGGGGGTGCAAGCAGCTGCTGTAGTAGATCAGCCGTCAATACAGCTGATCAGTTTGTATTAAGGACAATGCACATACTAATGCGGAGAATATGAGAAGAGAGACAGCCAACAACTAGCTCAAGTGGATCCATGGCTCACTCAAGTAGAACTATATTAGCAGCTAGTTAAAATGCTGCAGTGTTGTGTTGCATTATTGTATCAACACAGAAGGTATGACTCCTAATCTTGTAGACTGATCAATATGATGATTTCCTTAGTAGTATCAACATAGGAGTTTGTCTATGATCATGCGATAATCTCTCCCATGATATGAAAGTGCAGGTTAGATCTGAAATATTCTAGAGGGGGGGGGGTGAATAGAGTATTGTGCTCTCTACAAACTTTTTAGAACTTTTGCTGTAATATTAAGTGAACAGATTAGAAAATAAAGAAATAAGCAGAACAACCAAACCAATCACAGAACACAGCCAAACAAAAGAAAAAGGGCAACCAGGCGACACAAGAAATTTATAGTGGTTCCCCAACCTGGGTACATCCACTCTTCTACCACCATGGTAGGAATCCACTCAGGTTTTTGATCAGGTGCCTGACATCAATGAGCTTTTGTTCAGGTGCTCAACAACCAAAACCTCAAGTATTTTGGTAGGAGACTTGCAACCAGGAATAATTTTAAAGGGAATTAAAACCATGTGCATAGGATGTAAAAAGGGTGATGGTGTCCTCTCTTTCTCAATAACAACTGAGAAGACTTGTGGATTGATTTCAGCAGATTGCTCCCCCTGAGATCTGGAATGGATTAGGATTTCTAGAGCACTGCTTCAGGGTGACAGGCAAGGTTTTGAAAACCGGACCGGACATCGAAGCGGCGGAGGAAAAGGTTCAAGGTTGGAGCGGTCCAACCGGTTCAACCGGGGTCGAACTGTTACATATATATATATATATATATATATATATATATATATATATATATATATATATATATATATATATATATATATTAGGAAATAAAAATAATTAACATTATATTAAAAATTTACCTATAAATTTTAGGTTCAAGATCGAACATAAAAAAGTATGAAATTTCTTATATAAGGTCGAACGTTCAAGAACGACGGTTCATAACCACCACGTTAATGACCGCCATCACCGTGCCAAACGGAACGTAAATTTTATTTGAATGATAGATGTATCATGTATGTATATATTAAAAAATATAAACTTTAATTTTTAAAAAATAATTTAATATGTTAATATAATAATATATCTAACAAAATATATAATTAATATTTATATAGATATGTATATTAAATTGGATTTGATTATTTTGTACATACGTTAATATTGATATGTATATAATATATTACAAAATAAAAACAAATGAATCAAATGGCAAAGTGGTTTGCTATTAAACTGATTACATAATGGTGGGGGGTTCGAAACCCCCCTCCTACTTTTTTCCGCTATTTAATAGCGGGCGGGCCGAAGGCCAGGTTTTGTGAAACCGCGCCCGGTTCCCGGCCCTCCGGTCCGCCCGCCCGGTTCTGCGGTTTTTGAGCGGTTCTTGGAGGGTGCGGTTTGCTTATCTGGACCGGACCGGCTGGGTCCCCGGTCTGCGGTTCGACCGGTCCGACCGGCCGGTCCGGTCCGGTTTTAAAAAGCTTGGTGACAGGTCTTTAAAACTTGATTGTCTTGACCAGAGATTACTTCAGAAACTTCTTTGACAGATAGAGATTGTTGTCCTTCTGAAGTTGTCCTGTAGGATTGAAAGAAGAAGATTCTTGATAGAGATTGAATGTTCTTCTTCTTGATGATGATGTTCTCTGGCCTAGGCTGATTGTAGAAAAGAACTTTAGATTTCTGTAAGACTGTTCTTCAGTGCTATGTCTGTCTGAGTGTCTGTCACTACTTAATCCTTTATTTTCTTAATTTACTGAAGACTGACTGAAGAACATTTGAAATTTGAATCTATGAGCAGTAATTGCAGTCGGCCTGGGAAGGAAGCGACAATCAATGAATTCCCTAACTGTCTCATGGAAAAATGGCAGTTAATCATCCATGATCAATGCTCGTTCTAACGGTAACATTCCGAGAAGATTGAGCATTAATTACTTAGTAATCATCGCCAAGAAAGGGGACGGAAAACTGGAGAAAACCTAAGTTTGGAATCGTTGAACGAAGAACAGGAATCGTCGAGCTGAGTTCACCGTTTGTCGACCAGACAATAACAATTAGTCTTCAAGGGAATCTTCTCAATTCTGCTACAATCTTTGTCGAACTGACAATCTTCATTCGTCGAACAGACAAACAAATTCGTCAAACAGGTAATCATCACTGTCAATCATTATTCGTCGAACAGAGATCCAAATTCGTCGACCGAAGAATGATTGTGGACTTGGAATCTGAGAAGTCTCTGACAGAGAAGGATTCAAATCGTAGACCAGAAATCGTCGAGTAGAGTACTGAATTCGTCGACCTGAGAAGTTGACTTCGTCGACCTGAGAAGTTGTGAACTTGAGGTCCAAGTTTGTCGAGCTCAGAATCTTGATCGTCGACCAAGCCAGAAGTTGGACTTAGAAAAATCTGGAGTTAGCCCGACTTTAGTTGTTGAAGTATCTCAGTCTTCGTCGAACAAAGAACAAAGATCGTCGAGCTCAGCACAGAGAAATGTCTCAAGATCGTCGAGCTCATAACGCCTTTCGTCTACCTGAGTTCGACGAACGCCGAACTCATTTTACTTAGTCTTGAAATATTCTAAGTCTTGAGTCTCTGATAATCTTATTGATAGCTGGTCCATCTGATGTTGACTCTAAGGACTCGGCCTAGACTCTAGGACACAAATTTGACCGTCGCTATACATGTGAAAGTTCACCTAGTGTCAACTATGTTCACCTATGGGGGGGGAATGGGTGACGTGCAGCGCTTTTGCGGAATTTAAATTGTACCTGCACACGAAAATAAAACAACACAGCACAACAGAGTACACAAGCTATTTATAGAGATTCCCCGACTTGGGTACATCCACTTTCCCCCTTCGACCTATCTCCCAACAAGGGACGATTCGATCACTTCTCCAACGGGATTGAAATCCAATCCCTGCACTATCGGAAGGAACCCTTCCACACGTAGGAGTCAACACTCCCACAAACCGGGTTGCACCCAACCCTTACAACACGGAACCAACGCTCCTTTACAAAAAAAGTAAAATAGAATGTACAAGAAATACAAACTACGTGAGGAGACTACGGTGTCCCTCTTCGTTGACGACGTGATCTTGAAGTCTACAAAGAGTCCACAACTTTGGTCTCTCTTGGAGAGGATCTCCCCGGAACCGGCGGCGGCAAGAAGGGCGGCGGCTAGGTTCACGGGATCGGCGGCGATGACGATGTGCGCTGCTATTCTTTAGAGATCCAAACTTCGTAGCGAAGCTAGCTAGGTCTACCAACGGTCACACGAGGATCGGTCGTCTCGATCGATTCATACGGGGAAGTTCTTCCCGATCAACAAATCAAGAGACAAGGGATCTCTGGATAGACGCGTGAGACTCTAAGCTTGGCTAAGCTTCTGTCACCGGAGATCGGGAAGAAAACGCGATCAACAGTGGCGACCAACTAGCGCGAGCGGCGACTGCGGCGGCGGAGCAGTTTCGCGATTTTACGGTTAGATCGCGCTCGGCTTCTTTTATGTATCTGTACTGTTCAAAATACCCGTATATATATACTGTAGTCAACTTGAATAAGACCGTTGTGGGACCAACAAGAAGAATCCCTAAATCCCGGTCCAGAACATTGACAGCGGCAGAATCCGGTTCAGGAAGTTCCAGAAAATCGCCCAAGTCAAAATCGGTGAGAATCGAAAGTGAATCTCGCAGAGTCGCCGAGAATCAAAGGTGATTCTCGACGATTTGGCGAGAATCAAAGATGATTCTCGTCGAATTTGACTTGGTTGCACGCACTGCTTTCGGCCAGGTCGAGACGGCGAGAATCAACCAGTGATTCTCGACGATTCGACGAGAATCACTTGGTGATTCTCGCCGAATCGGCGAGAATCACTTGGTGATTCTCGTCGATTCTTACTTAGAAGCAGAGATGCTCGCTTAGAAGTGGCTGGAACGAGTTCGGTGAGAATCAACCACTGATTCTCGACGAATCGGCGAGAATCACTTGGTGATTCTCGTCGATTTACACTTAGACGAATTTTCGTCTTTCCACCCATGAAGTGCTCCTTGACCCATCCTTGCTCCTTGTCTGCTCCTGCATAGTTATAGCCCTGTGCTTGAAAGTAAGTGCACTCCAATAGAGAGAGTACACGTAGGCCAACACACTGATCTGCTCAATGAGGGATTATGTCGTGCAGACCCGTGTATATTGACCTACTGCACCCTGACATTGGTGTGCACTTAGCGTGGAATAACTGCAAGCACAACTTGAAATAATTTGTCAAACACATTGCCTATTTACCTTAGCTTGTTCAGGGGCTTCTTCAAATCAGGTACGTTGTGGATACAATACCCAACAATCTCCCCCTATTTGAAGAAGCCTAAACCCTACAAGCTAAGGTGAATAAAGCATATAGGAATGAAAATCATAAACTTGAAATTTGAGTTATTCATGACCAGTACCAATTTCTTGAGAGCAAGCTTGGAGCCACCTTAGCCGTAGCCGAGAGGGTAATCTCCCCCTTTTCGGCTTCTGCAAATCGGGGTCTGTAACATTTGACCCCGTGCTCCCCCTCAGTTCGTGCTCCTGTGCTCATACTTGAGTATCTTGCTCCCCATCAGTTCTTGCGCCTGTGCTCATCTTGAGTACCTGCAGAGGCTCCCTCTAGATGCATGATCCTGGAGCTTCGGTGGTCTTCATTCCTCATAATTTAGCATTCCCAATTCAGTTTTGAAGAGACTGAACTTGGCTTCATCTAAGGGCTTTGTGAATATATCTGCAATCTGCTTGTCCGTGGGGACATAACAAAGAGAAATGTCCTTGTTCTCCACATGCTCCCGAATGAAGTGGTAGCGCACTTGAAGATGCTTCGTTCTGCTGTGCGAGACCAGATTGTTGGCAATGGAAATTGCACTGGAGGAGTCGCAGTACATTGGTATTTCCTTGAACTGAAGGTCGTAGTCAGCTAACTGGTTTCTGATCCATAGGAGCTGTGCGAAACAGCTGCCTGCCGAGATGTACTCAGACTCTGCTGTGGAGGTAGCTACACAATTCTGCTTCTTGCTGTTCCATGAGATAAGCCTTCTTCCGAGGAATTGACACGTCCCGGAAGTGCTTTTCCTGTCATCCCTACTCCCTGCAAAATCAGCATCTGAAAAACCTATTAGCTCGACATCATTGTTTCTCGGGTACCACAAGCCAATATTGGGAGTACCTTTAAGGTATCTTAGAATTCGCTTTGCAGCGACATAGTGAGATTCCTTAGTGTTCACCTGATATCTGGCACAGACACATGTGGAGAACATGATATCCGGTCTACTGGCAGTAAGATAGAGCAGGGATCCAATGATGCTTCTGTATTTGGTTTCATCGAAAGGTGTACCTTTCTCATCCTTATCCAGAGACATAGTGGATCTCATTGGAGTCCTCATAGAGGTTGCACTCTCCATACCAAATTTCTTAACGAGTTCATTTGTGAACTTCGTCTGAGAGATGAAGATTCCATCCTCAGACTGTTTTACTTGAAGTCCCAAGAAATCCTTGAGCTCTCCCACACTGCTCATTTCAAACTTTCCTTGCATAAGTTTAGAAAACTTTTTGCAAAGATTGTTGTCCGTTGAGCCGAATATTATGTCATCGACATAGATTTGCACCAGCAAAATCTTGCCTTTGACTTCCCTGAGAAACAATGTTTTATCTATTTTACCTCTAGAGAACTTGTTCTCAAGAAGAAAACTAGATAAAGTCTCATACCAAGCTCGTGGAGCTTGTTTTAACCCATATAAAGCTTTATTAAGAAAATAAACATGATTGGGAAAAGTAGGATCGACAAAACCTGGGGGTTGAGCGACGTATACTTCCTCTTTCAGGTTTCCGTTCAGGAATGCTGATTTCACATCCATTTGATAAACTGTGAATCCTTTGTGCGAAGCATACGCCAGGAACAATCTGATTGCCTCGAGCCTTACTACTGGTGCGAAGGTCTGGTCGAAGTCAATCCCCTCCTCCTGTCTGTAACCTTGAGTCACCAGTCTTGCCTTGTTCTTTATGATGACACCATGTTCATCCAGCTTGTTTCTGAAGATCCATTTGGTGCCAATCACATTCTGCTTGTATGGTCTGGGAACTAGCGTCCAAACGTTGCAACGTTCGAATTGATGTAGTTCATCTTGCATGGCCAGAATCCATGCCGCATCCTTGTTCGCCTCGTCGAACTTCTTTGGCTCAACCTGTGACAGGAAGCTAAGATGCAAAACTTCGTTAATAGTACCTCTTCGAGTTCTGACACCGACACGAGGATCTCCGATGATCTGATCTCTAGGATGATCCCTCACATGCCGGAGCTCTAGAAGTCTGGCATCTGGAGCTTCGACTACTTCTTGGGCTTCTCTTTCTTCTAAGAGATTGGTTCCATTTTGATCTTCAACATTTTCAGATGATGTGGATGTGGAAACTTTGACGTACTTAGGAGTGTCATCTTTAGCAGTCTCATCCAGACTCAGCTGTTCAAGTCGTGCACCTGCATCTTCAAGAATACCACTGGAAGAATTGCTGTTAAGCAAACTTCCTTCATCAAATACAACATTTATTGATTCTTCTACCACTAGGGTTTTCTTATTGAAGACCCTATACGCCCGACTGTGGGAACTATAGCCCATGAATATGCCTTCAAAGCATTTTTCACCAAATTTAGTACGCGGGTACTTCCCATTATTCAGTACATAGCATCTGCAACCAAAAATCCTCAAGTAGGACATGGTTGGTTTCCTGCCTTTCAGTAGCTCGTAAGGCGTCTTGCGATGATGCTTGTTGATCAACGCTCGGTTTTGTACATGACAAGCTGTATTGACATCCTCTGCCCAGAAGTATTCCGGGAGAGAAGCGTCTTTCAACATTGTCGTGTAGGCTTCAATGAGAGTTCTATTTCTCCTCTCCGCAACTCCATTTTGCGGAGGAGTGCGCGGGGAGGAAAACTCATGAAAGATACCTTGTTCTTCACAAAATTCTGTCATAGCACCAGATTCGAATTCTGTTCCATGGTCACTTCTGATTTTGACCACTGAGCAGTTAAATTCGTTCTGAATCTGCTTGACAAAACTAGTGAAGATGTCAAACGTATCTAACTTTCGTTTCAAAAAGAACACCCTTGTAAACCGAGAATGATCATCAACTATCACTAGCGTATAGGACTTGCCTCCCAAGCTATGAACTTGCATTGGACCAAACAAGTCCATATGTAAGAGGTAGGGGCATCGGGAAGAGTCTTTGTCTGCGATGCTCTTAAAGGTAGCCCGAGTCTGTTTGCCCATCTGGCATGCAGGACAGGGGCTATCTTTGATGCACTTGATACTTGGAGCATCCCTTACTAAGTTCTTAGAAAACAGCATACTAATTGTCTTGAAATTAATATGTGTCAATCTCTTGTGCCATTGATCACAAAGAGATGCACTGCCTGTTGCCACAAGGCATACGAGGGTAGATGAATCTACACTGAGAAAATCTAAGCAGAAGATATTTCTGCTCCTAATGCCTGATAATACCGTCTCAGAAGAGGTACGTGAAATTATCAGACATTTATTCTTGCAGAACTTAACGTCATAACCTTTATCACATAACTGACTTACACTGATCAGGTTATGGTTTAACCCTTCAACATAAGCCACGTCGGTGATAGAGATTATCCCGTTGGAAATCATACCGTAACCTCTGGTGACTCCTCGATCTGACCCTCCAAAGATGACTTTGGGTCCATTCTCGACTGGAGTGTAATCACGCAGCAGACTTCTTGTCCCGGTCATGTGCCGGGAGCATCCACTATCCAAATACCAGATCGGCGTTTTGGTGGCCTTTGGACATTCCTGCAAAACAAAAATAATTTCCCTTAGGAACCCAATCGAACTTGGGCCCTAGATTCCTGGTTAGCATATTCCCCTCGGTTGGTTAACCCTACGAGTGGTCGGCCTCGCATTGCTAACATAGGGAGTCTCGTGATACATTGGATTAAACCAACAATCCACGGCAAAGTGACCGACTTTGCCACAGCACCAACAGTCAAATCTGTTGTACCTCTTCCTAGGCTCCTGCCTTACACTGGGAACGGTGGGTACAGCCGGGGCTTTGGATCTGGAGGTGGGGGCCTCACAGTGATTGCAGTCACAAGACTTCTTCACCTTATGTATAACAGGCTTGGCTTTTGGTGCCTGCTTTCCATTATGGCCACTAGAAAATTGACCATAATTTCTCATGTGGATTTCCTCATAAGGTGCCTTGAAGGCACTCTCACCGAAGTTCCGGGGAAAGGTCCAACCGTCATATCGGCTCTTTGGCTTTGCAACCGAGGGTCGGAAATGATGGCCAAATGTTGACTCAAAGTCATGTTGGTTGCATGAAAAGCCAGGCTTTCTGAACGCAACAGGACTAAGCGGAGCCTTGCCCTTTTCATCAGCAGAGGCCTTCTTGGTGGCCTTATTCTTCCTCTAGTTCCTGTTTCTCCTGGATGAGGAACCAGATACCCCTACATGCCCCAAGCCAGCTCCTTTGGCCTGAGCAGAGAAGGTATCAACAACTGGAAGAACTGTTTTTGGCATAGATAAGCTCTTGACGATCTTCCTTTCTACCGCAAGTTGTTCTTCCAACTTGTCAACTTCCTCCTGCTTAAGATCAAGGAGCTTCAGAGACTCTGAATGCTTTGAGGTCAGTTCAAGGTGCTCCTGTCGGAGAGAGATCAAACTGGTGACCTCTTCCCTTAGGGAAACACACTCACCCTTAAGGAATTTTACTTCCTTTTTCTCAGCCTTCAATCTCTTTCGGCACTCCTCGAAAGTGTTGAGCAGAAGCTCATACTTCTCGAGGAGCTCAGCTTCACGGGCCGAAAGGCTATCCTCAGGTTCATCATCCTGAGATTCAGGATCAGAGTCGGAGTCGGAGAGAGGGGTGTGAGCTTTTACCTTCCCAGTAAATGGGGGGCATTCTCCTTCTGAGTCGGAGCGACCCACCAGCCCGAAGTAGGCTTCCTCATCATCACTGGAGTCTGAGGAATCAGACTCGCTCAGTGTCTTTGGCCTTTTGGCGAT
The DNA here is from genome assembly GCA_039583875.1 of Platanthera guangdongensis. Classification (NCBI taxonomy): domain Eukaryota; kingdom Viridiplantae; phylum Streptophyta; class Magnoliopsida; order Asparagales; family Orchidaceae; genus Platanthera; species Platanthera guangdongensis. Next base: position 116,464,981 of record CM077162.1, on the reverse strand, counting down.
GTAGCTCCGCTCTTTCTTCTTATCTCTCGAAGATTTGTGCTCCTCTTCTTTCCCTTTTTCTCTCTTGCCTTGATAGCAATCGGCCACGACGTGTCCTGGCTTATTGCATCCAAAGCAAATAATATCAGAGGAGCGATGTTTGTTCGGTTTAGAAGCATACCTGTCAGAAGAATAATTTTTCTCTTGATGCCTGGAGGAGGAGCCGTCTCTCTTTCTTTGATTCCTCATCTTGAGGAACTTCTTGAACTCTCTGGTGATGAGGGAGAAATCCTCTTCCGACAGCTCTGAGCTGGAGGAGCATGGCTCGGAGTCCTCCTCCTCATCCTTTTTCCTGGCACGGTATGAAACTGCACCCTTGCCTTTTTTGGAGTGACTGGCTTTTAAAGCCACAGTCTTTTCTTTGGCTGCAGCCTTCTCTGCTTCTTCTGCTTTCCTGGTGTTCAGCTGTATCTCATAGGACATCAGCTTCCCAAACAGAATTTGCGGGTCAGTCTCAGCTAGCCTGCCAAACTCTCGGATGGCGCAGATCATTGTGTCTCATTTCTTAGTAAGGGACCTAAGGAATTTATCATTGAGTTCACCATTAGTGAACACTCTACTGTATCCTTTGAGAGCGTTGACGATCTTGAGGAAGTTCTCGTAGGTGACTCCGATCTCTTCCTTAGGCCCTTGTCTGAAGGCCTCATATTTCTGGTTCAGGAGGGATCTCCGATCCTCCCTCACTTCATCCGTGCCCTCCATTAGGATGATCAGGCACTACCAGATCTCCTGAGCTGTCCTGCAGTTGCTGAAGTTTTGCATCATTGAGTCATCAACCGCGCTGACCAGAATGTTTCGCGCCTTCTTGTCAAGTCCTACAAGCACCATCTCGTCCTTGTCCATTTCAGAAAGTTTCTTTGGCACTTTCTGGGTAGGATCAATGGTGGATGCCTTAGTGGGGACATAAGGTCCCTCCTCCACGATCATGAAGAGTTGAGGATCAACTGCTTCCATGTAGAACCTGATCCTTTCCTTCCAGATAGGAAAGTTGAGCCTGGTGCACACTGGGATCTTGCCTGAGAACTTGAGCCCGTCCATTGTAGATGTTTTGCCTCCTTCTTGACACTAGCGGCAGGATTCAACTCAAGGTGTTAACCTTTTTGATGATCAACCTCGCTCTGATACCACTTGAAAGTTCACCTAGTGTCAACTATGTTCACCTATGGGGGGGGGGGGGGGGAATCGGTGACGTTCAGCGCTTCTGCGGAATTTAAATTGTACCTGCACACGAAAATAAAACAACACAACACAACAGAGTACACAAGCTATTTATAGTGGTTCCCCGACTTGGGTACATCCACTTTCCCCCTTCGACCTATCTCCCAACAAGGGACGATTCGGTCACTTCTCCAACGGGATTGAAATCCAATCCCTACACTATCAGAAGGAACCCTTCCACACGTAGGAGTCAACACTCCCACAAACCGGGTTGCACCCAACCCTTACAACACGAAACCAACGTTCCTTTACAACAAAAGTAAAATAGAATGTACAAGAAATACAAACTACGTGAGGAGACTACGGTGTCCCTCTTCGTTGACGACGTGATCTTGAAGTCTACAAAGAGTCCACAACTTTGGTCTCTCTTGGAGAGGATCTCCCCGGAACCGGCGGCGGCAAGAAGGGCGGCGGCTAGGTTCACGGGATCGGCGGCGATGACGATGTGCGGCTGCTATTCTTTAGAGATCCAAACTTCGTAGCGAAGCTAGCTAGGTCTACCAACGGTCACACGAGGATCAGTCGTCTCGATCGATTCGGACGAGAAAGTTTTTCCCGATCAACAAATCGAGAGACAAGGGATCTCTGGATAGACGCGTGAGACTCTAAGCTTGGCTAAGCTTCTGTCACCGGAGATCGGGAAGAAAACGCGATCAACAGCGGCGACCAACTAGCGCGAGCGGCGACGGCGGAGGCGGAGCAGTTTTGCGATTTTAGGGTTAGATCGTGCTCGGCTTCTTTTCTGTATCTGTACTGTTCAAAATACCTGTATATATATACTGTAGTCAAGTTGAATAAGACCGTTGTGGGACCCACAAGAAGAATCCCTAAATCCCGGTCCAGAACATTGACAGCGGCAGAATCCGGTTCAGGAAGTTCCAGAAAATCACCCAAGTCAAAATCGGTGAGAATCGAAAGTGAATCTTGCCGAGTCGCCGAGAATCAAAGGTGATTCTCGACGATTCGGCGAGAATCAAAGATGATTCTCGTTGAATTTGCCTTGGTTGCACGCACTGCTTTCGGCCAGGTCGAGACGGCGAGAATCAACCAGTGATTCTCGACGATTCGACGAGAATCACTTGGTGATTCTCGCCGAATCGGCGAGAATCACTTGGTGATTCTCGTCGATTCTTACTTAGAAGCAGAGGTGCTCGCTTAGAAGTGGCTGGAACGAGTTCGGCGAGAATCAACCACTGATTCTCGACGAATCGGCGAGAATCACTAGTGATTCTCGCCGAATCGGCGAGAATCAATTGGTGATTCTCGTCGATTTACACTTAGACGAATTTTCGTCTTTCCACCCATGAAGTGCTCCTTGACCCATCCTTGCTCCTTGTCTGCTCCTGCATAGTTACAGCCCTGTGCTTGAAAGTATGTGCACTCCAATAGAGAGAGTACACGTAGGCCAACACACTGATCTACTCAACGAGGGATTACGTCGTGCAGACCCGTGTATATTGACCTACTGCACCCTGACATTGGTGTGCACTTAGCGTGGAATAACTGCAAGCACAACTTGAAATAATTTGTCAAACACATTGCCAATTTACCTTAGCTTGTTCAGGGGATTCTTCAAATCAGTTACGTTGTGGATACAATACCCAACAACATGTTGTGTCACATCCTAAGTTAGTGAACCTAGCCCAAATCAACTAGGGATTCAACAATCTCCCCCTATTTGGGTGAGGTCACTGAGAGACTCAAAACAGATAAACGTAGCAAGAAAAAAAAAAGATATATCTGGCAGAGAATTACTAACACATGCAACAGATATATATATACATAGGCTTTGTTTAAACAAATAACATAGTTTAAAAACAAATGCAGAAAGAAATTGAAACAAAATAAAGATTACTTCTTCTGCTTTTTCTGCATGGACTTGTCTTCTTTTGTCTTCTCTCCTGGATTTTTAAAGATAATTTCTCTATTTGGATCTAAAGCCTGTGCCTGAGTCATTGTCATGTCAGCTGCCCCAATAATCTTCAGTGAAGTAGCTCTGGGGACAACTGCTTAAGGATGGAGCTTCATGTAATCATCAACATTGAAAGGTTTGTTGGCTTTGTCAAATCTTTTTAATTTTTCCTTCCTGTACTTTGACATAGTTGTAAAACCTGATATGTCTTTACCTTCAGCTTTAGCTTTATTGATCAGGGAAAGACCAATAAGTTCCTGGAACCTGGCCATTTTTGCAGTGTTGGCTGTTTCAGGATCCTCAAAAGGAATATGAGGAGAATATGGCCTTTCAGGATTCTTAGCTTTCTGTTCTGCAGAGATTTGTTGTTGTTGCTGCTGATGCTGTTGTTGATGTTGATTTCCTAAAGAATGATGACTTTGCTGACTGCTTCCAGAGGATCTACATTGATGTCTCTGATAAGTTTGCATAGGGGCATATCTCTGAGAGTTAGAGCCAGTGGCACCAGCTGCTGGAGGAGGAGGAGGAGGTGGATCTTTTCTATATCTATAGACTGGGGGAGGAGAATATCTCCTACTTCTTTTCCTTTCCTTTTGCTGGTTCTTAGATAGCCACATCCAAGCAGGAATTCCTTTATAAGTAGTAATATTATGCAAAATGTAGTACGGAGTGTCAGCTGTTGGATTGGGCTTAGGAGTAGGAGGAGGAGGAGCCTTCCTTTTCTTTGACAACAATTTCTTCTTCTTTGCAGCTTCTTCATCTGAATCATCTTCATCATCATCTTCATCATCTTCACTGCCAAAACCTTGAGGGTTATAATATAAAGCATCCAATGCTTTTAAAGCTATATCATCAATGACAGCCTTTGCTGTAGCAGAAGCAGAAGTTTCAATAACTAGAGTTTCAGCAGTAGTTGAGGAAGAGACTGTACAGGAATCAGTAGCAATTGGGACAGAGCTTTCAGCTGCTGCCTTATTTTCCTCTTCAATATCAGCAAAGATTAACTCATCCAGATCTGGCATAGGGGAATCATCCATGAAAAAAATTGGTGCTGAGATGGATTATGGAATAACTTTAGATGTTGGAGCAACAACAGGAATTGCAAAACTATCACAGAGTTTCTTAGCAACTGGTGGACTTATTGGAGATGTATAGGGCACAATAACCAACTATGGCTTAGAGAAGTCTTCTAGAAGAGACTGCATATATACAGTATCAAAAGTTTGCAGTAATGCTTGTAAGTTAACTGTGGGATTAAGGGTAAAATCACAAACAGTTTCAGCAATGTCCATATCAGAATTAATAAAATCAACTAAATCTGTATATGTACAATTTGGATATACTTCTGTGGGGACTGGAGAATCTGCATTATCTGCTGGAGCTGAAGTATCTAAAGCTAGAGCTGCTGCTTCATCATCAGGCATCTCCCCCTGCATGGTTTCAGTGGGGACTGAGGCCTGGCCCTGGACTGAGGAGGGGGCAGCAGTAAGGGTAGAAATTTGGGCAGATAAATATTGAATGGAGGAAGCAAGAGGTGTAATGGCTGCTGCTAAAAGGGATTTTAGAATGGGGGTAATGAGGGTGAGGATGGAGGATATGGCAGAGGGATCAAATGAGGAAGAGGGAGAGGATGTTGCATTTGGTGTGGAGGAGGGAGCAACTAGTAATGGAATGGAGGGTGGAACAGCATGTATGTGAGGAGTGGATGGTGATAAGGATTGAAAGGTAGCATCTGGCATTGCAGTGTCTGAGGGTAGGGTGTAAGATGGGATGGAGGATAAATGTGGGGGAAGTGGACACTGTGGTGGTGTAAGAATATATGTGTCATGAGGTGAAGAAGGGGGTGTTGTTTATTGATTTGCTTGAAGAGGGGAAGATGGAATGTTAGTGATGTCAAGTGGTGGAGGTGGAGGTGGAGTAGGCACAAAAGTATGTTGTGGAGATTGAAGTGTTGAAGAAGGAATGGGAGAGGAAGGGAATTGTTTTGCTGGAAGGGGTGCTGGAAGAGATGGTGGAGAGGGATGAATCTCCTCAGCAGGTGTGGGAGTGGCTTTAATAGCCCTGGTGCCTTCAAAAGCTGGGGTGGAAGAGGTAGAAGCCTTTGTGGGCTTGGTGATTGTCCTCTCCCACCTGCCAAATAAGGCACATGTGAGCCTTTTACTAGCATTAATGAATATGGTCTGGGAGACCAAGGATTCAGCAGTCTTTTCCTTGAGTAAGATCCCTAGGATCCTTCCAAAACATACTTCCTTCTTGGAATTCTTCTTCTTAATCAAATCAAATAGTAGTTGTGCCCAGTCTATTTTCTTCTTGTTGACAATGGCACACATGACCAAAAACTGTTGTCTAGTGATGTAGTCGTGTGCTGTATGTTTGCCGAGTAGCACTTTACTCACCAAGTCTGCTAAGAATTTATATGGTGCTGACAGATGTTTCTTCAACAGTCTGTTAGGGTTGTCACCAGCATAACCCATCAGATTCATCAACGTAGTAAACTCTTCAGAATCAATCTCTAATTCCTCCTCTCCAGTTGTCAAACCAAAAAATTCAATTAAAATGGCAGGGGTTAAGGAGACAGCGTTACCGACGATTGTTCCTGTCATAACATTGTCTTCAGAAATGGTTGAAGTATAGACCTATTCCCTTATTTCTATTCTAGCCAACTTTATCCGGGTGGTCATTAGGTTCTTTAGATTTTTGTTCTTCCAGAAGTTCCAGAATGTAGAGGAAGATTGGATCTGAGTGCTAGAAAGAGTCGAAGTCGACATCAAAGCCGGTGTCAAACTTCATTACGGCTAAAGCTCCTGCTGGAATCGCCATTGAGATCACCTGCGAGCTAGACAGAGAAAACGACGATCAAGAGCAAGGGAACAGAAAGCGCGGGATGGAGGTCGAAGAAAACCTAGATATAAGATTTTCTAGAATATGAATCGACAATCTCTATTCAACGAAAAAGAAACAGTTCTTCGAACTGAGGTCGATGAAATAAATTATAGACAAATAATTCGTCAATCTCATCGAGAAGAAACGAAAACAGTTTGTCGAACTCCATTCGATGAAATATCTTCTGAAGAAAAGTTTGTCGATCTCCGGTCGACGAAAATTGTTTCCACACGCAGAGAATTCTTCGATCTCCGTTCGACGAGCATCTCTCAAACTTTTCCTAATTCATCGAACTCCGTTCGACAAACTCTGAAAAATTCGTCGAATGCAGACAGAAATTAATTTAACTCTTCTCCATTGATTATTCCCAGTTGATTTATAAAGAACAAATGATTTTTCTCATCTAAGGGTTTGGTGAAAATGTCTGCTCTCTATAAATCAGTAGGAATATGGATTAGGTTAATTTTCTTTTTGTCTACACTATCTCTAATGAAATGATGCCTTATATCAATATGTTTAGTCCTACTATGGTGAACTGGATTCTGTGCTATAGCAATAGCACTAGTATTATCACAAAATAATGTTGAATTATTTAAGTTGACGCCATAGTCTAGGAGTTGGTTTTGTATCCATATCATTTTTGAATAGCAGCTGCCAGCAGCCATATATTCTGCTTCTGCAGTTGATGTAAACACAGATGTTTGCTTTTTACAAAACCAGGAGACAAGTCTCATACCTAGGAACTGGCAATTTATAGAGGTACTCTACCAGTCCACTCTAAATACAGCATAGTCAGCATCTGAGTATCCAGTTAACTCAAACTCTGACTCTATAGGATATCAGAGTCTTAGATTAGGACAACTCTTTATATATCTCAAAATTCTTTTTAAGAAAATAATGTGAGATTCTTTGGGGTTCACTTGGAACCTAGCACAAAGGCATGTGGCAAACATGATATCAGGCCTGCTAGCTGTAAGTTATAATAGGGATCCAACAATTACCCTTTAAAGCATCTGATCTACAGGTTTCCCTGCTGCATCAGAATCCACAACAACATTGGTAGCCATAGGTGTTTTCATTCCTGAAGCATCACCCATCCCAAACTTCTTAATAAGCTCTTTAACTTACTTAGCTTGGGAGAGGAAGATACCATCAGGGAGCTGCTTCACTTGGAGACCAAGGAAGTAGGAAAGCTCACACATGCTACTCATCTCAAATTTGGAATGCATGAGGTCAGCAAACCTCTTGCATAATTTGGGATCAGTAGACCCAAAGATGATGTCATCCACATATATTTGTACTAACAAAATTTGCTCCTTATGATGTCTAGTGAAAAGAGTTTTATCTATGATTCCTCTTGTAAATTTATGCTCTAAAAGAAAGCTTGCTAAGGTCTCATACCAATATCTTGGAGGTTGCTTTAAACTATAGAGAGCTTTATGCAATTTAAATACAAAAGAGGGTTGAGTTAGAGAGATAAAACATAGGGGTTGTTCCACATAAACCTCTTCTTGAAGCACTCCATTCAAAAATGCACTCTTGACATCCATTTGGAAAACTTTGAATCTCCTGTGAGCTGCATAGGCAAGGAATATTCTTATGGCCTCTAACCTTGCAACAGGGGCAAAGGTTTGGTCATAGTCATTCCTTCCTCTTGCTTGTAGCCTTGAGCAACAAGCCTAGCCTTGTTTCTCACTATGTTTCCTTGAGCATCTAGCTTGTTTCTGTAGACCCATTTGGTTCTAATAACTGGGTAGTTATGAGGTCGTGGAACCAAATCCCAAACTCTACATCTCTCAAACTGATTTAATTCCTCTTGCATTGCAATGATCCAGTGTGGATCTTGATCAACTTCATGGATGTAGAGAGGTTCAATCCGAGAGAGAAAATAGGCATGCATCAAGCCTTGGTTGAGTTGATGCCTTGTTTGTACACCTACTGAAATGTCTCCAATCACTTGAGATCTGGGGTGATCTCTAAGTGTGACAAGATCAGTGGGTGGAGTTTGTTCAGTAACAGCTTCTGTAATTAATTCCTCTGGAGGAATGTTATTAGTTGTTGAGGGAAGTTCAGCCACTTCCACTTGAATCTCTTCTTCACTATCTTCAGCAACCTGAGGAGAAGGATGGGTTGACACCTCTTTGGTAAGGTTTAGTCCATCCATAGACTCACACAGTTGTGGAACCTGCAAAGAGCTGTTGGTAGAAATCTCTTTCTCCTTATAAGACTTGTTAGCTTCATCAAAAGATACATGGATTGACTTCAATTTTAAGAGTGGATTTATTTAAAACCCTATAGGTCTTGCTTACTTGGGAGTATCCTAGAAAAATCCCTTCTTCAGCCTTAGCCTCAAACTTTCTAATATACCTTTTGTTGTTTGTGTCAATATAGCATATACAACCAAAAACTTTAAAGTATGTGATTTTTAGTTTCTTCCCTTTAAGCAATTCATAGGGGTTCTTATTTTTCAGTTTATGTATAAGGCTTCTATTCAGGACATAGTTAGCAGTGTTTACAGCTTCTGCCCAAAAGGATAGAGGAATGTAAGCATCTGCCAATAATGTGCCTGCAGATTCAATGAGTGTCCTATTTTTCCTTTCAGCTAATCCATTTTGTTGGGGAGTTCTAGGAGCTGAGAAGCACTGTCTGATATCTTCCTTCTCACAAAACTCATGCATAAGAAGAGACTCAAACTTTGTGCCATGATCACTTCTGATCAATGCAACATGAGTAGAGAACTCAATCTGTATGGTCCTGAGAAAATCTATAAGAACCTTGAATGTATCTGACTTAGTACTCAAAAATGCCACCCAACTGAATCTAGAGAAGTCATCAACAATCACTAAAGTGTAAGACTTCCCTCCTAGGCTTTGTACAGCAATGGGTCCAAATAGATCCACATGAAGCAAATACCAAATCCTAGGTGAATCACTCTTATTAATGGATTTGAAACTAGTTTTTGTTTGCTTGCCTAATTGACAAGCCCTGCATAGCTTTTCCTTCTTGAAGGGGCCAGAAGGTAAACGTCTAACAAGGTTGTCTTTAGATAACCTAGCTATATTCTTAAGGTTTACATGACATAATCTTTTATGCCACAACTCATTTTGGTTACTAGTGATATTGAGTAAACAAACATCAGTTTTGGCAGAAATATAGTCTACTAGATATATGTTACCTTGTCTAATTCTAATTAAAACAATTTTATTTTCATTATTAATAATAGAACAGGAGGTAGAGTTAAAGTGTACCTGATAACCTTCATCACATAATTGGCTTATGGATATTCGGTTATGTTTGAGTCCTCTTACATATGTTACTCTCTTGAAGGTAACTGTTCCAATCTTTACTGCTCCATATCCTTCAGACTGGACACTATTTGAATCACCAAAGATCACCTTTGATCCTAGCTTGGACTTGTAATTAGATAGATTGTCCTTGCTGCCTATCATATGCTTGGAGCAACAACTGTCCAAGTAGCAGGTCTGACTCACCCTTGGACAGCTCTTCACCTATAATGAAAAACAAAATTAATTGTTCTTGACCCAGGTCACCTTGGGTGCTTTATTTGGTTGAAAAGAAAAACTGGAAATAACTGACAAAGTAGGTTGAGATTTATAACCTATGGGGTGATATCTACTATGTGGAATAACCCAATCAGCTACTGGATATAATGGTTTATTAGCTGGCTTAGAATTTCTGTAAGAGAAAAGATTTATGTTTGTTCCTTCTGGGTTCGACGAATTCTTGTAAGTTCATCGACCAGAGTTCGACGAATAGGGCCGAGAGCGTCGATCTCTGCTCAGAAAATGACAATAGTCATTTTCTACGCCCCATGTTCGTCGACCTCTGCTCGACGAACCATACAAAGTTCGTCGATTGCAGTTAGATGAATTGTTATAACTGAAGTTTGCGTTCAGCGTTCGTCGATCTGGGTTCGACGAACTGGGCACATTTCGTCGAACTGGGTTCGAGGAATGCTGCTGAACCTTATTTATATTAGCTGTTTTCTGATTTCTATTGGTCTTGTCTATGGGTTTTGGATTGTTTTCAGACATTGGTTTGTTTATTATCTTTTCTTTTCCCTTGGCAGAAACATATTTAATGGGTGTGGTAAGGATGTTTTTCTTAATTATGGGGGGGGGGGGGTAAACCTGATGATGCACCCAAGCACAGCTTGCCATTTAATCTGGCATTTACTGTGCTTGTTATGTCCATCAGCTTTAGACTTCTCCCATTGAGAGATTGCTCAAGTTGTTTAGCCTCACATAAATCAGATTTTAATTTAATTATCTGTTCATTTGCTAAAGTTAGTTGATCTTTTAGTTTAAGATTTTCTGAGTTGACAAATTCAAGATTTCCTAGTTTTTCTCTAAGGGTTTTTATTTTTTCTCTGAATTAATTAAATCTAAGAACATAGTCTTGAATTCAATTTTAAAGGAATCAGAATTAAAATTAAAACTTGAAAGAACTGGATCGGCCTCTGACTCTGAGGCTGCCTCATCTTCAGATTCACCTTCTGATCCTGAACTGCTCCTGGAGGCATAAATTGCCATAAGGCAAACCTCCTTGGATCTTGCTTCTGCCTCTTCTTCACTTGAGCTGGAAGAGGATGATTCTTCTTTAGTATCACTCCATGTTTCAGCAACCAAGCCTTTGTCTCTCTTTTTGTACTTGCTGGAGGAGGATCTGCTGTTGTGTTTTCTCCTGGAGTCCTTTTCTCTACTTTTCTCCTTCTTCTGGTTTTCTATACATTTTGAGATGTAATGTCCAGGATTTCTGCATCCAAACCATATAACCTCCTTGGTTGGTGTCTTATCAAATCTGGGCTTATCATCCTGCCTGGATGATTTTCTTCTGAAATCCTTTCTAGCCATCTTATAAAATCTTTTTGCAAGAGGCTCATTAGTTCTTCATAGGATGTTGAGGTATCACTTTCCTCTGATGCTTTGAATGCTATACTGTGATCTTTTCTCAATGGAGTGGTTGTTTTCTGTTCAACTGCTTCTCTTAACTTAATCAACTACTCATAAGACTTTAATTTGCCTAGTAGAGATTTAGTTGATATCTTATTTAGGCTTCTGGCTTCTTTGATAGGCCAGATTCTTGAGTCCCAAGAGCTAGGGAAGCACATCAAGATTTTATCATTCACCTCTATAAAGGTGATATCTTTATCCAACGTTTTAAGGTCATTGATGATTGAGCTCAACCTATTGTACATTTCAACAACTGATTCTGCCTCATCCTTCTTAAAATTCTCATACAGGTATATGAGGTTTGATCTCATGTCTTTCCTTTCATCAGCTGAACCAGCTATCATTTGGTTGAGGGAGTCCCAAATGGCCTTGGTTGAGGTGCACTCAGCCACCTTCTAAAATATGTCATCTGATATAGTCTGAGCCAAGATGTTCATTGCCTTTACATCTGCAATTTTGGCTTTCTTGTAAGCCTCATTATTCTCTGGAGGAGGTACTGTAGCCATGTTTGTAGAGGTGCTTGTAGAAGCTGCAGGTGTTGGAGGTACACCTGTAAAGATGGAAGCAAAAATATCCTCATCAATAGAATTCATATATAATTTGATTCTTGCCTTCCAGATGACAAATATGTTAAGATTGCAAACTAGAGGTCTGATGCTTGCATAATCTTTGTTTTGAGACATTTATGTGAAGAAATAAATCTAATAAAGGAAACAAAATAATCAGATCTAACAAGAGGGATCTTTATAGTTTAGGTGTTAGCCTGTGCAACCAATTAACCTCTTAAGGTGTAGTAGTTTAACCAATCTCGCTTTGATACCAATTGAAAGTGCAGGTTAGATCTAAAATACTCTAGAGGGGGTGGTGAATATAGTATTGTTCTCTCTACAAACGTTTTACAACTTTTGTTGTAATACTAAGTGAACAGATTAGCAAATAAAGAAATAAGCACAGTAACCTAACCAATCACAGAACATAGCCAAAACAAAAGAAAAAGGGCAACCAGATGACACAAGAAATTTATAGTGGTTCCCCAACCTGGGTACATCCACTCTTCTACCACCCTGATAGGAATCCACTCAGGTTTTTGATCAGGTGCCTGACACCAATGATCTTTTGTTCAGGTGCTCAACAACCAAAACCTCAAGTCTTTTGGTAGGACACTTGCAACCAGGAATAATTTTGAAGGGAATTAAAACCCTGTACAGAGGATGGAAAAAGGGTGATGGTGTCTTCTCTTTCTCAATAACAACTGAGAAGACTTGTGGATTGATTTCAGCAGATTGCTCCCCCTGAGATCTTGAATGGATCAGGATTTCTGGAGCACTACTTCAGGGTGACAGGTCTTCAAAACTTGATTGCCTTGACAAAAGATTACTTCAGGAACTTCTTTGACAGATGGAGATTGTTGTCCTTCTGAAATTGTCCTGTAGGATTGAAAGAAGAAGACTCTTTATAGAGATTGAATGTTCTTCTTCTTGATGATGATGTTCTCTGGCCTAGGCTGATTGCAGAAAAGAACTTTAGATTTCTGTAAGACTGTTCTTCAGTACTATTTCTGTCTGAGTGTCTGTCACTTCTTAATCCTTTCTTTTCTTAATTTACTAAAACTGACTGAAGAACATTCGAAATTTGAATCTTTGAGCTGTAATTGCAGTCGGCCTAGGAAGGAAGCGACAATCAATGAATTACCTAACTATCCCATGGAAAAACGACATATAATAATCCATGATCAATGCTCGTTCTAACAGTAACATTCCGAGAAGATTGAGCATTAATTACTCAGGAATCATCGCCAAGACAGGGGACGGAAAATTGGAGAAGACCTAAGTCTGGAATCGTTGAACGAAGAACTGGAATCGTTGAGCTGATTTAACAGTTCGTCGACTAGACAATAGCAATTAGTCTTCAAGGGAATCTTGTCAATTCTGCTACAATCTTCGTCGAACTGACAATCTTCATTCGTCGAACAGACAAACAAATTCGTCGAATAGAAAATCATCACTGTCAATCATTATTCGTCGAACAGAGATCCAAATTCGTCGACCGAAGAATGATTGTGTGTTGGGTATTGTATCCACAACGTACCTGATTTGAAGAAGCCCCTGAACAAGCTAGGGTAAATAGACAATGTATTTGACAAAATATTTCAAGTTGTGCTTGCAGTTATTCCACGTTAAGTGCACACCAATGTCAGGGTGCAGTAGGTCAATATACACGGGTCTGCACGACGTATAAATATACGTGTATTTTGAACAGAAAGAACACACAGAAAAGAAATACGCGAGCCGCCGACCGTGACCTAGATCGCGATATCTGCTCCGCCGCCGTCGCCGCTCGCGCTAGTTGGTCGCCGCTTTTGATCGAGATTCTTCCAGATCTCCCGGCGACAGAAGCTTAGCCAAGCTTAGAGTCTCACGCGTCTAAGTAGAGATCCTTTGTCTCTTGATTTGTTAATCGGGAAAACCTTCCCCGTCCGAATCGATTGAGACGATCGATCCTAGTGTGACCGTTGGAAGACCTAGCTAGCTTAGCTACGAAGTTTGGATCTCCAAAGTACAGCAGCTGCACACCGTTGTTGCCGCCGATCCCGTGAACCTAGCCGCCGCCCATCTTGCCGCCGCCGGTTCCGGGGAGATTCTCTACAAGAGAGATCTTAGGTTGTGGACTCTTCGTGGACTTCAAGAACACGTCGTCAACGAAGAGGGACACCTTAGTCTCCAAACGTAGTTTGTATTTCTTGTACATTCTAGTTCATTTTTGTTGTAAAGGAATGTAGGTTCCTAGTTGTAAGGGTTGGGTGCAACCCGTGTTGTGGGAGTGTTGACTCCTACGTGTGGAAGGGTTCCTTCCGATAGTACAAGGATTGGATTTCAATCCTGTTGGTGAAGAGACCGAGTCATCCCTTGTTGGGAGATAGGTCGAAGGGGGAAAGTGGATGTACCCAAATCGGGGAACCACTATAAATCGCTTGTGTACTTTCTGTGCTGTGCTGTTTTGTTTTCTTGTGCAGGTACAATTTTAAATTCCGCAAAAACGCTACACGTCACCTCTTCCCCCCCCCCCCCCCATAGGTGAAGGTGTTGACACTAGGTGGACTTTCAAGTGGTATCATAGGGAGGTTACTCATCAAAAAGGTTAATACCTTGAGTAGAATCCTGCCGCTAGTGTCAAGAAGAAGGAAAACATCTACCATGGACGGGCTCAAGTACACAGGCAAGATCCCAGTGTGCACCAGGATCAACTTTCCTATCTAGAAGGAAAGGATCCGATTCTACATGGAAGCAGTTGATCCTCGACTCGTTATGATCGTGGAGGAGGGACCTTATGTCCCCACTAAGATCTCCACCATTGATCCTACCAAGAAAGTGTCGAAGAAACTTTCTGAAATGGACAAGGACGAGATGGTGCTAGTGGGACTTGACAAGAAGGCGCAGAACATTCTGGTCAGCGCGGTTGATGACTCAATGATGCAGAACTTCTGCAACTGCAGGACAGCAAAGGAGATCTGGCATTGCCTGATCATCCTAATGGAGGGAACTGATGAAGTGAGGGATGATCGTAGATCCCTCCTGAACCAGAAATATGAGGCCTTCAGGCAAGGGCCTAAGGAAGAGATCGGAGTCACCTTCGAGAACTTCCTCAAGATTGGCAATGCCCTCAAAGGATACGGAAGAGTGTTCACTAATGGTGAACTTAATGATAAATTCCTTAGGTCCCTTACTAAGGAATGGGACACAAAGATCTGCGCCATCTGAGAGTTTGGCAGACTAGCTGAAACAGACCCACAAATTCTGTTTGGGAAGTTGATGTCCTATGAGCTTCAACTGAACACCAGGAAAGCAGAAGAAGAAGCAGAGAAGGCTGCAGCCGTAGAAAAGACTGTGGCTCTGAAAGCCATTCACTCCAGAAAAGGCAAGGGTGCGGTTTCATACCATGTCATGAAAAAGGATGAGGAGGAGGACTCCGAGCCATGCTCCTCCAGCTCAGAGCTGTCTGCGGAGGATTTCTCCCTCATCACCCGAGAATTCAAGAAGTTCCTCAAGATGAGGAATCAAAGAAAGAAAGACGGCTCCTCCTCCAGGCATCAGAAGAAAAACTATTCTTCTGACAGGTATGCTCCTAAACCGAACAAACATCGCTCCTCTGACATTTTTTGTTTTGGATGCAATAAGCCGGGACACGTCGTGGCCGACTGCTACCAAGGCAAGAGAGAAAAAGGGAAAGGAGAGGAGCACATATCCTCTAGAGATAAGAAGAAAGAGCGGAGCTACATTACCAAAAGGCCAAAGACACTGAGTGAGTCTGATTCCTCAGACTCCAGTGATGATGAGGAAGCCTACTTCGGGCTGGTGGGTCGCTCCGACTCAGAAGGAGAATGCCCCCCATTTACTGGGAAGGTAAAAGCTCACACCCCTCTCTCCGACTCCGACTCTGATCCTGAGTCTCGGGATGATGACACTGAGGATAGCCTTTCGGCCCGTGATGCGGAGCTCCTCGAGAAGTATGAGCTTCTGCTCAACACTTTCGAGGAGTGCCGTAAGAGATTGAAGGCTGAGAAAAAGGAAGTGAAATTCCTTAAGGGTGAGAGTATCTCCCTAAGGGAAGAGATCACCAGTTTGATTTCTCTCCGACAGGGGCACCTTGACCTGACTTCAAAGCATTCAGAGTCTCTTAAGCTCCTTGATCTTAAGCAGGAGGAAGTCGACAAGTTGGAAGAACAACTTGCGGCAGAAAGGAAGATCGTCAAGAGCTTCTCTATGCCAAAAACAGTTCTTCCATTTGTTGATACTTCTCTGCTCAGGCCAAAGGAGCTGGCTTGGGGCGTGTGGGTGTATCTGGTTCCTCATCCAGGAGAAACAGGAACCAGAGGAAGAATAAGGCTGCCAAGAAGGCCACTGCTGCTGAAAAGGGAAAGGCTCCGCTCAGTCCTGTTGCATTCAGAAAGCCTAGCTTTCCTTGCAACCAACATGACTTTGAATCAACCTTTGGTCATCATTTCCGGCCCTCGGTTGTAAAGCCAAAGAGTCGATATGATGGTTGGACTTTTCCCCGCAACTTCGGTGAGAGTGCCTTCAAAGCACCTTATGAGGAAATCCACATGGGGAATTATGGTCAATTCTCTAGCTGCCATAATGGAAAGCAGGCACCAAGAGCCAAGCCTGTTATACTGAAGGAACAGAAGGTGAAGAAGTCATGTGACTGCAATCACTATGAGGCCTCCACCTTCAGATCCAAGGCCCCGGCTGCACCCACCATTTCCAGGGTAAAGTAGGAGCCTAGGAAGAGGTACAACAGATTTGACTGTTGGTGTTGTGGCAAAGTCGGTCACTTTGCCGTGGATTGTTGGTTAAATCCATGGTATCACGAGACTCTCTGTGTTAGCAATGCGAGGCCGACCACTTGTAGGGTTAACCAACCGAGGGGGAGTATGCTAACCAAGAATCTAGGACCCAAGTTCGATTGGGTTCCTAAGGGAAATTAATTTTGTTTTGCAGGAATGTCCAAAGGCCACCAAAATGCCGATCTGGTATTTGGATAGTGGTTGCTCCCGGCATATGACTGGGACAAGAAGCCTGCTGCGTGATTACACTCCCGTCGAGAATGAACCTAAAGTCATCTTTGGGGGGTCAGATCGAGGAGTCACCAGAGGTTATGGTATGATTTCCAACGGTATAATCTATATCGCCGACGTGGCTTATGTTGAAGGGTTAAACCATAACCTGATCAGTGTAAGTCAGTTATGTGATAAAGGTTATGACGTTAAGTTCTGCAAGGATAAATGCCTGATAATTTCATGCTCCTCTTCTGAGACGATACTAACAAGCATTAGGAGCAGAAATATCTTCTGCTTAAATTTTCTTAGTTTAGATTCATCTACCCCCGTATGCCTAGTGGCAGCCGGCAGTGCATCTCTTTGTGAACAATGGCACAAGAGATTGTCACATATTAATTTCAAGACAATTAGTATGCTGTTTTCTAAAAACTTAGTAAGGGATGCTCCCATTATCAAGTGCATCAAAGATAGCCCCTGTCTTGCATGCCAGATGGGCAAACAGACTCAGGCTGCCTTTAAGAGCATTGCAGACAAAGACTCTTCCCGATGCCTTTATCTTCTACATATGGACTTGTTTGGTCCAATGCAAGTTCATAGCTTGGGAGGCAAGTCCTATACACTCGTGATAGTTGATGATCATTCTCGGTTTACTTGGGTGTTCTTCTTAAAACGAAAGTCAGATACGTTTGACATCTTCACTAGTTTTGTCAAGCAGGTTCAGAACGAATTTAACTGCTCAGTGGTCAAAATCAGAAGTGACCATGGAACAGAATTCGAATCTGGTGCTATGACAGAGTTTTGTGAAGAACAAGGTATCTTTCATGAGTTTTCCTCCCCGCGCACTCCTCAGCAAAATGGAGTTGCGGAGAGGAGAAATAGAACTCTCATTGAAGCCTGCACGACAATGTTGAAAGATGCTTCTCTCCCAGAATACTTCTGGGCAGAGGCTGTCAATACAGCTTGTCATGTACAAAACCGAGCATTGATCAACAAGCATCATCGTAAGACGCCTTATGAGCTACTGAGAGGCAGGAAACCAACCATGTCCTACTTGAGGATCTTTGGTTGCCGATGCTATGTACTGAATAATGGGAAGTACCCGCGTACTAAATTTGGTGAAAAATGCTTCGAAGGCATATTCATGGGCTATAGTTCTCACAGTCGGGCATATAGGGTCTTCAATAAGAAAACCCTAGTGGTAGAAGAATCAATTAATGTTGTATTTGATGAAGGAAGTTTGCTTAACAGCAATTCTTCCAGTGGTATTCTTGAAGATGCAGGTGCACGACTTGAACAGCTGGATCTCGATGAGACAGCTAAAGATGAAACTCCTAAGTACGTCAAAGTTTCCACCTCCACGTCCTCTGGGAATGTTGAAGATCAAAATGGAACAAATCTCTTAGAAGAAGGAGAAGCCCAAGAAGTAGTCGAAGCTCCAAACGCCAGACTTCTAGAGCTCCGGCACGTGAGGGATCATCCTAGGGATCAGATCATCGGAGATCCTCGTGACGGTGTCAGAACTCGAAGAGGTACTATTAACGAGAATCTGCATCTTAGCTTCCTGTCACAGGTTGAGCCAAAGAAGTTCGACGAGGCGAACAAAGATGTGGCATGGATTTTGGCCATGCAGGATGAGCTGCATCAATTCGAACGATGCAACGTATGGACGCGGGTTCCCAGACCACACAAGCAGAATGTTATTGGGACCAAGTGGATCTTCAGAAACAAACTGGATGAACATGGTGTCATCATAAAGAACAAGGCCATGCTGGTGGCTCAAGGTTACATACAGGAGGAGGGGATTGACTTCGACCAGACCTTTGCACCAGTGGCAAGGCTCGAGGCAATCCGATTGTTCCTGGCGTATGCTTCGCACAAAGGATTCACAGTCTATCAAATGGATGTGAAATCAGCATTCTTGAACGGAGACCTGAAAGAGGAAGTATACGTCGCTCAACCCCCAGGTTTTGTCAATCCTACTTATCCCAATCATGTATATTTTCTTAATAAAGCTTTATATGGTTTAAAACAAGCTCCACAAGCTTGGTATGAGACTTTATCTAGTTTTCTTCTTGAGAACAAGTTCTCTAGAGGTAAAATAGATAAGACATTGTTTCTCAGGGAAGTCAAAGGCAAGATTTTGCTGGTATAAATCTATGTCGATGACATTATATTCGGCTCAACGGACAACAATCTTTGCAAAAAGTTTTCTAAACTTATGCAAGGAAAGTTTGAAATGAGCAGTATGGGGGAGCTAAAGTATTTCTTGGGACTTCAAGTGAAACAGTCTGAGGATGGAATCTTCATCTCTCAGACGAAGTTCACAAATGAACTCCTCAAGAAATTCGGTTTGGAGAATGCAACCTCTATGAGGACTCCAATGGGATCCACTATGTCTCTGGATAAGGATGAGAAAGGCAAACCTTTCGATGAAACCAAATACAGAAGCATCATTGGATCCCCGCTCTACCTTACTGCCAGTAGACCAGATATCATGTTCTCCACATGTGTCTGTGCCAGATGTCAGGTGAACACTAAGGAATCTCACTATGTCGCTGCAAAGCAAATTCTAAGATACCTTAAAGGTACTCCCAATCTTGGCTTGTGGTACCCGAGAAACAATGATGTCAAGCTAATAGGTTTTTCAGATGCTGACTTTGTAGGGAGTAGGGATGACAGGAAAAGCACTTCTGGGACGTGTCAATTCCTCGGACAAAGGCTTATTTCATGGAATAGCAAGAAACAGAATTGTGTTGCATCTTCCACAGCAGAGTCTGAGTACATCTCGGCAGGCAGCTGTTGCGCGCAACTCCTATGGATCAGAAACCAGTTAGCCGACTACGACCTTCAGTTCAAGGAAGTACCTATGTACTGCGACTCCTCCAGTGCAATTGCAATTGCCAACAATCCGGTATCACACAGCAGAACGAAGCATATTGAAGTGCGCTACCACTTCATTCGGGAGCACGTGGAGAACAAGGACATCTCTCTATTTTATGTCCCCACGGACAAGCATATTGCAGATATATTCACAAAGCCCTTAGACGAAGCCAAGTTCAGTCTTTTCAAAACTGAATTGGGGATGCTACACTATGAGTAATGAAGACTACAGAAGCTCCAGGCTCGTGCAAGAACTGAGGGGGAGAAAGGAACTCAAGTGTGAGCACAGGTGCAAGAACTGAGGGGGAGCAAGGGGTCAAATGCTACAGACCCCGATTTGCAGAAGCCGAAAAGGGGGAGATTACCCTCTCGGCTAAGGCTAAGGTGGCTCCAAAGTTTGCTCTCAAGAAACCGGTACTGGTAATGAATATCTCTCTCAACTCAATTTCAAGGTTTTGATTTTCATTCCCATACGCTTTATTCACCTTAGCTTGTAGGGTTTAGGCTTCTTCAAATAGGGGGAGATTGTTGGGTATTGTATCCACAATGTACCTGATTTGAAGAAGCCCCTGAACAAGCTAAGGTAAATAGACAATGTATTTGACAAAATATTTCAAGTTGTGCTTGCAGTTATTCCACGCTAAGTGCACACCAATGTCAGGGTGCAGTAGGTCAATATACACGGGTCTGCACGACGTAATCCCTCGTTGAGCAGATTAGTGTGTTGGCCTACGTGTACTCTCTCTATTGGAGTGCACTTACTTTCAAGTACAGGGCTGTGATCTTGCAAGAGCAGATAAGGAGCAAGGATGGGTCAAAGAGTAGCTCATGGGTGGAAAGACGAAAATCCGTCTAAGTGTAAATCGACGAGAATCACCAAGTGATTCCCGCCGATTCGGCGAGAATCACTAGTGATTCTCGCCGAATCGTCGAGAATCACCGGCTGATTCTCGCCGTCTTGATCCAGCTACTTCAAAGCGAGCAACTCTGATGCTAAGTAATAATCGACGAGAATCACCAAGTGATTCTCGCTGAATCGTCGAGAATCACTGGCTGATTCTCGCCGTTTCTTTCTAGCTTTCTCTGGGCGTGCAAACAAGTCTACTTCGTCGAGATTCACCTTTGATTCTCGACGATTCGACGAGAATCACCTCTGATTCTCGCCGAATCGGCGAGAATCAACTTTGATTCTCGTCGATTTTGACTTGGGCAATTTTCTTGAAACCGCTGGACCGGATTCTGCCGGTGGCACTGTTTTGAACCGGGGTTAGGGTTTCTTCAGGTGGGACCCATAACGGTTATAATGAAGTATTTCCACCGTATAAATATACGCGTATTTTGAACAGAAAGAACACACAGAAAAGAAATACGCGAGCCGCCGACCGTGACCTAGATCGCGATATCTGCTCCGCCGCCGTCGCCGCTCGCGCTATTTGGTCGCCGCTTTTGATCGAGATTCTTCCAGATCTCCCGGCGACAGAAGCTTAGCCAAGCTTAGAGTCTCACGTGTCTAACCAGAGATCCTTTGTCTCTTGATTTTTGATCGGGAAAACCTTCCCCGTCCGAATCGATTGAGACGATCGATCCTAGTGTGACCGTTGGAAGACCTAGCTATCTTAGCTACGAAGTTTGGATCTCCAAAGTACAGCAGCCACACACCGTTGTCGCCGCCGATCCCGTGAACCTAGCCGCCGCCCATCTTGCCGCCGCCGGTTCCGGGGAGATTCTCTCCAAGAGAGATCTTGGGTTGTGGACTCTTCGTGGACTTCAAGAACACGTCGTCAACGAATAGGGACACCTTAGTCTCCAAACGTAGTTTGTATTTCTTGTACATTCTAGTTTATTTTTGTTGTAAAGGAACGTAGGTTCTTAGTTGTAAGGGTTGGGTGCAACCCGTGTTGTGCGAGTGTTGACTCCTACGTGTTGAAGGGTTCCTTCTGATAGTGCAAGGATTGGATTTCAATCCTGTTGGTGAAGAGACCGAGTCGTCCCTTGTTGGGAGATAGGTCGAAGGGGGAAAGTGGATGTACCCAAATCGGGGATCCACTATAAATCGCTTGTGTACTTTCTGTGCTGTGCTGTTTTGTTTTCTTGTGCAGGTACAATTTTAAATTACACAAAAACGCTGCACGACACCTATTCCCCCCCCCATAGGTGAAGGTGTTGACACTAGGTGGACTTTCATTGTGGACTTGGAATCTGAGAAGTCTTTGACAGAGAAGGATTCAAATCGTAGACCAAAAATCATTGAGTAGAGTACTAAATCCGTCGACCTGAGAAGTTGACTTCGTCAACCTGGGAAGTTGTGAACTTGAGGTCCAAGTTCATCGAGCTCAGAATCTTATTCGTCGACCAAAGTCTGAAGTTGGACTTAGAAAAATCTGGAGTTACCCTGACTTTAGTTGTTGAAGTATCTCAGTATTCGTCGAACAGAGAACAAAGATCGTTGAGCACAGTACAGAGAAATTTCTCAAGATCGTCGAGCTCAGAACGTCTTTTGTCGACCCGAGTTCGACGAACGTCGAACTCATTTTACTTAGTCTTGAAATCTTCTAAGTCTTGAGTCTCTGATAGTCTTGTTGATAGCTGGTCCATCAGATATTGACTCTAAGGACTCGGCCTAGACTCTAGGACACAAATTTGACCCTGGCTATACATGTTGGGTCACATCCTAAGTTAGTGAACCTAGCCCAAATCAACAAGGGATCCAACCTGATATTTTCTACTCCATCAATAGATATACCTGTTGAAGAAGACAAAGGGGCAGATATCTGTGGCAATAGATAAGGGGCAATGCTTCTAATGGTGCTACACTTAAGTACTAAGTGGTATAAAGGAGAGTTCTTATTACTTGAGTAATTGCTCAAGTAGTATGAGGGTGCATTGACTTAACTTATTAAGTAAATACAATTAATTTGAGCACACTATATTAATATAGCATAAGCTTGCAGTTGTAGTAGATTAAAAACTATAGGTGCATGAATTTAGATGCATATTTTGTTAATGCCTCTTAGTGGTTGCTGGGTGTTCTGCCTTCTTCAAAAAGTAGGAGATTGTCGGGTATATTGCCCACAATGTTCGCTGGATTGGATTTCAAGAGGCATCACAATCAAGACTAAGAGCATAGTTGTATTTGATGTTGTTTAAGCTCATCATTTGCAGGATGTTCCATGGAACATGTGATGTGACAGGTGGTAACAAAGTGAAGATGCTGGAAAGGCAGGAAGTATCCTAAGTAGCCAAGTCAGGATGTTCCATGGAACAAGTCATGTGATAGGTGGTCACGAAGTGAAGATGTTGGAAAGGCAGGAATTAGCATAAGTGGCCAAGTCAAGTAAACTCTAACCTAGTATGTGGGCTGACGGAAATCTATCTAAGTCCACAGGCATTGAGTGATGAAGACACACTCAACGCCATATAACAAAAGGCAGGGAGTAGAACTCAGTTCAGAAATTCATTGAACTGAGTTCAGAGTTCGTCGAGCTGAGCTCATCATTCCTCGAGCTAACTTCAGAGTTTGAGACTCTGAGTTCATCAAGCTCAGTTTAGAAATTCGTCGAACTGAGATCAGAGTTCGTCAATCTTAGTTTGCCATTCATCGAACTCAATTTAGTTAGTCGAACTAAGTTCATAAATTGGGCTAAGGAAAAATGCGTTGAGTGATGAAGACACACTCAACGCTCTCAATGCCAAAGAAGCAGGAAGATTTTGCCTAATGCAAAATCATTGAGATAGTTGAGACAACTGAGAAGATAAATGCAAAAGCACTGAGAGAAATGTTGGTCTCAGTAAAACAACTGAGACAAGAGTCATTCTCAGTATAACTATTGAGACAAGTGTTGGTCTAAGCAAATCCGCTGAGACAACAGTTGGTCTAAGCAAAACTGCTGGGACAGAAGTTGGTCTCAACATAATCGATGAGACAAGTGTTTGTCTCTTCTGAGAATAAGAAAGCACTAAGACAAGTTAAGAAAAAAAATACAGGAGTTGGTCTCAACAAAACTGCTGAGGCAGGAGTTGGTCTCAGCATAACCTCTGAGACAAGTGTTTGTCTTAGCTGAGAACAAGAAAGAGCTGAGACAAGTTAAGCAGAAAAATGGTTAAGGAAAAAGGTGTTGAGTGGAGGTTGCTCACTCAACGCTGTCAACGCCTAGTGAAGATAGAATCTTGTCTAAGGAGTTTGGCGTTGAGTGATGCTCACACACTCAACCCCAAGCAATAGATAGCTGAATAAGTAAGTTGGCGTTGAGTGAAGCTGATTCATTCAACACCGAGAAATAGTTTTATATTATAAGTAGTTTGTCGGTGAGTGAAGGGTACTCACTCAACGACATGATAAAATAAATTTGTCTAAGTGTTTTGGCGTTGAGTGATTCTTACTCACTCAACGCGTATGCTAATGGTGTTTGATTTTTTGCTAAGTCCACAGCTGATGACATCAACAAGTCAACAAGTCAACAAAATTCAAATTAGTGGCGGGATGGCTATAATACGCGACAAATGTTGTCGTAGACCTATTGTACGGCAGTTGGTGTTAAATCAAGTTGCTACATGCCATTATTATGTGGGGCCCACTACTCAAGAGCCGTTCGGTCAAAAATTAATAAAAGAAAAGAGGCGTACCAAGGAAAATAGACTTCAGGAAAAAGAAATCAAGTTAGTTCTTCTTCTCCGCCATTGTTGTGGATCTGAAGAACAGGAAGCTCAAGTCTACAAGACAGAGAGCAAGTTAACTATTTGATCAAGACCTTCAACAACAAGATTGCTGGTGCCATTCTCACCTACACCAGCAAGCTAGTTAAGAGTATTTTCTCTAAGGGAAAAGGTGGCAGCCAAGGGCCGACCGTTGCTATAGGTTCTTCACAGTTCCAGCAACACAAGCACCTAAAGATCTTTATATGGAAGCTCTGAAGAGAAGAAAGCTTGAAGAAGCTGAAGGAAGACTCAGGGGACTATTCCTCAAGAGAGAGGCTATGATTTTCTCAGCTCAGGTAGCAGCAGTTAGATGCAGTAACTTCACTAACTAGAAGGAAATTTCGTGGTATTGTGAAGAAGTAGTTAGGGCTGAGCTTTTGTCTCAGTTCAAGAGGTGGCAGAACATTGCTGTACAAGTAACTTCCAGCACAAGTAATTACTTGTTGCTATGGAAGTAGTTAGGACTAAGTATATCATAGTTCAGTGAAGGTAGACTCAGGAAATAAATTCCTGTGGTCAATGTTGGGCTGATTCTATCTCAGTCAAGAAGATTGACATAGAGAAATACCTCTTATGTCAAGAATATCCATCAACCCACCTTCATCATGTAGGATTCAGTTTATTTGAATTTGAGTTGTAGGTGACTATTTAGTCATTGAGACGTAGATGCCCTGCTGGGATACTGAGGTATTATCCAAGTGTGGATCTGAGTTGTAGGGCTTAACTGCCTGAGGTAGGAGAGTGCTACTATCTGAGGGTACAGCCTTTGACTTGAGGTAGGTGACAAGTTTCTCACTGAGTTGTAGGTGCCTAGAGGGGCACTAAGGTAGGTACCTGGAGGGGTACTGAGTTATAGGAGTGCTGTAGCACTTTGAGAGTAGGGCCTTATGCCTGATGATATAGGGCTGAAAAGCATGAGGTATAGTCCTTAGAGATAAGGCTGAGGTAGGTGGCTTACGGGTCACTGAGTGTAGGAGCACTGCAGAGCTCTGAGGTAGGATCCTTTGTGGATTTGAGTTAGGGCTATCCTCCCAGCCTGAGTGTAGGGCTTAACATCTTGAGGTTGGTGGTCTGTTGACCACTGAGTGTAGGCTTTTGTGGTTGAGAAGTGAGTCTTGGAGGAGAGTTGGAGATCCTGTGGGATCTGTGGTGTAAGCTCTTAGGAGCAGTTTGGAGGAGTTTGTGCCTAGTCCAACAAGTTAGTTGAATATGTGGGTGGGAAAGTGGATGTACCTAATTAGGGAACCACTATAAATATCTTTGTGCTTTTCTGTGGTTGTTTTTCTTTTCCTATTTACAGGTGTTAAGGACAAGACCTAGATCACCCTAAACTGAAAGATAAAAGAATACAATAAGATATTATAAAGAATGCAAAAGATAGTCTCAAAGAGACCAATAAACTATTCAGCCCGCCCCCCCCCCCCCCCCCCCCCCCCCCCCCCGTAGGTGATTTATCTATCCTTTAATTAAAGAATTTCAGAGGTGATGAGGGACAAGACCACGCTCCAAGAGATGATGTAGCGGTTAGAGGAAGAGATCGCCCAACTAAAGAAGAAAGATGGGGTAAAATATTTCTTATCACTATGACTTGAATCTTTAGACCACATGACTTGAGCTTGCTTGTTTCTTTACTGGTGACCTATGATCCAGATAACTGCCTTCAAGGTCACAGTCTTCACCTTCATAAAGGAAACGGTCAAAGTTGTCATTCACCATTTCTGTAAATTAGGCTGCGTCAAAGAAGCATGCAAGAACACTTGCATTGTCAAGCTCTTTCCTGAATGCAGGAGGAAGGTAGTCATGATGAATTGTGTAATCAAGGGAAAAGCTATGGATGTGGAAGGACCTAAAGATAAAGAAGAAAAAGAAGATAAAGAAGAAGGAGAAGAATAGTAAGAATAAGACGGTGGAAAAGTGGGGGATAAAGGCAGATGATGACGAGTTTGATACTGTCAGCCCTAAGAAGAAGACCGTGTAATCTTCATACGATGAATCTGATAGATTCAGTGAATGGAGCCCACAAGAGAGTATCGAGAAGACGTGAGTTATGATGGCAGCAAAATAACTTCAGGCACCGGCACGTCTAGTATGGGTGATTCACGTTTAGTTGACATTGATGGTTCTGAAAATTCTGAGGGACTATCTGGTGCCAAAAAAATTCAGATCGGGGGATTAGATGAATGTAATTTTTGTTTTTTGAATAGCTAGGCGGTCAATTTTTTTTGTTAACCACACGAGTTTATAGATGTAATTTTTCTAACATGAAATGAAAGATACAATTACCTCCATTCTTGTAGCATTTTCTGTGGTATGATTTTCACTTGTGCAGTTTCTCATTTACCAATTTGCATTTATCATATAATCTTCCATATTTAATGCAATACAATATCCACGCGATTATATTTCTCTAAGGCATTTGAAATTTTGCTAGTTGCTCCTTCATATAACCTTGTGAGATGAATAGCTCAAGAAAATTGTTGAAATGATCCGAGTCTTACGCCATTAATGTTGGAAACGTGTATGGGCTCCTGCCGCCTCAAAATCTTCTAAGTGCTCGGCGAGACCAACTTGGCGAGTCCGCCAGGTCGCGCGACTTCACCCCGGCGAGACCGCTACAAAACCGCGCGGGCTCCTTCCCACTGTAGGCGAGTACCACCTCTTCCGAGCGAGCTCCCGCCACCACTCGCGAACACAACCCAGCGAGATCGCCTTCACCACCTCGCGCCTAAGCCACCCGGCTAGCCTGCACCCACTCGCTGCTTGACCGCCCAAATCGCGTGGCCAGATCGGTCTATCCGCGACCTGCTCCTGCGCAAGCTCCACCTGCGAGAGCTACACCAGCGCGAGCTCCCCCTGCCGAGATCACCAAAACGTGAGTCACACAAGGCCGCGAGCCCCCCTCTCTCGCTGCGTGCTCACCAGGCCGCGCGGCTTCTACTTCTAGTCGCCCGGACAGGAATCGCACCAGCGCTGCAGCGCTTCTCTCTCTAAACCGGAACAGGAATATGGGAACTTCTCTCTCTATTTCATCAATCTTTGAAATGAACTACAAAAGGCCTATTTATAGGCAAAAGGAAAACTCTCCAACTAACCCTATTAATTACATCATTAACTCTCCATCATAAATGCATTAAAAAAACTTAAAAAAAATTTAATCATAAAAACTTTGACCATTTGACCAAGTCAAATTGTCAACCCAACAAACTCCCCCTCAAAACTTGGCAGCACATGCCAAGTTTGCCTTTGAGCTTCAGGAACGTGTCCACTTTCAACGCCTTGGTGAAGATGTCCGCGACTTGCTCTCCGGTCGGGCAATACTTCACTTCCACTGTCTTCAACTCTACCTGCTCCCTTAGGAAATGATACCTTGTCTCGATATGTTTGATACGCCCATGTAGCACGGGATTCTTCACGAGCTGGATGGCCGACATGTTGTCAACTAACATAGTTGTTGGCCCATCCACTCCATGCTGCAAGCTCTCCAACAGATTCCTCAACCAGATGGCTTGGCAGGTGCCAGCTGCTGCTGCAATGTACTCAGCCTCGCAGGACGATAGAGCTATCGTTGCCTGCTTCTTCGAGCTCCAAGAGAACACCCCCGTTCCCATGTTGAATGCATATCCGGAAGTGCTCTTCCGATCGTTCACATCGCCTCCATAGTCACTATCGGAGTACCCAACCAACTTCAGCTCCTCTCCAGTGGAGTACTTCAGCACGTGACCTCTTGTCCCGTTGATGTACCTCAGGATCCTCTTCGCTGCCGTGAAGTGGTCTTCCTTTGGCTCCTCCATATGTCTGCTCACCACTCTGACCGCATACATTATGTCCGGTCGGGTGAAGGTAAGGTAGCGTAGACTGCCCACCAAACTCTTGAATAGGGTAGGATCCACCGCTCCTTCCTTAGAATCTTTCTTCAGCTTCAACCCTGGGTCAGCGGGAGTGGAGATAGGCTTGCTATCCTCCATCATGAACTTCTTCAAGATCTCCTCTTCGTACTTCTTCTGGGATATGAAGATCCCATCTTCTCCCTGCTTTACTTCCACCCCTAGGAAGTAGCTCAACTCTCCCAAGTCTGTCATCTCAAATTCCTTCTTCATCATGCCCCGGAACTCCTCATACATAGCAGTATTGTTCCCCGTGAAAATCATGTCGTCCATGTAGAGGCACACGATCATCATGTTGCCCTCCTGGTCCACCTTGGTGTAGAGGGCGTGCTCGTGCGGGCTCTTCTGATAGCCATGCTTTTGCAAGTAAGCATCTATCCTTCCGTTCCACGCTCTTGCCCCTTGCTTCAGCTCGTAGAGTGCTTTGTCTAACTTGCAGACTTTCCTCTCCTGCCCCTTCACAACGTACCCTGGAGGCTACTCGATGTACACATCTTCCTCCAAGTACCCATTCAAATATGTCGAGACCACGTCCATCTGCATGATCTTCCAACCATGGTGAGCCGCTAGCGCTATGATCAACCGAATGGTGTCAACTCGCGCCACGGGGGCAAACACCTCATCATAGTTCACACCTTGGACTTGACGATAGCCCTTCACCACTAGCCTGGCCTTGTGCTTCTCCACTTCGCCATCCTTGTTCTTCTTTACTTTGTACACCCACTTCACCCCGAGGGGTTTGTGGCCAGCAGGATGGTCGACCAATTTCCAGGTCTCGTTCTTATTTATGGAAGCGATCTCCGCATCCATTGCCTTCCTCCAACTCTTCCCCTTGGCAGCTTCATCATAGGAGCACGGCTCGACATCTGCTAATAGACAATACAAAGAAAAATTGTTAAGTGTCGGTGCCGTCTCCTCATATATCTCATCTAGCCTCCACATCCTGGGCTGAGGGCGGTAGTCCTTGCTCCCACTGGTTCTTGCTCCTCCAGGGCCGCTTCCACTCGTGCTTGCACCGCTAGAGTAAGGGGTGAGAGCTGCCCCTGGACCTCCGCTTGGTGGTGATGGTGGCTCCGCTCCACCCATCTCCGCTTCAGCCTCTCCTCCACCTTCTTCTTCATCATCCTCGAAAAACATCCCCTTGGTGTTCTTCACCGCCTCATCCCAGCTCCAGCAGCTTCCTTCTTCAAATACCACATCTCGTGAGATGATGGCTTTCTCCGTCTCAGGATTGTATAACTTGTAAGCCTTGCTCTCAGGAGCGTAGCCCACAAAAATGCACTTTTCACTTCGGTCGTCCAGCTTCTTCCTCCTTTGGTCCGGGACGTGGGCATAGGCCACGCACCCGAAGACCCTTAGGTGCTTCACACTTGGCTTCCAGCCGCTCCAAGCTTCAAACGGTGTCTTGAACTTCACACTCTTGGTAGGGCACCGATTCAGCACGTACACAGCCACCTATACTGCTTCCGCCCAGAACTTCTTCGGTAGTCCCTTACCCTTCACCATGCTTCGTGCCATGTTCATGATTGTGAGGTTCTTCCTTTCTGCCACGCCATTCTGCTGAGGCGAGTAGGCCGCCGTCAGCTGATGAGAGATCCCCCATTGCCTGCAGTACTCGTCGAACAGCCTAGAGGTGTACTCCCCACCTCTATCCGTTCTAAGTACTTTCAGTGGTTGACTAATCTCCTTTTCAGCCATCGCCCGGAACTCCTTGAACTTCTCCAGCGCCTCAGCCTTCTCCTTCAGAAAATACACCCAACACTTTCTGCTGAAGTCGTCGGTGAATGTGATGTAGTACTTGCTTCCACCGATTGAAGTCGTTTCAAATGGACCAGCGATGTCCGAGTGAACCAACTCCAATGGCCTCGTCGCCCTTCGGGACTTGCCACCCTCAAATGTTTCTCTTCTTTGCTTCCCCTTGGTGCATGCCTCACAGACCCTATGAGGAGGTGTGATCATAGGCAGTCCTTCCACCATCTTTGATCCAGATAACAACTTCAGGCCTGTGAACCCCAGATGCCCCATCCGGTGGTGCCACAGCCAAGCTTCCTCCTCTTCTTCATTCCTCGCGAGACATGCCGTCTCCTTTACATCCATGCTCAAAGTGAAGAGACGGTTCTCCGTCATCTTTACCCTCACTACTTCCTTCCCATGACCGTCCTTCATGGCCAGGGTGCCATCCCGCAACAAAACCCGGTAGCCCTTCTCCACCAGCTGCCCAAGACTTAGGATGTTACTCCTCAAGCCCGGCACATAAAAGACGTCGTTGATGAGGACCTCCTTCCCACTCAACACGACCGCCACAACTCCTCTTCCTTCCACTGCAATCTTTGAGGCGTCGCCGAAACTCACCTCTCCACCATTCGGTTCAAGGCTCGTAAACAGCTCCCTCTCACCGCACATGTGGTTGCTGGCTCCGGTGTCTAAGTACCACACTCCATTCCTTCCGCCTCCAGCACCTTGGACCATAAGGAACATCATCGGGTCGCCTCCCGTGTTGCTCGTCTCCGCATAGTGGTTGGCCTCTCCTCCCTTCCAAGGAGCCCAACAATCATAACTCATGTGCCCAAACTTGGCACAGTTATAGCATTGAGTCTGGGACATGTCTCCTCTACCTCCTCTTCCTTGGCCTCTGCCTTGGTCTCTTCCTCCTCTGCCTTGGTCTCTGCCTTGGCCTCTTCCTCTACCTCCGGCGTTCCAGCCTTGGTTCTGCTCGAACTCCTTCTGGTGTGATTGACTTCTCCCTTAGTCTCTACCACCTCTTCCTACTCTACCTCTTCCTTGGTAGCCACGGCCACGCTGGCCACCACCTCTTCCTGAGCTCTCTCCGAAGTTCAGCTGAGTCTGGAGTGCTTTTCCCAAGCCACTCACTTCTTCATCATCTTGCGCCATTCTGTACTCATGGGCTTGCAGCGAGCCGATCAATTCATTCGCCGTCATCACCGTGAGGTCCTTCGACTCTTCGATGGCCACCACCACGTGTCGGAACTTCTTCGACATAGAGCGCAGGAGCTTCTCCATGAAGCTAACCTCGTCTATGGTCTCCCCATTTCTCTTCATTTCATTTGTGAGCGTTCGTAGACGGGTCACGTAGTCGCCAACCTTCTCCGACCCTTGCATCCTCATCATCTCATACTGGCCTCAGAGGGATTGCAAATTAACTTTCTTGGCCTTGTCTACTCCCTGCATGGAGCGCTGCAAGATCTCCCATGCCTCCTTCGAAGTCTCGGCGTCCGAGATCTTTTCAAATGTAGATTCATCTACACCTTGATACAAAATGAATAACGCCTTCTTGTCCCTCTTCTTAACTTCTCTCAGTGCTGTCCTTTGTGCGTTCGTCAACGTGGCTTCTGCTTCGGCAGTCAGCACCTCCACACCATCCTCTACTACCTCCCACAACTCCTTGGAGGCTAGTAGTACCCTCATCTGAATGCTCCAGTTCCCATAGTTGGTCTTTGTCAACTTGGGGACTTGCCCCGGCACGGCACCTCCAAACTCCATCTCTCCCCTTCTTCAAACCTTCCGAGGGTCCGACAACCTCGCTTTGATACCACTTGTTGGAAACGTGTATGGGCTCCTGCCGCCTCAAAATCTTCTAAGTGCTCGGCGAGACCAACTTGGCGAGTCCGCCAGGTTGCGTGACTTCACCCCGGCGAGACCGCTACAAAACCGCGCGGGCTCCTTCCCACTGTAGGCGAGTACCACCTCTTCCGAGCGAGCTCCCGCCACCACTCGCGAACACAACCCAGCGAGATCGCCTTCACCACCTCGCGCCTAAGCCACCCGGCGAGCCTGCACCCACTCACTGCTTGACCGCCCAAATCGCGTGGCGAGATCGGTCTATCCGCGACCTGCTCCTGCGCGAGCTCCACCTGCGAGAGCTACACCAGGGCGAGCTCCCCCTGCCGAGATCACCAAAACGTGAGTCACACAAGGCCGCGAGCCCCCCTCTCTCGCTGCGTGCTCACCAGGCCGCGCGGCTTCTACTTCTAGTCGCCCAGACAGGAATCGCACCAGCGCTGCAGCGCTTCTCTCTCTAAACCGGAACAGGAATATGAGAACTTCTCTCTCTATTTCATCAATCTTTGAAATGAACTACAAAAGGCATATTTATAGGCAAAAGGAAAACTCTCCAACTAACACTATTAATTACATCATTAACTCTTCATCATAAATGCATTAAAAAACTTAAAAAAAATTTAATCATAAAAACTTTGACCATTTGACCAAGTCAAATTGTCAACCCAACAATTAAGACCGCCATATTAGCCCCATCAGGCCGCAACTCTGTTCCCAACATCCAAAATAATTAAGATTAATCATTGAGACCACTTGTGAATAATAACTGAAGTGAACTAAAAATCTAGGCCGTAGAATTTATTTGCATGATCAGGAAATATTGTCTGCAGCTTTTAACTGCCTTAACATCGGTTGATTCATGAACCATTGGGATTGACTCGGCATTTTGCGACCCCTAAGATGAAAAGATTAATAAAGTTATAGTTATTGACCATAATAATTGAAGGAATAACCAGAACGAAATAGTCTCCAATATAAATCGTAAGGAATAATTTGTCCTAGACTGCAATGTCTGATCAACATATGAATCTAGGACTCAATAATTGATAGAGAGGCTAATCCAGGTTGCAATAATTAATAGAAAAATTAACCTAGACTGCAATAATTAATTGCGGTAAGATATTCGAGGCCACAATCACTAGGGAATTTATATGGCAATAGAAGCCATCAGACTGAAGAAATTAACCATCTGAAGATTTGGGCCTAATAGTCTGAGATGATGTATTGTGCAGATGGACGCAGGACAACATCCCTTTTCTTCAAGAGACCATCTAAATTATAAACTTTAGCTAATCAGCGGCTGCCGCAATTCGAGAGATGCTAATTACAAACTGGTTGAAAAAAACAATTACAGATAAAGGTGATCAAGTAGGCATGTGCGTGCATGGCAACATTGTTTTTCTCAAGTGGGCACAAAAATTGTAACATATCCCTTAAACACACGAAAAAGCTGATCTGTCACCTCGACTTGAACTACATGCAGAAGCGTGTCAGATGTCTTTTAGGGTGAACAAAGAGATGTAAAGACTAAGATGATCAAGTTTACAGGAGCGCGTTGGGCAGCATTAATTTCCACAAGTGATCATCTGTGATGTTTTATCCTAAAAAGTGAGATGGATCCACTACAATCATGGTTTGGGATACAAATTAAATTGATCAATTGGGCAGGTTTGCACATGGTAGCATTACATTCCTCAAGAGATCAAGATAACTGTATGCCCCCTTATAGGCATTGCTTAAGAGTAATACGGAGTTTCGATGGTCACATTCTGAGATTATCAGTCGGGCCTGTTCATGCATGGTAGCATTGCTTTCCTCAGAAGATCATCAAAGCTAAAATGTTATACCTAACGAAGTGTGGTAGAGCTAACAGACACACTAACCCTCCATAATACAAAGGTGTGTTAGATACCAGCTGGTATCTGAAATCTTGAAGTCCTCTGCATGAGAATCTACAAGATCCCATAACACTGTGTGAAATATCCACGCTACATGTAATTATCATGAAGTTCACTAATGACAACGATTTTGTGGGGGTTGAAGTAAGAGTAAGTGATATCTCCTTGTTCGGTAATCCCCAACTATCAACTATCTATGAGGAATAATATTTCCAAGAAAAAGAGACAGTATGAGGACCTTTATTGAAATAATCATGGTATTAATACAAAAGAGATGAAATTATTTAGGAATAGTACCACTTAAAATCATCACAGCTCAAGGTGTTAGATATATATTCTCCATCATAAGTTTGAATAGGATAGGACCCATTCATCATCACCTCCTTGATAATATAAGGGCCTATCCATTTCGGATCGAGCTTCCTTACTGAGCAAGCTCCGGTTGCATCATCAATCTACTTTAAGACTAGATATCCGACCATGAACACGTTGATCCTGATGTAATTGTCAAAATATTTAACTAACCTTCTTTTGACCTCTTCTTGCCTTATAGTATCCTTATCCCAAATCTCCTCGATTAAGTTTAAACTGCATATCATCTCCGGGTCTTTTATTTCCATCCAGTCTTCCCGTCCATTCTTGGCAAGGATGATCCTGGGACTTGGCACCTTGTAATACACTGTTATAAGAGCCTCTGAGACCTTAGAAACCTTGAAGGGTGTCTCCCTAGTGGTTGAAGAAGGCGTTGTCCTTAGAGTGCAAAGAATAGAAGGAAGTTGTTCTACCAAATTTCCATTTAAATTTACAACTTTCTTCATGAGGAGGTTGAGGATCTGCTTATTGGCAGCTTCAACCTGACCGTTACTCCTGGGGTGATGAATAGATGAAAACTTTTTATCTGTACTGATCTAACTATAGAAGCCAATCATCACTCCATTATTGATTTGAGGGCCATTATCAGTAATGATAATTATAGGGATTCTATGCTGGCAAATGATCTTTCCCAATATGAAGTTCTTGAAGATCTTTGTAGTAGTTTTGGCCAATGCCTTTGCCTTGATCCACTTACTAATGTAGTCGATTGTAATAATAACGAAGCATCACCATCCACTTGCAATCTGGATATGGCTGAGGAGGTCCATCCCCCAACTCTAAATAGCCAAGCTGTTGTTATCGAACTGAGCGATAGAGCTGGTTGAAGCTAAATTGGTGCCAACTTATTGCACTACAAACACATTTTTTCATACGTAACCACATATTTTCACATTCGGGACTAGAAGTAACCCTATTTGGGGATCCCTTTTTCTAAAGTTCTGGCTCCTGAGTGGCTGCCACACTCATTAGAAGGAACCTGACGAAGTACTAATGAAACTTCTTCTTCTGAAACACATCTTGTCGGGGAGATAAAAAGGTCTTCTTGTAAAGAACTCCAGGAACAAGATAATAGTAAGCTTTCAACTTGAACCTTACTAATGGATGAAGAGTTCCTGTAGAAAGATATAGAATGAAAGGGTCCATCCAAGATGGATGTTGATCGATCTGCCTCAACTCTCCTTCTTGTATTTCTATGTGAAATTACTTAGAGTTTGTTCCCCCTGAAAGTTGACCGAAATTGGGTAGCTTATCTGCCTTTAAGTTTTTTGACCTCAGGATATCTTGAATAATATAAATTTTTTAAATTCCCAACTTCCATCATGATAAGGGATAGATACTTCTAAAGGAACTGATCCTTTGTCTCGAAGTTTTCAAGAACTTGGGGCACTATTACCAAAGAATCTATCTTTACTTGTACCTCTTCAATCCCTACCTATCTTGTTTGGGGTAGTGTGCGTTGGCGGCAAGCTTGTAGTGTTATGCTATGGCAGCATTTGAGATAATGTGGCAAGTGGTGCGAGCTCGGTGGCGGGTAAGATCTCGAGTTCCTACGGTGTTGCTGCTTTGGTGTGTTTTTGTGTTGCCGGCCTTGCGGGTGCTGCCTATATGGGGAAGATGGGTAATGGCTAGAGGTGCTCCAAAAACCCTAAGAATAATAAATCTACGCATGTTGTAGTTGATGATCTTGCTGAAGATGCCCTAGCTGGGAAGCCTGCTAGCCCTCCTTCAAAAACTCCTATGACATAAAAGGATGCTTCTGCCTCGTCTGGTAATGAGGATGATGAAGGTTCTAACTGTGATTCTATTTCTTCAAGTTTTGACTCTAGACCCAAAAGGGAGGATTTGTCTCAGTTTGACTTGAGAAAATATATCATCTCCCAAAAATGCATGCAAGGTGCTTGAGATAATGTCTCGGTGAGTTCTTCTCCTTCTAAGCTCAAGTCCAATGGTGATGTCTAGGATGTAGCATCCCTTAGACAACTAGACCGCCTAGGTGTGGTTTTGTCATGACTAGGTCATGACAAAACCCTAGGAAGCCCAAGAAGACCAAGTGGACCTATGAATATAGGTGAGATCACTATGGTCTGCAAATAATAGGTTTTTAAACACTAGCTTAGGATGATCATGGGGCTTTACCATGACTCCAAGACCCAACCACGACCTCACCAACATATTGGAAGGTCCATTAGAAGCCTAAGGGTCTATTGGAGTCAACCCAGGGTGGACAAGTTGACCTAGGATCATCCTAGTCCTAAATTGGGCAAGGTGCCCTAACTAACGGAAATGTGCCCCTAATGTGCCTAAGTAACCCTACCTAGGTCTTCCTAGACCTAAGGTGAAGTCAATGGGTCACCAAAGACCCATTGGGGTCAACCTTAGAGGCTTAGTTGACCTAAGTCAACCCTAGGCCTAAAGTGGTCAAAGTGCCCTAACAAAGGGGCAAGTGACCACCAAGGTGCTAAGTCAACACTACGTAACCATTCCTAGACCTTAGGGAAAGCCAAGGGGTCACCAAGGTCCCCTTGGGGTCAACCCAAATGGTCATGTTGACTAAAGTAAACTCATGGGTCAAAGTGGTCAACTTAGGTTAACCTAACCCAATTAAAGTGGGCTAAGCCCAAGTGGTGTGGCCCATTATGTTGAAACCGAAATCTCGGTCTCTTGTGGAGTTCACCCACGGGGAAGGGGTGACCTCGCACCTACTACCCTCAAGCGAACGATCTAGGCACAATATTAGGAACACAAGGGATAGAGCCAAGGTCTCAGCGTGGAGGTCCCGCCGCATATCCAAAAGACTAGCAAACTCTTCCCCTCCTAAGCCAAAGGCTGAGCTAAGACACCTTCGGAGGGCTCTCTTGGCCGACTGGAACCTCGAAGGAGAATCTCAAGACCAACTCTCTCTTGACTAGATGTGCCTCCTCGGGTCTATACAAAATGTTCCTCACCCACCCTACCAATGACGAAATCTTGCCGAGCAATTATTCTTTACGTAGCCTCAACTGGGCTGCAAATAGCATGACTCCGCTACCCTAAACGGCTGTCAACAGGCCATCAGGGGATTCCCCGAAACTATACCTCGATGCCCCCACGGGGGCGAGCGGTTCACGAGAACACTGCCCGCCTAATGCGAAGAA
Source organism: Platanthera guangdongensis (assembly GCA_039583875.1). Classification (NCBI taxonomy): domain Eukaryota; kingdom Viridiplantae; phylum Streptophyta; class Magnoliopsida; order Asparagales; family Orchidaceae; genus Platanthera; species Platanthera guangdongensis. The sequence continues at coordinate 116,427,954 of CM077162.1, read as the reverse complement.
GAATAAACAACATACACAAGGCGTCACAAGCATTAAAAATCATTACAGGAATATGAATTCCATACTTCGGCGCGCAGGCCAGCAATATAAGCAAAAAATAGGCCTTCGAGGGCCAGCACAAGCTTGGGCTTAAGCCCGCTACTCCCCGCTTGGTACTACAACACCTGTAGACCAACATCTTGACAAGCGACTGCCAGTTGAACAACCGTCGGCTAACATAAGATGACTAAATATATTGCACAAACCCCTTTTTTTGGCGGGGGGGGGGGGGGGGGGGGGGGGGGGGGAAGGGGGCGCGTTGCTCAATCCTTGCAAACAGATAATATACAACTTCCTCGGAGTCTTCTCCAGGAACCCCAGAACATCACCAATCCATCTTACATATCTGGATGGGCTTCACACAGCATGTCTAAACCCGTACCGACGCTTCCGGGTGCTAATGCAATTAATAGCGGGGATGTGAACAACAACCCGTCAGAGAGCACCCTTCCTCCGCCCGTCGGCGGAGAGGAGCTTCCATTCAAGTATGGTAATTGAGGGCTTCACCTGCCCGAGAAGAAACTTTGTTACCCTTCACGCGTGTTTGGCGGAGCCGCAACTAAACATCATGTAAAAGACTCGATGCCCGGCGAGGAGCTCCTAGCTGTTTTTGCTGAAGGAGGTGCCAGCCCTAGCCCTCATCCTGATTTTAATTTTCTAGGTTGGTCGAGCCCTGCTGCACACGAGAGGGAGAGGAACGAGCTGTGCGATGGTCCGGACAGAGGAAGTAGGAAGAGAGCTTGGGCTGCACTTGCAGGCGGCGGCCTGGATAGGAGAAGTAGGAGGCTCGGGCATCACCTTCGGGCAGTGGCCTGGACAGAGAAAATAGGAGGGGCCGGGCTGCACTCCTCATTGCGGTAGTGTCCTGGACTGAAAGAGGTGGAGGCTCGGGCTGATCTCCATGTGGCAGCATAGACTGGAAGAAATGGAGGGGGCTCGGGCTACCCCTCGTGGTCGGCGACGAGAAATAAGCTAGGGCTCGGGTTGGATGCAGGCGGCGATGGGTAAGGAGAGTCAGGCTCGTCCTTGCTTTTGCCCTATGCGGCAGCGACGAGATAAAGAGCTAAGCTCGACCAGCCCTACTCCAGGCGGCGGCGGGAGAGAAGTGCGGCAGCGACGAGATAAAGAGCTAAGCTCGACCAGCCCTGCTCCAGGCGGCGGCGGGAGAGAAGAAAGCAAGGCTCGGGCTGCTTTGCCCTAGGCGGCGGCGAAGGGGGAAAGAGCTAAGCTCGGCCATCCCTTCTCCAGGTGGCGACGGGAGAGAAGAAAGCAAGGCTCAGGCTGCTTTACCATAGGCAGCGGTGACGGGGGAAAGAGCTAAGCACGGCCAGCCCTGCTCCATGCGGCGGCGGGAGAGAAGTCCCGATCCCTCCTTCTTGTCGGTCGGCGCAGAGGAAATTGGGAGAGAAGAGCTAGCTGTGCCTTGCATTTTTTTCTCCTCCTGGCCCCCGATCTCCCCCACCCACTTTTTCTCTTTTCTCTTTTTTTATTTTCTTTTTTCCATTGATTTTTCTTGTTGTCCCCTCCCCAGCTTCTCTTCCCCTTAAGTACATATAAATACATATATTTTTATATGCATTATTTTCTTCTTGAACCTCTCACCCAAAATAACCTGTATACATCCCAATCCATCTTGCAGAAGCTGCCCCCAAGTACAATAAATAATGCTGCTCTATGATGTTAAAAACAATAAGGCCGAGCAGAGCAAGAGCTAACAGGATAAAATAGGCCCCTTCCCAGGAGAAAACAATGCATATATTTATACCATCCGAGTATATATTATCAATAAATATATATATAGAAAATATATATTATATATGAAGCATAAAGTCTCCGCACGCATGAGGACCTGAACGTCTTCGAACGGGGCTGCACCAAAACATCGCTCACATAGCATGCCCCGTGCCCGCCACTTGGGGAGGATCCCACTCGGCCTGATACGGGGTTGTACACAATCCCCGCTCTTTTCGAGGTTGGCACAAGCTCGGAAAGAAACATCTAACCCCAAGTATCTGGCGAGTGGGAGCCGGCTCGAAAAAAAAATTGAGAGAAACTGAAAATTGCACTTAAATCACTAATCTCCCCATGCCCCTTTTGATCTTTTTGAACCACTCGATACTTGTAATGCTCCCTGATATTGAGCTGCCCTTATACCGTTCCTTACAATAAGTACATAATTTCTCATGATATTGTGAAACACAAAGCCATATATTTTGTACCTTCTTGTACACGCGGGGCTAATCCTTTCCCCATAGGTGTACCTGCAGCACTGCCAGCTAATGAGAGCCTTACAACGACTCTACACGGGGCCGAGCAGCACTCGGGGTCCCTTACCCCCCAGGCGAGCCTACGGACCTGCCAGCTAGTAGTAGCCAGGCAGCGGGTCTACCTGGGGCCGAGCATCACTCGGGGTCCTACAAAAATCTCCAAGAACCAATCCTTTCCCCCCATGTGTGCCTACAACCCTACCAGCTAATGAGAGCCTGACAGCGAGTCTACCCGGTGCCGAGCAGCACTCGGGATCCCTTACCACCTAGGCGAGCCTACGGACCTGCCAGCTACTAGGAGCCAGGCAGCGGGTCTACCCGGTGCCGAGTATCCCTCGGGGTCCAAAAGTATCCAAACTCTATCTCCAAACTCCAAACTCTCTCCCTTACCCACAGGTTTGCCTACAGCCCTGCCAGCTAGTGAGAGCCTAACAGCGAGTCTACTCGGGGCCGAGCAGCACTCGGGGTCCTGCAAAAACCTCCAAGAACCAATCCTTGCCCCCTAGGTGTGCCTACAGCCCTGCCAACTAATGAGACCCTGATAGAGAGTCTACCCGGGGTCGAGCAGCACTCGGGGTCCCTTACCCCCCAGGCATGACAACGGACCTGCTAGCTAGTAGGAGCCAAGCAGCGGGTCTATCAGGGCCCGAGCATCACTCGGGGTCCTGTAAAGTATCCAAACTCTTTCTCGAAACTCCAAACTCTCTCCCTTACCCCCCCCCCCCCCCAGGTGTGCCTACAGCCCTGCTAGCTAGTGAGAGCGAGACAACAAGTCTACCCAGGGCCGAGCAGCACTCGGGGTCCAAAGCTAACTCCTTCGAGTGAATTCCAGCCCTGCCAGCTAGGTGAGAGCCTGACAATGGGATCTGCTCGAGGTCTAAGGATGACACTGAGTGACTTCCATCCCTGCCAGCTAGATGAGAGCTTGACAGCGGGATCTGCTCGGGGTCCAAGGCTAATGCCATCGAGTGACTTCCAGCCTTGCCAGCTAGGTGAGAGCCTGACAGTGGGATCTGCTCGAGGTCTAACAATGACACTGAGTGACTTCTAACCCTGCCAACTAGGTGAGAGACTGACAACGGGATCTGCTTGAGGTCCAAGGCTAATGTCATCGATTGACTTCTAGCCCTGCCAGCTAGGTGAGAGCTTGACAGTGGGATCTGCTCGAGGTCTGAGGATGACACCGTGTAAGACCCCCCTCCCCCTTACCAAGGAGGCTACCCAGTCTTATGCCCAGAACCGCCATCTTACGGTGACACTAATGCACGGGTTAGTCGACACCGCAACACGCTGATTCTGCTGGCTAGTACGATTATATAACCTGTAGGCCAAAATAAGAAAAAGAAGTATAGCGGTAAAAATAAACCACAACTAGTCCACAGCCACAGTACATATATATAAATATATGAAATGAAAACATCAGTCCAAATGCGTACAGAAATAATATGAAGAGTAATAAGGGCTTATGCCCAGTACATCATATCAAAATCTCTCTCTCTCTCTCTCAACTCTAAACAGCGGAAGATATCTATCATCACCAAGTCATCCCACCTGAGGCAACTCTGTAGTAGTAGTAGTAGTAAGTGGCGGTATCAGCTCCTCACATCATGCCATCTCGTCCGGCTGGTCGTGCTGGTGCTCCATCTCCTCGAGCTCCTAAAAATAGTTTGGTCACCGACCATTAGTCAAAAAGACTAAGTCGTTTTCTCCACACCTCACCCCGCAACTCCTAGGCACCGTGCGGGAGGATGAAGCGGAGGACAACAAGGGGTAATAAGTGTAAACAGGTGGCAGTGGCACTACACTAACAAGTATTTGAGGAGTAATAGTAGTTCTACAATAGCAGTACTATGTAATAAGTAGAAGTGCAGTAAGTAAATTATAAAACCGAAGTAGAACAAGTGAAGTAAAACGCAGTACGGTAAAGTAAGTAAAGAACTGAAAGTTAGAGCAGGAAAGTAAAACTATGCTACCGCTACTCTACCATCATAAATCGTACCTTAACTTATAAAAATGCCCAAACAAATTTATATGTTAAGGTTTCCTGGAAATTTAACTTATCATATAAAGTGCCTATACTAATTTATATGATAAGGATCTATGAAGCGTATGACCTAATATGAATGAATGTTTATGATGCAATTTATGCACAGGCAAGTGCAACTCACACACAATGACTCTGTGATCACAGACCTTTAGTTCCCACTTTTTGAGAGCTAGCTTCACTCTCAGGTACCAACGCTGTGGCTACGGCAGCAGCGGAGCGGACATCTCCACTTCTATGCTGGTATGCACAGTACCAAACCTTAGACCCCTCTCATACGCCTCTGTACATGTCCAAGGTGCACTCTAGAGTCTATGCGTACGTACTTTGCTGACAACCCGTCAGTCTTGTTGGGTCGGGTGTGCGTTATCGGGAATCGTCCTCCAAACCGCAGTGTAAAACAACCTATTGGCCCCCCAAACCCTCACAACCGCCAGGTTCACCGTACTACCGTCGGTGTGACGATCGGCCAGTACCGCATGACCCGCCACTTAATTTATGCACATGCAATTATTTCATCGCGAGCCTTCGCGCGCAGTACCAACCTGTCCTGAATCCCTTAAAACCTTCACGAGTGAGCCTGCAACATATATCCCTCCAACCAATCTCGAGTGAGAACACACAATAGTGTCTTTATTCCAAATCCATCAAACCCATTACGGGCGAGAATGAACCACAATGTCTTAACCTATTAGACTACTCTTGTCTACGGGTTATTATACTTAGTGATTTAAGGTTAATCCCAGGACTGCCCAGGGTATACCCGGTGAAGGGCTCTCGGGGGCAATAGGAACTACGATGGGATTACTCCCAAAGCTCCCTTTCTCAAGGATATTTACTTTATTTGATGGCTACCCAAAATTCACCCCCAGCTCTCGTTATTACTCTTCAGTGATCCTAATGACTTAAGATGATCTCAGAAGGGCGACGGTCTTCCGCCGGCCTCCACTCCAGTTGCTAACCAAGGGCTTACACTTTACTCTCATCACTAAGACAACTCTACCCACCAGGGTCAAATTCCAATTGAAGTCTCTAGCTTATTTATTGATTTATCCCCCGCTGGTCCTTATAACATGACCTACTTACACTATGCGCAACCTATGTCCTAATACCACCCCGAAATGGAACTTTCAATTTCTTGGTCCACATATCCCTAATTATTTATCCTTGGATGGTATGGACTAATGAAATGAGACTATTGATTTTCATAATTTTCTTAAGTAATTAAGGCCTCTAATTAAATCATTTAATTAATCTCTTATGTCATTTAATACATGAAGTATCACAAATTATAATCCACTGTCCTAAGGAATTTTTCCTGTTATATCTTGGTACAATATTGCTGTCTACCAAAATTTATAATTTTCCTTTGAATATTTCTATTTATTCATTAATTATTACAAAACTCACATAATAGTCATTTTCCAAATGAAGTATAAGGAATACATTACTAAAAATTCTACGAAACTTACATAGCATATATATCATTAATCTAAGGCTAATGACAGAGTTTCATCAACTTCTATAATGTAATGGCCTACCAAATTCAATTCTTAACAATTTACCAAAATGCCATTATTAGTTTTTAAAAATTACTGATTCATCCAAAAATGCTAAGAAAATTATACAAGATTATGCATACTCAGATATATTATCAAGAAAGTTTTCAAAATTTTCTACTAAGTATTTTCACCAATTTGCTAATTAAGTAAAATGATGGTAAAAAGATAATTTCCACATAACTCCTATCAAAATTCTTCAAACAAAGACAAAACTTTTCAGGAGTTAAATATAACATAATATTGACCTTGACTAAAACTGGGGATTTTATCTCAATGATAAGCCTATTTTTACATTTATTTTTCAAAAGATCTATTATTCCAAAAATTCCAAATAATGGGATTTTTGCTTCCAAAAATCCCATTATTACAATGTGGGGTATAATTCACCCTAATGAGCCTCTGAAATCAATACCATGATTTTTGGATGTTCCAAATAGGCCTAATACACAATATTTCAAAATTGGCTATTTGTACCCCAAGCCTATGTATAATCAACACATGCAAGTGCGTTTACCGAACATGCATTGGTCAAAATGTGCTTAAATTTGTACCATGCACATGAATAGTCCCCAAGGACATGCCACCAACATTTGGGGCCGTTTGGATGCATAACACTCCAAATATTTCATTTTTTTAATTTTGTGTATTATGAATAAACCTATAGAAAATGTTTTCCAACAAATTCTCAATTTTTCGCAGGGGCTACATATGCCCTAAACATGCGTGCACCCAAACTTTGGGGTCATTTTGATTAATGGTTTGGCTTGGGCATCAATTTGAAATTCTGCCCTTGCCTAGGACGAGTCCTAGAAAAACAGCCCTACAGGGCAGTATACTGCTCCAAATTACAAGATTAAGGCAAAAAATTATATTTAAGAGGTTAAGCTACAAATTTCATTTAAGGTTCATGTCCTGGAAATGCCTCTAAGAGACCTAAAATAGTCATGCAATATGACTGAAATAGTGTGACAGATTATACATAATACTATAGTTTTATTTTTATTTAATTTAAAATCAGTTTAACACGAATCTTGACGTAGAACGGATGGGATCTGGTCATCGTCCCCAAACATCCAACGGCTGGGATCGATTCTGGCTGGGCCACCTTTGCTGGCTATTTTCGGCCAGCTGAGCCACCACCACCGCCGGCGGATGTCGCCACCACCTTCACTGAGGTGGCGGCTAGCGATTTCCAGCGATGAGACCACCGGAATTGGCTCCTCCGGCGAAACCGAGCAAGAAGTAAAACTCGGAAAATTCTCATTTTCCTCACATGGTATCGGGCTCGATTGAGGCCGATATCTCTCCTAAAGGATCTAGAAATCTAATACGAGTAGAGGGGAGGCGAAACGGACCCGAATGGCGGCACGACGGCAAGGTTGGCAGCGGTTGTCCATTGTTGAGCTGCTCCGGCGATCTCCTGCTCAAATCCTTGATTCTCCACCAAAAGCTTTGCTCCAGGACTCGTTCTCCACTTGATTCCACTCTCTGAACCTGATGGTGTGGTCGGTTTGAGCTGGAAGTGGCTGTATAGGGAGATACAACCAAGGTGAGCTCGGTTTGGGACTTTGGAGGCTTCACCCTTGGTGCCAAGTGACCACCATGCTGCCAAATTCTCTGGAATTTACTGAGGAGGTCAGCCAGCACCGTTTTGGGCTGATGGAGCCAAGGCCAAGTGGCCTCTTCTTCTTAACTCACCTTCTCTCTCCTCCTTTGGGTAAATTATCCAAAATGCCCCCATGCATGCACTCTCCCTCCAAAACCAGAGGGGTAGGGCTAGTCTTTGTCACCTTGGGATGATATTGGGCCATGTTGGGTGGGCTTGGCCCAAGGGGAGTGGGCTTAGCCCTCATTTTCTCCTTTAGGTCAATTATGTTGACTAGGTTGACTTGAGTTGACTTGGTCAACCATGAGGAGTGGGCTGAGCCCACTTGGTGGTCATGGGTCTAATGGCACCACCCAACTTAGGTTGGGTCAATATGGTGCCCTACTTTGGCTAATTGGGCCTATAGGCATTGGTTTAACCAAATTAGGGCCATGGTTGACTTTGGTCAACTAGGGTCAAAGGGTTGACCTAATGACATGTCCTAGGGTCCACTTAGATTATTTTAGGGTTAGGCTTGTGCGAGGTCGCTAATGTGAGTCTTGACAACCTATAGGTGACTCATAGTGGTGCTGGGCAGGCTGATCCCCAGCATTCTGATGAGAGTGCGGCACCAGCTGAGGTGCCTACACCTCTTCCTTCTGCTGAAACAATATGTTTAGTTAATGTTTGCAATGATTCATCACAGCCTACTGGGCAGGCACAACCTACATTGGTGCTAGAACGGGTTGGTGTAAGGCCAAACTGTTGAGGCTATTGATCATCGGGTTGCTAAACGACAGTTGAAGCAGTTTATGAGCTTCAATCTTCCTACGTTTACGGGTGTGGGATCCCCAACTCATGTAGAAGATTGGATGTCGCGCGTCAAGAGAATATTGACGGAGATAAGGACGGAGGAAAATCAGAAGGTCACCTTGGCCACTTTCTTGTTAGAAGGAGAGGTTTATTTATGGTGGGCCGAGATAGAGTTACACCACTTAGCGGGCAGACAACTAACAGAAGTCTCAATTGAGGAATTTTTGCGACTATTCTTGGCAAAGCACGTGCTAGTGGCTCAACGCATCGATATGGAAAATGAGTTCCAGTGTCTAACTCAAGGCGAGAGTTGTATCTTCGCTAATGAACAACGAAAAACCAATCAGTTCTACGAAGGATTGCGGGATGAGTTAAGATTCCTATTATAAAGTTCGGTGAACCAAGGTTTTTAGGCGTTGGTGGATACGGGGCGTGCGTTGGAGAAGGATATGAAGTGGGTGCAAGGAAAAAGGGACTTGGTGGTGACGCAGTCCGAGTTTAAAATGCCGAACCCGGGGAAAGAAAAGTACCGAAGGAAATGGGGTAAGAGATTTAAGTCGTCTTCACAAGCTCCATCGTGTGTTGTATCAGGATCAACTTCGAGGTAGGAGTCTCGGGCCTGCTATACATGTGGTAAAGTGGGACATATAGCCCGTGATTGTCAGGTTGGTGCACCAAAGGGTGATAAGAAGATAAGACCGTCATATGCTGAAAAGGGAAAGGCAGTGGTGGAGTCGACTGCATCCCAGGTGCAACCCCGAGTATATAGTCTTGGCCAGCAGGAGGCCGTCAAGAAAAGTGATGTTGTCACATGTATGCGGTAACATATTTGATTGTTGCTTTTGCTATTTCATACCTTGTTTGTAGCTTGTGTCTGATGTGTTTGTATTAGACTTTGTATTGATTCGAGACTGTCCGGCGGAGCACTGTTTGATACTGGTGCTTCTCATTCATTTCTATCTGTGGATTTCGTATCACGGATCGGTGTACTAATTTGTATGGTGGCAGATAGTATGAAGGTGTTATTACCAAATGGGTGTGTAATGCATGCAGATAGGTCTTGTTTTATGGAGGTACGAATAGGAAGTCGGGATTTCAGATTGGAAGCATCGGTGCTACCGATATCGGATTTTGATGTGATCTTTGGCATGGACTGGGTCTCGGAGCAGCGTGCATATATAGATTACAAGTCAAAGGAAGTCACACTGGAGCAGAATACCGAACGAGAAACGAATTTTGCTGGTATGTGAGGGTCGAGCATGACATGGATGTCTGCTCTTCAAGTGATAAAGGCTTCTTAGAAAGGCGTGGAGTTATTCTTCACGCTTGTTGAGGCAGTTGAGCAAAATTCCAGTATGAGTGATGTTCCAATTGTTTCGTAGTTTGCCGATGTGTTTCTGAAGGAGCTTCCAGGATTACCTCCACAGCGGGAGATTGATTTCTCGATTGAGCTGGTGCTAGGTGCAAAACCTATGACCCGCTCGCCATATTGAGTAGCGCGCCAAAGGAAATGGCCGAACTAAAAATTCAACTGCAAGAGTTGTTAGAATAGGGTTATATACACCCAAGTTTGTCATCTTGGAGTCCGCCTGTTCTGTTCGTGAAAAAGAAGGATGGTAGCCTGCGATTGTGTATTGATTATCGTGAATTGAATAAGTTACGGAGAAAAATAAATATCCAATTCCACGGGTAGATGACTTGTTTGATCAATTGGCGGGATCGAAAGTGTACTCAAAGCTGGATTTGAAATCGGGCAACTACAAGTTGAGAATTTGGGAAGGTGACATTCCCAAGACAGCGTTTAGAACACACTATGATCATTACGAGTTCACTGTAATGTCATTTGGACTGTGTAATGCGTCGTTGATGTTTATGGATCTAATGCACCAAACGTTCCGAGAGTACTTGGATCTGTTCGTAATTGTCTTCATTGATGATATCTTGGTGTACTCTCGATCGGAAGAAGATCATGCGAACCATTTAAGGTTGGTGTTGCATACCCAGAGGAAACATAAGCTCTATTCCAAGTTCTCAAAGTGTGAGTTTTGGCTATCATCAGTGGCTTTTCTTGGCCATGTGGTGAGTGGAGAGGTCATTGTGGTAGATCCGACAAAGATAAGAGCCATCCAGGAGTGGCCAGAGTTATCTTCGGTGGCTGAAGTCAGGAGTTTCCTTGGACTGGCAGGATACTACAGACGTTTTGTCAAAAACTTCTCGCAGATTGCTTTGCCTCTAACCACGTTGACGCGGAAGGATCAAAAGTTTGTTTGGATGCCGGAGTGCGCGCGAGATTTTGAAGAGCTAAAGAGTCGTTTAACCACGACGCCCATTTTGACATCGCCATGTGGTACAGACGGCTTTGAGATTTATAGTGATGCTTCAGGGAGCGGCTTAGTCTGCGTTCTTGTTCAGTTTGGAAAGGTGATTACTTATGGCTCACACCAGTTGAAAGTGCATGAGCGGAACTATCCCGTTCATGATTTGGAATTGGCAGCGGTGATTTTTGCACTGAAATTGTGGAGTCACTATTTATATGGCGTGAAGGTGGATATATTCACGGACCATAAGAGCTTAAAGTACCTATTGGATCAGAAGGATCTTAAAATGCAGCAACGAAGCTGGATGTAGTTCCTCGAGGACTACACTTTTGAGATGCACTACACTCCCGGGAAGGGAAACGTGATCGCAGATGCCTTGAGTCGTAGGACTCCGTCAAAGAGAAGTTGGTTGCAGATACATGATGAGCGTCTGATCTAAGAGTTTGAAGCTTTAGAGATTTCTTTTGTTGACAAGAATTCCACAGCAAATGCGTGCTTGCACTGGGCGGAGGTATAGTGTGACCTTGCAGACAGGATTCAGCTGGCAACGGAACTTGATGAAAGCCTGTAACACTATGCAGTGGATGGGTCGAATGACACATTCTCCTGGGATGACGGTCTTTTGCGAAAAGATGGTCGTTTGTGTGTTCCAAGTATGGGTAAGCTAAGAGAAGAATTGATGTATGAAGCTTATTTTACGAAATACTCAATTCACCTAGGAAGCACAAAAATGTACAAGGACATGAAAAAGCTATTCTGGTGGCCAGGCATGAAGAAAGATATAGCATAATATGTGGCGAAATTCCAGACATGTGCATTGGTAAAGGCTGAGTGCTAGAAGCCTGGAGGTTTCCTGAAGTCGCTACCTATTCCGGAGTGGAAGTTTGATGAAATTTCATTGTATTTCATGCATGGTTTGCCGAGGTCTCAATGTGGTAATGATTCGATTTGGGTGATCGTAGACCGGTTGACCAAGTTGGCTCACTTCCTTCCGAACAAGAGGGACGATTCAGTGGAAGTCTTGGCAAAGCTCTATGTGGAGAATATTGTACGGTTGCACGGTATTCCCCATACCATCGTAAGAGATCATGACGGGTGATTCACATCGAATGATTGGAGGCTAATTCATCAAATGTTAGGAACAATGTTAACGTTCAGTACGGCCTTTCATCCCCAAACAGATGGCCAGACTGACAAGACCAACAGAACGATGGATGACATGCTCAGAATGTGCGCCTTGGATTTTGGTAAGAGACGGGAAGATCATCTCTATATGGTCGAGTTTGCCTACAATAATAGCTACCAAGCGAGCATCGGTATGGCACTGTATGAAGCTCTATATGGTCGAAAATGTCGTACACCATTAGCTTGGGTCGAAACAGGAGAATCAAAACTTTATAATCGTAAGGAAGTTGAAGATGCTAATTCGATGATATGCTCTATTCGAGAGAGTCTACTAATAGCCCAAGATCGACAAGCCAAATATTAAAATGCCAGGCACCGAAATGTTGAGTTTGCGGTTGGCGATTGGGTCTATTTGAAAATCAAACCCTTCAAAGGTGTGTCCAGGATATAGCGCTTGAAAAAGTTAAGTCCGAGATATCTTGGTCCATTTGAAGTGGTGTAAAGAGTTGGTGAAATTGCCTATCAGCTAGCTCTGTCGGACGAATTGAGTGGATTACATGATGTGTTCCACATCTCAGTGCTTCGAAAAGCCATTAAAGATCCAACTCAAGTGATTGCAAATGATCGTGTACCGATCTAATTTGGGCTAACGACGAAGGTTAGGCCCATTCGGATCAAGGATAAAGACGATAAGCAGTTGCAGAATAAGACAATCCGGATGGTCAAGGTCCGATGGGACAACTGTGGCCGTGAAGAGCTAACATGAGAGTGGGAGCAGGCCATGCGTGCTGAGTTTCCCGAATTGTTTGTTTAAACTTGTGTAACAGTTTGTGTTGTATATAAAATGTTGTAACACAGTTTTGGTTGAGAGTTTCTTGAGTACTGTATGCAAATTTCGGGACGAAATTTATTGTAAGTAGGCGAGGATTGTAACACCCCATATCTCAATGATGACTGGGCTGAGAAGAGTGGGCAACACGGCCTGGGACACGGGCGTGTCCCAAAGACGTGTCCTACTCTATGTGAGGTATACGGCCGGGGACATGGGCGTATCCATGGTCGTGTCCTACACTCGAGTACTGGTAGGGTGTTCTCGAGTGAACTCGACGAAATATGGTCGACGATCCTCGAGTGGGGTACACGGCCTGTGACACGGGCGTATCCAGGGTTGTGTCCTGTTATGCACTCGACGAGTTCTCGAGTGAGTTCGACGAATTTCACTCGATGATCCTCGAGGTACACAGCCTGTGATACGGTCTTGTCAAGGGTGGTGTCCTTCTATGTGCTTGGGCAGACTGATGAAAACGGGCTGGACAAGGGCGTGCCTGAAGCTGTGTCTAGCACAAGGCCTGTGACACGGGCGTATCACACGGCCGTGTCCTGGTCTGGTTAAGGCGGTTTATTTGTCGCTTAAGGTACACGGCCTGTGACACGGCCGTGTCATAAGCCGTTTCTGGCCTAGGAAACTGATTTTCAGGGCTTTTTGTGGCCGTCCTTCCTTTTAAAGGGGATCTAACAGCTCAGAAATCTCCCTACTGCTGATAAGGCCAAGAGTGGAGGATAAACTCTCTCATTTTCTCAAGGCCTTTCTCTTTCTTCAAGTTTTAGATAGTGGGGAGTGCAAGGGAGAAAGAGGAGGAATCCGGCTGCAAGTGGAGCTTCAGAGCCCCGAATCGCGTGCCGAGGCCAGATTTGTGGGGGCAAAGCCATTGTGGTGCTTGTTAGCCGACTAGTTTTCCATAACTCCAAAGCGATCGTCAAGGGTAACGATCTTTCTTACTTGGACATGTGAAGTCCTTGATCCAGCATATGCATATGTTTCCCCCACCAAAAGGTGTCTTATTAAGGGATTTGCTAGGTTTGATTTTGGATATCCCCTAGATGTCTTGCATGTAGATCCAGAAATGTGAAGTACAGAAGAGGCATACTGTGTGAAGCCCATCTGGACAGGTTGGTCTGGATTGGTGATATTTTCTTTTCCGCACCGGAGAAGACTCCGGGTATAAATTAATATGTTTGCGAATTCAGTGGGTTGTGCATGTGAAGGATAGTAGCAGGAAGTACTGTAGTGAAAGTCCAGGAAAATATTCGCTAAGTGCTTGTGTTGTATGCATTGAACGATAAGGTTAGGGCTACGGATGGAAGGTGAATTCTATTGCTAACGCTGGGCGATAGTGAGTGTCGTTGGCAATAGCTCCTAGCTAACCTGTGATTGTGCAGCCAGGCCTTCGGGGATAGTATGGCTATTTGTGAGCTTTGTGAGCTCTTGAAAATGATGCATACCAAACAGACAAGGGGATGTCGACCCGCGTTAGTCTTAGCATTGAACTAATGATTTGAGAAATGGAGAAAGGCTGAACTGTATCTGCATTTTGGCTGTCCGCCATGAGTGCCTGGGCAATTGGCATTCGACAGAACCCATAGCGAGAGTCTTAGTCTGGCGTTCCATTAAGATTAAAGGCTCCGGCTGAAGGCTATGGTGCAAAATGCTAAAGTTTGCAGTTGGGCTTCCGACCTTGAATGGCGGTGGGCAACTGGTTTATCCTGTACACCAAGAATGTGCCCTGAATGCACGGAGCGTCGGGTCGTGTGGGCGACGTTTGTGATATGTTGATTGTGTGTGAATGCACATTGTGTGGTATATCTGCTTGTGAAATGCTATACCTGTAGGGAAGGAACGCCACTGCCCTAGGTAAGGGGTGAGATTGTTATAAATTTTTCAGCTGAATTCTAACCGTTGCCCTGTTTACCACCATGCGGTGGATTGTCCCGTGCAGGTGCAGGAGAGCCGAGCGGAAAATAGGGGGTTGAAGACCTTGTTATTGTTGTTGTTGCTGCTGCTGCTGCTATGCTAGCCCTCGAAGGCCAAAGAAGTTAATATGATAGTCTCTTCATGTGTGGATGACCTGCGTGCCGATGTATGAAAATCACATGTATCAAGCTTAACTGTAAGGCCCTAAGGCCAAACCTGTTGTGTATTTGGGGACATTCCTTCGTGATGTATATATAAATGCTAATTTATATATTATGGACATTTTGTTGAGCTGAGTTCAATCAACTTAAAAGCTTCCGCTAGAATGCTCTATGTTAGGATGCGCAACTCTAATATTAACCCGTAAATTCACAGCCTGTTTGTGGCATATGGTTTGGTGCCTCGGCCGAACCTTCTATTATATGTCATGCAATGGGTGGAGGTGTTACAAAGTCTTCTTATTGCTTTTCGTGATAGAAGCACTGTTAAGTACATGACATGCAGTGCTTACTACCTTAGCCCTGAAATATTCTGGGAGAGATGTGTCATTTAACAAGGTCGTACCAGCCTCTTTGTGAGTTCTATTTTTCTACTCAGTAATTCCATTTTGCTGGGGTGTTTTAGTAGAGGGGAACTCTTGATGAATCCCACATTCTTCATAGAACCTTATCATGCACTTAGACTGAAACTCAGTTCCATGGTCACGTCTGATTTTGACCACAGTACTGTTGAATTCATTCTGAATTTGCTTAGCAAATGTCTGTAAGACATCAGGGGTTTTATATTTATTCCTTAGAAAGAACACCCAAGCAAATGTTGAAAATTCATCAACAACCACAAGGGTGTAGACTTTCCTTCCTAGGCTTTGAACTGACATATGACCAAATAGATTCATATGTAGGACGTATAAACACCTCACTGAGTCTTTGGTACCAAGACTCTTAAAGGAGGTCTTGGTCTGCTTGCCCTTTTGGCATGCAGAACAGATACACTCCTCGGTACACTTTACCTTAGGTACATTTCTCATTAACTCTTCAGTAAAGAGTTTGCCTATTGTCTTGTAATTCAGGTGAGCTAGACTTTTGTGACATTATACACAGTGTGAGATTTTCTCATCTATAACTAGGCATATGAGAGTGTCCTTACTCTCACAAACAAAATTTAGACAATAGACATTTCCTCTCCTAGTGCCTGTCAAGATGAACCCTTGGTCACTTGACCTCCTAATTTTGTACTCATCCTTGAGGAAAGAAACGCCATAACTAAGATCGCATAGTTGGTTTATGCTTATGATGAGTCCGATTTATATAAGGTTTTTCAGACTCATCTGGGCTAGTTTTCACGCGTTTGCACTTCACTTTTAGTTATATATCATTCATATTTCATCTTGTCTCTATTTTCATAGGAAGTGCACACTTAGGCCCGTGGTTGTGTATTTTTGTGCTTTTATTATTTGTACTCCTTATTGTGCTCGTCTGGAATGTCTACACATATCAGTGCTTGGTACAGGGTTCGTGTGCGTGTTCCGGGGTTGTTTGGAAGCAGGAATACTACGCACGCTCACTGGATATAGTGCGCACGACCACTGGTCGTGCGCCACTGCTCGTGCGCAATGTTCCTTGATTTCCAGAATCTGCCTGGGGTATGCGCACTATCACTGCACACAGTGCGCACGACCACTGGTCGTGCGCCACTGATCGTGTGCATTGATTCCATTTTCTTCCAAATTCTGGCTGGGGAAAACGCACTACCACTGGCCAAAGTGCGCACGACCACTGGTCGTGCGCCACTGGTCGTGTGCATTATAATTTCTGCAATCTATAAATTCGCAGGTTCCGCCCTAATTCGGGATCGCTCGATATTTCTCCTCCATTTTCGTCCCCGACGAAGGTTTTCGCCGTTCCCCTTCATCTTCCACCCTAGGGAGGTGCTCCGGGCACGCTTTCACTGCCAAATCCAAGCTGGAGTTTCCTCTCGGCCTCCTCCTTCATCTTTGAGCTTCAAGAAGAGCTTGACCTAGCTTTCTTCACCAAGCTAGGAGAAGTTGTGCCATCCTCCACCGGATCGTGACACGAAGAAGACGGGCCATTGGAAGGTGGTGACAGCCCTTCTCTACCCCGGACGCAGTTGCGGACCGAGCTTGGACGCGGATTGACAACCCGACGACTCCAACCGTGAATCCTCAGCAAGGCTTCATATTCGGTCGATTTCGCACACTCTTTTCTTGATTGGTTGTTGAATGTGTAGTTAAACTCTTGTATTTGATGGAGTTATGCTTAGTGTAATTTACGTTTATGTGTAATCATGTATGTGTGATTGTATATTTTTGTTATATTTACTTGAGATGCGCCTATTTGTCCATCCACCGCCATCCACCCTTGCCGCAATAGCAATTGCTAGTGGCGTGCGTAGCGAAGAGGTGCTTATGACCCTCATTCCGCCATTCTCACCACCTCATCTGCAAGCCTACTCGCCCATCCGCCTAGCGATTCGATGCATAGCGGCCCGACTAGTCTTCCATCCCGCCTGGCGAAGCATCGCATAGTGGCATTGCATAGGAGTAGTTGTTAGCCTTTTATTTTCTGTTTTCGCAAACATCAAAACCCCCCTTAGTTAGCTCCGACCTGAGGACTTCAATCTCAAGTCCTCCTCGAAATTAACTCCACCTTACTGTGTTCCTTGTGAGATCGATACTTGGGAAAACCCCCATTTTATATTACTTATGCGACCGGTTCACTGCCGTGATCTTAAGCATCAAGTTTTTGGCGCCTTTGCCGTGGAACACAGTCATGTGAGTTTTTGTAGAGGAAGATAAGAGATAGAAGCCCTTTTTCATTTGTTCATATCACTTTCTTCTTTATTTTCGTTTTTAGCATTTGTGTTTGTTTTTATTTGTTCCTATTCTTGTTTTAATTTTGCTATAGCAGGTTTTCCTATTCTTTTATTTGTGTTGTGTAGTTAATTGTTGCTTAGAAACTTTCTGTTGGTGAATTATTCTTGTTGCACCATGTATTCTTATATGAATATCCGTTGCCGATGGTGCGGGGATTATAGGCATGGTAGTGATGAGTGCCCCACTGAAGAATGGGAGCATAATTCTCGTGGTTCTGTGTATGGAGCACCATCTTCTTATGGTACTTCATACACCCAACCCAGGTCTTATGGTCACTCCTCTTCTACGCCTTCATCTTTTTCTTATTCCTCTCCGGTCCCACCTATACCGAGGAGTAATGGAAAACGATGTTTGTGTTGTCATAGCACCGACCACGTGTTGAAAGATTGTGCAGAATTTCAGCGCCAGTTGGAGGAGGATGATGAACCGGGTATCCGATTCATTCCATCCACCTCTCAATCGGCTGCCCCTTCTGATTCTGATGATATTTTCGCAGCACCACCTTGTCTATGGGGGACTGCTGCGGATATGCCCATCAGACTTTCTGCTGATCGGTGTGACGACATTGTGGCACCGTCTCTCCCCATACGCTCTTCCCCTCTTGTTGATTCACCCTCGGAGGAACCTGCACATATTTTCTCTGATGATGTTGTTCCTCCGCCTTCTTTGCAAGAATTATCTATCCCTATTTTTAGTGAGTCGGTTGATGATGTTCGGCCGAATTGTGATTCTGAGCCTGAGGATGTGCCCATGTTTGACGAGGATATTATTTTCATTGATGGACAGTATTACGTCTTGGAACATGTGGACGCACTGAGGTGTGTTGATGAGGATATCCTCTTTGTTGAGGAAGTTTCTACTTCCTTGATGGATGAGGAGGTCCAAACCACCACCGAGGACCTCGAGCTCGCGGATTCCCCTCGCCATGACTCATATGACGTCGTCGATGATCTATGTCGGTGTCCTGCTGGGAGTGAGACCGGGACCACTCCCCCTATTTCTGATTCTTTTAGTTATTCATCTCATTTATTTCTTGAACCCATTTCTGTATTTGAGCTTGTGCGGGTTGAGTCTTCGCAGGTTCTTCAGGAGGACTTGGAGCTTTCAGCTCGAGTCATGGATGATAGCATCCTCTTTTGTGAGGAGGTTGATTCCTCCTCTGTTGAGGAAGCTCCATTCATCGCTTTCTCCTCCTGCAGACTCCCTGTAGATGATACCTTGCTAGGCAAGGATTTCTTTTGTGATAAGATGAGCGAGGACCAGTGCTCCTCCTCTTCTTATTTCTTATTTCCTCTACCTGTGTTGGGCAGGTATTATTATTTAGGTAGAGGGGTAACTGTTCTATCACCGTATCGGTACCCGTTACCGAAACGGATATTGGAACAATTACCTGTGCACTTTTTATTTCATAGGCATATAAGCTAGAACTGTTTAGAATTTAATAAGTCGTGCTGGGATGACAATAACCCCAGTACTTATCTTTCATTTTTCTGCATTTTCTTCTTCATGTCTATTTAGTTTTAGTATTTCTTTATAGTTTGTATATTTTTGTTTTGTTTTTGCGGAGCTCACCCCTGCAGGTATTCTTGGAAAATTGCATTGGCAGGGTTGTGATTCTTCATATGCCGGTCCTGCTTCAGGTTTCCACGCGTCTTCTGGTATGCTCACTAGCTGAGCATTGGGTAACCTCTTCCCTTAGCTTTTTATGATTTTTAATTTCTCCATCATATGATGTGTCGTTTAGTTTAAGTCTGGGGGAGATCTAGTTTTGTTACCTTTTGCACGTGCACATCTCATATGCATACTAGAAGCCTTTATAGTTTTATTTTGATTAGTTCATTGCACTACACACCACTGCACCCACATGAGCGCGTGCTTAGCGTTTTGTGTGCTGCGAGTTAAACTCGTTTCTTTTGTTTGATTTGGGAAAATTATGGTGCTGCCTTAGGATTGTGAGACAGAGTAAAATGTTGACCTTGTTGTGTTTCAAGTCAACTGCTCTCGTCTCGTGTAGAAATTCGAGTAGATTTAATTTTTCTGTATGCTTATAGTTTTTTATTTTTCTATTTGCGTAAAGACTTTTTATTCTACTCAAAAGTTGGTGAATCCGGTATGAATCAAACGGTAGTGTAGGGATGTGTGTAGTCGCCACTAGCCTCGTTTTGCTTGAGTCGGGAGGAAGGATTATCTTTTTCGGTGGCTAAGAACTTGCCCCAAGCTACTCTCGAAGCATAGGTGCATGGTTAGTCAAGCGTAAGCGTGATGTAGGCCATCATTTTGGCCCGATTGAGCTTTGTACCATTCCTAACGTCTTGTCCTCGCTAGCCCCGTTGTGCCTACCCTTCTTTTGATTCAGCTCCACCTTCATTCACCAAAGCCCCATAGCCTATCCTAGTCGCACACCCAAGTCGAGTTTAGTGTTTTATATTTTCATGTTGGGATGTGATGTGGTGTTATTATTTATGAAAATGTGGAAGTGCTCCCAAGTTTATATCTGCTGAATTGTGCAAATAAAATGAAGAAAAAAAAGAGAAAAATATTTGTAAAGAAAAAAAAAGAAGTGAAAATAAATAGTTTAAATTGAAAATCTTTATGAAAATGTGATTATATTTGGAGTAGGCGGTGCACACACCCATTTGTTAAAAGTTAAGTTTGGGGGTGTGGTGCACCCGCATTTATTTTGGTTAGCTGATGGATTCTTTCTTTGATAGCTCATTTGGGTTAGGTGCATAGCCTTCCTTTTTATCATTGTTTACCTCACCATAACCCAAGCCCCGTGATTATCCTAAAGTCCTACAGATTTGCGCTTGAGTCTAACTAGTGCCGTGGAGAGAGTGTGAACGGGCAAGCGTATGGTCCCCGACATTGGTGGATTCCTTTGGAGGTGATCCTGAGCCCCGATCTTTGGCAAAGCTCACCTTAGTGGTCTGCCTACTTTCTTCCTATGTGTGACCGGTTGATTCACCGTGATTCTATTTTTGAGTAGTAATAAAATTTTGATACGCATTGTGAAAAATATAAACTATTCTGCATACTTAGAAATTCTCTCTATTGTATTTTTATGCACGCGAGCATGCGACTTCGCATGGTACTTTGTTTTTCAATTTCTTTGTTAGCTAGTAATTTTCTCTATCTGCTAAGATTTTGTTTGCTCGGGACGCGCAAATAGTTAAGTCTGGGGGTGTGATGAGTCCGATTTAAATAAGGTTTTTCAGACTCATCTGGGCTAGTTTTCACGCGTTTGCACTTCACTTTTAGTTATATATCGTTCATATTTCATCTTGTCTCTATTTTCATAGGAAGTGCACACTTAGGCCCGTGGTTGTGTATTTTTGTGCTTTTATTATTTGTACTCCTTATTGTGCTCGTCTGGAATGTCTACACATATCAGTGCTTGGTACAGGGTTTGTGTGCGTGTTCCGGGGTTGTTTGGAAGCAGGAATACTGCGCACGCTCACTGGATATAGTGTGCACGACCACTGGTCGTGCGCCACTGCTCGTGCGCAATGTTCCTTGATTTCCAGAATCTGCCTGGGGTATGCGCACTATCACTGGACACAGTGCGCACGACCACTGGTCGTGCGCCACTGATCGTGTGCATTGATTCCATTTTCTTCCAAATTCTGTCTGGGGAAAACGCACTACCACTGGCCATAGTGCGCATGACCACTGGTCGTGTGCCTTATAATTTCTGCAATCTATAAATTCGCAGGTTCCGCCCTAATTCGGGATCGCTCGATATTTCTCCGCCATTTTCATCCCCGACGAAGGTTTCCGTCGTTCTCCTTCATCTTCCACCCTAGGGAGGTGCTCCGGGCAAGCTTTCACCGCCAAATCCAAGCCGGAGTTTCCTCTCAGCCTCCTCCTTCATCTTTGAGCTTCAAGAAGAGCTTGACCTAGCTTTCTTCACCAAGCTAGGAGAAGTTGTGCCATCCTCCACCGGATCGTGACACGAAGAAGACGTGCCATTGGAAGGTGGTGACAACCCTTCTCTACCCCGGACGCAGTTGCGGACCGAGCTTGGACGCGGATTGACAACCCGACGACTCCAACCGTGAATCCTCAGCAAGGCTTCATATTCGGTCGATTTCGCACACTCTTTTCTTGATTGGTTGTTGAATGTGTAGTTAAACTCTTGTATTTGATGGAGTTATGCTTAGTGTAATTTACGTTTATGTGTAATCATGTATGTGTGATTGTATATTTTTGTTATATTTACTTGAGATGCGCCTATTTGTCCATCCACCGCCATCCACCCTTGCCGCAATAGCAATTGCTAGTGGCGTGCGTAGCGAAGAGGTGCTTACGACCCTCATTCCGCCATTCTCACCACCTCATCCGCAAGCCTACTCGCCCATCCGCCTAGCGATTCGGTGCATAGCGGCCCGACTAGTCTTCCATTCCGCCTGGCGAAGCATCGCATAGTGGCATTGCATAGGAGTAGTTGTTAGCCTTTTATTTTCTGTTTTCGCAAACATCAAAACCCCCCTTAGTTAGCTCCGACCTGAGGACTTCAATCTCAAGTCCTCCTCGAATTTAACTTCACCTTACTGTGTTCCTTGTGAGATCAATACTTGGGAAAACCCCCATTTTATATTACTTGTGCGACCGGTTCACTGCCGTGATCTTAAGCATCAGCTTATCAGGTTGTGTTTCAACCCTTTCACATAAGCTACTTGTGTGATAGTGAATATGCCATTTGATATCTTACCATACCCTTTTGTTACACCCTTTTCTAAACCACCAAAAATGACTTTGGGCCCATTCTCTACTGGAGTGTAGTCCTTCAGTATACTCCTTGTTCCAGTCATGTGCCTGGAATAACCACTGTCCAAGTACCATATAGGGGTATGATAACTTGTACTCATCTGAAAAACATACATCATTTAACCTTAGGACTCCAATTCTTATTGTGTCCTAGGTGCATGTTAAGTTGAAAATGAATATTCCTGTATGCAGCTCTTTTGACAGGTAAGCCGACATTTGCTCTCTAGACACTATTAGCAATCAATGACATAGTTGACCACTTTGCCACAACACCAGCACTCATAGATATTGTAACTTCTTTTAAGAGCTGGTTTTACAGTAGTGCTGTCAGCAGGTCTCAGACCAGTAGGTACACCAACAACCTTTTTCTTTAATATTCCAGCCACAGCCTGATTTGGGATATGTCTGGAAGTAGAGGTACTTAGGGTATCTTTAATACTACCAGCATCTACATTCTTTTCAGAGAGCATGCTCCTAATGGCTTATGATATGCCCAAGTCTGGTTTGCTAACAGACTTTCCTTTGGTCTGATTGTGGACTGACAGATTTTAAGAAGGTGTTGTAGCCTTATTCTTGAGTGTTGCAGCATGTGCACTAAACACAAATGGTCTAGGGTAGGCCATTTGGATCGCCTCATGGACTGCCTTGTAGGCACTAACACCCTCTCCATTCCTACCACCATGGTGATGAATATCTTTGTTCCCATAAGTGGATCCACCATTGTCCCAGTAATGAAATATGCTATCTTGGTCATACCTGTTAGATGGTAGCAGCACTCTCCTAAAGGGAATAGGAGGCTTGGTGGCTAGTGGCTGCACTGGAGATTTGCCCTTCCTTTTGGACTTGGCAGCTCTATTGTTCCCTTTGAAGCCTAACCCCTTCTTATCCTTTTGGGAGGAGAAGGAATCTATCAAAGGCAGTACATAACATGGCTTTGAAAACTTAGGCACTAGCTCCTTCTCATTTTGAGTTTACCTTCAAGATTCATGACGTGGTCATTCTTGAAGGTTATTGTGTTCATCTGAATAACAATGATGTTCTTCAGCTTGCTGATTTCATTCAGGTTTTGGTACAGCAAGATTGCTGACTTTGAGGTAACAAGCTACAGAGAGGAAATCTCCTGAGCCTGCTTTTTGGCTAGGAGCCTGCTTCTCTTCAGTTCATGTAAGTCTTCACCATAGTCATCAATCAATTAAATGATGTCTCCTTCAAATTCAGAGCCATCTTCATCACTTGATGCAGATGTCTCTTACTCTGGACCTGTCTTATAATCAGACACAGAGGATGGAAAATATACTTTTTTTGGACATGGCTATTCCTGGCTGGTTCTTCAACAGCCAGAGACATCAGCCCGAGGCAATGGCTGTCTTCTTCTCCTTCTTCAGTCTTGGCAGCATCATCAGCTTCTCCAGCAATTGCAGCCAGCATCTCTAAGAATTCTGCCTCTACAGCTTCTTATTCAATAGTGAATAGCCCAATATAGGCTTCGTCTTCATCTTCCTCTTCTGACTCTGATGATGAGGAGTCAGTCCAGCTCTCTTGCTTCTTAGCAATGAGGGATTTTTCTTTCTTTCCCTTTTGCTGTTGTTCCTTCTTTTCACAAGCACCATTCCTTTTAACAGGGCAGTCAGCTATAACATGCCCTGTCTTACTACGACAATAACAAACAATTTTAGAAGAACCATATTTATTTGGTTTAGAGCCATACCTGTCCTCTTTAGAGGTTTTCTTCCTATCCTTGTAGTAGTCTTCTTTGGGATGAGAAGAGGAGGAGGGTCTGCTTCTCCAGTGCTTCTTCTTCATGAACTTCTGGAATTGCCTAGAGACGGCAGTAATGTCTTCATCAAACATATGGCAGTTTGATGTGTTGGTTTCTAAACATTCTGCATTAGATTCAACATCCATCCTTGGTGGAGAAGGTGTTTTCTAATATTTCTCCCTATGGCTTCAGCTTTGAAGGCCATAGACTTGTCCTTGACTGCAGACTTGCTGATTTTCTCCTCCTCCTTTCTAGCTGTCAGTTGTATTTCATAGGGCAACAACTTTCCAAATAGAGTTGCTAGTGGAGTGTCAGCTAGCTTTGCCACTTCTTTGATGACACAGATTTTGGTATCCCAGTAACTAGTTAGAGACCTGAGAAACTTGTCAATCAACTCATAAGTGCTGAAGACTCTTCCATATGTCCTCAGTTGATTTACAATCCTAAAGAACCTTTTATATCACTCGACTATGCTATCAGCCTTGCCCTACCTACAAGCTTCATACTCTTGATTGATCATGGAATTACTGTCATCTCTTACTTCTTCTGTCCCCTCCATGCAGACAACTAGTGTGTCCCATATCTCCTTAGATGTCTTGCAGTGAACTAGGTTTTGGGAGATGGAGTCATCAATGGCACTAACTATGATATTTTGTGCCCTCTTTTCTATTATGGCAAGGATGACTACATTCTTAGACATTTCTGAGTATGTCTTTGGTGTCTGGATATTAGCATCCAGAGCTGAGACCTTCATAGGGATGAATGGTCCCTCTTTGACAGTAACAAAACTTTAAGAGTCAGCTGCCTCCATAAACAACTTTACCCTCTTCTTCCATATACCAAACCCTTCCTTCTTATAGATAGGAAGCATCATAGCCCTAGCTCCTTGTGATTTACTCCTGAACCCATAAGGGCTTTCTTTCCTTGCTGACCATGGAGATTTACTCAGACTGTTGAGTCTTTAATGAGGAACCTCCCTCTCAAACCACTTGAAAGTCTTGTTTTCAAAGTCAACTAAATACCTAGAGGGGGAGGGGGTGAATAGGTTTTAGGCCTTCTTTTTAATTAATCAAACCAATATCTGAATTTTTGTGCTTTGTGATTAATTGATTTGTGCTTTCATGAACAATCACAGACGACACAAATATTTTTATAGTGGTTCCCAAATCTTGGGTATGTCCACTGTCCCTCTCCGCCTTTCTAACATTGTGTTAAACAAGGCTATTCACCAATTCCTCGTCTCCTCAAGAGATTACATCATGATCCCACAAGACCACTCAGTCTTATCCAAGACCTATAACTCGGGCACTAATCCTTACGACTCAGATCCAAATTTGGATCCTACTCGGCCTTTATAACACATGCCTACACTCAGGCAGTAAGCCTTACCACTCAGATTCTAACAATAATCCTACCTCAGCCTGTATAAAATAGGCCTACACTTAGATTCCCTAAATAATCCTACCCTCAGATCCCAAATTAGATCTTACTGAGAATATCAAAGAGATGAAATATACAGACTCTAGATAGAGTACTCTGTGTCTATCTTCCTGGACTGAGCAGGTATCGGCCCTATCTTCTTCTTCACAATAGCAAGTTGATAAAGAAATCTTCAATTGAAGCATAACTTGTTATGGAAGCAACTTGCAGAAAACTCTGCTTCTTATTCTTAAGGATTCAATCCCGATCTTTTTGGGCTGAGCAGATGTCAGCCCAATCTTCTTCTTTTTCAGGAGTTAATCCTGATCCTGCTTTTGCAGATGAGTATTACAACAACTAACTCTTTTCACGTTCAGGTTCTCTGGTCTGACCTTCTTCTGGCTCGACAAGAAAACGAGGAAGAATAGGTCGTCCAGCCGTAAGATTGCGAATCCAGAGAACCCTAATTACATCTCTTCTTACTATTGATTGATATTAATTGTCTTCTTCTTCTCGATCTGAGTATGATCCTTTTATAGAGAGACGATCAATTGTCTCAGTGAGCAATGGGACCCACCAGAAATTGGTGTCTGTGATTTTGCAATGCAATCACCTACTTTCCATTGACGGCTGATTCAGCGACTCTTTGCTTTGTGTTGGCCCCAGCGAGAAATCTCTTTCCTAGTGCAACAAATCATGACAGCTGGCACCCAGCTCCACAAGCAGCATTTCCTCAACATTTGAATCTACTTTGACATTGTTGACTTTACTAACGTCACCATCTATTGGACTTAGAAAAAATCAGGCATCAGTAGCAAAGACATTGAGTGAATGACCATCACTCAGTGCCAAAAGACTTAGACACATTTTCAGCCTCAGTTCGACGAACTTAGAACTCAGTTCGATGAACTTAGATCTCAGCTCGACGAAAAATGATAGCTAATTTCGTTGAACTCTGAACTTAGTTCGACAAACTTAGAGCTCAGCTCGACGAAAAGTGAAAGCTCAGTTCGACGAAAAGTGAAAGCTTAGTTTGACGAAAAGTGAAAGCTCAGTTCGACGAACTCAGAACTCAGTTCGACGAACTCAGAACTCAGTTCGATGAACTTAGAGATCATCTCGACGAAATAGCACCATTGCATTGAGTGAGTAAGCATCGCTCAACGCATAACTACTTAGACATATTTTGTCTCATGGCATTGAGTGAGTAACCTATACTCAATGCCTTACTACTTAAAATAGATTTTGTCTCATGGCGTTGAGTGAGTAAACATCACTCAACACCTAACTACTTAGATAGATTTTTTGTCTCATGGCATTGAGTGAGTAAGAATCATTCAACACCTTACCACTTCAGACAGATTTTGTCTTATGACTTTGAGTGAGTAAACATCACTCAATGCCTAACTATGTAGATAGATTTTCTATCTCATGGCGTTGAGTAAGTAGCTTCACTCAACACCTGTGCACTTAGTCAAAATTTTACACAGAATTTCTGTGGCTTTGATTGACTGGGCAGAACTCAATAATTTTGATGTTATGGCATAGAGTGAGTGAACTTACTTAACTCCTGTAGACTTGGCCACATTTTCAGCTTGCCAATTATATGGCTGACTCTACACAACAATTTTACATACCTGACATTGAGTCAATAGACTTCACTCAACGCCTGTAGACTTAGGCAAATCTTCTGCCCTCCCAGCCTCTTCTTCGAGTCCACATGCCTAATCTTTGTCACAGGGACTATCCTGCACACATGAACTTACACATACATCAAATACAGCAATGCATATCTCATTGACCTATTTGACATCATCAAATCAGGGCCACTGGGATCAATGGACCCAACACTAGCAATCTTGTCTCCCATAGCAGGACTAGACACATTGAAATCAGATATCATTTCATTAGGGAGCATGTGGAATGTGAAGATATAACCATGAGTTTGTACCAACCAACAAGCAAGTGGCTGACATTTTCACTAAGCCACTAGATGAAGCAAAATTTAACACCCTCAAATTTGAGTTGGGTATGTTAAAGCTTGTATAACTTCAGTTGATCCTCATTTTTGTTGAAAATTATTTTATATTTTGTAGATGGAATTGTTCTTCAGAAGTATGAAGACTCTTCAAGATGATGCATCAGTTGAGGGGGAGCATGTCCAGCACTGTTCTAGAAATTTAAGATGATGCAAGCATGTTAACCCTACAAGCTATTTGCTGAAGTCAAAAAGGAGGAGGAAAAGATGAGCAGGCAAGGAGGTGTGGCAACCATGACCATGATCAAGAATGGTTGCAACAATTTAGCGGGAGAAAGTAGGTGTGGTAAAGCATGGTAACTATAAATCATTCTCTAGTTATATGCTTTTAAAATTCTTATTGCTGCATAGTGTTATGTATGTCATTGACTCATTATTGAATCATTTGCTTAAGAGTTTGGACTTCCTCAAATAGTGGGAGATTGTTGGGTCCATTGCACTCAATGTCCTAGATTTGAGTGAAGTCAATCTTGTCAATGATATACATAAATTGGTATTTAATGTGTGCCTGAGTTCATGCATGTAGGATGTCCTAGTAACAATGATGGGATAGATAGCCTAAGTGGCTAGGTCAGGTAAATACTTACCTAAGGTGTGGAAAGATAGAAAACTATCTAAGTCAACAGGTGTTGAGTGAAGGTCATTTACTCAACTCCAGATGACTTATAGTGCCGAGTAAAGCCTATACAGTCAAAGCCATGAAGTGGCAAGCTGAGAAAGTGGCTAAGTCCACAAGCATTGAGTGAAGTCAACTCACTCAATTCCATACAACAAAATACTATGAGACAGGCTAATGCAGTCAAATCCTAAGAAGAAATGGACATAAAAGTGGCTAAGTCCACAACGTTGAGTGAAGATCATTCACTCAATGTCATAGCTCCATAATTATTGAATATAGCTCAGTCAACGCTACAGGAAAACTGTGAATATTTACCAAGTCCACAAGAGTTGAGTAAGACAAGCTCACTCAATGCCATGTGATTATGTTTTGACTAAATCTCAAAGTTAGTGTTGTTTCCTAGACAAAGATATTTGGCTAAGTCAAAATTCGTTGAGTGTAATGCAAGATAAAAGAAGAAAATCTGTTAAGTAGTTTGGCATTGAGTGGAGGTTACTCACTCAATGTCAAGGAGCAAAAAATCTGGCTAAGACAGAAAGCATTGAGTGATGCATGGTCACTCAATGCTCTCAATGCCATAACTTAGAAAATTTGGCTAAAGCAAAAAAGCGTTGAGTGAGGCATGCTCACTCAACGCTCAACGCTTAAGTTGTCGAAGAAGCTGAAATGGTTAAGGCAGAAAGCGTTGAGTGTAGCATGATCACACAACACTCTCAATGCCTAAATTACAGAAAGCATGGCTAAGGCACAAGGGGTTGAGTGAGGTATGCTCACTCAACGCTCTCAACGCCAGACATGAAGAAAAGGCTGCAGAAATGGTTAAGGCAAAAAGCATTGAGTGAGGCTTGCTCACTCAACGCTGTCAACACCTAGATTTACAAAATTGTCTAAGTACTTTGGCGTTGAGTGAATCTCATTCACTCAATGCCTATTCTACTGATGCTCGATTTTGGCTAAGTCCACAGATGCTGACGTCTGCAAAATCTGCAAAATCGACAAGGTCAACTTATTTCAAATCAAGTACAAATAACATACAAAACACGACAAACTCTATCATGAAGCTACTATACGTGTTCTTCCCTTGAAGCAAGGTGCAGCTGGATGCTGCAAGCAGGGCCCACTGACTTCTAAGTGCTATTGATCATCGAACTACAAAAGGAAGTGCGTGGTCAAGATGACAGCAACTTTTAACGATTATCTTTTCAAAAAGTGTTGCGGCTGGGCTTTATATTCTTTGCCATTACTGCGTGAAAAAGCTTGAAGTCTTCCTGCAAAAAGGTCAATTAGCTATGTGTATTCTTCATCGACACCAACAAGATCACAAGGCTTTCCTTCTGAGGGAGTAGAAAAAACAACGAAGAAATCTATGCAGATCAAGTTACTTTTTATCTCAACAAGATCTAAACTGAAGATCCACTTTCTAAAGTTGAAATGAAGAAAGAACATAGCGGATGACTCTGTCCAGGGAAGGAGGACAAAGCAATGCAGTTTACTGTAACGCCCACGATTTTCCGAAATTTTTATTTGATTTGGTGTCGTCGTATTTATGACGTTAAGGTGTTACCCTTTTTACGTTTTTTTGACATCACTGCACCGTTTGTACATTTTTTCGTCCGCTGGGTCTGTTTGACTAGATTTTCAGATTTTGATTGGATTGAATGTTTTCCTTGATTGAAAGGATGAAGCTTTGAAGTTTTTGAATAGTCCAGTTTTATTTTGATCTGAGCATTTTGGAGTCTCGGCGCATGTTTGGATCTTTGTAATGATTTTTGCTTGTGTAAGCATTTGATGTTACTATCTCAAGAATGTTGCATTGGATTTTAGTGTTGTATTCGCTGCTAAATTCGTAGAGTCAGCGATTTATCCCGGGATGTTAAGTCGAATCAGAATTTCTGGAATTTTCCTGCCTTGTTCTTGTGAAGATCAGCCTCATTTCTTGAGAGGCCGGATACTGATCCGGTGAAGTGTATATTTCTTCTCAAGAAGTGTTCTACTGTTCCTGAGAATGCCTTGGTGTTCTCGAGATGTCCGGTTTTGTTCCCGAGAATTACTTCTTCGGTCCTCAAGAAATCTCCTTCAATACTCGAGAACTCCACCATGATTCTCTGGAAGTCCTTCATTTTATTCTTGAGAAGTCCTGAAGATCTCGAGAAATCTTCTTCCTATTCTCGAGAAATTTTACTTGTACTCGAGAACCTTCCTCCTGGTTCTCGAGAACTCCATTTCAGTACTCGAGAAGTCGTGTTATTCTCCAGAAGTGTCTTGTCCTCTTCCCGAGTACTTTCTACCTATTCTCGAGAAAGCTTCACCTTGTTCTCGAGAAAGTCCTCATCTTGTTCTCGAGTGATCCAATCTTTCTCTCAAGAAATCCGGCCCTTCTCGAGAAATCCAGCTGCTCTCGAGAAATCCTTACTTCATTCCGAGAATTCAGGTTCAGTCGACCCTTGACTATTTCTTTTAGTGTAATGATCCAATATGCTATTTTTTCGATATTATATATATACACACATATATATAAATAGGATAAACTTCTTCTTCTCCTCCTAAGGATGATTTTCTTCCTTCTTCCCGAAACTAGAGAAGTGTGAGCGAGAGAGAGAATGCCCATTCGTGAATCTTCCGGTGGCCGTCGACGTCTCTCTGGTGCTCAAAATCTTCAACCAAATATAGATCCGGAAAGCTCTCAATGAGAGATACGTCATTATAGTAAAATCTTCCCCATTTCTCGAGTTTTCTCGTTAGGGTTTTTGGCCCTAACCTCTATTTTCGCCTTTTTTGTTGAGATTTCGGTTTCCCTCGTCTTCCTTAGTCCCGATCTACGCCGTGGTGCGATTTGGAGGTCTTCTCCGGCAAAACAAAGGCAAGTGATGGTTTCTCCCCTCTTCCCTTCTTTCTCCTGATATGATGAAATTTCTAACATCCTTTTTGACGTTATCATCAATAACTTGCTGATTATAGTGCTGTAAAATCCTTTGTTTGAATCTACTTGTATTTTCATGTTCTTGATTTTGCTAATCTAACTATGTAAAGTGGCATATATTTTGATGAGGTGGTTTAATCTTGCTCTTTTATCCATTCCTTAACTATTATGTAGGACGTGTTAGAGTTTATCTGGGATTGTAAATCCTTCCTAAAGGTTGATCAACTGTTTCAAATTTAGAATTGTCTAGTAGAATCCGATGAACCAATATTGTCTTGAGATTTATATTATTGTTTCCTTCCTAGAAGAATAAGTGGGTTGTCATTAATCATTATGTCTTTTATTTAAAAATAAAGATTTCAACATTTTGTTTCTCTAGCTATTCATGTGATTATGTCATTTGTTATGGTTATAATATGCATAGGAGGGGCTTCGGGGTTATGAATGGTGGGTGGAGGAGAGAGGAGAGTCTTCCGGCAAAGGTTTCAAATAAGGTTGGTTGGAAATGACGAGCGGAGGGCGAGCAAAGATGAGCGCTCAAGCATTTTAGGTCGGAAGTAACTTTGAGTCCATATTGTCTAAAACTTTCGATCAATTTTGTTAAGCCTCAGTTTGTTTAAATACCAACAGTAATAGATTGATTCAATAAAATGAAATGGAGTTAGCTCTAAAGAAGATTCAAAAATGAAAAAAATGGTGAAATGGCATAAATGTTGAGATTAGTAGTCATGGGAGCTACTAGAATGGTTTGATTAATAGATATTTTAGATAATTTTTTGATTAATTCGTCCTTTTTTTAATCCAATTTTCATATAGATATCTAGGGACTCCCCAACGATTTATAAGTTACAAATTTAGGAAATCTTTTTCTCTGGAAAGAGGTTATAGTTTGATCCATTTGTGTAGTAAACACTCGGTGGATTGCGAAGTAAAACTTCTCATGGTTGCTTGCACATCTGGAAGTACACTTCGTGCGTACTTGCAATTTTTTATCAACAATGTGATCGACATTTCCTTCACGGTAAGTCTCGCTCAACCCCATTGTCATGTTTGATTTTAATACTTTTAATTACCTGTGCAAACTTCTTCTGTAAATATTATAAATTGTTCTTGGATAGCATTTACTTCACACCGTAAATAAGATTTCCTACTTCAGTGCGCAATATAATTAAATGCATGTGTGGTTATTATGAAAGATCTATAAAACTTGGATAGAACATTTGTTTTTAATGCATAGAGTCAATATGGGCTCTATCAAAGCTAAATAATGCTAACTAAAGGTCGTCACTCTAGAGATGGTGGAAAAATGCTAGGGACTCCCCAACCACAAATATCTCCCCATGACAAATGTCCCTCCCCCCCCACGACAAATGTTGCACTCCACGACATTTATCCCTTTTTCTCAACAGGTGCCTCTATTACTCAACCTGTTTCCTATCCAATGTATGCTTCACAGTCCATGGTATTAAACTAAAGCAGATTGGATTTCTTAATGGACCCAGTTATATGTATTAGGAACTCTATTAATTTGATGGATGATTGCATGAAGCTGATTTCTTAAAGGATCCAGTTACCACATTTTTTCTCTTTTTCGCAATATGTGCTTCTATTACTACCTTAAGCAAGTCTCCCATTATAAACTGGCATAACATTCTGAATCTACATTGGTATTTCCTTTCTCCACCCATCCAGCAGGTGAACATCTCTTTTTAACTATCTATTTTCCATTGGTTTTCCTCTTTATCACCAGCACCTCTTTTTTGTTCTTTTAATTTTGTTCTCATTGTCATCTTCCTCTAGACATGCAATCCCTGAAATATTTGCAACCCCTAAAATCATATTTTTGCACTGTATCTCATTTTTTCCATGATGTGCTTTATTATGTGATTTGCAAACTGCTTTGCTTGAACAAAAATGAGTTGATCTTTTGTGCATTTTCTATATGAGCATTGCTTGCACAAAAATGATTTGCAAACTACTTTGCTTAACA
Source organism: Platanthera guangdongensis (assembly GCA_039583875.1). Lineage (NCBI taxonomy): Eukaryota > Viridiplantae > Streptophyta > Magnoliopsida > Asparagales > Orchidaceae > Platanthera > Platanthera guangdongensis. Next base: position 116,395,044 of record CM077162.1, on the reverse strand, counting down.
TCTTAGTTTAATGCTCACATCCAGCCTTTTTTCTTCATAGTAAAATTATAACACCCCAAAGCCCAGAATTTGGCGAAATTTGGGTGACACGTCCTGAGACACGGGCGTGTCCCAGGGCATGTCCTTCTCGGGTGAGCAGTCGACGAGTGGTCGACAAAACTTTGGTCGATGATTGTCAAGTGTAGAGTACATAGCTTATGACACGGGCGTGTAATAGGGCGTGTCGTTGCGGTCGACGAACTCAGACTAACGAAGTTGCGCTAGGGCGTGTCTAGTGTCGTGTATGGGCACATGGCCTGGGACACGGGTGTGTCACAGGTTGTGTGACTCTCAGGTTGATTTCGATGTTGTGTATCCTGAAGAATACGGCCACAGACACGGGCGTGTCTGTAGGCGTGTTAGATGACACGGCCCGTGATACGAGCGTGTCATATGGGCGTGTCACTGGATTGGATAAGTCGGTTGAGCACCGCTTGAGGTACACGGCTTGGGACATGAGCGTGTCACAGGCCGTGTCAGGCAAAAATTGAGATTTTGTGGTAAAATCGTGGTCGTCCGTTCCTTCAGCTGGGATCCAATGGTTGAGATGCCTTCCTCCTTCCTTAAGGCCAAGACTTGAGAAGGAAAGTCTCATTTTATTATTGCCTTCATCTTTCTACAAGTTAGAGAGAGAAATGGAGAGGAAGGAGGAGGAGGAATAAGAGCAGGCCGTGTTGACCCAGGTCAAGAAACCCTGCATCATCGGCCCTGAGAGTAGTAACCTCAAGTCATCTCTTAGACCTTCGTAGAAACGGTTGGTCTTACGCTCATCATTCGCGAACGTAGAGCTAGCATACCGACCCAACCGCGTAAACTCATGGAGATACTCATCCACACTACTCTCACCTTGTACCAACCTCTGGAACTCATTCTCCAAAGCTATCCTCTATGATGAAGGGAGGTACCTAGCCAAGAACAGTCTCGAGAACTCCTCCATCGAGACGTCTATAAGTTCCTTCCTCTCAATAGATGCAGCTCCAAACCCTCCCACCACAGCCTAGCGTCTCCATCCAATAGGAACGTAGCTATAGTGGTCATCTGCCACTCCTCCATCTCAATTGCTGTCAATACTCTCTTCACACGGGAGAGCCAGTCTTCAGCTTGAGATGTGGTTCCCAACCCCGAGAACACTGGAGGATTAAAGCTCATAACATGTTTTAGATGTCTCTCGGTTGCCCTCCTCGGCACCAACGACTCCACTACTATCTGCTCCACTCTTCTCGGCTCAACCTATGGAAGAGGTACCTGCTGCATCACAGGAGCGAGCTGCTGCATTTTCCTTGCAGGCAGCACATTGATCATGGCAAACACTGCTTCGGCCACCAATCGTATGGTCTCAGCTGATGGAGGTGTTGTAGGAGCATCATTTGGTGCACTACTAGCCTCAGAAACTCTGCATTCTGACGGACCAACACCGCTTCTGGTCACCTATAGTTGTACAAAACACCATTAAGCAACCATACAAAATTGCAAAAAGCAATTATCGGAACATGCAGGTTCCGCAAACACGTGTATTTTTATTCCTAAGTGGACATTCATGGGTTCTTTTGCTATTATAACAATGACACAAACACAGGTGCTCACCACCCCTTAAAAAGAATACGACCACGAATTCATTTTAAGCCCGATCGAAACCAGTAGTCTGATACTAAATTGTAACACCCCCTATCCGTCACATACATATAACAGTAGGTCCGGTGGGAGCCCGATGCCATATACCACAGACAGACTGGGTGGTTACTCAATAGAAATCATCCAACCAATAACAATGTCCTACACAGAGCATTCTAGTGGAAGCAATTAAAATTGTTGCATTAATAAAGAACCCAACACTAGCATGAATGTCCACTACAAAGCCAACAAGAATGAAGTACAAATACACAAGTACTGTCCTTAAAGCCTTACAATTGATTTCTCTAGTTACATATTTTCCAAACCACGACACGTCGGCCGGTCATACATGAATAAAACAGGTAAACACTCCAATTAGGCCGTCGAGGGCTGGCTCAGCATTTTGGGCTTTGGCCCGCTATTTACCGCTCGGCTCTGTAGCACCTGCAGGCAACAATCCACCGCAAGGTCAGCAATGCTGACCAAATTATAACGATCCCGCCCCCAAACTCGGGACGACGATGCTCCTTCCCGGCACTTTATTAGTATAACCAAGCAGTAATGTAACAACACTACATCACAGGCCTTACAGCTCTGCAGATCTGCACTTTATTAGACTAACTTCCTTCTTTCTTCTCAGATCTGCAGATCTTACAGCTCAGAACCAAGACTGGTTCCTACAACTCAGAGTGATTCCACACTCCTACAACTCAGACATAAGCCCTACCTCAGCCTCTTCCACATGCCTACAGCTCAGAGTGACACCCCACTCCTATAACTCAGGCAAAAGCCCTACCTCAGCCTCTTTCACAGGCCTACAACTCAGGGAACAAATTCCCCTACCTCAGGCACTCAGCCCAACCTCAACCTTTATAATTTAGGCTTACGACTCAGAGAAGTAAATCTCATACACCCAGATCTATTACAGATCCTACAAAGATTATTGATGAAAAGATAATGATATCTTCAACCAGATGGAGAGAGAATTGGTTAAATGCTTCTTGATCAGTTCTTGATATAACTGATTACTTAAGGATCAACCTATCTTAGCTTCTTCAAAGCTTCTTGAATCTTAACAAAGTAAGGTTGATCTTCTTGGTGTTGGAGTTGATCTTCAATCAGCTTCCTTCAGAAATTAATCTGAATTCTTCTTCAGAATTGATCTGAATTCTTATGACAGACTGTTTCTACCTTCACTGGATGAGGACTTCTCTCCTTCTTGTTTTTCTCTCTCTACAATCTGTTGACTGTTTCTTCTTTCTCTTCTTCTGGATCCTCAATCCTTCAGAGATTATTCTTTATTCACTGATCGTGTTCACGATCACTTCTTCACAATAGATAATTGATTAGCTCGATTAGCTTTCAGTTCTCTGTCTCCAATTGTTGAGAGAGCATATCTATATATAGGCTTCATCCATAGTTACTGGCTATTCCGGTTTCAAACGATCTTCTGACACCTCTGACATATGTGACAGCAATGTTAATAATGATAGTTGTCAAGTCTCCAGTTGTATTACTTCAACCTTCATTGGACTTTGACTCAACAGTAGAGAATGTCAAGTGAATACTTCACATGTGTCGACACATATAGTCCATATGTCGAAACAAGTCTTGATGATGTCGACACAGCTTCATTTTTACATCTCGACACAGCTTCTATGGAATGTGTCGACACAAGTCCTGTGTGTCGACACAAACACTCCTTGTCTTGACAAAGTTGGTGTCGACAGAATTCTGGTGTGTGTCAACACAAGTTCTGTGTGTCGACACAGTCATTGCCGACAGAATTCTGGAATGTGTCGATAGCTTCTCTGTGTGTCGACACAAATCCTGATGATGTCAACACAATCTGGCCCTTGGTGTCGATATAGCGTTGTCGACAGATTTTCTGTGTGTCGACACAAATTCTGGGTGTCGACACAATCTGGCCCTTGGTGTCGACACAACCATTCCCAAGTTTCGACACTTGTACTTAGAAATTTTCCTTCCATTTACTTAACCTGCACATGATAACTCAACACAACATCAAATACAACTCGATGCATATCTTTGAGTTAGGTGAGGCTTCTCCAAATCGGGTACATATTTTCCAGTGTACCCAACAATCTCCCCCTATTTGGATAAGTCATAAGCCTTAGTCAATGATATACATCATTTATAATAAAATAAAAAATATGATGTATAAAAGCATTCAATGACAGGGTAACATATAAACAAAACAAGTATTTATTATATCATCACAGTATATGATACAAACATAATAAGCATGAATCATTTTTTGTATAAACTTCAAAAAAAAGTTTGTTAACAACAGATTACATAGATTTTAAAACTGAAGATTACAATGTTCTAAAATCTAGTCAATCTATCATAAGGCTGATCAGCCTCCTTGATCACCATGACTTTGCCAGACTGGACCCTTGCTTGTAGTGGAGCTTCAGTATCTTCAGCTGGCTTATTGCCTTTGAAATCCTTCTTCTTAAGTTCTTTAGCCTTAACATTTTGCCTTTCAAAATAGTGATAAGGCTTGGGAAAGTATTTACTGGGCTCCACACCTATAGCAGGTATTTTCCCAGCCTTGTGATTCCTTCTGAACTGATGTATAACATCTTGTCTCTGCAGATATTTGTTCCACTCAAGTTCAGAATACCACTTGCCACTATCATGCATTTTGTGTTTGACAGCTTGCTAGGCAGTGAGTATTATATTTCTGGAGGTGGGACTCCATCTTTCAAAATCAAGCTTCAGTTCAGCCTGCTCTCTAAATATTTTCTTTGAGAGTTGAGCTTCTTGCTCTTTATTCAGTGCTGCCTCTGACATTTCCACTTTCTCAATTATAACACTCTTAGTAGCCTCTGGAGGGCTATACATCTGCTGAATCAGTTGTTGAATTCCCTCAAAGTTAGAAGGGGGTATATAATTTGAGCTACCTCCTGCTGACCCCCTTCAATTCCTGCAGCTTGAATACCTGACTTAGTTGTATTATCATCATCACATAGGGGTGGATATCTCAGATTTGCTCTAATTACATTTGTTATCCATTTAGCATGCTCTTAACTAGCATTGACTAACAACCTCCCCCCCTTTATGACTTCTCTCTCAATATGATCCCTGAGATCATCCTTTTGGAACATTATCTGATTAACTATATAATTGGTTCCCTCTGTATAATAAGCTTTAAACTTCTGTAGCTGAGCAGATATGATCTTCTGAGAGGCTTGAATGGCAGATTGGAAAGTGGCTAAATCTTCTTGAAGTTTTTTATCAAACTCTGACTTCTCTTTAGTCCTTTCCTCAGTTAATACAGTTGCATTATTCTTTAACTCAGTAACAATCACATTATGTGATTCAGTACGATTATCATTCATCCTTAGCTGATTTTCCAGAACATATCCTTGCTTAACTACTATGTCATCAATTTGAGTTCTTGCCTCTTGTTGCTTCTTGGCCAGATAAACTATAGCATTTCCTCCTTTATGGAAGCAGTCTGTCATCTCTTTCTTATTCTAGTTTACTTCAAATCTGATTGATTTTATATCTTGAGCCAAAGTAAACTGAAGTTCCTTATGGCTTTCATCCACATATTTTTTAAGAGCTTGTCTTTGCTCATCCATTTTAACTTGGAAAGCAACCAACAATGAACTGAAGTCAACTGCTGGAGCTGAGGGTTGTGAGCCAGTCTGTAAAGCTTTCTTATAGCTTGAGCTTTTCTTCCTCTAAACCATTAGTTTTCTCTTCTTTACTCCGAGGGCTTCTCTATCAGATTCAGAAGAACTTTCAAGGTTCACTATGTCCTTTGGACTAGAGGGTAGCTCCTTGTCAGTCCTTGGCAACTCCCCCTTAGTCCCTGGCTCCTCCCCCTTAGTCCTTGACACTACTTCCTCAGTTCTTACTTCTTGTAAATCAGGAAACAATTCCTCAAGAGTGAATTCTTATTGCCGTTGGACTGGAGGAACATCTGTATCTTGTACAGTAAATGGAGCATCATCTAATGCAGATGTAACATTCATTAATATATCCTGTGCAGGGATGTTGTCATGGTGTGTCTGGTCAACATCAGTTAGAAGCACAGTTAGTGTATCTGGCTCAGTATCTAGTATAGTTTGATTAATATCATCTATTACCTCAAGAATAGTTTGAGTGGCTGTTTCACTCTCTAATACAGCTTGCTCTTTCTCAGGAGCAACTTCTGGATGCAAGGCCTCTTGTTGAGCTGGTGAAAGCTCATTGGCTCCCCCTAGAGGAAGCATATCCTGAACTTGATCCAGTTGGATGGTGCTTTCTGGAATATGCTCCCCCTGCTCTTGACTATCATCTACATTCTTAGGGGAAGATGATTTCCTTGCAAATTCTTATTGTTCTTCATCTGAACTGAAGATCACTTGTTCTTTTGAATCACTAGAAGATTCAGGTTTCTTGGGGGTTGTATTTTTCTTTTTCAGTTGTGGTTGTTTCTGTGGTGTAGAACCATCCTTTGTCAGAACTCTTTCCCACTGGATAGTATTTTCATATCCTTCTCATGTGGTTTATTCTAGATCCAGTTGTGTGGTTTAGCACTTCAAGAATATTCATTGCCAGATACAGGCTCAGTATTCTTCCTAGATTAGGTTTCTTCAAACTTTCCTTGATCTTGTCAAAGATCACAGCAGACCAGTTAGTTTTTATTCTGAAAATAACTCTGGTCATTAAGCTGAACATATAGGCTGAGATCCTATCATGTCCTCCTGGTTTGCAGAGAATTACTTTTCCCATAATCTCTGAAAGAAACTTTCCTTGGGAGTTCATCCCTTCCTCTGCATTGATGATTCAATCTTAGTGGTGGGATCTAGTCAATACCATTGAAGAGCTTCTTTTGTCATTGAAGATGTGACTTCATCATCTTCCTGAGTCCTGGGCAACTTTAGTGTCTTCCTTAGACGATTCTGGCTAAGTTTCACCTTGCTTCCTTGAATTGATGACCTAATTTTCAATCCAGTTAAATCCAGGGTTGCTTTTGTATAGAATTCAAGAACCTCCATCTTCCAGATCTTGGTAGGTTCTGAAACTAGATATTCTAAACCATTTTCTTTGATTAGGGTTATTAAATCTCTGATCTCAGTTACAGCACTCTCAAAAGCATTGCGAACCAATTCATAGCCTTCGTTGATGTTGTTCTCCAATTTTGGCGCCATTGGTGATGAGAAATTTGAGGAGAAGAGAGATGAAGGTTTGTCGACTCAAAGATTTGGTCTCGAAAATGTTGAGAGCATAGTCAACAAAGTTATGTTGTGACCTATTTATATGTTTGTCAACACAGAAGGTCAAAAGGCGGGGTAATAGATACTTAATGTGTCGACACTGTAGAGATTGTGTCGACACAGACTTCTAATGTCTCGACAGAGTCAGACAACACTATGTGTCGACACAGTTTGAGATGTGTCGACATAGACTTCTTAATTGTCGACTCTAATATCTGCGTGTCGACACAGACTTCTGTATGTGTTGACACTACTATCTAAATGATAGAACTTCTATGTGTCAACACCAAACTCTGAGTGTCAACACCACTATCTCACCACTATGTTATTGTGTCAACATAACTTTCCTTATGTGTCGACACTAACTACTATATGTCAACACAGATTTCCTTTTGTGTCGACATTAACTACTATATGTCGACATTGAAATAGTTATTCAGATTTACCAAGTTACTCTAGGTTTAACATGCCTAATTCAATTTTGAAATAATTGAATTTAGTTTCATCTAGTGGTTTAATAAACATGTCAGCAATTTGATTATTTGTGGTGACAAATTCCAAACAAATATTTTTTTTTTCAACATGCTCTCTTATGAAGTGAAATCTAATTTATATATGCTTTGTTATGCTATGTGATACAGGATTTTTAGCAATAGAAATAGCACTTGTAGAATCACAAAATAGTGGAGTTCTACTTACCTTGAGACCATAGTTTTCAAGTTGATGTTGAATCCATAAAAGCTGAGCACAGCAGCTACCTGCAGTAACATACTCAGACTCTGCAGTGGAAATTTCCACACTTGTCTGCTTCTTACTGCTTCATGACACCAATCTACCACCTAGAAATTGACATGTGCCAGTGGTGCTCTTTCTATCTTCTTTGCAACTTGCAAAGTCTGCATCTAAAAAACCAGTCAGTTGAAAGTCTCTATTCTTAGGGTACCAAAGACCAAGATTAGGTGTGCCCTTAAGATATCTCAAAATTCTTTTAACTGAAGTATAATGAGATTCTTTAGGGCTTGCTTGGTACCTAGCACAGACACATGTAGCATACATAATGTCTGGTCTACTGGCAGTTAAGTATAGAAGGGAGCCAATTATCCCTCTATACAAAGACTCATCTACAGGTTTTCCTGCATCATCTTTGCCTAAAGCCATACTTGTCCCCATTGGAGTTCTCATGGTGGTGGATGACTCCATACCATATTTCTTAATTAACTCCTTGGTGAACTTAGACAGTGATATGGACAAGCCATCATCAGTTTGTCTTACTTGGAGTCCCAAGAAGAATTTCAGCTCACCCATACTTCTCATCTCAAACTTCCCTTGCATAAGTTTTGCAAACTTCCTACAAAGGTTGTTTTTTGTAGACTCAAAAATTATGTCATCAACATAAATCTGGACTAGGATCAACTTGTTTTTTGACTCTCTAAGAAATAGAGTCTTGTCTATTTTCCCTTTGAAAATTTATTTTCAATGAGGAAGATAGACAATGTTTCATACCAAGCCCTATGGTCTTGTTTCAAAGCATATAATGCTTTATTAAGTCTATAAACATAACCACAATAAAGTGGATCAATAAAACCTGAGGGCTGTTCAACATAGACATCTTCTTTCAAATTATCATTTAGGAATGCTGACTTGACATCCATTTGGTAAACTTTGAAACCTTGGAGAGCAGCAAAGGCAAGGAATAGTCTTATTTCTTCCAACCTTGACACTGTGGCAAATGTCTGATCAAAGTCAATGCCCTCCTCCTGTCTATAACCTTTGGCAACCAGTCTTGCTTTGTTCTTCACTATGATTCCATTTTCATCTAGTTTGTTCATGTAGATCCACTTTGTCTCAATAATATTATGGTCCTTTGGTTTTGAAACCAGCTAACATACTTTACACCTTCTGAATTGATTCAGCTCCTCCTGCATTGCATCAATCCAGTTGGAGTCTTGTATGGCTTCTTCAAATCTCTTTGGTTCCAACTGTGATAGGAAACTTGAGCAAAGCACTGTGTTCATGTGTTTTCTTCTAGTCTGCAGACCATGTCTGGGATCATCAATAATTTGGTGTGCTGGATGATCCTTTAGATTCCTTATTGTTGGAGGCATTCTATCATCAATTTGAACTTCTTTAATTTCTCCACCATGCTGAACTTCATTGTCTTCAATGTTAGCTTGTGGACCTTGTACTCCCCCTGGACAGCAACCATCATTTCCCACATCCTGCCTTATAGTTTGGTCTTCATTAATGGTCAGCATGTCCAACTTTTATTTTAAACCTGTTGAGCTACAAGAATTGCTAGACAACTCATAGTTAATTAGCTCAGATTCATCAAACACTACATGAACAGATTCTTCTATAACTTATGTAGTCAAGTTGTATACCCTATATGCCTTACTGTTATTGTTGTTCCCAACAAATATCCCATCTTGGGATTTGGCAGCAGACTTAGTTAGGTGAGACTTGCTAGTGTTAAGCACATAACACCTGCTACCAAATATCCTAAAGTAGGATATGTTTGGTTTTCTGCACTTCATAATCTCATAGGGTGTCTTTTTGTGGTTCTTAGTTATAGATGCTCTATTTAGTACATGACAAGCAGTATTTACTGGCTCAGCCCAAAAATATTCTACAAGACAAGTGTCACTTAGTAGAGTTCTACCAGCCTCAATAAGAGTTCTATTCTTTCTTTCAGCAATTCTATTTTGCTGAGTTTTTATAGGTGAGGAGAATTTCTGATGAATCCCTAGTTTTTCACAAAAACTTGTTATACACTCATACTGATATTCAGTTCCATGGTCACTTCTGATTTTTACCACTGAATTATTAAGTTCATTTTGAATTTGTTTAACAAAGTTATGAAAGACATTAGGGGTTTCAGATTTCTGCCTCAAAAAGAAAACCCATGTAAATCTAAAATAGTCATATACTACCACAAAAGTATACACTTTCCTACCTAGACTATGAACTGGCATAGGACCAAATAGATCCATATGCAAGAGGTAAAAAAACCTCACAGAGTCTTCGGTATCAAGACTGTGAAAAGAGGATTTGGTCTGCTTGCCTTTTTGACAAGCTGAACATATACCCTCTTTTATGCACTTAAACTGAGGACAATTCCTCACTAACTCTAAACTATAGAGTTGGCCTATAGTCTTATAGTTCAGATGAGCTAGCCTCTTGTGTCATTGGACACACTGAGATGCTTTCTCATCTGTAACTAAACATAAAGGAGAGTCCATGTTTTCATTATCAAAATTTAAATAATAAACATTCCCATTTCTATAACCAGACAAGATCACCTTTTGATCACTTGTCCTATTAATCTGACACTCATTCTTAATAAATGAATTGTCATACCCAAGATCACTCAGCTGACTTTTGCTTATCAAGTTATGTTTCAAACCTTTTACATAAGTCACTTGAGTGATTATTATAGAACTAGTAGAAATGTTACCAAACCCTTTTATGACCCCTTTTTCTGATCCACCAAAGATCACTTTGGGTCCACTCTCTATGGGAGTATAGTCCTTTAATATTCTTCTAATTCCAGTCATGTGCCTGGAACATCCATTATCCAAGTATCATATAGGGGGTATGACAACTTGGACTCACCTGCAGCAAATAATATTAATTTACCTTAGAACCCCAATGTTTATTGGGTTCTAGGCTCAAGTTAGATTGAAACTTATTATTCTTACCAGTAGCCTTCCGCACAAGTAAGCTGGCATTCTTCCTGACACTGGTGTTGTGCCAGCAATCCATGGCATAATGCCCTTTCTTACCACAGCACCAACACTCATATCTATTATACCTCTTTTTAGGTACAGTTTTAACAACATTGCTGTTAGCTGTTCTTAACACTGTTGGTATAGTGGTTCTTTGCTAGAGTGCTGGAGGTACACCCTTATCATTCAGAATATTAGGCTTACCATAACCATGTATGATATCATGATCATATCTATTAGTTGGCTTCCACACTTTTATGAAGGAAATGGGTGGTTTGAAGGCTAGAGGTTGTACTGGGGCTTTGCCTTTTTTTTGGAATTGGCAGCCCTTGCATTTCCCTTAAAGCCCAATCATGTCTTACCCTTTTTGGGAATAAAGTCATCAATTAAAGGTAAGACTGATTTTGGCTTAGAGAATTTATCCACCAGATCCTTTTCCCTCTGAAGTTTGACTTCCAGGCTTTTGATTTGATCATTCTTGAATGTAATAGTACCCATCTGAATAACAATTATGTTTTTTAGTTTGGATACTTCATTCATATTTAGATCTAGCATTTTTTTGAATCTAATGCAGCCAGCTTAAGAGCAGCAATTTTCTTGGCCTGTGCTTTGTTATGAATTCTGCTTTTCTTAAGTGCTTGTAGCAGATCACCATATTCATCAATAAGTTGATGAACATCTCCTTTAGATTCAGATTCATCTACATCTATTGATGCAGATGCTTCTGATTTTGATCCAGTAAAGTAATCAGAAACTATTGAAGAATTGTTTACCTTACTAGGATCAGGCTGATCCTGGCACTTATCTTCTTCTATCAAGGCCATCAGCCCTTTACAACAATGTTCTTCAATTTCATTTACTGAGTCCAGCAATTTCAAGAACTCAGCCTCTTCTGCATCCTCTTTAGTTGCCAATAGTCCTATGATGCTTCAGCTTTAACTTTAGCCTCAGAATCTGAAGATGAAGAATCTGACCAGCTTTTTTGGTTCTTTGCAACAAAGAATTTCTCCTTCTTGTCATTGTTTTTTAGTTCCTTCTTGTCATTAGATTCCTTACTTTTATCAGGATAATCAGCTACCACATGTCCAGGCCTGTTGCATCAATATCAAACAATCATAGTGGAAGATAATTTACTAGGTTTAGATCCATACATGTCCTTCCTAGAGAATTTCTTTTTTTGATAGTAATCATCCTTGGATTGTGAGGAGGATGGCTTGGATCTCCACTGTTTCTTCTTCAAGAACCTTTGAAATTGTTTTGAGAAAGCAGCTAAGTCTTCATCAGAATTTGGACTATCCGAACTTTCTGAAACTACTTTTGCAGCTTTCCTAGGAGGAGATGGAGACAACCTCCCGTCCTTTCTTATGGCTTCCGTCTTGAAAGCCACTGACTATCTCTGTATTCAACTTTATTACTTTTCTCCTCCTCCTTTCTGACCATCAGCTGCATCTCATATGAAATCAGTTTGCCAAATAATGTTGGAGGTGAGATTTTTGCTAGTCTGGCCACTTCCCTAATGTCACATATCTTGGTGTCTCGTTCCTTAGTTAATGATCTCAGAAAATTATCATTTAACTCATATGTGCTGAATACTCTTCCATATGACATCAGTTCATTAACTATTCTGAAGAACTTCTTGTAACATTCAGTTATGCTGTCTGTTTTAGATTGTTTAAAACTTTCATACTCCTGATTCAACATAGACTTTTTGTCTTCTCTCACCTCTTCTGAACCCTCCATGTAGACAATCAGGGTGTCCCACATTTCTTTGGAGGTCTTGCAGTGAATCAAATTTTGGAATGTTGAATCATCTATAACATTGACTATTATATTCTGTGCTCTCTTATCCATAGTAGACAAGATGATCTCATCCTTTATCATTTCAGAATACTCCTTGGTGTCTTGAGATTTACATCAAGAACTGAGACTTTCATTGGGATGAATGGCCCTTCTTTGATTGTCATATAGATTCTTGGATCTGAAGCTTCCATAAACAGTTTAACTCTTTCTTTCCATATGCCAAAAATCTCTTTCCTGCATATTGGTAACTTCATGGAACCAAACTCCTTATGATTCTCAATGGAACCCATTTTGCCTAATAGATTTCTGCCTTGGAGATCTACTCAGATAGTTAAGTCTATTCTTTGAGTAACCTCGCTCTGATGCCACTTGAAAGAATTGTTTTCAAGATGTTCTAAACACCTAGAGAGGGGGGGGGGGGTGGTGAATAGGTTCAATTCTTTTTCTGACTTAAGTAGATATCTAGTTTAGCAATTTATTTAGTAGAAAACACAGTACAACATTCACATACACACAACATTCCACAGATTGCACACCAGATTTATAGTGGTTCCCCAAATGATGGGTACATCCACTTTCCCCCTTCGCCTATCTAGCAGTGTTCTAGATTCAGCCTAACTTTCTTCTTTCTTCTCAGATCCGCAGATCTTACAGCTCAGAACCAAGACTGGTTCCTACAACTCAGAGTGAATCCATACTCCTACAACTCAGGCACAAGCCCTACCTCAGCCTCTTCCACAGGCCTACAACTCAGAGTGACACCCCACTCCTATAACTCAGGCAAAAGACCTACCTCAGCCTCTTTCACAGGCCTACAACTCAGGGAACAGATTCCCCTACCTCAGGCACTCAGCCCTACCACAGCTTTTATAATTTAGGCTTACGACTCAGAGAAGTAAATCTCCTACACTCAGATCTATTACAGATCCTACAAAGATTATTGATGAAAAGATAATGATATCTTCAACCAGATGGAGAGAGAATTTGTTAAAAGCTTCTTGATCAGTTCTTGATAGAACTGATTACTTAAGGATCAACCTGTCTTAGCTTCTTCAAAGCTTCTTGAATCTTAACAAAGTAAGGTTGATCTTCTTGGTGTTAGAGTTGATCTTCAATCAGCTTCCTTCAGAAATTAATCTGAATTCTTCTCCAGAATTGATCTGAATTCTTCTAGCAGACTGTTCAGGATCTGTCTTCACTGGATGAGGACTTCTCTCCTTGTTTTTCTCTCTCTACAATCTGTGGACTGTTTCTTCTTTCTCTTCTTCTGGATCCTCAATCCTTCATAGATTATTTTTTATTCACTGATCGTGTTCACGATCACTTCTTCACAATTGATAATTGATTAGCTCGATTAGCTTTCAGTTCTCTATCTCCAATTGTTGAGAGAGCATATCTATATATAGGCTTCATCCATGGTGACCAGATGTTCCGATTTCAAACGGTCTTCTGACACCTATGACAGATGTGACAGTAATGTCAGTAATGACAGCTGTTAAGTCTCCAGTTGTATTACTTCAACCTTCATTGGACTTTGACTCAGCAGTAGAGAATGTCGAGTGAATACTTCACATGTGTCGACACACATAGTCCATGTGTCGACACAAGTCTTGATGATGTCGACACAGCTTCATTTTTACTTCTCGACACAGCTTCTGTGGAATGTGTCGACATAAGTCTTGTATGTCGACATAAACACTCATTGTCTTGACAAAGTTGGTGTCGACAGAATTCTGGTGTGTGTTGACACAAGTTCTGTGTGTCAGCATAGTCATTGTCGACAGAATTCTGGAAGGTGTCGATAGATTCTCTGTGTGTCGACACAAATCCTGATGATGTCGACACAATCTGGCCTTTGGTGTCGACATAGCGTTGTCGACAGATTTTCTGTGTGTCGACACAAATTCTGGGTGTCGACATAATCTGGCACTTGGTGTCGACACAACCATTCCCAAATGTTGACACATATACTTAAAAAATTTTATTTCCATTTACTTAACCTGCACATGATAACTCGACACAACATCAAATACAACTCGATGCATATCATTGAGTTAGGTGAGGCTTCTTCAAATCTGGTACACATTTTCCAATGTACCCAACAATAAGTTTGGTTTTTTGCCGTTCAGAATCTCATTGAGAATCTTCTTGCGGCTTTTGGTGATGGAAGCCCAGTTAAGGACATGACATGTCGTGTTCGCTGCCTCAGCCCAAAAATATTCTGGGAGAAATGTGTCACTTAACATGGTTCTACCAGCCTCTATGAGAGTTCTGTTTTTCTTCTCAGCAATCCCATTTTGCTGGGGTGTTCTAGGAGAGGAGAACTCTTGATTAATCCCAAGCTCTTTAAAGAATTTTGTCATGCATTCAAACTGAAACTCAGTCCCATAGTCTCTTCTGATCTTGACCACAGAATTGTTAAGTTTGTTATGAATTTACCTAACAAATGTTTGGAAGACATCAGGAGATTTAGATTTCTTTCTTAGAAATAACACCCAGGCAAATCTGGAAAAGACATCAACAATCACAAGGGTGTAGACTTTCCTACCTAGACTATGAACTGGCATAGGACCAAATAGATCCATATGCAGGAGGTATAAACACCTCACTAAGTCTTTGGTATCAAGGCTTTGAAAGGAGGTCCTGGTCTGCTTGCCCTTTTGGCATGATGCGCAGATACCCTCCTTGATACACTTCACCTTAGGACCATTTCACACTAACTCTTCACTAAAGAGTTTGTCTATGGTCTTGTAATTTAGATGAGCTAGCCTCTTGTGCCATTGGACATAATGTGAATCTTTCTTATCTGCAACTAGGCATATAGGAGAATCCTTACTCTCACAAACAAAATTGAGACAATTGACATTTTCTCTCCTAGTGTCTATCAAGATGACCCCTTGGACACTTGACCTCCTAATTTGGCACTCATCCTTAAGGAAACAAATGTCATAGCCAAGATCACAAAATTGGATTATGCTTATCAGGTTGTGTTATAAACTTTTCACATATGCTACTTGTGTGTAGTGATTATGTCATTAGATATCTTACCAAACCCTTTGGTTACACCTCTTTCTGAACCACCAAAGATGACTTTAGGTCCATTTTCAACTGGAGTGTACTCCTTTAGCATGCTCCTTATTCCAGTCATGTTCCTAGAACATACACTATCCTAGTATCATATATGGGTATGACCACTTCGACTCACCTGCAAAAATAGATCATCTTTCCTTAGGACCTCAATTCTTAATGTGTCATAGGTGCAGGTTAGACTGAAATTGAACATGCCTACCTGCAGCTCTTCTGATAGGTAAACTGGCATTATTTCTCTGGACACTCTTATTGTTCCAGCAATTAATGGCATAGTGGCCCACTTTGTCATAACACCAACACTCATAAATGTTGTATCTTCTTTTGAGGGCTGACTTTACAGTATAGCCGTCTGCATCTCTCATTTAAGTAGGTACAATAGCCTTTTTCTTAAGCCTTCCAGCCACATCCTGATTTGGGATTTGTTTTGCAGCAGAGGTAGGGATATCTTGGTCCCTATCAGCAGCTACCTTCTTTTCAGAGTGCAATCTCTTGATAGCTTTAGATATACCCAAGTCTGGTGTGCTGACAGACATTCCTTTAGTCTGATTATGGACTGGTAGACTTTGAGAATGGGCTGGAACCTTATTTTTGAGTGTTGGGGCTGGTACACCAAGTCTAGGATGGGCCATTCCGATTTCTTCATGGGCTGCCTTATAGGCACTAACACCCTTGCCATTCCTAACACCATACTTCAAGTGACCATGAATGCTGTCATGGTCATACCTGCTAGATGGTAGCTCCACTTTCATGAAAGGAGTTAAAGGCTGGGAGGCTAGTGGCTGCACTGGAGCATTGTCATTCCTTTTGGAATAGGCAGCTCTAGTTCTCCCTTTAAATCCTAACCCCTTCTTACCCTTTTGGGAGGAGAAGGAATCAATCAAAGGCTTTATTGAACATGTCTTTGAGAGCTTAACCACTAGCTACTTCCCCTTTTGGAGTTTACCTTCAAGATTCCTAATGTGGTTATTTTTTTAAGGTGATTGTGCCCATCTGAATAATAGTGATGTTTTTCAGCTTGCTGACTTCTTGTATCTTTAGGTTGAGTTTGTTTGCTGAGTCTGAAACAGCCAGCTTTAGAGAGGCAATATCCTTGGCCTGTTTTTTTGGCTAGAAGCTTGCTTCTCTTCATTGCTTGAAGGAGTTCACCATAATTATCAATCAATTGATTGACATCTCCCTCAGATTCAGATCCATCTTCATCTCTTGATGCAGATGCTTTTGATTCTGGACTAGTTACATAATCTGAAATAGAAGGTGTATAATGTACCTTACTAGGGCAAGGCTACTCCTGGGTGGGTCCTTCCTCAGTCAAAACCAATAACCCAAGACAATGGCTGGCTTCTTCTCCTTCTTCAGATCTGGCAGCATCATCAGCTTCTCTAGTGAATGCAGCCAGCATCTCTAAGAAGTCTGCTTCTACAGATTCTTATTCAGCAGTAAATAGCCCAATGAGGGCTTTAGCTTCATCTTCCTCAGCAGTAAATAGCCCAATGCAGCCAGCATCTTTCCTTGGTGGAGAAGGAATGTTTCTCCTGCTCTTCCTTGTGGCTTCAGCTTTGAAGGTCATTGACTTGTCTTTGACTATAGGATTGCTGATTTTCTCCTCCTCCTTTATACTAGTCTGCTGCATTTCATATGACAACAGCTTTCCAAACAGTGTTGGTCGTGGAGTGTGAAAGAAATGGTGCCTAACCACCTAGAGGGGGGGTGAATAGGTATACTTTTCCTTTTTAATTTTAAGGCAGAAACACTGTACAACAAATGCAATTCTATAACTATCACAATACAGCAACTACAAAAACAAACATACACATAGTGCACACAGTATTTATAGTGGTTCCCCAAGGTCTGGGTACATCCACTTTCCCCCTTCGCCTATCTAGTAGAGTACTAGATTCAGCCTAACTTCAGCACTTCTCCTCAGATCCTCAGATCTTACAGCACAGAACCTCAAACATGTTCCTACAACTCATATTGTCCCCACTCCTACAACTCAGGCAAAAAGCCCTACCACTCAGTCTTCAACAAGACCTACACTCAGAGAACAAAGTCTGCTACAACTCAGGTACAAAGCCTTACCTCAGTATTCAACAAGACCTACACTCAGAGCACACAGTCTCCTACACTCAGCCTTTATAAAATAGGCTTACAGCTCAGATCTATACAAGATCCTACAGAAATTTGATTATACAAAGTAATTAAACACAACCCTGACAGAGAGAGATGAGTTGACTGGATTCTTGATTAGTTCTTGTAAGAACTTGGCAGAGATCAACCTCCCTTAGATTTCTTCAAAGCTTCTTGAATTAGAACTCAGTAGGGTTGAATCTCCTGTGAAGATGATCTTCAATCAACTTCTGTCTTGAGATTCAAAGCTCAATCTGAATCTTACTTAGCAGCCTAGTTCAGCAGCTGCACTTCATAGAAGGAGCTCTCTCTCTCCAACTTCTTAGATCTTCTGTCGAAAGTCTTCTTCTTTTGTGTTGTTAGATCTCTGTGTAGATCTTCAATCTATTATTGATCTTCAATGAATAATCTGTTGATTGATTTTTTTGATTAATTGTGATCAATGCTTTTCGGTTGAAGGAGAAAGGTCTTTATATAGTCTTCCTCGAAGGTAACCGGCTGATCCGAATTCTAACAACCTTCTGGAAGCTTTGATAGTTGCAGTTGACCGGTTGAAATGGCAGATGTCAAGTCATCCAGTCACTTCTTGAAATCACTGTCACTGTCTGAAAGTGTCGAGACAGATAGTCATTATGTGTCGACACAAATAGACTAAGTGTCGACACAAGTAGACTAAGTGTCGACACTAGCCTTGATGGTGTCGACACAACTCCTTGTGTTGTTGTAACAGCTTCTCGACACTGCTTCTTCAGAATGTGTTGACACTAATTCTATGTGTCGACACAAGCCTTCTATAGAATGTGTCGACACTGATTGAGTGTGTCGACACAAGTACTTCTTTAACACTTAGTTGAATTCTGATGTGTGTCGACACATCTCCTTTGTGTCGACACATGCCTTCTTGTGTTGAAACTTGCTGAGTGTCGACACATCTCCTTTGTGTCGACACAAGCCTTCATGTGTTGAAACTTGCTGAGTGTCGGCACATCTCCTTTGTGTCGACACAAGCCTTCATGTGTTGAAGCTTGCTGAGTGTCGACACATCTCCTTTGTTTCGACACAAGCCTTCATGTGTTGAAACTTACTGAGTGTCGACACATCTTCTTTGTGTCGACACAAGTATTTTAACTTTGTTGAAGCTTGCTGAGTGTCGACACAATCTCCTGGTGTTGACACATTTGATGTCGACAAAGCTTCTCGGAGTGTCGACACTGCCTCTAAGTGCCGACACAGATTATGTTGACAATTCTTCACAGTGTGTCGACACTGCCTGTATGTGTCGACACTTTTCTTCTACTGTCGACTCTCCCTTTCCTGGTGTCGACACAATTACTCCAAGTGTCGACACAGCTTCTCTAGGTGTCGACACAAGTCTTCATAAGTGTCGACACTTCACCTCTAGGTGTCGACACATGGACTTAGAAACTTTTCTGCATTTCCTGCAATTACTTAACCTGCACATATAAACTCAAAGCACATCAAATACACCTTGATGTATATCATTGAGTAGGGTGAGGCTTCTTCAAATCTGGTACACATTTTCCAATGTACCCAACAATCTCCCCCTATTTGGAGAAGTCATAACCCTTAGTCAATGATATACACCATACATAACAAATACTCAATATGATGTATAATTGTATTATATGACAGAGTAAATACTTAACAAAACATGTACAAACAATCTTCTCAGAATAACAATGTAATAGATTGAACATTAAACATTGTTTTGTTACAACTTCCAAAAGTTTTATTAATCAAAAGTTTACATGGAGTTTAATGCAAATGATTACAAAGTTGTAAACTTAAGAAAATTCTATCCTATGGCTGCTCTGGCTCCTTGATAACAATGCCCTTTCCAGATCGAATCTTGGCTTTAACTGGAGCATCATTGTCATCAGCAGGCTTCTTTCCCTTAAGATATTTCTTCTTCTGTTCTTCAGCCCTTATCTTCTGTCTCTCAAAATAGTGATAAGGCTTAGGGAAATACTTGTTAGGCTCCTGTGCATTAAGACGTAGCTTCCCTAGTTTAGCCTTTCTTCTGTATTGTACTATGGCTTCTTGCCTAGCTTCATGTTTTCTCCACTCCTGGTCAGAGTACCATTTGACCCTCTCTAGGAAATTATCCTTTGCAGCCTTCCAAGCAGTCAATATGATATTTCTAGAAGTTGGGTTCCACTGTTCAAAATCAGGCCTTAACTCTGCATGTTCTCTGAACCTCTTCTTAGATAATTGAGCTTCTTGCTCTTTTAATACTGCCTCTGGCACAGGCTGTACTACTTTCTCACAAATAATATTCTAATTACCCTCAGGAGGGCTATACATAGATTGTACCTCCTGATGTATCATCTCAAAATCAGCTGGAGGGTAGATTACTTGTGCAACTTCAGCTTGCCCACCTCCAAAATATGCAGGATTTATCCCAGATTCTGCTACATTATCATCATCACACAAAGGTGGATATCCAAGGGTAGCTCTGATGCTGTTTGAAATCCATTTAGCATGGTCAGAGCCTGCTTTGACTAATACCCTCTCCCCCTTTATGACTTCTCTTTCTATATGATCCCTAAGATCATCCTTCTGAAATCTGATTTGAGCATTCAAATAGTTAACTCCATCTTTATAAAAAGGTTTTAACCTTTGAAGCTTGTCAGTAATAGCCTTTTGAGAATCTTCAATGGCAGTTTTAACAGCAGTTAGGCTTTCTTGTAAGTGCTTGTCAAACTCAGCCTTGGCTGCAGTCCTTGCTGTAGTTTGAGCAGCTGCAAGATTCTGCATTTCAGTTACTATCACATTATGTGATTCAGTTAAATTGTCATTCTTTCTAATCTGGTTTTCCAAGACATATCCTTGTTTCACTGTCATATCATCAACCTGTGTCTTTATCTTCTTTTGATGAGTATCCAGATATACCACTGCATTGCCTCCTTTATGGAAACAATCAGTCATTTCTTTCTTAGTTTGATTAACTTCAAATCTTATAGATTTGTTGTCTTGAGCTAGATCAAATTGAAGGGATTTATGTCCTTCATCCATATAAGTTTGTTGAGCCTTCCTTTTCTCATCCATCTTGATCTGCAAAGCCACCAACAGTGAACTATAATCAGCAGTTGGGGCAGGCTGTGGAACAATGGTTTGCAGTGCTTTCTTGTAGGTCTGACTTCTCCTTTTGAGAATCTTCAATGGCAGTTTTAACAGCAGTTAGGCTTTCTTGTAAGTGCTTGTCAAACTCAGCCTTGGCTGCAGTCCTTGCTGCAGTTTGAGCAGCTGCAAGATTCTGCATTTCAGTTACTATCACATTATGTGATTCAATTAAATTGTCATTCTTTCTAATCTGGTTTTCCAAGACATATCCTTGTTTCACTGCCATATCATCAACCTGTGTCTTTATCTTCTTTTGATGAGTATCCAGATATACCACTGCATTGCCTCTTTTATGGAAACAATCAGTCATTTCTTTCTTAGTTTGATTAACTTCAAATCTTATAGATTTGTTGTCTTGAGCTAGATCAAATTGAAGGGATTTATGTCCTTCATCCATATAAGTTTGGAGAGCCTTCCTTTTCTCATCCATCTTGATCTGCAAAGCCACCAACAGTGAACTATAATCAGCAGTTGGGGCAGACTGTGGAACAATGGTTTGCAGTGCTTTCTTGTAGGTCTGGCTTCTCCTTTTGAAAACCTGTAGCTTTCTTTTCTTGGCTTTAGTAACCTCTTCATCTTCAGAGTCAAAAGTACTAGCAATGTCTACACTATCCTGTAGGGTGAACTCTTGCACGTATTCGTCCACCGTTTTGTCTCGCTGCATTAGATGCAGAAACTTCCTCTGCAGGGCCAACCATGTTGAAACTGGAATATACCTCTTAAGAAAAGCATCCCCAAACTCTTCCACTGACGGGGTGCGTCCCGGGAACTGGCGGCCGCTATGGCTCACCCACCACAATTTGGCGTCTCCCTCCAACATGAACGCCGCATACTCAGCTTTCTTTTCCTCTAGCGTCTCTGCCGCCCTTAGCAGTTCTTGAATACGAACCCACCAATCCTCTGCATCCGTTGGCATTCCAACACCCTTGAAAGACGGGGGATGGAAACTCAGGAAATACTTCATGTGTCGGTCTCCATGTCCTACCACCACCCTTTCCGCCAAAGGCTCCACTCGCCTGGCTTCTCCGCCTGGCACGACCGTCGCCGTGTCTGGTGTAGCAGGGGTTGCTACCTGGGCTGCAGCCGCCGCTTGGGCTGCCACAATCGCTTCTGCAAGCATACGACAGAAGTCGGTCGGGTTTACACCCGTGCCCAAAAGGCCTGGAGTAGTAGCACTGCTCGCCGAGAGATCATCCCTTGCTCTTGAAGTGCCCGCCTCGTTGCTTGCACTCTTCCGGAAAATAAGAAATAAGGGATTAGTCTCCAATCTCATGACTAAAACATAAGGACACTCACGGTCCCGCGTTACTCTTATGTGGATAACTTCTCTACGCACTAACCTTGAATCGAACCTCGCTCTGGTACCAAATTGTAACACCTCCCCTGTAATGACCGTATAATATGGGTCCGGCCGGGGCCCCACAACATACGAACGCCACAGCTTTAGTATTAAAAGTTGATATAGCTACCCAAACTCAAAACACTTGCACAACACAGCGGAAACAAAGCACAACTAGAAGTTATCCACTAACCAAAAGAGTAACAACTAAGGCCTTAAGGCCTACCACAATTGTCCATACTCAAGTAAAATTACAATCATGAATGTGCATAGCACTCCTAGTCTACCTCGGCATGCAAGCCGGACAAAAGAGTCTCAAACAAACATCATCACAAAAGTAGTGCTACGAAAGAGGGAAAAACACTTCATGGGGCTTAGGCCTTTCTGGCCGGCGTGCTAGCTCCTGCATGCGATCCTTGCCCTATAAAAATTATTAGTAACGTGGGTCAGCAAAGGCTGATCTCAAACTGTGTAACAACACATCTCCTCCCGGCCGCCCCTAACGGACCCCGGGGAACCCTCCAACCTGCAAGTCAGCACTTCATATGCAATATAAACATCTATAAATACAAAAACATTAAAACAGGCTTGGATGTCTCAATCATCAAACACGTTCTCTATTGGTTGAGCATGTAATAAAATGGCCTACTATGCAACATGTATGCAACACTCGGGCTTCGCCCAAGGCACCCTACTGCGTATGCATCTAGCACAACATCACATCATTTGGGTACTCACATTTCCCCATTGGCATAAAGCCGCAAGCAATGAGGGAGACACAACTCCCTCAAATGGCGCACAGGC
The DNA here is from genome assembly GCA_039583875.1 of Platanthera guangdongensis. NCBI lineage: Eukaryota > Viridiplantae > Streptophyta > Magnoliopsida > Asparagales > Orchidaceae > Platanthera > Platanthera guangdongensis. Next base: position 116,372,128 of record CM077162.1, on the reverse strand, counting down.
CGCCACATGGAATTCTTGCCAAGGCCCCACCCGCTCGTGGGCTTAGCCTCGGGCTTGCCTGCAAGCTCTGACGTCTCATGTCAGGATTCCAACAAACACAGACTGACCGATTCTAAGAAGCCTTGATGGACCCCACCCGCTCATGGCCTCATTGCCCGGGCTTGCCCCAAGCTTGGCATTCTCGTCAGTCTCACAGAAGGGGACTAGTCTCGCCGGGACACTCTCCACACATGACGCACATGTCACGGGATAGCCAGCCGACCACGGAGACATAGCCACGCCTTGGCACATCACAATCCAAGACTAAAATCACCATAATCCCTCACTTGTACTGCAGCGTTCCCGCGCACCAAGGAAACCATCTCCAACTCGTGCGGAGCTAACCTTGTCCACCAAGGAAACCATCTCTAACTCATACGGAGCTAACCTTGTCCCTCAAGGAAACCATCTACCGTCACGAGGAGCTAACCTTGTCCGGTCCCAACTACGCGTACTCTTTCAAACAAAAGGGAATCACCACCACATCACAAACGGCTTCTTGCCGCAACGGAAACTCTACGAATCCCTAAGTTCGTATGCAACATCACCGAGTCGGACTAACGATCGCGACTACGGCTTCACCCACCATGCCTAATCCACTAGCGAAGCGGATCTCTAATGCAAAATATGTCGGGGACGGACTCAATCAACCCGGAGGTTCCTCTTAAACCTTGGCAAACCAAAACCCCTCTCATTTGAGAGTTTGGTGCCCAAAAACTAGAAAGAAAGAAAAATAAATGATGCTAAGACATGCATCCTAAGACCGAGAGGAGAGGTGTCGTTACCTTCCGACTCCTCTTCCTTGCGATGGCAAAAATGGCCGGATGGGAATCTTCGCAATGATCTAAGCTTCACGGATCCGGACTCGGCTCGTGATTTGGAGCTCCGAAACCCTTCCTACAGCCCAAGACCTTCTTCTCCTTCCTCCTTGCTCTAGCTTCTCTCAAGAACTTAGAAAGAGAAGACTTGGAAAACAATGAGGGTTTCCAACCCTAAAATCGGACTTAACTTCCCAAGAGATGGCCTGAAACGTTAGATCCCAAAACCAGAAAAGAATGGCCACGATTCGCCTGGAAAATAAAAAATCTGGGCCGAACACGGCCTGGCACACGCCCGTGTCCAGGGCCGTGTGCCTCATTCGCCGTCTCAAATCGACGCGCCTAGAACCGCACACGGGCATCCGACACGCCCGTGTTCAATCCGACATGCCCGTATCCCCAGTGACACGGCCGTGTGGTCGGCCGTGTGCCTCCAACGGCATGGCCCTGAAACCAACCCGAGAGGTGACACGGCCTGGGACACGCCCGTGTCCCAAGCCGTGTGCCAAGTCTCGACACCCGTCGACAGGCTTTGTGTCGACACCGCGGAAAAACGTCGAGCAAAGATCGTTGACCAAGCGGGACACGCCCTGTGACACGCCCGTGTCACAGGCCGTGTGCCCCAGTCGCGACATGCTGTCGAGCAAAAGTGTGGACACTTGGGCCGAGTGTCGACACAGCCTCGACATGCCCTGCGACACGCCCGTGTCGCAGGCCGTGTGCCCCACTCCCGACACTTTTGTCGAGCGAAAGTGTCGACACTTGGGCCGAGTGTCGACACGGCCTCGACACGCCCTGCGACATGCCCGTGTTGCAGGCCGCGTGCCCCACTCTCGACACGTTTGTCGAGCGAAAGTGTCGACACTTGGGCCGAGTGTCGACACGGCCTCGACACGCCCTGCGACACGCCCGTATCGCAGGCCGTGTGCCTCCTGCCAGAAACCCAAAAATTTCCAGAACTGCATACTGACTCTCTTGCAAAACTGGGGTGTTACAGGAGCACCGTTTCGAAATCTGAGAGCGGATCCGTGGAGTAAAGTTCGTGGTGAAGAGTTCCATCCGTGTAATTTTCCATGGCGCCAAAACGGACTACAAGGGTAACGATTCTCAACTTGAGCATGTGAAACTCTTTCTTTCTGCATAGGGAATCCCGCTCCCGCGAGTGTATGGTGAGTGCGTGGTGTTCCTTGGGGTTGATGTGAATAGTCCCCCTTGTGTTGCATATAGTGTCCGGAATCGTAAGTACGAGCATAGACATTGTGTGTGAAGCCTACCCGGACATGTATTGTCTTGATCGGTGATGTTGCATTTGATATGTCTTGCCGGAGAAGACTCCGTGCTTTGGGTTTTTCGGGTTTCTACGCGGTAGATTGTAGTAGGGATCCTTGGAGGTTAGCTTTAAGGCGCACCCGGAAAACTGAGCGGAAACGTATTCTGCTAAATTGGCGGTCTGGGAACCGTCCTTTATCATAACTAGGTTATGAGATTGTTTGGAAAATTTTGGGATCCGAGAGTAGCTTGGCCCGCGCGTAGGACTTAAATTGTATATGCGGCGTGAGCAACGGGAAAGTGGAATTAGACCTAGGCTATGTGGTTCGGTGCGAGAGACCCGAAGACGGGGACTGGCCGTTGACATAGTCGGAAGCCTTAGACGGTGGTCAGAAAGGCTAAATGCTCACATGTTGTTGCCATCCTAGGGATGGTGGTGAAGCTACGGAATAAACCTGATTCACCGTTAATGTGCCCTGAGTGCACGGGGTGTTTGGCCGTGCGATCCTACACCTGTGGCGTAGTATAGTTGTGCTTTATTATTTTATTGGGCTAATGATATGCAGGGAAAGAGCACCGCCGTCCTGAGTAAGTGGCGGGGTCGTTATAATTTGGTCGGCTTTTGGCTGACCGTTGCTTTGTTTGCCACCGTGCGGTGGAATGTGCTTGCAGGTACTGCGGAGCCGAGTGCCAAATAGCCGGATGGAGCCCATGTTGCTGTGCTGGCCCTAAAAGGCCGTAGAATTGTTGTTTTTTACTTTTATCATGTGTGGCCGGCCTGCGAGCCGATGTATGTAAGACATCTTTTTATTAAGTGAACATCTGTAAGGCCATAAGTCCATGTACCTTTTCAGTGTATTTGGGTTCATTCCTGTGGTTGTGGTTGTGGTTGTGGACATTCATATTTATTGGATTCAAGATTTGGGTCTTTCAACTTTAAAATCTTCCGCTAGAATGCTCTGTGTAGGACGTGTAGTCTTAATTGAAAAGTTTGAATATTCATTTGGTAACCCTTCCGCCTGTGTGTGGTATATGGCGTCGGGTTCCAGCTGGACCTTCTGTTATATGTCATGTGACAGATGGGGGTGTTACAATTTGGTATCAGACTTCTGGTTACAGTCAGGCTTAAAAGAATTCGTGGGCGAATTCTTTTAATGGGTGGTGAGCACATGTGTACGTCATCATTATAACATCAAAAAGAACTCATGAATGTCCACTTAGGAATTAAAAATACACTTGTTTTGAGGAACCTGCGTGTTCTTATAGTTGCTTTTTGCAATTTTGTTTAGTCACTTATTGGTATTTTGTACGACTATAGGTGATTGGGAGTGGCGCAGAGCTGACAGAACATCTGGTTTCTGTGGATTATAGTGCACCCGGCGTCGTGCTTGAGACCCCTCCATCGTTTGAAACCATAAGAAGAATCATTGAAGTGGTGCTCCCTGTGACTAGTTCACAACAGGGAAGCAATGTGCAACCCTTTGTCCCTGTGTTGACGTCAATATCAGGTGGTGTGTTGGATCAAAGGACTTTAAGAAGGCCAGCAGGCCAGCAGTTGAACATGTCCTTAGTGCAGGGTACGCACTCAGTCGATGAGTATTTGCAGGCGTTCCTTTTCATAAGCCGCCACCCATGCTTTGAATTGGAGAACGAACAGTCTATAGTTATAGATTCTATAATGGGCTGCGTGGTGAGCTGCGAATCCTACTGGTAGGACCAAAACTATTGGGATTCCGAGCCCTGGTGGAGTCGGCTAGATCATTGGAAGTAGATTTGGGGAGGATTCACCCGATGCCAGTGAGTGGGGTATCGAACTCTGCAAATCCTAGGGGGACTGCATCCCGCAGAACGACCAAAGAGGGGGCTAAGGCTGGGACTAGCGAAGTTATGTACAATTGTCGAGCTTGTGGCAAGAAAGGGCACTTTGCCCGAGAATGTTTGGATGGTGCTCAGAAGATTAAGGACGCTATGTCAGGAGCAGGCGAGGACTCTAGTACTAAGAAATCACAGTTCAAAGGGCCATGTTCAAAGTCGGATGTCCGCAGATGGAACAAGAAGCTGAAGACTTCGAACTCAACCCCTTCGTCTGGTGCGTTGGGGGAAACTACAAGTCGAGTCCCAGGAGATTGCTATATCTGCGGAAAAGTGGGGCATTTTGCATGTAGCTGTTGGAACGGACGCTTTATGTCTGAGAGGAAGCCTAATGTGTATAGGCTGGGTCAGCAAGAGGCCAGAAAGCACACGGTCGTAGTGACAGGTAAGGTTTAAAATTCTAGCATTTAGCTTTAGACACTTGTTTCCTTTGTGCATGTTAGCCTAGAACCACTTGAGCTAAGCTTTGTTCTGAGTTTTGTTTGTCCGGCAGGAGCACCGATCGTTAAAGGGGGCTTCACGTCTCCGTTTTCCCAAAGGAATTGTATTGCGTGTCGTAGTACATCTTCCGATGGCAAAAGACATTATGGATGTGTTGTTGACTAGTAGTGCTCAATGCGCGCAGATAGAATCTGTTGCGTTTAGGTCTGGATTGTGAGTCAAAAGTTAGATTTGCAAGCGTTGTTACTACCACGAGGAGAGTTCAACGTGATCTTTAGAATGGTCAGGCTCTCGGAGCAGCAGGCATACGTTGATCGAAGTTGCTAGTGGGTCAGTTGAGAGCTAGTCATGAGGCGACTTTCACGGGCATGAAGAGGTCGGGTAAGATCTTGATGTCGACCCTTCAGGTGATCAAGCAGCTCGGTCTGGGGCAGAACTGTTTGTCACATTATTGCAGACTTCTACACCTAAGCATAGTTTGGACAGCATTCTAGTTGTGTCTGAGTATCCTGATGTGTTCCAAGATGATCTCCCAGGAGCCCCTCCTCAGCGGGAGATTGATTTTACCATTGAGCTGGTACCGGGTGCCAAAACGGTGTCACGCTCTCCATATCGGATAGCGCCAAGAGAGATGACGGAGTTGAAGGTGCAATTGCAAGAGTTTCTAGAGCAAGGTTATGTGCGTCCAAGTTCGTCGCCTTGGAGCGCACCAGTTCTCTTTGTTAAGAAGAAAGATGGGAGCTTGCGGCTTTGTATCGACTACCGGGAATTAAACAATCTTATGGAGAAGAATAAGTATCTGATTCCGAGGATTGACGATCTGTTTGGTCAGTTGGTTGGGTCAACAGTATATTCGAAGTTAGATCTGAAGTCCGGTTACTATCAATTGAGGATAAGGGAGAGCGACATCCCAAAGACAGCATTCAATACGCGGTTTGGGCATTACGAGTTCACGGTCATGCTGTTTGGTTTGACCAATGCGCCATCCGTGTTTATGGATCTGATGAATAGGACGTTCAGAGAGTACCTAGATCGTTTCGTGATAGTATTTATAGATGATATCCTGGTGCACTCGCAGTGCGAAGAGTATCACTACAAGCATCTACACATGGTGTTGGAGACGCTGAGGAGGAATCAGTTGTATGCTAAGTTCTCCAAGTGTGAATTTTGGTTATCCTTGATAGCGTTCCTTGGTCATGTTGTCAGTGGAGAAGGGATTGCTGTGGATCCGACGAAGATAGTGGCGATACGGGAGTGGCTTGCTTTGACTTCAGTGGCGGAGGTCCGGAGTTTTCTGGGGCTTGCTCGCTACTACAGGCACTTCGTAGAGAACTTCTCGCGGATAGCGCTACCACGACGTTGACTAGGAAGGATCAGAAGTTTGTGTGGTCTTTGGAGTGCGAACGGGCTTTTGAAGAGTTGAAGAGGTGGTTGACCACGGTGCCTATTTTATGTTCACCAAGTGGAACCGAAGGGTTCGAGATCTATAGTGATGCTTCGGGTAGTGGTTTGTGCTGTGTTCTACTACAGCAAGGGAGAGTGATAGTTTATAGTTCACGACAACCGAAGGTTCACGAGAGAAATTATCTGTTCCGCGACTTAGAGTTAGCGGCCGTGATATCTGCTCTAAAACTTTGGAGGCACTACATGTACGGTGTAAAGGTCGACATTTACACCATTCATAAGAGTTGAAGTACCTATTGGACCAAAAGGATCTGAACATGAGGCAGCGGAGGTGGATGGAGTTCTTAGGGGACTACACTTTCAAGATACATTATGTTCCTGGGAAGGGAAATGCAGTGGCGTATGCGTTGAGTCATAGGACTCCGGCGCAGGCCAATTGGTTATCAGTACATGATGAGAGATTGATCCATGAATTGGAGGCTTTGGAGATATCTTGTGTCGACAAGCAGTCTAGTGCTGAGGCGAAACTTTTTTGGACAGAGGTGCAATGTGACCTAGCTGATAGAGTTCAGTGGGCTTTAGTTCAGGATAACAACATGAAATAGATCTTGGAAAAATCTTTGGATGTGTCAAATTCCCTGTTTGATGTTGAGGATGGGTTGCTAAGGAAGGACGGTCACCTATGCATTCCTAGTGCGGATAATCTTCGGGAGGAGTTGATGTATGAGGTTCATCATAACAAGTACTCAGTCCACCCGGGAAGCACGAAGATGTATAGAGACATGAAGAAATTATTCTGGGGGCAGGGTTTGAATAAGGATGTAGCACTTTATGTGGTCAAGTGCCGTACTTGTGCATTGGTGAAGGCGGAATGCCAGAATCCTGGAGGTTTCTTGAAGTCCCTGCCTATCCCAGAATGGAAATTCGATGACATATCGATGGATTTTGTGCATGGCTTGCCAAAGTCGCAGAAGGGAAACGAAGCCATCTGGGTAGTCGTAGATAGGTTGACAAAGGTGTCACACTTTATTCCGAACAGGAAGGAAGATCCGGTGGAAAAGTTAGCCAAACTCTACGTGGATAATATTGTACGATTGCATGGTGTGCCCCGCAGTATTGTTAGTAACCGAGATGGACTCTTTACGTCAAAGGCTTGGAGGTTGGTGCATAGTATGTTGGGAACTAAGCTGAGTTTCCGCACAGCCTTTCATCCACAGATGGATGGTCAGACCGAGAGGGTCAACAGGACTATGGAGGACATGCTTCGCATGTGCGTCCTAGATTTCGGAAAGCATTGGGAGGATCACTTGTATATGGTGGAGTTTGCGTATAACAACAGCTTTCAGGCAAGTATTGGGATGCCGCCTTTCGAAGCCTTGTACGGAAGGAAGTGTCGTACGCCGTTGTCTTGGTTGGAGGCAGGCGAATAGAAGTTGTACAAACGTCAAGCAGTGGAAGATGACACCTCAATGATACGGACAATTCAGGAAAGATTGAAGATCGCTCAGGACAGGCAGGCAAATTATTATAACGCCAAGCATAGGAACGTGGAGTTCGGTGTTGTCGACATGGTGTATCTAAAAATCAAGCCGTTCAAGGGTGTATCGCGGGTTCGACGCTTGAAGAAGCTGAGTCCGAGATACCTTGGACCATTTGAAATCCTGGAGCGTGTTGGCGAGGCGGCGTATAGATTGAAGCTGTCGGCAGAATTGAGTGGGCTGTAGGACATGTTCCATGTGTCGGTGTTGCGTAAGGCGGTGCAAGAGCCTTCACAGATCATTGCGGATAATCAAGTACCAGTTGATTATGAGTTGACCACAAGGTTCAAGCCAGTATGTATTGAAGATGTTGCAGTCAAACGACTCCGCAACAAGGAGGTCCGAATGGTTAAAGTCCGTTGGGATAATTGCGGACGTGAGGAGCTTTCTCGGGAGCGAGAGCAAGCTATGTTGGAGGAATAACCCGAGTTATTCCACTAAGGTATCATTTAGATTTGTGTACCTTTACTTAATTTTGTGACGAAATTCCTTAAGTGGGGGAGATTTGTAACACCCCGAAAATTGTATTTGAGTCGGTCGCGAAAAAGAGGTTTTTGGTGCCTGTATAGGGGTACACGGACTAGGACACGAGCGTGTCCAAGACCGTGTCTGGCTGGTGATTTTTGGCTGTTTTCATCCCGAGAAGGACACGGCCAGGAACACGGTTTCATGACACGGGCATGTCATTGGACACGGGCGTGTGCCTACCCATGTAAGTACCCGTATGTAGTTGGGTTGTGTTGGTTGGCATGTCGGTTATGCGTGACATGCCCCTGGACATGGGTGTGTCGAGAGACCCGACACGGGCGTGTTAGGTGAGACACGGGCGTGTCTTTGTCCGTGTGTCTTTTCCCAATTTGATGATCGTGCCTGGATTGAGGCACACGGCCTGGGACACGGCAGTGTGCCAAGTCGTGTTCGGCCCAGGTCTGGAGATGTTTGAACGGATCTGAGCCGTTCGTTTTCTTTAATTAAGATCCAACAGCCCAGATGGTTTCCTGCTCTGTTAAGGCCGGAAAGGGGGATTTCATCCTTCATTTCTCTCCAACCATTCTCTCTCTCAAGGAGTTGGAAAGAGGAGGAAGAAGGAAGGGATTCCGGCCGCCAGCGGAGCATCGGAGCACCATTTCGAAATCTGAGAGCGGATCCGTGGAGTAAAGTTCATGGTGAAGAGTTCCATCCATGTAGTTTTCCATGGCCCCAAAACGGACTACAAGGGTAACGATTCTCAACTTGAGCATGTGAAACTCTTTCTTTCTGCATAGGGAATCCTGCTCCCGCGAGTGTGCGGTGAGTGCGTGGTGTTCCTTGGGGTTGATGTGAATAGTCCCCCTTGTGTTGCATATAGAGTCCGGAATCGTAAGTACGGGCATATGCATTGTGTGTGAAGCCTACCCGGACATGTATTGTCTGGATCGATGATGTTGCATTTGATATGTTTTGCCGGAGAAGACTCAGTGCTTTGGGTTTTTCGGGTTTCTACGCGGTAGATTGCAGCAGGGATCCTTGGTGGTTAGCTTCAAGGTGTAATGCCCCGAAAGTTGTGTGCGAGTCGGTCGCGAAAAAGGGGTTTTTGGTGCTTTAAGGGGGTACACGGCCTAGGACACGTGTGTGTCCAAGGCCGTGTCTGGGTGGTGATTTTTTTGGTCGTTTCCAACCCGAGAAGGACACAGCCAGGAACACGGCCGGAAGACACGGGCGTGTCATCCGACACGGGCGTGTGCCTACCCGTGTCCCTACCCGTGTGCAGTTGGGTCGTGTCCGTTGCCGTGGCGGTTATGCGTGACACGCCCCCGAACACGGGCGTGTCGTGCAACCCGACACGGGCGTGTCAGGTCGGACACGGGCATGTCTTGGCCCGTGTGCGTTTCTCAGGTCGACGATAGTGCCTGGATCGAGGCACACGACCTGGGACACGACCGTGTGCCAAGCCGTGTTCGGCCCAGGTCTGGGGAATTTTGCATAGATCCGAGCCGTTCGTTTTCTTTAATTTAGATCTGACGGCTCAGATGAGTCCCTGCTCTATTTAGGCCGGGAATAGGAGGCTAATTCCCCATTTTCTCTCCAAAGTTCTCCCCCTTCCAAAGTTAGAGAGAAGAGGAAGATGAAGGAGGTTTCCGGCCGCCGGCGGAGCATCGGAGCACCGTTTCGAAATCGGAGAGCGGATCCGTGGAGGGAAGGTCGTTGCGAAGAGTTCTAACCGCGTAGTTTTTCCATGGCGCCAAAACGGACTACAAGGGTAACGATTCTCAACTTGAGCGTTTGAAGCTCTATCTTTTGCATAGGGAACACCGCTCCCGCGAGTGTGCGGCGAGTGCGTGGTGTTCCTTGGGATTGATGTGAATAGTCCCCCTTGTGTTGCATATAGTGTCCGGAATCGTAGGTACGGGCATAGGCATTATGAGTGAAGCCTACCCGGACGTGTACCGTCTGGATCGGTGATGTTGCATTTGTTGTGGTTTTGCCGGAGAAGACTCCGTGCTTTGAGGTTTTTTTTTAGGTTTCTACGCGGTAGATTGCAGCAGGGATCCTTGGAGGTTAGCTTCAAGGCGCACCCGGAACACTGAGCGGAAACGTGTTCTGCTAACTTGGCGGTCTGGGAACCAGCCTTGATCATAACTGGGTTATGAGATTGTTTTGGAAAATTTGGGATCCGAGAGAAGCTTGGCCCGCGCATTGGACTTAAATTGTATAGGCGGCGTGAGCAACGGGCAAGTGGAATTGGACCTAGGCTATGTGTTTCTATGCGAGAGACCCGAAGACGGGGACTGGCCGTTGGCATAGTCGGAGCCTTAGACGGTGGTCAGAAAGGCTAAATGCTCACATGTTATTGCCATCCTGGGGTGGTGGTGAATGCACTGATGGGTCAGGGTTCACCATGAATGTGTCCTGAGTGCACGGGGTGTTTGGCCGTGCGAGCCTACACCTGTGGCGAATTATAATTGCGCTATATAAATTATTGGGCTAATGTTATGCAGGGAAAGAGCACCGCCATCCCGAATAAGGGGCGGGGTCGTTATAATTTGGTTGACTTTTAGCTGATCGTTGCATTATTTGCCACCGTGCGGTGGTGTGTTCTTGCAGGTGCTGCGGAGCCGAGCGCCAAGTAGCGGGCTGGAGCCCATGTTGCTGTGCTGGCCCTAGAAGGCCGTAGAATAGCTATTTTTACATTTATCATGTGTGGCCGGCCTGCGAGCCGATGTATGTAAAACACACTTTATTAAGTGAATGTTTGTAAGGCCATAAGGCCATATACCCGTTTCTGTGTATTTGGTGTTTCATTCCTGTTTTTTTGTAGCTGTGGACATTCACTTTGATGGAATTAAGTTTGGGTTCTTTCAACTTTAAAAAATTCTGCTAGAATGCTCTGTGTAGGACGAGTAGTCGCAACAGGATGGTTTGATTATGCATTTGGTAACCCTTTCGACTGTCTGTGGTATATGGCGTCGGGTTCCAGCTGGACCTTCTGTTATATGCCATGCGACAGATGGGGGTGTTACAATTTGGTATCAGACTTCTGGTTACGGTCAAGCTTAAATGAATTCGTGGTCGAATTCTTTTAAGGAGTGGTGAGCACACATGTGCGTCATCGTTATAACATCAAAAGAACCCATGAATGTCCACTTAGGAATGAAAATACACTTGATTTTTGTGGAACCTGAGTGTTCCAATGATTGCTTTTAGCAATTTGTTTGTTGTCTAATCGTGTATCTTTGCTAATTTAGGCAGCTAGGAGCGGTTTTGGTCAGTCAGAGCGTCCGCAATCAGCGGAAAGTAGTGCACCAAGGGACGTGCCTGCTACACCTCCTTCAGCGGAAACCATCAGGATGGTGGCTGAGGCAGTGTTCGCAATGATAAATGCCCAACCTGCAGGGCAAATGCATCGCGCACCTCCTACGAATGAGCAAGAACCGGTTAGGGCGGCAGAGTCGAGAGTGGTGGAACGCGCAGCAGTTGAGTTAGTAGGGCCGAGGAGAACTACGGAGAGGCAGCTAAAGCATGTGATGGGCTTTAATCCTCCGAGGTTTAATGGGGTTGGAACGCCTACTCAAGCTGAGAACTGGCTCTCTTCCATAAAGAGGGTGTTGACGACCACAATGACTGAGGAGTGGCAGAAGACCACCATAGCGACTTTTCTTTTGGAAGGTGAAGCGAGGCTGTGGTGGGACGAGTTGGAGTTTCATCTTCTAGTGGGAAGGCAACTCGCAGATGTGCCGATGGAGGAATTTTCAAGGTTGTTCCTAGCCAGATTTGTACCCTCTGCTCAGAAGTTGGAGTTGGAGAATCAATTTCTTGGGTTGACTCAGGGATCCAGAAGCGTGGACGAATATCTGCATGAGTTCACACGGTTGGGTCGTTATGCTGGTGCTATGTTTTCAAAAGAAGAGAGGAAGACCAACCGATTCTATGCAGGTCTTCGCGGCGACTTACAGTTACTCCTTGCTGGGCCTAAGGCGCAGGGCTTCCTAGCCTTGGTCAATTCGGCCCGATCGTTGGAAAAGTTTGCAAAGAAAGTTCAAGAGAAGAGGGACCCAGGAGAAAGGAAGACCGAGTTCAAGGTGCCAAGTAACAAGACAGGTTTCCGCAGATGGAACAAGAAGCGGAGGACTTCGAACTCAGCCCCTTCGGCTGATGCGTCGGGGTCAACTACAAGTCGAGTCCCCGAAGCTTGCTACAATTGCGGGAAGACGGGGCATTTTGCTCGGAAGTGTTGGAGCGGACGTTCAAAGTCCGAGAGGAGACCTGGAGCGGCTTATGAGGAGAAAGGGAAGGCGGTGGACTCAATCGCATCCCATCATGCTCCAGCCCAGCCTAGAGTCTACAACCTTGGTCTGCAGGAGGCCATAAAGCAAGCAGACGTGGTGACAGGTATGAGTTAAATTACAGTGGTTTAACTTTTATAATTATTACCTTCGTATTTGTTAGCTTACGTTTGTTAGTACTAGGCTTTGTGTTAATCTTTGGATTTCCGGCGAGAGCCCTTTTTGATACGGGAGCATCACATTCCTTCTTGTCTGAAAAATTCATATCGCGGATCGGAGTTCCGTTCTCGATGGCAGAAAACAAGTTGGATGTGTTGTTGCCTAATGGGTGCTCCATGCGTGCGGATAGGATTTGTGTTGTGAATATTCGGATTGGAGACCGGGAGTTTGTTTTGCGGGCGTTGATTCTACCATTAGTGGAGTTCGACGTAATCTTCGGTATGGATTGGCTCTCGGAGCAAAGTGCATGTATTGATTGCAACCGTAAAGAAGTCAAGTTGGGTCAGGACACTGATCGAGAGACTACTTTTGCGGGCTTGAAGGGGTCAGGGAAAGTTCTGATGTCTGCCCTTCAGATGTTCAAGGCAGTTCGGTCTGGGGCAGAACTATATGTCACTCTAGTGCAGACTTCGACGCCTAAGCCTAGTTTGGACAGCATCCCAGTTGTGTCCGAGTATCATGACGTGTTTCCAGATGATCTCCCAGGAGCCCCTCCTCAGCGGGAGATAGACTTTACTATAGAGCTGGTACCGGGTGCCAAACCGGTGTCACGCTCCCCCTATCGGATAGCCCCAAGAGAAATGGCAGAGTTGAAGGTGCAACTGCAGGAGTTGCTAGAGCAAGGTTATGTGCATCCAAGTTCGTCGCCTTGGAGGTCACCAGTCCTCTTTGTTAAGAAGAAAGATGGGAGCTTGCGTCTTTGTATCGACTACCGGGAATTGAACAAGCTTACGGAGAAGAATAAGTATCCTATTCCCAGGATTGACGATCTATTTGATCAGTTGGTTGGGTCAACTGTATATTCGAAGTTAGATTTGAATTCTGGTTACTATCAGTTGAGGATAAGGCAGAGCGACATCCCAAAGACAGCATTTAGTACGCGGTTTGGGCATTACGAGTTCACGGTTATGCCGTTTGGGTTGACGAATGCGCCATCCGTGTTTATGGATCTGATGAATAGGACGTTCAGAGAATACCTGGATCATTTCGTGATAGTATTTATCGATGATATCCTGGTGTATTCGCGGTGTGAGGAGGATCACTACAAGCATTTACACATGGTGTTGGAGACATTGAGGAAAAGTCAGTTGTATGCAAAGTTCTCCAAGTGTGAATTCTGGTTATCCTCGATAGCGTTCCTTGATCATGTTGTCAGTGGAGAAGGAATAGCTGTAGATCCGGCGAAGATAGTGGCGATACGGGAGTGGCCTACATTGACTACGGTGGCAGAAGTCTGGAGTTTTCTGGGGCTTGCTGGCTACTACAGGCGCTTCGTAGAGAACTTCTCGCGGATAGCACTACCACTCACGACGTTGACAAGAAAGGATCAGAAGTTTGTGTGGTCTCCGAAGTGGGAACAGGCATTTGAAGAGTTGAACAGGCGGTTGACCACGACGCCTATTTTATGTTCGCCAAGTGGAACCGAAGGGTTCGAGATCTATAGTGATGCTTCGGGCAGTGGTTTGGGCTGTGTTCTGCTACAGCATGGGAGAGTGATAGCTTATGGTTCACGACAACTGAAGGTTCACAAGAGGAATTATCCGGTCCACGACTTAGACTTAGCGGCCGTGATATTTGCTCTAAAGCTTTGGAGGCACTATCTGTACGGTGTGAAGGTCGATATTTACACCGATCATAAGAGTTTGAAGTACCTGTTGGACCAAAAGGATCTGAACATGAGGCAACGGAGGTGGATGGAGTTCTTAGGGGACTACACCTTCAAGATACACTATGTGCCTGGGAAGGGAAATGCAGTGGCGGATGCGTTGAGTCGTAATATTCCCGCACAAGCCAATTGGTTATCGGTACATTATGAGAGATTGGTCCAAGAGTTGGAAGCATTGGAGATATCTTGTGTCGATAAGCAGTCTAGTGCCGAGGCGAAACTGTTTTGGACAGAAGTGCAGTGTGACCTAGCGGATAGAGTTCAGCGGGCTTTGGTTCAGGATAGCAGCATGAAGCAGATCTTGGATGAAGCTTTGGATGGGTCAAATTCCCAGTTTGTGGTTGAAGATGGGTTGCTGAGGAAGGACAGTCGTCTATGCGTTCCTAGTGCGGATAATATTCGGGAGGAGTTGATGTATGAGGCTCATCATACCAAGTACTCAATCCACCCGGGAAGCACGAAAATGTATAGAGACATGAAGAAATTATTCTGGTGGCCGGGTTTGAAGAAGGATGTGGCACTTTATGTGGCCAAGTGTCGTACTTGTTCATTGGTGAAGGCGGAATGCCAGAAGCCCGGAGGTTTCTTGAAACCCCTTCCTATCCCAGAATGGAAGTTTGACGACATATCTATGGATTTTGTGCACGGTTTGCCGAAGTTGCAGAAGGGAAATGACGCCAATTGGGTGATCGTAGATAGATTGAGAAAAGTGTCGCACTTTATCCCAGTCAGAAAGGAGGATCCAGTGGAAAAGTTAGCCAAACTCTACGTGGATAATATTGTACGGTTGCATGGTGTGCATCGTAGTATTATTAGTGATCGAGATGGACGCTTCACGTCGAATGACTGGAGGTTGGTGCATGGTCTGTTGGGTACTAAGCTAAAGTTCAGCACAGCCTTTCACCCGCAGACAGATGGCCAAACCGAGAGAGTCAACAGGACTATGGAGGACATGCTTCGCATTTGCGTCCTAGATTTCGGGAAGCATTGGGAGGATCACTTGTACATGGTGGAGTTTGCATACAACAATATCTTTCAGGCAAGTATTGGAATGGCGCCTTTCGAATCCTTGTACGGGTGGAAGTGTCGTACGCCGTTGTCTTGGTTGGAGGCAGGCGAATCGAAGTTGTATAAACGTCAAGCGGTGGAAGATGCCACTTCAATGATACGAACAATTCAGGAAAGGATGAAGATTGCTCAGGATAGACAGTCAAAGTATTACATTGCCAAACATAGAAATGTGGAGTTCAACGTTGGCGACATGGTATATCTAAAAATCAAGCCGTTCAGGGGTGTATCGCGGGTTCGACGCTTGAAGAAGCTGAGTCCGAGATACCTTGGACCATTTGAAATCCTGGAGCGTGTTGGCGAAGCGGCGTATAGATTAAAGCTGTCGACGGAGTTGAGTGGGCTGCATGACGTATTCCACGTATCGGTGTTGCGTAAGGCAGTGCAAGAGCCTTCGCAGATTGTTACGGACAATCAGGTACCGGTTGATTATGAGTTAACAATAAGGGTCAGGCCAGTACGAATTGAAGACATTGCAGTCAAGCGACTCCGCAACAAGGAGGTCAGAATGGTTAAAGTCCGTTGGAATAATTGCGGACGTGAGGAGCTTTCTTGGGAGCGAGAGCAAGCTATGTTGGAGGGATACCCCGAGTTATTCCACTCAGGTATCTTTTAGCTTTTGTGTACCTTTGCTTAATTTCGGGACGATATTCCTTAAGTAGGGGAGATTTGTAACGCCCCGAAAGTTGTGTGCGAGTCGGTCGAGAAAAAGGGGTTTTTGGTGCTTTTAGGGGGTACACGGCCTAGGACACGGGCGTGTCCAAGGCCGTGTCTGGCTGGTGATTTTTTTGGCCGTTTCCAACCCGAGAAGGACACGGCCAGGAACACGGCCGGACGACACGGGCGTGTGCCTACCCGTGTCCCTACCCGTGTGCAGTTGGGTCGTGTCCGTTGCCGTGGCGGTTATGCGTGACACGCCCCCGAACACGGGCATATCGTGGAACCCGACACGGGCGTGTCAGGTCGGATACGGGCGTGTCTTGGCCCGTGTCCGTTTCTCAGGTCGATGATCGTGCTTGGATCGAGGCACACGGCCTGGGACACGGCCGTGTGCCAAGCCGTGTTCGTCCCAGGTCTGGGGAATTTTGCATTGATCCGAGCAGTTCGTTTTCTTTAATTTAGATCCGACGGCTCAGATCAGTCCCGACTCTATTTAGGCCGGGAATAGGAGACTAATTCCCCATTTTCTCTCCAAAGTTCTCCCCCTTCCAAAGAGAGAGAGAAGAGGAATAAGAAGGAGGTTTCCGGCCGCCGGCGGAGCATCGGAGCACCGTTTCGAAATAAGAGAGTGGATCCATGGAGGGAAGGTCGTTGCAAAGAGTTCTAACCGCGTAGTTTTTCCATGCGCCAAAACGGACTACAAGGGTAACGATTCTCAACTTGAGCGTTTGAAGCTCTTTCTTTTGCATAGGGAACCCCGCTCCCGCGATTGTGCGGCGAGTGCGTGGTGTTCCTTGGGGTTGATGTGAATAGTCCCCCTTGTGTTGCATATAGAGTCCGGAATCGTAAGTACGGGCATAGGCATTGTGAGTGAAGCCTACCCGGACGTGTACCGTCTGGATCAGTGATGTTGTATTTGTTGTGGTTTTGCCGGAGAAGACTCCGTGCTTTGAGGTTTTTTTCGGGTTTCTACGCGGTAGATTGCAGCAGGGATCCTTGGAGGTTAGCTTCAAGGCGCACCCGGAAAACTGAGCGGAAACGTGTTCTGCTAACTTGGCGGTCTGGGAACCGGCCTTGATCATAAATGGGTTATGAGATTGTTTTGGAAAATTTGGGATCCGAGAGAAGCTTGGCCCGCGCATAGGACTTAAATTGTACATGCGGCGTGAGCAACGAGCAAGTGGAATTGGACCTAGGCTATGTGGTTCGGTGCGAGAGACCCGAAGACGGGGACTGGCCGTTGGCATAGTCGGAGCCTTAGACGGTGGTCAGAAAGGCTAAATGCTCACATGTTGTTGCCATCCTGGGGGTGGTGGTGAATGCACTGATGGGTCAGGGTTCACCATGAATGTGCCATGAGTGCACGGGGTGTTTGGCCGTGCGAGCCTACACCTGTGGCGAATTATAATTGCGCTATATAAATTATTGGGCTAATGTTATGCATGGAAAGAGCACCGCCGTCCCGAATAAGGGGCGGGGTCGTTATAATTTGGTCGGCTTTTAGCTGACCGTTGCTTTATTTGCCACTGTGCGGTGGTATGTGCTTGCAGGTGCTGCGGAGCCGAGCGCCAAGTAGCAGGCTGTAGCCCATGTTGATGTGCTGGCCCTAGAAGGCCGTAGAATAGCTATTTTTACATTTATCACGTGTGGCCGGCCTGCGAGCCGATGTATGTAAAACACTCTTTATTAAGTGAATGTTTGTAAGGCCATAAGGCCATGTACCCATTTCTGTGTATTTGGGGTTTCATTCCTGTTTTTTTTGTAGCTGTGGACATTCACTTTGATGGAATTATGTTTGGGTTCTTTCAACTTTAAAAACTTCCGCTAGAATGCTCTGTGTAGGACGAGTAGTCGCAACATGATGGTTTGATTATGCATTTGGTAACCCTTCCGACTGTCTGTGGTATATGGCGTCGGGTTCCAGCTGGACCTTCTGTTATATGTCATGCGACGGATGGGGGTGTTACACAAGGCGCACCCAGAAAACTGAGCGGAAATGTATTCTGCTAACTTGGAGGTCTGGGAGCCGGCCTTGATCATAACTGGGTTATGAGATTGTTTGGAAAATTTTGGGATCCGAGAGAAGCTTGGCCCGCGCGTAGGACTTAAATTGTATATGTGGCGTGGGCAACGGGCAAGTGGAATTGGACCTAGGCTATGTGGTTCGGTGCGAGAGACCCGAAGACGGGGACTAGCCATTGGCATAGTCGGAAGCCTTAGACGGTGGTTAGAAAGGCTAAATGCTCACATGTTGTTGCCATCCTGGGGATGGTGGTGAAGCCACGGAATAGACTAGATTCACCGTTAATGTGCCCTGAGTGCACATAGTGTTTGGCCGTGCGAGCCTACACCTGTGGCGTAGTATAGTTGCGCTTTATTATTTTATTGGGCTAATGATATGCAGGGAAAGAGCACCGCCATCCCGAGTAAGGGGCGGGGTCGTTATAATTTGGTCGGCTTTTGGCTGACAATTGCTTTGTTTGCCACCGTGTGGTGGAATGTGCTTGCTGGTGCTGCAGAGCCGAGTGCCAAATAGTGGGTTGTAGCCCATGTTGCTGTGCTGGCCCTAGAAGGCCATAGAATAGTTGTTTTTACTTTTATCATGTGTGGCCGGCCTGCGAGCCGATATATGTAAGACATATTTTTATTAAGTGAACATATGTAAGGCCATAAGGCCATGTACCTTTTCAGTGTATTTGGGTTCATTCCTGTGGTTGTGGTCGTGGACATTCATATTTAATGGATTCAAGATTTGGGTTCTTTCAAATTTAAAAGCTTCTGCTAGAATGATCTGTGTACGACGTGTAGTCTTAATTGGAAAGTTTGAATATTCATTTGGTAACAATTCCAACTGTCTGTGGTATATGGCGTCAGGTTCCAGCTGAACCTTCTGTTATATTCCATGTGACGGATGGGTGTGTTACACAAACTAAGCAGCGAAAGTAGTGGTGTGCCCATATGCCAGATCACGTGTAAATTGTCCACTTTTAACTAGGTTTGGGTCAATCGCTTACAAATGGTCTTTGTTACGCATCCTCCGGCACAGCCTACACCACGGGGCAGAGCCCAGCAAACTCCGAATGTTACACCACCTCCCCCGACACCCACTCCATTTCTACAGTCGTACGTGGGGCAGACTCAGAGGAGGCTTTCAGGGCCCAGCAGGTTCCGGCTCCGCAGCCAAACCCGGGGGCCAATTGGTTGAGCATCTTCTGAGGACATTCTCCCCCATCTTACTTGGGGACAGAGTGGCTATACAGACAGAGGAGTGGCTTGGCATAATGTATGAGATGCTGACCTGGATACAGTGCCCATGGGAGGATAGGATGCCTTCAGTGATCTCCTGCTTCGAGTCCCATGCCAAGAGATTGTGGGAGACACTGCTGGACACGACATTTGCAGATAAGGAGGTGGCTGACACTAATTGGGAGGAGTTCAGGGTCACTTTGTTGGAGCACTTCATTCTAAAGTCGACAAGAGATGAGTTGGAAGACAGGTTCCTATAGTTAACGCATGACAACAAGATGGTGGTGGAGTACCACCGGGAGTTCAATCATTTAGACCAGTTTGCGGACTCCTATCAGCTGGATGAGGCAGGATAGATCAAGAGGTTCTATAAGAGTCTGCGAGAGGAATTGAGAGAGGCTATTTTGTTCGTATCCGACGGGCCTATACCTCGGATGTTGAAGATGGCAAAGAGGATTGAGGCAAATTAGCACACGATGCGAAGGCAGAAGTGGGCAACAGAGGATCAGGGCCGGGATGCCAGAAATGATCAACGAAGGGGCCGCATTGCTGATGAAAGATATGGGAGAAGGGCAGAGGACCAAACTCGTCAAGAGGCGAGACAGGAGCCGAGGGAGCCTGTTGTAATGGCTCCTCAACCTCTCCAGTTGCAGGAGATACAGAGACCCGGGTGTATGGCATTTCCCCTACCTGAGTGCTACAACTGTCATCAGGTACGGAATATCCAGAGAAACTGCCAAATGAGGGGGGGCACCCCTACCGGCACCACAGGCTTCCCTGCCTGCTCAGTAGTTTGGAGGTTGAGGATGCGGCCGAGGACGTGGATTTTTGGGCGGAGACCGCAGACAGGATAGAGGGCAATTGTATGCCTTGGATCTGGCTCAACCTTGGCATCCAGAGAAAGTGATAACAGGTACACCAGTAATTTTAAGTTCTTTTCTTTCCTAAAAAGCTAGACACACGTATATAGAATAGTTAGAACTAGGAAGGAAAACCATAACTAGATTTCTAAGATATTTATCTACCCCAGTGATAGTCTTCGTCTGCGGCAAGCCCGCTTATACGCTATTCGATATGTGTGCTTTGCACTCATTTGTGTCAGAAGCCTTCGTGGATGGACTAGAATGTGTGGAGCGATTCACAGGCTTGACCGTGAGGGTACGTCTACGCAAGAGATTGAAGCTATTCACCTCTGCCCACTGTAACATGGAGGCAGAGATCGGCGGAAAGGCATTCGAAGCACCAATGATGATCCTATGGATGCCAGACTTCGATTTGATCCTGCGCATGACATGGTTGCATTGGAACCATGCCCAGATCGACTGCCTATCGAGGAGGATCACCTTGAGGCATGGGGATTTCTATGTCATCTTCAAAGGTATTAAATCTACCACACCTCTCTTGTTATCATCCGTATAGGCCATCAAGGCCCACCTGTAAGGAGTCGAGGTCTATCAAGTGTTGTTTCAGATGCCCGAGGCCAAGGATTTCATCCCTGGTATCCTGGTGGTATGGGATTTTGCGGACGTGTTTCCAAAGAAGCTGCCAGGGCTACCCCCGCATCGTGAGAAGGACTTCCAAATACAGCTCGTACCGGGGGCTAAGCCGACATCTAGAGCTCCCTATCGGATTACCCTGAAGGAGTTGGTGCAGTTTCGAAGCCAGCTGCTGGAGCTAGTGGAAACCGGATTTGTCTGGCCAAACTCTTCACCATGGGGAGCTCCGGTGTTGTTCGTCAAGAATAAGTTTGGGACGCTCCGATTATGCATCGACTACAGGGCTCTAAATAGGCTAACAGTCCGGAACATGTATCCTCACTGAGGATTGACGAGCTGTTTGACCAGTTGGAGGGTGCCCACTAGTTCTCAAAGTTGGACCTGAGGTCAGGTTACTACCAGCTACGCATTCTGGAGGAGGATATCCAGAAGATAGCCTTCAGCAGTAGATACGGGCTGTATGTGTTTACCGTGATGCCCTTTGGGCTCACGAATGCTCCGTCGGCTTTCATGAGCTTGATGAATCGGGAGTTCGAGCCGTATATTGACCGGTTTGTCATAGTATTCATAGATGACATCCTCATATATTCAAGGATGAACGAGGAGCATACACAGCATCTGGCCTTAACTCTAGAGAAGCTCAGGGAGCACCAGTTATATGCCAAGTTAAGCAAGTGCTAGTTTTGGCTGATAGAGGTGGCCTTTTTAGGCCATATTATCAGTGGAGAGGGACTGACAGTAGACCCCACAAAGATTAAAGCAGTGCGAGACTGGCCTCAGATGAAGACGACCATAGATGTCCGAAGTTTTCTGAGATTGGCCGGATACTACCGGATGTTTGTGCAGGGATTTTCTCAGAAAGCCCTCCCACTAACTTCTTTGACGAAGAAGGACACTACGTTCGTTTGGACGCCGGGGTGTGCGGCGACCTTCCAGGAGTTGAAGATCCGGCTTACGTCGTGTAACGCCCCCGGTTTTTCTGTGTTCTGTTTGATCTTTGGCTGGCGTTACGATGGCGTATTTCTGGCTTTTGTCGTTGTAGAGCGTGGTCTTAGCTCTTAGGGTTCCCTGTGTAGCCTGTTTGTAGCCTGTTAGCAAGATTCCCCAGCTAGCCGGAGTCCGTTTGATGACTCGGTTGGGCCTCTTAGGGAATGCTTGTGTTTTGGCTTCGGGAGGTGTTATCCCGGGTTTTGTTCGTCGAATGTTAATTTCGACTTCGTAGTTGCGTTCGTAGCGTGGGTTTTTAGCTGCGGCGTGAATTTCGTCTTTTTCCGAGAAGTTTCGGGTTTCGGGTTGTTTTGATATTGAGTATAAATAATGATTATTATGTTGATTGTTTATTATTAAAACTGATATATGTATAGTCTTGGGTCAGAACTAGGGCTGGGTTCCTTTTCTCCTTTTCCTGTGTCTCTACTTGGGAGAAGCCGTCGCCTGTGCAAGAGGAAGAGCACCGTCGGACTACCCTAGCCTTCGGACGCCGTTTTCCTGGAGATTTTAGCGGTCGGAATTCGATTCCGAGAGTGGATCTGGACTGCCCTCGCCGGGATCTGCTTTCTTTCTGCTCCTCAGCTTGATGCTCTGCGGCCAGATCCGAGGGTGGGGGATGCCGCCGACCAAACTTTTCTGGTATTGAGGCAAGTGATGTACCCTCATCCTTGCCATAGTTGATCTTTGTCTCCTTTTGATTAAATCTTTTATCTCTTTCTTGTTTAGATCTTAGGTGTAAGCTAGGGCTTGTTCCCGTTCATACCGTGGTTAGTGTAGAAAGATCCAGTTAAAATCTCAGTTTTTCTGAGGGATTGTGTCTATTAGGGGCAATTTTGGTTCGGTCTAGGTCGAGTAGTTACCATTACCGATGGAGGTTGTACTCGAGAGAGAGAGAGAGAGAATCCCCGTTCTCATTTTTGGTCATTTGCTGGATCTGTCTCCCGTAGCCAGTTGGGGTGTCGACACTGTTGTGTCGACACCGACCAGTCTTGGTGTCGACACTTGGTGTCGACACCGGCCAGTCGTGGTGTCGACACTTGGTGTCGACACCAGCAGCGGCAGTGTCGACACCATGTGTCGACACCGGACGCAGTGGTGTCGACACTTGGTGTCGAGACCAGACGCGGCAGTGTCGACACCATGTGTCGACATGGGCCGCAGTGGTGTCGACACTTGGTGTCGACACCAGCAGCGGTAGTGTCGACACCATGTGTCGACACTGGCCGAAGTGGTATCGACACTTGGTGTCGACACTAGCAGCGGCAGTGTCGACACAAGGTATCGACACCGGCTGCAGTGGTGTCGACAATTGGTGTCGACACTAGCAGTGGCAGTGTCGACACCGGCTGCAGTGGTGTCGACACTTGGTGTCGACACCAGCCGCGGCAGTGTCGACACCTTGTATCGACACCGACCGCTGTGGTGTCGACACTTGGTGTCGACACCAGCCGTGGTTGTGTCGACACCTTGTGTCGACACCGGCTTGTCGTGGTGTCGACACATCGTGTCGACACTGGTGCTGCGCTTGTTTTGGGGTCAGGTAGACTCGGGGTTGGTTCGGGTTAGGCGTGCAAGGTCGCGTCGGTTGGACCCGACGTTTTTGTCTTGGGTTCGTGTGTTCCTTATGATTGTTGGAGTGACCTTTTTTCCCTAGGGGAGGCTTTGGGTGTTCGGCTAATTTCTGCATGCCGACTCTTGGGTTGTGGCAGGTGGTGGAGTTTTGGTGTCCTCTGGAGGTGTGGTTTTATATGGAGAGTTGTGGCCACCACCTTTTGCCCCGGTTTGGGTTGGTGTGTGTGGGACCCTAAAGCAGCCACTGTTTGACCCCTTAGCACTTTTTGGGTCTGATTTTGATTATGTATTCAGACCCATGTTTTGACCACTGCCACTTACCCACGTGTTAGGACCGTTAGTCCCTTCCCTGTTTATGCTTTCTTTTCTTTTGGCATATGAATATGTCTGGATGCTGTTGCAGTCTCTTGGTAAGGCATATTGGTTTTTATTGCTCGCACTTGGTGTGCTCTGCGGTGTTTTGACAGCATTCTTTTCTTACTGTCATCCCCTTTTCTTTTGCTTGTTGCAGTTTGTTGCCGGGCTGGTAAACCCTTCTTCTTATTTTGCTAATTAGTTTATTGCTCTATTTTACCTCTTGATTGTTTCCTTACTGAGGTGTTCCTTTCTTGAATGCCTCAGGTCCAGGTTGTAGCCAGTTCAGCGGCTAGTTCCTTTGGAGGGGCTGTTGGTGGCCTCTAGGGTTGCTGAGTTAGTTGATCCCCGTTTTGTTGTGAGGTAGTTCCTTACTTTTCTATATAGACATACATACTCGCCAGTGGGTTCGTGTCAGGTTGTTGGCGCCCGCTGGTGGCTTCTTGTGATGCTGGATATGAAATTAAACTGCTGATTTTTGCCTTTTGTGGTTGGTTACTGCTTCTGGGAAGGATTTATGCTAGGTTGCATGTTAGGTATTTTAAACCCTAAAAGTATTAATATATGTACTTCATGCATAACATGTTTTCTAAAACAAAGATACTATTTCTCCTCAGCGTAAAACACTATCTTTCATACCTATAATATTCACCTTAGAGTCGTGCATACCATGAGTCGTCCCCCGGGGACTCTCGTGCTTATTTAGGGTGTCAACTTAATTGAACCAAAGTATTTTCTGCTGCGTATAAATATAATTTTACATGTGGACTAGCTGATCCACTGTGCCGAGGGATACGACCATCCAACTTAACTGATCTTCTTTCTTAATTAATCAATGTTTTCCTTAAAAATCTAGCGTCTGGAGTTTTGCCTGAGCGTGTGCAGTTATCCCCTGCACGACGTGGCATCACGGCACGTGTTTTCTCTTACTCTGATACGATTTTTGCCGTTGAGAAAATGCGGGTTGTGACAGTTGGTATCAGAGCCATGTTGCTTGTCAAATGGTTGGGCAACCTTTCCCTTGTCTGCATTAGTGTTTAGCATCATACCATTCACACACCGATATATCATCGACACGTCTTGGCCGAAGCACGAACACTACACTCATGAGCATAAAAAAGTATACAGGGCATATTATGTAGTATGAGATGCATAATATGTGTTTGTATATGAATCCACCATAGGAGGCAACATGTGAGGTTTATGTAGTATGGGATGCATAACCTCACCACATGAATGCGGCTAGCACGTTTTCTTTTTCGTTATATGGGAATGTTATGTAGTATGGGATGCATAATATTTTCATGTGTACGCCGCACATGGCATGCACTAAGGCCTTTTTAGAAAGCATAGCACATCATGCATAGCATAACATTTCATAAGCACAACGTGCCAAGCTAAAGATTTGCAAGATGACATATGTACACACATGTTTTTGAGTAAAAAAAAAATACAAATACATGCACTCATGGTCTAGGCACCTGAGTTAGTATGATGGTGGTGAACCATCTTAGGATAAGCATAACATCATCATGGTAAAAAAAACAACTCCCAGAGCAAGTTTTGCAGTTGAAGTTCATATTTAAGTGTGTTTGTCCGTACCGGGTAGTTTTGTTCTAGTTGATGTGCTAGGATTTGTCTAAAGCTTGTGCGATTTTAGGATGGCGAGACGTCCTGCGACGAGATCGAACCCGCAATCCGAGGGTGAGACGTCAGGAGCGCAGAGCGATGCATTGGTAGAAAGCCTGCAGTAGAGTAATGAGGAGTTATCGAGGCAGGTAGTGGCTATGCAGGCTCAGATTCAGTCCCTTGTAGCAGTGGTGGCGGGACAGACCCCGAGAGCTCAGAACCCCGCAGAGGGGGTAGCTGTTCCTGCCCCTCCTGCTCCTCCCGTGCCTTTGGTTGTGGTGCCTCCGGAGATGGCGTTCATATCCCAGTTTCAGCGGCTGAGACCCCCTACCTATGATGGGCAGGCAGATTTCATGATTTTGGATGACTGGCTGATTACCATTGAGGAGATGTTCTCTTACTCAGGGATTACGGATGATCAGAGAGTGATGCTCGCGGCCTACCAGCTCAAGGGCTTAGCAAAGAATTGGTGGCTGAGAGAGAAAGAGAGCTTAGTGGCAGGTTGCACTTGAGAGTCATTTAAGGTGCTGTTGTTAAGTAAGTTTCTGCCTTCAGTCGAACGGGACCGGCTAATGAACGAATTCCTTCACTTAAAGCAGAGGAAACTCACGGTTAGTGAGTATGAGATTGAGTTTAGTAAGTTGAGTCGGTTTGCTCCGGGTCTAGTGAGTGTTGAGGCAGACCGGGTTAAGCGATTTTTGGGTGGACTAAAAGCGACATTCAGCAGTTAGCGAATGCCTATGGAGCAGTCAGTTATGCCAGCACGGTTGAAGCTGCTTTGAGAGTTGAGGCCATTGAGAATGCCAAGAATAGAGGCCAGCAGTAAAGGAAGGAAAGCGGAAGTCCGGAGGAGGGAAGAGCCCTCAGGAACCGATGCTGTCTCGAGAAAGAAGGTCAAAGAGATTTGTAGCTTTTGTGGCCGGCCAGGCCACCCCTTTGAGAAGTGTTTCAAAAGGTTGGGAGCGCAGAAGAAGGAGCAGGTGCACGCGATTCAGGGTGTTTCCAAGGGATACGTGGTATGTGCCTTGTGTGGAAGGAAGGGGCATGAGGCTGCCCGTTGTTGGTTAAAAGATAAGGTCTGTTTTCAATGTGGCCAGAAGGGTCATCTCAAGACAAGGTGCCCTCAGACCCAGCCTATTCTGCAGCCAGTTCCCCTCCAGGCTTTGCCACCGCCTCAGCAAATGGATAAAGGAAAGGGGAAGCTGAATGTGCTTTCGGCAGGCGAAGCGCAGACCTCGACCCAGGTTATCTCAGGTTTGACTCCTCCCCAGTTGTTTCGTTACGTTTCCTTTTTTTATTGTAGTTTTCGTTTTAGCGCTTGTTGCCTTAGATGCGTGTGCAATTCGTAGGACGATTTAAGGTAAAGAACCGCTGGGCGCGCGTTCTCTTCGATTCCGGCGCTACCCACTCGTTTGTGGCTAGTGCCTTCGTGGAGCGGTTCAGTTTGGGCCTAGATCGTGTTGGTGGTGCCTTCTACGTTAAGTTCCCCTCCGGTGACTCTGTGGTTACGGACCAGGGTGTCCTAGATTGTCCGATTTTGTTGGGAGATTTTCTAGCCAAAGCAGACTTGAAGGTGATTGACCTGGAGGACTTCGACGTTATTTTGGGCATGGACTGGTTGTCAAGGTACGATGCTGTGATCCAGTGCAAGGGTAAGCGCTTGGACTTCGTCAAAGACAACGGTCAGCCAGGAAGCGTCTATGGATATTCTCTCCAAGAGTCTCCAATCATTTCTGCGGTGCGTGCTCGGAAGTTGCTTGTTTCTGGCTGTTTTGCCTGTGTGGTTTCCCTGGTAGGGTCGATTGTTAGTGAGCCCCGTTTGGAAGAGATTCCTGTGGTGTGTGACTTTTCTGATGTGTTTCCAGACGATCTTCCCGGTCTTCCACCCGCCCGAGATGTCGAGTTTGCCATAGATTTGGAGCCAGATACGCGTCCTATCGTAAAGGCGCCATACCGGATGGCCCCGCGAGAGCTGGAAGAGTTGCGAATTCAGCTGGATGAGTTATTGGCAAAAGGCTTTATAAGGCCGAGTTCTTCGCCTTGGGGTGCGCCAGTACTGTTCGTTAAAAAGAAGGATGGGTCGATGAGGTTATGCATCGACTATAGAGAGATGAACAAGGTTACTATTAAGAACAGGTACCCTTTGCCGCGAATCGACGATTTGTTTGACCAACTGCGTGGTAGTGCCGTGTTTTCCAAGATAGATCTTCGTTCGGGCTATCACCAGTTGAGGATTCGGGAGTCAGATGTTCCGCGGACGGCGTTCCGCTCTCGTCATGGGCATTTTGAGTTTTTGGTTATGTCATTCGGTTTGACTAATGCGCCCTCAGCTTTTATGGATTTGATGAACAGAGTTTTCAAGGATTTTCTAGATAAGTTTGTGATTGTCTTTATAGACGATGTTTTGGTATATTCTAAGGATGCGGAGGAGCATGATCAACATTTGCGGCTGGTCTTGGCGACTCTGAGAGACCATAAGCTTTACGCCAAGCTGAGCAAATGTGAATTTTGGTTGCCTCAAGTTTCTTTTCTAGGCCACGTGATTAATAAGGAGGGAATATCGGTGGACCCAGAAAAGATCGCTGTTGTTATGGAATGGGCGTGACCTGTTACCCCCAAAGAGATCAGAAGCTTCTTGGGTTTGGCTGGTTATTATAGAAGATTTGTAGAAGGCTTCTCTACCTTGTCCGCGCCGTTGACCAAGTTGACGCAGAAGAACGTAGCTTTTGTATGGGATGGTAAGTGTGAGAAGGCTTTTGAGGAACTAAAAAGGAGGCTATGTTCGGCACCAATTTTGTCTTTGCCTACGGAAGGTAGTGAGTATGATATATATGTGGATGCGTCGCATGTCGGTCTGGGCTGCGTTTTGATGCAGGGCGGGAAGGTGATTGCGTACGGGTCGAGGCAGCTAAAGACTCACGAGAGGAACTAGCCTACGCATGACCTGGAGTTTGCAGCTGTGATCTATGCGTTGAAATTGTGGAGGCATTTGCTATATGGCGCGCAATGCAAGATTTTCACGGATCATAAGAGTCTGAAGTATTTCTTCACTCAGAAAGAATTGAATCTGCGCCAGCGGCGGTGGTTGGAGTACGTGGCCGACTATGATGTTGAAATTCAGTATCATCCAGGCAAGGCAAATGTGGTGGCTGATGCCCTGAGTCGGAAGTCTGGTAAGATTTTTAATCTTTCCGCCGAGCGTCTAGTGGAAGAGTTTCTATTGATGGACATTTCTGTGGGAAGCTGTGATTCGCAGAGTAGCATAGCAGTAGCAGAACCTTCGTGGATTACGCTTACGAGACTGCATCAGAAGGATGATCCTGATCTTCTGCATTTGTATCTTCGAGCTGAGAAGGGTGAATTACCAGATTTCTCTATAGATGATGCGGGTACCTTGAAGTATCGTGGCAGGTTTTGCATCCCCGCAGTTGGAGATATCCGGGATATGGTGTGCAGAGACGCCCACGAATCTAGTGTTGCCTACCATCCAGGGTCTACCAAGATGTATCATGATTTAAAACAGATTGTCTGGTGGTACGGGATGAAGAAGGACATAGCCAGATTTGTTTCAGAGTGTTTCACTTGCAGGCGTGTGAAAGCCGACCATGGGAGGCCTGGTGGCAAGCTGACTCCCTTGGAGATTCCGATGTGGAAGTGGGAGAGTATCTCGATGGATTTCATTACCGGCTTACCGAGATCGCCTAAGGGGCATGATTCAGTTTGGGTAATTGTAGACAGATTAACGAAAAGCGCTCATTTCGTACCATTTAAGATCGATTATCCGATGAGAAAGATAGCCGAGCTGTATCTGGAAGAGGTTGTCAGATTGCATGGTGTACCCGTAAGTATCATATCAGATCGAGACTCCAGGTTCACGTCTCGTTTTTGGAAGAGCCTTCAAGAAGGGTTGGGTACAAATTTGAGATATTCCACGGCTTATCATCCGCAGACCAATGGTCAGACAGAGCGAGTAAATCAGATTGTGGAAGATATGATCCGATGCTATATTCTGGACCACGGAGGAGCGTGGGACGAGCGCTTGCGGCTTATGGAATTCGCATACAACAACAGTTATCAAGAAAGCTTGCAAATGGCTCCCTTTGAAGCTTTATATGGGAGGCGCTGCAGGACTCCCTTGTTTTGGGCTGAGCTTGGCGAGGGACCTTTGTTGGGTCCAGAAGCGCTTGAGAAGATGGAAATCGCTGTGAAGCTTATTCGGGAAAAGCTTCGGATAGCCCAGGAGAGATATGAGAAGAACGCCAATCGGCGTAGATCGTACTTGGAATTTGCTGTGGGGGACTCGGTGTTTTTAAAGGTCTCCCCGTTGATAGGAGTCAAGCGGTTTGGCAAGAATAGGAAGTTGGACCCGAGGTACGTGGAGCCGTTTTCGATTGTTGAGCGGATTGGGGTATCAGCCTACAGGCTGGCTTTGCCCGCAAATTTCCCTGGCGTGCATGATGTCTTTCACGTCAGTCAGCTGCGTAAATGTGTGATAAATGGCAGGCAGGTATTGGATTCTGTGCCTCAGTTGGAGCCGAATCTTTCTTATGTGGAGGTGCCTGTTCGCATTTTGGATTCTCAAGTTCGGGCGTTGCGGAAGAAAACTATTCCTATGGTTAAAGTTTTATGGAGGAATCAGGATGTGTAGAGCGCGACTTGGGAGTTAGAGTCGGCTATGAGGGAGGCTCACCCTCGCCTGTTTCCCTGATCTTGTGCCTGGTATGCTCTGTTTTGTTCTTATTTATTTGTAGCCCTTTTCTGGCTCATTCTCTCTCCTACTTATAGGAGTGTCGTGAGTAAAGTTTCGAGGCGAAACTTTCTTTTAGGGGGAGTGGCTGTAACGCCCCCGGTTTTTCTGTGTTCTGTTTGATCTTTGGCTGGCGTTACGATGGCGTATTTCCGGCTTTTGCCGTTGTAGAGCGTGGTCTTAGCTCTTAGGGTTCCCTGTGTAGCCTGTTTGTAGCCTGTTAGCAAGATTCCCCAGCTAGCCGGAGTCCGTTTGATGACTCGGCTGGGCCTCTTAGGGAATGCTTGTGTTTTGGCTTTGGGAGGTGTTATCCCGGGTTTTGTTCGTCGAATGTAAATTTCGACTTCGTAGTTGCGTTCGTAGCGTGGGTTTTTAGCTGCGGCGTGAATTTCGTCTTTTTCCGAGAAGTTTCGGGTTGTTTTGATATTGAGTATAAATAATGATTATTATGTTGATTGTTTATTATTAAAACTGATATATATAGTCTTGGGTCAGAACTAGGGATGGGTTCCTTTTCTCCTTTTCCCGTGTCTCTACTTGGGAGAAGTCGTCGCCTGTGCGAGAGGAAGAGCACCGCCGGACTACCCTAGCCTTCGGACGCCGTTTTCCTGGAGATTTTAGCGGTCGGAATTCGATTCCGAGAGTGGATCTAGACTGCCCTCGCCGGGATCTGCTTTCTTTCTGCTCCTCAGCTTGCTGCTCTGCGGCCAGATCCGAGGGTGGGGGATGCCGCCGACCAAACTTTTCTGGTATTAAGGCAAGTGATGTACCCTCATCCTTTCCATAGTTGATCTTTGTCTCCTTTTGATTAAATCTTTTATCTCTTTCTTGTTTAGATCTTAGGTGTAAGCTAGGGCTTGTTCCCGTTCATACCGTGGTTAGTGTAGAAAGATCCAGTTAAAATCTCAGTTTTTCTGAGGGATTGTGTCTATTAGGGGCAGTTTTGGTTCGGTCTAGGTCGAGTAGTTACCATTACCGATGGAGGTTGTACTCGAGAGAGAGAGAGAATCCACGTTCTCGTTTTTGGTCGTTTGCTGGATCTGGCTCCCGTAGCCAGTTGGGGTATCGACACTGTTGTGTCGACACCGGCCAGTCTTGGTGTCGACACTTGGTGTCGACACCGGCCAGTCGTGGTGTCGACACTTGGTGTCGACACCAACAGCGGCAGTGTCGACACCATGTGTCGACACGGGCCGTAGTGGTGTCGACACTTGGTGTCGACACCACCCGCGGCAGTGTCGACACCATGTGTCGACACCGGCCGCAGTGGTGTCGACACTTGGTGTCGACACCAGCAACGGCAATGTCGACACCATGTGTCGACACCGGACGCAGTGGTGTCGACACTTGGTGTCGACACCAGCAGCGGCACTGTCGACACAAGGTGTCAACACCGGCTGCAGTGGTGTCGACACTTGGTGTCCACACCAGCAGTGCAGTGTCGGCACCATGTGTCGACACCGGCTGCAGTGGTGTCGACACTTGGTGTCGACACCAGCCGCGACAGTGTCGACACCTTGTGTCGACACCGGCCGCTGTGGTGTGACACTTGGTGTCGACACTTGGTGTCGACACCGGCCGTGGTTGTGTCGACACCTTGTGTCGACACCGGCTTGTCGTGGTGTCGACACATCGTGTCGACACTGGTGCTGCGCTTGTTTTGGGGTCAGGTAGACTCGGGGTTGGTTCGGGTTAGGCGTGCAAGGTCGCGTCGGTTGGACCCGACGTTTTTGTCTTGGGTTCATGTGTTCCTTAGGATTGTTAGAGTGACTTTTTTTCCCTAGGGGGAGGATTTGGGTGTTCGGCTAATTTCTGCATGCCGACTCTTGGGTTGTGGCAGGTGGTGGAGTTTTGGTGGCCTCTGGAGGGGTGGTTTTATGTGGAGAGCTGTGGCCACCACCTTTTGCCCCGGTTTGGGTTGGTGTGTGTGGGACCCTAAAGCTGCTACTGTTTGACCCCTTAGCCCTTTTTGGGTCTGATTTTGATTATGTATTCAGACCCATGTTTTGACCACTGCCACTTACCCACGTGTTAGGACCGTTAGTCCCTTCCCTGTTTATGCTTTCTTTTCTTTTGGCATATGAATATGTCTGGATGCTGTTGCAGTCTCTTGGTAAGGCATATTGGTTTTTATTGCTCGCACTTGGTGTGCTCTGCGGTGTTTTGACAGCATTCTTTTCTTACTGTCATCCCCTTTTCTTTTGCTTATTGCAGTTTGTTGCCGGGCTGGTAAACCCTTCTTCTTATTTTGCTAATTAGTTTATTGATCTATTTTACCTCTTGATTGTTTCCTTGCTGAGGTGTTCCTTTCTTGAATGCATCGGGTCCAGGTTGTAGCCAGTTCAGCAGCTAGTTCCTTTGGAGGGGCTGTTGGTGGCCTCTAGGGTTACTGAGTTAGCTGATCCCCGATTTGTTGTGAGGTAGTTCCTTACTTTTTTGTATAGACATACATACTCGCCAGTGGGTTCGTGTCAGGTTGTTGGCGCCCGCTGCTGGCTTCTTGTGATGCTGGATATGAAATTAAACTGCTGATTTTTGCCTTTTGCGGTTGGTTACTGCTTTTGGGAAGTATTTATGCTAGATTGCATGTTAGGTATTTTAAACCCTAAAAGTATTAATATATGTACTTCATGCATAACATGTTTTCTAAAACAAAGATACTATTTCTCCTCAGGGTAAAACACTATCTTTCATACCTATAATATTCATCTTAGAGTCCTGCATACCATGAGTCGTCCCCCGGGGACTCTCGTGCTTATTTAGGGTGTCAACTTAATTGTACCAAAGTACTTTTTGCTGCGTATAGATATAATTTTACCTGTGGACTAGCTGATCCACTGTGCCGAGGGATACGGCCATCCAACTTAACTGATCTTCTTTCTTATTTAATCAACGTTTTCCTTAAAAATCTAACGTCTGGAGTTTTGCCTGAGCGTGTGCAGTTATCCCCTGCACGACGTGGCATCACGGCATGTGTTTTCTCTTACTCTGATACGATTTTTGCCATTGAGAAAATGCGGGTTGTGACACGTCGGCCCCTATCCTCGCCCTTCCATCTGGGAAGGAGGGCTTCCAGGTGTATGTTGATGCATCTTTTCAAGGGATGGGTGTTGTACTGTTACAGCGTGGTCTTATGATAGCATACACCTCACGGCAGTTGAAGAAGCACGAGCAAAACTACCCTGTTCACGACTTGGAGATGAGAGCAGTAGTGTTTGCCCTGAAGATTTGGCGGCATTACCTCCATAGTGTACACTGCGACATATCTTCGGATCACAAGAATCTGAAATATGTTGATACGCGAAATGAGTTGAACATTCATCATAGATGATGTGTGGAGTTCCTATCTGATTATGAGTATACGATACACTATCACCCAGGGGAGGCGAACGTGGTGGTGGATGCGCTGAGCCTGAAGGCTACTACCTCAAGAGCAGGACCTCAGCTAACGGCCATGGAGTTGGTGCAGATGTTAGAGAAGATGCAGATATCTCTAGTTTCTGAGGGTCACCCAGAGCTATACCAGGAGTACCTATCGTCGATGGTTGCCACCGATAATATTCGGGATCGTATCAGAACTAAGCAAAGAAGGGATGACAAGCTAGGGCCAGTATTCAGGACCTAGGGGGAAGGCATGGCTGGGGAATATACAGAGAGAGATGGGCTGCTATTCTTCAGAGGCAAAGTATACATATCGGCTCGGGGCAGGATTTGGGAGGACATCATGACTGAGGATCACTATAGCAGGTACTCGGTGCACACAGGCATCACCAAGATGATGGCCGACCTAAAGAGGATAATGTACCGGCCAGACATGAAGAGGGATATCACCTACTTCGTGACCCACTACGAGGCTTGTCAATTGGTGAAGGTGTAGTGTAGAAACCCGGCCGGATTATTGCAGCCACTTCCGGTGGTTCAGTTGAATTTCGACGACATCGCCATGGACTTCATACATGGTCTTCCTGGGTCACATGCAGGAAATGAATCGATGTGGGTGATATTCGACCGATTAACGAAGGTAGTCAGGTTTCTACCGATCAGGAAGGAAGCTACGGTTGGTGACTTTGTACGGAGGTTTGTGGAGAGGTTCGTTCGATATAATGGAGTGTCGAGGATGATAGTGTCCGATCGTGATGGATGATTCACGTATAAGGAATGGAGGGAGTTTCAGGCTTATTTGGGGTCACGGTTGATGTTTTGTACTGCCTTCCACACTCAGACGGATGGACAGATCGAGGGTACTAATCATAACCTGGAGTGTAATATACCTCAAACAACTAGACCCCTAGGAGTGATTTTGTCATGACTAGGTCATGACAAAATCCTAGGAAGCTCAAGAAGGCCAAGTTGACCTAGGACCACTCTAGGCCTAAATTGGGCAAGGTGCCCTAATTAATGGCAGTCTGACCTAGTTAGGCCCAATTAACCCTACCAGGGTCTTCCTAGACCTAAAATGGGGTCAATGGGTCACTAAGGACCCATGGAGGGCAGTCAAAGTGGTTAAGTTGACTTAAGTCAACTCTAGCCCTAAATGGGTCAAACTGAACTATATTGGTTCAATGGACAATCCCCTAGCCAAGTGGACCCCACTCATACCTCCTAACCCTAAGGTGAGGTCCATGGGTCACCAAGGACCTATTGGGCTCAGCCCTAGTGGCTAATTTGACCAAAGTCAACCCTAACCTTAATTTGGGCAAAGTACCCTTTCTAAGGGCAGGTGACCTCCAAACTGCCAAGTCAACACCACCCATCCCTACCTAGACCCTAGGGGAGCCCAATAGGTCACCAAAGACCCATTGATGGTAACAGAAAAGGTCAATTTGACCTAGGTCAACCCTAGTCAAGATTAAGTCAAACCTAGCTCAAATGGGCTAACCCAAGCTCAAGCCCTCTTTCCTTTTGGGCTATCCTTAATACCATGAAAATTATTAATGAGTGGGTTGCCAATAGGCTGGAGAGGTCAGCATAGTCAACCTAGATGACTAGGAGAGAGAAAACCTCAACCTCACTTAATGGAGGAGAGAGAGAAAGGGTGCTATTCATGGCCAAGGAGGACAAAGGCCACTCCTCATTGGCTGACCCAGCTCCACATCCACTTCAGGAAGACCAGGGGGCCAGTTTGGAGGCTGTCCATGGCCAGAACAGCGCACCATGCCTTGGCCGAAAAATGCCTTCAATGGCCATTAATGGCCATTGAAGCATTGGACCTTCCCTCCTATTCTAAATGGCTGGATTCAACTCCTCTGGGGAAGAGGAGTAATTTCCAGCCGTTTCCCGGTTGGATTAAGCCAAGATTCACCCCCTCCTCCCCCCCCACACCATGGCCGAGAGCTACCTTAAGATACCATTAATGGCCACCACCAGCTAGACCCCTCCCCTGCCTCTTTTTATTGTCTTAAAGGCTTCCCTAGACTCCAAGATTTCGATTCCACATCTTGCCAGAAGAAGACGACCAACTTCGTAGTGCTGTTGCAGAGCGCCACCGACATATCCTCCACCAATAGATTCCCGGCGATCGATACATCTCCAGGCTGCAAGCAAGGTCCTCCTCCACTCCTTCTTCCATGGGTAGATCATAGGATTCATCTAGAAACGGAATCGGGCTCAGCTGAGCTCGATTAAAGTTGGAAATTTCCTGTTTTTACATGTTTTTCATCTTGTCAGGATCGCCGGAAAAGGCCCATCTGGCGGCTGTGCCGCCGCCTGGCGACAACCACCACCTAAACGAAGGTAGTGGTGGCGGTTGCCGGCCAGGGAGGTGGCTGGGTGGCCGGCGGCAGGGATTTGAATTTGGCATAGGAAAACGAAATCTAGGCCGTTGGCGCGCTGGGACGAAGACGGGATGCCGTCCAAACCTACGCCAAGATTCGTGCAGAGAATGATTTAAACTATAGGACTATATTGTTGTATTTTAATGTATCTGTCACACTTTATCGCTTTAATGTTTTTAATTGTTAAAAATACTTAGAGGTAAAATCACAGAATGTGGTCAACATAAAAATTGAAGCCTGGAGAGTCTAGTTTACTGCAAAATTTGTTTGAACCAATTTGGGTGCTGGTTTGACCAGGGCACAAATTTTGGTGGGTTCTATACCTAGGGCTAGGCAGAAATTAAAATGGGTGTCCACACTTCATATCTGGGCCAAATGACTTGAAATTTGGAAAGAGAGTCACCCTAGTCCATATCTAGGTCTTGTCCTAACATGAGAATTTTTGAGGACAATTTTTCTATAGTTTTGGAAATAATTTAATTTCCCAAGGGTAATTTAATTTAAGGACCAAATGACCTCCAAACTCAACCAAATTTTGGGGATTGGTTCTAGGGGTCATTATAAAGCTCTGGTTAAAACTTTATCACATTTGGAGGTAGTTTGAATTGAAATCCTGCAAACACTAGCCTTGCCATTAAAAGGGTATTTTGGTCAAAAAGTGCACATTGGGTTTTGAGTGACTAAATCATCTCAACAGAGTTGAAATTGGGGCCACTGACTTGGCATGGCTTGTAGCACCTCCCCATGGAATATGGCGTAGATTGGAATTGATTTGCCCTAAGATCTAAGGCCAAACCCTAAGGAAGGACTTTTGTGCCTTGTGAAGGACATGAGGTCAAAAACCTTGACTGAACTTAAAATTTGGTATGGAGGGTGCTAGGGTAGATAAAGCCCTCTGGTAAAAATATTAGGAGATTTGGGAATGGGTAGGTCCCACAAAACCCTAACCATAGTTTTAGGCACAAACTTTGTAGTGCTATGAAAGGTTAGCAAAACTTTTGGAACAACAATGAAATTTATGTGTTGTGGTCATAGGGGTAGAATGAACCTCTGTTAATTTAATTGAGAATTTTGAGTCATAAATTTTAGTACCATCTTTATAAATGCATGAGTTAGCCCTAATGATTTATCTGGATTTTATGATCCCACTACCCATTGGAAGTTCATGAAAATTTGGCAGAGGGACTTTCAAAACTCATTGATATGTATGAATTTTGTTAGGATTTTTGAATATATATTTGTAGTACTTACTTCACAAGCTCATTAATTTTGAAAATTGTTCAATAATTCGCTTAGGGCTTATTACTTGCCAATAAATTATGAAACTTGAACCAGAGCCTTTAAATTTCCTTACTATCATTCATGAATTTTCTCAGAATGTTTTGAAATGTTTGTGTTGCACTTGCCTCTCAAAATTGATAAAAATAAGATATTTTCAAAAACTATAATTTGAGGCTAAACCTTGCTGAAAAATTGGGAGACTCTGGATTTTATCTTAAGTAGTTATATTGAAATTATCAAAAATTTTGTGGAGC
This sequence comes from Platanthera guangdongensis, assembly GCA_039583875.1. Lineage (NCBI taxonomy): Eukaryota > Viridiplantae > Streptophyta > Magnoliopsida > Asparagales > Orchidaceae > Platanthera > Platanthera guangdongensis. Next base: position 116,335,028 of record CM077162.1, on the reverse strand, counting down.
ATTTGCTTGTTTGAAATTGGTACATCATGTTCAACTTGGGGTCTTTGGATTACTAGATTAATTAAATAAATTATCAGATATAATTGGAAAATTATAAATTTCTGGGCCAATGCTAAAAATGTCATGACAGCCCTCCAGTAATTATTATGGGGGTACTGGGTGAATATTTTGTGTACGTCCCATTTTAAATGGCATATGACTTATCATGGTCTACATTTAGTAAAACTGCAGAAATTGTGTAGGATTATGAATTTGGGCACATGAGTTGGGGTTTGATGTTTGCTGATTTGGATGAATAAAAATGAGTTCATCATTGGAAGTCGAGATGAGTAAGGGGTTGGATTAGCTAGTGTCAGGTGGTGCTCGGGATCGACGAAAGATCGTGTTTCCCGTAGGGAGGAAGTGTCTAATGCACTAGGATTAGATCCAGTAAAATAATTAAGGGTTGGGAAATCTAGTAGAAACCAATAATAGTAAGTGCCTTGCGAAAGGGAGCTTTGGGCGTAATCCCATCGTAGTTCCTAGTGTCTTCGAGAGCCCTTCACGGGGTATACCTTGGGCAATCCTGGGCTAACCTAAACAGTAGGTAAAACTAAATTGCAAGAGTAACTAGAGTAACTAGGGGTTCACTTTCACTCGCGTCGATGCCTCGAGACGTTAGGTTGGGTCACTCGGGTAGTAGGCTCGGTGGATTTAGTGATGGACAAGTTGGCCAGATGAGCTTTGGCTCGGTTGATGTTTGTGATGGGCAGGTTTGCCCGGCGAGCTTTGGCTCGGTTGCTGTTTGTGACAGATAGGTTGGTCCGGGGAGCTTTAGCTCGGTGGTTATACATCAAGGTTGCATGTGCATAAAGTATAATGTGGTGGGTCTTCGGTATTGGAGAGTGGATGCACCGATGCCAATACGTTGATTTGGCAAGTGTGGTTTAGCACTTGGCCAAATAAAGTCCGGTGTGCCAGCCGGCAAGAGTACACAGGAGCTCCGTTTAGTGCACCAGCATCGAGGCGTACGATAGGTCTGACTGGTAGTGCAATTATCGGTTTAGAGGTGGGCGAGGCCCAACCCACCACTTCCGTTTGCCACTGCGGAGGTATCCTGGGAGGTACGGCTCCAGAAAGGGGGAACTAAAGGTCTGTGTACACAGAGTCGAGTGGATGAGTTGCACTTGCATGTTCACATCATGTCATAATTGTATTTCATAGCATATTCATTGCATATAACCCGACAGCTATTGTATAAGTGGTATGAGACGCTTATACAATAGGCCCTACAAAATGACCCCTTGGTTCATAAGTTCGTGCAAGCGTGCTTATAATTTAAGGTTTATTTCAGAAATCTTTATATGTATGCTTATTAGAAATCCGACACCCTATCGTATAAATTGGTATGAGACTTTTTATACGATAGGAGCCCTGCAAAAGATCCCTTGGCCTACGTGTTCTCGCATAAGTTAAGGTTACCTTTCTTGTTCAGTTTTTCTTGCTTTTATTACTGCCTTATATATTATTGGACTGCTAGATTAGTTCCACCGCCATCTGCTAAATTGTTATTCTCCACTTTCATGTCCTCTCCCATCCTCCTCCCCGCTCGATGCCTAGGAGCCATGGGGGAAGGGGTGGGGGATGATAGGGATTAGTCTTTTAGACTAACGGTTTTCGAACCACAACATTTTAGAGGACCGTGGAGCCCGGCATGGAGGAGCAGCCCAGAGGTCGGCATGCTTGGAGATGGGGCAATCTAGTAATGGAGTTTAGATGGCAGGGACTGTGAGTCCTGTTCTCTAGTAGTTTGTTTTAGTTTTGCTTCTGCTATGAGAGACATGTAGTGAGGATCTGATGTACTGGGCATGAGCCCAAGATTTTAGTATTTTGTTATATCTGTGGACACTCCCTTCGTAGAGATTATTATATATGTGATTTTCTGTGGACTTGCCTGTCACAACCCGCATTTTCCCAGCATTTAAAAATACTATCAGAGTAGGTGAACTATGCATTGTGATGCCATGTCACGTAGGGGACATCTACTAACGTTAAGGCAACTCATCGTCTCTCGCAACTTATAGAAATCATTTTTAAACTCAATGTGTTCCAAATATAATTTATGCATAATATGCAAAGTCGTGTCCCTCGGCTAGGTGGATCAACTAGTCCACGGTTTGAAAATATAGTTTTACGCAACAGAAAAATACTTGATTTAATCATTTGGTGACCTAAGTGCTTATGAAGAACAAGTGAGGTGCACCATGTAGTATCGAACATCTAGATTTATTATATATAAAAGTAGACTCATCATGCGCAGAAAGTAGTGAGATTAACATTTCAAATCATGGTATACAATGCTCCAAATGTCTTAGCATATCTAAGCAAGGGGGCTAATGATGTAGGCTAAGGTGTTTGACGCTATAACGGCAAAGGGAGTAACACATACGCCTCTTTATTTCCACTATTACGGTCACACAATAACTAAACGCAGCACACCCACAAACAACGTTATCAACTATCGCTAACGTACGGTAGCCACGCAAATTAAAGATCGAACAAACGACTAGAGGCCGATGTTCTCTCAAGCTAAAAGGACCAATCTTGGGTCCGACCGAGCGATGGTTGTACGAAAAGAGATCTACCGAAAGGTTCGGTTCGGAAATGGTAGATCTCCCCCAATAAAACGAAAGCGAGGCTCGCCAAACCTCTCGGAAAATTAAACAACTAGAAAGAACAACACATGCGATCGGAAAGATAAACCACGAACGAAAAACGATTCCAAAGTAACACAAAGGTATTCCACCAAATAAAAATCTAAAGGGATAATAATCACACAAGAGGTAGAAGATCTCGTTACCCAACCGAAATAGATGATTCCGGTTCACTTTCAAGGATCGTTCTTCCACGACTCCGCCGGAGTGTTGCCGGATGGAGAGAAACTTGTCCGCTTCCTTTGCTTCATGCCGGGATGGAGGAAAACCACAAAGGGTGAAAACACCTTTGATCTTGGTCGATTTCACTATGGAAAGGGGATGATTTTGTGTCTCTTGATGGAGGTCGGGTTTTTGATAAGGGAGAGGGTGGTGGTTCGGTTTGGGGTGTGCAAGTGAGGGTCGGCTTGAGAGTGGTGGCCGAATCTTGGGAGGTGGAGTTGAGGGGTGCTCGAGTTTGATGTTGGTGGAGGAGGCCGGCGGCTGGGAGGAGTTGTAGTGGTCGGATTTGTGAGGGAGGAAAGGAAAGGGAGGAGGAGCTAGAGGGGAAACCGAGGGGAGCAAAGGAGGAAAGGGGAAGAGGGAAGAGGAGGGAGGACGAGCAAGAGGAGGGGAGAGGAAAGGCGGCTGACGACCAAGAGGAAGGGAGGAAGAGGGTGGGTGGCCAAGGAGGAGAAGGGGAAGAGATTTCAGAATGAGGTTTAGGGTTTCTCAATTTTTCATTCACTAAGTAAAACCATGAAAGTTCATGCCTATATAAAGGCTTTACAAAATGCATAGGCTATGTGTAGCCCACTAAATAAAAATAAATCAACACCTAAAATACTTAAACATTACATGATGAAAATAAAAATGCAAATAAAAATAAACTAAATAATGTTTAAAAGCCTCCATCTCATGTAGCTCCACATCATGCAGTCATCATCTTCAACATGTAGGAGAATGTCGTCGCGGTCGCCGTCATCATCTTCAACTTTAACACGTTGGGGGTTGCCGCCATCAATCCTCCCCGCTCAAAATAACTCATCACCGATGAGTTGGCCTAGCGGTGCTGGCGCCGAAGAACATCATCCAAAAGAACCATCGCCGAGTACGGAATCTAAGGGTCACCGGAGACCGGGCGAGCACACCATCGTATCACATAACGCTGAATACCCCCGCTTGGAGAGGAGAGCAAAACACCAAATATGAACCTGTCTACCAAAAAGATTGTCCTGGGGAAACTGGGAAAAACATTAGGCAAATAATGAGGAAACATTTCTTCATCAACAGTCAACGTACCTCCGTTGGAGACCAATGGAGAGAACGATCCAAGAACAAGCTCACCCCCCAACACAAATGAAAATATAGTGGCACCAAACGTAGAGTTAGATATTTCAAATAGTGGAAAAACACAATGCGTGAAATTGGAAACATTTAAACTAGGGGAATTACCCCATTCAGTGGTTAACTTCAACAGATATGTTGTTTCTCCTAATTGATTAAAAATCTGAAAAGTTCTAACTCGCTGACTCGCTAACGTTTCTATAGTGCCCGTAGGCATCCGTTCAGGGACGAGTCGCACCAAGAGTAAACCGAAAACCTTATAGGGAGATTCCCTCTTATGTAAGTTAGCGATATATTGATAAGAAGACATGTGTGTGACTAGCGCTTCCTTACTGTGCTTATGTAAAATGAAAGCGTGAGAGGCAAATACTATTTCAGGCAGACTTGACATGTAAAATAGTGGTAACAGAACTACTTGAGATGGAACCAAGGGAACTAAATATGGTGGCGCCAACGGAAAGTAATAGGGTGGCACTAACGGAACTATATATCGTGGCACCAACCCAACGAGATCTGGTGGTACCAACAGAATGCGATCCGGTGGCACAAAAGATGGCCACATCATTAACATACTCTCAGAGATTTGGTTAGTTTTAGAAAGTCGAGTGGATACCAAATTAATGAGACATTCATCATGACCAAACACAAAATCTATTATCACACTACGAGACATGTCCCAAGGAGGGTCCAGCATGGATGGTAAAATAACATGACTCAAACCAGGCAAAATAAATTCATGTCCGAATGGATCCGCTAGTCGGGTCAACATATCAGAAGGGAGAGTCGGTAATGCTAAAATCAGGAGAGAGTTAAGATTGCATTTAAATTCACGCAACGGAGTTAGCATTAGGGGACGATCATCCGGGTTTACTTCTATGTCGTCTTCCAAAAATATAATTCTCTCGCTAGGTCATTCTTCCAAATCATAAATCACGACATCAGTAGCAGTACAGATCTCAGGAATGGGAGCATCGATAGATTCCATAGGAGGGGCTAAGTCATGCCCAATGTCAAAATATGGATTTATCGTCCAAGTAAAATCCTCCGGGTGCAAGCCATCAAAATCAAACGGAAAGTCAAACAGCAGATTTTGCCTCACAGAAAACTCAACTGGCTCGTCATTACCTAACTCACGATCAGAGAAACATTCGCCACAGGGTGACTCTATCACCTCACTAGAAACTTCACTCAAATCAGACCCAGTAATGGTTTCAGAAATATCGACGAAGGGAAGTGGAGATGGATCCTCAGAAGTGGGCACTACAATATGTCTCAGACTAAAAATAACCAGCTCGAGTCCTAACATTTCATCGCCTAAATCACGAATGGATAAGCTCTCAGCATAAGGTAACACTTCCGACTCAGCCGGAATATCAACTTACTTAGGGTCATCAGAAGACTCCATGGAAATCAAGATAGGCAGCGCTAGTATCTCCGAAGGGGAGTGGAGATGATTCCTCGGGGGAGTGATGCGTAAGATCACGACAGTGAACCGGTCGCACAAGTAATATAAAATGGGCGAGTTTTCCCATGTTTCGATCTCTCAAGGAACACAGTAAGGTGGAGTTAATTTTAAGAAGGACTTGAGATTGAAGTCCTCAGGTCGGAGCTAACTAAGGGGTGTTTTGATGTTTGCGGAAATAGAAAATAAAAGGCTATCAACTACTCCTATGCAACGCCGCTATGCGATGCTTCGCCAGGCGGGATGGAAAACTAGTCGGGCTGCTATGCACCGAATCGCTAGGCGGATGGGCGAGTAGGCTTGCGGATGAAGTGATGAGAATGGCGGAATGAGGGTTGTGAGCACCTCTTCGCTACGCACGCCACTAACAATTGCTAGTGCGGCAAGGGTGGATGGTGGTGGATGAAATATGGCGCAACCCTAGCAACTTAAGCAGTAAAATGAAATAGGAATCACATAGACATGAAACACATAACATATACAACCAAAGTGCACTTCATCAAAATAAATAGATTTAAACACCAATATTCAACAAGAAAGCAAGAACAAGTCAAGAGATCGACCGAATCCGAAGTCTTGCTGAGGATTCACGGTTGGAATCGTCGGGTTGTCAATCTATGTCCAAGCTCGGTCCTCAACTGCGTCCGGGGTAGAGAAGGGCTGTCACCACCTTCCAATGGCCCGTCTTCTTCGTGTCACGATAGTAGACGAAGTTTACAAGCTTCCCTTTGCTTGATGGCTATGGCGTCAAATCCTACTTGAAGCTCACAGATGAAGGAGAAGGCCGAGAGGAAGCTCCGGCTTGGATTTGGCGGTGAAAGCTTGCCCGGAGCACCTCCCTAGGGTGACCGATCGTCCCTAAATTAAGGCGAGACCTGCACTATTTATACAAAGCAGAAATGAACAATGAGCACGATCAAGGGCGCACGACCAGTGGTCGTGCGCACTATGTCCAGTGATCGTGCGCACTGGCATGGCAAATTAGGAAGAAGAACTGGGATAATGCGCACAAGCAGTGCGCACGACCAGTGGTCGTGCACACTGAGTTAAATGGTCGTGCGATTACCCCAGACAGGACTCCAGAAAAGAGGAATCAATGCACACGATCAGTGGAGCACGACCGGTGGTCGTGCGCACTAGGTCCAGTGGTCGTGCGCTTACCCCAGGATGATTCTAGAAAACGTAGAGTAGTGCGCACGATCAGGGGAGCACGACCAGTGGTCGTGCGCATTAGATCCCATGATCGTGCGCAGTATTCCTGTTTCACAACCATACCGGAACACGCACACGACCCCTGTACCGAAAGGAAAAACCAATCACTGATATGTGTAGACATTCCAGGCAATCACACAAAGGAGTACGAACTAAAAAATAAAATAAAATACACAACCATGGGCATAAATGTGCACTTCCTATGGAAATAAAGATAGGATGAATATGAACGATATAGAACTAAAAGTGAAGTGAAAATGCGTGAAAACTAGCCCAAATGAGTCCGAAAATAGGTATATAAAGTGGACTAATCACACCCCCAGACTTAACTATTAGCGCGTCCCGACCAAACAAAATCTAAGCAGATAGAGAAAATTATTTAGCCAACAACGAATACTTTTCACAATGCGTATCAACATTTTATTATTACTCAAAAATGGAATCACGGTGAATCATCCGGTCATGCGTAGGGAGAAAGTAGACTAATCGCTAAGCGAGCATTGCCAAAGATCATGGCTCGGGATAACCTCCAAAGGAATCCACCAATGTCGGTGACCATATGCTTGCCCTTTCGCATTCTCTCCACGACACTGGTTTGATTCACACACGAATCAGTAGGACTTTAGGTGAAGATATGGGGCTTGGGTTTCGGTGAGGTAAACAATGATAAATAAGAATGGCTATGCACCCAACCCAAATGAGCTAGTATAAAATGAATCCATCAGCTAACCAAAATACACGCGGATACACCACACCCCCAGACTTAATTTTTCAAATATGGGTGTGTGTACCGCCTACTCCAAATACAATCTCATTTCCAAAATTATTTTCAATTAAAACTTTTTCTTTTCATATTTTTCTTTTTTTATCTTTACAAATATTTTTTTTTCTTTTTCTTCATTTTATTTTCACAATTCAGCAGATATAAACTTAGGAGCACTTCCACATTTTCACAAATAATATCACCACATCACATCCCAAAATGAAAATGTAAAACTCTAAAGCTCAACTCGGGTATGCGAATAGAATTAGCTATGAGGCTTTTGTGAAATCATGGTGGAGCTGAATTAAAAGGAGGGGTAGGCACAATGACGCTAGCGAGGATAAAACGTTAGGAATGGTACAAAGCTCAACTGGGCCAAAATGATGGCCTACATCACGCTCATGCATGACTAACCTATGCCCATGCTTCAAGAATAGCTTGGGGCAAGTTTTTAGCCAACGAGAAAGACTATCCATCCTCCCGACTCGAGTAATACGAATCTAACGACCGTCTACACAAATCCCTTAAGCTACCGTAGGATTCACACCGGATTCACCAATTTTTGAGTAGAATAAAAAGTATTTACGCAATTTGAAAATATAAAACTATAAGCATACAGAAAAATTAAATCTACTCGAATTTCTACACGAGACGAGAGAAGTTGACTAGGAGCACATCAAGGTCAACATTTTACTCCGTCTCACAATCCTATGTCAGCACCATAATTTTCCCAAATCATACAAAAGAAACGAGTTTAACTCGCAGCACGCAAAAAGCTAAGCACACGCTTATGTGGGTGCAGTGGTTTTTGATGCAATGAACTAATCAAAATAAAACTATAAAAGCTTCTAGTATGCACAAGAAATGTGCACGTGCAAAAGGTAACAACACTGGCTCTCCCCCAGACTTAAGCTAAGCAATACAATATGTGATATAGAAATTAAAATCAGATAGAAACAAGAGGAGAGGTTACCCAATGCTCAGGCAGTGAGCATACCAGAAGACGTATGAAAACCTGAAGCAGGCCCACCATACGAAGAATCACAATCCCGCCAACACGAAGTTGTCAAGAATACATGCAGGGGTGAGCTCCGCAAAAACAAAAGAAAAATATACAAAAAGAAATGCTAAAACTAAAAGAGACATGAAAATAAAAATGCAGGAAATGAAAGATAAGTACTGAGGTTATTGTCCTCCCAGCACGACTTATTCAGCTACGAAAAGGTTCTAGCTAATGGACCTATGAAAAGAAAAATGCACAGGTAACTGTTCCAATATCCGTTTCGGTAATGGGTACCGATACGGCGATAGAACAGTTACCCCTCTGCCTAAATAATCATACCTGCTCCTCGCAGGCAGAGGAAATAGGAAATAGGATGAGGAGGAGGCCTGGTCCTCACTCATCTTATCACAAAAAGTATCCTCGCCTAGCAAGGCATTGTCAACCACATGTGTGCAGGGTGTGATGGCAACGGCAAGAACACCATGCTCATCATCATCCCAGCATACCTGTGGAGACTCAGCCTGTATAGGCTCAGATAGAGAAGGGGGATCAAGAAATAAAGGAGACGAAGAACTAAAATAATCAGAAAATGGGAGAGTTATCTCGGTGTCACTCTCAGCAGGATCCAAGCATAGATCATTGTCGTTGTCATATGAGTCATACCGAAGGGAATCCGAGAACTCAAGGTCCACGGTGGTTAGAGGAATGGCCTCATCCAACAAGGAGGTGCAAACCTCCGCATCAGAAAGGGGATATTCCTCATCCCACCGAGGTGCGTAAAAGTGTTCCGAAGATCCACCTTCTCCGTTGGAGATAGATGAATCATCGTCCCACTTCGGCGCAACCTCTGGCACCGAATCATCGACAATCACAGCATCATCAACCAACTCACACAAAAATGGAGTAGCGCAATCCGGCAAAAATTGCGGAGGGGCAAGGCTACTCTCAAAATCAAGCACTGAATGAGCAGGCCCCCTCGCACAGTCATTCGCAGATGCCACCCCATCGATGACTGGAACAATCTCATCGTCCCATACAGGAGCGTCCATGAGTTCCTGCTCCTCTTTTTGTTGGCTAACTCCAGAATGATTGTCATCACTCAAGGGAAGCTCGTAAAAAGTGATCGAGAGACCCATGAAAGAGCTGCAAGCGGCTAGAGATTCTTTGGTAATCTCAACGGGTAGAGAATGAGCAAAGTGCGTTATGTCAGTGTATGGGCCAGACAACACCTTGGTAGGCCTGTCCACAATAGTCTTCCGCGAACAGGAGGTTGTTGTGCACACACCCTCAGAGGGAGAAGGATTGCACAAACGAGGGCAATCCTTCAACATGTGGCCCACACCTTGACATAACAAACACCGAATGCAATGCTCAGCATTCATAACAGCAATGGCATCGATGGATCAGCGCAAATTGTCAAGTAGACGGCACTCAGCATCAGGATCCATCGCGAACAAAAATAATTGCTGAAAAAGTGCTACACAGCTAAAATGAAAATAGCACGGATCTGCTATCTAAATCAAAAATCAGAAAAGGACAAAAAGAAATAAGCAAAATAAAAATTCTGATAACCAAAGCAAATAAAAAAAATGATATGCACAGATGGAAAAGGACTTCAATCTATTATCTCCCTCTCCACAAACTCACACGAATGTGTTCCCCGGCAACGGCACCAAAAACTTGATGCGTAAGATCACGGCAGTGAACCGGTCGCACAAGTAATATAAAATGGGCGAGTTTTCCCAATTATCGATGTCTCAGGGAACACAGTAAGGTGGAGTTAATTTTGAGGAGGACTTGAGATTGAAGTCCTCAGGTCGGAGCTAACTAAGGGGGGTTTTGATGTTTGCGGAAACAGAAAATAAAAGGCTATCAACTACTCGTATGCAACGCCACTATGCGATGCTTCGCCAGGAGGGATGGAAAACTAGTCGGGCTGCTATGCACCAAATCGCAAGGCGGATGGGCGAGTAGGCTTGCGGATGAAGTGATGAGAATGGCGGAATGAGGGCCGTGAGAACCTCTTCGCTACGCACGCCACTAGCAATTGCTAGTGCGGCAAGGGTGGAGGTGGCGGATGAAATATGGCGCAACTCTAGCAACTTAAGCAGTAAAATGAAATAGGAATCACATAGACATGAAACACATAACATATACAACCAAAGTGCACTTCATCAAAATAAAAAGATTTAAACACCAATATTCAACAAGAAAGCAAGAACAAGTCAAGAGATCGACCAAATCCAAAGTCTTGCTGAGGATTCACGGTTGGAATCGTCGGGTTGTCAATCTGCGCCCAAGCTCGGTACTCAACTGCGTCCGGGGTAGAGAAGGGCTGTCACCACCTTCCAATGGCCCATCTTCTTCGTGTCACGATAGCAGACGAAGTTTGCAAGCTTCCCTTTGCTTGATGGCTATGGCGTCAAACCCTACTTGAAGCTCACAGATGAAGGAGAAGGCCGAGAGGAAGCTCCGACTTAGATTTGGCGGTGAAAGCTTGCCCGGAGCACCTCACTAGGGTGGAGATTGAAGGAGGACGACAGAATCCCTCCTCAGAGACGAAAACGGCGGAGGAAAAATGAGCGATCCGATCGTCCCTAAATTAGGGCGAGACCTGCACTATTCATTTAAAGCAGAAATGAACAATGCACACGATCACGGGCGCACGGCCAGTGGTCGTGCGCACTATGTCCGGTGATCGTGTGCACTGGCATGGAAAATTAGGTAGAAGAACTGGGATAATGCGCATGAGCAGTGGCGCACGACCAGTGGTCGTGCGCACTGAGTTCAATGGTCGTGCGATTACCCCAGACAAGACTCCAGAAAAGAGGAATCAATGCACACGATCAGTGGCGCACGACCGGTGGTCGTGCGCACTAGGTCCAGTGGTCGTGCGCTTAGCCCAGGCTGATTCTTGAAAACGTAGAGTAGTGCGCACGATCAGGGGCGCACGACCAGTGGTCGTGCGCATTAGATCCCATGATCGTGCACAGTATTCCTATTTCACAACCATCCCGGAACACGCACACGACCCCTGTACCGAAAGGAAAAACCAATCACTGATATGTACAGACATTCCAGGCAATCACACAAAGGAGTATAAACTAAAAAAAATAACAAAATACACAACCACGGGCATAAATGTGCACTTCCTATGGAAATAAAGATAGGATGAAATTTGAACGATATAGAACTAAAAGTGAAGTGCAAACGCGTGAAAAATAGCCCAGATGAGTCCGAAAATAGGTATATAAAGTGGACTCATCAGGGAGAAATCCTCATCCAGGTCACTAGGGTAACCAATCTCTTCAACGTCAATACAATTTTCAGTAATATCAGCCTCGCCCTCAGTGACGGGCACAGTCCTAGGCACGACCTTAGACTCATCAGGGGAGTCTACAACTAAATCAGGTAACTCAGGGGGAGACTCAAAATGGTCTACGGGCGTAATCAGGGTAGGACGCACATTAGAGCCAAGACCAGATTCACCACTAGACTCACATATAGTAATCGTCTGACATGAGGGAACTTTACTCCTAGGAATCTGGTGCTTCTCAATTTCCAATGTCGTGCAAAAGGTGGTGTCTAGATCGGTGTGACCATATCGCAATAGCTTTCCCTGGATGTAGGGGCTCAACTCCCTACGAAACCTAGAAATGGTGACCTCAGGCGATTCCTTCACACCGCTCCTAACCGTCAAATCCTAAAAAATTTGCATATAATTTGAGACCGACTTATTCCCTTGTTTAAGGGTAGCTAAATCATCAGTTATTTGCCTTTTGGCCTGGGCGTTTGGTTTATCTTCATTCCTAAAGATCGGTATGGAACTAGCGTCGTCCGTAGGATAACTAGGGTGTTGCCTTGGGAGAAATGGTATTACTTGGCTAGCCTTTATCTGGCCAATCAACGCCTTAATCTCATCCACTACCGGGCATTGGAATGGCTTACTAACGTTCCTAATGGAATCTAATGATTTTCCTCGGGAAACATTGACGTCGTAGGCCATATTGTGATAACCGGAGAGAAAACTCAATCCGGAATTTGTGCACATACAATGAGAAATGCTTCTGACCCAATTAAAATAGATTTGTCGGAATTGTTCCCGCTTAAATACTAGGGTAATATTAATATAAAATAGATTTTCTTGCAGAATAAAATATGAAGATTATTAATTAAATTTTTTTATTTTTTGCTGAAAAATAAGAAATTTAAGGCGCTATTGGAAGACCAGAAATAAATTTTTTTTTGATTATTTTGACTATAAACGTGCATACAAGGTGCGTGTTAACGTGCTAAATAAGAGTGGAGGGTGTCAATTAAAAAATTGACAAGAACCTCCCTCTGATACCAAATTGATGTAGGCTACGGTGTTTGACGCTATAATGACAAATGGAGTAACACGTATGCCTCTCTATTTCCACTATTACGCTCACACAATAACTAAACGCAGCACACCCACGAACAACATTATCAACTATCGCTAACGTACAGTAGCCACGCCGATTAAAGATCGAACAAATGACTATAGGTCGATGTTCTCTCAAGCTAAAAGGACCAATCTTGGGTCCGACCGAGCGATGGTTGTACCAAAAGAGATCTACCGAAAGGTTCGGTTTGGAAATTCTAGATCTCCCCCAACAAAACGAAAGCGAGGCTCGCCAAACCTCTCGGAAAATTAAACAACTAGAAATAACAACACATGCGATCGGAAAGATAAACCACGAACAAAAAACGATTCCAAAGTAACATAAAGGTATTCCACAAAATAAAAATCTAAAGGGATAAGAATCACACAAGAGGTAGAAGATCTCGTTACCCAACCAGAATAGATGATTCCGGTTCACTTTCAAGGATTGTTCTTCCATGACTCCGCCGGAGTGTCGCCGGAAGGAGAGAAACTTGTCCGCTTCCTTTGCTTCATGCCGGGATGGAGGAAAACCACAAAGGGAGAAAACACCTTTGATCTTGGTCGATTTCACTATGGAAAGGGGCTGATTTGGCGGCTCTTGATGGAGGTCGGGTTTTGGATAAGGGAGAGGGTGGTGGTTCGTTTTGGGGAGTCGAAGTGAGGGTCGGCTTAAAAGTGGTGGCCGAATCTTGGGAGGTGGAGTTGAGGGGTGCTCGGGTTTGGTGTTGGTGGAGGAGGCCGGCGGCTAGGGAGGAGTTGTGGTGGTTTGATTTGTGAGGGAGGAAAGGAAAGGGAGGAGGAGCTAGAGTGGAAACCGAGGGGAGCAAAGGAGGAAAGGGGAGGAGGGAAGAGGAGGGAGGCCGATCAAGAGGAGGGGAGAGGAAAGGCGATTGGCGGCCAAGAGGAAGGGAGGAAGAGGGTGGGCTGCCAAGGAGGAGAAGGGGAAGAGATTTCAAAAGGAGGTTTAGGGTTTCCCAATTTTTCATTCACTAAGTAAAACCATGAAAGTCCATGCCTATATATAGGCTTTACAAAATGCATAAGCTATGTGCAGCCCACTAAATAAAAATAAATCAACACCTAAAATACTTAAACATTACATGATGAAAATAAAAATGCAAATAGAAATAAACTAAATAATGTTTAAAAGTCTTCATCTCATGTAGCTCCACATCATGCAGTCATCATCTTCAACATGTAGGAGAACGCCATCGCCGTCGCCATCGTCATCTTCAACTTTAACACGTTGGGGGTTGCCGCCATCAGCTACCAAGCAAACCCATAACTAATAGTTCCAAAGCAAGTGTCCAAAAAATAAACGAGAGTAACTGCAGCAAAGTAGCAGAAAGTCTAACCAAACGACACCATGGGCGTCAACACCTGACACGAACCCATGGGACGGCAAGTTCACAGAAAACCCTACCTCAAGAGGGTCAGAAAACGACAACTGACGCATCTCTGCACTAACACCTGCTACTGTCCAGAACCTGATGCATTCAAAGAAAGAACACCTCAGAAACAAGTTACAAGTGATGTAGAAAACAAGAAAGTAAGCAAACCTTCGTGAGACCGGAGGGAAACAGTAGCTGCAAGGGTCAGATTAAACAAAACTAGTCATAACTAGCAATATAAATCAATCAGAAAAGAGCCTACCAAAAGAGGAGTGGAGACGGGTAAAATCAAACTCACCATAGGCAAATAACCTTCATTTTCAGATTATTAATCATATTATTTTTATTCAAATTAAAGAGACTGATCAACTCATCAGAAAAAATGAGAAACCGTGCTGGGATAATACCATCACGCAACACCACGGCCCTCAGAGCATCGCACCGGTGGCACCACCAACATCGTGTACGACCTCCCACAGAATTATCATTTTAAAAGAGCATTGCACCGGTGGCACCGCCAACATCGTGTACAACTTGTAACAACCCCATCCGTTCATATAATATATACTAGAAGGTCAGGCCAGGGACCCACAACATATACCACAAAAAAGACGATGAAGCTATGGAGTGATACCAGAGTAGCGTAGCGCACCTACAACATTGCATTCTTGTGGAAGCCTATAACACTACACTTGAACTCCTCACTTGAATGTCCAAAATATAAAAACTCCACATTTTATAAATTATAGGAATATCTTACACTACACATAAAGAGTTCGCCTTACGGCCTTACAGAGCTTTCAAACAGTGGCCCAAACATTGGCACGCAGGCCGGCTACATCAAAAGAAAATATAACATTATATCCAAATTAGCCTTCGAGGGCTAATAGCAGCAGCAGCAGCAAAAGCAGCATGGACATCGACCATTTTTCGTCCCACTTGGCTCTCTAGCACCTGTACAGGGACAATCAACCCAACGGTGGCAAACAAAGGCAACGGTCAGCATTCAGCTGACCAAATTATAACGACCCTACCCCTTTCTCGGGGCAGCGGTAATCTTCCTTACATGCATAGCATATCACAAGCATGTATATATATATATCTCATATAATGTGCTTTCACGCACACATGGCTTCACAACCGTCAGCCACCCGACCTGACAGTCCGTGCACTCAGGGTACATTCTTGGTGTACTAGCAAACCAGCTGCCCACCACCGTATCAAGGTCACATCCCAACGACAACTCACTTGAGAATTTACTCCATGGTGTACTGCCGAAGTTTTATAGTCTTAGTGAACCGGGACTGGCCCATAACCCCCCATTGTATAACAGCGCATAGGCCTAAGTCTCTTGATATGTGCTCCAACAGACCGCACTTTCTGGTCTCACGTCGGATGGACATAACGCAGGTCGGATCCTCCACCCCCCCCCCCATTGTTCAAATCGCCTTGCCATCACCGAGTATGCCGTACTCGCGGCTAAATAAAGGCACGGGTAGGTCTCATCGATTCTGCTCTGGCATTCATGCCTGAGCATAACTCTTACACTCATTCATCTCACAACATCAGCGGGTCTTTCCTGTGCACACCAGTACTTCCTGCTACTCACTTCACAGGTGAACACCACAAATATCACAAATGTCATGGGTCTTTCCTGGCTACCATGCCAGTACATCCTGTTACTCTCTTCACGGGTGGACTCCCTATGAACATTAAGCATTACAAAAGGGTATTTCCTGGAATTCCAATCCAGTACTTCCTTCTACTTCCTTTCACAAGTCGAACCCAACAACACAAGCAACACAAGCATTCTACAGGTATTTTCCTGAACTACCACTCCAGTACTTCATGCTACTTCCTTTCACAGGTTCAACCCGTCGACTCCTAAACTACGCGTTTATCATGGAGTCTTCTCTAGTTCGTATGCAACATCACCAATCCAGACCAACTTGTCCAGATGGGCTTCACACAGCATGCCTATTCCGTACTCCATTTCCGGATCAATATGCCAACAAAGGGGATTACATGAATCAACCCAAAAGACTCCTAACATCATCCACCCTTTGGTGGGGGAATCATAAACATATGCCAAAAAGGAAGCCTTCACATGGCTAAGAAGAAAGGTCATTACCCTTGAAGACCGTTTCGGTGCCATGAACTCCTAGCTAGCTCGAAAGAACCGCAAAACCTTTTCCTCCGCAACGATGGCCTCGAATCTCAGCTTGACACTCTCAAGCTCCACCAGAGATTAGACCCTCTTCTTCTTCCACCATCTTCCTCTCTCTTTATCTCTCTAAGTTTTTTAGAAAGATGAAGGCAAGAACATAATGAGACTTCTTTCTTAACTCTCGTACTTAAGGAAGCAGGGAGAGATCTCACCTGTAATTCCCAGCTGAAGAAGAATGGATGGCCACGAAAACCCGCAAAATCATTTTTCGGGTCCGACACGCCCTGTGACACACCGGTGTCACAGGCCGTGTCACACTAAGCGGTGCATAAACCGACTTATCAACCGCCTTATCCCGAAACAGGTCATGCCCATGGTACACGCCCGTGACGGCCAGGTCACGCACGTGACATAGGGCATGTACCTCACTCGAGTCATCTTCACAACCTACTCGAGATGAAAGTGCCGACCACTCGATACAGAGGAACACGCCCTGTGACACGCCCGTGTCACAGGCCGTATACCCCATGCTCGACGAACGTCGAGCGCATTTCGTCGACCAAAGAACTCGAGTGTCGACAGGGGAGGTCACGCCCTATGTCACGCCCGCGACAAGGGGCATGTTCCTCCCGAACACTTCGTTGAATGTATTTTTCGTCGAACTTGCGCTGGCTCTGCACCCGAGCAGGACATGCCCTGCGACACGCCCGTATCCCAGGCAGTGTCACCCAAAACTTTACCTGCTGAAAAATTGGGATGTTACAATCCTCCCCTCCTACAAGAAATTTTGTCCTCGAAAATTGCACACAGTAGGGCAATATGTAACGAAAAAGTTATAACATCAAAATATCTTGTTACAATAACTTTTCACTAGCCATTTAGTTACAGAAACAGCTCGGGAAATTCAGCTCGCATGGTCTGCTCTTGCTCCCATGTAAGCTCTTCACGACCGCAGTTGTCACACCGGACTTTAACCATCCCGACCGTCTTGTTCCACAACTGTTTCTTGGCTCGATCCTCGATCTGAATGGGTCTAACTCTCGTTGTTAGCCCAAACTCCACCGGTACATGATCATCCGTGATCACTTGAGGTGGATCTTTAACGGTCTTCCGAAGCACCGAGATGTGAAACACATCATGTAGTCCACCCTAGTCTGCCGAAAGAGCTAGCCGATACGCAGCTTCTCCCATTTGCTCAACCACTTCAAATGGACCCAAATATATTGGACTCAATTATTTCAAACGTCGAATCCTGGATACACCTTTGAAGGGCTTGATCTTCAAGTAGACCCAATCGCCTGCCGCGAACTCCACGTTCCGATGCTTGGAGTTGTAGTACTTCTCTTGACGATCTTGGGCTATGAGTAGCCTCTCTTGAATAGCATGAATGGTTGAGTTTGCTTCATCAACTTCATTACGATTATAAACTTTAGCTTCGCCCGCTTCTACCCAAGCCAAGGGAGTACGACACTTCTTTCCATATAGAGTTTCATACGGTGCCATCCCGATGCTCGCCTGGTAGTTATTATTATAAGCAAACTCCACCATGTAGAGATGATCTTCCCATCTCTTTCCAAAATCTAGGGCGCGCATTCGGAGCGTGTCCTCCATCATTCTGTTGGTTCGTTTAGTTTGGCCATCCGTTTAGGGATGAAAGGACGTACTGAAAGTCAACTTCGTGCCCAACATCTGGTGAACTAGCCTCCAATCCTATGACGTGAATCGCCCATCTTGATCACTCACGATGCTCCGAGGAACACCGTGGAGTCGTACAATATGTTCCACGTACAGCTTTGACAAACTTTCTACTGAATCATCTCGCTTGGTCGGGAGGAAGTGTGCTACTTTTGTTAGCCGATCGACAATCACCCAGATGTAATCGTTCCCTCGCTGAGATCTCGGCTACCCGTGCACGAAATCCATGGAAATATCATCAAATTTCCACTCTGGAATCAACAACGACTTCAAATAACAACTCAGTATCTGGCATTCCACCTTCACCATAGCACAGGTTTACAATTTGGCCACATAAAGAGTATAACACCCCCTATCCGTCGCATAGCATATAGTAGTAGGTCCGGCCGGGGCCCGACGCCATATACTACAGACAGACCGGGTGGTTACTTATGGAAACCATCCAACCAATCTCAACATCCTACACAGAGCATTCTAGCGGAAGCAGTTTAAAAAGTTGTAACAGAGAACCCAGCATTCAAGCACGAATGTCCACTAATACAAAATAGGAATGTTATACAAAAATACCCAAAATAAGCCTTAAGGGCTTACAAAATGTTTCACTTCAAATTACATGTTTTACAAAACACGGCACGCAGGCCGGTCACACATGAATAAAGCAGTAAACACTTCCAATTAGGCCTTCAAGGGCCGGCTTCGCATTCGGGCTTTAGCCCGCTATTGGCCGCTTGGTCCAGCTGCACCTGCAAGCAACAAACCACCGCACGGTGGCAAAACAAGGCAACGATCAGCAATGCTGACCAAATTATAACGATCCCGCCCCCAACTCGGGGCGGCGATGCTCCTTCCCTGCATTTCATTAGCATAAGCGAGCAATATAAACATATAGCCATTTCATCACAGACGTTGGCTCGCACGGCCACACGCCCCGTGATCTCAGGGCATATTCTCGGTGACCCGGTCGATGTCACATCAATTAAAGCCATAGATATTCCGGACTCACCACTGCCACTTTGACGGCCAAACCTATGAGCAATTTGTCTTCTTGGCCTGGGTCACGACAATTTAAGCCATTGACCGCCGAAGACCCTAATCTATGCCAACGGTAAGTGCCACGTGCCTTTAGGTCTCTTTAACCGAACGACATAGAACGAGTACGGTTCCATCTAACCCATGCTCACATTGCAACGACAATTTAAGCCATTTGCGCGGGTCAAACTTCCACCGAGTCCCATTTCCATCACATTTCACATAACCCGGTTATGTTCAAGTTGGCTCTCAGGCCACCAAGTTGGCAAGATCTCGTATCCGCCCAGTTTTCCGGGTGCACCTTTGGGTTAGTCCCCAAGGCTCCCTACTGCAATCTACCGCGTAGAAAACCCGAAAAACAATCCATAGCACGGAGTCTTCTCCGGCATTTATGCAATGCAAAATCACTGATCCAGACCAACATGTCCGGGTAGGCTTCACACATCATGCCTATGTCCGTTCCCGCTTACGGACTCTAAACAACGGGGACTTCACATATCTACCCGAAGGAACGCCTCCAACTCTCCGCAAACTCGCGAGAGCGGGCTTCCTATGCAAAGAAAGAAAGCTACTCATGCTCAAGATGATGATCGTTACCCTAGCGTTCCTCTTTGGCGCCATTGAAAAGTAAACGGATGAAAAGCACCGCACTAGCTTTGCGTCCGTGGATCCGGAGTCGGCTCGCGATTCGGAGCTCCGAAGCTCCTCCAATGGCGGGATCTAGCTCCTTCTTCCTTCCTTGGCTCTCCTCTCTCTCTAAGGTTTTTAGAAAGATAACACTTAAGAAAAGTGAGGGTTTCTAAGTCAAATCCCGGGTATATCCCTTCAGGAACAACCCCCAGCCGTTGGATCTCAAAATAAGGAAACGAACGGCTTTGATTCGGGACTTAAATGCCCAATCTGGACCGAACACGGCCTGGCACACGCCCCTGTCCAGGGCCGTGTGCCTCATTCACCGTCAAAATCGGCTCGCCTGGAACCTCACACGGGTATCGAACACGCCCGTGTTCGAGCTGACACGCCCGTGTTCCACCTGACACGGCCGTGTGGCCGGCCGTGTACCCCATCATTTTTCCCCGAAATCAACCCGAGCACTGCACGGGTTCTAGGACACGCCCGTGTCCCTACACGTGTCACCTCAACACGCCTGGACCCCAGGCCGTGTACACGGTCTCGACATTCGACATTTCGTCGAGCGAAGATCGTCGACCTGATGACACGACCTTGGACACGCCCGTGTCCTAGGCTGTGTGCCTTGTCTCGACACAATGTCGAGACCAAAGTGTCGACTCCCCGGGACGAGTGTCGACACGGGTTGACACGCCCTGCGACACGCCCGTGTCGCAGGCCGTGTGCCATGTCTCGACACCTCGCCGAATGCAGAGTGTCGATTTCGTGGCTAAGTGTCGACACGGGTCGACACGCCCTGCAACACGCCCGTGTCGCAGGTCGTGTGCCCAGTCTCGACACAATGTCGAGACCAAAGTGTCGACTTCCCGGCTCAGTATCGACACAGGCTTGACACGCCCTGGGACACGCCCGTGTCCCAGGCCGTGTGCCTGCAGCCAGAACCCAAACTGGCCAAAAACGTCCCCCTTCGCTCCTTTGAGTTTCGGGGCGTTACAACTCTCCCCCTCTTAAAAGAATTTCATCCACGAAATTACATAAAGGAAAAACATGTACAAAACCCAAAATTTGTACCTGAGCGGAACAACTCCGGATACTCGTCAAGCATAGTCTGCTCTCGCTCCCAAGAGAGCTCCTCACGACCGCAATTGTCCCACCGGACCTTGACCATCCTGATCTCTTTATTGCATAGCCGCTTGACCTTTGAGTCCTCAATCCGCACGAGCTTAACCTTTGTCGTTAGCCCACTCTCCATCGGCACTTGATCAACCGCGATCACTTGCATAGGCTCTTGCACCGCCTTCCGAAGTACCGAAATGTGGAATACATCATGTAAACCACTAAGCTCCACTGAAAGCTTCAACCGATAGGCCGCTTCACCAACTCGCTCCAGAACCTCAAACAGTCCAAGGTACCTCGGGCTTAGCTTTTTCAATCGCCGCACCCGCGAGACACCCTTGAACGGCTTGATTTTTAAGTATACATAATCGCCCACAACGAACTCCACATTCCTGTGCTTGGCATTATAGTACTTTGCTTGCCGGTCCTGAGCGATAAGCAACCTCTCCCGAATGGTTCTCACTAAAAAAGTAGCATCCTCCACTTCTGATCGCTTATACAACTTTGACTCACCCGTTTCTAACCAAGACAACGGCGTGCGACATTTTCTACCATATAGGGCCTCGAAAGGCGCCATCTGAATACTCGCTTGGTAGCTATTGTTGTATGCGAACTCCACCAAATAAAGGTGGTCTTCCCATTGCTTTCCAAAATCCAAGACACACATGCGAAGCATGTCTTCCATGGTTCTATTGACCCTCTCGGTCTGCCCATCCGTTTGCGGATGGAAGGCTGTGCTGAATTTCAACTTTGTTCCCAACATTTGCTCCACTAGCCTCCAATCATTGGACGTGAACCGCCCATCTCGGTTACTCACGATGCTGCGGGGCACACCATGAAGCCGTACTATGTTATCCACATAAAGTTTTGCCAACTTCTCCACCGGATCATCCTTCCTATGCGGAATAAAATGCGACACCTTCGTTAATCGATCAACAACCACCCAAATGGCGTCGTTCCCATTTTGCGACCTTGGCAAACCGTGCACAAAGTCCATAGATATGTCGTCAAATTTCCACTCTGGAATATTCAAGGACTTAAGAAATCCACCTGGTTTTTGGCACTCCGCCTTTACCAAGGCGCAGGTTTGGCACTTGGCTACGTATAACGCCACATCCTTCTTTAAACCCGGCCACCAAAACAGTTTCTTCACATCACGGTACATCTTCGTGCTCCCCGGGTGAATCGTGTACTTGGTATGGTGCGCCTCGTACAACAACTCCACCCGTAAATTGCCCACACTTGGGACGCACAGACGACCGTCTTTCCAAAGTAATCCGTCCTCCACGACGAATTGGGAATTTGACCCATCCAGAGCCTCTACCAAGAACTGCTTCATATGAGCATCCATATCCAAAGCCAGCCGAATACGATCAGCCAGGTCATATTGGACTTTAGTCCAATTCAGAACTGCTTCAGTTCCTGATTGTCTATCCACACAAACAATCTCCAACGCCTCCAACTCTCGCACCAACCGCTCATCATGCACCGATAGCCAATTGGCTTGAGCTGGGGCTCGGCAACTCAGCGCGTCCGCAACCGCATTCCCTTTGCCAGGCACGTAGTGGATCTTGAATGTATAGTCCCCCAGGAACTCCATCCATCTATGCTGCCGCATATTCAGATCCTTCTGATCAATAAGATACTTCAGGCTCTTGTGATCGGTGTAGATATCAATCTTCACACCGTACAAATAGTGTCTCCACAGCTTCAAGGCAAAAATCACGGCCGCCAACTCCAAGTCATGGAGCGGATAATTCCTCTCATGCACTTTTAGCTGTCTCGAGCCATAAGCTATTACACTTCCGTGTTGCAGTAGCACGCAACCCAAACCGCTGACCGAAGCATCACTATAAATCTCATAGCCTTCGGTTCCACATGGCGAACTCAGCACAGGCGCCGTGGTCAACCGACACTTCAACTCCTCAAAAGCTCGCGCGCACTCCGGCGTCCAAACGAACTTATGCTCCTTCCTCGTCAAAGTAGTGAGAGGTAACGCTATCCGCGAGAAGTTCTCTACGAAGCGCCTATAATAGCCGTCAAGCCCCAGAAAACTCCGAACTTCCGCTACAGTAGCAAGCTCAGGCCACTCCCGTATCACAACAATCTTCGCCGGATCCACAGCAATACCCTCTCCACTCACTATATGCCCGAGGAACGCCACTGAGGATAGCCAAAACTCGCACTTCGAGAACTTGACATACAACTGATTTCTCCTTAGCGTCTCCAACACCAAATGAAGATGCTTGAAGTGATCTTCCTCACTTTGCGAGTACACCAAAATATCATCGATGAAGACGATCACGAAATGGTCCAAGTACTCCCTGAAAGTCCTGTTCATCAAATCCATGAACACTGACGGCGTATTAGTCAGCCCAAACGGCATGACCGTAAACTCATAATGCACGTATCTCGTACTAAACGCTTTTTTCGGGATATCAGTCTCCCTTATTCGCAGCTGATAGTACCCAGCCTTGAGATCCAACTTCGAGTACACCGTCGACCCGACTAACTGATCAAAAAGATCATCAATCCGGGGGATCGGGTACTTGTTCTTCTCCGTCAGCTTGTTTAGCTCCCGATAATCAATACATAGCCTCAAGCTTCCGTCCTTCTTCTTAACAAAGAGGACTGGTGCGCTCCAAGGCGAAGAACTCGGGCGCACATACCCTTGCTCCAACAACTCTTGCAGTTGAACTTTCAGCTCCGCCATTTCCTTAGGCGCTAGCCGATACGGAGATCGTGACACAGGCTTTGCACCTGGCACTAGCTCGATCGTAAAATCTATCTCCCGTTGAGGCGGGGCTCCAGGAAGATCTGCGGGAACACATCAGGGTATTCTGATACCACTGAAATACAATCCAACGCGGGCTTCGGCTTTGCAACCTCCACTAGTGTAAAGAACAGTTCTGCTCCGGCACGAACCACCTTCACCACCTGAAGAGCAGACATCAACGTCTTGCTCGACCCCTCTAAGCCCATAAAACTCGTCTCACGACTTGCTCCCAGCTTGACTTCCTTGCTACCACAATCTATATGGGCCTGCTGCTCCGAGAGCCAGTCCATGCCAAATATGACGTCGAACTCCACTAACGGAAGTAAAGACGCCCGCAGGTCGAACTCCTGCACCCCAATACGAACCTTAACATCGCAGATCCTATCTGCTCGCATCGAACACCCATTGGGCAACAACACATCCAACTTATCCTTCGCCATCGAAGAAGGGACTCCGATGCATGATATAAATCCTTCGGACAAGAAGGAGTGTGAGGCTCCCGTATTGAAGAGTGCTCGTGCCGGATTTTCACAAATCAATACAAATCCTAAACAAGCAGTGGTAAGGTAACATGTGCAAAACAAGTATTTAAAGAAATTGACTTGCTATAAATTAAACCGTACCTGTCACCACATCAGCTTGTTTGATGGCCTCCTGTTGGCCAAGATTGTAGACCCTTGGTTGGGCCGGAGCATAATGGGATGCGGTCGACTCCACCGCCTTTCCCTTCTGTTCATAAGTAGCTCCCGGCCTTCTCTCGGACTTAGGACGTCCGCTCCAACAATCACATGCGAAATGCCCCGTCTTTCCACATGTAAAACACGCGCCCGGGGTCCGACTCGTAGTCGCCCCACAAGCACCAGAAGGAGCTGGACCCGAAGTCCTATGCTTCTTGAAGGACCTCCGATAGCCGGACTTTGAAGTAGTCGGCACTTTGAATTCAGATTTCTTCTCACCCAAGCTTTTCTTTGCTTGTACATTTTTCATGTCCTTCTCCAAGGACCGGGCAGTATTGACCAAGGTTAAGAAACCCTGCGTCATCGGCCTCGAAAGTAGTAGTCTCAACTCATCCCTCAAGCCTTCATAGAAGAGATTAGTCTTGCGCTCCTCATCCACGATGGTGGAGCTAGCATATCGACTCAAACGAGTGAACTCATGGAGATATTCATCCACGCTCTTCTCACCCTGAGCCAACTTCAGAAACTCATTCTCCAGCGCTATCTTCTGCGTCGAAGGGAGGTATCTAGCTAAGAACAATCCCGAGAACTCTTCCATCGGAACGTCTATTAGTTGTCTACCTCTCAAATGATGCAGCTCCAATCCTTCCCACCACATCCTCGCTTCACCGTCCAGAAGGAATGTAGCGATGGTGGTCATTTGCCACTCATCCGTCTCTGTTGCTGTCATGACTCTCTTCACCCTGGAGAGCCAGTCTTCAGCCTGAGATGGGGTTCCCAACCCCGAGAATAACTGAGGGTTAAAGCTCATAACATGCTTAAGCTGCCTCTCAGTTGCGCTCCTTGGCACTACCGATTCCACAACCACTTGCTCCACTCTCCTCGGCTCAGCCTCTTGAAGAGGTTCTTACTCCATCGCAGGAGCGGGCTGCTGCGTTTGCCTTGCAAGCTGCGCATTTATCACGACCAACACCGCTTCAGCCACCAATCGTATGTTCTCAGCCGATAGAGGTGTTGCGGGAGCAACTTCCGGTGCACTACTAGCCTCAGAAACTCGGCGTTCTGACGGCCCAACACCACTTCTGGTCACCTATAGTGGTACAAAACACCGTTAAGCGACCGAATAAAATTGCAAACAACAATTATAGGAACACGCAGGTTCCTCAAACACGAGTATTTTCATTTCTAAGTGGACATTCATGGGTTCTTTTACCATTATAACGATGACGCACACAATGTGCTCACCACCACTTAAAAAGAATTCATCCACAAATTTAGATTAAGCCCAACCAAAACCAGTAGTCTGATACCAAATTGTAACACCCCCTATCCGTCGCATAGCATATAGCAGTAGGTCCGGCCGGGGCCCGACGCCAAATACTACAGACAGACCGGGTGGTTACTTATGGAAACCATCCAACCAATCTCAACGTCCTACACAGAGCATTCTAGCGGAAGCAGTTTAAAAAGTTGTAACAAAGAACCCAGCATTCAAGCACGAATGTCCACTAATACAAAATAGGAATGTTATACTAAAATACCCAAAATAAGCCTTAAGGCCTTACAAAATGTTTCACTTCAAATTACATGTTTTACAAAACACGGCACGCAGGCCGGTCACACATGAATAAAGCAGTAAACACTTTCAATTAGGCCTTCAAGGGCCGGCTTCGCATTCGGGCTTTAGCCCGCTATTGACCGCTTGGTCCAGCTGCACCTGCAAGCAACAAACCACCGCACGGTGGCAAAACAAGGCAACGGTCAGCAATGCTGACCAAATTATAACGATCCCGCCCCCAACTCGGGGCGGCGATGCTCCTTCCCTGCATTTCATTAGCATAAGCGAGCAATATAAACATATAGCCATTTCATCACAGACGTTGGCTCGCACGACCACACGCCTCGTGCTCTCAGGGCACATTCTCGGTGAACCGGTCGATGTCACGTCAATTAAAGCCATAGACATTCCGGACTCACCACCGCCACTTTGACGGCCAAACCTATGAGCAATTTGTCTTCTTGGCCTGGGTCACGACAATTTAAGCCATTGACCGCCGAAGACCCTAATCTATGTCAACGGCAAGTGCCACGTGCCTTTAGGTCTCTTTAACCGAACGACATAGAACGGGTACGGTTCCATCTAACCCGTGCTCACATCGCAACGACAATTTAAGCCATTTGCGCGGGTCAAACTTCCACCGAGTCCCATTTCCATCACAATTCACATAACCCGGTTATGTTCAAGTTGGCTCTCAGGTCACCAAGTTGGCAAGATCTCGTATCCGCCCAGTTTTCCGGGTGCACCTTTGGGTTAGTCCCCAAGGCTCCCTACTGCAATCTACCGCGTAGAAAACCCGAAAAACAATCCATAGCACGGAGTCTTCTCCGGCATTTATGCAATGCAACATCACCGATCCAGACCAACATGTCCGGGTAGGCTTCACACATCATGCCTATGTCCGTTCTCGCTTACGGACTCTAAACAAATGGGACTTCACATATCTACCCGAAAGAACGCCTCCAACTCTCCGCAAACTCGCGAGAGCGGGCTTCCTATGCAAAGAAAGAGAGCTACTCATTCTCAAGATGAGGATCGTTACCCTAGCGTTCCTCTTTGGCGCCATTGAAAAGTAAACGGATGAAAAGCACCGCACTAGCTTTACCTCCGTGGATCCGGAGTCGGCTCGCGATTCGGAGCTCCGAAGCTCCTCCAATGGCGGGATCTAGCTCCTTCCTTCCTTGGCTCTCCTCTCTCTCTAAGGTTTTTAGAAATATAACACTTAAGAAAAGTGAGGGTTTCTAAGTCAAATCCCGGGTATATCCCTTCAGGAACAACCTCCAGCCGTTGGATCTCAAAATAAGGAAATGAATGGCTTTGATTTGGGACTGAAATGCCCAATCTGGACCGAACACGGCCTAGCACACGCCCGTCTACAGGGCCGTGTGCCTCATTCGCCGTCAAAATCTGCTCGCCTGGAACCTCACACGGGTATCGAACACGCCCGTGCTCGAGCTGACACGCCCGTGTTCCACCTGACACGGCCGTGTGGCCGACCGTGTACCCCATCATTTTTCCCCGAAATCAACCCGAGCACTGCACGGGTTCTAGGACACGCCCGTGTCCCTACCAGTGTCACCTCAACACGCCTGGACGCCAGGCCGTGTACACGGTCTCGAGACTCGACACTTCGTCGAGCGAAGATCGTCGACCTGATGACACGGCCATGGACACGCCCGTGTCCTAGGCCGTGTGTCTTGTCTCGACACATTGTCAAGACCAAAGTGTCGACTCCCCGGGACGAGTGTCGACACGGGTTGACACGCCCTGCAACACGCCCGTGTCACAGGCCGTGTGCCATGTCTCGACACCTCGTCAAATGCAGAGTGTCGACTTCACGGCTAAGTGTCGACACGGGTCGACACGCCCTGTGACACGCCCGTGTCACAGGCCGTGTGCCCAGTCTCGACACAATGTCGAGACCAAAGTGTCGACTTCCCGGCTCAGTGTCGACACAGGCTTGACACGCCCTGGGACACGCCCGTGTCCCAGGCCGTGTGCCTGCAGCCAGAACCCAAACTGGCCCAAAACGTCCCCCTTCGCTCCTTTGAGTTTCGGGGCGTTACAAAGAGCAACATCTTTCTTTAGCCCTAGCCATCAAAATAGCTTTCTCATATCCCTGAACATCTTCGTGCTCCCTGGGTGGATTGAGTACTTCGTATAATGCGCTTCATACATCAGTTCTTCCCGCAATTTAACCACATTTGGGACGCACAAACGGCCCTCTTTCCGCAAAAGATCGTCATTCCAAAAGAACTTGCCTTCTGGCCCAGCTTTCGCAAAACGTAGGAGATCTTCATTCAACTCCGTTGCCCGTCGAACTCGGTCCGCAAGGTCACATTGCACCTCCGTCCAGTTCAAACATGCATTGGCAGTGGAATTCTTGTCAACACAAGAAATCTCTAACGCTTCCAGCTCCTGGATGAGACGTTCATCATGCCTCTATAAACAAGCTGCTCTTGCCGGAGTCCGACGACTCAAGGTATCCGCGACAACATTCCTCTTACCGGGCGTATAGTGAATCTCAAAGGTGGAGTCCCAGAGGACCTCCAACCACCTTCATTGTCGCATATTCAAGTCCTTCTGCTCCAATATATACTTCAGGCTCTTGTGATCTGTATAGATGTAACAGCCCAATTTTCTCAGCAGGCCATTTTTTTGGGTGACACAGCCTGGGACACGGGCGTGTCAAGCTGCAGTCGACAATTTGGCTGCGAAGTCGACGAAATATGGAGTCGACGATCGTCAAAACAGCAGACACGGCCTGAGACACGGGCGTGTCTCAGGGCGTGTCGAGACCGTGTCGACGATCGGCCTGGGAGTTGATGTTTTTTGCTCGACGGTGTGTCGATAGAAGGCACACGGCCAGGGACATGGGCGTGTCCCAGGCCGTGTCGTGTGCTTGACGAATATTGCTCGACGTTCGTCGAGTGTCGAGATGTGGTCGTCGAGTGTCCAGATGGGGTGAACACGGCCTGTGACACGGGCGTGTCACAGGCCCTGTCCCTTCGGGTCGACGAATTCAGCCCGACGAATTTTGCGCTAGGGCATGTCTTCGTGCTGTGTATGGGCACACGGCATGGGACACGGGCGTGTCACAGGCTGTGTGAGTCACGGGCAATTTTGGGATTATTTTCACCTGATGAACACGACCACAGACACGGGCGTGTCTGAAGGCATGTCGGGTGACACAGCACATGACACGGGCGTGTCCCATGGGCGTGTCACTGGTTGGGATAAGTCGGTTGAGCACCGCTTGAGGCACACGGCCTGGGACACGGGCATGTCACAGGCCGTGTCAGGAAAAAATTAACTTTTCTGGCAAAATCATGGCCGTCCGTGCTTCCAGCTGGGATCCAATGGCTGAACTGCCTCCCTATTTCCTTAATGCCGTGAATGAGAAGAGAAATCTCATTTCTCAATTGGTCTTCTCTTTCTTCATTACTAGTGAGAGAAAGGGAGAGGAAGACGGAGGAGGAGGCAAGGGGCTGGTCAACTGAAGGTGCACGAGCGAAATTATCCCGTCCATGATTTGAAATTAGCGGCGTTGATTTTTGCACTAAAATTGTGGCGACACTACCTTTATGGAGTGAAGGTGGAGATCTATACAGATCACATGAGCCTAAAGTATCTCTTGGAGCAGAAAGATTTGAATATGCGACAACGAAGATGGTTGGAGTTCCTTGGGGACTACACTTTTGAGATTCACTATACACCCGGAAAGGGGAATGTTATTGCAGATTCCTTGAGTCAGAGGGTTCCGGCTAGAGCAAATTGGTTACAAAGGCATGATGAACGCCTTATCCAGGAGCTAGAAGCGTTAGAGATATGTTGTGTTGACAAGAATTCCACTGCCACTGAATGTTTGAACTGGACCGAGGTGCAATGTGACATGGCAGACCGAGTTCGACGGGCAACGGAGTTGGATGAAGATCTTTTACGCTATGTTCATGAGGGCCAGAAGGCAAATTCTCCTGGAATGATGGTCTTCTGCGAAAAGAGGGTCGTTTGTGCGTCCCAAATGTGGGGAAATTGAGGGAAAAATTGATGTATGAAGCGCATTATACAAAGTATTCCATTCACCCCGAGAGCACGAAGATGTTCAACGACATGAAGAAGCTTTTCTGGGGGCCAGGGCTCAAAAGAGATGTTGCCCTTTATGTATCTAAATGCCAAACATGTGCAATGGTAAAGGCGGAGTGTCAAAAGCCGAGTGGTTATTTGAAGTCCCTGCCGATCCCAGAGTGGAAACATTATGATATTTCCATGGATTTTGTGCACGGATTGCCAAGATCGCAGCGAGGAAATGATTCCATTTGGGTGATTGTTGACCGGCTAAAGTGGCACATTTTCTTCCCAACAGGAGGGATGATTCAGTCGAAAGTTTGGCAAAGTTATATGTTGACCAGATTGTGCGGCTTCACGGTGTTCCTCAGAGCATCGTAAGTGTTCGAGATGGGCGCATCACGTCAAATGATTGGAGGCTAGTTCACCGACTGTTGGGCACGAAGTTGACTTTCAGTACGGCCTTTCATCCCCAAACGGATGGCCAAACTGAACGTACCAACAGAACAATGGAGGACATGCTACGAATGTGCGCCCTTGACTTCGGAAAGAGATGTGAAGATCATCTTTATATGGTGGAGTTTGCGTATAATAACAGCTACCAGGCGAGCATTGGGATGACACCATATGAAGCTCTATATGGAAGGAAGTGTCGTACTCCCTTGGCTTGGGTAGAAGCGGGCGAAGCTTGAGTTTTTAAACCAAATGAGGTTGATGAAGCAAACTCAACCATACGGACAATTCGAGAAAGGCTACTTGTTGCTCAAGATCGACAAGATAAGTACTACAACGCCAAACACCGAAACGTGGAATTTGTGGTTGGCGATTGGGTCTACTTGAAGATCAAGCCATTCAAAGGTGTCTCCAGGATTTGACGATTGAAAAATTTGAGTCCAAGATATTTGGGTCCTTTTGAAGTGGTTGAGCGAATTGGCGAAGCGGCGTATCGACGTATCGGCTAGCTCTATCGACAGACTTGGGTGGATTACATGATGTATTTCACATCTCGGTGCTTAGGAAGGCCGTGAAAGATCCAGCTCAAGTGATCACGGATGATCATGTACCGGTGGAGTATGGTCTAACAACGAGAGTTAGACCAATTCAGATCGAGGATCGAGCCGAGAAACAGTTGCAGAACAAGACGGTCTGCATGGTGAAAGTCCGGTCGGACAACTGCGGCCGTGAAGAACTTACATGGGAGCGAGAGCAAAACATGAGAGAAGAGTTTCCCGAGCTGTTTCTATAATCTATGGAGAGAATTGTGTTGTAACATAAAAGTTTAATGATATAACGTTTTGGTTGCTGATTGCTTATTGCCTTCCTTTGTCTGAATTTCGAGGACGAAATTTCTTGTAGGAGGGGAGGGTTGTAACAACCCAATTTTCTCAGCAGGCCGTTTTTTTGTGTGACACGGCCTGGGACACGGGCGTGTCCCCGGGCGTGTCAAGCTGCAGTCGACAATTTGGCCGCGAGGTCGACGAAATTTGGAGTCGACGATCGTCAAAACAGCAGACACGGCCTGAGACACGGGCGTGTCTCAGGGCATGTCGAGCCCGTGTCGACGATCGGCCTGGGAGTCGACGTTTTTCGCTCGACGGTGTGTCGAGAGAAGGCACACGGCCAGGGATACGGGCGTGTCTCAGGCCGTGTCGTGTGCTCGACGAATATTGCTCGATGATCATCGAGTGTCGAGTGTCGAGATGGGGTGAACACGGCCTGTGACACGGGTGTGTCACTGGGCGTGTCCCTTCGGGTCGACGAATTCAGCCCGACGAATTTTGCGCTAGGGTGTGTCTTCGTGCCGTGTATGGGCACACGGCCTGGGACAC
This sequence comes from Platanthera guangdongensis, assembly GCA_039583875.1. Taxonomy (NCBI): domain Eukaryota; kingdom Viridiplantae; phylum Streptophyta; class Magnoliopsida; order Asparagales; family Orchidaceae; genus Platanthera; species Platanthera guangdongensis. Next base: position 116,303,228 of record CM077162.1, on the reverse strand, counting down.
GGGCGTGTCACAGGCCGTGTGAGTCTCGAGCGATTTTGGGATTATTTTCGCCTGATGAACACGGCCACAGACACAGGCGTGTATGAATGTGTGTCGGGTGACACGGCCCATGACACGGGCATGTACCATGGGCGTGTCACTGGTAGGGATAAGTCGGTTGAGCACCGCTTGAGGAACACGGCCTGGGACACGGGCGTTTCACCGGCCGTGTCAGGAAAAAATTAACTTTTCTGGCAAAATCGTGGCCGTCCGTTCTTTCAGCTGGGATCCAATGGCTGAACTGCCTCCCTATTTCCTTAAGGTCGTGAATGAGAAGAGAAATCTCATTTCTCATTTGGTCTTCTCTTTCTTCATTGCTAGTGAGAGAAAGTGAGAGGAAGAAGGAGGAGGAGGCAAGGGGCTGGTCACCAGTGGTGCTGCGGTTTACCGACAAGAGATCCGAAGCCGACGTTGCGGAGGAAAAGCTCTTGTGAGTCGTTCAAGATAGCTTGGAGTTCATGACACCAAAGAGGGCTTCAAGGGTAACGACTTTTCTTCCTAGCCATGTGAAGGCTTCCTTTTGGCATATGTTTGTGATTCCCCCACCAAGAGGTGACTGATTTTGGGAGTCTTTGGGTGGATTCATGAAATCCCCTTTGTTGGCATATAGATCCGGAAATGGAGTACGGAATAGGCATGCTATGTGAAGCCCATCTGGACAGGTTGGTATGGATTGGTGATATTGCATACGAACCGGAGAAGACTCCGTGATAAACGTGTAGCTTAAGGAGTGAACGGGTTATGCCTGTGAAAAAGAGTAGCAGGAAGTACTGGAGTGGTAGGCCAGGAAAATATCTGTGTTATGCTTTTGGGTCATACATGTGAATGAGGAACAGGAAGTACTGGTGTGGCCAGGAAAGGCCCTTTGTGATGCTTAATGTCGTAGGGTGTCCACCTGTGAAGAGAGTAACAGGAAGTACTGGTATGCCCAGGAAAGACCCCTGACATTTGTGATATTGCGGTGTCCACCTGTGAAGAGAGTAACAGGAAGTACTGGGGTGCCCAGGAAAGACCCGCTGTTATGATAAGAAATTGGGTCTACGAAATACCCAGGCTGAGTGCCAAGAACAGGATTGGTGAGGCCGACCCGTGCCTTTGATTAAGCCATGAGTACACTGTACTCGGAGAAGGCAAGGAGATTTGAACAACGGGGGGTGGAGGATCCGACCTGCACTATGCCCGTCCGACGTGAGACCAAAAGGTGTGGTCTGTTGGAGCGCATAGCAAGAGTCTTAGGCCTGCGCGCCATGACACAATGAGGGGCTATGGGCCATCCCGGTGTAGTAAGACAAGAACTCCGGCTGCACGCCATGGATTAAATGCTCAGGAGAATTACCGTTGGGTTGTGACCCTGATATGGTGGTGGGCAAGTGCTTTGCCAGAACACCAAGAATGTGCCCTGAGTGCACGGACCGTTGGGCCGGGTGGCGAGCGGTTATGATGGCAAGTGTGCGTGAAAGCACATTTTATGATGAAATATATTGCCATGCTTGTGATATGATATGTTTGCAGGGAAGATTATCGCTGCCCCGAGAAAGGGGTAGGGTCGTTATAATTTGGTCAGCTGAATGCTGACCGTTGCTTCTGTTTGTCCACCGTTGGGTGGATTGTCCATATACAGGTGCTGGAGAGCCGAGCGGGACACATAAATGTTGATGTCCCTGCTGCTGCTAGCCCTCGAAGGCTATTTAGAAATGCTGTTATGTTTTTCTTGTATTGTGGCCGGCCTGCACGCCAATCTTTTTAGGCCACTGTTTGAAAGCCTTGTAAGGCTATAAGGCCATCTTGTGTACTGGTGTAAGACATTCCTATGTGCTATAAAACATGGTGTTTTATTTGTAGGACATTCAAGGGAGGAGTTCAAGTTATATTATAGGCTTATACTAGAATGATGTGTGATAGGTGCGATGCTCTACTCTGATATCATCCCGTACCTTCACCGTCTGTTTTGTGATATATACTGTGGGGCCCGACCAGACCTTCTAGAATATATCATATGAACGGATGGGGTTGTTACAATAGATCTGCACTATCACACCATAAAGATATTGTCGCCACAACTTTAGTGCAAAGATCACCGCCGCCAACTCAAGATTATGGACGAGATAGTTCCGCTCGTGCACTTTCAGCTGGCGTGAGCAATAAGCAATCACCTTTCTATTTTGCAGAAGCACACAACCTAAGCCGCTCCCAGAAGCATCACTATAGATTACAAATCCATTGGTACCACATGGCGATGACAACACAGGCGCCGTGGTCAACCGAACCGTCAGCTCTTCAAAAGCTCGTGCGAACTCTGGCGACCAAACAAACTTCTATTCTTTTCGCACCAGCGTGGTTAGCGACAAAGCAATCCGCGAGAAATTTTCAACAAATCTTCGGTAGTAGCCTGCTAGTCCAAGGAAGATCCTGACCTCGGCCACTGAAGACAACTTTGGCCACTCCTCTATGGCCCTTATCTTCGCTGGATCCACAGCTATGCCCGCTCCACTCACCACATGGCCCGAAAAACTCACCGACGATAGCCAAAACTCGCACTTCGGGAACTTGGCATAGAGCTGATTCTGCCTCAATATATTCAACACCAACCGCAAATGTTTCTCATGGTCGGCTTCCGATCTCGAGTACACCAGGATATCATCAATGAACACTATCACGAACAGATCCAGGTACTCGCGGAATATTCGTTGCATCAAGTAAATAAATACCGAGGGCGCATTACACAGCCCAAACGACATGACCGTGAACTCGTAGTGCCCGTACCTTGTTCCAAATGCGGTTTTGGGAATATCTTCTTCCCAGACCCTCAATTGGTAATAACTAGATTTCAAGTCCAACTTCGAGTAGATGGACAATCCCACTAGCTGATCAAACAGCTCATCAATCCGCGGAATCAAATATTTATTCTTCTCGGTCAGCTTATTCAATTCGCGGTGATCAATACATAACTGCAAGCCACCGTCTTTCTTCTTCACAAAAAGCACAGGGGCGCTCCAAGGAGACATGCTTGGGCATATATACCCCTGCTCCATCAATTCCTGCAGTTGGACTTTCAACTCGGCCATCTCCTTAGGCGCGTCGCGATATGGCGAGCGGGCTACAGGTTTCGCACTTGGCACAAACTCGATCGTGAAGTCAATCTCACGCTAGGGTGGTAGCCCAGGGAGATCCTTGGGAAACACATCTGCAAATTCTGACACAATCGGAACATCACACACACTGGCCTTAGGCTCAACAGCCTGAATCAGGGCGAAGTAACACTCTGCACCCTTCCGAATAGCCTTCAAGACTTGGAGTGCAGACAAAAACTTCACGCCCACTCCTCGCATACCCGTGAACTTTGTCTCATGTTCTGTATTCTGGCCCAACGTGATCTCTTTAAACTGGCAATCAATCAAGGCATGCTGCTCCGCAAGCCAAACCATACCAAATATCACGTCGAATTTCGATATCGGTAATACAGATGTAGTCAAACTGAAATCCCGACTTCCTATTCGGACCTCCACATCGCAGCTTGATCCGCAAGCATCCAACAGCCATTCGGCAACACCACTCTGACGCTATCTGTCTTTACACGACTAGGTATCCCAAACCGCACTAAAAACTCGCTAGACAGAAAAGAATGCGACGCACCTGTATCAAACAGTGCTCGCACCAGCGTGTCTCGAATCATCACAAAGCCTGTGACAATCATGTCACACACACAAGACGCATACACATATGCATTAAGCAAAACATACAAGCAATATGGTACGCAAAACTAACTCGTACCTGTGACGATGTCACTCTGCTTGATGGCCTCTTGCAGGCCAAGATTGTAGACCCGGGGCTGTGCCTGAGAGGCAGAGGAGTCCACCACTGCCTTGCCCTTCTCCGCATATGACGCTCCCTCCTTCTTTTCACTCTTTAGCGGCACCCAACAATCCCGAACTATATGCCCCACACATCCATAATTGAAGCACGTACGAGTATCAGGCTTTTAGGTGGCCCCCAACGTTGCTCCCGATGCAACTAAAGAAGGAACTTGTCCAGCCATCTTGGGCCTCTTGCCCCATTTCTTCTTATAAAATGACTTCGTCGGTGGCACTTTAAACTCCGGCTGTGACACATCCAATGGCCTCTTCCCCTGCACCCTTTTCATATCTTTTTCCAGTGCGCTTGCAGTGTCGACCAACGCCTGGAAGCCTTGGTTCATAGAACTAGAAAGCAGGAATCTCAATTCGTCCTAAGTCCTTCGTAGAACCTATTTGTCTTCCTTTGATCATCAGCAAAAATCGAACCCGCATAACGCCCCAAGCGTGTAAATTCATGCAGGTACGCGTCAACACTGCCATCACCTTGCGTCAGCCTTTGGAATTCATTCTCCATGGCAATCTGTTGCATCGTAGGAAGGTGTTTCGCTAGGAAGAGTCGAGAGAATTCTTCCATCGATACTTGTGTTAAGGGACGACACGCCAAGTAGTGCAGCTCCATCTCGTCCCACCACAATCTAACCTCTCCTTCAATAAGGAAGGTAGCTAAGGTGACTTTTTGATGCCCCTCCGTTCCAATCGCTGTCATGATCCGCTTGACGCGTGATCTCCAATCCTCAGCCTGTGCAGGAGCTTCCACTCCCGAGAAAGTCGGCGGGTGAAACCTCATAAACCACGTCAACTGCTTCTCAGCGGCTCGAGGATGCACAGCCACAACAGGTTCTAGCCTCGCCTCCACCTGTTATGGCCTCACGGCCGGCTGCGCCTGCCCTTGCGCCTGCCCAACCGGCTGTCCATGAACCAAAGCAAACAAACCCTCAGCAATTTGTCGCACAGTTTCTGCAGACGGCGGAGGGGTAGGCACCTCAGCTGGTGCCGTACTTTCATCCAAACGCTGGGGCTCTTATTGCCCCGCACCACTCCGAGTCACCTAACGGGGACAAGACACACACATTAGTGGCCTTACACAAACAAATAACACACAATAGGAACACGTAAGTTCCTCAAACACAAGAATTTGCATTCCTATCATGGACATTCAGGAGTTCAAACGTGTTAACTTGGTTTGCACAGACACGTGTTCGCCACCCAATAAAAGAAGTCGACCACAACTTCGAGAGGGAATGACCAAGACAGCTGATACCAAAAATGTAATAATCACATCCGTTCATATAATATATACTAGAAGGTCCGGCCGAGGCCCCACAGCATATACCACAAAACAGATGATGAAGCTACGGAGTGATACCAGAGTAGCGCAGCGCACCTACTACATTGCATTCTTGCGGAAGCCTATAACACTACACTTGAAATACTCACTTGAATGTCCAACATATACAAACTGCACACTTTATACATTATAGGAATGTCTTACACCACACATAAATAGTTGGCCTTACGGCCTTACAGAGCTTTCAAATAGTGGCCCAAACATTGGCACGCAGGCCGGCCACATCAAAAGAAAGCATAACATTATATCCAAATTAGCCTTCGAGGGCTAATAGCAGCAGCAACAACATCAAAAGCAGCATGGACATCAACACTTTTCCGTTCCTCTTGGCTCTCCAGCACCTGTACAAGGATAATCCACCCAATGGTGGCAAACAAAGGCAACGATCAGCATTCAACTGACCAAATTATAACGACCCCACCCCTTTCTCGAGGCAGCGGTAATCTTTGTTGCAGGTATACCATATCACAAGCATGTATATATATATATATATATATATATATATATATATATATATATATATATATATATATATATATATATATATATATATATATATATATATATATATATATATATATCATATAATGTGCTTTCACGCACACATGCCATCAAAACCGTCAGCCACCCAGCCCGACAGTCCGTGCACTCATGGCACATTCTTGGTGTACTGACAAACTAGCTGCCCATCACCGTATCAGGGTCACAGCCAAACAGCAACTCACTTGAGCATTTACTCCATGGCGTGTAGCCGGAGTTTTATAGTCTTAGTGAACCGGGACTGGACCGTAGCCCCCCATTGTATCACGGCGCGTAGGCCTAAGACTCTTGCTATACCATCCAACAGACCGCACTTTCTGGTCTCACGTCGGACGGACATAACGCAAGTCGGATCCTACACCCCACCCCCCTCCCCCCCACCCCCCACCCCCCCACCCCCCATTGCTCAAATCGCCTTGCCCTCACCGAGTACGGCGTACTCGCGGATAAATAATGGCGCGGGTAGGTCTCACAAATCCTGTTCTGGCATTCAAGCCCGGGCATAACTCTTACACCCATTCATCTCACAACATCAGCGGGTCTTTCCTTGGCACACTAGCACTTCCTCCTACTCTCTTCGCAGTTGGACACCACAAATATCACAAATGTCAGGGGTCTTTCCTGGCTATCACAACAGTACTTCCTGTTACTCTCTTCACAGGTGGACTCCATATGAACATTAAGCATTATAAAAGGGTATTTCCTGGAATTCCAATCCAGTACTTCCTGCTATTTCCTTTCACAGGTTGAACCCAACAGCACAAGCAGCAGAAGCATTCTACGGGTATTTTCCTGGACTACCACTCTAGTACTTCCTGCTACTTCCTTTCACAGGTCCAACCCATCGACTCCTAAACTACGCATTTATCACATAGTCTTCTCCAGTTCGTATGCAACATCACCAATCCAGACCAACCTGTCCAGATGGGCTTCACACAACATGCCTATTCCGTACTCCATTTCGGGATCTATATGCCAACAAAGGGGATTCCATAAATCAAGCCAAAAGACTCCCAACATCAGCCACCCTTTGGTGGGGGAATCATAAACATATTACAAAAAGAAAGCCTTCATATGGCTAAGAAGGAAGGTCGTTACCCTTGAAGACCATTTCGGTGCCATGAACTCCTAGCTGGCTCGAAAGAACAGCAAAAGCTTTTCCTCCGCAACGATGGCCTCGAATCTCAGCTTGACACTCTCAAGATCCACCAGAGATCAGCCCCTCTTCTTCTTCCTCCTTCTTCCTCTCTCTTCCTCTCTCTAAGCTTTTTAGAAAGATGAAGGCAAGAACATAATGAGACTTCTTTATCAACTATCGGCCTTAAGGAAGCAGGGAGGGATCTCAGCTGTAGATCCTAGCTGAAGAAGAATGGACGGCTACGAAAACCCGTAAAATCATTTTTCGGGTCCGACACGCCCTGTGACATGCCCATGTCACAGGCTGTGTCACACTAAGAGGTGCACAAATGGACCTATCAACCGCCTTATCCCGAAACAGGTCACACCCAAGGTACACGCCCGTGACGGCCAGGTCACGCCCGTAACATAGGGCGTGTACCTCACTTGAGTCATCTTCACGACCTACTCGAGAGGAAAGTGCCGACCACTCGACACAGCAAAACATGCCCGGTGACACGCTCGTGTCACAGGCCGTGTACCCCATGCTCGACTAACGTCGAGCGCATTTCGTCGACCAAAGAACTCGAGTGTCGACAGGGGAGGTCATGCCCTAGATCACGCCGGTGACAAGGGGCGTGTTCCTCCCGAACACTTCGTCGAACGTATTTTTCGCCGAACTCGCGACGGCTCCGCACCCGAGCAGGACACGCCCTGGGACCCGCCCGTGTCCCAGGCCGTGTCACCCAAAACTTTACCTGCTGAAAAATTAGGCTGTTACACGGCCTGCAATAGATTTATCATTTTAAAAGAGCATCGCACCGGTGGCACCGCCAACATCGTGTACGACATCCAACAGATTTATCATTTTCTGACTCAATCAAAGGCAATGGACAAGGCCCCCCCCAGAACATAATTTAGGTTTTTAAAAAAATCAAGTTAATAATATTGTAATGAGCAAAAGAGCTAATTGAAAATGGAACTTAACATTATAAAACCTGCTAGAAGCATAAAGGAGAAGAGTCATAGCAAAGAGGAAAAGAGCAAGATCACCACTTGCCTCAAACCACCCGAAACCGCACTCCGGAAGGCACCACGACGCAGATCGGCCCTAGTGAAGGCGAGAAACAAAAATCTACATCGACAGGGTCGAAACAGAAGTTAGGGCCGAAAACCCTAAGGGAGAAATTCCAAGAAAGTAGAAATACTCACCACGATCGGGTAGATCTCGGCGAGAGCTTTCTGAACCTAAGCTCGGCTCGCGATTCCGAGCACCGGAGCTCCGTCGGTGGCGATCGGGAGTTTCACGAACTGGAGGTTCTTACCGTCACTGATGCTCTGTTTTTTTTCTCTTCGGTGCGGATAAGATGAAAGTAAGTAGGGTTTTACTTACATATATATATTCTAGGTTATATATATTTATAACAATTATATAAATATATATATAAATTTACTTTATTATACATTTTTTTGCGTCTAAATCTTTTTTTCTTTTTTTTTTACAGGGAAGAGGGTGATCTCTGAGCTCCGCTCGGAGAACTCTGAGCTCTACTCGGAGTTCTCTAAGCGCAGAGATCTCTGAGCTCCGCTCGAAGATTTCTGAGCGGAGATCTCGGAGCGTAGAGATCTCGGAGCTTCGCTCGGAGATCTCTGAGCTCGGAGATCTCTAAGCGGAGATCTCTGATCGCAGAGATCACTAAGCTCCGCTCCGAGATCTCTGAGCGCAGGGAAAAACAATAAGATTATATTTATTTATATTTGGTATGCTATTACGAAGACCCAAATGCGTGTCGAAACAGATGAAATTCGAGCCGTAGGCGAATGTCGACGCTACGAATCAAATGGCGAACTCGGAATCAAAATCCGATGCACCAATCTCGAGTTATGGCCTAACAAAGTTGCGATACTTTATAATTATTCGAATTTCAAACTCGCGCCGAGCCTCCAAAAATGCTTGAATCGTGATGAAACTCAACGAGCAAGTTAGAAATTATATAATTTAGCTTCCCGATGTAAAAATTTCGGTTCTGACGCATATCCCAAATCTAGCCCGTCAAACCTAACGGACTCCAAAAAATGCACAAACGGCGTCGCGCCATCAACTCATGGACACGTAACGCCCTTCCGTCATTATAGCGTCAGCAGAAAAAAGAATAATACCCGAAAAAATAGGGGGCGTTACAACCACTCCACCTAAAATAAAGTTTCGTCCCGAAACTTGACTTACGAACGAAAAACATCATCGGGACAAAATAAACTGTGCATGAAGAAGAGATTCACCTGGGATAATTAAATGAAGTGTTGCGGATGAGACTCCCGCATAGCTGATTCTAACTCCCATGTCGCGCTCTCGACGTCATGCTTTCGCTAGAGAACTTTTACCATGGGAAAGGATTTCCTCTGCAACACACGCTCTTAGGTCTATAGTATACGGACAGATTCCTCAACATAAGACAAATTGGGCTAAATCTGAGGCACCGAATCGAGTACTTGATGATTGCTGCGGATACACTTCCTCAACAGACTCGTATGAAACACATCATGGATGTCAGGGAAAGTAGCAGGTAACTCCAATCTATAGGCAGACACTCCGATGCGCTCAACGACCTGAAATGGCCCAACATATCAGGGATCCAACTTGTGGTTCTTCCCAAATATTTTAACGCCTGGCATCGAAGATACCTTCAGAAAAACACTATCCCCTACCTCAAACTCCAGATCTGCCCTTCTTTGATTGACATTCTTTTCATACCGCTACAGAGCAACGTAGAGCTTCTCCCGAAAATTAGTCACCGCCTCTTCCATTTCCACCAAAGCTTATGGACCTAACAACGGTCTCTCACCAACTTCGGCCCAAAACAAGGGAGTCCTGCAGCGCCTCCCATACAATGCATCAAAAGCGGCCATCTGTAGACTCTCTTGGTAATTGTTATTATATGCAAACTCCATAAATCTCAAGCGCTAATCCCAAGCGCCACCATGATCAAGAATATAACACCTGATCATATCCTCCACGATCTGATTCACTCTCTCCTTCTGACCATTTGTCTACGGATTATAAGAGGTAGAATACCGGAGGTCAGTCCCCAAAGCTCCATGCATGCTATGCCAGAAACGTGACATATATCTTGAGTCCCGATCTGACACAATGTTTACAGGCATGCCATGCAATCTAATGACCTCATCCACAAACAACTCTGCAATCTTCTCCGTTGAATAGCCGGCCTTGAACGGAACGAAATGGGCACACTACGTCAACCGGTCCACTATGACCCAAACATAATCATGTCCACGAGGGGACCTCGGCAATCCGGTAATGAAATCCATCTAGATACTCTCCCATTTCCACATGGGAACTTCCAAAGGGGTAAATTTTTCTCCAGGCCTGCCATGATTGGCTTTCACCCGCTTGCACGTGAAGCACTCTGATACAAATTTGGCGATGTCGTTCTTCATACTCGAACACCACACGATTTGTTTTAGATCTCTATAAATCTTGGTGGAACCCGGGTGGTAAGCCACAATAGATCCATGAGCTTCCTTGCAAATCATCACTCGAATATCTCCCACCGCCAGGATACAGAATCTACCTCTATATAAGAGGGTACCAAGCTCATCAATAGAGAAATCAGATAATTCTCCTTTCTTGGTCCGAGCTCGCAAGTGTTGTAAATCCGGGTCGTCCTTCTGATGCGACCTTGTCAGAGAAATCCAAGAAGGCACCTCGGCTTCCAAGCCAGAGGGCTCGCCACGGCTCACCATCGAAATATCCATCAAAAGAAACTCCTCAACCAAGGCTCGAACCAATAAATTAAAGATCTGAGCCATCTTCCTGCTTACAGCATCGACCACCACATTGGCCTTACCAGGATGATAGAGGATGTCCACTTCATAATCAGCCACATACTCCAACCACCGACGCTAACACAAATTCAGCTCATTCTGTGTGAATACATACTTCATATTTTTATGATCTGTATAAATCTTACACACAGCACCATATAATAAATGCCTACACAGCTTCAGGGTATAGATCTCCGCCGCAAACTCCAAATCATGAGTAGGGTAATTCTTCTCATGAACCTTCAATTTCCTAGATCCATAGGCGATCACCTTCCCTCTTGCATCAGAACACAACCAAGTCCAATGTGGGAAGCATCAACATACACCGTATACTCCACTCCCTCAATAGGCAGAATCAGAATTTGGGTAATGCATAACCTTCTCTTCAACTCTTGGAAAGCCTCCTCACACTTATCACTCCAAATGAAGGCGACATTCTTTTGCATCAGATGAGTCATCAGAGCGGACAACGTGGAGAAACCCTCCACAAATCTCCTATAGTATCCAGCCAAGCCCAAGAAACTTCTGATCTCCTTTGGTGTAGAAGGTCTCTTCCAATCCATAACTGCTGAAATCTTGGCGGGATCAACATAGATTCCATCCTTGCTCACCACATGTCCTAAGAAGGACACCTGAGGCAGCCAAAACTGGCACTTGCTAAACTTAGAATACAGCTTATGCTCTCTCAGGACAGACAGAACCAACCACAAATGATAGGCATGCTCCTCATTGCTGCGAGAATAGATGAGGACGTCATCGATGAAGATGACCACAAAACGATCAAGAAAATCCTTGAACACATGGTTCATCAGATCCATGAACGCAAAAGGCATGTTAGTCAAACCGAAGGACAACACGAGGAACTCAAAATGTCCGTGCCGGTATCTAAAAGCTGTCAGAGGAATGTTTGACTCACTAACCCTCATCTGGTGATAACCTGAACGGAGATCAATCTTTGAGAAACTGATCCACCCATGCAGCTGGTCAAACAAATCGTCCATCCGCGAAAACAGATATCTATTCTTGATAGTTACCTTATTCAGCCCTCGGTAATCGATACACAACCTCATGGAACAGTCATTCTTTTTCACAAAGAGAACAGGAGCGGCCCATGGAGAAGTACTCGATCTAATGAATCCACACTCCAGCAGCTCATCCAACTGAACACGTAATTGTTCTAACTCACGAGGCACCATGCGGTACGGTGCCTTAGAAATGAGTCGGGTGCCTGCTTTGAGGTCTATAACAAACTCCACCTCTCTTTCGGGTGGGAGACCGAAAAGCTTATCAGGAAAAACATCAGGAAACTCTCGCACCACCGTGATACCCTCCACAGCTGGCTCAACACGAGAAGCTTCCACTGCACAGATAGAAACCAGGAAACCCTCACAACCAGATGCTAAAGCTCGGCAGGCACAGACCGTAGAAATAATTGGAGAACCCTTTCGAGGAAGGCCATAAATACTCAATGGAAGACCGTCGCCAACTTGAAATCTAGCCGCTTCTCCTTGTACTTGATCACGACATCAAATTTGGACAACCAGTCCATTTCAAGAATCACATTGAAGTCTGCCAAATCTAACATCTTTAAATCTGCTAGAACTTGGACACTACCCAAAGAAATGGGGCACTCCTGGATACCCGGATCTGACGTAACCTGCTCTCCAGATGGAAACTTAACAGACAAGGTATCATCCAACCGATCAACAGGCCATCGGTGCCTGTCAACAAAACTCTAAGCGACAAATGAATGAGAATCTCCCGAATCAAATAGGATACGCGCCCACTTATTCTTCACCTTGAATTCAACTAAGCAAGCATGCATCCCCAAACAACTAGTAAGCTAAAACTAGAAGAAAGGGAACAAGTTAGGAGGAAGGAAACTAACCAGAAATCACGTGTGCTAAAGCTTGAGCTTCCTCTCTAGTCAGCACAACAAGCTTGCCCTTCCCTTTGTCCACGATCCGTGGGGGTGGCGGCAAGGTCTGCATAGGAACTGCTGAAGTCACGATCTGAGAGCTTGGGCAGTCGGCCCTACGATGGCCTCTCTAACCGCATAGAAAACAACACCCAGTTGTCTTGAAACACTGTGCCGCCTCATGACCGGGCTTAGAGCAGAAAGAGCACACCAGGATAGCCTTGGGTGCATCCTGAATCGCACTAATCTTCGAATTCTCCTGCGCATCGAGCCTCTTGAAACACTTTTCAAACGGGTGACCCGCTTGCCACAAAAGCCACAGTGCTCCATACCCCTCTTCCTTGGGTCCGAGTGTGATTCCTTTGAACTGTCTCGATCGCCCAACTTCCTCTTATCACTCTTCGCATGCTGTCCACGATTCTTCAGATTTTCAATTGACTCGGCCTTCAATGTGGCCTCCACAGCTTCTGTAATGCCCCAGAAACTCAAAAGAGCGACGGGGGACGTTTTGGGCCAGTTTTGGGTTCTGGCTGCAGGCACACGGCCTGGGACACGGGCGTGTCCCAGGGCGTGTCAAGCCTATATCGACACTAAGCCGGGAAGTCGACACTTTGGTCTCGACATTATGTCGAGACTGGGCACACGGCCTGCCACACGGGCGTGTCGCAGGGCGTGTCGACCCGTGTCGACACTTAAGCGCGCAGTCGACACTCTGCATTTGATGAAGTGTCGAGACATGGCACACGGCCTGCGACACGGGCGTGTTGCAGGGCGTGTCAACCCGTGTCGACACTCGTCCCGGGAAGTCGACACTTTGGTCTCGACATTGTGTCGAGACAAGGCACACGGCCTAGGACACGGGCGTTTCCAAGGCCGTGTCAGCAGGTCGACGAACTTCGCTCGACGAAGTGTCGAGTGTCGAGATCGTGTATACGGCCTGGAGCCCAGGCGTGTCATGGTGACACGGGTAAGGACACGGGCATGTCCTAGAACCCGTGCAGTGCTCGGGTTGTTTTCGGGGAAAAATGATGGGGGTACACGGCCGGCCACACGGCCGTGTTAGGTGGAACACGAGCATGTCAGCTCGAATACGGGCGTGTTTGATACTCGTGTGAGGTTCCAGGCGAGCTGATTTTGACGGCTAATGAGGCACACGGCCCTGGGCACGGGCATGTGCCAGGCTGTGTTCGGTCCAGATTGGGTATTTCAGTCCCGAATCAAAGCTGTTCGTTTCCTTATTTTGAGATCCAACGGCTGGGGGTTGTTCCTGAAGGGATATACCCGGGATTGGACTTAGAAACCCTCACTTTTCTTAAGTTATCATCTTTCTAAATCCTTAGAGAGAGAGGAGAGCCAAGGAAGGAAGAAGGAGCTAGATCCGGCCATTGGAGGAGCTTCGAAGATCCGAATCGCGAGCCAACTCCGGATTCACGGAGGCAAAGCTAGTGCGGTGCTTTTCAACCGCTTATTTTTCCATGGCGCCGAAGAATAATGCAAGGGTAACGATTCTCTTCTTGAGCATGAGTAGCTCTCTTTCTTTGCATAGGAAGCCCGCTTTCGCAAGTTTGCGGAGAGTTGGAGGCGTTCCTTCGGGTAGATATGTGAAGTCCCCGTTGTTTAGAGTCCGTAAGCGAGAACCGACATAGGCATGATGTGTGAAGCCTACCCGGACATGTTGGTCTGGATCGGTGATGTTGCATTGCATAAATGCCGGAGAAGACTCCGTGCTATTGATTGTTTTTCGGGTTTTCTACACGGTATATTGCGACAGGGAGCCTTGGGGATTAACCCTAAGGTGCACCCGGAAAACTGGGCTGATGCGTGATCTTGCCAACATGGAGGCCTGAGAGGCAACTTGAACATAACCGAGTTATGTGAAATTGTGTGGCGAAAATGGGACTCGGGAGAAGTTTGACCTGCGCAAATGGCTTAAATTGTCGTTGCGATGGGAGCACGGGTTAGATGGAACCGTACCCATATCTATGTCGTTCGGGTTAAAGAGACCTAAGGTTACGTGGCACTTGCCGTTGGCATAGATGAGAGTCTTCGGCGGTCCATGGCTTAAATTGATGTGACCCATGCCGGGAAGACAAATTGCTCATATATTTGGCCGTCAAAGTGGCGGTGGTGCGTCTGGAATGTCCATGGCTTTAACTGACGTGACATCCACCGGTTCACCGAGAATATGCCATGAGTGCACGGGGTGTGTGGCCGTGTGAGCCTACGCCTGTGATGAAATGATTACTATTATATTGCTCGCTTGTGCTAATAAAACTGCAGGGATGGAGCATTGCCGCCCTGAGTTGGGGGCGGGATCGTTATAATTTGGTCAGCATTGCTGACCGTTGCCTTTTTGTTTGCCACCGTGCAGTGGTTATGTTGCTTGCAGGTGCTGCTGGACCATGCGGTCAATAGCGGGCTAAAGCCCAAGTGCGAAGCCGGCCCTCGAAGGCCTATTTGGAAGTGTTTACTGTTTTTATTCATGTATGACCGGCCTGCGTGCCGTGGTTTGTAAATCATGTAATATAAAGTGAAACATTTTGTAAAGCCTTAAGGCTAACGGTTGTATTTGTAATACATTCCTATTTTGGTTTAGTGGACATTCATGCTTTAGTGCTGGGTTCTTTAATGCAACTTTTATAAACTGCTTCTGCTAGAATGCTCTGTGTAGGACGTTGAGATTGGTTGGATGGTTTCAATAAGTAACCACCCGGTCTATCTGTGGCATACGGCGCCGGGCCCCGGACGGACCTACTTCTATACGCTATATGACAGATAGGGGGTGTTACAGCTTCAGCATAAGTCTCCGACCCATAAGCACTAGCCCACTGCTGGATGCCACCAGTGAGACCACTCAAGAACCGCTTCACCCTTCCTTCCTCAGAGGCCACCAACTCTGTGGCAAACCTACTCAACTTGCTGAACTCAATCTCATACTCACTGACGGTGAGCTGCCTCTGCTTCAGATGCAAGAAGTTGTTCATCAATCGGTCACGCTCGACCGAAGGGAGAAACCTCTTAAGCAACATTGCTTTAAACACCACCCACGAGCATCCATCGACAAGACTTTCCTTCTCCCTGATCCACCAACCTTTCGCCAGTCCCTTCAATTGAAAAGCAGCCACCATCACTTTCGAAGCTTCGGAGATGCCTTAATAGAAGAACATCTCCTCCATGCCAATCACACAATCATCCAAGGTCATGAAGTCTGCCCTACCATCATAGGTAGGAGGTCACAAATGCTGGAAGTGAGGTATGAAGTTCATCTCCGGTGGCATTGCTACTGGAGGTGCCAGAGGAGCAGGAACAACTAGACACACCACCGGTTCTTGCGCGACAGGCTGCTACACCGTGACAGCAGACACCAGGTACTGAATCTGAGTCTGCATCGCATCTAACTGCCTAGTCAAAGCCTCATTGCTCTGACATAGACTTTCGATCACGGACTCGCTCTGACCACTAGAAGACTCTTCCTCAGGCCTGGGAGTCGATCGCGTCGTTCTCCCACGAGGCATGACTACAAGATAGATGGACATCAAATCAGAATCTGGCTTAATGCACTTAAGCCAAGCAGACACGAAAAATCTCCCGGGTCATTTCGGAACAGAAAAGAAATTTACCTGCTATTATTGTTACCTTGCTCTGGAATCCCATGAAACAATGCTAAGAACTTAACTAGGATGATGCAACATCATCCTATTGACTCTTGTGCAATGACATGATTGCATGAACATTTAAATTTCTTTTCAAATCATGTGTGTACATATGTCATCTGGTATGTCTTTAACTTGGCACGCGTGCTTATGCGATGATATGAATGAATGCAGTGATATGCATTCTAGAAAGAGGCCTTAATGCATGTTATGAGTAGAGTACACGTGCAATGTTATACACCCCATACTACATAACATTATATGTAATGAAAAAAGAAAACATGCTAATGGGGATCCATGTAATGGTGGTTATGCATCTCATACTACATAACCGTCACATGTCACCTCCTATGATGGATCCATATACAACACATATTATGCATCTCATACTACAAAATATGCCCCGTAACTTCTTATCATGCTATGAGTGTAGTGACTGTGCTTCAGTCAAGACATACTGATGACCCATCGATGTGTATAAACAATGAAATGATCGCTTGAGGTTCTACTTAGGATAACAGTCGTTCAGCTCACTTGCCAAACCACCCAACTACCTTTTTTGCAGAACCTGGCTCTGATACCAACTGTCACAACATGTGATGGGCTAAAACCCGAACAGGCAAGTGTACCTGTCGAATTGTAGTATCAAGGTCGTATTTAAACACGGGGTTGTCAAATACTGCTACTCACGCTTGAACTATTATCTACCGAAAGAAAATGTGTTTTGATAATTTTTAAACTGAAACGAAAGATAATTTTTTAGACGAAAAACTTTATAGTAAAAAGCTAGCATTCGATCGAAGATTCACCATAAAATGAAATGAGAGGGATAAAAAGGCATATTTTTAAATTTGCAAATCATACTGGACCGTGACGGGTCTGAAATTAGGAAATAATCTCGCTAGAGAATTAAATCTCCTGAATTATAGACGTTTTGACCGAAATCTCTTTCAAGTCAAAAATAAAGCCTAAAGCCGCATTATCGAGATGACCCACACTATTGGATTTGACTCCAATCCGGAAGATTTACGTCATCCTATCTCTAGGGTTGCATTCAACTCCTTGCTTCTTTGAGTGATCTTTCACATTCACGAGCCTCTCGGCTACTCAAATATGAGATCCCAAGCCTACTACCGTATACCGGAAACACGGAGTCGGCAAAATAAAAAAATCAAAGAAGGATCGAGTAGAATTTAGACAAAAATAAAATTATGAAATAAAGGAAACCCTCATCTCATTTTATGGATCCTCACGATCGAACGCTAAAGAAAATTAGCTACGCATAATGGAAATTGAAGTCAAAGTAGGATGAAAGAAATTCATTTTCATTACTTGCAAAAATAAAAGAGAACACAATATTTAAAAAGGACAATATTGAAAGAAAAGGGTTACAATAATGAAAAGACTACAACAATAATGAAAAGAAAATAACAACGCACTAACTCTTTTGCTCTCCTACAACTTAACTCCAAAACTTCCCTAAACTTCTTAACATAAATTGCTTACAAAGATAAAATTCACTCTCTCCAAAAATCTCCTTCCAAAGCATGAGACCATGGTGCCCTTTTATAGATGAGGAGGGAAGATTCTAGATGGGAATGAAGAGGACGAGGCAAGGGGGTGGCCGGCCATGTAGAGGGAGAGAAGTTCATGTATGGCATTAAATGAGGTGGAGAGAATTCATGCATGATATTTAATTAGGTGGAGAGAAAGAGGTGGGTTCCATGCATGGACTTTAAGGGAATGATTTGGAAAATATAAAATAGAAAAGGGGAATGAATAAGAAATAAAGAAAGGGAGAGAGAGAGGGGTTGAATGTAGAATAATAAAAACAAGAAATAAAAGAGGAGGAAAGAGTGTGGCCGGCCATGTAGAGGGATTCATGCATTTGGAAATTAATGAGGAGGGGAGAGAGAGGGCATGAGGTGGCCAGCCATGCATGTAATGAAGAGAGAAAAATGGAAATAAGTTGATGAAAAAAAGGGGGGAGGGAACCGGCCATGCATGGGCCTTAAATGGACCAAAGAATGGAGAGAGTGGGCTGCACTTTGAAGGGTACGGGCTGCTCCAATTTGGGTTGCATCTTGAAGTTGGGAAGAGGTCGGCCATGCAATTTGTGGGCTGCTCCAATGAAGAGGGCTGCATGGATGTTGAAGTGGTTGGGCTGCATCATGTAGGCTGCATGGTTGTTGACGGGCTGCTCCAATCTTCAAGGGCTGCATGTAGGGGGCTGCACCATGATGTGGGCTGCAAGTAGGGGGTTGCACCATGATGTGGGCTGCACCATAAGTGGCCGGGCTGCTTGGGTTTCACTTGAAGGAGAAGCTTGGGCTGCATGGTTGCATTTACATACAAGGGCTGCTCCATGTTGCATGCATTTGGGTCATGATCCTACAAATAACAACACAAAATAATCATTAGAAACAAAATATTATTCATGAGCATAAAATTATAACAAATAAGACTAAACATCACATAGAATAATATATATATTAATAAGACTAATCATAGCAACAAATATTAAAACTAAACTAAACATAACACAACATAAAATATAAAACACAAGAAAAATTTAGAAATTATCATAACATACGAGAAATAAAACAAAACAGACATAAAATAAACTAAACTTAGGAATTTAGGTTTATAAATTATACCAAAAACGATGACTAAAAGTAGTCATCAAATTCCCCCATGCTAGAGTATTTGCTTGCCCTCAAGCAAATAGAATTGAAAACTAGGGAAAAGGTAAATAAAGCAAATTTAGATTTCATAATTAAGAAAAACAAAACATGAAAAATTAAACTATCCTAATTCCTATGTTAACAACTAGTGGGGTGAGAAGTGCACAATAGAAAACCTGAAAGTAGAGACCTAAAAATATCATTAGAACATAAAGAAGATTTACAAATTTCTAAATCTTAAAACAAGGCATCCAAAATTAATGAAAATAAGAAAAGCAAAAGTAGAAGTTCTAAATAAACGGCGCATTAACGAACTACTAGGTTGCTAGAATAACAATTAACCCTAAATCACCTCAAGATAACCTCCAAAGAAATCCATCAATGATGGTGACCATAGGCTTGTCCGTTCACACTCTCTCCACTACGCGAATTTACGTTCTAAAGATTAATAGGACTTCTATAGGCATTAAAACTTGGCTTAGGTAAATGGTTAGGAAATGAAAACAAGGATAAACATGAGGGCTTAAACACTAAACCAAGGTTGAGCTTAAAAAGAAAATAAACATAAACACATGAAGAGGAATGATAAGTACTTTAATTCAAGCTAAAACAAACATAAGGCCATGTATTTTTTTCTTTTCTTTTCATAATATTGGCCAAAAATAAACTACTTTTTTCATTTCATTTTGATAATACTTTTGATAATAACTCTTTTTTTGTAACTTTTAAGGAAAGCTCCAAATATAGGCTATAATTTTTCCTTTTCATTTCAAAGATATATTCAGTAGCAGTATTTTAATATTTAAGCTCAAAGTTTAGTGTGAAAATATGAAAGGGATTTTGGCTTTGGTGAAATAATGAAATGAAAGGTGGAGTCAAAAACAAAGAAACATGGAAAAGGCCCAAAATTGTTTTGCAATGGTAAATTTTTTTTGGTGGGTAAGAAAAGCTCAAACGAATCAAAGGGTGGCCTAAATCATTTCTAAAGTACGTAAAAACGATGCACATGCTTCGAGAGTAGCTAGGGACAAGTTCTAGACACCAAGATAGTATTACCCCGCAAATGAAAAAGAGATAGCATTACCTAGCAACCATTCGTAAGCAACTAACCGAATAAAAAGACATAACTACAAATTGCTAACTTAAAACGTAAAAATCGGATGCCTATATTTAAGAAAAAGAAACTAGTAAAACTAAGCTATGTTAAACTGATAAATTTAGAAAACCAATTCAAAGAAATCTATCTAGAACTACAAAACCGCACGGGCCTACACATCACTAGAAGAAACATAAAAATAAAGATGGAAATAATTTTCGATTTTGTTTTTTAAATATATTTTAGCAATTTGTTTTTTTGGATTTTTGTTTTTTTTTAGTTTTTTCTTCTTTAAGGGAATGATTTTTGAAAAGGCTAAAATAAAAGCAATACTTAACAAAACTATGCTAATTTTTTTTTCGAAAAATTTTTGAAAGAAAAAGGAAAAAGAGAAACTAACTAAACCCTCCCCCAAGCTTAGATTTTTCATTGTCCTCAATGAAAGAAACAAAAAGAAAAACGAGAAGGAGACTGAGAAGGAGAGACAATGCATAAAGTAAATGAAATAATAAACAAAACAGGACTTCCCCGGGTTTGTGAAATGAAGGTGGATGCTGCTCCCCCATGCTTGCTTTTTAGTGCACTTGATCGTCAGCAGGTTTGACGTGATCCATCTTCAGATCAGCAGCGTTGGAGCGGCGGTCACGAACTTGCTTGGTTGGCCTCCGGAAGGAAGAGCAAAATAAAAGCAGAAAAAAATAGTCCGTGGGCAGGTGCCCAAGATTGTTCTTTATTACAACAATTGAAAGTCCGAATAAAATTAAAAGTTTCATAACAATAAGGAAGAATAATAAGTCCAAAAGAAAATAAAAATGCTCCACAACAAGATAAACATTCAAGAGTCCAAGACAAGATCCTCCGTTGCAGGAGACACAGAATCATTAGAAAAATAAAGTTTAAGTCTATGCTCATTCACTTTAAAATCACCCTTATCGGGGTGCGAAAGCAACACAGTTCCATAAGGATAAACTTCCTTGACTGTAAACGGTCCAGACCATCTAGATTTAAGTTTGCCAGGAAAAAGACGTAGGCGAGAATTGAAAAGAAGAATGTGATCGCCAGGTTTAAACATTTTTGGATGGCGCAAGTTCTTATCGTGATAAAGTTTCGTGCGTTCTTTATAAATGTTATTATTTTCATAAGCGTATGCTCGCCACTCGTCAAGCTCATTTAGTTGGGCTTTCCTATGCTCACCGACCGAGTGCGGATCGAAATTAAAAAATTTTAACGCCCAATACGCACGGTGCTCTACCTCTACCGGGAGATGACACGATTTTCCGTAGACTAGTCGGAAAGGAGTACAACCAATAGTGGTCTTGTACGCTGTCCGATAGGCCCAAAGAGCATCGTCTAACTTTAAAGACCAATCCTTACGGGAAGTAGAAACGGTTTTTTCCAGAATTCTTTTAAGCTCGCGATTAACTACCTCGACCTGACCGTTAGTTTGGGGGTGATAAGCAGTTGATAGTTTATGGGTAACACCATATTTAGTTAAAGCTTTAGCGAGTTGAGTGTTGCAAAAATGACTTCCCCTATCACTAACGATCGCTCGAGGAAAACCAAAACGAGAAAATAACTTTTTAAGAAAGGCAACTACGACGCGAGCATCATTTCTTGGTAAAGCTTGGGACTCCGCCCACCTAGAAACATAATCGACTGCGACTAGAATATATTTGTTTCCTACACTGGAGGGAAATGGGCCTACAAAGTCAATGCCCCATAAATCAAAAACTTCGCATTCCAGAAAATAATTTTGTTCCATTTCATTTTTATTAGATAAGTTTCCAGTCCGTTGGCACCGATCACACACGCTCACAAAGAGTTGCGCATCTTTAAATATGCTTGGCCAGTAAAAGCCAGCGCTAAGCACTTTGTGGGCGATGCGGTTTGCTTGAAAATGCCCGCCAGTCGGACCTTCATGAACATGCTTTAAAATTTGTTGACCTTCTTCCCGGGAAACACATCTTCTAACCACCTGATCCGCACAAATGCGAAATAGAAAGGAGTCCTCCCAAAAATAATACTTCAACTCCGAAAAGAATTTCTTCTTTTGGTGAGAAGAGTATTCTTTTGGAAGGGCCCGAGCCACAAGATAATTGGCCAGATCAGCAAACTAGGGGGTAAAAGAAGAAATGTTTAAAAGACGCTCATCCGGAAAAGAGTCATTAATAAAATTTTCATTTAAAATATCAAGTTCGGGATTTTCAAGACGAGAGAGATGATCAGCCGCTAGGTTTTCCGCTCCTTTCTTATCCCGAATCTCCAAGTCAAATTCTTGAAGTAAGAGAATCCAGCGAATAAGACGCGGCTTGGCATCTGGTTTAGAAAGGAGGTACTTCAAAGCGGAATGATCCGTAAAAACAATAACTTTGGCAAGAGTAACGTACGGTCGGAATTTATCAAAAGCAAAAATAACAGCTAAAAGTTCTTTCTCCGTCGTGATGTAATTTTCTTGAGCAGAAGTTAAAGTTTTACTAGCATAGTAAATCAGATGAAAGTTCTTAGCAATTCGTTGTCCTAGAACCGCACCTACCGCATGACTACTCGCATCGCACATTATTTCGAATGGTAAATCCCAAACTGGGCGATCATAATAGGAGCATTTATAAGTTTGGATTTAATTAATTCAAACGCAGCAAGACAAGATTCATCAAAAACGAAAGGAGTTTCTTTTTCGAGAAGGTGGGTGAGAGGCTTAGTAATTTTTGAAAAGTCTTTAATGAATCGTCGATAAAAACCCGCATGTCCTAAAAAACTTCTAATCGCTTTAATATTTGTAGGCGGCGGTAATTTTTCAATAACTTCAATTTTTGCCTTGTCCACTTCAATTCCCTTAGCGGAAATCTTATGGCCAAGGACTAAGCCCTCACGCACCATAAAGTGGCACTTCTCCCACTTTAAAACTAAGTTGGTTTCTTCGCAGCGTTGCAAAACTTTTTCCAAATTTTTTAAACATAAGTCAAAGGAGTCGCCAAAGACAGAAAAATCGTCCATAAATACTTCCATAATATTTTCTACGTATTTATCAAAAATAGCAAGCATACACCGCTGAAAGGTAGCGGGCGCATTGCATAACACGAAAGGCATTCTACGATAAGCAAAAGTCCCGAAGGGGCAAGTGAATGTTGTCTTCTCTTGGTCCTCGGGTGCGATAGGGATTTGAAAATATCCCGAGAGACCGTCGAGGAAGCAATAAAAACTCTGCCCGGATAAACGTTCTAAAATTTGATCGATAAAGGGGAGGGTGAAGTGATCTTTTCGAGTGGCATCGTTTAGCTTACGGTAATCGATGCACATCCTCCATCCCGTTATCGTCCTAGTTGGAATTAAGTCATTATTTTCATTTGTTACTACCGTAATCCCACCCTTCTTAGGAACAACCTGGACCGGACTTACCCAATGACTATCGAAAATCGGATAAATTATCCCCGCATCTAATAACTTAAGCACCTCTTCCTTCACAACCTCTTTCATATTCGGATTGAGACGACGTTGTGGTTGGACTACTCCCTTAGGATTATTTTCAAAAAAAAAATTATGAGTACAAAAAGAAGGGCTTATGCCAGAAATGTCGAAAATTTGCCACGCTATAGCTCGGCGATGCTTTTGTAGTACTTCGATCAACTGATCGTTTTCGGATTGAGATAGATAGGCCGAGACTATAATGGGCAACAGAAGTTTTTTCAAGAAAGACATATTTTAAATGACCAGGGAGTGGTTTTAAATCAAGATGGGGCGGCTCATCATAAGAGTTTTTCAAATTCTTTTCTTTTTCAAAAATAAGATTTTCATACTTTTTTCTACCAAAGACATAATCATTTTCAAAATTTGCTTGCGCTGACATAACCGTGTTTTCAAAATCATGTGAAGAAATTTCAGAAAAAGAAGAGAAAAATTCATTTGAAGAGATGTTAGAAAGAGAAAGAGAACAATCTTCATTTAAAACATCAAGAAAGTAGCATGAATCATCATTTTTTAAAGTGTTTTTGATTGATTGATTGATAGAAAATGTGACCTCATCATCTCCCACACGCAAAAACAACTTTCTGTTACTAACATCGATGACCGCTTGAGAGGTGGCTAGGAAGGGTCGACCGAGGATAAGAGGGACCTCAACGTCCTCTTCAATATCGAGAATGACAAAATCCACCGGGAAGATGAATTTGTCGCCCTTTACTAGCACGTCCTCAACAATACCTAACAGATATTTTATCGACCTATCGGCTCACTGGATACTCATTCTTGTAGGGCTAAGAGTGCCCAATCCTGGCTTTTTGAATAAAGAAAAGGGCATCAAATTTATGCTCGCTCCTAGATCCGGTAACGCATGTTTAACAAACAGATCACCAAAAACGCACGGAATGGAAAAACTACCCGGATCGTTTATCTTTTTAGGAAGATTAGAGTTTTTAGCGACCGCCGAGCAATCTTCATTCAAGGTTACATGCGATAAATTTTCCAATTTCATCTTGTTTGTTAATAAATCCTTAAGATATTTTGCATACTTAGGCATTTGGCTAATCGCTTCATGAAATGGTAAATTAATATGAATTTGTTTGAACATTTCAAGGAAACGTTGGTACTGATCGTCTAGTTTTTCTTTCCTAAATCGAGCCGGATAACGAGGTGGCGAGAATTCCTTTATAACAATCGGAGCATCATTTTGAACGTCATCATTTTCATTTCCAAAATTAGAAAAAACAGAAATATCTTTTTCTTTATTTAAAGTAGAATTTTCATTTCCAAAAATTGTTTTATCATTTTCCGTAGGGGTAATTATTTCCACAACAGGAGGGACAATCACCTTTGGCTCTTCCCTGGTGGTGGGCTCGTTAATAACCTTATCGCTCCGAAGGGAAATCGCATTTGCGTGCTCCCTTGGGTTAGGTTCAGTGTTCGAGGGAAGAGTTCCAGGTGGTCTCTCGGAAAAAGCCTTGCAAGTTGCCCGACCTGATTTTCTAAACTTTTCATTGACCCTGTTAAGTTTCTAATAGTAGCATCGTTCGAGCTTATATATCTAGATAAAAGTTCTTCCAAAGAGAGGTTTTTTTGAAGATTTTTATTTTGTTGTGGTGGTGGTGGTGGTGTAAAATCATGTGGTGGGCGTGCATCATTAGCAGGATTACTCCAAGAAAAATTGGGATGGTTACACCATTCCGGATTATAAGAGTTCGTAAAAGAATTAAAACCAGGAGGTGCAGAAAAATTAGAAAAAGCAGAAAAATTATTGGCAGAATTATTTTGAGCAGGCCTGGGTATGTTCCCCAGATAATCCACCTGCTCGGCAGTAGCAGCATTCGCATTTTCATATACCTTAGCGGCGGAGGAAGCAGTCATCTTTGAAATCTTCTTGTTCAGCATTTCCACTTGTAGCGCCAGTTGCGAAACCGAATCCACTTCATAGATACCTGCAGGTTTAGACGAGAGAGTCCTAGACGAATTCCACTGATAAGTGTTCATCGCCATGTCCTCGATAAG
Organism: Platanthera guangdongensis; assembly: GCA_039583875.1. Taxonomy (NCBI): domain Eukaryota; kingdom Viridiplantae; phylum Streptophyta; class Magnoliopsida; order Asparagales; family Orchidaceae; genus Platanthera; species Platanthera guangdongensis. The sequence continues at coordinate 116,277,659 of CM077162.1, read as the reverse complement.
CTCAAGAGCGGCTTCCGGAGTTTTGCGGTCCAAGGAACCAGCGGAAGCGGCATCTATCATTTGCTTAGTTTCTTGATTTAGCCCATTGTAAAATGTCTAAACCTGTAACCATACAGGCAGAGCACGATGAGGGCATCTTCTCAAAAGTTCTTTGAACCTCTCCCAAGTGTCATAGAGGGTCTCAGAAGCAATTTGAGAATAAGAAGTTATATCATTTCTTAACTTAGCAGTTTTAGCGAGAGGGAAATATCTAGCAAGAAATTTATCGACTAAAATGTTCCAAGTAGTGATTGATCCTCTTGGAAAAGAACTCAACCACTGTTTGGCAATAGTTCTTAAGGAGAAGGGGATGAGTCTTAGCCTTATAGCATCATCTGAGACACCATTTATTTTGAAGGTGTGACAGATTTCAAGAAAATTGGCAATATGCAAGTTCGGATCTTCATCTTGTAATCCGTCGAACTGTACATATTGTTGCACCATTTGTATGATGCTAGGCTTAAGCTCGAAGTTATTGTTCGTAATTGCAGGTCAAACAATACTTGTTTCAGTCCCCTCCAGGTTGGGTCGAGCATAATCGGACATGGTCCTTTGCTGAGCCATTCCTGGGTTGGGATCTCCCATTTCAGAATTAAAATTACAATCACCGTCGGAATCCTCAACCACTGTTTGAGAAGTGGAAGCCCCGAATCGTAGTTGTCTCCGAAAGGAGCGTTCGATTTCTGGGTCCAAATCAACAAGTAGCGACGGATTCTTGTGGGTCATGCACTAAAAAAATGAAGGGGAAATGGAAATAAAAACTTGAAGAAAGAAAAAAAAATGATTAGATTTTTTTTTTTAATTCTTGTAGAAGCAATAACGAAAGCGTTTTCAAAATATTGACGAAGAAGTTCCCCGGCAACGGCGCCAAAAACTTGATGGGCTAAAACCCGAACATGCAAGTGGACCTGTCGAATTGTAGTATCAAGGTCGTATTTAAATACGGGGTTGTCGAATACTGCTACTCACGCTTGAACTATTATCCTACCGAAAGAAAATGGGTTTTGATAATTTTTAAACTAAAATTAAAGATAATTTTTTAGACGAAAAACTTTATAGTAAAAAGCTAGCATTCGATCGAAGATTCACCATAAAATGAAATGAGAGGGATGAAAAGGCATAGTTTTAAATTTGCAAATCATACTCGACCGTGACGGGTCCGAAATTAGGAAATAATCTCGCTAGAGAATTAAATCCCCTGACTTATAGACGTTTTGACCGAAATCTCTTTCAAGTCAAAAAAAAAGCCTAATGCCGCATTATCGAGGTGACCCGCACTATTGGATTTGACTCCAATCCAGAAGATTTACGTCATCCTATCTGTAGGGTTGCGTTCAACTCCTTCCTTCTTTGTGTGATCTTTAACATTCACGAGCCTCTCGGCTACTCAAATATGAGATCCCAAGCCTACTACCGTATACCGGAAATACGGAGTCGGCAAAATAAAAAAATCAAAGAAGGATCGAGTAGAATTTAGACAAAAATAAAATTATGAAATAAAGGAAACCCTCATCTCATTTTATGGATCCTCACGATCGAACGCTAAAGAAAATTAGCCACGCATAATGAAAATTGAAATCAAAATAGGATGAAAGAAATTCATTTTCATTACTTGAAAAAATAAAAGAGAACACAATATTTAAAAAGGACAATATTGAAAGAAAAGGGTTACAATAATGAAAAGACTACAACAATAACGAAAAGAAAATAACAACGCACTAACTCTTTTGCTCTCCTACAACTTAACTCCAAAACTTCCCTAAACTTCTTAACATAAATTGCTTACAAAGATAAAATTCACTCTCTCCAAAAATCTCCTTCCGAAGCATGAGACCATGGTGCCCTTTTATAGATGAGGAGGGAAGATTCTAGATGGGAATGAAGAGGAGGCAAGGGGGTGGCCGGCCATGTAGAGGGAGAGAAGTTCATGTATGGCATTAAATGAGGTGGAGAGAATTCATGCATGATATTTAATTAGGTGGAGATAAAGAGGTGGGTTCAATGCATGGACTTTAAGGGAATGATTTGGAAAATATAAAATAGAAAAGGGGAATGAATAAGAAATAAAGAAAGAGAGAGAGAGAGAGGGGTTGAATGTAGAATAATAAAAACAAGAAATAAAAGAGGAGGAAAGAGTGTGGTCGGCCATGTAGAGGGATTCATGCATTTGGAAATTAATGAGGAGGGGAGAGAGAGGGCATGAGGTGGTCGGCCATGCATGTAATGAAGAGAGAAAAATGGAAATAAGTTGATGAAAAAAAGGGGGGAGGGAACTGGCCATGCATGAGCCTTAAATGGACCAAAGAATGGAGAGAGTGGGCTGCACTTTGAAGGGGACGGGCTGCTCCAATTTGGGTTGCATCTTGAAGTTGGGAAGAGGCCGGCCATGCAATTTGTGGGCTGCTCCAATGAAGAGGGCTGCATGGATGTTGAAGTGGTTGGGCTGCATCATGTAGGCTGCATGGTTGTTGACGGGCTGCTCCAATCTTCAAGGGCTGCATGTAGGGGGCTGCACCATGATGTGGGCTACAAGTAGGGGGCTGCACCATGATGTGGGCTGCACCATAAGTGGCCGGGCTGCTTGGGTTTCACTTGAAGGAGAAGCTTGGGCTGCATGGTTGCATTTACGTACAAGGGCTGCTCCATGTTGCATGCATTTGGGCCATGATCCTACAAATAACAACACACAATAATCATTAGAAACAAAATATTATTCATGAGCATAAAATTATAACAAATAAGACTAAACATCACATAGAATAATATATATATTAATAAGACTAATCATAGCAACAAATATTAAAATTAAACTAAACATAACACAAAATAAAATATAAAACACAAGATAAATTTAGAAATTATCATAACATACGAGAAATAAAACAAAACAGACATAAAATAAACTAAACTTAGGAATTTAGGTTTATAAATTATACCAAAAATGATGACTAAAAGTAGTCATCAACATCCATTTGCACATCATTTAAAAATACTATCAGAGTAGGGGAACTATGCATTGTGATGCCACGTCACGTAGGGGACATCTACTGACGTTAAGGCAACTCATCGTCTCTCGTAACTTATAAAAATCATTTTTAAACTCAATGTGTTCCAAATATAATTTATGCACAATATGCAAAGCCATGTCCCTCGGCTAGGTGGATCAACTAGTCCACAGTTTGAAAATATAGTTTTAGGCATCGGAAAAATACTTGATTTAATCATTTGGTGACCTAAGTGCTCATGAAGAGCAAGTGAGGTGCACCATGTAGTATCAGACATCTAGATTTACTATATATAAAAGTAGACTCATCATGCGCAGAAAGTAGTGAGATTAACATTTCAAATCATGGTATACAATGCTCCAAATGTCTTAGCATATCTAAGCAAGGAGGCTACCAAGCCAACCCATAACTAAATGTTCCAGAGCAAGTGTCCTTAAAAAAAAATAAACGAGAGTAACTGCAGCAAAGTAGCAGAAAGCCTAACCAAACGACACCATGGGCGTCAACACCTGACACGAACCCAGGGGCCGACAAGTTCACAAAAAACCCTACATCAAGAGGGTCAGAAAATGACAACTAACGCAGCTCCGCACTAACACCTGCTACTGTCCAGAACCTGAGGCATTCAAAGAAAGAACAACTCAAAAACAAGTTACAAGTGATGTAGAAAACAAGAAAGTAAGCAAACCTCCGTGAGACCGGAGGGAAACAGTAGCTGCAAGGGTCAGATTAAACAAAACTAGTCATAACTAGCAACAAAAATCAATCAAAAAAGTGCCCGCCAAAAGAGGAGAGGAGATGGGCAAAATCAAACTCACCATAGGCAAATAACCTTCATTTTCAGATTATTGATCATATTATTCTTATTCAAATTAAAGAGACTGATCAGCTCATCAGAAAAAAGGAGAAACCGTGCGGGGATAATACCATCACGCATCGCCACGGCCCTCAAAGCATCGCACCGGTGGCACCGCCAACATCGTGTACGACCTCCCATAGATTTATCATTTTAAAAGAGCATCGCACCGGTGTCACCGCCAACATCGTGTACGGCCTCCAACAGATTTACATTTTAAAAGAGCATCGCACCGGTGGCACCGCCAACATCATGTACGACCTCCAATAGATTTATCATTTTCTGACTCAATCAAAGGCAATGGACAAGGCCCCCCAGATCATAATTTCGGATTTAAAAAAAATCAAGTTAATAATATTGTAATGAGCAAAAGAGCTAAGCAAAAATGGAACTTAAAATTATAAAACCTGCTAGAAGCATAAAGGAGAAGAGGCGTAGCAAAGAGGAAAAGAGCAAGATCACCACTTGCCTCAAACCACCCGAAACCGCACTCCGGAAGGCACCACGACGCAGATCGGCCCTAGCGAAGGCGAGAAACAGAAACCTACATCAACAAGGTCGAAATAGAAGTTAGGGCCGAAAACCCTAACACAGAAATTCCAAAAAGTAGAAATACTCACCACGATCGCGTAGATCTCGGCAAGAGCTTTCCAAACCTATGCTCGGCTCGTGATTCCGAGCACCGAAGCTCTGTCGGCGGCAGTCGGGAGTTTCATGAACGGGAGGTTCTCGCCGTCACTGACGCTCAGTTTTGTTTTATCTTCGGTGGGGAGAAGATATAGGTAAGTAGGGTTTTACTTACATATATATTCTAAGTTATATATATTTATAACAATTATATAAATATATATATATATTTACTTTATTATACATTTTTTGGGGTCTAAATTTTTTTTCTTTTTTTTACAGGGAAGAGGGAGATCTCTGAGCTCAGCGCAGGAAAAAACTATTAGATTATATTTATTTATATTTGCTATGTATTACGAAGACCCAAACGAGTGTTGAAACTGATGAAATTCGCGTCGTAGGCGAATGTCGACGCTACGAACCCAACGGCGAAGTCGGAATCAAAATCCAATGCACCGATCTCAAGTTATGGCCTAACAAAGTTACGATAATTTATAATTATCCGAATTTCAAACGCGCACCGAGGCTCCAAAAATGCTCGGATCGCGACGAAACTCGACGAGCAAGTCAAAAATTATATAATATAGCTTCTCGATGTAAAAAAATTCGGTTCTGACGCATATCCCAAAATATAGCTCGTCAAACCTAACGGATGCCAAAAAAATGCACAAACGGTGTTGCGCCGTCAACTCACGGACACGTAACGCCCTTCCGTCATTATGACGTCAGCAGGGAAAAGAATAATATCCAAAAAATAGGGGGCATTATATTACTTTGACACAGTTTGGATCAATTTGGCCGGTAGGATCGGCGTTTTGTAGCGATGACCTTCCCGGGAATGAAGGTGTCACCGCAAAGCTGCGGTTCTGGGCCTAAGACCCCGAAGTTTCAAGAAAGGGGGGGGGGGGGTCTTACATGTGATATCAGAGCAGACCTCGATCTAAAAGTAGCAGTCCACAACCCCAGGGTCACCCCCGCATGAGTTTAGTTTGGGGGCAAACTAAGCAGCGGAAGCAGTGGTGTGCACATATGGGGGATCACATGTAAATTGTCCACCGTTAATTAGGTTTGAGTCGATTATTTGTTATTGGCTTTTGTTACGCAGCCCCCAGCACATCCTACACCACAGGGCAGAGTCCAGCAGACTCTCGATGTTGCACCACCTCCCCCGGTCCCAACTCCATTCCTACAGTCAGAGATGGGGCAGACTCTGACAGCTATCTTGGAGGCTTTTAGGGCTCTACAAGTTCCGGCTCCGCAGCCAAACCAGGGGGCCAACTGTCTAAGTATTTTCCGAGGACTTTCTCCCCCATCCTACTTGGGGACAAAGTCGGCAGTTCGGATGGAGGAGTGGCTGGACATTATGTATGAGATGCTGACTGGGATCCGGTGCCCGTAGGAGGAGAGAGTGACCTTGGTCATCTATTGCTTGGAGTCCCATGCCAAGAGATGGTGGAAGACTTCGTTGTACACGACGTTTGCTGATAGAGAGGTTGCTGAGATAGCTTCGGGGGAATTCAGGGCCGCACTATTGGAGCATTTTGTTCTGCAGTCGGCCAGAGACGAGATGGAGGATAGATTTCTACAACTAAGACAGGGTAGCAAGACAGTGGTGGAGTATCATTGAGAATTCAACCATCTAGCCCGGTTTGCGGATTCATATCAGTTGGATGAGGCAGGTTACACTAAGAGCTTCTATAAGGGCCTGTGAGAGGATCTGAGGGAGGCTCTACTGCTCGTGTCTGATTGGCCTACTCCTCGAATATTGGAGATGGCGAAAAGGATCGAGGTAGATTGGTATACTCCCCGAGGCCGGAAACGACCAACCGAGGATCAGGGTCGGGCAGTCAGGAATGATCAGCGGCGGGGCCGCATCACAGATAGGAGAAGAGCAGAAGATCAGCCTCGTCAGGAGTTGAGATAGGAGCAGAGGGAACCAGTAGTGGTGGCCCCTCAGCCACCCTAGATGCGAGAGGTGCAGGGACCCGGGGGTATGTCATATCCCCCTCTAGAGTGATTCAACTGTCACCAGGTGGGGCATATCCGGAGGAACTGCCCCATGAGGGTGCACCACCACAAGAAGCACTAGATGCTCCGCCAGCTCAGTATTTTGGAGCCCGAGGACATGGACAAGGTCAAGGATACCAGGGCAGAGACCGTAGGCAGGAGAGGGAGCAAGTGTATGCACTGGATCTGACTCAGCAGCGGAATCCGGAGCAAGTGATCACAGGTACGCCAGTTAATTTTAAGTCTTCCCTTTCCTAGATAATTAAAGTTATGGATATAGGACTGATAGACTAGGAAAGAAAACTATAATTAGATTTATAAGACATTAAGTTAACCCCTAGGCATAGTCTTCATCAGCGGCAAGCCCGCCTATACACTGTTTGATACGGGTGCTTCGCACTCATTCATGTCGGAAGCCTTCGTGGAAGGGCTGGAAGGCGTGGAGCAGTTCATAGGCCTGATGATGAGGATACGACTACCTGACAGATCGGAGTTATTCACCACCGCCTGCTGCAACATGGAGGCAGAGATCGATAGAAAGATATTTGAAGCACCAGCGACGATCATGAAGATGCCATTCTTTGATTTGATCCTGGGAATGACATTGTTGCGATGGAACCATGCTCAGATTGACTGTATGTATAAGAGGATTACTGTGAGGCATGGGGATTACTTCAACAACATCGAAGGTATTAGTTCTATTCCCCCACTCTTGCTGTCATTCATGCAGGCCGTCAAGTCCCACTTGCAGGGGGAGGAAGTCTATGAAGTGTTGTATGAGATGACCGAGGCTAAGGGTTCCATCTCGGATATTCTGGTGGTGCGAGATTTTGCCGACGTATTTCTAGAGAAGCTACCAGGGCTACCCCGCACGGGGAGCTGGATTTCTGGATACAGCTGGTGCCGGGGGCTAAGCCAGCATCTAGAGCCCCTTACCGGATGGCCCCGAAGGAGCTGACAGAGTTTCGGAGCCAGCTCCAGGAACTGGTGGAAGCCGGTTTTGTCCGGCCAAACTCTTCACCATGGGGAGCCACGATGTTATTCGTGAAGAAGAAGGACGAGACACTCAGATTGTGCATCTATTACTGGGCATTGAACGACAGACAGTCCGGAATACCTATCCACTGCTAAGGATAGATGAGCTGTTTGACCAGCTGGAGGGTGCGCATTTATTTTCAAAACTGGATTTGAGGTCGGGCTACTACCAGCTGCGGATCCAGGAGGAGAACATACCGAAGACTGCCCTCAGTAGCAGATATGGGCTATTCGAGTTTACCGTAATGGCCTTCGGGCTCACGAATGCACCGCCGGCATTCATGAGCCTCATGTATCGGTTGTTCAAGGCATACCTGGATGTGTTTGTCATCGTATTTATTGATGACATCCTCATCAACTTGAGGATAGAGGAGTAGCACACACTACATCTGATGCTGACCTTGGAGAGACTACGGGAGCACCAGCTTTATGCAATGTTCAACAAATGCCATTTCTGGCTGAAGCAGGTGGCTTTCCTAAGCCATATCATCAGTGGTGCTGGGTTGGCAGTGGACCCGGCCAAGATTGAGGCAATTCGGGATTGGCCGCAGCTCAAGGTGGCTTCAGATGTGCAAAGTTTTCTAGGACTTGCCAGTTACTACCAAAAGTTCGTGGAGGGATTTTCTCGTATTGCCCTGCGACTCACATACTTGATAAGGAAAGATGTGCCCTTTGTCTAGACCCCGTAGTGTGAGGTGGCCTTCTAGGAGCTAAAGGATCGACTCACCTCGGCTCCTATACTAGCCCTTCCTTCGGGAAATGAAGGATTTCAGGTCTACACCGACGCTTCCTACCAGGGCATGGGTGCGATGCTGATGCAGAATGGTCACGTGATAGCATTCGCTTCTCGGCAGCTGAAGAAGCATGAGCAGAACTACCCAGTTCATGACTTAGAGATGGAGCAGTCATATTTGCTCTGGAAGTCTGGCGACACTATCTGTACGGTGTCCACTGCGACATTTACTCCGATCACAAGAACTTGAGGTATGTGGACACGCAGAAGGAGCCGAATATCATGCAGAGGCGATGGGTGGAGTTTCTAGAAGATTACCAGTACGAGATTCACTACCACCCAGGGAAGGCTAATGTGGTGGCCGTTGCTCTGAGCCAGAAGGCCACAAACTCTAGAGCAGGAATACAGTTGATGGCCTTGGAGTTGGTCCAGATGTTCGAAAAGATGAAGATATCCTTTGTGTCCGTGGATCACCCTGAGCTGTACCGGGAGTACCTAGCATCATTGGTTGCCCAGATGACATTTGAGATCAAGTCAGAGATGGGCAGAGGCAGGATGCCTAGCTCGTGCCGATATTCCAGGCCTTAGAAGCAGACACTGCTGGAGATTACTCACTGAGGGGTGGTCTAGTGTGTTTTAGAGGACGGATTTACATACTAGAGGGATGCCAGGTCCGGGAAGATATCACGTCGGAAGCACATTGTAGTCAGTATTCAGTACACGCGGGAGTTACGAAGATGACTGCGGATCTAAAGAAGACCATGTACTGGCTAGGCATGAAGAAGGATATCACCTACTTCGTGACCCATTGCGAGGCATGCCAGTTGGTGAAGGCATATTGCAGAAACCACGCAGGATTATTGCAGTCACTCCCATTGTCGGAGTGGAAATTTGATGATGTCACGGTGGAATTCATACATGGGCTTCCCCGGTCGCGGAACGGAAATGATTCGATCTGGGTGATCGTCGACCGGTTGAGGAAGGAGCCAGATTTATTCCGATCAGGAAGGATGACTCGGTTGGTGTGCAGGTTCGGAAGTTTGTGGAACAGTTCATCCGTTATCATGGCATACCCAGGTCGATTGTATCAGATCGGGATTGACAGTTTACGTCCAGGGAGTGGAGATCGGTGCAGACATACTTGGGCACTCGGCTGACATTCAGTACAAAATTTCATCCCAGACTGATGGGCATACAAAAATCACCAATCGAACCTTAGAATATCTGCTGCGACTTTGCATATTGGATCGCGGAGAGCCCTGTGAGAAGCTGTTGCCACTGATCGAGTTCTCATATAATAACAACTACTAGTCCACAATAAGGATGGCTCCTTATGAGGCCCTGTACGGGCGGAGGTGTAGGACTCCGCTGTCATGGATACAGGATGAGGATCTGAAGGCTTTGGGTTTGGAGTTTGTTGAGTACACCGAGGCTCATGTGAGATTGATACGGGATAGGAAGGTAGAGGCACAGAGCCGACATGCTAAGTATTACGACGCTCGACATCATCAGGTGGAGTTCCAGGTGGGGGACCAGGTGTTCTTGAAGATCCGACCAATGCATGGGGTTTCACAGGTGTGTGGTCAGAAGAAGAAGCTCGGCCCAAGATATATGGGACCTTATAGGATATGGGAGCAGATCAGTCCCTTGGCATACAGGCTGGAACTACCGCCAGATCTGGCGAACCTGCACGACGTTTTCCATGTATCCTGTCTCAGGAGGGCCCTACTATGCCTGGAGCAGCAGATTACGACCATGGATGGGCCGGTAGCATCTGATCGGTCAGTTCACCTGGAACCGGTCCGGATCGACGACAAGGGGGTACGAGTCTTGCGCCGCAAGAAGGTTCCATTGGTTAAGGTCCTATGGAGGAATCATGGGAGAGAGGAGCACACATGGGAGCCTCAGGACTTGATGCAACAGAGGTACCTGGAGCTTTTCAGTCAGGTATTACTCACAACCTCTCGGGATGTTACAATTTTCCTTCCATATTTGAAATCCCGTGGGCCTAACTAGAATTTCAAGGGCGAAATGTTTTTGTTTATATATTGGGATTTGTAACATCCCTCAAACAACTAGACCCCTAGGAGTGGTTTTGTCATGAGTAGGTCATGACAAAACCCTGGGAAGCCCAAGAAGACCAAGTTGACCTATGATCACTCTAGGTGGGCAAGGTGACTTAATTCAGTGTGTCCTAGTTAGGACCCTACCAGGGTCAGACTTAAAATGGGGTCATGTCACAACCCGCATTTCCTCAACGAGATCGTATCAGAGCACGAGGAACTACGAGTTATGATGCCACGTCGTGCTGCACACGTTCAGGCAACTCTTGACGCTTACTCTACAAGTTGAAATTCCACAGTTATATGCATGTTTGGATTCAATGGCCGTAGGCCTTACCTGTAGTTGTGGAAATAGGACGATCATGGGAGAGAGGAGCACACATGGGAGCCTCAGGACTTGATGCAACAAACGCTCCCGACGGTACCTGGAGCTTTTCATGTCATAGGTATTACTCACAATCCTCTCGGGATGTTAACAATTTTTCCTTCCATATTTGAAACCAAGGTCCAAGGGTGGGCCTAATTCATAGCAAGAATTTGGCAAGCTTGCCTGAACCGAGGCGATGCCGCGATGTTGCTTTGTGGAGAATTATGAAAATATTGGGATTCCTCCAGAACCATCCCTCAAACAACTAGTCACGCCCTAGGAGTGGTTTATCCAGACGGTACACGGCCGGGGTACACGCCCGTGACGGGTCGGTCACGCCCGTGACCTAGGGCGTGTAACCCGTGTCTCGACACCTCGTCCTGGGACCCAGACACCCAACGCCCGTGAAGACCGAACTCGTACTGACGCTCGATATCGATCGACACTCGACACTCGACGAAGCGGGACACGGCCTGAATGTGGGCGTGTAATTCGTCGGTCGACGCAAGAAAAATTCGTCGAGTTAGGTCACGGCCTGGGTCACGCCCGTGAAGGGGGCGTGGGCAGTGTGTCCTAGTTAGGCCAACTAACCCTACCAGGGTCTTCCCAGACTTAAAATGGGGTCACTAGGTCATTAAGGACCCCGGAGGGCAGTCAAAGTGGTTAAGTTGACCAAAGTCAACTCTGCCCTAAATGGGTCAAACTGAACTATATTGGGTCAATTGACCATCCCCTAGCCAAGTGGACCCCACTCATACCTCCTAACCCTAAGGTGACGTCCATGGGTCACCAAGGACCCTTTGGGGTCATCCCTAGTGGCTAATTTGACCAAAGTCAACCCTAACCTTAATTTGGGCAAAGTACCCTTCCTAAGGGCAGGTGACCTCCAAAGTGCCAAGTCAACTCTACCCATCCCTACCTAGACCCTAGGGGAGCCCAATAGGTCACCAAAGACCCAATGATGGTAACAGAAAAGGTCAATTTGACCTAGGTCAACCCTAGTCAAGATTAAGTCAAACCTAGCTCAAATGGGCTAACCCAAGCTCAAGCCCTCTTTCCATTTGGGCTAGCCTTAATACCATGAAAATTATGAATGGGTGGGCTGCCAATATGCTGGAGAGGCCAGCATAGTCAACCTAGATGACTAGGAGAGAGAAAACCCCACTTAATGGAGGAGAGAGAGAAAGGTGAAAGGGTGGCATTCATGGCCAAGGAGGCCAAAGGCCGCTCCTCATTGGCTGACAAAGCTAAACATTCACTTCAAGATGACCAAGGGGCCAGTTTGGAGGCTGTCCATGGCCGGAACAGCGCACCATGCCATGGCCGAAAAATGCCTTCAATGGCTATGAATGGCCATTGAAGCATTGCACCTTCCCTCCACTTCTAAACAGTTGGATTCAACTCCTCTGGGGAAGAGCCGTAATTTCCAGCCATTTCTTGACTGGATTTAGCCCAGATTCACCCCCCCCCCCCCCACACCATGGCCGAGAGCCACCTTAAGATGCCATTAATGGCCACCACCAGCTAGACCCCTCCCCTCCCTCTTTTTATTGTCTTAAACGCTTCCCTAGACTCCAAGCTTTTGGTTCCACATTTTTCCCGAAGAAGATGACCACCATCGTATTGTTGTTGCAGAGCGCAGGCGACATCTCCTCCACCAATGTCTTCCCGGCGATCGACGCGTCTCCAGGCCGCAAACAAGGTCCCCCTCCACTCCTTCTTCCATGGGTAGATCATAGGATTCATCTAGAAAGGGAATCGGGCTCAGCTGAGCTCGATCAACGTTGGAAATGTTCTTGTTTTTCCGTGTTTTTAATCTTGTCAGGATCGCCGGAAAAGGCCCCTCTGGCAGCTGTGCCACCGCCTGGCGATAGCCACAACCTCAACAAAGGTAGTGGTGGCGGTGGCCGGCCAGGGAGGTGGCTGGGTGGCCGGCGGTAGGGATTTGAATTTGTCCCAGGAAAATGCAATCTAGGACATTGGCGTGCGAGGACGATGACGGGATACCGTCCAAACCTGCGCCAAGATTCGTGCAGAGAATGATTTAAACTATAGGATTATATTTTTGTATTTTAATGTATCTGTCACACTTTATCGATTTAATGTTTTTAATTATTAAAAATACTTAGAGGTAAACTCACAGAATGTGGTCAACATACAAATTGTAGCTTGGAGAGTCTAGTTTACTACAAAATTGGTTTGAACCAATTTGGGCGCCTGGTTTGAATAGGACGCTCATTTTGGTGGGGTTTATACCTAGGGCTATGCAGAAATTAAAATGGGTGCCCACACATCATCTCTGGTCCAAATGACTTGAACTTTGGACAGGGAGTCACCATAGTCCATATCTAGGTCCTGTCCAAAAATGAGAATTTTGGGGACAAATTTTCTATAGTTTTGGAAATAATTTAATTTCCCCAGGGTAATTTAATTTAAGGACCAAATGACCTCCAAACTCACTCAATTTTTGGTGAGTGGTTCTAGGGGCATTATAAAGCTCTGGTTAAAAATTCATCACATTTGGAGGTGGTTTGAATTGAAATCATGCAAACCCTAGCCTTGCCATTAAAAGAGCATTTTGGTCAAAAAGTGCACTTTGTGTTTTGAGTGACCAAATCACCTCAATAGAGGTTGAAATTGGGGCCACTGACTTGGCATAGCTTGTAGTACCTCCCCATGGAATATGAGGTAGATTGGAATTGATTTGCCCTAAGGTCTAAGGCCAAACCCTAAGGAAGGACTTTTGTGCCTTGTGGAGGACATGGGGTCAAAAGACCTTGACTGAACTTAAAATTTAGTATGGAGGGTGCTAGGCTAGATAAAGACCTCTGGTAAAAATATTAGGGGATTTTGGATTGGGTAGGCCCCACAAAACCCTAACACTAGTTTTAGGCACAAACTTTATAGTGCTAGGAAAGGTTAGCAAAACTCCTTGAACAATAATGAAATTTGTGTGGTGTGGTCATAGGGGTAGAAGGAACCTCTGGTAATTTAATTGAGAATTTTCGGTCATAAATTTTAGTGCCTTCTTTATAAATGCATGAGTTAGCCCTAATTATTTATCTGGATTTTATGATCCCACTGCCCATTGGAAGTTCATGAAAATTTGGCAGAGGGAATTTCAGACCTCATTGCTTATGTATGAATTTTGTTAGGATTTTTGAATATATATATTTGCAGTACTTACTTCACAAGCTCATTAATTTGGAAAATTGTTCAATACTATGCGTAGGGCTTATTACTTGCCAATAAATTATTAAACTTGAACCAGAGCCTTTAAACGTTCTTACTATCATTCCCGAATTTTCTAAGAATTTTTGGAAATATTTTTGCTGCACTTGCCTCTCAAAATTGATAAAAATAGGATATTTTCAAAAACTAGAATTTGAGGCTAAACCTTGCTGAAAAATTGGGAGACTCTGTATTTTATCTTAAGTAGTTATATTGAAATTATCATAAATTTTGTGGAGCATTTGCTTGTCTGAAATTGGTACATCATGTTCAACTTGGGGTCTTCAGATTACTAGATTAATTCAATAAATTATCAGATAAAATAGGAAAATTATAAATTTCTAGGCCTAGGCTAAAAATGACATGTGTGAGACCATTTTTATTCCAGATGAGCAATCTCCTGAGCTAGCTGAAGATCCTTTAAGAAAACTAGATTTCTTCATACCCTCAGTCACTAATGAAGGGGATGCCCTGATTCACACTATTAGAGCAAAGAGCACAGTCTCCATTATAGAAATAGCTCCATGGGTTGCTCCTCCTCCTCCAGTTCCCTCTTCTAGTGCTCCTCCAACTGCTGCTCCTACCACTGATTTGGTGACTCAAGTTATCCTTCTGCTTCAAGAACAGAGATCCTACTTTGATGCTTCCCTCAAGGCTGTTGCTGATAAAGTCACTACTCTAGGGATTGAGATGAGCAGGGGATTTGCTGAAATTCAGCACAACACTGATCAGCTGAGACACCTCTTTCAAATTAGTGGACAGGCTCTAGATCACACTATTACTAGTGTTGGTCAAGTTATGGAGCAAGGTGTGACTCTGGCTAACAATCGGATTGAAATGGATAAACGAGCTTAAACCGCAAAGATGAAGATCTGTGAAGAGATTGGTACTTTCAAATAAGATGCAATCTCTAAGCTATCTGTTGAAGTCAGAAAGGGGGAGAATTTGGTGAAAGAATATTTAAAAAAATCAGATGCTCTCCAGCAAGAACTTTGGGAAGCCAAAATGAAAGAGATCCATGATGATGTCTTAGCACAAATTCAGAGTGTCAAATTTCATACAGATGACACTGCTGTCTGGATGCACAATCAAATCCTTCCTGAATTTACTACTGATCCAAATATAATTCCTTATCATCTCAACCCCGTAGCTGTAACATCCCATTTCCAACTAGACCCCTAGGAGTGGTTTTGTCCATGACTAGGTCATGACAAACCCTAGGAAGCCAGGAATGTGCCAAGAGATAGGAGACAAAATGTGAAAAATCATCATGGTCTGCAAATAGTAGAACCCTGAACAATGGTTTAGGATGACCATGGGCTACATTTTGACCCCAAGACCCTACCACAACACCCCCTAATACCTTGGGAGGCCCATTAGAGCCATAAGTACCCATTGGGGTCAACTAAAGAGGCTCAGTTGACCAAGGTCAACCCTATCCCTAAATGGGTCAAACTAGCCTACTTAGGGTCAATTGACCTACGCCTAGCCTAGAGGACCACACCTATGCCCTCCTAACCCTAAAGTGAGGTCAATGGGTCACTAAGGACACATTGGGGTCAGTCCTAGAGGTCAGGTTGACCCAAGTCAACTCAAGCCCCTAATCTGGTCAAAGTACCCTTACTAAGGGTATGTGACCTCCAAAGTGCAAGGTAACCCTACATAACCCTATTCAAGTACTCCTAGACCTTAAGGGAGTCCAATGGGTCACTAAAAACCCAATGGGGTCAACCCAGATGATCAAATTGACCCAGGTCAACCCTAATTTAAACCAAGTCAAACCTAGCCCAAAAAGGGCTAACCCAAGCCCAAGCCACTTCTTCCTTAGGCTAACCTCATTTTCATGTTCATCATGACTAAGTGGGCTGCACTTAGCCTATGGGGTTGACCAGTCAACCAGGGGTGACTAAGAGAGAGAAGGGAGCTTCCCTCCATGTTAATGGAGGAGAGAGAAGATGGGGGAGAGGAAGGGAGAGAGTGGAGCCGGCCAAGGGAGGCTAACAGCCACCTTTAATGGCTTCAATCAACTCCTCTAGGGAAGAGGAGTTGATTCCAGCCATTTCCCGGCCACCAAGGGGTGGATTCTCCCCCTCCACTCTACCCGAGCCACACCATAAATGGTGTTGATGGGCATTGAAGAACCAGCCACCCCCCTCCCCAATTGCCATTTAAACACCATCAGTGGGCAGAGGGGAACATTTTCGAGCGTTTACCTGGAGGAGACAGGCCATCCCACTGTGCTGTTGCAGAAGTCGAGCGCCGCCACCGTCAACAATAGCATCCCGCCGCTCCTCCCGCATTCAGGCCGCCAGGAAGGTCCTCCCTCTCTTCTTAACTCACGGGTAGATCATAGGTCTCTTTAGGTTCAAGTTTCGGGCTCAATTGAGCCCGATCAAAACTAAGCTTTTCATGGTTTTCGACAAGAAATTTTCCTACTATACCCGCCGGAAAACGCCTATCCGGCGGCAGAGCCGCCGCCTGGCGATAGCCACCACCTCAACGGAGGTGGTTGTGGCGGTGGCCGGCCGGGGAAGGGGCTGGATCGCCAGCGGTAGGGCTTGGAAACGGCTCCAGGCGGGATGGATCCTGGCCGTTGGCTCAATGAGGAAGATGAAGGGATCCCGTCCCTTTTTGCATCAAGATCCGTGCGATTATATGATTAGACTATAGGATATATATCTGGATAATTTGATTATGTCACAGTTTTGGTATTATTTGGATTTAATCTTTAAAAATATCTAGGCTCACCTGGTGGGAAAACATCCAACATGAAAGTTGTAATTCTTTGTGTCTACTCTAGTTGAAAATTTCTTTGAACCCATTTGGGTGCACGGTCTGACCAGGGCACCCATTTTGGTGGGACATGTACTTAAGGCTAGGCAGTCATTAAACTGAGTGCCCACACTTCATACCTAGTCCAAATCACTTGAAATTTTGGCAGGGAGTCTAACCTAGCTATACCTAGGGCTTGCCCAAAACTCAGAATTTTTGGAGACACTTTGCCTAAAGTGTTTGCTTTTATTTAATAATGCTAGGGTAAATTAATTAACTGGTCAAATGACCTCCAAACCCTCCCAAAGTTTGGGGAGTGGTTCCTGACATCAAGACCTAGTTCTGTACAACATTTGAGCACATTTGGATATGTTTTGGTTAGGGAATCACCAAACCCTAGTTTGGCCTTAAGAGGGAACTTTTGGTTACAAGTGCACTATGGACTTAGGGTGGTCCCCTCCACTCAACAGAGGCTGAGGTTTTGGACACTGACTTGGCTTGGCTAATGTCACCCTCTTAAGTAAAATGGGATGATTTAGGCTTGATTTGCCCTAGGGTTCAACCTCAAACCCTAAGGAATGACTTTTGGGGGTTGTGAAGGACATGGGGGCAAATGCCCTTGCATGGCCTTGGAAACCAAGTAGAATTGAGGGTAATGTAACCTAAGTTCTATGGTAGGAATTTTAGAAGAATTGGAGCAAGGTAGACACCTCAAAACCCTAACCCTAGTTTTAGGGTAGGAGCACTAATTTAGAGATTCAACCACTAAACCTTCACCAAATATTATGAAACTTGGGTAGAATAGGTTTTAGGCCACCTAAAACCTCTGGTAATTTTTGTAGAATTTTATGGATTTTAGTCTTGGTACTTCGTTTGTTAATTACCAAAAGGACCAAAATGATGTTTGATTTTATTATGGATGTTATGTGCTTTAAAATATGATGAAACTTGGTCAGAAGTTACTATAGGGCTAGTTGAACATCTCTGAATTTTATCACAATTCTTAATTAATTTTATTTGGTACTTCCTTCATTAATTTCAAAAAGGGGCTTTGGTAAAGAAAATTCATTATTGATGATATATCTGTTGAAAATCATGAGACTTAGTTTTTGATGTTTTTAGGCCAAAAATCACTTGTAGAAATTTATTTATAATTTTCAGAGGTCTACTTTCAGGACTTTCTTTACAAGGCCATATTTTTGAGTATAGGATATTTAATTAATTTAGGGAATAATTCTTTCAAACAAATTATGAAAGATTACTTAGAAGTTCTATGTGCCCTTACAATCATCCTGGAATTTTCTCTGAATTTTTGGAAGTATTTTTATTGTGCATCCCCTTTTAATGATTTATTTTGGAATAAATTGGAAATAACATTAAAGGACTAAAATCTTGCAGGAAAATTTGGAGATTCTGGATTTTTAGATGATTACCCATTTTACATCTATCATAATTTTAGTGGAGCTTTATCTTGCAAAACTCATGTACTTCATGTTCAACCTTGGAACTTTTGGCTTTTAAAATAAATAAATAAATTAGCGGTTAAACTATGGAAATTAGAAAATTGTGGATTCAGTCTACATATGCCAATATAGACCTCTAATAATTATTATATGAGCATTGGATGATCATATGACATACTTCCCTTTTTACGGGTCATATAGCTTAAGTGGTCTGCATTTAACAAAACTGCAGGAAATCATTTGAGATATGAACTAGAGCACATGTGTTGGGTGTTGTTGGTTTGCTGGAAGGATAAATAGAATTATGTGCATCTTTGGAAGATAAGTGAGTAGGGTGTTGTTTTGTCTAGGGTTTAGAGGCGATGGAGTCCGACGAAAGATCGTCCTCCCCGAGGTGAGTGGAGTCAAATCACCTTAGGATTAGCCTATCGTAACATGAGGAAGTAATGGGTAAGGGGATCAACCAATAACAAACTAAGTACCTTACGAAAGGGAACGCTCGGCGTAATCCCAACATAGTTCCTAGTGCCCCTTGAGAGCCCTTCACAGGGAATACCGGGGGCAGTCCTGGGTTAACATAAACTGTTTTAACAAGCTGAAAAGAGTAACTTAGTTATTAGGGTTGCACCTTTCACAAACACTGATAGCACCGGAAGTTAGCTGGGAGCTTCGGCTCGAATGGTTAAAAGACGAACTTTGGGTCCGGGGAGCTTCAGCTCGATTGTTTGAGACGGACGTGTTGGTCCGGGGAGCTTCGACTCGGTTTTTGATTACGCTAAATTTGCATGTGCATAAAAGGAAGGAAAATTAAGGTGGTGGGTCTTCGGTATTGGAGGGTCGATGCACCGACGCCAATACGTTGACTCGGCAAGTGTGGCTAGCACTTCGCCAACAGAAGTCCGGTGCGCCAGCCGTCAAGAGTATGCAGGAGTCCGCTTCGTGCACCAAGCGTTGAGGCGTACGATAGGTCTGACGGTAGTGCTTTACTGGTTTAGAGGTGGGAGAGGCCCAACCCACTGCTTCCGTCTGCCACTGCGGAGGTATCCTGGGAGGTTACAGCTCCAGAAAGGGGGAACTAAAGGTCTGTGTGCACAGAGTTGGGTGTGTGTGTTGCACTTGCATGTTCCATCATACCCACTTGCATGTCATAGCATAATCGATTCATTTAACCACTGACACCTAATGTATAAGTGGAATGGGATGCTTATACATTAGGACCTGCAAAACGACCCCTTGGTCTATAAGCTTGTGTGGGCAAGTTTATAAATTAAGGTCAATTTTGATATATAAATACATATACTGTTGTTTGATAACTGACACCCCAACGTATAAATTGGTATGTGTCTTTTTATACGATGGGAGTCTTGCAGAAGACCCCTTGCCTTATGTGTTCTCACATAAGTGAAGGTTACTTTTCATATTTCAGCTTATTGTCTATACATGTTATTGAATTGCTAGTATAGGTCCGCTGCCATCTGTTTTTGATATTATCCACCTTCAAGTCCTCCCCTTTTTCCACTCCGCTCGGTGCCTAGGAGCCGTGGGGGAAGGGCCGGGGGATGATATGACTTAGTCTTTTAGACTAACGGTTTTCGAACCGCATCATTTAGGGGATCGTGGAGACCAGCATGGAGGAGCAGCCCCAGAGACCGGTGCGCTTGGAGGTGGGGCAGTCTAGCTCCGGAGTTCATACAGCCGCGACCGTGAGTCTCGACCTTGAGTAGTTTTTCTACTTTTGCTTCCGCATGAGTGATTTTGTAGTGAGGATATGATGTACTGGGCATAAGCCCTTACTTTGCTACTCTGATGTATTCTTCTGTGGACACTCCCTTCGTGGAGATATATTTACTATAATATGTGACTTTTTGAGGACAGTTAGTTTTCATGACTTCATTATGCTACTTTTCTGTGATCGAATTGACCGGCAGGATCGGCACTTTGTAGTGATGACCCTTCAGGGCGTGAAGGAGTCACCGCAAAATGGCGGTTCTGGGCCTAAGACCCCGGTGTCGTTAAAAAAAAAAAGAAAGGCGGGGTCTTACAAGTGGTATCAGAGCAGACCTCGATCGAAAAGTAGCAGTCCACAACCCTGGGTCACCCCCGCGCGAGTTTAGTTTGGGGACAAACTAAGCAGCGGAAGCAGTGGTGTGCCCATATGAGGGATCACATGTAAATTGTCCACTCTTTATTAGGTATTGGTCGATTACCTACTAATGTAGCTCGTTTTTGCAGCCCCCAGCTCAGCCCACCCCACAAGGTGGAGCTCAGCAGACTCCAGACATTGCACCACCTCCCATGGTCCCCACACCTTTCCTTCAGTCAGACATGGGGCAAACTCTTACAGCTATCCTTGAGGCCTTCCAGGCTCAGCAGGCTCCGGCCCAGCAGCCAAACCCAGGGGCCAACTGTATGAGCACCTTCCGAGGACTCTCTCCCCCGTCCTACTTGGGGACAGAGTCGGCAGTGCGGACAGAGGAGTGGTTGGATGTTATGTACGAGATGTTGACTGGGATACGGTGCCCCTGGGAGGAGAGGGTGGCCTTGGTGGTATCTTGTTTGGAGTCCCATGCCAAGAGGTGGTGGAAGACGCTGTTGGACACGACGTTCGCTGATAGGGAGATTGCAGAAATTACTTGGGAGGAATTCAGGGCCACGCTGCTGGAGCACTTTGTTCTGCAGTCAGCCAGGGACGAGTTGGAGGAGCGGTTCTTACAACTGAGGCAGGGCACCAAGACGGTGGTGGAATACCACCAAGAGTTCGACCATTTGGCTCGATATGCAGGTTCTTACCAGCTGGACGAAGTAGGATACGTCAAGAGATTCTATAAGGGCCTTAAAGAGGAGTTGAGGGAGGCCTTGCTGTTTGTATCTAACGGGCCTATCTCCCGGATTTTGGAGATGGCAAAGAGGATTGAGGCTGATTGGCACGCCACTCGGGGCCGGAAGCGGCAAGTAGAGGATCAGGGCCGGAGTGCCCGAAATGATCAGCGGCAAGGCACCATACCAGATGGGAGAAGGACAGAGGAGCAGCCTCATCAAGAGGTGAGGCAGGAGCCGAGAGAGCAGGTGGTTTTGTCCCCTCAACCTCTTCGGATACAGGAGATGCCGAGACCCAGGGGTATGGCGTATCCCCCGCCGGAGTGCTTCCATTGTCATCAGGTGGGACACCTCCGGAGAAACTGCCCCATGAGGGCGGCACCACCTCCAGCACCACAGGGTGGCCCACCTGCCGAGCATTTCGGAGGCCGAGGACGCGGCCGAGGACGTGGTTACCAGGGAGGAGAGCGAAGACAGGAAAGGGAGCAGGCATATGCCTTGGATCTGGCACAACCTCGAAATCCAGAGCGGGTCATCACAGGTAAGCTAAGATGTTTAAATTGTTTAAATAAAAATTTCCGTTCTCATTTGCTCAACAAGTAGAACTGCCCTAAGTAGAATAAATAGGAAAGAAAACCGTTATAAAGTACTGAGACATTTAAATCGTCTCAGGTATAGTTTTCATCAGCGGCAATCCCGCCTATACGCTGTTCGACACGGGTGCCTCGCACTCGTTTGTGTCGGAGGCCTTTCTGGAAGGGCTGGAAGGAGTCGAACGGTTCACAGGCCAGATGAGGAGGGTGCGTCTACCCGACGGATCAGAGATACTCACCTCAGCCCACTACAGCATGGAGGCGGAGATTGGAGGGAAGTCGTTCGAAGTTCCGGCAACGGTCCTGAGGATGCCAGTCTTCGAGCTGATCCTGAGCATGACTTGGTTACAGTGGAATCATGCCCATATTGATTGTCAAGCGAAGAGGATCACCGTGAGGCACGGGGACTCTATCATCATCATCGAAGGTATAAGACCTACCTCACTTATACCCTTATCTTCAGTACAGGCCGTTAAGGCCTATTTACAGGGGGAGGAGGTCTACAAAGTGTTGTTCGAGATGGCGGAGGCCACGAGTTCTATATCGAATATCCCGGTGGTGCGGGAGTTTGAGGACGTCTTTCTAGAGAAATTACCCGGATTACCCCCGCGCAGGGAGCAGGACTTCCAGATACAGCTTGTGTCGGGGGCCAAGCCAGCGTCCAAGGCACCTTACCGGATGGCCCCAAAAGAGTTGACAGAGTTCCGGAGCAAGCTTCAGGAGTTAGTGGAAGCCGGATTTGTCCGGCCAAGCTCTTCACCTTGGGGAGCCCCGGTATTGTTCGTCAAGAAGAAAGACGGGACCCTCAGATTGTGCATCGACTACCGAGCACTAAATCGGCTGACGGTCCGGAAAACCTATCCACTGCCAAGGATAGACGAGCTGTTTGACCAGCTGCAGGGAGCGCAGTTCTTTTCGAAATTAGATTTGAGGTCGGGATACTACCAGCTTCGGATTCGAGATGAGGACATTCAGAAGACTGCTTTTAGTAGCAGATATGGTTTATTCGAGTTTACGGTGATGCCCTTCGGGCTCACCAATGCACCATCAGTGTTCATGACCCTCATGAACCAGGTCTTCAAGGAATATATTGATGTGTTTGTCATTGTGTTTATCGATGACATCCTAATTTACTCGAGGACGGAGGAGGAGCACACTCGCCATCTGGCACTGACCCTACAGAGACTGCGGGAGAATCATCTATATGCGAAGTTTAGTAAATGTCAGTTCTGGCTTAAGGAGGTGGGCTTCTTAGGGCATATTATCAGCGGAGCCGGTTTGGCAGTGGATCCGGCAAAGATTCAGGCTATTCGGGATTGGCCGCAGCTGAAGACAGCCACCGATGTACGAAGTTTTCTAGGACTTGCCGGTTACTACCAGAAGTTTGTGGAGGGATTCTCTCGAATCGCCCTCCCGCTCACATCCTTGACGAAGAAGGAGGTACCATTCGTGTGGACCCCGCAGTGCCAGGCAGCTTTCCAGGAGCTGAAGGATCGGCTAACATCGGCTCCCATTCTTACTCTCCCCTCGGGGAGGGAAGGATTTCAGGTCTACACTGATGCTTCCTACCAGGGTATGGGAGCTATACTGATGCAGAAGGGCCATGTGATTGCATATGCATCTCGCCAGTTGAAGAAGCACGAACAGAACTATCCGGTGCACGACCTTGAGATGGGGGCGGTCGTTTTTGCTTTGAAGGTCTGGCGCCATTATCTTTATGGAGTCCACTGCGACATCTATTCCGACCACAAGAACCTGAAATACGTGGACACGCAGAAGGAACTGAACATCAGGCAGAGGCGCTGGGTGGAGTTCTTAGCAGATTATCAGTATGAAATGCACTACCATCCAGGGAAGGTAAACGTGGTGGCGGACGCATTGAGTCGGAGAGCTGCCACTTCCGAGGTCGGGCCCCAGGTTATGTCTATGGAGCCGGTAAGGAGATTGGAGGATATGCACATCACACTAGTGTCGTCCGAGGACCCCGAGCTTTACATGGAGTATTTAGCTGCGGTGAGTGCTACAGATGATATCCGGGATCGAGTCAGAGAGGGACAAAGGCGAGATGTCAACTTGGAGCCGATATTCTGGGCCTTGGAGAACGGTACAGCAGGAGATTACACGATGAGGGACGGCATGGTATGCTTCAGAGGTCGGACTTATATACCGGAAGGAGGCCAGGTCCGGGAAGATATTATGGCGGAAGCCCACCACAGCAGATACTCAGTGCACCCGGGCATCACGAAGATGACTGCGGATTTGAAGAAGACTATGTACTGGCCTGGCATGAAGAAGGATATCACTCGGTTTGTTACCCACTGCGAAGCTTGCCAGCTAGTGAAGGCAGAGTGCAAAAACCTCGCGGGTTTGTTTCAACCACTCCCGGTACCAGAGTGGAAGTTCGAAGACATCGCGATGGACTTTATTCACGGACTTCCCCGATCACGAACAGGAAATGACTCGATTTGGGTCATCGTCGATCGGTTGACTAAGGTAGCCAGGATAATTCCGATCAGGAAGGACGACGATGTGGGAGTATTAGTACCGAGATTTGTGGAGCAGTTCGTTCGATATCACGGGATGCCCAAGACGATCGTGTCGGATCGGGATGGCCGGTTCACTTCCAGGGAGTGGAGATCCGTGCAAGCTTACTTAGGCACGCGATTGACCTTCAGCACTGCATTCCATCCCCAGACGGACGGGCAGACAGAACGCAGCAACCGGACGCTGGAAGATCTATTGAGGTTATGCATTTTGGACCGCGGGGAACCGTGGGAGAAACTCTTACCCCTGGTCGAGTTCTCCTATAACAACAGCTAGTAGTCCAGCTTTAGGATGGCTAATTACGAAGCCTTGTATGGAAGGAAATGCCGGACCCCGCTTTCTTGGGTTCAGGACGAAGATCCGAAGGTGTTGGGATCAGAGTTTGTTGAAGAGACCGAAGCTCAGGTGAGGCTGATCAGAGACAGGATGCTAGAGGCGTAGAGCAGACAGGCTAAGTACTATAACGCCCGGCATCGGCAGGTGGAGTTCCAGGTGGGGGACCAAGTGTTTTTGAAGATCCGGCCCATGCATGGAGTCTCGCGGGTGCGTGGTCGGAGGAAGAAGCTCACCCCTAGGTACATGGGCCCTTACAGGATCCTGGAGCGGATCGGGCCCCTAGCCTACATGCTGGAGTTACCACCAGAGCTGGAAGCTCTGCACGACGTCTTCCATATATCTTCGCTGAGGAGGGCTCTGCTACGCCCGGAGCAGCAGATTTGACCACCGAAGGGCCGGTAGCTTCAGACCGGTCATTTCGTTTGGAGCCGGTTAGGATCGACGACCGAGGAGTACGGGTCTTGCGTCGCAAGAAGGTCCCATTAGTCAAGGTCCTGTGGAGGAACCACGGTCAGGAGGAGCATACCTGGGAGCCGCACGACCTGATGCGACAAAGATACCAAGAGTTGTTCAGTCAGGTATACCTCACAAACCCCTCAAGATGTTTTAAATTATTTTCCTACGTTAAACTAGCAAGGGCTGCTTTAGGCATGTAGAGGCTTATCTTTTGTTTATTGGGGGCTTATCTTTTGTTTATTGGGATCTTGGCTTCATCAATTGGGTGAATTGGTCATAGATTTAGGTTTCCCTTAAAACCTAGTTACCAAACATGGCATCGTGATGGGATGTTACAAGTTTCTCTCTTCGGTAGAAATCCTCGTAGGCTTAACCTTGATTTCGAGGACGAAATCTTTGTTTTGTTTATTGGGATTTGTAACATCCCATTTCCAACTAGACCCCTAGGAGTGGTTTTGTCCATGACTAGGTCATGACAAACCCTAGGAAGCCAGGAATGGGCCAAGAGATAGGAGACAAAATGTGGAAAATCATCATGGTCTGCAAATAGTAGAACCCTGAACAATGGTTTAGGATGACCATAGGCTACACTTTGACTCCAAGACCCTACCACAACACCCCCTAATACCTTGGGAGGCCCATTAGAGCCATAAGGACTCATTGGGGTCAACCAAAGAGGCTCAGTTGACCAAGGTCAACCCTATCCTTAAATGGGTCAAACTAGCCTACTTAGGGTCAATTGACTTACTCCTAGCCTAGAGGACCCCACCTATGTCCTCCTAACCCTAAAGTGAGGTCAATGGGTCACTAAGGACACATTGGGGTCAGCCTTAGAGGTCAGGTTGACCCAAGTCAACTCAAGCCCCTAATCTGGTCAAAGTACCCTTACTAAGGGTATGTGACCTCCAAAGTGCAAGGTAACCCTACATAACCCTATTCAAGTACTCCTAGACCTTAAGGGAGTCCAATGGGTCACTAAAAACCCAATGGGGTCAACCCAGATGATCAAATTGACCCAGGTCAACCCTAATTTAAACCAAGTCAAACCTAGCCCAAAAAGGGCTAACCCAATCCCAAGCCACTTCTTCCTTAGGCTAACCTCATTTTCATGTTCATCATGACTAAGTGGGCTGCACTTAGCCTATGGGGTTGACTAGTCAACCAGGGGTGACTAGGAGAGAGAAGGGAGCTTCCTTCCATGTTAATGGAGGAGAGAGAAGATGGGGGAGAGGAAGGGAGAGAGTGGAGCCGGCCAAGGGAGGCTAACAGCCACCTTTAATGGCTTCAATCAACTCCTCTAGGGAAGAGGAGTTGATTCCAGCCGTTTACCGGCCACCAAGGGGTGGATTCAGCCCCCCTCCACTCTACCCGAGCCACACCATAAATGGTGTTGATGGGCATTGAAGAACCAGCCACCCCCCCTCCCCAATTGCCATTTAAACACTATCAGTGGGCAGAGGGGAACATTTTCGAGCGTTTACCTGGAGGAGACAGGCCGTCTCACTGTGTTGTTGTAGAAGCCGAGCGCCGCTGCCGTCAACAATGGCATCCCGCCGCTCCTCTCGCATTCAGGCCGCCAGGAAGGTCCTCCCTCTCTTCTTAACTCACGGGTAGATCATAGGTTTCTTTAGGTTCAAGTTTCGGGCTCAATTGAGCCCGATCAAAACTAAGCTTTTCATGGTTTTCGGTAAGAAATTTTCCTGCTATAACCGCCGGAAAACGACTCTCCGGCGGCAGAGCCGCCGCCTGGCGATAGCCACCACCTCAATGGAGGTGGTGGTGGCGGTGGCCGGCCGGGGAAGGGGCTGGATCGCCGGCGGCACGGCATGGAAACGGCTCCAGGCGGGATGGATCCTGGCCGTTGGCTCAATGAGGAAGATGAAGGGATCCCGTCCCTTTTTGCGTCAAGATCCGTGCGATTATATGATTAGACTATAGGATATATATATCTGGATAATTTGATTACGTCACCGTTTTAGTATTATTTGGATTTAATCTTTAAAAATACCTAGGCTCACCTAGTGGGAAAACATCCAATAGGAAAGTTGTAGTTCTTTGTGTCTACTCTAGTTTAAAATTTGTTTGAACCCATTTGGGTGCATGGTCTGACCAGGGCACCCATTTTGGTGGGACATGTACTTAGGGCTAGGCAGTCATTAAACTGAGTGCCCACACTTCATCCCTGGTCCAAATCACTTGAAATTTTGGCAGGGAGTGATGAGTACGATTATGATAGGCTTTTTACTATCATAATTGTAATCATGTCTACTATTTCCTGCACCTTTTTATTGTTGATTTCATGATAATAGTAAAGAAATTGTCATATCATAGATAGAAGAGCATATTTAGAAGTCTTTGGCAGTCCTTGTAATAAACTATTTACTGAGTCTTTCATTTTTTCTATTGCAGGTAATTTTCTCTATATAATTTAATTTTAAGATTACTCCTCTATATTAGTAACTATCCAACACTCTATTTTAGAAAATATACTTATATATAATAAAGTGAGTTGATGAGTGTAACATTTTTATAATTTGGTATTAGGGCTTTAAAATTAAAAAATTACTCCCTATTGATGTCTAGGACTCACCCTCTAACATTCCTCAAAACATTACATATGTTAATTAGTAAGGGCGGAAATGACTTAGGCCTCCTATTGGATAGCTTGAGCCTTGTTATCCCAACACCTTTAACATGATACCCTTGCACACCCAATTTGAACCTAATCCCCATCCTTTTGATGCTCTACTATTAAAATTCACCAAGGCCAAATCCTTACCTATTAGCACACCTATCATTGATGCCTTCTTGGAATGATTTGTTCATTGTGATATGTGGCCTGAGTGTGTGTATCCTTGCACCCACTTGGAATGATCCCTACTTTGAACCCAAAAAAAAGACATAGTGATATGTGGCCTGAGTGCGTGTATACCTGCACCCACTTGGAATGATCCCTACTATGGTCCCTTGGTTATATATATATATATATATATATATATATATATATATATATATATATATATATATATATATATATAAATAGAGTGCCCTTCAAAATGTGGGAAATATACAAATTACGAAGTCTGGGGGTGTCTACATAAAATTGAAATATGTTAAGGTATCTTCCAACATAAGGCTCAATCAAGATTTAGGTGTGAAAAATTCATCGAACTTACCTTTGATTACCTCACCTTTAATCTTCTATCCTAAGCCAAAAAGGCTACACCAAAATTCAAGTCCTAAGGATCTAACCCTACTAATTCTAAATAGTGTTGTGATGAGGGTGTAAAAAGGGTAAGCTCATGATTATCAATATGAGTACTTATAAGTTTTGAAATACTAATACGTATATTATAGAGATTGTTATTTTCTCCTCATATTTGTTAAAGATGACTATACTTTTATTTCTAAAAGCGAGTGAGAGATAGTTAAAATGATATATTAGAGAAATTTTAAGATAAATCTATATTTAGAAAAGTCTGCTAAACTATTTCCTATGCGATTACATCATCAAAGTTCTCTTAAATTCATAGCAATCAGTGTGCGGAGGCAAAATTATTTAATGGTAACACAGGTGTTTGAATTAGTTTGCTTAGGGACAAGCAAACATCTAAGTCTGGGGGTATTTGATGAGTACGATTATGATAGGCTTTTTACTATCATAATTGTAATCATGTCTACTATTTACTGCCTCTTTTTATTGTTGATTTCATGGTAATAGTAAAGAAATTGTCGTATCATAGATAGAAAAGCGTATTTAGAAGTCTTTGGCAGTCCTTGTAATAAACTATTTACTGAGTCTTTCATTTTTTCTATTGCAGGTAATGCCAACCAATGGACCTAAAAGTCTCGGAGCAAACAGAGGAGTTCATGGAGTCTACATAGCCGATGACAGGACGAAAATTTGGTGCACACGGCCTGCCACACGGCCGTGTGCCTACCCGTGTCCTATGCACCTGGAGCTGAAGAATTTGGGCGCAGACGGTGGAACCTCACATGGGTATGGCA
This sequence comes from Platanthera guangdongensis, assembly GCA_039583875.1. Taxonomy (NCBI): domain Eukaryota; kingdom Viridiplantae; phylum Streptophyta; class Magnoliopsida; order Asparagales; family Orchidaceae; genus Platanthera; species Platanthera guangdongensis. The sequence goes on along the minus strand of CM077162.1, from coordinate 116,248,707 downwards.
CACGCCCGTGTGCCTACCCGTGTCATCTTTGCACACGACTGCCGATCAACCCGTGTCTGAGGAACACGGCCGAACACACGGCCGTGTCCATACCCGTGTCATCTGACACGGCCCACTACCAGACACGCCTGCTCATGGGGAACCGCCTAGGAACCGTCCACACGGCCTGCCACACGGCCGTGTTCGACCCCGTGTCCGACCTGTTTGCAAGTGGACTATAAATTTCCTGTAGAAAAATTTGTTTAGAACTTTTGGATCATTTCTGGATTGGAGAACTGCTGGAGGCCGAAGGGGAGCATCCAAGACAAGGAGGATTGAAGGGTATTTCACGTGGACCTAAAAGTCTCGGAGCAAACAGAGGAGTTCACGGAGTCTACATGGCCGATGACAGGATGAAAATTTGGTGCACACGGCCTGCCACACGGCCGTGTGCCTACACGTGTCCTATGCACCTGGAGCTGAAGAATTTGGGCGCAGACTGTGGAACCTCACACAGGTATGGCACACGCCCGTGTGCCTACTGTTGGGTATTGTATCCACAATTACCTGGATTTGAGGAAGCCACCTGTCAAACTAAGATGAATTCACAATGTATTTGATGAAACATCTTAAGTTGTGCTTGCAGCTCCTCCACGCTAAGTGCACACCAATGTTAGGGTGCAGTAGGTCAATATACACGGGTCTGCAAGACGTAATCCCTCGTTGAGCAGATCAGTGTGTTGGCCTACGTGTACTCTCTCTATTGGAGTGCACTTACTTTCAAGTACAGGGTCGTTCATATGCAAGAGAAGACAAGGAGCATGGATGGGTCAAGGAACAGCTCCTGGGTGGAAGACGAAAATTCGTCCAAGGCAAATTCGACGAGAATCACCAAGTGATTCGCGCCGATTCGGCGAGAATCACTAGTGATTCTCGCCGAATCGACGAGAATCATTAGTGATTCTCGCCGACCCCTTCTGGCTACCTCAAAACGGTGCCAAGTAAGATTCGGCGAGAATCACTAGTGATTCTCGCCGAACCAGTGGTTAAGCAGCTCATGAATACCAAGTGAAAATCGCTGAGAATCAATAAGTGATTCGGCGAGAATCACTAGCGATTCTCGACGAATCGTCGAGAATCACTTGGTGATTCTCGCCGATTAGTCGAGAATCACCTGCGATTCTCGCCGATTTTCACTTAGCGATTTCTCGGGATGCTGCTGGACCGGATTCTGCCGCTGGACTAGTTTGAACCGGATTTCGGGTTTCTACTTGTGGGACCCACAACGGTCATATTGTATGGGTCTTCAATGTATAAATACGTGGGTATTTTTGAACAGTGATAGAGCGAAGAAAACCAGACATACGCGAGCACGGACAAACCCTAGATCCCTTCCGCTCCGTCGCCGCCGCCACTGCTCGCGATAAGTTGGTCGCCGCTGTAGATCCCTTTCTTCCCGATCTCCGGCGACAGAAGCTTAGCAAAGCTCTGAGTCTCACGTGTCTATCCGGAGATCTCTTGTCTCTCGATTTGTTGACCGGGAAAAACTCCCCCGTCCGAATCGATCGAGACGACTGATCCTAGAGTGACCATTGGAAGACCAAGCTAGCTTCGCTATGAAGTTTGGATCTCCAATTTCAGCAGCCGCTCATCATCATAGGCGCCGATCCCGAAGCTAGCCGCCGCTCGTGTTGCCGCCGCCGGTTCCGGGGAGATCCTCTCCAAGAGAGACCAAGGTTGTAGACTCTTCGTTGACTTCACGAACACGTCGTCGAACGAAGAGGAACACCGTAGTCTCCAAACGAAGTTTGTATCTCGTGTACATTCTATATTTACTTTTGTTGTAAAGGAGCTTTTGTTCCGTGTTGTAAGGGTTGAGTGCAACCCGATTTGTGGGAGTGTTGACTCTCACGTGTGGAAGGGTTCCTTCCGATAGTGTAGGGATTGGATTTCAATCCTGTTGGAGAAGAGACCGAGTCGTCCCTTGTTGGGAGATAGGTCGAAGGGGGAAAGTGGATGTACCCAAGTCGGGGAACCACTATAAATTGCCTGTGTATTCTGTGTGCTGTGCTTTTTATTTTTATTGTGCAGGTACATTCGTAAATTCCGCAAAAGCGCTACACGTCACCTATTCCCCCCCCCCCCCCATAGGTGCACATAGCTGACACTAGGTGGATTTTCAAGTGGTATCAGAGCGAGGTTGCTCATCAAAAAGGTTAACACCTTGAGTAGAATCCTGCCACCAGTGTCAGAAGCATGGATCTGGGTTATGAGATACCGCCACTCAAACTCCCCGCATGCACAAAGGATTATTATCCCATCTGGAGAATGAGAGTGTCATTTCACCTTGATGCTCTCGATCCTCGAGCATCCTTCATCCTGGAAGAGGGTCCGTTTATTCCAATGAAGACCTCCGACTCTGGATCCAAGTGCCCATGGGAATTGCTGAGATGTCAGAGACGGAACTATCACTATTTTCACTTGGACGAGAGGATTCGTCAAATTATCATGGATATCTGGTCTGGAGCCTCTCGCTCTAGATTGGAAAAATGTAGAACGGCTAAATCTCTGTGGATGATGATCTCAGAGCTGATGGGGGGGTCAGAGAAAGCTGGAATATGCTGTCAATCAGAGGATGAAGCGTACGTGGGGGTCCTCACTTCTGAAGATGAAGGCAATGATCCCTCGGACTGCATCAGAGCTCCAGTGTCCGTGTCAGAGACTGAAGAGGACAGTGAGGAAAGCAGCTCTGATGTGGATGAAATAATAGTCACTGGATCTAATGACAATAACACAGAAGAGCAGGTAACTTCTTCATCCTGCCCCGTATCTCTTGAAATTTCTGAAGACAGGAACTGCCCTCCTTCAGAAAATTCTGATTCCCTGAAGAGAACCCTTCAGGAAAGCAACCTACTTGCTGAGGAGCAAGCTCGAGAGATTGCTCGACTGAAGATCTTGTTGGTTCTCCAATTGGCGTCCAACAAGGTCAAGGAATCTAAGATCTCAGCTCTAGAGAGTAGTCTAGATAATGAGAAACGTATAGTATCAAACTTTTCAAAGTTGATGCTATAAAGAGAAAGCAAGAAACCGGGTGGATCTCCCGGATTATCCAGGCATGGAGAAATGGGGAAACGGTATTCCGACCCCCCACTCCAGGCAGGAAGGCAACTCATCATGCCTTCAGGTATGACCACAGGAATAGTCGTGGTCACTGCAAGGGTGATCTGTCCCCATGTGGAAACGTCCATAGTGCAAGGGCCGTCATGGCCACTCATGAGGAAATACCTAAGGCTCATTCTGAGCCCTTTGTATTCACTGCCACTGCCTCAACACAGTGTGGATCTGCATGTCCCAGCTCATAGAAGACTTCTCACCACTCGAGGACACGGGATAGAGAGGATAGAAGCCATGATGTCAGGTTCCATGGGGACTCTGTAAGGGAGATGCCTGAAAGAATGGCACCACCTTCCCGGCCTCATAACGCTCACAACATGCATTCTTTCCACCCTTCCACGTGTCACGATGGAAGAGGAATTTTTGTGACAAGATCATGTCCTATCCCGTTTAGACCTAGGACCGTGACTACATCAGTCACTAGATCAGGTCGGAAACGGCGATACAACATTCACCCATGTTGGTGCTGCGGCAAAGTGGGGCACTTTGTCATCGACTGTTGGCACAACCCCTCTGTGCCCACGGCAAGGGCTTATCCACATTCTCGGGACAGAGGTTGTCTTCCAGACAGGTTTTCTGAAGGAAGGCAGTTGCGTGCTTATGCTAACAGGAACCTAGGACCCAATATGATTTGGGTTCCTAAGGTAAAGTAATTCTTTCTTGCAGGGTAGTCTAGGTTCCCGTGAATATGATGGGAACTAGACAGTAGGTGGCTCAAGACTAAATTGGAACAAGCGTCTGAAATAACAGATGTGATATCTACTTGAGCATACTCACATTGAGCTTCTAAAATGTTCTACCTGTGGGACTTAAACGATGACTCTCAAAATCCCAGGTACTCATGATCAGTTCCAAGACTTGAGTCGTTTTCTATTGACAATTACCTATATATATATATCCTTATATACAGATACATCTTTGTATATTAGTGTATGTATGCACATCTAAGGATAGGTTAATACGATACATGCAAACCTTTATACATCAATAAAAGGTTAACGAAGATATGTCATTGTGAATCTCGACAACTCACAATTGACATCAAGAAGTGTTTGGAGAAGCCTCGCTCAAATCCAAATAGATTGTCTTTACAATAAATATGTATTTATCGTTCTTATTTTGACTTGACATCAGAAGAATTCAAAAATGTTGCAATGCTTCCTATCGTGAAAATTCCCAGTAGAGAAACCTTTCAATTTCGGATTAGACAAATCCCGCCGACCCATTATATACTCGGAATCTTGGTATCATTTTTTTCATAGTAAAAAAAACCCTTCAATTTTATTTTTATACTTAAGAATACCGCCGAAAGGGCTCGCCGACCCTTCGCCTTCCTCAAGAGTCCCGCCGAAGGAGCAAGCTACACGAGTCCCGCCAACTTTCGCAGAATCCACGCCAGGATCCGCAACACCAAAGTTCCCGCAAGGAAGATCTTCGCAGAATCGCAAGGTTTCTTCCGTCGGACCCGCAGGAAGCTCGTCGCACCGCCTACGCCAAATCCCGTCGAATCACGCCGACTCTTCCCATTCTCACCGACTCGCGGAAGCACGCCAAACCTCGCCGACTCTCCTCCGCTGGACACTCGCCGAGGGGAAACTAACCGCCGCAAGGGAAACTCACAGGAGGACAACTCGCCGACTCCTGCTGGAAAGCTCGCCAAATCCGTCTCCATCAAAGGTCTCCCGCAAGAACCCCGCCGAAGCTTTCACCGACGAACTCTTCAAGTTTCGATTCTTCTCCACTCGAACTAACTCACCGTCTACATCGCTAGGTATCCCCTCACCCGTACTTGGACGCTCTCACTAGTGACGCTTTCTTTTTGAATGTTCATTAACGCTTAGAGTAGGGATTCTCTCTCTAGATCTGCTATGGCCCCAAGGACAACTGCTGGGTTGGTCACTGGTTGCGAGCTTGTTCGGACTGGGTTCTCTCACACCTCGGACGAATTCCGCAACATCGTTCTGATGTTGGAAGAGGCTGGGCTAACATTCGTCCTGGAGCACCCTTGCAAAATCCTGGACAAAGAGGTGCTGGAGTTCTTCGCTACCACAAGACTCCGAAATGGCGACTCCATAATCAAAAGCAAGGTGGCTGGGGCAAAGGTCCAGCTGTCTGCCAGCAAGCTGACTCGCTACCTGCAGCTTTCTAGCTCGGAGCATGAGGACTATCTGGAGGACGAGGACAAAACCAGAACTCTCTTATTCTGCGGTCTCCCACGGGGAACTCGGTCAATAAAGAGAAAAGAGATGAATGAAGAAGGGAAGCTCCTGTCTGACATTATTGGAAAGGTGCTCATCTGCAAGCCAGGCTCTCATGACCATATCTCAGGGGATATGTTCAAGATCCTGATAGCTGTTGTTTGCCGTAATAGGTTCAACTAGGGAGGGTTGCTATTCGAGAAGATCAAGGACACCTTGGGCTCTCCGAGTTTTGGCCGTATCATAAGTCTGTACCTAAATCAGCTAAACGGAGACAGGTTTGACATGAGCAAAGGTGTTCCTCTCCACTACTTGAAGAAGATGGACTCTAGTGTGTTTGACCGATGGGAGAGACGTATTGGGCAGCCTGCAGTGGAAGAGCAACAAGGAGGTTCTTCAGCAGTCACCCCCTGTGAAATTCCTGATACCTTGACTGCAGGAATCGAGGGGGAGCCTCTACCCTCGCATACTGATGTAGTATCTGACATCTCTCAGCTGGCCAGAGATGCTGTGGCAGATCTACACGAAGAAAGTGAACCTGAGCTGGAGCATGGGGAGGCCCCGAACCGAAACGAGCAAGGAGCCGAAGCTACTGGAATGGAGACTGCTGACAACGAGTTGGAAGATGCTGCTGATATAGATGATTTCATGGATGATGACGAAGAAGATGAAGGGCACAAGGGACATGAAGTATTTGAGGCTCCGGATCCTGTTGAACCTCCATCTGACAAGCCTGCACCAGTGGAGGGGGAGACTGAAACATCTAAAGAGGCCGCCAGCATTCCTCCATTAGAGACTGTGATTGTATCCAGCTCTACAGATGCGTCTGCTGAAGAGCAAGGCCAAGCAGTGCCTCCGGCTCTTCCATTACGAGATGAGCTAGCCACTCACACAGTAAATGTCATTCAGGGAATTGTGAATGAACTCAAAGACTAAGACTAAGACTTCTGAAAATCTGATGCTCAAGAATATGGTGGAAATTAACCATAAACTGGACGTGATGGAGAAGAAATTTGATGAGAAGTATACCGCGGCCAGCGAAGCTGTCACACTCCTTATGGCCGGATTGAAAAAGAACACTGATACTCTTGCTGTCGTAAATCAGAATGCACATGTTGTCGCCAACAACATTCAAAAGTTTGACGGTAATATGGTCACTCTCAACGCCAATCAGCAGGCCTTGGTCTCTGAATTCTCCAAGACCACGAAGCATATTGATGACTCCCTACATTCTATGCCAACTTCATAGCTGTAGAAGCCAAAAGGGGGAGAAAGAGTATCTAGCTAAGATGGCTGAGCTCCGAGAAGTCATGATCCTAAACTTCGAACAGTCAAACAAGTACGTCTATGACAGCTGCCGGTGGATGCTCCACCAGGCGTTAGGCATCCCCTTGGCTGAAAATCCTGCAGATATTCATCCTCCTGAGACATCTATGGCCGCTGAGGGAGTAAGTGCTGCTGAGGGAATAAGTGCAAGTACAGCAGATGTTCCCATAAGTGAAGCTGATGCTAGGGCTCTCTCCAAAGCTAAACTGAGGAGCATGTTTGATCAAGAGGCCCTAGCAAAAGCCAAGGCCAAGAGAAAAGCTCAGGAAGGGACCTCCAAGGAGGCACCAGCTGAAAAGAGGATCAGAATGAGTGAGGAGGACGTACGAAACGAAAAATGGAGTCCAGTTTCAAGGAACATCATCCTAGACACCTTCTGGCTGCAAGAAAGAGGAGAGATCAATCGAAACGAAGTATATAGCCAGTATGAGTGGGAAATGCACAAAACGTTTGAAGCGAAACGCAACATCTTTTTCAGAAACAACAAGGATGCAGATAAAGTTCCTCCTCCTAGGTATTACCCGAAGCCCAAAGAATACATGGAGAGGCAAAGCAAGAAGTACTTGGCTCAAAATCTTAAGGGTGACTTAGCTAAGGAAAAATAGTCAATAACTTATAGCTTGTCACTTTGTCTTAAGAACATTTAATGATTATTGTTATCATATGAACAATTCTGAGATTATATGTGTATATATATATATTGGCATATATATTTGAATTTGTGAATGACTCAAGTCCTGATCTGGTTGCATATATTCTCTTGTGCTGCATGTTTAATTTCTGAATGCTATGTTTATTATTTGATAGGTGTTATTCATCTTAGCTAGTAGGGTTTTGGCTTCGTCAAATAGGGGGAGATTGTTGGGTATTGTATCCACAATTACCTGGATTTGAGGAAGCCACCTGTCAAGCTAAGATGAATTCATAATGTATTTGATGAAACATCTTAAGTTGTGCTTGCAGCTCCTCCACGCTAAGTGCACACCAATGTCAGGGTGCAGTAGGTCAATATACACGGATCTGCAAGACGTAATCCCTCGTTGAGCAGATCAGTGTGTTGGCCTACATGTACTCTCTCTATTGGAGTGCACTTACTTTCAAGTACAGGGCCGTTCATATGCAAGAGAAGACAAGGAGCATGGATGGGTCAAGGAGCAGCTCCTGGGTGGAAGACGAAAGTTCGTCCAAGGCAAATTCGACGAGAATCACTAGTGATTCTCGCCGAATCGACGAGAATCATTAGTGATTCTCGCCGACCCCTTCTGGCTACTTCAAAACGGTGCCAAGTAAGATTCGGCGAGAATCACTAGTGATTCTAGCCGAACCAGTGGTTAAGCAGCTCATGAATACCAAGTGAAAATCGCTGAGAACCAATAAGTGATTCGGCGAGAATCACTAGCGATTCTCGACGATCGTCGAGAATCACTTGGTGATTCTCGCGATTCGTCGAGAATCACCTGCGATTCTCGCCGATTTTCACTTAGCGATTTCTCGGGATGCTGCTGGACCGGATTCTGCCGCTGGACTAGTTTGAACCGGATTTCGGGTTTCTACTTGTGGGACCCACAACGGTCATATTGTATGGGTCTTCAATGTATAAATACGTGGGTATTTTTGAACAGTGATAGAGCGAAGAAAACCAGACATACGCGAGCACGGACAAACCCTAGATCCCTTCCGCTCCGTCGCCGCCGCCACTGCTCGCGATAAGTTGGTCGCCGCTGTAGATCCCTTTCTTCCCGATCTCCGGCGACAGAAGCTTAGCAAAGCTCTGAGTCTCACGTATCTATCCGGAGATCTCTTGTCTCTCGATTTGTTGACCGGGAAAAACTCCCCCGTCCGAATCGATCGAGACGACTGATCCTAGAGTGACCGTTGGAAGACCAAGCTAGCTTCGCTACGAAGTTTGGATCTCCAAGTTCAGCAGCCGCTCATCATCATAGCCGCCGATCCCGAAGCTAGCCGCCGCTCGTGTTGCCGCCGCCGGTTCCGGGGAGATCCTCTCCAAGAGAGACCAAGGTTGTAGACTCTTCGTTGACTTCACGAACACGTCGTCGAACAAAGAGGAACACCGTAGTCTCCAAACGAAGTTTGTATCTCGTGTACATTCTATATTTACTTTTGTTGTAAAGGAACTTTTGTTCCGTGTTGTAAGGGTTGAGTGCAACCCGATTTGTGGGAGTGTTGACTCTCACGTGTGGAAGGGTTCCTTCCGATAGTGTAGGGATTGGATTTCAATCCTGTTGGAGAAGAGACCGAGTCGTCCATTGTTGGGAGATAGGTCGAAGGGGGAAAGTGGATGTACCCAAGTCGGGGAACCACTATAAATTGCCTGTGTATTCTGTGTGCTGTGCTTTTTATTTTTATTGTGCAGGTACATTCGTAAATTCCGCAAAAGCGCTACACGTCACCTATTCCCCCCCCCATAGGTGCACATAGCTGACACTAGGTGGATTTTCACCTACCCGTGTCAACTTTGCACACGACTGTCGATCAACCCGTGTCTGAGGAACACGGCCGAACACATGGCCGTGTCCATACCCGTGTCATCTGACACGGCCCACTACCAGACACTCCTGCTCGTGGGGAACCGCCTAGGAACCGTCCACACGGCCTGCCACACGGCCGTGTTCGACCCCGTGTTCGACCTGTTTGCAAGGGGACTATAAATTTCTTGTAGAAAAATTTGTTTAGAACTTTTGGATCATTTCTGGATTGGAGAACTGCTGGAGGCCGAAGGGGAGCATCCAAGACAAGGAGGATTGAAGGGTATTTCATATGTATTTTTATTTAATCATTAACCCCTTTGAATACTTTCTTTCTCTTGATGATCCATCTTCAAATTTCGTTTTAATTTGCATGAACCTCTATTTGAACATTCTAGTAATCATGTATCACTTTGTTTATGTTAAATTTGTGGTATTTTATTTGTGTTTATGCTTGCAAACAAAGAGTTTAATCCTCCTTATGAATTACTTATTTGTTTTACACAATTTGCAATTAGCTAGATTGAGAAATTGGTTCTTTGCAATGATATTGGTATGTTCATATTGTGATGATAATTCCCTTTTTAATTCAAACTCTATGATCGAGAGATATTTTGTTTGGAAAATTAGAACATGAGTAAAATGATTCATGGTAATTTAGAGATAAAATTCATGAATTTATATAGTAATAAAGGTACTTTACTTTATGCGAACTTGAGTGTTGTGAATTGTTCGAGAGAAAATTTACAATCTTAGGTTTAGATTTGGAATTGCTCGAGAGAGAATTTCGATGAATAGTTAACCTTTACATTGCACAAATTAAACAGTCTTTTCATGTCATGATCACTTAGAATTGAACTAATAAATGAATTTGTTCATGTAATTATTTAAAGGCTTCATGTTTTTATTGTTTTTACTTCTCCAATACTGAATCATCCAAATGGTCATAGTTAGGTTAATGTAGTTTAAATATCACTTTTGTTTAGAGGTATGATAATAAAGGGAGGGTGAGTACGAATAGTTGAAACGACCCTGTGGAATACGACACGAGATGTAGATTTCTCCTATATTACGATTGATAAGTGCGCTTGCCTGACTGCTAATTCAATCTATTTTAAGTCCATCTACATAGTTGTATTAGACTGTACAATGAAATCAGATTGAGTTATTACTTGTTAGCAAGAAAAATCATCAAGTTTTTGGCGCCATTGCCGGGGATCGTTTTCAATATTTTGAAATCCTAATCTTTATTGATCTACCAATTTTCATTTATATAGTTGTAAATTAGTATTTGAATAATTATATTGCGTAATATTTTTTTTGTAGTCTGTTAGTCTATGACCAGGGGCAGAAATTCTGGGCTAGTACCATTTCATCCTGACCCAGAACGAATTCTCCATAACACTAACTTAAGGGACGTGGGAATTAATAACACAGATATTTCAAACGGACTATCAGAAGAGGAGACAGTAAACCAAGGAGAGAATCATCTTGAAAACTTAGATACCATGGCCAACCGAAATGAGTAAACCATGTCTGACTTTGCTAGACCTAATCTCCAAGGAACCGGGTCAAGCATCGTTAGACATCGATAGCTACCAATAACTTTGAATTGAAGCCTAGTGTGATACAAATGGTTCAACAGTATGTCCAATATGATGGCTTGCAAGATGAGGATCCTAACACCCACTTGGCCGGATTCTTAGAGATATGTGACACATTTAAGATCAATGGTGTTTCCAACGACGCTATTCTATTGAGATTGTTTCCATTTTCTTTAAGGCATAAGGCAAAGTAGTGGTTGAATTCACTACCAAGAGGGTCGATCACTACTTGGGACATGATGGTTGAGAAGTTTCTGATGAAGTAATTTCCACCTGCGAAGACTTCGAAGTTAAGGAATGACATCTCTACGTATATTCAATTGGAGTCTGAATCGTTGTACGACACATGAGAACGATTCAAGGAGTTGTTAAGGAGATGTCCCCACCATGCTCTACCTTCATGGCTTCAAATTCAGACCTTCTACAATGGTCTAAATCCGACCACTAAACAAATGATTGATGCTGCTAGTGGTGGAACTTTGAACAACAAGACACCTGAAGCGGCTCAGCAGTTGATAGAGGACATGGCAATGAACAATTACCAATGGACTACAGTAAGACAAAAGCCTAGCAAGCCCGCAGGAATTTATGAAGTAGATGTCGTCACCGCCTTAGCTATTCAAGTGGAGAAACTTCAGCAAAAGATGGACAACCTTGCCTTAGCATCACCTTCCATGGCAACTCAACAATGGGACCCTTCATGCACTGGAATGCCTGGTTGTGAACCGCAAGTTCAAGAGCATGTTGATTATATGGGTAACAATATTAGACCACCTTTCAATCAAGCCAACAACCCATATAGTTCTACATATAATCCTGGATGGAGAAACCACCCCAATTTCTCTTGGGGAGGGCAAGAAAATCAAGGGAAGCAACCCATGTTTGGACAACAACCACAGTTGGAACCAAGGAAGCCTACATTGGAAGATGTGCTTACCAAGTTCATGCAAACTACCGATGTAGCCTTTCGGAATCAAGAGGGTTCAATTCGTAACTTGGAGAATCAGATTGGTCAGCTTGCAAGGATGGTTTCTGAAAGGCACCAAGGAACACTTCCGGGGAACACAGAGATAAATCCAAGGGAGCATGCAAAATCCGTTCAATTGAGGAGTGGAAAGGAGTTACAAGACCCAAGGCCTGCAAAGGAAGCACCCAAAATGGAGTCTAACGGCGAAGGACCAAGCGAGATGAATATCCAACCGATGGAGTACCAACCAGCATTACCATACCCAGCAAAGCTTAACAAGGAGCGCATGGATGCGCAGTATGGTAAATTTTTATTTATGTTTAAGCAATTACATGTTAATTTATCTTTTTCTGAAATTATTCAAATGCCTAAATATGCAAAATTTCTTAAAGATTTGATTTCTAATAAAACGAAAATAGAAGAATTATCATTAGTAACATTAAGTGAAGAATGTTCTGCTATTTTGCAAAATAAATTGCCACAAAAACTTAAGGATCCCGGTTCATTTTCAATTCCATGTTTAATCGGTGATTTACAAGTAAATAAGGCTTTAGCAGATCTAGGAGTAAGTATAACTTTAATGTCTTATAAACTATATCTGAAACTAGGCCTAGGAGAACTTAGCCCAACAAGAATGAGTATTCAATTAGCAGATCGATCGGTTAAGTATCCTAGAGGAATAGTAGAAGATGTATTAGTTAAGGTAGATAAATTTATATTTTCTGCTGATTTTGTTATTTTAGATATGGATGAAAATATCGAAGTACCACTCATACTAGGTCGTCCATTTCTAGCTACATCTAGAGCACTTATTGATGTTTTTGATGGTAAATTAGTATTGCGCGTAGGAGAAGATGAAGTCACTTTTCAAATTGGCAATACTATGAAACAATCCTTAGATAACGATGATTATTGCTATTTTTCTCATGGTATTGATGACTTTATGTCTTCTATAAATTCTAATTTTTATTATAAAGATCTTTTAGAAATTTGCATAACTAACAACTATCTAGAAGATGATAAAAATGATGACATTGTTGAACATTTATTTTTTCTAGAAAATTGTGTTGCTATGAATAGAACAACAGAATATAGTTTAATTACTGAAGAAGATCATGAAGCTCTTAAGAATAATACTAAGAATCCACCAATAGTAGAATTAAAAAAATTACCGGATCATCTTGAGTATGTATTCTTAGGAACAAATTCTTCGTACCCAGTTATCATATCTTCAAATCTTTCCAATATTGAAAAAGATAAATGAATAACTGTATTGAAGAAATGTAAAGGTGCAATAGCATGACAAATATCTGATATAAAGGGTATTAATCCTAGTTTTTGCACTCATAAAATCCTATTGGAAGAAAACTATAAGTCATCTATTCAACCGCAACGTAGGCTAAATCCTAATATGAAAGACGTAGTTAAGACTGAGATTGTGAAGTTATTAGATGCTGGTATTATATATCCTATTTCGGATAGTTCATGGGTTAGTCCTGTCCAAGTAGTTCCTAAGAAGGGTGGCCTGACTGTGGTAGCAAATGATAGAAATGAATTAATTCCAACGAGAACGGTAACAGGTTGGCGTGTCTATATAGACTATAGGAAATTAAACGATGCCACTAGGAAAGACCATTTCCCTCTTCCTTTCATTGACTAGATATTAGAACGCTTATCAGGACATTCTTATTATTGTTTTCTAGATGGACTTTCTGGATACTTTCAAATTCCTATAGCACCAGAAGACCACGAGAAAACAACATTTACTTGCCCATTTGGTACCTTTGCCTATAGACGTATGCCTTTCGGGTTATGTAATGTACCCGCCACATTTCAAAGGTGCATGCTAGCCATCTTTAATGAGTATGTTGAAGATATTATGGAAGTGTTCATGGATGATTTTTCTGTTTTTGGCGACTCTTTTGAGTTGTGTTTGAATAATTTAGAGAAAGTTCTTAGGAGGTGTGAGGAGACGAACCTGGCGCTTAGTTGGGAGAAGTGCCATTTCATGGTACAAGAAGGGTTAGTACTTGGTCATAAAATCTCAAGCCAAGGGATTCAAGTAGATAGAGCAAAAATAGAGACCATAGAAAAATTACCACCACCAACCTCCGTAAAGGCAGTGAGAAGTTTCTTAGGACATGCGGGATTTTACCGCCGGTTTATTAAAGACTTCTCTAAAATAGCTAAACCACTTAAAAGGCTTTTAGAAAAAGACACACCTTTTATTTTTGAACAAGAGTGTCTACATGCCTTTGAGTTCTTAAAAGAAAAATTAATTAATTCTCCTATTATGATCGCACCTGATTTTAGTCAACCATTTGAGATCATGTGTGACGCTAGTAGTTTTGCGATAGGGGCTGTTTTAGGACAACGCCGAAACAAACATTTTCATCCAATATATTATGCTAGTAAAACACTTAATAATGCATAGGAGAATTATACAACTACTTAAAAAGAACTCCTAGCAGTGGTATTCGCCTTTGATAAATTTAGACCATATTTAACGTTGTCCAAAGTGGTAGTTTACACGGATCACTCTGCACATAGATATTTGCTAGCCAAAGTGGAAGCAAAGACTCGTTTAATCCGATGGGTTCTTCTTCTGCAAGAATTTGATTTAGAAATTAGGGATAAACGAGGGGCGGAAAACTTAGCGGCGGATCATCTTTCACGTTTAGAAAACCCACTACGATCAATGTTAGATGAATCTGAAATTTCTGATACATTTCCTGAGGAATCACTATTTGTCATATCTACCAATATACATCTAGATTATCCATGGTTTGCAGATTATGCAAACTATCTTGTGGCTAAGTGAAAGTCCACCTAGTGTCAACTATGTGCACCTATGGGGGGGGGGGGGGAATAGGTGACGTGTAGCGCTTTTGCGGAATTTACGAATGTACCTGCACAATAAAAATAAAAAGCACAGCACACAGAATACACAGGCAATTTATAGTGGTTCCCCGACTTGGGTACATCCACTTTCCCCCTTCGACCTATCTCCCAACAAGGGACGACTCGGTCTCTTCTCCAACAGGATTGAAATCCAATCCCTGCACTATCGGAAGGAACCCTTCCACACATGAGAGTCAACACTCCCACAAAACGGGTTGCACCCAACCCTTACAACACGGAACAAAAGTTCCTTTACAACAAAAGTAAATATAGAAAGTACACGAGATACAAACTTCGTTTGGAGACTACGGTGTTCCTCTTCGTTCGACGACGTGTTCGTGAAGTCAACGAAGAGTCTACAACCTTGGTCTCTCTTGGAGAGGATCTCCCCGGAACCGACGGCTGCAATCCGAGTGGCGGCTTGGTTCGGGATCGGCGGCAACGAAGGTGCGCGGCAGCAGTACTTTGAGATCCAAACTTCGTAGTGAAGCTAGCTAGGTCTACCAACGGTCACTCGAGGATCGGTCGTCTCGATCGATTCGGATGGGGAACATTTTCCCGATCTACAAATCGTGAGACAAGAGATCTCTAGATAGACGCGTGAGACTCTAAGCTTGGCTAAGCTTCTGTCGCCGGAGATCGGGAAGAAACGCGATCAACAGCGGCGACCACTTGACGCGAGTGGCGGCGGCGGAGCGGAGCGGTTTCGCGATTTTAGGGTTTGCTCGCTCGGCTTCTTTCTCTGTTCTACGCTTTACTGTTCAAAATACCCGAATATATATACTGTAGATAACTCCAATATGACCGTTTGTGGGACCCACAATAGAAATCCCTAAATCTCGGTCCAGAAAATTGACAGCTGCAGAATCCGGTTCAGGAACATCCAGAAAAACGCCTAAGTCAAAATCGGTGAGAATCAAAAGTGATGTTCGCCGATTCGTCGAGAATCAAAGGTGATTCTCGACGATTCGGCGAGAATCAAGATTGATTCTCGTCGAATTTGCCTTGGTTGCACGCACTGCTTTAGGCCAGGTAGAGACGGCGAGAATCAACCAGTGATTCTCGACGATTCGACGAGAATCACTTGGTGATTCTCGTCGATTCTTACTTAGAAGCAAAGGTGCTCGCTTAGAAGTGGCTGGGTTGAGTTCGTCGAGAATCAACTTCTGATTCTCGACGAATCGGCGAGAATCCCAAGTGATTCTCGCCGAATCGGCGAGAATCACTTGGTGATTCTCGTCGATTTAACCTTAGATGAATTTTCGTCTTTCCACCTATGAGGTGCTCCTTGACCCATCCTTGCTCCTTGTCTGCTCCTGCATATTTACAGCCATGTGCTTGAAAATAAGTGCACTCCAATAGAAAGAATACACGTAGGCCAACACACTGATCTGCTCAACGAGGGATTACGTCGTGCAGACCCGTGTATATTGACCTACTGCACCCTGACATTGGTGTGCACTTAGCGTGGAAAAACTGCAAGCACAACTAGAAAGATTTTATCAAATACATAGTCTATTGACCTTAGCTTGTCCAGGGGCTTCTTCAAATCAGGTACATTGTGGATACAATACCCAACAATCTCCCCCTATTTGAAGAAGCCGAAACCCTACAAGCTAAGGTGAATAGAGCAAATGGGAATGAAAACCAGAAACTTAAAATTGAGTTGAGTGAGTTATCCCTTACCAATACTTAAGCTTGGAGCCACCTTAGCCTTGGGGTAATCTCCCCCTTTTCGGCTTCTGCAAATCGGGGTCGGTAGCATTTGACCCCTTGCTCCCCCTCAGTTCTTGGGTCTGTGCTCACACTTGATTTCCTTGCTCCCCCTCAGATCGTGCACGAGCCTGGAGCTTCTGTAGTCTTCAGTCCTCATAGTTGAGCATTCCCAATTCAGTCTTGAAAAGATTGAACTTGGCCTCGTCTAAGGGCTTTGTGAATATATCAGCAATCTGCTTGTCCATGGGGACATAACAGAGAGAGATGTCCTTGTTCTCCACGTGCTCCCGAATGAAGTGGTAGCGCACTTCAATATGCTTCGTTCTGCTGTGCGATACCGGATTGTTGGCAATGGCAATTGCACTGGAGGAGTCGCAGTACATTGGAACTTCCTTGAACTGAAGGTCGTAGTCGGCTAACTGGTTTCTGATCCATAGGAGTTGTGCGCAACAGCTGCCTGCTGAGATGTACTCAGATTTTGCTGTGGAGGTAGCCACACAGTTCTGCTTCTTGCTGTTCCATGAGATAAGCCTTCTTCCGAGGAATTGACACGTCCTGGAAGTGCTTTTCCTGTCATCCCTACTCCCTGCAAAATCAGCATCTGAAAAGCCTATTAGCTCGACATCATTGTTTCTCGGGTACCACAAGCCAAGATTAGGAGTACCTTTAAGGTATCTTAGAATTCGCTTTGCAGCGACATAGTGAGATTCCTTAGTGTTCACCTGATATCTGGCACAGACACATGTGGAGAACATGATATCCGGTCTACTGGCAGTAAGGTAGAGCAGGGATCCAATGATACTTCTGTATTTGGTTTCATCGAAAGGTTTACCTTTCTCATCCTTATCCAGAGACATGGTGGATCCCATTGGAGTCCTCATAGAGGTTGCACTCTCCATACCGAATTTCTTAAGGAGTTCATTTGTGAACTTCGTCTGAGAGATGAAGATTCCATCCTCAGACTGTTTCACTTGAAGTCCTAAGAAATACTTGAGCTCTCCCATACTGCTCATTTCAAACTTTCTTTGCATAAGTTTAGACAACTTTTTGCAAAGATTGTTGTCCGTTGAGCCGAATATTATGTCATCGACATAGATTTGCACCGGCAAAATCTTGTCTTTGACTTCCCTAAGAAACAATGTTTTATCTATTTTACCTCTAGAGAACTTGTTCTCAAGAAGAAAACTAGATAAAGTCTCATACCAAGCTCGTGGAGCTTGTTTCAACCCATATAATGCTTTATTAAGAAAATAAACATGATTAGGATAAGTAGGATTGACAAAACCTGGGGGTTGAGCGACGTATACTTCCTCTTTCAGGTCTCCGTTCAAGAATGCTGATTTCACATCCATTTGATAGACTGTGAATCCTTTATGTGAAGCATACGCCAGGAACAATCTGATTGCTTCGAGCCTTGCTACTGGTGCGAAGGTCTGGTCGAAGTCAATCCCCTCCTCCTGTCTGTAACCTTGAGCCACCAGCCTTGCCTTGTTCTTTATGATGACACCATGTTCATCCAGCTTATTTCTGAAGATCCACTTAGTGCCAATCACATTTTGCTTGTATGGTCTGGGAACAAGCGTCCAAACGTTGCAACGTTCGAATTGATGTAGTTCATCTTGCATGGCCAGAATCCATGCCGCATCCTTGTTCGTCTCGTCGAACTTCTTTGGCTCTACCTGTGACAGAAAGCTAAGATGCAATACTTCGTTAATAGTACCTCTTCGAGTTCTGACACCGACACGAGGATCTCCGATGATCTGATCTCTAGGATGATCCCTCACGTGCCGGAGCTCAAGAAGTCTGGCGTCTGGAGCTTCGACTACTTCTTGGGCTTCTCCTTCTTCTAAGATATTTGTTCCATTTTGATCTTCAACATCTTCAGATGACGTGGAGGTGGAAACTTTGACGTACTTAGGAGCGTCATCTTTAGCGGTCTCATCCAGACTCAGATGTTCAAGTCGAGCACCTGCATCTTGAAGAATACTACTGGAAGAATTGCAGTTAAGCAAACTTCCTTCATCAAATACAACATTTATTGATTCTTCTACCACTAGGGTTTTCTTATTGAAGACCCTATATGCCCGACTATGGGAACTATAGCCCATGAATATGCCTTCGAAGCATTTTTCACCGAATTTAGTACGCGGGTACTTCCCATTATTCAGTACATAGCATCTGCAACCAAAAATCCTCAAGTAGGACATGGTTGGTTTCCTGCCTTTCAGTAGCTCGTAGGGCGTCTTACGATGATGCTTGTTGATCAATGCTCTGTTTTGTACATGACAAGCTGTATTGACAGCCTTTGCCCAGAAGTATTCCGGGAGAGAAGCGTCTTTCAACATTGTCGTGCAGGCTTCAATGAGAGTTCTATTTCTCCTCTCCACAACTCCATTTTGCTGAGGAGTGCGCGGGGAGGAAAACTCATGAAAGATACCTTGTTCTTCACAAAATTCTGTCATAGCACCAGATTCGAATTCTGTTCCATGGTCACTTCTGATTTTGACCACGGAGTAGTTAAATTCGTTCTGAACCTGCTTGACAAAATTAGTGAAGATGTCAAACGTATCTGACTTTCGTTTCAAAAAGAACACCCATGTAAACCGAGAATGATCATCAACTATCACTAGCGTATAGGACTTGCCTCCTAAGCTATGAACTTGTATTGGACCAAACAAGTCCATATGTAAAAGGTAAAGACATCGGGAAGAGTCTTTGTCTGCGATGCTCATAAAGGTAGCCCGAGTCTGTTTGCCCATCTGGCATGCAGGACAGGGGCTATCTTTGATGCACTTGATACTAGGAGCATCCCTTACCAAGTTCTTAGAAAACAGCATACTAATTGTCTTGAAATTAATATGTGACAATCTCTTGTGTCATTGTTCACAAAGAGATGCACTGCCTGTTGCCACAAGACATACGGGGGTAGATGAATCTAAACTGAGAAAATCTAAACAGAAGATATTTCTGCTCCTAATGCCTGATAATACCGTTTCAGAAGAGGTACGTGAAATTATCAGACATTTATCCTTGCAGAACTTAACGTCATAACCTTTATCACATAACTGACTTACACTGATCAGGTTATGGTTTAACCCTTCAACAAAAGCCACGTCGGTGATAGAGATTATACCGTTGGAAATCATACCGTAACCTCTGGGGACTCCTCGATCTGACCCTCCAAAGATGACTTTGGGTCCATTCTCGACTGGAGTGTAATCACGCAGCAGGCTTCTTGTCCCGGTCATATGCCGGGAGCATCCACTGTCCAAATACCAGATCAGCGTTTTGGTGGCCTTTGGACATTCCTGCAAAACAAAATTAATTTGCCTTAGGAACCCAATCGAACTTGGGTCCAAGATTCCTGGTTAGCACACTCCCCCTCGGTTGGTTAACCCTACGAGTGGTCGGTCTCGCATTGCTAACATAGGGAGTCTCGTAATTCCTTGGATTAAACCAACAATCCACGGCAAAGTGACCGACTTTGCCACAGCACCAACAGTCGAATCTGTTGTACCTCTTCCTAGGCTCCTGCCTTACCCTGGGAACGGTGGGTACTGCTGGGGCCTTGGATCTGGAGGTGGAGGCCTCATGGTGACAACAGTCACATGACTTTGTCACCTTCTGTATAACAGGCTTGGCTTTTGGTGCCTGCTTTCCATTATGGCCGCTAGAGAACGGACCATAATTTCCCATGTGGATTTCCTCATAAGGTGCCTTGAAGGCACTCTCACCGAAGTTCCGAGGAAAGTTCCAACCGTCATACCGGCTCTTTGGCTTTGCAACCGAGTGTCGGAAATGATGCCCAAATGTTGACTCAAAGTCATGTTGGCTGCAAGGAAAGCCAGGCTTTCTGAATGCAACAGGACTAAGAGGAGCCTTACCCTTTTCATCAGCAGAGGCCTTCTTGGCGGCCTTATTCTTCCTCTGGTTCTTGTTTCTCCTAGATGAAGAACCAGATACCCCTATATGCCCCAAGCCAGCTCCTTTGGCCTGAGCAGAGAAGGTATCAACGACTGAAAGAACTGTTTTTGTCATAGAGAAGCTCTTGACGATCTTCCTTTCTGCCGTAAGTAGTTCTTCCAACTTGTCGACTTCCTCCTGCTTAAGATCAAGGAGCTTCAAAACTCTGAATGCTTTGAAGTCAGGTCAAGGTGCTCCTGTCGGAAAGAAATCAAGCTAGTGACCTCTTCCCTTAGGGATACACACTCACCCTTAAGGAATTTTACTTCCTTCTTCTCAGCCTTCAGTCTCTTACGACACTCATCGAAAGTGTTGAGCAGAAGCTCATACTTCTCAAGGAGCTCAGCTTCACGGGCCGAAGGGCCATCCTCAGGTTCATCATCCTGAGACTCAGGATCAGAGTCGGAGTCGGAGAGAGGGGTGTGAGCTTTTACCTTCCCAGTAAATGGGGGGCATTCTCCTTCTGAGTCCGAGCGACCCACCAGCCCGAAGTAGGCTTCCTCATCATCACTAGAGTCTGAGGAGTCAAACTCACTCAGTGTCTTTGGCCGTTTGGCGATGTAGCTCCGCTCCTTCTTCTTGTCTCTAGAGGATTTGAGCTGCTCTCCTTTCCCTTTTTCTCTTTTGCTTTGATAGCAGTCGGCCACGACGTGTCCTGGCTTATTGCATCCAAAGCAAATAATGTCAGAAGAGCATTGTTTGTTAGGTTTAGATGCATACCTGTCAGAAGAATAATTTTTCTTCTGATGCCTGGAGGAGGAGCTGTCTTTCTTTCTTTGATTCCTCATCTTGAGGAACTTCTTGAACTCTCGGGTGATGAGGGAGAAATCCTCCTCCGACAGCTCTGAGCCGGAGGAGCATGGTTCGGAGTCCTCCTCCTCTTCCTTATTCCTCGCACGGTATGACATCGCACCCTTGCCTTTTCTGGAGTAACTGGCTTTTAGGGCCACAGTCTTTTCTTTTGCAGCAGCCTTCTCTACTTCATCCTCTGCTTTCCTGGTGTTCAGCTGAAGCTCATAGGACATCAGCTTCCCAAACAGGATTTGTGGATCAGTTTCTGTTAGTCTGCCAAATTCTCTGATGGCGCAGATCTTTGTGTCCCATTCCTTAGTAAGGGACCTAAGGAATTTGTCGTTGAGTTCACCATTAGTGAACACTCTTCCGTAGCCCTTGAGGGCGTTGACAATCTTTAGGAAGTTCTCGTAGGTGACTCCGATCTCCTCCTTAGGCCCTTGCCTGAAGGCCTCATATTTTTGGTTCAGGAGGGATCTCCGATCATCCCTCACTTCATCTGTGCCCTCCATTAGGATGATCAGGCACTGCCAGATCTCTTGTGCTGTCCTGCAGTTGCTGAAGTTTTGCACCATAGAATCATCAACTGCGCTCACCAGAATGTTTCGTGCCTTCTTGTCCAGTCCCACTAGCACCATCTCGTCTTTGTCCATTTCAGAAAGTGTCTTCGGTACCTTCTTGGTGGGATCAATGGTGGAGGCCTTAGTGGGGACATAAGGTCCCTCCTCCACGATCATGAAGAGTCGAGGATCGACTGCTTCCATGTAGAACCTGATCCTTTCCTTCCAGATCAAAAAGTTGAGCCTGGTGCACACTGGGATCTTGCTGGAGAACTTGAGCCCGTCCATAGTAGATGTTTGTCTTATTCTTGACACTAGGGGCAGGATTCAACTCAAGGTGTTAACCTTTTTGATGAGTAACCTCGCTCTGATACCACTTGAAAGTCCACCTAGTGTCAACTATGTGCACCTATGGGGGGGAGGATAGGTGACGTGTAGCGCTTTTGCGGAATTTACGAATGTACCTGCACAATAAAAATAAAAAGCACAGCACACAGAATACACAGGCAATTTATAGTGGTTTCCCGACTTGGGTACATCCACTTTCCCCCTTCGACCTATCTCCCAACAAGGGTCGACTCGGTCTCTTCTCCAACAGGATTGAAATCCAATCCCTGCACTATCGGAAGGAACCCTTCCACACGTGAGAGTCAACACTCCCACAAAACGGGTTGCACCCAACCCTTACAACACGGAACAAAAGTTCCTTTACAACAAAAGTAAATATAGAAAGTACACGAGATACAAACTTCATTTGGAGACTACGGTGTTCCTCTTCGTTCGACGACGTGTTCGTGAAGTCAACGAAGAGTCTACAACCTTGGTCTCTCTTGGAGAGGATCTCCCCGGAACCGGCGGCTGCAATCCGAGCGGTGGCTTGGTTCGGGATCGGCAGCAACGAAGGTGCGCGGCAGCAGTACTTTGAGATCCAAACTTCGTAGCGAAGCTAGCTAGGTCTACCAACGGTCACTCGAGGATCGGTCGTCTCGATCGATTCGGATAGGGAACACTTTCCCGATCAACAAATCGTGAGACAAGAGATCTCTAGATAGACGCGTGAGACTCTAAGCTTGGCTAAGCTTCTGTCACCGGAGATCGGGAAGAAACGCGATCAACAGCGGCGACCACTTGACGCGAGTGGCGGCGGCGGAGCGGAGCGGTTTCGCGATTTTAGGGTTTGCTCGCTCGACTTCTTTCTCTGTTCTACGCTTTACTGTTCAAAATACCCGAATATATATACTGTAGATAACTCCAATATGACCGTTTGTGGGACCCACAATAGAAATCCCTAAATCCCGGTCCAGAAAATTGACAGCTGCATAATCCGGTTCAGGAACATCCAGAAAAATGCCTAAGTCAAAATCGGTGAGAATCTAAAGTGATGCTCGCCGATTCGTCGAGAATCAAAGGTGATTCTCGACGATTCGGCGAGAATCAAGATTGATTCTCGTCGAATTTGCCTTGGTTGCACGCACTGCTTTAGGCCAGGTCGAGACGGCGAGAATCAACCAGTGATTCTCGATGATTCGACGAGAATCACTAGTGATTCTCGCCGAATCGGCGAGAATCACTTGGTGATTCTCGTCGATTTAACCTTTGACGAATTTTCGTCTTTCCACCTATGAGGTGCTCCTTGACCCATCCTTGCTCCTTGTCTGCTCCTGCATATTTACAGCCCTGTGCTTGAAAATAAGTGCACTCCAATAGAGAGAATACACGCAGGCCAACACACAGATCTGCTCAACGAGGGATTACGTCGTGTAGACCCGTGTATATTGACCTACTGCACCCTGACATTGGTGTGCACTTAGCGTGGAAAAACAGCAAGCACAACTAGAAAGAATTTTATCAAATACATAGTCTATTGACCTTAGCTTGTCCAGGGGCTTCTTCAAATCAGGTACATTGTGGATACAATACCCAACACTAAGGTCCTTCCAAAAGACTTTTCATATCAGCAGAAAAAGAAATTTTTCTCTGACTTGAAATATTACTTTTGGGAGGACCCCTTTCTTTTTCAGATATGTGCAGATTCTGTTATAAGAAGATGTGTATCAGCGGAGGAAGGTTGGAAAATTTTGTAGCAGTGTCATTCAGGTCCTGCTGGTGGTCACTATGGAGCGAATCGCTCTGCTAAAAAGGTTCTTGATTCCGGCTTTTATTGACCCCTTCTATTCAGGGATGCCCAAAGGTATGTGCTTTCATGTGATTCTTGCCAAAAAGCAGGTAATATTTCTAAATTACATGAAATGCCTCAAAAATTTATCCTTGAATGCGAAGTATTCGATGTGTGGGGTATAGATTTTATGGGACCATTCCCAGTTTCTTTTGGGAATAAATATATTTTGGTAGTTGTAGATTATGTATCGAGGTGGGTTGAAGCGCAAGCTTTGCCTACTAATGATAGTAGGGTTGTAATTAAATTTTTGAAATCCTTATTCGCACGATTTGGCACACCACGTGCACTCATTAGCGATAGGGGTTCACACTTTTATAATCTACAACTAGACAAAGTATTAGAAAAATATGGAGTTACACATAGGATAACCACTCTGTATCATCCTCAAACTAGTGGGCAAGTTGAAGTTTCCAATAGAGAGCTTAAGAGAATCTTAGAAAAATCTGAACGATTGTTTGTGGGCTTATAGGACCGCCTACAAAACACCTATATGGACCACCCCCTTTAGATTAGTCTACGGTAAATCTTGTCACTTACCTATAGAATTAGAACACAAGTCGTATTGGGCAATACGCTCCTTAAATTTTGACACTAGTTCTATAGGAGAGAAGCGTAAACTTCAACTTAATGAATTAGATGAGTGGAGAACTATGGCCTATGAGAACTCCCTGATTTATAAGGAGAAAACTAAGTTATTTCATGACCGTCACCTTCGCAACCCCAAGGTATTCCAAAAAGGTGACCAAGTCCTCCTTTATAACTCCAGATTACGTTTATTCCCAGGAAAGTTAAGGTCTAAGTGATCCGGACCCTTTAAGGTTAAAGAAGTCTTTCCCTACGGTACCGTCGAGTTAACTCACCCTGAGAAGGGAGATTTTAAGGTTAATGGTCACCGACTTAAGCCTTATTATGGTGAAATCCCTATGGACTTCGCTCGTCTAGAGACTTGCCTCCGTCTAGATTAATTTCATATTAAAGTATAGTAGGTGTTTTTAAGTATTCTTGTTTTAGTATAAATCTAATTAGTTGCAATGAAAAATTAATGAAAAAAAAAAATTTTAATGAAAAAAAAAAATTTTAATGAAAAGAAATTTCCATCAAAATTTTAATGAGAGAAAAAAATTTTCTATAAAATATTTTTTGGAGAAATTCAAAATGGGAGTGGCACACGGGTCACCACACGCCCGTGTGGGTAGCCGTGTACATGACACAGGCTCAGGCCCAGCCGTGTGGATTAATTCCGAAAAGGCCAAATTCATCCCGAGCACAACACGGGGTCGCACCAACCCGTGTTCCTTGCCGTGTCTATCGCTCGACGAACGTCGAGACCCTGTGTCGAGACAGCCGACAAGCCCGTGTCGGAGTACACACGGCCGTGTCACCCTGCTACACGTGTTGACACACCATGTTCATGCACTGTCCAACTCAGACACGGGTCAACACACGGCCTTGGCGTTGCCCGTGTCCACCTCATGCGCTGTCCTCTGCCAATTTGACCACACAGACCGACGCACTCCGTGTTGCACGAGGCCTCGGATTCCCTAACACGGGTGCGCACACGGCCGTGTGTGCACCCGTGTGCAACAGCTGGATCGACGCACCCGTGTTCCAAGAGGTTGCAGATTCCCTAACACGGGTTCACACACGCCCGTGTGCGAACCCGTGTTCAACGTTTATAAAAGGGGGCCGTGTCATTGCTTTTCCCTACTCATTTCAAACCTTCTCCCAGCACCAGTTCTTCCCGTGGCCTGAACTCAAAGGCGCCATTTTCTCCAATTCTCGTCCCCCTTTACTCATATCTTCCCTCCTTAATCATGTCGTCAAGACGAAGTCAAGGTGGTCGCCGTCGCCGACCGGAACTACAAGTCTCAACGGAGAGGCGGGATGCCGCTGCTCCGCTAATTTTCACCGATGCATCGCACACCGCCCGCTTCAACCGCTTGCAATCAAAAAAATATCAAGATATCCGTATAATTGATTGGAGCGTGCTTGAAGAGATAAACTTAGCTGGAGATGTCAGGGGATTAATTTCTGTAACGGGGTGGGATCAATTTTTTTCCATAGAGGAGTTAGGATTTAGGGAACTCACTTTAGAGTTCCTATCTTTGTTTTATTCCAACTTTCGGCCTAACTTCATAGATGCGTCGCACGCGCCCGAGGGGATAGTTTCATTTCGAGTGGGTGGCACATTTTATACACTCACCATGCTCCAGTTCACCCAGTATTTAGGGGTGTATGAGGAGTCATTCCTTTTTAGTGCTGCCTACCCCGAGCTCCACTTCGAACTCCCCAATCGCGATATGGATGGCGGTATCTGGCGCCAGATTTCTTTTGACACTAGCGCCTACGAGGCCAAGCGATCTAAGGCATCTAAATTGATTTCTCCCGCCCTCCATTACATCCACCATCTCCTTAGCCACATGTTGAGCGGCCGGGGCGAAAGTTCCGGAGTTGTCAGTAGACAGGACCTGTTATACCTCTACAGCATGACTTCACGATATCCTCTACATCTCGGGTATCTTCTAGCCCAGTTCATTCACCATCAGGCTGACACCCCCCGTATAGGGTATATTTGTGTAGCACCTTACAATACTCGCCTCGTGAAGAATATTGGCATCTTTTCAGCCCTCCCTCAGATGACAGTGGTCGCAAAGACCGTGCCTATCACGATGGCTAGTCTTCGCGCCCTCTGCCTCGTCATCGCCCGTCAGGGCCGGGGAGGTGTCATATATTCTATTGCACGACGTGGACCACATGTACAGGATGACAGTGATGATGAGATAGATCCCGACCTCGATGTGCCATTGGTCCCTTCGCCCCGTTCCACCTACACTCATGGTGAGTCGTCTACTGCACCCCCTCCACCTCATTCACGATACTCACGCGAGTTTTGACAGTTCTTCGACACCGAGCTATCGCCGCGCCTACAGGACATTAAGGAGTCGCAGCAGCGGACCGAGGACCTCCTCATACAGATCAGAGACCACCTTGGGATCGCCCCTCGCCAGCCGCCAGCTCCAGCCCCGCCTTCCTTCCCAGACGATGTGACCGACCACCCTGCTTACTTCTGATATGTATCGCTGTAGTGTTATCTTTATGTATCGTCTCTTGTATATGTTTTTTTATCAGTGTATTCAGTTCTGTAAGCTATTATATATCAGTGCATTTCATTACAGCTACTGTTTCTTTACTGTGCTCTTCTACTTATTATGATAGCAGTTTTTTTTATATCATCATGAAATCACTCTATGTCTGCTTTTTACATTGCACTGAGGACATTGCAAATCTTAAGTCTGGGGGTAGAATGGCTATTCATGTGGTTACAATTGATTCTAATCTGTATATCATAATACTCAAGTTTTTTATACCCCCCTACAAATTTTTGTTTGATATTTTAAGCTCTCATTATTCATTCATTTGGGATTATAAATATCTAATTTAACTTCGCACGCTGATTAAAATGAATTGATGTAGACACATAGAGTATTCAGCTTTGTTGATTTCGTAATTAAGCATAGAATTTTTTTAGCATCCAAGACAAGGAGGATTAACCCCTTTGAATCCTTTCTTTCTCTTGATGATCCATCTTCAAATTTCGTTTTAATTTGCATGAACCTCTATTTGAACATTCTAGTAATCATGTATCACTTTGTTTATGTTAAATTTGTGGTATTTTATTTGTGTTTATGCTTGCAAACAAAGAGTTTAATCCTCCTTATGAATTACTTATTTGTTTTACACAATTTGCAATTGGCTAGATTGAGAAATTGGTTCTTTGCAATGATATTGGTATGCTCATATTGTGATGATAATTCCCTTTGTAATTCAAACTCTATGATCGAGAGATATTTTGTTTGGAAAATTAGAACATGAGTAAAAGGATTTGTGGTAATTTAGAGATAAAATTCATGAATTTATGTATTAATAAAGGTACTTTACTTAATGCGAACTTGAGTGTTGTGAATTGTTCGGGAGAAAATTTACTATCTTAGGTTTAGATTTGGAATTGCTCGAGAGAGAATTTCGATGAATAGTTAACCTTTACATTGCCCAAATTAAACAGTCTTTTCATGTCATGATCACTTAGAATTGAACTAATAAATGAATTTGTTCATGTAATTATTTAAAGGCTTCATGTTTTTATCGTTTTTACTTCTCCAATACTGAATCATCCAAATGGTCATAGTTAGGTTAATGTAGTTTAAATATCACTTTTGTTTAGAGGTATGATAATAAAGGGAGGGTGAGTACGAATAGTTGAAACGACCCTGTGGAATACAACACGAGATGTAGATTTCTCCTATATTACGATTGATAGGTGCGCTTGCCTGACTGCTAATTCAATCTATTTTAAGTCCATCTACATAGTTGTATTAGACTGTAGAATGAAATCACATTGAGTTATTACTTGTTAGTAAGAAAAATCATCAGGGATTCTAACCTAGCTATACCTACGGCTTTGTTGAAGTATTAGATCGGGCGGCCTTGCGGTCTTGTCTGGCGGTTTGTTGACCGAGCGGTCTGGCGGTCTCCTCTGGTGTTTGGAGACCGGGCGGTCTGTCGGACTCTCAGTGCGGCCTATTCTTATCCTGCTGGAGATGCCGTGCGGTTAACCCATCTGACTAACCGCGCGGCCTGTGCGGTCTCCTTTATTTCTAGCCGCTCTTCCTGTAAATGTTTAGTGCCACATTGTTTGTTTATACTCTCTCATATCTCCTCCATTCTATATAAGGGAGGTCATACCTTTGTAAATCATATCTTTTTTGGATAATAAAATTTCAATTATTCAAAAGTCAACCCGTTTGTTCTTTCTTATTCGCTACTTTCCACATGGTATCAGAGCACACGGTCGTTTCCTCCTGATTGTGTGCGCTCTCTGATTCTCGCGGCTTGTTTTCCGCTTTCCGCGACCTGTCTGCGGCTTGCCTTCTCTTCTGTCCGCTGCCCTATTCGCGCGGCTTGTTTCTGTCCGCTGCACTGTTCGCGCGGCTTGCTTCTCCTTGGTTCTCTTCTCCGGCTGCTATTCGTCGTCGCGGCCTGTTTTGTTGTCACCGCGCTAGTGGTTCTTTCTTGCCTCTCTGACTTCCTAGTCGTTGCGGTCTGTTTCTGTTCGCCCAGCCTGCGACTTGTTGTGGTCGTTGCTTCTTGCCTCCTCTTCTCTTCTGTTCGCTCGGCCTTTTCAGTCCGCGCGACCTCTTCCCCGCTGTGCCTTTGACTGCTTTTTAGCCGCTTGTGTTCGCACGGCTTCTTCCTTTTCTATCCGCTGAGGTTTCTTGCTGTGTTCTATGACTACTTCCGGTCTCACCACTACTCCTGCAGCTCCTTCTCCACCTCCTCCTTCGGGCAACCTTGGCACCCTTTCTAAGATTGTTGGCTCCAACTATCCCGATTGGAGCGTTTCTTTCACTTTTCTCCTTCGTTCTCAACGCAAGCGTCATCACCTCACCGATGACCCTCCTCCTCGTACCTCTCCTGAGTTTGATGACTGGGATGCGAGTGATGCTCTTGTCCGCACTTGGCTGGCCAACAGCCTTTCTGACGAGTGCCTTCCCGTCATTCGCCATGATGAGACGGTCAAGGCCGCCTGGCTTCACCTTGCTGCTCTCTATTCGAAGGGGGGCTAGACGTCCCGCATCTATACTCTCTATGCGGACCTCTTCGTCCGCCCTTCTATTTCTCCTACTGCGGCTTATCAGCAGGTCCAGGCTCGTGGTACTGAAATCCTCCAGAATCGTCCCTTCTCCGCGGACTTGGCCGAACAGCACAAACACTTCCAGGAACTCCTGGTTGTTTGTTATCTTCTTCGTCTTTCTGATTCTTATGATATGATCTGCCAGCAGATCTTGGGTGAGGCGGAATCTCCTACTTTGGATGCCACTGCGGCTCGCATTGCCGCTGTTACTTCACTTCTCCAGCGGCCTCTGTTGGCCTCCCCCCCTTCCCAGGACTCCTTTGCTCACCAGGCTCAGAGGGGGGGACCTAGTGGCCGCGGCCACTCCGGCGCACGGGGTTCATCCCGGTTCCTCTGCTCTCACTGTGGTCGTACCGGCCATTCTGTTGACCGCTGCTGGCAGAAACATCCTCATCTTCGTCCTTCCGGTGATGCTCCTTCTTCGGCCTCCGCCTCTTCTCGGCCATCTGCCTCTGTGGCCACGACGTCAGGTAGTGCCCACGTTATTACCCAAGGTAAATGGCTGATTGACTCAGGTGCTACAAATCATATGACGGGCAACCCTCATTGCTTCTCCCGTCTTGAGACACATGACCGCTTACCCCCGGTTCGTGTGGCGAATGGTTCACCGTCCCCTGTTCATGGGACGGGCATGGTTCAACTCACCCCATCGCTTTACTTGGAGGACACCCTCTATGTCCCGATGTTCCCGTGCAATTTGTTATCAGTTACTACTTTATGCCGGCAACTTCAGTGCTCCGTCTTATTCACTCCCACTACTTGTTTTTTTCAGGACCCGAGGACCCAGCGAACGATTGCTACTGGGACTGAGAGCGGCGGCCTCTACTTCCTCGATGATGTTTCCGCTCTGTCCGCCTACTCCTCCTCCACAGATCTTCTTCAATGGCACCTTCGCCTTGGACATCCTCCTCCTCGGATTCTTCTCCAAGTTCTGCCCCACTTACCTCCTACCAGTTCTCCGCTCCACTGTGATGCGTGTCAGCTTGGCAAACATCATCGCTCCTCCTTCCCACCGAAGCAAGGCTGTGGCTCCTCTCGCCCGTTTGATCTTATTCATTCTGATGTATGGGGTCCTGCTCCTACCCTCACTGTTGGTCGGGGCAGTTCCTATTTTGTCACTTTTATAGATGATTTTTATCGCGTACCTGGGTGTACCTGTTAAAAGATCGCTCTGAACTCTTTTCTGTTTGGCAATCCTTTTATTTTATGATTCAGACTCAATTTGCTCTTTCTATTAAAGTTTTACGTTCTGATAATGCCAAGGAATATCTGAGTCATGAGTTCTCCTCTTTCTTTCACCAACATGGCCTGCTTCATCAAACGACTTGTGTTTACACCTCCCAGCAGAATGGGGTGGCGGAGCGTAAAAACCGTCACCTGCTTGATGTTGCCCGTACTCTCATGACGCAGATGCACGTCCCTCGCTCCTACTGGGGCTACGATGTGCTCCTCGCCTGCTACCTCATCAATCGCCTTCCCTCCACAGTTCTCCACGGCCAGACCCCCTTCTCCATTCTCTACCCCCACAAGGCACCTTTTCCTCTCCCCTTCCGTGTCTTTGGCTGTACGACCTTTGTTCACGCTCCCTCTGCTACCCGCTACAAGCTTTCTCCCCGTTCCACCAAGTGTGTCTTTTTGGGGTACTCTACCACTCAAAAAGGCTATTGCTGCTTTGACCCCCTTCTCCGCAAGCAGTTTGTCTCCGCGGATGTGACTTTTTTCGAGAATGCTTCCTATTTCTCTCCTACCTCTCCTCTTCCTTCTGATATCTCCGTTCCTTCCACGCCTCTCGACGTGTTCCCACCTCCGTCTCTTCCTCCACTGACTCCTTCCCAATCCGTCTCCCCACCCACCCCTCCACCCTCCTCTCCGCCGCCGTCTCTCTCTAGTCCCGGGCCAGCCTTCTCTGCCACGGACGCTCCGGTCGCTGACGCTCCCGTCGACCTGGATCTTCCAATTGCTCTTCGCAAAGGGGTGCAGGCGTGTACTCAACACCCGCTTGCGGCCGTTGTTTCCTATGATCGACTTTCTCCTTCTCGCAGGTGTTTTACCTTGGCTATCTCTGCTACTTCTACTCCCCGCACCTACCAGGAGGCTCTTGCTCTCCCTCATTATAAGTCTGCCATGGATGAGGAGATGACTACTCTTACCGAACGGGGTACCTGGACCTTGTTCCTCCTCCCGTGGGCACTGATGTGGTTGGCTGTCGCTGGGTCTTCGTTGTGAAATTTCGCCCCGACGGCACTGTGGATCGCTACAAGACCCGGCTGGTGGCCAAGGGCTTCACTCAGACTTACGGCATTGATTACTTTGATACCTTTTCTCCGGTTGCTCGCCTTAGCACCATCCGGGTTCTCCTTTCTGTGGCTGTTAACCAAGATTGGGCTATTGCCCAGCTTGATGTGAAGAATGCCTTTCTCTATGACGATCTTCAGGAGGACGTCTACATGGAGCAACCTCCTGGGTATGTTGCTCAGGGGGAGACACACGTATGTCATTTGAAGAAGGCCATTTATGGCCTAAAGCAGAGCCCTCGGGCATGGTTCGACAAATTCAGTGGTATTGTGGCTACTATCGGCTTTAGAAGGAGTTTGGCCGATCACTCCTTATTCATTCGCAAAACGGCCTCGGCACTGGTGATCTTGGCAGTTTATGTGGATGATATTCTTCTTACTGGTGATGACCGAGATGGAGTGGACTTGACGAAGAAGCACCTCCGTCAGCACTTGGTCACGAAGGATATGGGCTCCCCGAAATACTTTTTGGGGATAGAAATCTCTCGGAAACCTGACTCGTTGGTTCTCTCCCAACGGAAGTATGCCCTTGATCTTCTACAAGAAGCAGGATTGACAGGTGCCAAACCGGCTCGGTTTCCCATAGCTATTGGAGAAGACAAAACGTGGACGGAGGACTCGCCTCTTCTATCTGATGTCACAAGGTACAGACATTTGGTGGGCAAACTCATCTATCTCACGGTGACTAGGCCCGATATCGCCTATGCTGTAGGCAAGGTCAGTCAGTTTATGCAAGCTCCCAGGGAGTGCCATCTTCAGTCTGCCCTGAAGATTTTAGAGTATATCAAAGCAGCACCAGGCAAAGGGTTACTCTTTCAGAAGAATGGTCATCTGAGGGTTGAGGCCTACTCAGATTCAAGTTACGCGGATGACAAAGGCGATCGTAAGTCCACATCAGGTTTTTGTACCTTTGTTGGAGGTAATCTTGTGAGTTGGAAGAGCAAGAAACATTCCGTTGTCTCCAGATCCAGTGCAGAAGCAGAATACCGGAGTATGGCGTCAACCACGTGTGAGTTAAAATGGTTGCGGGCTCTCATGCTTGACCTGGGCGAGGTATATGACTATCCTCTCCCTATGTTCTGTGACAACAAGGCTGCTATATACATATCCAGGAATCCGGTCTTCCATGAGAGAACAAAGCATATAGAGGTGGACTGTCACTTCATTCGGGAAGAGATTTTGAAGAAGCAGATTTGTACTCCGTTTGTCACCTCCGACAAGGAATTGGCAGATATCTTCACCAAGCCGGTCTCTACTTCCTTCTTCCACATTTGTGACAAGCTGGGCATGATTGATATCTATGCTCTAGCTTGAGGGGTAGTGTTGAAGTATTAGACCGGGCGGCCTTGCGGTCTTGTCTGGCGGTTTGTTGACCGAGCGGTCTGGCGGTCTCCTCTGGTGCTTGGAGACCGGGCGGTCTGTCGCACTCTCAGTGCGGCCTGTTCTTATCCTGCTGGAGGTGCCGTGCGGTTAACCCATCTGACTAACCGCGCGGCCTGTGCGGTCTCCTTTATTTCTAATCGCTCTTCCTGTAAATGTTTAGTCCCACATTGTTTGTTTATACTCTCTCATATCTCCTCCATTCTATATAAGGGAGGTCATACCTTTGTAAATCATATTTTTTTTGGATAATAAAATTTCAATTATTCAAAAGTCTACCCGTTTGTTCTTTCTTATTCGCTACTTTCCACAGGCTTGCCCAAAACTCAGAATTTTTGGAGACACTTTGCCTAAAGTTTTTGCTTTTATTTAATAATGCTAGGGTAAATTAATTAACTGGTCAAATGACCTTCAAATCCTCCCAAATTTTGGGGAGTGGTCCCTTACATCAAGACCTAGTTCTGTACAAAATTTTAGCTCATTTGGATATGTTTTGGTTAGGGAATCACCAAACCCTAGTTTGGCCTTAAGAGGGTACTTTTGGTTACAAGTGCACTATGGACTTAGGGTGGTCCCCTCCCCTCAACAGAGGCTGAGGTTTTGGACACTGACTTGGCATGGCTAATGTCACCCTCTTAAGTAAAATGGGATGATTTAGGTTTGATTTGCCCTAGGGTTCAACCTCAAACCCTAAGGAAGGACTTTTGGGGGTTGTGAAGGACATGGGGGCAAATG
Organism: Platanthera guangdongensis; assembly: GCA_039583875.1. Classification (NCBI taxonomy): domain Eukaryota; kingdom Viridiplantae; phylum Streptophyta; class Magnoliopsida; order Asparagales; family Orchidaceae; genus Platanthera; species Platanthera guangdongensis. Next base: position 116,214,761 of record CM077162.1, on the reverse strand, counting down.
CCCTTGTATGGCCTTGGAAACCCAGTAGAATTGAGGTAATGTAACCTAAGATCTCTGGTAGGAATTTTAGAAGAATTGGAGCAAGGTAGACACCTCAAAACCCTAACCCTAGTTTTAGGGTAGGAGCACAAATTTGGAGATTCAGCCACTAAACCTTCACCAAATATTATGAAACTTGGGTAGAATAGGTTTTAGGCCACCTAGAACCTCTGGTAAGTTTTGTAGAATTTTATGGATTTTATTCTTGGTACTTCATTTGTTAATTACCAAAAGACCCAAAATGATATTTGATTTTATTATGGTTGTTATGTGCTTTAAAATATGATGAAACTTGGTCAGAGGTTATTATAGGGCTAGTTGAACATCTCTGAATTTTATCACAATTCTAAATTAATTTTATTTGGTACTTCCTTCATTAATTTCATAAAGGGGCTTTGGTAAAGAAAATACATTATTGATGATATATCTGTTGCAAAATCATGAGGCTTAGGTTTTGATGTTTTTAGGCTAAAACGCACTTGTAGAAATTTATTTATAATTTTCAGATGTCTGCTTTCATGACTTTTTTTACAAGGCCATATTTTTGAGTATAGGATATTTAATTAATTTAGGGAATAATTCTTTCAAAAAATTATGAAAGTTTACTTAGAGGTTTTATGTACCCTTACAATCATCCTGGAATTTTCTCTGAATTTTTGGAAGTATTTTTATTGTGCATCCCCTTTTAATGATTAATTTTGGAATAAATTGGAAATAACATTTAAGAACTAAAATTTTGCTGGAAAATTTGGAGATTCTGAATTTTTAGATGATTACCCATTTTACATTTATCATAATTTTAGTGGAGCTTTATCTTGCAAAACTCATGTACTTCATGTTCAACCTTGGAACTTTTGGCTTTTAAAATAAATAAATAAATTAGTGGTTAAACTATGGAAATTAGGAAATTGTGGATTTAGTCTACATATGCCAATATAGACCTCTAATAATTATTATATGAGCATTGGATGATCATATGACATACTTCCCTTTTTATGGGTCATATAGCTTAAGTGGTCTGCATTTAACAAAACTGCAGGAAATCATTTGGGATATGAACTAGAGCACATGTGTTGGGTGTTGTTGGTTTGCTGGAAGGATAAATAGAATTAGGTGCATCTTTGGAAGATAAGTGAGTAGGGTGTTGTTTTGTCTAGGGTTTAGAGGCGCTCGGGTCCGACGAAAGATCGTCCTCCCCGAGGTGAGTGGAGTAAAATCACCTTAGGATTAGCCTATCGTAACATGAGGAAGTAATGGGTAAGGGGATCAACCAATAACAAACTAAGTACCTTGCGAATGGGAACGTTGGGCGTAATCCCAACATAGTTCCTAGTGCCCCTTGAGAGCCCTTCACAGGGAATACCGGGGGCAGTCCTGAGTTAACGTAAACTGTTTTAACAAGCTGAAAAGAGAAACTTAGTAATTAGGGTTGCACCTTTCACAAACACTGATAGCACCGGAATTTAGCTGGGAGCTTCGGCTCGGATGGTTAAAAGACGGACTTTGGGTCCGGGGAGCTTCGGCTCGATTGTTTGAGACGTACGTGTTGGTCCGGGGAGCTTTGGCTCGGTTTTTGATTACTCTAAATTTGCATGTGCATAAAAGGAAGGAAAATTAGGGTGGTGGGTCTTCGGTATTGGAGGGTCGATGCACCGACGCCAATACGTTGACTCGGCAAGTGTGGCTAGCACTTCGCCAACAGAAGTCCGGTGCGCTAGCTGACAAGAGTACGCAGGAGTCCGCTTCGTGCACCAAGTGTTGAGGCATACGATAGGTCTGACCGGTAGTTCTTTACTGGTTTAGAGGTGGGCGAGGCCCAACCCACCGCTTTCGTCTGCCACTACGGAGGTATCCTGGGAGGTTTCGGCTCCAGAAAGGGGGAACTAAAGGTCTGTGTGCACAGAGTCGGGTGTGTGTGTTGCACTTGCATGTTCCATCATACCCAGTTGCATGTCATAGCATAATCGATTCATTTAACCCCTGACACCTAATGTATAAGTGGAATGGGACGCTTATACATTAGGACCTGCAAAACGACCCCTTGGTCTATAAGCTTTTGTGGGCAAGTTTATAAATTAAGGTCAATTTTGATATATAAATACATATATTGCTGTTTGATAACCGACACCCCAACATATAAATTGGTATGAGACTTTTTATACGATGGGAGCCTTGCAGAAGACCCCTTGGCTTATGTGTTCTCACATAAGTGAAGGTTACTTTTCATATTTCAGCTTATTGTCTATACATGTTATAGAATTGCTAGTATAGGTCCGCTGCCATCTGTTTTTGATATTCTCCACCTTCAAGTCCTCCCCTTTCTTCCTCTCCGCTCGGTGCCTAGGAGTCGTGGGGGAAGGGGCGGGGGATGATAGGACTTAGTCTTTTAGACTAACGGTTTCGAACCGTATCATTTAGGGGATCGTGGAGACCATCATGGAGGAGCAGCCCCAGAGACCGGTGCGCTTGGAGGTCGGGCAGTCTAGCTCCGGAGTTCATACAGCCAGGACCGTGAGTCTCGACCTTGAGTAGTTTTTCTGCTTTTGCTTCCGCATGAGTGATTTTCTACTGAGGATATGATGTACCGGGCATAAGCCCTTACTTTGCTACTCTGATGTATTCTTCTGTGGACACTCCCTTCGTGGAGATATATTTACTATAATATGTGACTTTCTGTGGACAGTTAGTTTTCATGACTTCATTATGCTACTTTTCTGTGATCGAATTGGCCGGCAGGATCGGCACTTTGTAGTGATGACCCTTCAGGGCGTGAAGGACTCACCGCAAAACGGCGGTTCTGGGCCTAAGACCCCGGTGTCGTTAAAAAAAAAAAAAAAAAAAAGGGGGGGTCTTACAATAGCTGCTGCTGCTCCTGCTCCTCCTCTGCAACCTACTTTCTCTCCCAGACCTGAAGGCCAGGAAGGCCCTACTCCAGACTCTTATGCTCAAATCTGGGAGGATGACCCTGCAGATATCTTCTTCCAAGCTCCTCCTGAGATTCAGACTTCTAAGAAGAAAAGAAAATATGGTGAGGGTGCCTCTGCTAGTATGTCTATCCTAGTTCCAGATTCAAAAAAGAGGAAAACTTTAGAATATATAGAGATCTGGTCTCCTACCTCTAAGTCCCTCATTTTGGATACTCTCAGACTTATTATGGACTTTCATGAAAGCAGGAATATTCATTATAGCTCCTAGGAATGGGAATTATATGAGAAGTATATGACCAAGAGGAGACTATATGATAGAGAATTTGGGAGAAATAACCATGCTGCTCCTCCAAGACCTCCTAAGTACAACCCCAAGCCCTATAGCTACCAGAGGAGACAACAGGAGAAGCAAGACAGACAGCACCACCAAGCCTAAGCTATGAGGACATGTGAAGATGTGTAAATGATCTCGTTGTAGAAATGATACTTTTGAAATCACATTTATATAATTCTAAGTTTTTGATCATATAATTTTATTTCTAGTGTTATGCTTGCTTACACAGATTTGTCTATTTAGCACTTTTTATGTCTATAATTCACCTTAGTGTAAAGGGTTCTGACTTCTACAAGTAGGGGGAGATTGTTGGGTATTGTATCCACATTAACCCAAATTTGATGAAGTCACCCTTGAACTAAGATGAATTAAGTTGTTTTTAATGCTTTGGTTGAGTTATGTGTTTGCAGGATTCTAATGCCAAGTGTAGACCAATGTCAGTCTATAATGGGTCACCAAACACATGATCATACAATGTAATCCCTCATTGTGTCATCCAAGGTGTTGACTCATGTGTAGTCTCTCTATTGGGATTCACTTCTTATTCAAGCACTAGGACTGATTGGAAAAAAAATTATGCTGGTTTCACCAAAGCATAATAAATTTCTATTTAGAGAATTTCACTAGGTAATTTACTCGAGTAGATCCCTACCTACTCGAGTGAAATACTTAGTCTATACTCGAGTAAGAAAGTTACCTCTCGTGTAGTTAAGCTTTAGCACTCGTGTAGCTAAGTTAACTACTCGAGTAGATTCCCTCCCTTTCTCGAGTTAACAGAATTTCTTCACTAAAAATTTTCTAAGTAAAATACTCGAGTAGCCATATAGATGCTCGAGTATAGCGTGCAACAGGAGATTGTGCTGAAGAAGGAATATGCACTGGAGATTGTACTGGAGACTCCGTTGGTATTTCAGTTGTGGTTTCCTTTGGAGAGAGAGGAGGAAGATCATTTGCAGTCAATTCTTCTATCATCTCACTAATAGCAGCTTCTGTGGAGAGGAGTTCTTCTTGAAGGTGATGGTCAGATGGTGTTTCTTCTGGAGTCCGAGGAGGTGGAGGAGTTACTGCTGGAGGTGTAGGAATCCTTGCTGGGACAGAAGGAGTAGGCTCCCCCTCAATAGATGCACCAGAGGAGCTGACAATCTGATGTGGAGAGTTAGATGGGGTCCTATCCTATATGGCTGGAATTTCTTGACCTTCTGTAGCTTGTGTTGGATTTTGCAGCTTCAATTCCCATCTGTGTATGAAGGATATATAGATTTTCTTCATGTGGTGAAGTATACTCCCTTTAGAAAAATTGAAGACCTCTGAGTTGATTTTATGGAGGAGGAGAGAAATGATTCTGGCATACTTTGGGGTTTCATGCTGTCTTTGATTTTATCTAAAATCATCATTCCAAACTGAAATCATTTCCTGCACACTATGGCTTGAATAATGTCAAAGAAGGAGAGGGATGTCTCTTATGGAAGTGGTTTTGCAGAGAAGACTTTTTCATATGATGTCCACAAGTAGCTTTCCTTCAGGATTCATATCAGAGCATTTGATGTATTGAGCATCAGTAGACACACCATAGAACAGACAGGTTCTGTCGGATTCATCCGGTCCAAGATGGTCTTCCTCAACCACAATCGGCAAGCGAAGAAGTTGAGAGACAGAGGTTTTGGTTAGTTTAATTTTAATACCTCTGACCTTTGATTTGAGAACGGCTCCATGTCTCTTAACCTTGACATTTTTGAAGAATTTGGCAACATATGGAAAGAGTATTTTACAGGGTTCTTGGAGTATGAAGGTGAGTCCGGCGGTGTCGAGCAGTATCATGAGGTTATGGAAATCATCTGATAATTCGGCGATGCCGGCGGCGATAAGTTTGGAACAAATTCCAATCTTCGATGAAGCAGCCATGATCCAAGAACTGTAGGAAAAACTGCGGCAGGGAGGAAGAAAGCGCGGCTCTGTAACTTCTGTAGGAAGGCAAAGAGACAGTCGGGTTACTCGATAGCGGAAATGAATTCGTATAGGAAGATTATGGAATTTCTTTTTTATATAACCCTAGGTTTATGTCTAACGAAAATAGAAATGATGGAATCATACCTTAGAAGTGGTGGCATAAGCCTTGGGTTGCGAATAAGAAAATTTGAATCAAGAAATAAGAAGTGAGGTCACATACTCGAGAGACTTGATATTACTCGAGTGAAGTTTTGGGATACTCGAGTAGATAGGCTCGAAGTACTCGAGTAGTTGGGCTGAAGTGCTCGAGTAGTTGTGCTGATGTACTCGAATAGTTTTACTAAGGTACTCGAGTGAAGTTTTACAACTCGTGTAGGTGATTTGACTACTCGAGTAAGTCATTTTGCGACTCGAGTAAGTGACTCAAGTGACTTATTGGGTGCTCGAGTAGGTCAATCATGCCACTCGAGTAGGTCATTTGAACTACTCGTGTACTTTACTGCTTACTCAAGTCAACAAGTTAGAATTTTGTGGGATTTCAACTTTTAACTAATTCATGATCTCTGAGCCTTCTTGGGAGTCCACCTTCTCTAATCTTCTTTGTTGAGCATTCCAAGTTCTGTTTTGAAGAACGAGAACTTGGTCTCGTCCAGCAGCTTCGTGAAAATGTCTGCAATCTGCCTATCTGTAGAGGCAGATTGGATATCTATTTTCCCATGATCCACATGCTCCCAGATGAAGTGATACCTCAGCTCTATATACTTTGTCCGGCTGTGCGAGACTGGGTTATTGGCTATTGCAATTGCGCTGGAAGAGTAGCAAAATAATGGAATCTTCTGTAACTTCATGTTATAATCTTCAAATTGATTCTTTATCCGTAACAGCTGTGCACAACAACTTCCTGCAGAGATGTACTCTGACTTAGCCGTTGAGATTGCTACACAATTCTGCTTCTTGCTACTCCGGGAGATAAGTCTTCTTCCAAAGAATTCGAAAGTCCCGGAAGTGCTTTTCCTGTCATCTTTGCTCCCTGCAAAATCTGCATCTGAAAAACCTACTAGCTTGTTATCAGTACTTCTTGGGTATCATAAGCCAAGATTTGGAGTGCCTTTAAGATATCTATAAATCCGCTTTGCAGCAGCATAGTGAGATTCCTTAGAGTTCACCTGAAATCTAGTACATACACATGTTAAAAAAATTATGTCAGGTCTACTGGCAGTAAGGTAGGGCAAGGATCCAATTATGCTTTTGTACTTGGTTTCGTCAAAATGTTTCCCTTTTTCATCCTTGTCTAGAAAAATTGTGGAACCCATTGGAGTCCTCATCGAGATTGCGTTCTCCATTACGAATTTCTTAATTAGCACTTTGGTGAACTAAGTCTGCAAGATGAAAATTCCATCTTCAGATTGTTTCACCTAAAGCCCTAAGAAATACTTCAACTCGCCCATACTGCTCATTTCAAACTTCCCTTGCATAAGTTTTGAAAACTTCTTGCAGAGGTTGTCGTCAGTGGAACCAAAAATAATGTCATCGACATAGATTTGCGCTAGCAAAATCTTGCCTTTTATTTCCCAAAGAAATAATGTCTTGTCTGTCTTTACTCTTGTGAACTTATTCTCAAGTAGAAAGCTAGACAACGTCTCATACCAAGCTCAAGGAGCTTGTTTCAGACCATATAAACTTTATGCAATAAATAAACGTAATCAGGAAAGTTAGAATCAACGAAAACTGGAGGTTGTTCTACATACAGTTCTTCCTTTATGTCATCATTAAGGAAGGTAGACTTCACGTCCATCGGATAGACAGTGAAGACTTTGAGTGCAACATAAGGTAGGAATATGCTTATTGCCTCCAGCTATGCCACTGGAGCATACGTCTGGTCGAAGTCGATTCCTTCCTCTTGACGATATCCTTTACCGACGAGTCTAGCCTTGTTCTTTATGATCATTCCATCCTCATCCAACTTGTTCCTGTAGACCCATTTTGTCCTGATAACGTTCTAACCTTTTGATGTAGGGATGTCAGAATCGGAGATCTCGACGAAGCTAACGCTCTATCTCCGCTCTACACGTCGTAGATCTACCGCACCTACACAGCACCTATCGCACACAATAGTTCTCGTCACAAGAACACAGCACAAACAACAAAAGAGGATTGGTCGACTCGAAAACAACGAGGTTATAGGACAAGAAAACACAAAGGTTGCCACTCATTTTTGAGAACAAGACCAAGGCTATAGGACAAGATCCGCTCAGGCAAATAGGATCCACCCGATCCGGAAATAAAAAGCCTAGCAACGGCGATTTCGATCCAAAACTTGCAGCGATTAAATTAACGTTCCGGAGAAAACGATTTGCGAAAACCACCACAACTAAAGAGAAGAATCACACAGGGAGGGGGAAGAGATTACCCAACCGGAAAGCTTTCACACAAGATAACTGTGGGAGAATCACTCTCTCCACGGATTGATGCATAAGATCACGGCAGTGAACCGGTCACACAAGTAATATAAAATGGGGGCTTTCCCAAGTATCGATCTCTCAAGGAACACAGTAAGGTGGAGTTAATTTCGAGGAGGACTTGAGATTGAAGTCCTTAGGGTCGGCGGTAACGATGGGGGTTTTGATGTTTGCGGAAAAAGAAAATAAAAGGCTAACAATTACTCCTATGCAACGCCGCTATGCGATGCTTCGCCAGGCGGGATGGAAGACTAGTCGGGCCGCTATGCACCGAATCGCTAGGCAGATGGACGAGTAGGCTTGCGGATGACGTGGTTAGAACGACGGAATGAGTGTCTTGAGCACCTCTTCGCTATGCACGCTTCTAGCAATTGCTAGAACGGCAAGGGTGGATGGTGGTGGATGGAATATGGGCGCACCTCAAGTAATATAACAAAAATATACAATCACATAGACATGATTACACATAAACGTATATTACACTAAGCATAGCTTCATCAAATACAAAGAGTTCAACTAAACTATCAACAACAAGAGAAGAAAAGTGTGTGAAATCGACCGAATCCGAAGCCTTACTGAGGTTTCACGGTTGGAATCGTCGGGTTGTCAATCCGCGTCCAAGCTCGGTCCGCAACTGCGTCCGGGGTAGAGAAGGGTTGTCAACACCTTCCAATGGCCCGTCTTCTTCGTGTCACAATCCGGTGGAGGATGGCACAACTTCCCCAAGCTTGATGAAGAAAGCCAGGTCAAGCCTTTCTTGAAGCTCAAGGATGAAGGAGGAGGCCGAGAGGAAGCTCCGGCTTGGATTTGGCGATGAAAGCTTGCCCGGAGCACCTCCCTAGTGTGGAGATTGAAGGAGGACGGCGGAATCCTTCCTTGGAGACGAAAACGGCGGAGGAAAAATGAGTGATCCCGAATTAGGGCGGAACCTGCAAATTTATAGATTGCATAAATTATAATGCACACGACCAGTGGCGCACGACCAGTGGTCATGCGCACTATGTCCAGTGGTAGTGCGTTTGCCCCAGGTAGATTCTGGAAAAATATGGAATCAATGCACACGATCAGTGGCGCACGACCGGTGGTCGTGCACACTGTGTCCAGTGATAGTGCGCATATCCCAGGCAGATTCTGGAAATCAGGGAACATTGCGCACGAGCAGTGGCGTACGACCAGTGGTCGTGCGCACTATATCCAATGAGCGTGCGCAGTATTCCTGCTTTCAAACGACCCCGGAACACGTACACGACCCCTGAACCCAGAACTGATATGTGTAGACATTCTAGATGAGCACAAAACAGAGTACAAACATTAAAAGTACAAAAATACACAACCACGAGCCAAAATGTGCACTTCCTATGGAAATATAGACAAGATGAAATATGAACGATATAGAACTAAAAGTGAAGTGCAAACGCGTGAAAACTAGCCCAGATGAGTCCGAAAAACCCTATATAAATCTGACTCATCAAACCCCCAAACTTAACTTTTTGCGCGTCCTGAGCAAACAAAATCTAAGCAGATAGGGAAAATGATTTAACTAACAAGGAAATTGCGATACGGAGTACCATGCGAAGTCGCATGCTCGCACGCGTAAAAATTTAATAGAAGAAATTTCTAAGTATGCAGAATAGTTTATATTTTAAACAATGCGTATCAACATTTTATTATTACTCAAAAATGGAATCACGGTGAATCATCCGGTCACGCGTAGGGAGAAAGTAAACTAATCGCTAGGTGAGCATTGCCAAAGATCGGGGCTCAGGATAACCTCCAAAGGAATCCACCAATGTCGGTGACCATATGCTTGCCCTTTCACACTCTCTCCACGGCACTAGTTAGACTCAAGCACGAATCCGCAGGACTTGGAGTATAATATAGGCTTAGGTGAAGGCAGGGTATATAAAGGTAAACAAGACGGACACGCACACCCAAAATAAGATGGCCCGAAAATGCACACATGTAGACTCAATGGACAAATGCGTGTGACGCACCACCAGACCTGGACTTTTGACGGTGCGTGCACGCCCATAACGAACACAACTCAACAACATTGCACAACTCAGCAGTAATATATATACAAATACATTTCCCTTTTTTTTGTATTCCACATTGGGAATTTTCTTTTTATGTACTATCATATTGTTTTTTTCCTTTTTTTTAATCCAAATAACCAAAACAAAATATGAAAACACGGCAACACCACATTCTGCACAAACACCAACAAAACTGCGCACACAAAACGGATATAAACTACAACAAAACAAACTAACCGAGCGACCACATTCAGATGTACGAGTAGGAACGGATATATGGATATGGTAGCGAGGAGAAGGGATTTCAAAGGAAGGGACAGGCTCAACAGGGATAGCAACGGATAGATGTCGGGAATGGTACAAGGCTCAAACGAGACAAAGTGACGGCCCACATCACGCACGCACTTGACTAACCATGTACCCATGCTTCGAGAGTAGCTATGGGCAAGTTCTTAGCCAACGAGAAAGACTATCCGTCCTCCCGACTCGAGCAATATGAACCTAACGGCCGTATACATACATCCCTAAGCTACCGTAGGATTCACAATGGATTCACCAATTTTTGACTAAAATAAAAAGTATTTACGCAATTATAAAAATATAAAACTATAAGCATACAGAAAAATTAAATCTACTCAAATTTCTACACGAGATGAGAGCACTTGACTAGGAACACAACAAGGTCAACATTTTACTCCATCTCACAATCCTAAGCCAGCACCATAATTTTCCTAAATCATACAAAAGAAACGAGTTTAACTCACAGCACGCAAAAAGCTAAGCACGCGCTCATGTGGGTGCAGTGGTGTGTGATGCAATGAACTAATCAAAATATAACAGTAAAAGCTTCTAGTATGCACAAGAAGTGTGTGCATTCAAAAGGTAACAAATACTGGCTCTCCCCCAGACTTAAACTAAGAAACACAGCATATGATGGAGAAATTAAAGTCATAAAGAGCTAAGGGAAGACGTTACCCAATGCTCAACTAGTGAGCATACCAGAAGAAGCGTGGAAACCAGAAGCAGGCCCGCAATACGAAGAATCACAACCCCGCCAATGCGATTTTCCATGAATACCTGCAGGGATGAGCTCCGCAAAAACAAAACAAAAATATACCAACTACAAAGAAATACTAAAACTAAATAGACATGAAAAAGAAAATGCAGAAAATGAAAGATAAGTACTGGGGTTATTGTCCTCCCAGCACGACTTATTAAGCTACGAAAAGGATCTAGCTAATGGGCCTATGAAAAGAAAAATGCACAGGTAACAGTTCCAATATCCGTTTCGGTAACGGGTACCGATACGACGATAGAACAGTTACCCCTCTGCCTAAATACTCATACCTGCTCCTCGCAGGCAGAGGAAATAGGAAATAGGATGAGGAGGAGGCCTGGTCCTCACTCATCTTATCCCAAAAAGTATCATCGCCTAGCAAGGCATTGTCAACCACAGGTGTACAGGGTGTGATGGCAACGGAAAGAACACCAAGCTCATCATCATCCCAGCATACCCATGGAGACTCAGCCTGCACAAGCTCAGATAAAGAAGGGGGATCAAGAAATAAAGGAGACGAAGAACTAAAATAATCAGAAAATGGGAGAGTGATCCCGGTGTCACTCTCAGTAGGATCCAAGCATAGATCACTGTCAGTGTCATATGAGACGTACCGAGGGGAATCCGAGAACTCGAGGTCCGCTGTGGTTAGAGGAATGGCCTAATCCAATAAGGAGGTGCAAACCTCCGCATCGGAAAGGGGATATTCCTCATCCCACCGGGGTGCGTAAAAGTGTTCCGAAGATCCACCTTCTCCGTCGGAGATAGAGGAATCATCATCCCACTTCGGCGCAACCTCGGGCACCAAATCATCCACAATCACAGCATCATCAACCGACTCACAAGAAAGAGGAATAGTAAAATCCGGCAAAAATTGCGGAGGGGCAAGGATGCTCTCAAAATCAAGCACTGAATGAGAGGGCCCCCTCGCACAGTCATTCACAGACGCCACCCTGTCGACGACCGGAACAATCTCATCGTCCCATACAGGAGCGTCCATGAGTTCCTGATCCTCTTTTTGTTGGCTAACACCAGAGTGATCATCATCACTCAAGGGAAGCTCGTAAAAAGGGATCGAGGACCCATGAAAGAGTTGTATGCGGCTAGATATTCTTCGGTAATGTCAACGGGTAGAGAACGAGCAAAGTGTGTTATGTCAGTCTATGGGCCAGGCAACACCCTGGTAGGCCTGTCCACAACAGTCTTTCGCAAATGGGAGGTTGTTGTGCACAAGCCCTCAGAGGGAGAGGGCTTGCACAAACGAGGGCAATCCTTCAACATGTGGCCCACACCTTGACATAATAAACACCGAATGCAATGCTCGGCATTCATAACAGCAATGGCATAGATGGATCGGCGCAAAGTGTCAAGCAGATGGTACTCAACATCAGGATCCATCGAGAACAAAAATAATTGCTGAAAAAGTACTACACAGCTAAAATAAAAAATAGCACGGATCTGCTATATAAATCAAAAATCAGAAAAGGGCAAAAAGAAATAAGAAAAATAAAAATTCTAAAAACCAAAGCAAATAAAAAAAACGATATGCACAAATGGAAAAAGGGCTTCAATCTATTATCACCCTCTCCACAAACTCACACGACTATGTTCCCCGACAACGGCGCCAAAAACTTGATGCGTAAGATCACGGCAGTGAACAGGTCGCACAAGTAATATAAAATGGGGGCTTTCCCAAGTATCGATCTCTCAAGGAACACAGTAAGGTGGAGTTAATTTCGAGGAGGACTTGAGATTGAAGTCCTTAGGGTCGGCGGTAACGATGGAGGTTTTGATGTTTGCGGAAAAAGAAAATAAAAGGCTAACAATTACTCCTATGCAACGCCGCTATGCGATGCTTCGCCAGGCGGGATGGAAGACTAGTCGGGCTGCTATGCACCGAATCGCTAGGCGGATGGACGAGTAGGCTTGCGGATGAGGTGGTTAGAATGGCGGAATGAGGGTTGTGAGCACCTCTTCGCTACGCACACTTCTAGCAATTGCTAGAACGGCAAGGGTGGATGGTGGTGGATGGAATATGGGCGCACCTCAAGTAAATATAACGAAAATATACAATCACATAGACATGATTACACATAAACGTATATTACACTAAGCATAGCTTCATCAAATACAAAGAGTTCAACTAAACTATCAACAATAAGAGAAGAAAAATGTGCGAAATTGACCGAATCCGAAGCCTTGCTGAGGATTCACGGTTGGAATCGTCGGGTTGTCAATCCACGTACAAGCTCGGTCCGCAACTGCGTCCGGGGTAGAGAAGGGTTGTCACCACCTTCCAATGGCCCTTCTTCTTCGTGTCACAATCCGGTGGAGGATGGCACAACTTCCCCTAGCTTGATGGAGAAAGCTAGGTCAAGCCCTTCTTGAAGCTCAAGGATGAAGTAGGAGGCCAAGAGGAAGCTCCGGCTTGGATTTGGCGGTGAAAGCTTGCTCGGAGCACCTCCCTAGTGTGGAGATTGAAGGAGGACGACGGAATCCCTCCTCAGAGACGAAAACAGCGGAGGAAAAATGAGAGATCACGAATTTGGGAGGAACCTGCAAATTTATAGATTGCAGAAATTATAATGCACACGACCAGTGGCGCACGACCAGTGGTCGTACGCACTATGTCTAGTGGTAGTGCGTTTTTCCCCAGGCAGATTCTGGAAAAATATGGAATCAATGCACACGATCAGTGGCGCACGACCAGTGGTCGTGCGCACTGTGTCCAGTGTTAGTGCGCATATCCCAGGTAGATTCTGGAAATCAGGGAACATTACGCACAAGCAGTGGCGCACGACCAGTGGTCGTACGCACTATATCCAATGAGCGTGCACAGTATTCCTGCTTTCAAACGTCCCCGGAACACGTACACGACCCCTGAACCCAGAACTGATATGTGCAGACATTTCAGATGAGCACAAAACAGAGTACAAACATTAAAAGTACAAAAATACACAATCACGGGCCAAAATGTGCACTTCCTATGGAAATATAGACAAGATGAAATAAGAACGATATAGAACTAAAAGTGAAGTGCAAAAGCGTGAAAACTAACCCAGATGAGTCAGAAAAACCCTATATAAATCAGACTCATCACGGATCCACCGACGTCACACTGAATGGTTTGCAACCTTCTTCCAAGGAGTCGCACCGAAGGAAGCCGCGCCGGAGTCGCACCGAACGGATGGAGGGAGCAAGGGGGGCCGGCGGCTTCACACCACAACCAAGGGGCCGACGTCTAGGAGAGGTTTTCCTCTTGGCCAAAATTTTCAAGGGGGCAATTAGGTTTCAATCTTTGTCTAATAATCTCATAAGAAAGCCTCCTTATATAGGAGTTACAAACAAGCCTTAACCCTTCATGATGGAGATGTAATCTCATCCATTCGAATGGCTAAAAGCACACAAACATTAAAAATGTTCAAAATGAAAAATAACAAACATGCAATGAATATAAAATTATCACATAAGCATAGGATAATTTTATATTCCAAATATAAAATAGAGTGCAAGAAAGGAAATAAATAAGGCTAATGATTTGCAGTGGCGGTAGCATGCTGCGGGCAGAGGTTGTAGCGTAGCCTTCCGTTAGCGTCATCGTGCCGCCTCACATCCTTGAGTTGTATTGCCTTATCAACCGGATCATCATCAGCATCGTCAGCATCGTCTTCAAATGTTGGAGGAGGGGGCCTGCCATCAATCCTCCCCCGCTCAAATGCACGCATCTCCGTTGCGTGGTCCAAGCGATAGCGGTGAAGGAGAGCGACATCCAAACTCTGCAGCTCCATCTCGAGTACCCAAGAGTCATCCGAAGGCGGGCGATCACACCAACGGATGAGAAAGCGGTGGGTGTCGCCATCAGCAATGGTAACTGGCTCAGCATCAAGTATCAACTCTGGAGTGGAAAACGTCCGTGGAAACCTGGGAAACATATTAGTAGTAGGCAGGAAAGAAGGCAACTTACCATCCGATGATATACCTGTGGGAACCGAAAGAGAGAGATCATTCGTACTACCACTCCCCAACCCATGAGAATTTAGAGTGGGAGAAGAAGAAGACAAAGAAATCAACTCTTGTGGTGGTGACACAAACATCGTTAAATCCAAAACATTAAAAATGGGGGAGATACCCCAATCAGCAGGCAAGTCCAAAACGAAAGCGTTGTCACCTAATTTCTTAATAATCCGAAAAGGGCTGGCGTGCTTTGGTGCTAACTTTTTAATGGTGTCAGTTGGCAAGCGTTCGGGAACCAAACAGACTAAAACTAGATCGCCAATTTTGAAGTCTGATACTCTCCTATGTAAATAAGCGTGCGCTTGATAAGAGTCGTATTGCGTAGTCAAGGTGCCCCGTATACGTGCATGTAAATCATGGATGTGCTGGGCGAAGGATTGTGCAAACTGACTTGCCTTGTACGTTGGGGGTAATGACACCAAGTCAAGCGGCACAGGAGCCTTATACCCGTGGACAATCTCATTTGGAGACAGACTCGTAGACCGATTCTTGGAATTATTGTCGGCTAATTGGGCATGGGGAAGGAGAAGATCTCAAGTGCTCTTGTGATCACTCACAAGGCATCATAACAAATTTCCTAAGCTCCGATTAACCACTTCCGTCTGCCCATCAGTTTGGGGATGATAGGCAGAGGAAAATAATAATTTTGGTTTAGGGTTGAGCGGAGATAGAGCATTAGCTTCGTGGAGATCTCCGATTCCGACATCCCTACATCACCTTTGGGTCTTGAAACAAGTTTCCATACTTTGCAGCGCTTGAACTGATTTAGTTCTTCTTCCATTGCCACTATCCACGATGCGACTGAGTTCGCTTCCTCAAACTTCTTTTGTTCAACCTATGAGAGAAAACTTAGATATAAATTTTCGTTAGTTGTACATCTACGAGTTTTGACACCATCCGGGGGATCTCCTATGATCTGGTCCTTAGGGTGATCCTTCAGATGTCTGAGCTCTAGATTCCTTGCATCTGGATTCTCTTCAATCACCGGATTGACTTGATCATCTTGCACAATTTCTTCATCTGGATCATCAACATCTCCAATAGGGGTTGGAGTGGTGATCTTGATGAACTTTTCACCTTTATCTTTGGACGTTTCATCCAAGCTGATTTCTTTCTGCTTTTCACTTGCATCTTCAATGCGTATACTAGAAGAGTTGCCTTGCAGCAAGCTCGTCTCATCAAATACAACATGTATTGATTCTTCTACGACTAGGGTTTTTTATTGAATATCATGTATGTCTTACTATGGCTACTATATCCTACAAAAATACCTTCAAATCTCTTTTCGCAGAACTTGGTAGTATGATACTTACCATTGTTAATCACGAAGTATTTACAACCAAAAATTCTAAAATATGAGACGGTTGGTTTCTTGCCCTTTAGAAGTTCGTAAGGTGTCATATCGTGGTTCTTGTTTATGAGTGCTCGATTTTGCACGTGACATGCATTGTTGACAGCTTCCGCCCAGAAATATTACGGTAGTGAGACATCACTCAACATGTTCCTGCAGGCCTCTATAAGTGTCCTATTCCTTCTCTCGTCCACTCCGTTCTGTTGTGGAGTACGAGGAGAGGAAAACTCGTGAAAGATACCCAAGCTTTCACAAAATTCTGTCATGGCCCTAGACTTGAACTCTGTTCCATTGTCACTTTTGATTTTTACTATGGAGCAGTTGTATTCATTCTGGACTTGCCTGACAAAATTAGTGAAGATGTCGA
The DNA here is from genome assembly GCA_039583875.1 of Platanthera guangdongensis. NCBI lineage: Eukaryota > Viridiplantae > Streptophyta > Magnoliopsida > Asparagales > Orchidaceae > Platanthera > Platanthera guangdongensis. Next base: position 116,198,230 of record CM077162.1, on the reverse strand, counting down.
AGGTATCTGACTTGTGTTTCAGAAAGAACACCCACGCAAAGCACGAGTAATCATCAACAATTGCTAACATATAATCCTTACCTCCCAAACTTCTAATTTGCAGTGGACCAAATAAGTCTATATGCAGTAGATGTAAACATCTATTAGAATCTTTGCCGACAACGCTTTTAAAGGTAGCCCTTGTTTGCTTGCCTTTTACACATGCATGACAAGTTCTATCTTTGACATACTTGACATTTGGGGCATCACGTACTAAGTTCATTGAAAACAATTTATTAATAGTTTTGAAATTAATATGTGCTAGTCTCTTGTGTCATTGATCACCAAGAGATGCACTAACTTTTGCTAAAAAGCACACTGGTGTAGAAGAGTCTATACAAATGAAATTCAAACAAAATATATTTCTTCTTCGAGTGCCGGATAGAATCGTTTCCATATTGTCAATAGAATTTATCAAGCACTTATCAGTGTGAAACTCAAATATATATCTTTTATCGCAGAGTTGGCTTATGCTTATAAGGTTATGTTCCAAACCTTCAGCCTAAGCTACATCTGAGAAGGATACACTACCATTCGTAATCATACTGTAGCCTTTAGTGATTCCATGGTCTGAACCTCCAAAGATAACCTTTGGTCCGTTCAAGACTGGAGAGAAGTTCTTAAGTAGGCTTCTAGTCCCGGTCATATGCCGAGAGCATCCACTGTCCAAATACTAGATTGGCGTTTTGGTGGCCTTTGTACATACCTGCAATCATAATCAGTTTGCCTTAGGAACCCAAATATGTTTGGGTCCTTGGTCTCGGGTTAGAACACTCCCCCTACGAATGTTAGCAGTAGGAGTGGTATTTCTCATATTGCCAACATGAGGGGTTGCAGCATTTCTGGGATTAAACCAGCAATCAAAGGCATAGTGACCAATTTTGCCGCAGCACCAACAGTCAAATCTGTTGTATCTTTGCCTTATGTTCTCCTTCTTGACCTTTTGAGGTTGTGGTCTAGCAGGGGCAGCATTTTTGGAGGATGAAGCTTCATGATGATGGAAATGACATGATTTCTTCTCCTTTTGTGGATTTTCCATAACGGGCATTGCCTTTGGTGCTTTCTTGAAGTTATGACCATGATTGAAAGTGTCATAGCTCTGAATAATCACTTCTTCATAAGGTGCCTTAAAGACACTTTCACCAAAATTTCTGAGGCGAGTCCAACCTTGATAATGGGACTTTGGCTCTACATAGGTAGGCCTAGCTAAGTGCCCGTAGGATGAGTCAAGGTCAAACTCATTTGACGAAAATATGACCTTTTTGAAAGAGGTCTGGTCTTGAGGGGCTTTCCCCTTCTCTTTGGCCAAGGCCTTCTTGGCGGCCTTATTCTTCCGTTGGGCCTTATTTCTCTTAGAAGATTTGTTGGGTGCTTCTTCATGGCCTAGTCCAGCACCCTTGGCCTTCACTGAGAATTCAGCAACGAATGGAAGAACAGTCTTAAGCTTCGAGATACTTTCAACAAGTTTCCTCTCAGCAGCGAGTTGTTCTTCCAACTCTTTGATGATTTTCTCTTTTAGGTCAAGGTGCTCAAGAGCTTTGTTGTATTTTTCAATAGCATTATTGAAGTTCTATTTGAGTGAGTCAGTCTTAGCGACCTCTTCTCTAAAGATGATCTCTTCAGCTTTTAGAGACTTTATCTCTTTAGCATGAGTTTTCACGACTCGGTGACATTTGTCGTAAGCCATGATCAACTCCTTGTACTGGGCCATGAGTTCAGACTCATCGTCAGAAAAGCTATCCTCACGATCATGCTCAGAAGCTTCAGATTCTGAAAGAGGAGCATGGGAGTTTACCTTCCCAGTGAACTGGGGCCCTTGTTCGTCATCTGTCTTAGCCATAAGAGAAAAAAGGCTTCTTCTTCTTCACTCAACTCTGATGAGTCAGAGTCACTAAGAGTCTTGCCCTTTTTGGCTATTAAGCTCTTCTCTGTCCTCTTCTTGTTGTATGAGGACTTCTTTTCCTCTCTTCTTCCACCCTCCTTCTTCTTATAGGGGCAATCATCAATGACGTGTCCTGGCATATTACAGCAATAGCAAATGATGTTAGTAGAAATATGTTTGTTCTGTTTAGGAGTATACCTGTCGAGGCAACTTGAGTCATTTCTTTGACGATCACCATCACGTCGTGATCTTCTATAAGAGGCATCCTTGCCTTTCCAGTGCTTCTTCTTGTCAAGCATTTCTTGAACTATCATGAGAGTAGTGAGAACTTTCCTTCAGATAGCTCAGAGCATGAGGTACTTGGCTCCGAAGTTTCTTCTTCACTAACTTCTTGTGCTGGAGCAGGAGGAACAGCCTTTGACTTCTTTGAGGTTTCTGCCTTTAAAGCAACAGACTCCTCTTTGAATGCAGACCTCCTCTTCTCTTCCTCAGCCTTCCTGGTGTTTAGTTATAGCTCATATGACATAAGCTTCCTGAAGAGATTATGTGGATCTCTCTCTGCTAGTTTTCCAAACTCCTTGATGGCAAAGACCTTGTTATCCCATTCCTTAGTTAGGGATCTTAAGAACTTGTCATTCAATTCCTCGTTTGTGAAGACTCTGCCATAGACCCTTAAGCCATTCACTATCTTGAAGAAATTCTCAAATGTGTCGGTAATGGTGTCCTTGTTTACTTGTCGGAAGGTTTCATACATTTGATTTCGAAGGGATCTTATATCATCCCTCACTTCTTATGTACCTTCCATCAAGGTAACTAGAGACTACCACATCTCCTTTGCAGACTGACAGTGGATCAGGTTTTGCAGCATGGAGTCATCGACTGCACTTGCTATTATGTTCTTGGCCTTTTTATCTAAAGATACAAGTGCTATCTCATTTTTTTCTAGATCCATTAATTTCTTTGGTACCTTTTTAGTTGGATCTATTGTGGAGATTGTCATGGGAATGTAAGGACCTTCTTCAACTATCATGAAGATCCTCGGATCCACAGCTTCCATAAAGAATTTGATTCTCTCTTTCCACACGGGAAAGTTATTCTTGGTGCATAAATGAAGCTTGGCAAAATCTTTAGCCTTGTCCATGTTTGGTCGATCTCAAAAGACAACTATAGAAGGATCTGATCTAGGTGTTAACCTTTTAGTGATCAACCTGGATCTGATACCAATTAAATGTTATTAGTTGTCTGCCTAAATCACCTAGAGGGGGGGGGGTGAATAGGTGAGATGTGCATCTTTTTGCGGAATAAAAAATTAGATCTATGCACAGAACTATGTACCAAATAATCACAGATGAAGCAAAATTTATAGTGGTTCCCCAATCTTGGGTACATCCACTTTCCCTCACCGATCTATCAATAAACTAGACTCGGCTATTCCACTATCTCGGATTGAAAACCAATCCTACGCCTCGGAACAACATTCCTACAATCTCGATCCACAAAGCGGATGTACACTCAGAAGATAAAAATTCCTACAATCTCGTAGTCAGATGCTCCTACACTCGGAGAAAAATTCTCCTACAAGAATGAAATAAAATGTGTATTTAAATACAAACAATGAATCTTTATCAGATCTACAAAATATCGGCCTGGATCTTCCTCTTCTAGACTTTGCGGCTTTATCAGAGACGTGAAGAAAATCTCGGCAAAATTAGATCTGGATCTTCTTGGCTTCACACGATCGAATAGAAGATGAAGAGTTGTGCGGAAATCTCGATCTATAAAACCTTCTTAATCTGAATCCTCTGATATCAAAAACCCTAGCCGGATGAGAATCAGCGACGGTGGCTTTCGCTTCTTGAAGAGAGAGAGAGGAATAGAGAACTTAGAAATTAATTGGATGCAAAAACTTCAGATTAATTTTTTTCTTAGGGTTTGTCAGTTTGACAAGACCTTATATAGGATTCTCAACAACAGTCATAATTAATTCTTAATGAGGTACACATGGACCAATCACATCAAAGCACATTAAGAAATCTGTCAATCTGGACTTAACGAAATTTTCAGAAAGCTGAAGTGACATACTCGAGTGAAGAAATGGCTACTCGAGTACTTTATAGAACTGCTCGAGAGGGCTGAAGATGACAACGTGAGTACTATAAAAAACTACTCGAGTAAGCTGAAGATAACTACTCGAGTATATACTCGAAGAAAAATTGGAAATGATAACCAGCTACTCGAGTACCAAAATGACTTACTCGAGTGCTTAAGCAATTACACGGGTAGTGGATTTGGACTACTCGAGTACAAAAAATACTACTCGAGTAATAAGGGATGAACTACTCGAGAGATAAAGGAACTACTCGAGCCAGAGACTTAGAATATTTTCTGAACTGGAATCCTGGGCTACTCGAGTAGTGAAGCTGAACTACTTGAGAGTATAAGAACTACTCGAGTACATGGAAATAGCTACTCGAGTAATTGACTTAGAGAAATTCTAAGGGAAGAAATTCTGGTTACTCGAGTATAAACTCTAGACTACTCGAGTAGTAGATGAACTACTCGAGTACATGACTTAACTAATCGAGTAAATGGAAATTACACGAGGTGCAGACTTCTATAACTCGAGACAGAAGGTATTAACTACTCGAGTATCTATATGGCTACTCGAGTATTTTACTAAGAAAATATTTAGTGAAGAAATTCTGTTAACTCGAGAAAGAGAGGGAATCTGCTCGAGTAGTTAACTTAGCTACACGAGAGCTAAAGCTTAACTTCACGAGAGGTAACTTTCTTACTCGAGAATATATATTTCACTCGAGTAGGTAGGGATCTACTCGAGTAGATTACTTAGTGAAATTCTCTAAACAGAAATTTCTTCTGCTTTGGTGAAACCAGCATCAATACTTTTCCAATCAGTCCTAGTGCTTGAATAAGAAGTGTATCCCAATAGAGAGACTACACATGAGTCAACACCTTGGATCACACAATGAGGGATTGCATTGTATGGTCCTGTGTTTGGTGACCTATTGTAGACTGACATTGGTTTACACTTATCATTAGAATCCTGCAAACACATAACTCAATCAAAGCATCAAATACAACTTAATTCTTCTTAGTTCAAGGGTGACTTCAACAAATCTGGTTTAATGTTGATACATTACCCAATAGTTTCTATTTTTCCTTTCAGCTACCCTATTTTTTTGAGCAGTTCTAGGAGTAGAGAAGCCATGTCTGATACCTTTCTTCTCACAGAATTCTTGCATAAGAAGAGATTCAAACTCAGTACCATGATCACTTCTAATCCACTGGAGCAGAGTACTCAATCTTTATGCTACAAAAAAAGTCAGTAAGAACTTTAAAGTTATCTGACTTGTTTCTCAGAAAGAACACCCAAGTGATTCTAGAGAAATCATCTACAATAACTAGAGTGTAAGATTTCCCTCCCAAACTTTGTACAGTAATGGGTCCAAAAAGTTCCATGTGTAGTAAATATAAAATTCTCGATGTATCACACTTATTAATTGGTTTAAAACTATTTTTAGTTTGCTTGCATAATTGACAAACCCTACAGAGACTTTCCTTCTTGTAAGGCCTAGAAGACAATCCTCTAATAAGATTGTCCCGAGATAGTTTAGCAATATTTCTTAAATTTACATGTCCTAGTCATTTATGACATAAATCATTAGTATTATTAATCTGATTAAATAGATAAATTTCTATACTAGCTGATTTAAAATTTACTACATAAATATTTCCTTGTATAATTCCATTTAAAATAATTTTGTTTTTTTTCAGAAGTAATGGTACAACAAGATTGATTAAATGATACCAAATAATCTTCATCACATAACTGGCTTATAGATATCAGGTTATGCTTAAGACCGCTCACATAGGCTACCTTACTAAAGGTGACATCTCCAACTTTGACATTCCCATATCCTTTTGTTTGGCCACAGTTGGAGTCTCCAAAGATAACCTTTGGTCTAAGATTTGACTTGTAACCATTTAGATTTCTCTTGTTGCCTGTCATATGTTTTGAACCCCCACTATCCAAGTACCATTGTTGCTCTGTGGTAGGATAGTCCATCACCTACATGAAAATATATAAGGTGTTCTGACCTAGGTAACCTTGGGTCTTTGATTCTTCTCAAATTTATAACTGGAAATGAAAGAAAATTCTGGTTGGTCTTTATATCCTAATGGGTGAAATCTTCTAGGTGGAATTATCCACTAGGTTAAGGGATTAATAAAAAATCTAGGTTGATTAAATTTTCTAAAGGAATTTAGGTTTCAGTTATAATTATCTGGTACAACGAATTGCAGTAAGTTCGTCGATCTACATTCGACGAATAGGGATGAGTTCGTCGAACTCCTCTTAGAGAATGAAAATATTCATTTTCTGCGCTCCAATTTCATCGATCGCGGTTCAACGAATCATATTGATTTTGTCGATCGCAGTTAGAAGAATAATTATATAAAAAATCTGCGTTCATAGTTTGTCGATCTGAGTTCAACGAACCATATACATTTTGTCGATCTTGGTTCGACGAGAAATGTTGAACATTGTTTTTATTAAAATTTTCTTTTTTCTTTTTCTTTTGTTTAGGTTTAGTTTTAGATATGATTTTTGTTTCTTTATTATTAGCTTTTTCTTTATCTTTAGTAGAAACAAATTTAATATGGGTAGAATGAATGTTTTTCTTAAGAAGAGGAGGCTGACTTGATGAAGCTCCCAAGCCCTGTTTGTCATTAAGACATGCATTGACTGTGCTTGTGATATTCATCAATTTGATGTTTCTCACATCAAGGGATTCTTCAAATTCTTTAGCCTCATTTAATTTAGCTTTTAATGAAAAAATTTGTTCACAAGCTAAGTCTAATTCATCTTTTTGTTTGATGTTTTCAGAAAAAAGATCGTCATATTCAATTTGTTTTTCTCTGAGAAGTTTGATTCCCTTCTCAGATTTAATTAAATCTTTGCATATGAAATTGAATTCAGCTTTAAATTGATCAGAAGTGAAATCAAAAGAAGCTATTACTGTTAACCCGTCAGTCCGCAACACATACAAGATTCCAAGGTCACCTACTTCATTAGCCGCAGACTCAATCTGGCAGTCCAACTGCCCCGACGAAGCCCCGACATAGTTCCAAGGTCCCTGGTGTGTCAAAGGCAGACTCGGTTTGGCAGTACGCCGAGCTCGGCAGAGTAACAGCATTCAGCTGTCCCAAGGCTGATCCCCCCAGCGGCGGACTCAGTGCTCCGTCCGCCCAGTTTGCCATGCCCTTGGATCTCTGGATTGATTCCACTTCGGCGGACTCAGTGTCCAGTCTAATTAGGCCGCCATCCTCCAGCAGGATCGCGCCTTATAGCAGCAGATTGAAGCTTCAGCCCGCGAGCCGAGTCCGCCCCTTTTTGCGCGGACTGGCGTGTTCTTTCTTTTTGCTTCCTGTCACCGCTGTCCGGTTCTCCTGTACCCCAGGCAGCCGGTTATTTTAGCCCTACCCATTTGGGCAGGCCCCCGTCCTATAAATTGGGGGTAGTGGTGCACCCAAAGCACGCTGACTCGTGCCCAGGAGCCTACTTGTTAAAGGCTGCATACTCGAATCTCAGGCTTTGCGGAATCCAGCTTGCTCAACTCTTCCCCTTTTCCATTACTCTATTTGGAGTCAACCCTGTAACCACCCTTCTTCAATCAAAGGAAAGCCCGTCGCTATTGAGGCATTCAGGCCGCGATGGGCGAAGTCTGTTGTTGCCGTAGCTCACGGCCCTACTATTCTTTTTTGCTCTCGTCTTCTTAGTAGATTGCTACTCATAGTTTCTCTTTCCCTTTCTTTTCCCCTGTGCTCGAACCGTTAGGTGGTGGTGCTGGACTCCCTTTCCATTTTCATGCATCAACAGTTAATACGCGACCTTCAGATTCGATTAGTATTTCGAATACAGCGGACAGACATGTCAGACCGACAAGCTCGCTACTCAGACCGCTCTAGCTCTTCAGAAGATTATCTTTGGGATGCCATCGAGTAGGCTCGTTTTGAGGCCGAGCAATCCTGCAGAAAGACCGATCAGCATCTTGATACAATCAGCCAAGCCTTGCTTGTGTTGACTAGTGGCTTGCTCCCCAGGCCGCAGTAGAGCCTGCGGACTCGCCAGTCCGCCAGAACCCAGCTCGGCGAACTCCGCTTCGGCAATCTCCAGTCACTCCTGACCATCTTGCTCAGTCCTCCTCTCCTCTGTGGCCTCAGGAGTAGCAGTTCGCCTCCTTCATGAATTTTTTTAGGGAATCAGCCAGGGGCACTCTTGGTCGCCAGCTCCATTTCACTGATCGCCAGTCCGCCGAGCCCGCGGACTCCCCAGCTTCAGTCTACCCTTTTTACCCTGCTGAGTTTGAGACTCCATCTCCCTTCGTCGATCGAATTCGATGGGAGTCGGATCCAAGTAATTTCAGGGAACCCATCTTCCATTCTACTCAGAGGAGATTTATCCAGTCACCCATCTCCAAGCATTCGAAGGGGCAGTTGCACTGAGATGCCTCTCCGACGCCACCAAGTACAAAACTTTGGTTACCACTCTCGAAGGACAGGCTAGAGAGTGGTTTTATGAGCTGCCTTTGGGCACGATTTCTTCCTTCATTGAGCTTCGCAGCGAACTGTTACTAAGGTTTGCTACCTCAAAAAAGAGAAAAGATGGACCGGCTGCTCTCTTCGAGATCAAGTAAAGGAACAACGAATCAGTTGCATGGTTCGTTGATCCCTTCCAGAAAGAGATTCAGGGGGTGAGGAACATGAACCCCGATTACTATAAGGTAGCCCCGATTCATGGCCTCCGGGAAGGCCCCTTAAAGTTTAAATCAACAATGAAGGCACCAGCAACATACCAGGAGTTGATAGCCATGGTTAATCGCTTCATTGAAGGCGAGAACTCCAACGCCACCTATGTATCATCCCAAACAGCTAAGGCTGAAGGAAGGGATGCTTCCGGCTCTTCTTCTCATAGCAACCACCATCACAACAAACCTCCTCGTCCTGGTTTCCAGCCTCCTTCTCAAAGGGTCCGGAATTTCTGCCACAAGAAACCCTTCCTCGGCCATCAATAGTTTCAAGATCAGAGACTGCCGTTGGCCACCACTCCCGTCATATTGCTGCAAGTGCTTCCCATTCTTCAACAAGCAGCCCTACCAGCTCCAAGCCAGTGTGATACCAACTCCATGGAGGAGATTATAGGTCTGGATCTTGAGGACGTCATCCAGATTGTGCAGAAGAAATCAGATGACAAGAAGCAAGGGCCTCCGAGAGAGTGGAGGCCAAGGAACAACGCATATTTCTGCCAGTTTCACAAAGAGAAGGGTCAATTAACCGAAGACTGCAAAGCCCTTCGTCTGCTGATAGAAAAACTGCCTACTGAGGGCAAGATTGATTTGAGTAATAAAGACTCTTCTTCGAAGCCATCTAGCCCCAAGGGCAAGGAGGTAGCTGAAGCTTATCTGTAGTGTGTGGAGGTAGAGGATGAAGGCCGTCTGGGGCCTATCAAAGTTCTAATTGAATGCTTTGATGTGGATGATGAAGGAGTCCTGGGGCGACTCTTCTTTATTCATGGTGGGATAGGGACCGAGTCTACTCGGAAGTCCTCAATTTCCAAGGTCACTCGAGCAGAGGTTGCCTCTTCCTCTTCCTCTACTCCACCAAGCGAAGACATCACTTTTGGCCAAGCTGGTCAGCCTCATACAACAAATCTGTTTGATGATGCAGTCGTGATTAAGGCAGTTATTGGGGATTTTACAGTTGATAGGATTCTCATTGATTCTGGCAGCTCGGTCAACCAAATCAACCTTTGAGGCCCTGAAGATAGCAAAGCCTCTGCTTTCCACCGAAGGGCCACTCTACGGCTTCTCTGGTGAGAGAAAAGAAGTGGAAGGAAGCGTCACCCTACCAGTAAAGCTTGGAGGAGCAACCAAGCAGGTTCAATTCAAAGTGGTTGATGCTCCCAACAGTTATCACGCCATCTTCGGCAAACCCTTGCTGAACAAGTATCAAGCGATGGTCTCAACTTACCACCTCGCGATTAAGTTTTTTGCAGATGGACGGATGTGCAGGGTCAGGAGTGACCCAAGGAGAGCAAAGGAATGTTATGTTCGCCCTGTCAACATGGCTGAAGCCAGTCCTCCCATTGCTCCAGCAGCAGCTGCAGAAGCCTCTCCATGTTCAGGAATTGCTGTTGATGGAGGAGCTCACCTGGAACCTGCCCAGGTGATGCAAGGAGTCCCCATTACTGAGGGGGAGGAGAGGAAGCTCTCCATCAACTCGGAGTTTCCTGAAGATCAAAAGGCCGAGTTGATCTGTTATTTGCTGCAAAACCTGGATGTCTTCGCTTGGTCAACGGAGGACATGCCAGGTGTTGATCCGGATGTTGCTTGCCACCACCTTAATGTTGATCCCAACTTCAAGCCAGTGCAGCAGAAGAAAAGGGATGTACCAACAAAACTAGCGGATCCAATAAGAGAGAAGGTTGCGAAGCTCCTCAAGGCAAACTTTATTTGTGAAATTCAGTATCCTACCTGGATATCCAATGTTGTCATGGTAAAAAAACTAGGAGGGAAGTGGCGCATGTGTATAAACTTCACAAAACTTAATAAAGCGTGCCCCAAAGATTGTTACACCTTGCCTCACATAGATTCTTTAGTTGATTCTGCGGTGGGGTACTCCTTTATGAGTTTTTTAGATGCATTTTCTAGTTACCACCAAATTAGAATGCATAAACCTGACGTTCCTCATATGTCATTCATTACTAATGATGGTTGATACTATTACCTTGTGATGCCCTTTGGGCTTAAAAATATTGGTGCAACCTATCAACGCATGATGGACCATGTATTTAAGAAACAGAAAGGAAGAAACCTTCAGGTGTATGTGGATGATCTCTTAATCAAGAGTTAGTCTTTTTCACTACACCTGCAAGATCTAGCAGAGACGTTTGCTACTCTACGTAGATATAAAATTAAACTCAACCCATCAAAGTGCACTTTTGGGGCGAGTAAGGGAAGTTCCTGGGTCACGTCCTTACTCCAGAAGGGCTTGCTCCCAATCCAGACAAAGTAAAAGTTATTCTTGATATGGCTCCTCCCCATTCACCTAAGGAATTTCAGTAGTTAGGTGGAGATTAGCAGGTCTCAGGAGTTTCCTCTCTCGGATTGGTGACAAGAGTTCTTCTTTCTTTAAAACTCTTTGAGGAGCATCCAAATTTGACTGTACAGAAGATTGTTCTAAGGCCTTTGAGCAGTTAAAGAAGCAGCTGACTTCAACACCTTTGCTCCACAGTCCCCGGTCAGGGGAGATGCTATTCATATACTTAGGAGTTAGCCCTGAGGCAGTCAGCTCTGTTCTTCTTCGAGAAGAGAGCAGGAAGCAGCTCCCAGTTTATTATGTCTGCCATATTCTAAAGAATGCAGAGACACGATTTCCGATTCGAGAGAAGTTGGCCTTAGCACTGGTTCTGTCTGCTCGCAGACTCCGTACGTACTTCCAGGCGCACTCAATTCAAGTTGTTACTGATCAACCTTCGAAAAGTGTGTTGGAGAAACTGGAGCATTCTGGCAGATTAGCCAAATGGGTGATAGAATTGAGTGAGTTTGAAATTTCCTATGTGTCCATGATAGCTATCAAGGCTCAAGTTTTAGCAGACTTCTTGATTGATACAGCAGAGTCTAGTTCTGATCAGACAGAAAGATCTCCTTTTCTTGGACCATCTATGTTGATGGTGCCTCAGGCAGAAATTCTTCTGGAGCAGTAGTGGTTTTGATCAATCCAAATGGCATAAAACTAGACCAGGCCATCAAGTTTTACTTTCCAGTAACCAATAACCAGGCCGAGTATGAAGCCTTATTAGAAAGTTTGAGGCTTGCAAGAGAGCTTGGAATTGATCATGTTCATATTAAGACTGATTTACTGGTGATGGCGTCACAAGTCCTTGGTAACTTTGAGACCAGAGAGACAATCTTGAAGAAATATCTTTCACTTGTGAAAATAGAAGTCGGCAAATTCAAAAGCTTTACCATTGAGTACATCCCTAGAACAAAAAAATGAGGAGGCAGATGTTCTTACCAAGTATGGACTGCCATCAGGAGGAACAACTTCTAAACTCTTCCGCCCGGTAGTGGATGAAGAAGAGTTGATGCAGGTTGATTAGCGTCCCTCTTGTATGGATCCATTCATTCTTTACCTGTCAATAGGGAACTTTCATCATGCAATCAAAGATCAAAAAAAGTTCAGAATAAAAGCAGCTCACTATTACTTGGTGACAGGAGTCCTCTATAGAAAAACCTTCCCATCTGCTATGGCAAGGTGTGTTTCAGAAAAAGAAACTCCAGCTGTTTTGCAAGAAGTTCATTCTGTTGATTGTGGAAGTCACTCAGGAGCAAGAACACTAGAAAGATGGATCCTGCGGCAGGGATATGTTTGGCCTACCATGAAGAGAGACTCTGAGGCTTATGCCAGAAAATGTGTTCAGTGCCAGAAGTTTGCTCCACTTCAGCATCAAGATGCTCAGTCGCTCAGATCAATTGCAACTCCTTGGCCCTTTGCAGTTTGGGGGATGGATCTCATTGGTCCTTTTCCCATGTCAAGTGGACAGCAGCACTTTATCATAGTGGTGATTGATTACTTCAGCAAGTGGATTGAAGCAAAGGCATTGGCGAAGACAACAACTCAGGTCGTCAAGAATTTCATTTAGGGAGAGATAGTATGCCAGCATGGAATGCTAATGGCAATAATCACCGACAACGGGCCACAATTCAACAATGTAGAGATGATTGATTTTTGCAAGAAGATCGGAACAGAACTGTGGTTTGCATCAGTCCATCATCCCAGAAGCAACGGCCAGGTTGAAGCAGCCAACAAGCATGTCCTCAATTTACTTAAGAAGAAAGTGCAGAATCTCAAAGGCAGTTGGGCTGATCAAATTCCATCGGTCCTCTGGTCCTTAAGAACAATACCTTCATTGGCAACTGGCGAAATTCCGTTCAAACTTTCTCAGGGCTCAGAAGCCCTCATTCCAGTTGAGTTTGAAGTTCCATAACCTAGAGTTCTGCTTGAAAGGCAAGGTTTTGAGGACTAGCTTGAGTTTAACAATGAAGAGATGAAGATCAGTTTGGAGCACATTGAGGAAATCAGAGACAAAGCAGCAAAAAGGCAGGAAGAGGTCAAGAGAAGTATGACCCGATACTTTGATAAGAATGTAAGGATCAAAAACTTTCAGGTGGGAGATCTGGTTCTTAAAAAAGTTCAGGCTGCTACAAGAGCCAGCTCAGTAGGAAAGCTTAATCCGAATTGGACCGGCCCCTTCATTGTCAAAGAAGTGTTAAAGAGCGTCGCTTACCGCTTGCAAACATATGAGGGAAAGGATATACCACTTATGTGGAGCGGAGATGATCTCAAGCGGTTCTATTCCTGAACCTCCTCCTTTTATTTCCTTTTTATGTAATCTTTTCAAGAATCATTATAAGTAAAAGCTGCTTGCTAACATTTCTTCAAGTGTTTGTATCTCTTGAATAGTAACAATTAGCACATTTAGCAAGGAGGATTCCAAAATAGTTCTATCTTTGAACTCTCTTTTCTCTCTTAAGCTAACCTTGCAAAAAGCTTCTTATTGATCAAAGAATTCATACTAACACTTTTTCTAGTGTTTTCTCCTTTGTCTCCCGAACAACAATAACAGTTGTCTGTTACCAGGAGACATCGCCGAGTTCAGCAAACCTCCCGTAGAGCCATTGTCATTAGCGTAACACCATAAAAACCACGTGTTGCGAGGAGATTTCACACCGTATAGTGGGAGCTTACAGGTTCTAGTGTGGTAGGATACTGAACTTAGGATCCTGGCTAGTACCTGACCCCATCTCTGCATTATGGAGGGACAGGGTGGGTGTTAAGCTCTACCATGCCACTTTAGGGATATCGTTATAACTTTGATGATCGTGTGTGAAAATCAATGCTATATGCACCTGCCCACGGGTCATCTTAGTTTGTGACCCTCGAACACTCCGTGGTACCCTCAAGTAGTGCCTGCAGGAGACCCACAGCCTGGTTGATCTTAGAGAAAAGTAATGTCGCTCCGGCCGCACCAACTAAAAAGATCAACTCAGACTGTACTCCAGGCAAGAGGGCAGTGGACCGTTCCATTGAGTGTGCAAATCTTGAGGCCCGGTGTGAAAAGCAATGCCGCTCCGGCCGCACCTGCCCACTTGGTCACAAGTTTGCAGCTCATTCTTCACAGGGAATTAATTTAGTGCGGACTAGTTTTTGATATCCGCTCAGTCCGCAAGTTTTCTTGGGCTGATCTTATAGCTTGTGGCCCGGTGTGAATAGTTATGCCGCTTCGGCCGCAACTGCCCACTTGGTCTCAAGCTATGAATCATTTCTCTATTTAGTGCGGAGTGGTTTTCGATATCCGCTTAATCCGCAAGTTTTCTTGGGTTGATCTTATAGCTTGTGGCCCGGTGTGAAAAGCTATGTCGCTTAGGCCGCACCTGCCCACTTGGTCTCAAGCTATGGATCATTTTTCTATTTAGTGTGGACTGGTTTTCGATATCCACTCAGTCTGCAAGTTTTCTTGGGTTGATCTTATAGCTTGTGGCCCGGTGTGAAAAGCTATGCCACTCCGGCCGCACCTGCCCACTTGGTCTCAAGCTATGGATCATTTCTCTATTTAGTGCAAACTGGTTTTCGATATCCGCTCAGTCCGCAAGTTTTCTTGGGTTTATCTTATATCTTGTGTCCCGGTGTGAAAAGCTATGCCACTCCGGCCGCACCTTCACAATTGGTCTCAAGCTATGGATCATTTCTCGATTTAGTGCGGACTGGTTTTCAATATCCGCTCAGTCCACAAGTTTTCTTGGTTTGATCTAATAGCTTGTAGCCCGGTATGAAAAGCTATGCCGCTCCGGCTGCACCTGCCCACTTGGTCTCAAGCTATGAATCATTTCTCTATTTAGTGCAGATAGGTTTTCGATATCCGCTCAGTCCGCAAGTTTTCTTGGGTTGATCTTATAGCTTGTGGCCCGTTGTGAAAAGCTATGCCGCTCCGGCCGCACCTGCCCACTTGGTCTCAAGCTATGGACCATTTTTATTCAAATGTGTGCGAACTATAAAATTGTAGCCGCCCAGTCCGCAGGATTGTTCCCGGGTTTGTCTTTTCAGCTTGCAGTGTGACAATAAATTAAAGGCCGCAATGCTTATTATCATTAAGTTTAAAAGGTTTGTTGGCAAAGAGAATTGCGGACTATTATTGGAACTCGTCAGAGTCCTCTTAATGTTATTTTACTTCGGCAACCAACTAAACTTTAGTATCATTCTTTTTGCGGCGAACAGTGCGAATTATTTAAAAAAATTTCCTAATTAGCAAGTCAGAAACTTATACAGTGCGGATGATATTTGCATTGCGCGGGCTGCTACAAGGAGATCGCACTTAACTACGTCAGTGCATTTAAATAACAGAAAATCGAGAATATTGCAGAATACACACACTGATACCAGAATGTCCTTTTCTATTTAATCAAAAATCAAGTTACATCTTTCGTGTATTCGCCGGACTACAAACTTAAGTCCGCTTAATGTTCTTGCAACTTCTTGTTTTCTTTCCCTCTGTGTAGGGGTAAGACCGCTTGGCGTTTGTGGCAGGTTTGCGGGCACAACCAAGGTCGCTAGAAGAAAAAGAACGTGTTAGCACACAGGTCGCTGCGGATACAAGAGTGAGTCCGCAGAATCTTACATTCTTCACGATTTACGTCACCCAAGCTCGCCAGTAGCGGGATGTAGTGCTCTATATCCAGCCTGGCTCTAGCAAGGAACTCGACAATGGCGAGCTCCACCAAATCAAGCCGGACACACTTGAAGGAGGAGTCTACACGCTCCTGCCGATAGGTTTGAACAAACCCTAGGTCACACTGTAAGATCTGAAACCTCGAGGAATGTTATGGATCTTGTTGGGTAGACCCATGACCTTCATTCCTCTGCAGTAGAAATAAATCACTCCTTTCTTAGGGCGACCTGCATACGGAGTTATTGAGCGAGCTGAGAATATCTTGCGGAAGATGTTAAGAGAGAAAGTGATCTTCTCATACCGCAAATAAGAAAGGAATCTATAAATGGCAGCGACAGTGTTGGGCTCGAGCTGGCCTGGCACCATCCCGTAGTGTTCGAATATCGCTACCATCTCCATAGCAGTGGGAATCTGAACCCTCTATCAAAGTGGTCTACAGGTATTGCGATCTGAGTCGATGTTGAGAAGTTCAATCTTTCTTCATGCACAGGAAGGCGGACAAGCAGAGTCGAGTCCGCCATATGTCTCTCAACGAAGGCCTCAAGGTCAGCCTCCATCAAAGTGCATTTCCTGTGATCAGCAGTATGGAAAGCAACTGTAGCATCAGTTCTGGCGTACACCATGTTTACAGGCCACAGGATCCTCTACTACAGCTGCTTTCCTGCATAGAAGAAACAACAGGGCAATATTTATAACAGCGGAGGCCTGACAGCTTTTTGGCTAGGCTGCACAGCTCGATTATCGAGTCTGCAATGTTCGAACTGCGTACAGCTTTTCATGCAACAAAAATAAAGACAACCCGGACACAAATTCGAGTCCGCTCTCTTTGCTATTTCTATTCTCCAGAATACCTGCCAAGCAAAGCTCAAAGCACAAAATGAAGCGGACACATTTTCAGTCCGCCCAGCTCGTGATACTTCCCACATACAGACTAATTCACAAGTTAAATTCCTAGAAGAGGACACAACATCTGTCCGCACAGTTCGCCACTGAGCAGGAGAAATAAACGCAATTTAACGTCAGAATACGCAGATATCGCATTTAGTACGCATAAAGCATAGCATTATTCATTACAAGTCACATCACCAAGAATTGTTCAAATTTATTACATTACATAATTCGTCTTAATAACAGACTCATCAGACTCTATTTTCAGATCGTGCTGGCCGCTCCATCCTGTCTCAGCACAAGTGTGCTGCATGGTCACTTATCTGAAGAATTTCACTATACAAGCGACAGATGTGATGGTGAATGGAGTTAATAGTCCAGTGCATGTGCGCGGCCTCCCGGTCTACCCGGCTTAGAGGGATCATCAGCTCCGTTGCCAGCCTCAGCTCCTTGTCAGCGGCGTGCTGGCTACCCTCTCATGCTGCTGCCTCTAGGGTGACGTGATCTGGTAATCGCGATCTCTGCTCTGCGACCTCAGCAGCCCGCTTGCCTTTCTCTTCCCGAGTCATCGCCAAGTACTTTCCTTTGTAGAAGCAAACATCATCAGCAAGTCATTTCTTCTCCCTGTCAGATCTCTCCAATACCCTTGAGATGCTGGCGACCTGGTCTTTTAAGGCCTTCTCACACTCCACCGCAGCCTTCACGCTCTCTTCCGCCCACCTTAACTCTATTCTGATTTTTTGAATTTCAGCTTGAAACTTCTTTTCTAACTCTGCGATTTTACCCAGGCTGGGCTGCTCGCCTTTTGCGGACTCATCATGCGCGGCCGCATTAGCTGCGGTATTTGGCGTTGTCACAATCTACCCACTCTCGATAGAGCACGGTGGCGACTTTCTGCCTGAAACAAAGATGGTCAATTTCATATTCAAATACAGTCCGCAGTGGACTCAAAGTATCAAGATAAATGATCACTTTTGGTAAAAGCAACGGTAAGTTGCCGACTATTGAAGATAGGCCGCCTTGTCCGCTCCGGATCAAAGGCTCTTAACCGCTTCTTCCATTCGCGGTGGACTTTGATTCTCTCTTCAGCCGCAGATCTTTTTGAAACAACGATGTCGTCGGTCTCAGTGATGATCTTGATTGACCTCTACTACCTCTGTGGCGACCTGTAAAGCCACTGATGCTTAAAGTATTTAGGCGCCGATTGGAGTTTACCTGTCCGCTTTAGCTCTGCAGCTGTCTGCAGATCTTCAGCTT
The DNA here is from genome assembly GCA_039583875.1 of Platanthera guangdongensis. Classification (NCBI taxonomy): domain Eukaryota; kingdom Viridiplantae; phylum Streptophyta; class Magnoliopsida; order Asparagales; family Orchidaceae; genus Platanthera; species Platanthera guangdongensis. The sequence continues at coordinate 116,180,357 of CM077162.1, read as the reverse complement.
CTTTGTCCGCCGCGACCTGCTTCGCGGCCACCTCAACCATAGCCAGATGGGCGACGATTAGCTTCTTCTGCTCTACGATCTTCTCTTTCAGTTTTTCCTTCTCTTTTTCCTCATCAACGGATAAAGAGGGGAGCTCTCTGATCTTTTCTCCCAAAATCTCCAGCAAGAATTTGTTGATGAGATCAAGTTGATCGACATCTATGGAATCCAGTATTTCGTCAGTTGATAAACTGACCGTCGAGAGGGCATTATTCCCTTGGATTTGGGCTTCCGGGGTCACGAGGTCGCTCTCAGAAACCTCTTTTTCCCGCGGCCTGTGTTGTATGCTTGTAACCCCAGTCCGCACGGAGAAATTCTTTTCCTTCCTAGCTCGTAGTTTCTTCTCTATCCGCTCGGCCACAGTGGACTTGTCCCTCTTCCTCGTCTTCTCAGATGGGTCCTTTTTCTCAGTGGAGTCTGCGGCAGCCTTCCCTAAGTCTGGCTGGCTCTCGCGGATTGTCTCAAGGTTTGCAACAACAAATGCCTCTGAAGGCTAGTCTTCCTCAACTTCCTCTCCCGCAGACCGCCTATCTTCATCAAGGTTAACGATTGGTTGATGGGCGTTCGGGTATGATACTTCAGTTTCATTATTCGCACAAACCGTGTCCGCCAAGTTCGCAGTTTTTTGAGTGTGGACAGTGTCCGATGGATTCAATGTCTTATCCGCACTTGTTGACGGCTGTTCAGTGTGAGATGCGGTGGCATCCCCCTTCTCGCGCATAGGCACATCAGCATGGCAGGATGCTTCCTTACCAGGCTTCTTACTATGAGAGCTCTCTCCAATAGAGCGGACAGGCTCCCCTCTCGTCACTCTCTTTATCACTTTCTTAGTTTTCATTGGCGTTATTGGTTTTTCACTTTTTGCAGTAAGGCTAGTGAAGAAAGCGCCGAGTCTCGCCATGCCGGACTACAAATTTGAGACCGCAAGAGGTGAATAATGCCCCGTATCATGGAAACTTTTGACAATTCCATCCCCTCCAGTGAAATTTATAGCGCTGACAGCATTAATGAGACTTGCGGACTCGGCGGTTAAGCAAACATTTTTGAAGTTTTCTTGAAACTTAAAAATTTGCGGGGATTATGTTAACCCTCAGTCCGCAACACGTACAAGATTCCAAGGTCACCTACTTCATTAGCCGCGGACTCAATCTGGCAGTCCGTGAAAGTGTAGGTTAGATCTGATATACTCTAGAGGGGGGGGGGTGAATAGAGTATGGTGCTTACTAAAAACTTTTTACAACTTTTGTTGTATTCCTAAGTGAACAGGGAAGCAAATAACATAAAATAAACACAGCAACTATCTAAACACAGAGCAATCACAAACCACAGCCAGAAAATAAAAGAAAATAAGCAACCAGAAGACACAAGGAGCTATAGTGGTTCCCCAATCAATCTGGGTACATCCACTTTTCTACCACCCTAGGTAGGAATCCACTGTAAGATGAGTTGATCAGGTGTCCTGGGCACCAATGAGCTATTGATAAGGTGCTCAAAAACCAAACCCTGAAGTCTTTTGGAAGGAGACTTGCAACCAGAATAATTTTGAAGGGATTTAAAACCCTGTACATGAATGAGAGAGAGGGTGATAGTGTCTTCTCTGTCAACAGTCAGAGAGAAGACTTGTGGATTGATGTAGCAGATCTTGCTCCCCGTGAGATCTTGAAATGGTCAGGAATGCTGGAGCACTGCTTCAGGGTGATAGGCCTTCAATGACCTAGAATGCCTGGACCAGAACTGCTTCAGGAACTTCTTTTGACTGATAAAATTCTGTTATCCTTTGAAGTTGTCCTGAGAATAGAGATAAGAAGACTCTTGATTGAATTTTATTATTCTTTTTCTCCTTGGAAATATTCTCTGGTCAGGCTGATTGCAGTGAAAAACTTTAGATTTGAGAATGTATGTTCTTCTGCAACTTCAGAATGTCGGTCAGATTGTTTGCTGTATTGTAATTCTTGAACTCTTTCACTGCTTGATTCTGTTCCCTTACTGTGTGTCTCTATGTGTCTGTCTGAGGAATATTCAAACTTTTGAATGTCGAGGAGTAATTGCAGACGGCTTGGAAAGAATCAGCAATCAATGACTTTCCTAACTGTCCCATGGAAAAACGGCATGTAATCGTCCATAGTCAATGCACGTTCTAAAGGTAATATTTCGAGAAGATCTGGCATTAAATGTTCAGGAATCAGCGCCAAGAAACGGGACGGGAACCTTGAAGAAAACCTAATCTAGATTCGTCGAACAAAGAACACAATTCGTCGAGCTAAACTTGTGTTCGTCGAGCTGAGCTTGAGTGAGTTCGTCGACCAGATAATCTTCATTCATCTGATAGACAGTCTTCATTCGTCGAGCTGAGAATCAAATTCGTCGAGCTAAGAATAGTTCTGGACTTGGATAAAAAAAATATCCTGCATCTGCTGAAATGTTGTGTCGTCATAAGTTGGTGTCGACAGATTGATCTTGGTGTCGACACAAATCCTCTAGTGTCGACATAAGCTGGTGTCGACTGAAATCCTGTTGTCGACACAAATTGTCTGGTGTCGACACAAACCCTAAGTGTCCACACAAATTCTTTGAGTCCAGAAATCGTCGAGTAGAGTTTAGCATTTGTCGACCTGAGAAGCTGACTTCGTCGACATGAGAAGCTGTGAACTTGAGGTCCAAGTTCGTCGAGATGAGAATATAATTCGTCGACCGAAGCATGAAGCTGGACTTAGAAAAATTTGAAGTTCTCCTGACTTTGGCTTGATGAAGAAACTGAGTTTTCGTCGAACAGAGAACATAGATCGTCGAGCTCAGCACTAAGAATTGTCTCACGATCGTCGAGCGCAGAACTCCTTTCGTCGAGCTGAGTTCGACGAACGTTGAACTCACTTTACTTAGTCTTGAAAACTTGTGAGTCTGGAGTCTCTGAGGGTCTTGTTGAAAGCTGGTCCATCTGGAGTTGAGCATAAGGACTTAACCTAGACTCTAGGACACAAATTGACCCTGGCTATACATGATGTGTCACATCCTAAGTCAGTGAACCTAGCCCAAATCAACTAGGGATCCAACAATCCGCCTGCTTGGCGAAGCCCCGACATAGTTCTAAGGTCCCTGGTTTTTCAGAAGCGGACTCGGTTTCGCAGTATGCCGAGCTCGGCAGAGCAGTAGCATTCAGCCGTCCCAAGGCTGATATCCCTAGCGGCGGACTAAGTGATCCGTCCGCCCAGTTCGCCATACCCTTAGATCTCTGGATTGATTCCACTTTAGCGGACTCAGTGTCCAGCCCTCCTAGGCCGCCATCCTCCAGCAACATCGCGCCTTACAGCATCAGATGGAAGCTTCAGCCCGCAAGCCCATTCCGCCCCTTTTTGCGCGGACCGGCGTGTTCTTTCTTTTTGCTTCTCATCATCGCTGCCCTGTTCTCCTGTACCCCAGTAAGCCGACTATTTTAGCCCTGCCCATTTTGCCAGGCCCATGTCCTATAAACAGGGGGAAGTAGTTCACCCAAATCACGCTGACTCGTGCCTAGGATCCTACTTGTTAAAGGCTGTAGACTCGAATCTTAGGCTTTGCGGACTCCAGCTTGCTCAGCTCTTCACCTTTTCCTTTACTCCATTTGGAGTCAACCCTGTAACCACCCTTCTTCAATCAAAGGAAAGCCTGTCGCTAGAGAGGCATTCAGGCTGCGAGGGGCGAAGTCTGTTGTTGTCGTGGTTAACGACCCTGCTGTTCTTTTTGCTCTCGTCTGCTTAATAGATAGCTACTCGCAGTTTCTCTTTTCCTTTCTTTTCCCCTATGCTCGAACCGTTAGCTGGTGGTGCTCGACTCCCTTTCCATTTTCATGCATCAACAATTACATGAACCTCTTCTGATTCTGATTCTGAATTTTCTACTTCTGTATCAGCAGCTTCTGAGTTGCTGCAAGAGGAATTTATTGCCATCAAGCAGATCTCTTTGGCTTTTGCCACTTCTTCATCCTCACTAGACTGGATGAAGTTTCTATTTCTGAGTCACTCCGAGTCTCAGCAACAAATCACTTCTCCTTCTTCTTCTTGTATTTTTTGGAGGAGGGCTTGCTGGAGTGCTTCTTAGAGTCTTTCTCTTTTCTCTTGTCCTTCTTTTGAGCCTCTGGACATTCTGGGAGAATGTGTCATGTATTTCTGCATCCATAGCAAATAATTTCCTTAGTAGGAGTCTTGTCATACCCTGGCTTGTCCTCATTTCTGGTTGACCTTCTCCTGAAGTCCCTCTTAGCCATTTTGTAGAATCTTTTAGCTAATAGACTCATTAGATCTTCACTGGCAAGTAGTGCTTCTGATTCCTCAAATTCCTTGAAGGCAATACTTTGCTCCTTCCTCCTAGAGGTGGAAGTCTTTTGTTCAGCTGCTTCCCCGATTTTGATAAGATACTCATAAGACTTGAGCTTGCCTAGTAATGACTCAGTAGAAATCTCATTTAGGCTTCTGGCCTCCTTGATTGGCCAGATCCTAGAATCCCATGTGCCGGGGAAGCACATAAGAATCTTATCATTATTTTTTGTTAATGAGATGTTCTTGTCAAAGTTCTTCAGCTCATTGATAATCAGACTGAGTATGTTGTACATATCTACAACTGACTCTAATTCAACCTTCTTGAAATTGTCATATTGAGAAATCAAGTAGGACCTTCTGTCCTTTCTTTCATCTGCTAAACCAACAACAATAACATTTAAGGAATCCCAGATATCCTTGGCTGAAGTGCATTCAACAACTTTCTAAAATATGACATCTGACATTGTTTGACAAAAAAATTTCATAGCTTTGGCATCTGCAACCTTAGCTTTCCTCTGAGCATCAGTCCACTCAGGTGGTGGAACTGCACTTGTGCTTGTTATCGCAGTTGGCATAGTGGGACCTATCAAGATAGAATTATAAATATCTTCATCAATAGAATTCATATACAGTCTAATCCTTGCCTTCCAAAGTGCAAACTTATTTAGATTGCACACTGGAGGTCTAGTGCTTAAGTAATACTTATTTTGTGCCATGATATAAAAGGATACTAGAGTAAATGGGATCTATCAAAGATCTTTTTGTTCAGGTGTTTTCCTATACAACCAATTAACCTTACCCTCTGATACCAATTGAAAGTGATATCAGATATGCTCTGATACCAATTGAAAGTGAGAGATAAATCTTATCTTTACTCTAGAAGGGTGGGGGGGTGAATAGAGTGTTTTAAAAACTTTGAGTTATTTTTACACACCGGATTAAAAATAGATGATATAAATATATATGTATATAAGAAAATGATATATATATATATATCACAACATAATGAAATAAAGAATAGAGCACAACCAGATGACATAATGAAATTTATAGTGGTTCTCTAATAAACTTGGGTACATCCACTCTTCTACCACCCTGGTAGGAATCCACTATTAGTTTTTGATCTAGTGCCCTACCACCACAGGTTTTTGCTCAGGTGCCATGTCACCACAAGATCTATTTTCAAGGGAGATCTAGCAACCCTTTGAGCTTTTGATCAGGTGCCCAAAAACCAAACTAAGGTTTTTGATCAGGAAGCTTAAAAACCAAAGGGATAACTTTTGAAGGGAGTTAGAAACACTTTTTCAATAAAGTAGAAAGAAATTTGATATTCTCTTCTCTTTCTCAATATTCTGAGAAGACTAGTGGATTGTTGTTGTTATCAAAGATCCCCGTGAGATGTAAAATAGTTCAGGAAAATGGAAGCTTTGCTCAGGGTGTAGGCCTTTAGAATGCTTGTTGATCTTCAGGAAGCTTTTAGGTAAATGTTGATGGATTGTCACTTGAAAGCCCTGAAGCAAAAACCGACGAAGAACTTGAGCTGTATATGAGCTATTCTTCTTTCAGTTTTCTGTAAATTATTCTTTCTGTCATATCTATCTAAATTGCTTCTATCTTTTAAAAAAAATCCTTATGTATATTCCATGTAGATTTCAACCTTTGAATTTTGAATTCCTTTCCTTTACTGACAGCTGAAATTCCTGGAGTTGAACGGCTAGAATTTATCTTTAATGAGTTTCCTCAACTGTCCCAATAAAATAAGCCAAGTAATAACTCTGTGAAGACCATAATTAATGTTGTCATGGAACAACTATATTTATAAGAATAATGTGCATTAATTATCAGAGCATTACATGCATATTATAATATAATTTGAAAATCATATGCCTTAGTTGAACTGAAATCAATCAGAGAAATAGTCGAACTGAACCTGGGAGAAATTAGTCGAACTCATCAAATTCTCGTCGACCTGAGATCCAAATTCTTCGAACTGAAACTGGGAGAAATTAGTCAAACTCAGTAAATTATCGTTGACCTGAGATCCAAATTCATCAAACTGAAACTTCTCCTTCGTCGAGCTGAGCTCCAAGATCGTTGACCAGAAAATTAACTTGCCACACTCAGCTCCAATTTCGTCAAACAGAGATAATCTTTATTCGAGCTGAACTAATGAGGTGAGATCGGAGTTTGTAGATCTCATCTAGGCTTTCATCGAACTCAACTCAGAGAAAAAAATTTGAGTTCGTCGATCTGAGATTGACGAAAGGTCGTGCTCTATTTAACTAAACTTCGAACGACTTTCTGTCTCTTAGAAAACCGGTTTTCTCTGGTGGCCTTTTGTCTCTAAGTCTTTGGAAGGTGAGAACCAAACAATCTACTTTGTTGACTGACCTTGATCCTGATAAAAACCTAAGATGCTATACTATACATGTTGGGTCATCTAATAATCCTAATAGTGAACCTATCCCAAATCAACCCTAAACATATATGGGGACAACAGTAAAGCCTGTTGTTGTCAAGCCACTAGAGATGAAGAAGTCCAATATCTGTTGTAATCATGAGGATTTTACCTACAAATTAGCTGCTCCTACAAGACCACTCGTTCAAAAGGTGATGCAGGAGGAGAAGATACAACAGGTTTGACTGTTGGTGTTACAGCAAGTTTGGTGACTTTGCCATCAATTATTTGTTTAATCATATGGATCTATGAACACCACTATTTAACACTGCTAGAATTACCAATTGCAAAGTTAAAACTCCTTGTGGTGTTCAACTAACTAGGAACCTATGACCCAAACCTATTTTTGTTCCTTATGGAAGTTAGTTTATAAATGCAGGTATATCCAAAGACCAACAAAAAGCATATTTGGTATTTGGATAGAGGATTCTCTCGGCATATGACCGAGACAAGAAACCTACTTCAGGACTATAACATAGTTTAGGACGGTCCAAAAGTTATTTTTAGCTATTCATACAAGGGAATCCAAAAAGGTTACCATATGATTACTAACGGTATAGTCTATTTCATAGACATGGCGTATGTTAAGGGATTACAACACGTTGGATCCCTAGTTTGATTTGCGCTAGGTTCACTAAGTTAGGATCTTGCCACCCATCATGTATAGCCAGGGTCATAGTTATGTCTTATAGTCTAGGCCAAGTCCTTAGGATCAACACTGCATGGACCAGCCATCATCAGACTGCCAGAGACTCGAGACTTAGAGATTTTCCAAAGACTTAGTAAAATGAGTTTGACGTTCTTCGAACTCAGGTCGACGATAGTCGTTCTCAGAATGACGATCTCAGAGAAAATTCTCTGACCTGAGCTCGATGAAATTTATTCTTTGGTCGACAATCTTTGGACTCTACCTTCAGCATTATAAAGTCTAGAATTTGTTCTCTAGACTCAGGTCGACAAACTTAGTTCTCTGCTCAACGATTTCTGGATTCTCCACTTCAACTTATTATTCCAGAAGTTTCTCAATTTTTTCTAAGTCCAGAATCATCTTCAGTCGACGAATTCAAGATTCTCAGCTCGACAAACTTTGACCACTTTGGCTAGAGTTATTCAGCAGCAGTTAGTGGTTCTTAGCTTGATGAAAAAAATTCTCAGGTCGACGATTTCTGGATACTTCACTTCAACACTTCATTCTAGAAGCATCTGAATTATTCTAAGTCCAGAAATACTTTGGTGAACTTCAGTCGACGAAACCAGTTATCAGCTCGACGAACTCCATACAAAGAATTGTCAAAGTTTTTAGAGAATGCAGTTCTGTTTTAGCTCGACAATCTTGGAACTCAGCTCGACGAATAGAAGTCATCTTGTCGACGAACACAGCAACTCGGCTCGACGAACCGTGAACTCAGCTCGATGATTTCTGTTATCTGTTCGACGAATCCAGACTTAGTTATTTCCTTCCTTCTATCCCCTTCTTTCTGCAATAATTCCTATATAATTAATGCTCAAATATTCTCTGAATATAATCGTTAAAAGGAGCATTGATTATGGTCTTCTCCAGGATTATTGCTTGCCATTTTTCCGTTGGATAGTTGGGGAAATAATTAAATGCAGTTTATTCTCAAAGGCCGTCAGCATTGATTGCAGAGGATTTCAAATTTTGAAAGAAATTTTTTGATAGGAAAAATAAAATAGATTTTCTCTCTTTTCCTGTGAAGAATACACAGGAAGATAGACACAGATAGTCAGTAACACAATTAGTCTGAATTAAGGATTTCTCTGCTCACTCTCAATATAGAACTCTGATACAGAGAAGAAGCCCTAAACTAGAAGAACATTTGCTATCTGAAGAAGAAGAACAATCAATCAAAAATCAAGAGTCTTCATTCTTCAAATCTTCAGGACACTTCAAAGGACAACATCAATTCCATACATCAAGAAGTTCCTGAAGATCTTTTCGAGTCAAGGCTTAAAGACTGAAGGCCTATCACCGTAAAGCAAAAGCTCCAGTTTTTCCTGAACCATTCTACATCTCAGGGGGAGCTATTTGTTAACATCATATCCACTAAGTCTTCTTAGTTGTTTATTGAGAAAGGGAAGACACAATCATCTCTCCACCCCCACTATATTAAGAGTTATAACTCCCTTCAAAAGTTATTCCTGGTTGCAAGTCACCTGACCAAAAGACTTGAGGTTTGGTTTTTGAGCATCTAATCAAAAGCTCATTGGTGTCAGACACCTGATCAAAAATCTGATTGGATTCCTACCATGGTGGTAGAAGAGTGGATGTACTCAGGTTGGGGAACCACTATAATTTCTTGTGTTGTCTGGTTGCCCTTTCTTTTGTTCTTGCTGTGTTTGTGCTAGCTAGGTCTGCTGTGTGTTTGTGGTTATTTATTTATTTATTATTCTGCAGTTATTATTTACAGTAAAAGCTGTAAAGTTTTCAAAAGGATTTTAGGATACTCTATTCACCCCCCCCCCCCCCCTTCTAGAGTATTTCAGATCTAACACATCTCTTTCAATAGGTATCAGAGCAGGATTCCCTTTGTTGTATAAGTTAACCTTTGAACCAAAGATCCTGAGTTAGATCTGTCTTTTCATTTCCATTATATTTATTCTCACATAGCATGACACAGAACAAAGACTATGCAAGCACCAGACCTCCAGTTTGCAACATAAATAGGTTTGCCATCTAGAAGGCAAGAATTAAGTTGTACATGAACTCTATTGATGAGGATATCGTTAATTCTATTTTGACAGGTCCTCCTCAAGCCACTACCTCTACCTCTACATCATCTTCAAGATCAAATGCAGTCCCACCGCCTGAGTGGACTGAAGCCCAGAAGATGGAAAAAATTGCCGATGCCAAGGCATTGAATATACTGGCACAAATAATGTCAGATGATATCCTTCAAAAATTGGCTGAATACACCTCAGCTAAATCCATTTGGGACTCCCTAAATCAAATGGTGGTTGGATCAGCAGATGAAAAAAATTACAGGAGATCCAATCTCATATCCCTATATGAGAATTTCAAGAAGGAGGAAGCTAAGACAGTAGCTCATATATACAATAGGTTAAGCTCAATCATCAATGAGCTGAAAACCTTGGACAAGGACATCACCCTCACAGAGGTGAATGATAAGATCCTAATGTGCTTCCCAAGCTCATGAGATTCAAGGATTTGGCCCATCAAGTAGGCTAGAAGCCAAAATGAGATTTACATTAAATCTCTTTTAGGAAAGCTTAAGTCCTATGAACAGCTGATCAAATTCAGAGAGGCAGTTGAGCAAAGAACAAAACATTGCATTCAAGGCTGTTGAGGAGACATAGACTTCATGTAATGCCCCGAAACTCAAAAGAGCGACCGAAGGCGTTTTGGGCCAAATCTTGTATTTGGCAGGAGGCACACGGCCTGGGACACGGGCGTGTTCCAGGGCGTGTCAGGCTCGAGTCGACGATTTGACCGCGAGGTTGACGAAATTTGGAGTCTACTATTGTCGAGCAGCAAACACGGCCTGAGACATGGGCGTGTCTCATGTCGTGTCGAGCCCGTGTCGACGATCGGCCTAGGAGTCCACATTTTCGCTCGACGATGTGTCGAGACAAGGCACACGGCCTAAGACACGGGCGTGTCCAAGGCCGTGTCGTGTGGTCGACGAACTTCACTCGACGCAGTGTCGAGACAGTGAACACGGCCTGAAGCCCAGGCGTGTTCGGGTTTGACACGGGCATGTCATATTGGACACGGGCATGTCATATTGGACACGGGCGTGTACAAGACCCGTGTGAGTCTCGGGTTGTGTTCGGGGCTGGGTCGATGGGGGCACACGGCCGTGTCAGTTGGAACACGGGCATGTCAGGTCGAACACGGGCGTGTCAGATGCCCGTGTGTTTTTTGAGACGCGTCGATTTTGACGGTGAATTAGGGACACCGCCCTGGACACGGGCGTGTCAAAGGCCGTGTTCGGCCCAGGTTTTACTTTTCAGCTACGAATTTTAGCCATTCGTTTCCTTATTTTGGGATCCAATGGTTGGGGGTTGTTTCTACCGGGATATACCCAGGATTGGGCCTTTGAAACCCTCATTTCTCTGGAGTGGTTCTCTTTCTAAAGTATAGAGAGAGAGGAGAGCAAAGGAGGAAGAATAAGCTTAGATCCGGTCTTTGGAGGAGCTTCGGAGCTCCAAATCGTGAACCGACAGCGGATCTACAGAGGAAAAGAGAGTGCGGTGCTTTTCATCCGCTTACATTTCCATGGCGCCAAGGAAGAATGCTAGGGTAACGATTTTCTACTTGAGCATGTGAAGCTCTCCTTCTTTTGCATAGGAAGCCCGCTCTCGCGAGTTTGCGGTGAGTTTGAGGCATTCCTTCGGGTAGACATGAATAGTCACCGTTGTGTAGAGTCCGTAAACGAGAATGGATATAGGCATGATGTGTGAAGCCTACCCGGACAAGTTGGTCTGGATCGGTGATATTGCATTGCATAATGGCCGGAGAAGACTCCGCGCAAATGTTTGTTTTTCGTGTTTTCTACGCGGTAGATTGCAACAGGGAGCCTTGGGGTTTAACACAAAGATGCACCCGAAAAACTGGGCAGATGCGTGATTCTACCAAACTTTTGGGTCTGGGAGCCAACTTGTACATAATTGGGTTATGTTATATTGTGCGTTTGATTCACGGGCTTTAGGGAAACTTAAGTCGTGCCGATGATTTTAAAGTGTTGTGGCAAGTGAGAAACGGGTTGATTGGACCGTTCCTGCTTTATGCCGAGGGCATAGAGGTCGGGTCTTTGCTGTCAATGATTTTAAAGTGTAGTGACATATGCTGTTGATGATTTTAAAGTGCCGTAACTTCTGCCTAAAAGACCAAACTACTCACGAGAGATTGTCGTCCTGGGGATGGTGGTGAGTCGGCGGGCTTAGACCGCGATCACCGACAATGTGCCCTGAGAGCACGGGGCATGTGGCCATGCGTGCCAACGCCTATGATGCAATGTATTTATATACTGCTTGGTTGTGCTAATAAAATGCAGGGAAGGAGCATCGCCGCCCCGAGTTGGGGGCGGGATCGTTATAATTTGGTCAGCATTGTTGACCGTTGCTTTTGTTTGCCACTGTGCGGTGGTTTGTTGCTTGCAGGTGCTGCTGGACCAAGCAGTCAATAGCGGGCTAAGGCCCAAATTGCGAAGCCGGCCCTTGAAGGCCTAATTGAAGTGTTTACTTGCTTTTGTTCATGTATGACCGGCCTGCGTGCCGTGGTATGGAAAACATGTATTAAGAGTAAACCATTTGTAAGGCCTTAAGGCCAGTACTTGTGTATGTACTACATTCCTATTCGGTGTTTAGTGGACATTCATGCTTGGTTCCTGGTTCTTTTAATAGCAACTTATAAAACTACTTCTGCTAGAATGCTCTGTGTAGGACGTTTTGATTGGTTGAATAGTTTTCATTGAGTAACCACCCGGTCTGTCTGTGGTATATGGCGTCGGGCCCCGGCAGGACCTACTGCTATATGCTATGCGACGGATAGGGGGTGTTACAATTTTGTATCAGACTACTGGTTTTGGTCGGTCTTAAGATGAATTCGTGGGTGAATTATTTTTAAGGGATGGTGAGCACATGTGTGTGCGTCATCGTTATAACAATAAAAGAACCCATGAATGTTCACTTAGGAATTAAAATACACGTGTTTGGAGAACCTGTGTGTTCCTATAATTATTGTTTGCAATTTTATTTGGTCGCTTAACGGTGTTTTGTACCACTATAGGTGACTAGAAGTGGTGCTGGGCCGTCAGAACGTCGAGTTTCTGAGGCTAGCAGTGCACCTAATGAAGCTCCTGCAACACCTCCATCGGCTGAGACCATACTATTGGTGGCCGAAGCAGTGTTAGCCCTGATTAATGCGCAGCCTACAAGGTAAATGCACCAGCCCGCTCCTGCGATGGAGCAGGTACCTCTTCCAGAGGTTGAGCCGAGGAGGGTGGAGCAGGAAGTAGTGTAGCCGGTGGTGCCAAGGTGGGCAACCGAGAGACAGCTCAAACATGTCATGGGCTTTAGTCCTCCGGTATTCTCGGGGTTGGGAACCCCATCTCAAACTGAAGATTGGCTCTCTAGGGTGAAGAGAGTCTTGACAGTAATGGTGACGGAGGAGTGGCAAATGACCACCATTGCTACGTTCCTTCTGGACGGTGAAGCGAGTTTGTGGTGGGAAGGTTTGGAGCTGCAACTTTTGAAAGGTAGGCAACTTATAGATGTCTCAATGGAGGAGTTCTCGAGACTGTTCTTAGCTAGATATCTCCCTTCGGCGCAGAGAATAGCGTTGGAAAATGAGTTCCTGAAGTTGGTTCAAGGGGACAGTAGTGTGGATGAATATCTCCACAAGTTTACTCGTTTGAGTCGATATGCTAGCTCCACCATCGCGGACGAGGAGTGCAAGACGAATCGATTCTATGAAGGGTTGAGAGATGATTTGAGGCTACTACTCTCGGGGACGATGACGCAGGGTTTCTTGACCTTGGTAAACATGGCCCGGTCCATGGAGAAGGACATGAAGAATGTTCAAGCAAAGAAGAGAGTTGGTGAGAAGAAGTCAGAGTTCAGAGTGCCGAACTGCTCAAAGTCTGTGTTCCGGAAGTGGAATAAGAAAGCTAGGACTTCGGGTCCATCCCCCTCTGCTGATGCTTCTGGGGCGACTACTGGTCGGACCCCGGGCGTGTGTTACAACTGTGGGAAGTCGGGGCATTATGCCCATGAGTGCCAGAGCGGACGTCCCAAGTCCGAAAGGAAGCAGGGAGCAACTTATGAAGAGAAGGGCAAGGCGGTGGAGTCAACCACGTCCCATTATTCTCCGGCCTAATCGAGGCTGTACAATCTTGGCCAATAGGAGGCCATTAAACAGGCGGATGTTGTGACAGGTACGGTTTAATTTATAGCAAGTTAATTTCTTTAAATACTTGTTATGTGCATGTTACCTTACAACTGCTTGTTTAGGATTTGTTTTGATTTGTGAAAATCCGGCAAGAGCACTCTTCGATACGGGAGCTTCACACTCCTTCTTGTTCGAAAGATTTATATCACGCATCAGAGTACCTTCTTCGATGGCGAAGGACAAGTTGGATGTGTTGTTGCCCAATGGGTGTTCGATGCGCGCGGATAAAATCTGTGGCGTGAAGATTCAAATTGGTAATCAATAGTTCAATCTGCAAGTATCGTTACTTCCGTTGGTGGAGTTTGACGTTATATTTAGCATGGACTGGCTCTCGGAGCAGCGAGCCTATATTGATTGCGGTAGTAAGGAAGTCAAGCTGGGAGCAGGTCGTGAGACGACTTTCACGGGCTTAAAGGGGTCCAGCAAGACATTGATGTCTGCTCTTCAGGTGGTGAAGGCGGTTCATGTCGTTGCAAAACTGTTCTTTACACTAGTGGAGGTTCCAAATCCTAAGCCCGCATTGGACAGTATTTTAGTGGTATCGGAGTACCCTGATGTGTTCCCTAGCGATCTTCCTGGAGCTTCGCCGCAGCGGGAGATAGATTTTACGATAGAGTTCGTACCAGGTGCAAAGCCTGTGTCACGCTCTCCATATCGGCTAGCGCCTAAGGAAATGGCGGAGCTGAAGGCTCAACTGTAAGAGTTGTTGGAGCAAGGGTATGTGCGCCCAAGTTCTTCACCTTGGAGCGCGCAGGTCCTCTTTGTTAAGAAGAAGGACAGAAGTTTGAGGCTATGTATTGATTATCAGGAGCTCAACAAGTTAACAGAAAAGAACAAGTACATGATCCCCCGGATCGATGATCTTTTTGATCAGTTGGTTGGGCCGACGGTGTACTCAAAGTTGGACCTCAAGTCCGGGTACTATCAACTGCGAATAAGGGAGAGTGATATCCTGAAGATAGCGTTCAGTACGAGATACGGGCATTACGAGTTTACGGTCATGCAGTTTGGGCTGAATACTACACCGTCAGTGTTCATGGATTTGATGAACAGGACCTTCAGGGAGTACTTGGACCATTTTGTGATCGTCTTCATCGACAATATTTTGTTGTTCTCATAGAGTGAGGAAGATCACTTCAAGCATCTTCATTTTGTTTTGGAGATGCTAAGGAGGAATCAATTGTACGCCAAGTTCTCGAAGTGCGAGTTTTGGTTGTCCTCAGTGGCATTCCTCGGTCATATAGTGAGTGGGGAAGGTATTGCAGTGGATCCGGCGAAGATTGTTGCGATACGAGAGTGGCCTGAGCTTGCTACGGTAGCGGAAGTCAGGAGCTTTCTGGGGCTTGTTGGCTATTATAGGCGCTTCGTAGAGAACTTCTCGCGGATAGCGTTACCTCTGACTACTTTGACGAGGAAGGAGCAGAAGTTCGTTCGGACGCCGGAGTGCGTGCGAGCTTTTGAGGAGTTGAAATGTCGGTTGACCACAGCACATGTGCTAAGTTCGCCGAGTGGGATCAAAGGTTATGAGATTTATAGTGATGCTTCGGGCAGCGGTTTGGGTTGCGTGCTACTACAACATGGAAGTGTGATAGCTTATGGCTCGAGACAGGTGAAAGTGCACGAGAGGAATTATCCGGTCCATGACTTGTAGTTAGCGGCCGTGATTTTTGCCTTGAAGCTGTGGAGGGATTATTTGTACGGTGTGAAGATTGATATCCACATCGATCACAAGAGCCCGAAGTATTTGATTGATCAGAAAGATCTGAATATGCGGCAGCGTCGATGGTTGGAGTTCCTGGGGGACTATACATTCAAGATCCACTACGTGCCTGGTAAAGGTAATGCAGTTGCGGTTGCGTTGAGTCGTCGGCCCCCAGCTCAAGCCAATTGGCTGTCGATCCATGACGAGCAGTTGGTTCGGGAGTTGGAGGCGTTGGAGATTGTTTGCGCTGATAAGCAATCAAGTGCTGAAGCAGTACTGAATTGGACTGAATTCCAATATGACCTAGCTGATCGGATTCGGCAGGCTTTGGATTTGGATGTCCATATGAAGCAGTTCATGGCAGAGGCTCTGGATGGGTCAAATTCCTAATTCGTTGTGGAGGACAAATTACTTTGGAAAGAGGGTCGTCTGTGCGGCCCAAGTGTGGGAAATTTGCGGGTGGAATTATTGTACGAGACACATCATACCAAGTACTCGATTCACCCGGGGAGCACGAAGATGTACCGCGATGTCAAGAAACTGTTTTGGTGGCCGGGTTTGAATAAGGATGTGGCACTCTATGTGGCGAAGTGCCAAACTTGTGCCTTGGTGAAGGCGGAATGCCAAAAGCCGGGAGGATTTCTGAAGTCCTTCCCTATTCTAGAGTGGAAATTCGACGACATCACTATGGATTTTTTGTATGGTTTGCCAAGGTCGCAAAAGGTGAACGACGCCATCTGGGTGGTCGTAGATCGGCTAATGAAGGTGTCGCATTTCATTCCGCATAGGAAGGGTGATCCGGTGGAGAAGTTCGCAAAACTATATGTGGATAATATAGTACGGCTTCACGGTGTGCCCCGCAGCATCGTGAGTGACCGAGATGGGCGGTTCACGTCCAATGATTGGAGGCTAGTGCAGCAAATTTTGGGAACAAAGTTAAAATTCAGCACAGCCTTCCATCCGCAAACGGATGGGCAGACTGAGAGGGTCAATAGAACTATGGAAGACATGCTCCGCATTTGTGTCTTGGACTTTGGAATGCAATGGGAAGACCATCTTTATTTGGTGGAGTTTGTGTACAACAATAGCTACCAGACCAGTATTCAAATGGAGCCCTTCGAGGCCCTATATGGTAGAAAATGTCACACACTGTTGTCTTAGTTAGAAACGGGTGAGTCAAAGTTCTACAAGCGTCAAGAGGTGGAAGATGCTACATCTTTGGTTCGTACCATTTGGGAAAGGTTGCTAATCGCTCAGGACCGGCAAGCGAAGTACTATAATGCCAAACACCAGAACATGGAGTTCGCTGTGGGCGACTGGGTGTACTTAAAGATCAAGCCGTTCAAGGGTGTCTCGCGGGTGCGGCGAGTGAAAAAGCTAAGCCCGAGGTACCTTGGGCCGTTTGAGGTTCTGGAGCGGGTTGGTGAAGCAGACTATCGGTTGAAGCTTTCGGTGGAGCTTAGTGGTTTACATGTTGTATTCCATATTTCGGTGGTACGGAAGGCGGTGCAAGAGCCTTCGCAAGTGATCGTGGTTGATCAAGTGCCAGTGGATAGTGGGTTGACGACAAAGGTCAAGCCGTGCGGATTGAAGACTCGGAAGTCAAGCGGCTACGCAACAAAGAGATCAAGATGGTCAAGTTCTGATGGGACAATTACGGTCGTGAGGAGCTCTATTGGGAGCGAGAGAAGACTATGCTTGACGAGTATCCGAAGTTGTTCCGCTCAGGTACAAATTTTGGTTTTGTACTTATCTTTCTTTATGTAATTTCGTGGACAAAATTCTTTTAAGAGGGGGAGAGTTGTAACGCCCCGAAACTCAAAAAAGCGACGGGAGGCGTTTTGGGACAAATCTGGTATTTGGCAGGAGGAACACGGCCTGGGACACGGGCGTATCCCAGGGCGTGTCAGGCTCGAGTCGACGATTTGGCCGCGAGGTTGACGAAATTTGGAGTCGACGATCGTCGAGCAGCAAACACGGCCTGAGATACGGGTGTGTCTCAGGGCGTGTCGAGACCGTGTCGACGATCGGCCCAGGAGTCGACATTTTCACTCGACGATGTGTCGAGACAAGGCACACGGCCTAGGATATGGGCGTGTCCAAGGCCGTGTCGTGTGGTCGACGAACTTCGCTCGATGAAGTGTCGAAACAGTGAACACAGCCTTAAGCCCAGGCGTGTTCGGGTTTGACACGGGCATGTCACATTGGACACGGGCATGGCCAAGACCCATATGAGTCTCGGGTTGTTTTTGGGGCTGTGTCTATGGGGGCACACGGCTAACCACACGGTCGTTTCAGTTGGAACACCGGCGCGTCAGGTCGAACACGGGCATGTCGAATGCCCGTGAGTTTTTTGAGACGCGTCGATTTTGACGGCGAATGAGGGACACGACCCTGAACACGGGCGTGTCACAGGCCGTGTTCGGCCCAGGTTTTACTTTTCAGCTACGAATCGTAGCCATTCATTTCCTTATTTTGGGATCCGATGGTTGGGTGTTGTTCCTACTAGGATATACCCGGGATTGGGCCTTTGAAACCCTCATTTCTCTTGAGTGTTTCTCTTTTTCTAAAGTATAGAGAGAGATGAGAGCAAAGGAGGAAGAAGAAGCTTAGATTCGCTCGTTGGAGGAGCATCGAAGCTCCAAATCGCGAACCGACCGCAGATCTACGGTGGCAAAGAGAGTGCGGTGATTTTCATCCGCTTACATTTCCATGGCGCCAAGGAAGAACGCTAGGGTAATGATTCTCTACTTGAGCATGTGAAGATCTCCTCTTTTGCATAGGAAGCCCGCTCTCGCGAGTTTGCGGTGAGTTTGAGGCATTCCTTCGGGTAGATATGAATAGTCCCTGTTGTGTAGAGTCCGTAAACGAGAACGGACATAGGCATGATGTGTGAAGCCTACCCGGACAAGTTGGTATGGATGGGTGATGTTCATTGCATTATGGCCAGAGAAGACTCCGCGCAAATGTTTGTTTTTCGGGTTTTCTACGCGGTAGATTGCAATAGGGAGCCTTGGGGATTAACCCAAAGGTGCACCCGAAAAACTGGGCAGATGCATGATTCTGCCAAACTTATGGGCCTGGGAGCCAACTTGTACATAACTGGGTCTTGTAATATTGTGCGTTCGATTCACGGGCTTCGGGGAAACTTAACTCGTGCCGATGATTTTAAAGTGTCGTGGCAAGTGAGCAACGGGTTGAGTTGAACCGTTCCTGCTTTATGCCGAGGGAATAGAGGTCGGGTCTTTGCTGTGGATGATTTTAAAGTGTCGTGACATAGGTTGTTGATGATTTTAAAGTGTCGTAACTTCTGCCTAAAAGACCAAACTGCTCACGAGCTATTGCCGTCCTGGGGATGGTGGTGAGTCGGCGGGCTTAGACCGCGATCAGTGAGAATGTGCCCTGAGAGCACAGGGCGTGTGGCCATGCGTGCCAACGCCTGTGATGCAATGTATTTATATACTGCTTGGTTGTGCTAATAAAATGCAGGGAAGGAGCATCGTCGCCTCGAGTTGGGGGCGGGATCGTTATAATTTGGTCAGCATTGCTGACCGTTGCTTTTGTTTGCCACCGTACGGTGGTTTGTTGCTTGCAGGTGCTGCTAGACCAAGTAGTCAATAGCGGGCTATGGCCCAAATTGCGAAGCCGGCCCTTGAAGGCCTAATTGAAGTGTTTACTTGCTTTTGTTCATGTATGTGATGACTACTTTTAGTCATCATCTTTAGTATAGTTTAGTTTAAGAAATTCCTAAGTTAATTAGTATTTTTGCTTACTTTATTCTTGTTATGCTTACTTTCATATCTTATTTGTTTGTTATGAATATATTTTTTTTATGTATGTTATGTTTATGTTATGTTCAATCTTATTTTTATTTCTTATAGGTATGTTATAATGTTGAAGTTGGTGACCGGGCGGTCTGGCGGTTTGTCTTGGCGGGTTGAAGACCGCGCGGTCTGGCGGTTTGTCTCAGCCGGCTTGGAGGCCGGGCGGTCTGGCGGTCTACTCTGGCGGTCTCTCTTCCTCTCTGGTGGTAGCCGTGCGGTTAGCCCTGCTATCTAACCGCGCGGCTTGTGCGGTTTGTTTTGTATAGTCCGCTTAGTCCTGTAAATTTTAGTCCCACATCTCTTATTTGTATTCTCTCATCTCTCCTCCATTCTATATAAAGGAGGGCATACCATTGTAATAGATACCTTTTTTGGATAATAAAGTTTCAATTATTCAAAAGCTTATCCGCTTGTTCTCTACTTTTCGCTTCTTTTCGCTACTTTCTAACATGGTATCAGAGGACACGGTCATTTCCTCCTGATTCTGTGCGCTCTCTGTTGTTCGCGGCTTGTTTTCCGCGTTCTGCGACTTGTTCGCGGCTTGCCTTCTCTTCTGTCCGCGCGGGTTGTTTTTGTCCGCTGCTCTGTTCGCGCGGCTTGCTTCTTGTTCTCTTCTCCTGGTGCCTGTTCGCAGCGACCTGTTTCCTTGTCGCCGCGCTCCTTGCTCTTTCTTGCATCTCCTAGACTTTGCGACTTGTGTCTACCCGCTGCGGACTTCTTCTCCCTGTCCGCTTCTGCTTTCCCCATCTCCGCTTGCCCCTATACTCGCGGTTTGCTGCTGTGATCTGCCTGACCGTGCGGGTTGTTCCTTTCTCACCCGCATCTTGGTCGCGGTCACCTGCCCTTCTCCTCTCTTCTGTTCGCTCGGCCTTTTCAGTCCGCGCGACCTCTTCCCCGCTGTGCCTTTGACCTCTTGCTAGCCGCTGCTGTTCGCGCTACTTGTTATTCCCCTCTACCCGTTCTTGCTTGCTAGTCGCGCCGGCCTCATCTTTTGCCGTGCGACTTGTTCTCCTCTGTTCGCCCGACTTTTTCAAGCCGTGCGACTTCTTTCCCTCTGCTTTGCTCTGCTTCTTGGTAGCGGCCTTCCTAGCCGCCCGACATGTTGCTGTTCGCCCGGCTTGGTGCTCTTTTCTCTTCTTGCGGCTTGTTCTTATCGTCGCGGCCTGCTCCTCTCTTGCCTCCATGGCTTTTCCCTCCTCAGGCCTGTCCGCCTCCGTGGTCACCTCTTCTGGTAGTGCTCATGTTGTTACTCACGGCAGATGGCTCATCGACTCTGGTGCAACCAATCATATGACAAGCAATCCTCAATATTTCTCTCTTCTGGACACACATGCTCAGTTGCCCCCGGTCATTGTTGCTGATGGATCTCCCTCCCCGGTCCATGGGACGGGCATGGTTCAAGTCACTCCCTCTCTCTGCCTGGCTGATACCTTCTATGTGCTCAAGTTTCCGTGCAACTTATTATCGGTTACTTCTTTATGCAAGCAACTAAGGTGTTCTGTCATATTCACCCCTAGCTCTTGTACTTTTCAGGATCCGGATTCCCAACGGACGATTGCTACCGGGACTGAGAGTGGTGGCCTCTACTTCCTCGACAACGTTTCTGCTTTCTCCGCCTTCTCCTCCTCCTCTACAGATCTTCTCCAATGGCATCTTCGCCTTGGACATGCTCCTCCCCGAATTCTCCGCCAGCTCTTCCCGCACCTCCCTCCTCATCATCCTCCTCTAAACTGTGATGCATGTCAACTTGGCAAACATCACCGCTCATCCTTCCCCCCAACGCAAAGTCGCGGCTCTTCCCGTCCGTTCGACCTCGTTCACTCTGACATATGGGGACCCGCTCCTAACCTCACCATCTGTCGGGGTAGTTCCTATTTTGTCACCTTCATTGATGATTTCTCTCGATGTACGTGGGTATATCTTCTCAAAGATCGCTCCGAGCTGTTCTCTGTTTGGACCTCCTTTTATTCTATGGTTAAGACTCAGTTTGATACGTCTATTAAACTCCTTCGTTTTGACAATGCTAAGGAGTATCTTAGCCACGACTTCTCCTCCTTTTGTCTTCACCATGGTGTTATTCGTCAAACAAGTTGTGTCTACACCTCCCAACAAAATGGGGTGGCGGAACGCAAAAACCGTCACCTTCTTGATGTCGCTCGCACTATGATGACTCAAATGCATGTTCCTCGCTCCTATTGGGGATATGCTGTCCTCCTCTCCTGCTATCTCATCAATCGCCTTCCCTCCACAGTTCTCCACGGTGCTACCCCCTTCTCCATTCTTTATCCAGACAAGGATCCCTTTCCTCTTCCTCTACACATCTTTGGGTGCACCGCTTTTGTGCACTCTCCCGCTGCCACCCGTGACAAACTCTCACCACGTGCCACCAAATGTGTCTTTCTGGGCTACTCTCCCACTCAGAAAGGATATTGCTGCTTTGACCCTGTTACCCGCAAGCAATTTGTCTCTGCGGATGTCACCTTCTTTGCCAATGCCTCTTACTTCTCTCCCGCTTCCTCTTCTCCTCCTCCTACTCCTACTTCTCATACCAACCCATCCATTCCCTCTGCTCCCACTGCTGTTCCGCCCTCTCCACCCACTCCACCGTCTTCCCCATCCTCATCATCTCCCCCCTCTACTCCGCTTTCTCCCTCCACTCCGCTGCCATCTCTCACTACTCCCGGGCCAGCTCTTTCCACCACGGATACGCCGGACACTGAGGCACCTGCTGACCTGGAGCATCAGGCAGATCAGGGGTTCGGGCCTGAGGCACCTGCTGACCTGGATCTCCCGATTGCTCTTCGCAAAGGAGTTCGGGCCTGTACCCAACACCCGCTTGCTGCAGTTGTTTCCTATGATCGTCTTACCCCTGCTCGCCGATCTTTTGCACTGGCTATCTCGGCCACTGCCACCCCCCGTTCCTACCAGGAGGCCCTTACTATTCCTCATTGGAAAGTTGCCATGGATGAGGAGATTGCTACTCTAACTGAACGGGGCACCTGGACCCTTGTTCCTCCTCCCTTCGGCACCGATGTTGTTGGCTGTCGCTGGGTCTTCGTGGTGAAGTTTCTACCGGATGGCAGTGTGGATTGTTATAAGGCTCGCCTGGTTGCCAAGGGTTTTACCCAAACTTATGGGATTGATTACTTTGACACTTTCTCTCCTGTGGCCCGTCTTAGCACTTTTCGGGTTCTTCTCTCTGTGGCTGTCAACAGGGATTGGCCCATCTCGCAGCTAGATGTTAAGAATGCCTTCCTCTATGGTGATCTGCAGGAGGATGTTTACATGGAGCAACCTCCTGGGTATGTTGCTCACGGGGAGACACGGGTATGCCGGCTCAAGAAGGCTATCTATGGCCTCAAACAGAGTCCTCGTGCCTGGTTTGACAAGTTCAGTGGCATTGTTGCGGCCATTGGTTTTACAAGAAGCTCAGCAGATCACTCCTTGTTTGTTCGGAAAACCGCCTCTGGTCTTGTTGTTCTTGCGGTTTATGTTGATGACATTCTTCTTACTGGCGATGACCAGGATGGGATATTGATGACCAAGAAACACCTTCGTCAACATCTGGTCACAAAGGATATGGGCTCCCCGAAATACTTTCTGGGCATTGAAATCTCTAGAAAGCCCAACTCCATGGTCCTTTCACAACGGAAGTATGCTCTTGATCTTTTAAAGGAGGCAGGACTGACTGGTGCTAAACCTGCACGTTGTCCTATGGCTGTTGGAGAAGACAAAACTTGGACAGATGACTCACCTCTTCTCTCCGATCCTACGAGATACCGGCATCTGGTGGGCAAGCTCATATATCTCACGGTAACCAGACCCGACATCTCTTATGCTGTTGGCAAGGTGAGCCAGTTCATGCAAGCTCCGAGGGAGTGTCATCTACAATCTGCTCTGAGGATATTAGAATATATTAAAGCTGCTCCAGGGAAAGGACTCTTATTTCAGAACAATGGTCACCTTAGGGTTGAAGCGTACTCTGATTCAAGCTATGCGGATGACAAAGGGGACCGCAAATCGACTTCAGGTTTCTGCACATTTGTTGGAGGCAATCTTGTGAGTTGGAAGAGCAAGAAACAGTCTGTCGTTTCCAGGTCCAGTGCAGAGGCGGAATATCGCAGCATGGCATCGACTACATGTGAGTTGAAGTGGTTGCGGGCTCTCATGCTTGACTTAGGAGAGGTTTACAACTATCCTCTTCCTATGTTCTGTGACAATAAGGCCGCGATACACATTTCCAAAAATCCGGTCTTTCATGAGAGAACGAAACACATAGAAGTCGACTGTCATTTTATTCGGGAAGAAATATTGAAGAAACAGATTTGCACTCCATTTGTTACTTCCGACAACGAGTTGGCAGATGTCTTCACCAAGCCGGTGTCCGCTTCCTTTTTCCACATCTGCGACAAGCTGGGCATGATCGATATATATGCTCCAGCTTGAGGGGGAGTGTTGAAGTTGGTGACCGGGCGGTCTGGCGGTTTGTCTTGGCGGGTTGAAGACCGCGCGGTCTGGCGGTTTGTCTCAGCCGGCTTGGAGGCCGGGCGGTCTGGCGGTCTACTCTGGCGGTCTCTCTTCCTCTCTGGTGGTAGCCGTGCGGTTAGCCCTGCTATCTAACCGCGCGGCTTGTGCGGTTTGTTTTGTATAGTCCGCTTAGTCCTGTAAATTTTAGACCCACATCTCTTATTTGTATTCTCTCATCTCTCCTCCATTCTATATAAAGGAGGGCATACCATTGTAATAGATACCTTTTTTGGATAATAAAGTTTCAATTATTCAAAAGCTTATCCGCTTGTTCTCTACTTTTCGCTTCTTTTCGCTACTTTCTAACATATAATAATTAATGTTTTGATATAAAATATGTGTCTAATTTGTTATGTTTTATGTTGTTGTGCAGCCCACATGATGCAGTCCGGCCACTACATAATGCAGCCCAATTGGAGCTGCCCTCTTCCACCAAAACGGCCCACATGGCGCAGCCCGGCCACTTATGGTGCAGCCCCTCTACATGATGCAACCCCCTACATGCAGCCCTTGAAGTTTGGAGCAGCCCGACCCTTTTCCTTGAAGCCTACATGATGCATTCAGCCCCTCTTCAAGATTCCCAAGCCCATATAGTGCAGCCCACTTCATCCAAGCATATGGCCGGCCACTCATTTTCCTCCCTCTGTCATCATTTATTGCATTCATGCACCTCTCCATGCATATGGCCGGCCACCCCTCTTTCTCTCCCTCTTTTATTTCTTTTTTTCCCTTTATTTAATCCACATTCATGCATATCCCCTCTCTCTCGCCTCCTCATTTATTTCCATATGCATGAGTCCCCCATTTCCCATGGCAGGCCACACACTTTCCTCCTCTTTTATTTTTTCTTCTATTCTATTTTCATCTCCTCTCTCTCTCTCAACAATTTCTCCATGCATGCACCTTGCCACCATGCATTGAACACCACCTCTTTCTTCCCCCTAATTAAATGAAATTCATTCCCCCTCTCCCTCTACATGGCCGGCAACCCCCCTTGCCTCCTTCTATTCATTCCCATCTAGAATCTTCCCTCCTCATCTATAAAAGGCACCATGGTCTCATGCTTTAGGGGTTGGATTTTGGAGAGCAAGTGAAGTACTAGTTCAAGAGAGAGTGATTTCTTTTATGTTTCTTACATGTTGTTAAGTTTTTATTAGTGTAACCTTTGCTTTTGATAGTGTAATCTTTTCTTCGGTAGCATAAACTTGTCTCTTTATTATTTTGTACTTCTCTGTTTTTATATATCAATGAAAATGAATTTATTCTATCTTTCCGTGCTTTCTTTCTTAACTATTCGTAGCTAATCTTCTTTTAGTATTTGATCATGAGGATCCATGATTTGAGATAGGAATTCTTTTTACATCGTAATTTTATGTTTGCTAACTTTCGCTCGATCCCTCTTTGATTTATTTCGAGCCGACTTCGTATTTCCGGTATACGGTAGTAGGCCTTTGATCTCATTTCATAATAGTCGAGAGACTCATTGATTTGAAAAATCACTCAAAGAGGGAAGGAGTTGCATGCAATCCTAGAGTTAGGACGACGTAAATCCTCCGGATTGGAGTCAAATCCAATAGTGCGGATCACCTCGATAATGCAACTTTAGGCCCCTTTGATTTGTAAAGAGATTTCGATCAAAGCGTCTATAAGTTAGGAGACTTAATGCTCTAGCGAGATTTTGTCTTATTTTCGGATCCGTCACGGTCGAGTTAAGTCGCAATTATAAAATATTATTTTTATTCTCTTATCTCTTTTCATGGTGAATCGTCGATCAAGTGTTATCTTTTAATCCATATTTCGGTTTTAAATTTCATTTCAGTTTAGTTTTTAAAAATTCTCAAAACCCACTTTCTTCCGGTAGGATAATAGTTCAAGCGCGAGTAGCAGTACTTGACAACCCCGTGTTTAAATACGACCTTGATACTACAATTCGGCAGGTACACTTGCTTGTTCGGGTTTTAGCCCATCAAATTTTTGGCGCCATTGTCGGGGACTTCTTCGTCAATATTTTGAAAACGCTCTCGCTATTGCTTCTACAAAAAATTTTTTTATAAAAAACCTAATCATTTTTTTTTTCTTTTCTTCAGGTTTTTATTTCCATTTCTCCTTCATTTTTTTAGTGCATGACCCGCACGAATCCGTTGCTACTTGTTGATTTGGACCCAGAAATCGAACGCTCCTTTCAGAGACAACTACGATTCGGGGCTTCCACTTCTCAAACAGCAGTTGAGGATTCCGACGGTGATTGTAATTTTAATTCTGAAATGGGAGATCCCAACCCGGGAATGGCTCAGCAAAGGACCATGTCCTATTATGCTCGACCCAACCTAGAGGGGACTGAAACAAGTATTGTTCGACCTGCAATTGTGAACAATAACTTCGAGCTTAAGCATAGTATCATACAAATGGTGCAGCAATATGTACAGTTCGATGGATTACAAGATGAAGATCCGAACTTGCATATTGCCAATTTTCTTGAAATCTGTGACACCTTCAAAATAAATGGTGTCTCAGATGATGCTATAAGGCTAAGAATCTTCCCCTTTTCCTTAAGAACTAAAGCCAAACAGTGGTTGAGTTCTCTTCCAAGAGGATCAATCACTACTTGGAACATTTTAGTCGATAAATTTCTTGCTAGATATCCCCCCCCCCCCCGCCAAAACTGCTAAGCTAAGAAATGATATTACTTCGTACTCTCAAATTCCTTCTGAGACCCTCTATGACACTTGGGAGAGGTTCAAAGAACTTTTGAGAAGATGCCCTCATCATGCTCTGCATGTATGGTTACAGGTTCAGACATTCTATAATGGGCTAAATCAAGAAACTAAGCAAATGATCGATGCCGCTTCTGCTGGTTCTTTGGACCGCAAAACTCCGGAAGCCGCTCTTGAGCTTATCGAGGACATGGCGATGAACACTTATCAGTGGAATTCGTCTAGGACTCGCCCATCTAAACCTGCAGGTATCTATGAAGTGGACTCGGTTGTTTCGCAACTAGCGTTGCAAGTGGAAATGCTGAACAAGAAGATTTCGGAGATGACTGCTTCCTCCTCCGCTCAGGTATATGAAAATGCAAATGTTGTTGCTGCCGAGCAGGTGGATTATCTGGGGAACATACCCAGGCCTGCTCAAAATAATTCTGCCCATAATTTTTCTGCTTTTTCTAATTTTTCTGCACCTCCTGGCTTTAATTCTTCTTCTAACTTTTATAATCCTGGATGGCGTAACCATCCTAATTTTTCTTGGAGTAATCCCGTGAATGTCGCACGTCCACCGCACGATTTCACTCCACCACCACCACCACCACAACAAAATCAACATTTTCAAAAACCTTCCTCTTTGGAGGAAATGCTTTCAAAATACATAAGCACCAATGAAGCGACCATTAGAAATCTAACATGCTCAATGAAAAATTTAGAGAATACGGTCCATCAATTAGCAAAGATGGTTTCCGAGAGGCCACCTGGGACACTTCCCTCAAATACCGAGCCAAACCCAAGGGAGCACGCGAAAGCGATTTCCCTTCGGAGCGGCAAGGTAATTCACGAGCCCACCACAAGGGAAGAGCCAAAGGTGATTGCCTCTCCTACTGCTACACGAATTAGTGATGAAGATATAATTAATAAAAATTTTGGAAAAGAAAATTCTATTTTTGAAAATAATCAAGAAACATCTATTTTGGGAAAGGAAAAAGATGGTTTTAAAAATAATGATCTCGATATTTTAAAAGAATTTCCACCACCTCCCTACCCCGGTAAGCTTAGGAAAGATAAACTAGATGATCAATATCAATGCTTTCTTGAAATTTTTAAACAAATTCATATCAATTTGCCATTTCATGAAGCAATAATGCAAATGCCAAAATACGCCAAATATCTTAAGGACCTGTTAACGAACAAAAAGAAATTAGAAAATTTATCTCATGTTACGTTAAATGAAGAATGATCGGCGGTCATAAAAAAATTCCAATCTTCCTACAAAGATAAATGATCCGGGTAGTTTTTCGATTCCTTGCGTTTTTGGTGATCTTTTTGTAAAGCACGCGCTAGCGGATTTAGGTGCGAGCATCAACTTGATGCCTTTTTCATTGTTTAAAAAGCTAGGATTGGGCACTCTCAGCCCTACGCGTATGAGCATCCAATTGGGTGATCGATCGATTAAGTATCCGTTAGGTATCATTGAGGATGTGCTAGTGAAGGTCGACAAATTCATCTTCCCGGTGGATTTTGTCATTCTTGATATTGAAGAAGACATCGAGGTCCCCCTTATCCTTGGTCATCCCTTCCTAGCCACCTCTCGTGCGGTCATCGATGTAAGTAATGGAAAACTTTTGCTTCATGTGGGAGATGATGAGGTGACGTTTTCAATAAATCAATCCATGAAAAATGCTTTAGAAAATGACGACTCATGTTTCTTCCTTGATGTTTTAAATGAAGACGCCTCTCTTTCTCTTTCAAATGTTTCTTCCAATGATTTTTCTTCCTCTTTTTCTGATTTTTTTGCAAATATTTTTGAAGACACGGTTATGTCCGCTCAAGCCAACTTTGCAAATGAACCGGTGTTTAGACAAAAAAATTATGAAAATATTGTCTTTGAAAATGGAAAGGTTTTAAAGAACTCTTACGATGAACCACCCAACTTAGAACTAAAACTCCTTCCCGAACATCTCAAATATGCCTTTCTTGAACAAAATTCTAAATTGCCCGTTATAATCTCGGCTTTGCTTTCTCAATCCGAAAACGATCAATTGATCGAACTACTACAAAAGCATCGCCGAGGTATACCGTGGCAAATTTCTGATATTCCTGGCATAAGCCCCTCCTTTTGCACCCACAAAATATTTTTTGAAAATAATTCTAAGGATGTAGTCCAACCTCAATTTTATCTTAATCCTAATATGAAAGAGGTTGTGAAGGGCGAGGTCCTTAAGTTATTAGATGCGGGGATAATCTATCCTATTTCCGATAGTAAATGGGTAAGTCCGGTTCAGGTTGTACCTAAGAAGGGTGGGATCACGGTAGTAACAAATGAAAATAATGATTTAATTCCAACTAGGACGGTAACGAGATGGAGTATGTGCATCGATTACCGGAAATTAAATGATTCCACTTGTAAAGATCACTTCCGCCTTCCATTTATCGATCAAATTTTAGAACGCTTATCCAGGCATAGTTTTTATTGTTTTCTCGACGGTCTTTCGGGATACTTCCAAATCCCTATCGCACCCGAGGACCAAGAGAAGACAACATTCACTTGCCCTTTCGGAACATTTGCCTACCGTAGAATGCCTTTCGGGCTATGCAACGCACCAGCTACCTTTCAGCGGTGCATGCTGGCCATTTTCGATAAATATGTAGAAAACATTATGGAAGTGTTTATGTACGACTTCTCAGTTTATGGCGACTCGTTTGAGTTATGTTTAAAGAATTTAGGAAAAGTTTTAAAACGATGCGAAGAAACAAATCTAGTTTTGAATTGGGAAAAGTGCCATTTTATGGTACGCGAAGGCTTAGTCCTTGGCCACAAAATTTCCGCTAAGGGAATTGAAGTGGACAAGGCAAAAATCGAAGTAATTATAAAGTTACCACCGCCTACGAATATTAAAGCGATACGAAGTTTTTTAGGGCATGCGGGTTTTTATCGAAGATTTATTAAGGACTTTTCCAAAATTACTAAGCCTCTCACCCACCTCCTCGAGAAAGACGCTCCTTTTATTTTTGATGATTCTTGTTTAGCGGCGTTCGACTTAATTAAATCCAAACTTATAAATGCTCCGATTATGATCGCCCCAGTTTGGGATTTACCTTTTGAAATTATGTGCGACGCAAGTAGTTTTGCGGTCGGTGCGGTACTAGGACAACGTATAGCTAAGAATTTCCACCCAATCTATTACGCTAGCAAAACGCTTAATTCAGCGCAAGAAAATTACACTACAACTGAAAAGGAACTCTTAGCTATCATTTTTGTTTTTGATAAATTCCGACCCTATATCACTCTTTCTAAGGTTATCGTTTTTACGGATCATTCCTCTTTGAAGTACCTCCTTTCTAAACCGGATGCCAAGCCGCGTCTTATTCGTTGGATCCTATTACTTCAAGAATTCGACTTGGAGATCCGGGATAAGAAAGGAGCGAAAAATTTAGCAGCTGATCATCTTTCACGGCTAGAAAATCCTGAAATTGATATTTTTGATGAAAATTTACCTATTGATTCTTTTCCGGATGAAAAAATTTTAACCGTTTCTTCTTCTACCCCATGGTTTGCCGATTTGGCCAATTATCTGGTGGCCCGCGTCCTCCCAAAAGAATACTCCTCTCAGCAAAAGAAGAAATTTTTTTCTGAGTTGAAGTATTATTTTTGGGAGGATCCATTTCTATTTCGCATTTGTGCGGACCAGGTGGTAAGAAGATGTGTCTCCCGGGAAGAAGGTCAGCAAATTTTAAAACATGTTCATGAAGGTCCGACTGGCGGGCACTTTCTAGTAAACCGCACCGCACACAAAGTACTTAGTGCTGGCTTCTATTGGCCAAGCATATTTAAAGATGCACAAATCTTTGTGGGCGGGTGCGATCGGTGTCATCGGAATGGAAACATCTCTAATAAAAATGAAATGGAGCAACATTATTTTCTTGAATGCGAAGTTTTTGATTTGTGGGGCATAGACTTTGTTGGTCCATTTCCCTCAAGTTTCGGAAATAAATACATTTTAGTCTCCGTAGATTACGTCTCTAGGTGGGCGGAGGCCCAAGCTTTACCAAGTAATGACGCTCGCGTAGTCATAAATTTCTTAAAAAAAATATTTTCTCGTTTTGGCTTTCCTCGCGCGATCATTAGTGATAAGGGGGAGCCACTTTTGTAACGCCCAACTAGCTAAGGTTTTAACTAAATATGGCGTTACGCATAAATTATCCACCGCTTATCACCCCCAAACTAACGACCAGGTCGAGGTAGTCAATCGAGAGCTAAAGAGAATTTTGGAAAAACTGTTTCTACTTCTCGTAAAGATTGGTCCTTAAAATTAGACGATGCTCTTTGGGCCTATCGGACGGCGTACAAGACCGCCATCGGTTGTACTCCTTTTCGATTGGTCTATGGAAAATCGTGTCATCTTCCGGTAGAAGTAGAACACCGAGCGTATTGGGTGATAAAATTTTTTAATTTCGATCCGCACTCAGTTGGTGAGCATAGGAAAAA
Organism: Platanthera guangdongensis; assembly: GCA_039583875.1. Taxonomy (NCBI): domain Eukaryota; kingdom Viridiplantae; phylum Streptophyta; class Magnoliopsida; order Asparagales; family Orchidaceae; genus Platanthera; species Platanthera guangdongensis. Next base: position 116,149,390 of record CM077162.1, on the reverse strand, counting down.
TCAATTGAATGAACTCGATGAATGGAGAGCGTACGCTTACGAAAATAACAAGCTGTATAAAGAATGCACGAAACTTTATCACGATAAGAGCCAACGCCACCCTAAAACGTTTAAACCAGGCGATCAGGTTCTTCTTTTTAATTCGCGTTTACATCTCTTCCCTGGAAAACTAAAATCTCGTTTGTCTGGACCTTTTACGGTCAAACAGGTTTTTCCTTATGGCACTGTGCTCCTCTCGCACCCGGATAAGGGTGATTTTAAAGTAAATGGCCATCGCTTAAAGTTATATTTTTCAAATGATTATGTATCTCCTGCTGCGGAACAACTTTTATTTCTATCGTAATGTTTTCTTTCATGCAACTTTCTTTTATGTTGGACATTCCGTTTTTTTTTCTAAGACTTTTATTAATATTTTTCGAACTTTAAATTATTGTAATAAAGAACAATCTTGGGCACCTGCCCACGGACTCTATTTTTTTCTGCTTTTATTTTGCTCTTCCTTCTGGATGCCACCCATGCAAGTTCGTGACCGCCGCTCCAACGTTGCTGATATAAAGATGGATCAACTCAAATCTGCCGATGATCAAGTGCACTAAAAAGCAAGCATGGGGGAGCGACATCCACCTTCATCTCACAAACCCGGGGAAGTCCTGTTTTTTTTTCATTTCCTTTTTGCATTTTTCTCTCCTTCTCGTTTTTCTTTTTGTTTCTTTCATTGAGGACAATGAAAAATCTAAGCTTGGGGGAGGGTTTAGTTAGTTCTCTTTTTCCTTTTTCTTTCAAAAAATTTTTTTCAAAAAATTAGCATAGTTTTGTTAAGTTTTTTGCTATTATTGCTTTATTTTAGCCTTTTCAAAAATCACAAAAAAAGAATTGCAAAAACCCCAAAAATTGCTAAAATATATTTGAAAAACAAAATCTAAAATTATTTTCTATCTTTATTTTTATGTTTCTTCTAGTGATGTGTAGGCCCGTGCGGTTCCTTAGTTCGATTTAGATTTCTTTGAATTGGTTTTCTAAATTTATCAGTTTAACATAACTTAGTTTTACTAGTTTCTTTTTCTTAAATATAGGCATCCGATTTTTACGTTTTAAGTTAGCAATTTGTAGTTATGTCTTTTTATTCGGTTAGTTGCTTACGAATGGTTGCTAGGTAATGTTATCTCGTTTTCATTTGCGGGGTAGTCTTTCTTGGTGTCTAGAACTTGTCCCTAGCGACTCTCGAAACATTTGCGTCGTTTTTACGAACTTTAGAAATGATTTAGACCACCCTTTGACTAGTTTGAGCTTTTCTTGCCCACCAACAAATTTACCATTGCAAAATAATTTTTGGGCCTTTTTCCATGTTTCTTTGTTTTTAGCTCCACCTTTCATTTCATCATTTCACCAAAGCCAAATGTCTTTCCCATTTCACACTAAACTTTGAGCTTAAATATCATTTTTTGTGATGGGTTATATCTTTGAAATGAAAAGGAGTGTTTAAAGCTTATATTTGGAGCTTTCCTTAAAAAGTTATTAAAGAAGAAAAAAAATTATTATTATCAAAAAAAAATGTGAAATCAATCAAAAAGAAAAAAAAATGAAGTTTATTTGTGGCCAATTTATGAAAAGAAAAAAAAAAGTTCATGGCCTTTGTTTGTTAGTTTGAATTGAAAAATGATGTACTTGTCATTTCTCATTTCTCTTCATGTTTTTATTTTTGAGGTCAACCTTGGTTTAGTGTTTAAGCCCTCATGTTTATCTTTGTTTTCATTTCCTAATCATTTACCTAAGCAAAGATTTAACGCCTATAGAAGTCCTATTAATCTTTAGAACGTAAATTCGCGTAGTGGAGAGAGTGTGAACGGACAAGCCTATGGCCACCATCATTGATGGATTCTTTGGAGTTTATCTTGAGGTGATTTAGGGTTAATTATTATTCTAGCAACCTAGTAGTTCGTTAATGCGCCGTCTATTTAGAACTTCTACTTTTGCTTTTCTTAATTTCATTAATTTTGGATGCCTTGTTTTAAGATTTAGAAATGTGTAAATTTTCTTTATGTTCTAATGATATTTTTAGGTCTCCACTTTCAAGTTTTCTATTGTGCACTTCTCACCCCACTAGTTGTTAACATAGGAATTAGGATAATTTATTTTTTCATGTTTTGTTTTTCTTAATTATGCAACCTACATCTTCTTTGTTTTCATTCCCTAGTTCTTTAAGTTTTATTTGCTTGAGGGCAAGCAAATACTCTAGCATGGGGGAATTTGATGACTACTTTTAGTCATCATCTTTAGTATAGTTTAGTTTAAGAAATTCCTAAGTTAATTGGTATTTTTGCTTACTTTATTCTTGTTATGCTTACTTTCATATCTTATTTGTTTGTTATGAATATATTTTTTTATGTATGTTATGTTTATGTTATGTTCAATCTTATTTTTATTTCTTATAGGTATGTTATAATAATTAATGTTTTGATATAAAATATTTGTCTAATTTGCTATGTTTTATGTTGTTGTGCAGCCCACATGATGCAGCCCGGCCACTACATAATGTAGCCCAATTGGAGCAGCCCTCTTCCATCAAAACAGCCCACATGGTGCAGCCCGGCCACTTATGGTGCAGCCCCTCTACATGATGCAGCCCCCTACATGCAGCCCTTAAAGTTTGGAGCAGCCCGGCCCTTTTCCTTGAAGCCTACATGATGCATTCAGCCCCTCTTCAAGCATCACAAGCCCATATAGTGCAGCCCACTTCATCCAAGCATATGGCCGGCCACTCATTTTCCCCCCTCTCTCATCATTTATTGCATTCATGCTCCTCTCCAAGCATATGGCCGGCCACCCCTCTTTCTCTCCCTCTTTTATTTCTTTTTTCCCTTTATTTAATCCACATTCATGCATATCCCCTCTCTCTCCCCTCCTTATTTATTTCCACATGCATGAGTCCCCCATTTCCCATGGCCGGCCACACACTTTCCTCCTCTTTTATTTTTTCTTTTATTCTATTTTCATCTCCTCTCTCTCTCTCTCATTAATTTCTCCATGCATGCACCTTGCCACCATGCATTGAACTCCACGTCTTCTTCCCCCTAATTAAATGAAATTCATTCCCCCTCTCCCTCTACATGGCCGGCCACCCCCCTTGCCTCCTTCTCTTCATTCCCATCTAGAATCTTCCCTCCTCATCTATAAAAGGCACCATGGTCTCATGCTTTAGGGGTTGGATTTTGGAGAGCAAGTGAAGTACTAGTTCAAGAGAGAGTGCTTTCTTTTATGTTTCTTACATGTTGTTAAGTTTTTATTAGTGTAACCTTTGCTTTTGATAGTGTAATCTTTTCTTCGGTAGCATAAACTTGTCTCTTTATTATTTTGTACTTCTCTGTTTTTATATATCAATGAAAATGAATTTCTTCTATCTTTCCGTGCTTTGTTTCTTAACTATGCGTAGCTAATCTTCTTTTAGCATTTGATCATGAGGATCCATGATTTGAGATAGGAATTCTTTTTACTTCGTAATTTTATTTTTGCTAACTTTCGCTCGATCCCTCTTTGATTTATTTCAAGCCGACTCCGTATTTCCGGTATACGGTAGTAGGCCTTTGATCTCATTTCATAATAGTCGAGAGACTCATTGATTTGAAAGATCACTCAAAGAGGGAAGGAGTTGCACGCAATCCTAGAGTTAGGACGACATAAATCCTCCGGATTGGAGTCAAATCCAATAGTGCGGATCACCTCGATAATGCAACTTTAGGCCCCTTTGATTTGTAAAGAGATTTCGATCAAAGCGTCTATAAGTTAGGAGACTTAATGCTCTAGCGAGATTTTGTCTTATTTTCGGATCCGTCACGGTCGAGTTAAGTCGCAATTATAAAATATTATTTTTATTCTCCTATCTCTTTTCATGGTGAATCGTCGATCAAGTGTTATCTTTTAATCCATAGTTTGGTTTTAAATTTCATTTCAGTTTAGTTTTTAAAAATTCTCAAAACCCACTTTCTTCCGGTAGGATAATAGTTCAAGCGTGAGTAGCAATACTTGACAACCCCGTGTTTAAATACAACCTTGATACTACAATTCGACAGGTACACTTGCCTATTCGGGTTTTAGCCCATCAGTATGACCGACCTGCGTGTCGTGGTATGGAAAACATGTATTAAGAGTAAACCATTTGTAAGGCCTTAAGGACAGTACTTGTGTATGTACTACATTCCTATTTAGTGTTTAGTGGACATTCATGCTTGGTGCTGGGTTCTTTTAATAGCAACTTATAAAACTGCTTCCACTAGAATGCTCTGTGTAGGTCGTTATGATTGGTTAAATGCTTTCCATTGAATAACCACCCGGTCTATCTGTGGTATATGGCGTCGGGCCCCAGCCGAACCTAATGTTATATGCTATGCGACAGATAGGGGGTGTTACAATTTGGTATCAGACTACTGGTTTTGGTTGGGCTTAAGATGAATTCGTGGGCGAATTCCTTTTAAGGGATGGTGAGCACATGTGTGTGCGTCATCGTTATAACAACAAAAGAACCCATGAATGTCCACTTATGAATGAAAATACACGTGTTTGGGGAATCTGTGTGTTCCTATAATTGCTGTTTGCAATTTTATTTGGTCGCTTAACGGTGTTTTGTACCACTATAGGTGACCATAAGTGGTGCTGGGCCATCGGAACGTCGAGTTTCTGAGGCTAGTAGTGCACCTAATGAAGCTCCTGCAATACCTCCATCGGCTAAGAACATACGATTGGTGGCCGAAGCAGTGTTGGCCATGATTAATGCGCAGCCTACAAGGCAAATGCAGCAGCCCGCTCCTGCGATCTAGCAGGTACTTCTTCCAGAGGTTGAGCCGAGGAGGGTGGACCAGGAAGTAGTGGAGCGGTGGTGCCGAGGAGGGCAACCGAGAGACAGCTCAAACATGTCATGAGCTTTAGTACTCCGGTATTCTCAGGGTTGGGAACCCCATCTCAAGCTGAAGACTGGCTCTCTAGGGTGAAGAGAGTCTTGACAGCAACGGAGACGGAGGAGTGGCAAATGACCACCATTGCTACGTTACTTCTGGACGGTGAAGCGAGTTTGTGGTGGGAAGGTTTGGAGCTGCAACTTTTGAGATGTAGGCAACTTATAGATTTCTCGATGGAGGAGTTCTCGAGACTATTCTTGGCTAGATACCTCCCTTCGGCGCAGAGGATAGTGTTGGAAAATGAGTTCTTGAAGTTGGTTCAAGGGGACAATAGCGTGGATGAATATCTCCACGAGTTTACTCGTTTGAGTCGATATGCTAGCTCCACCATCGCGGAAGAGGAGCGCAAGACGAATCGATTCTATGAAGGGTTGAGAGATGATTTGAGGCTACTACTCTCGGGGCCGATGATGCAGGGTTTCTTGACCATGGTCAACACGGCTCAGTCCATGGAGAAGGACATGAAGAATGTTCAAGCGAAGAAGAGTGTTGGTGGGAAGAAGTCGGAGTTCAGAGTGCCGAACTCCTCAAAGTCTGTGTTCCGAAAGTGGAACAAGAAAGCTAGGACTTCGGGTCCAGCCCCCTCTGCTCGTGCTTCTGGGGCGACTACGGGTCGGACCCCGGGTACATGTTACAACTGTGGGAAGCCGGGGCATTATTCCCGTAAGTGCCAGAGTGGACGTCCCAAGTCCAAAAGGGAGCGGGGAGCAACTTATGAAGAGACGGGCAAGGCGGTGGAGTCAACCGCGTCCCATTATGCTCCTGCCCAACCGAGGGTGTATAATCTTGGCCAACAGGAGGTCATTAAAAAGGCAGATGTGGTGACAGGTACGGTTTAATTTATAGCAAGTTAATTTCTTTAAATACTTGTTACGCGCATGTTACCTTACCACTGCTTGTTTAGGATTTGTGAAAATCCGGCAAGAGCACTTTTCGATACGGGAGCTTCACACTCCTACTTGTCCGAAGGATTTATATCACACATCGGAGTACCTTCCTCGATGGCGAAGGACAAGTTGGATGTGTTGTTGCCCAATGGGTGTTCGATGCACGCGGATAAAATCTGTGGCGTGAAGATTCGAATTGGGAATCAAGAGTTCGATCTGCAAGCGTCGTTACTTCCATTGGTGGAGTTCGATGTTATAATTGGCATGGACTGGCTCTCGGAGCGGCGAGCCCATATTGATTGCGGTAGTAAGGAAGTCAAGCTGGGAGCAGGTCATGAGATGACTTTCACGGGCTTAAAGGGGTCCAGCAAGACATTGATGTCTACTCTTCAGGTGGTGAAGGTGGTTCGTGCCTTTGTAGAACTGTTCTTTACACTAGTGGAGGTTGCAAAGCCTAAGCCCGCTTTGGACAGTATTTTAGTGGTATCAGAGTACCCTGATATGTTCCCTAGCGATCTTCCTGGAGCACCGACACAGCGGGAGATAGATTTTACGATAGAGCTCGTACCAGGTGCAAAGCCTGTGTCACGCTCTCCATATCGGCTAGCGCCTAAGGAAATGGCGGAGCTGAAGGTTCAACTGTAAGAGTTGTTGGAGAAAGGGTATGTGCGCCCAAGTTCTTCGCCTTGGAGCGCGCCGGTCCTCTTTGTTAAGAAGAAGGACCGAAGATTGAGGCTATGTATTGATTATCGGGATCTCAACAAGTTGACGGAAAAGAACAAGTACCTGATCCCCCGGAGAGATGATCTTTTTGATCAGTTGGTCGGGTCGACGGTGTACTCAAAGTTGGACCTCAAGTCCGAGTACTATCAGCTGCGAATAAGGGAGAGTAATATCCCGAAGATAACGTTCAGTACGAGATACGAGCATTTTGAGTTTACGGTCATGCCGTTTGGGCTGACTAATGCGCTGTAAGTGTTCATGGATTTGATGAACATGACCTTCAGGGAGTACTTGGACCATTTTGTGATCGTCTTCATCGACGATATTTTGGTGTACTCGCAGAGTGAGAAAGATCACTTCAAGCATCTTCATTTGGTTTTGGAGACGCTATGGAGGAATCAATTGTACGCCAAGTTCTCGAAGTGCGAGTTTTGGTTGTCCTCCGTGGCGTTCCTCGGTCATATAGTGAGTGGGGAAGGTATTGCAGTGGATCTAACGAAGATTGTTGCGATACGGGAGTGGCCTGAGCTTGCTACGGTATCGGAAGTCCGGAGCTTTCTGGGGCTTGTCGGCTATTATAGGCGCTTCGTAGAGAACTTCTCGCGGATAGCGTTACCTCACACTACTTTTACGAGGAAGGAGCAGAAGTTCGTTTGGAAGCCGGAGTGCGCGCGAGCTTTTGAGGAGTTGAAATGTCGGTTGACCACGACGCCTGTGCTGAGTTCGCCGAGTGGGACCGAAGGTTATGAGATTTATAGTGATGCTTCAGGCAGCGGTTTGGGTTGCGTGGTACTGCAACATGGAAGTGTGATAGCTTATGGCTCGAGACAACTGAAACTGCACGAGAGGAATTATCCGGTCCATGACTTGGAGTTAGCGGCCGTGATTTTTTCCTTGAAGTTGTGGAGGCATTATTTGTACGGTGTGACAATTTATATCTACACCGATCACAAGAGCCTGAAGTATTTGATTGTTCAGAAAGATCTGAATTTGCGGCAGCATAGATGGATGTAGTTCCTGGGGGACTATACATTCAAGATCCAGTACATGCCTGGTAAAGGTAATGTAGTTGCGGACGCGTTGAGTCGCCGGGCCGCAGCTCACGCCAATTGGCTGTCAATCCATGACGAGCGGTTGGTTCAGGAGTTGGAGGCGTTGGAGATTGTTTGCGTTGATAAGCAATCAAGTGTTGAAGCAGTACTGAATTGGACTGAATTCCAATATGACATGGCTGATCGGATTCGGCAGGCTTTGGATTTGGATGTCCATATGAAGCAGTTCATGGAAGAGGCTCTGGATGGGTCAAATTCCCAATTCGTTGTGGAGGACGAATTACTTTGGAAAGACGGTGGTCTGTATGCCCCAAGTGTGGGCAATTTGCGGGTGGAATTGTTGTACGAGGCACATCATACCAAGTACTCGATTCACCCGGGGAGAACGAAGATGTACCGCGATATCAAGAAACTATTTTGGTGGCCGGGTTTGAAGAAGGATGTGGCACTCTACGTGGCGAAGTGCCAAACTTGCGCCTTGGTGAAGGAGAAATGTCAAAAAGCCGGGAGGATTTCTAAAGTCCTTGCCTATTCCGGAGTGGAAATTCGACGACATCACTATGGACTTTGTGCACGGTTTGCCACGGTCGCAAAAGGGGAACGATGCCATCTGGGTGGCCGTAGATCGCCTAAATAAGGTGTCGCATTTCATTCCACATAGGAAGGATGATTCGGTGGAGAAGTTGGCAAAACTATATGTGGATAATATAGTACGGCTTCACGGTGTGCCCCGCAGCATCATGAGTGACCGAGATGGGTGGTTCACGTCCAATGATTGGAGGCTAATGCAGCAAATCTTGGGAACAAAGTTAAAATTCAGCACAGCCTTCCATCCGCAAACAGATGGGCAGACCGAGAGGGTCAATAGAACTATGGAAGACATGCTCCGCATGTGTGTCTTGGACTTTGGAATGCAATGGGAAGTCCAACTTTATTTGGTGGAGTTTGCGTACAATAATAGCTACCAGACGAGTATTCAAATGGCACCCTTCGAGGCCCTATATGGTAGAAAATGTCGCATGTCGTTGTCTTGGTTAGAAACAGGTGAGTCAAAGTTATACAAGCGCCAAGAGGTGGAAGATGCTACGTCTTTGGTTCATACCATTCGGGAAAGGTTGCTAATCGCTCAGGACCGGCAAGCGAAGTACTATAATGCCAAACACAGGAACATGGAGTTCGCTGTGGGCGAATGGGTGTACTTAAAGATCAAGCCGTTCAAGGGTGTCTCGCGGGTGCGGCGATTGAAAAAGCTAAGCCCGAGGTACCTTGGGCCGTTTGAGGTTCTGGAGCGGGTTGGTGAAGCAGACTATCGATTGAAGCTTTTGGTGGAGCTTAGTGGTTTACATGATGTATTCCATATTTCGGTGCTATGGAAGGCGGTGCAAGAGCCTTCGCAAGTGATCGCAGTTGATCAAGTGCCGGTGGATAGTGGGTTGACGACAAAGGTCAAGCCCGTGCGGATTGAAGACTCGGAAGTCAAGCGGCTACGCAATAAAGAGATCAGGATGGTCAAGGTCCGATGGGACAATTGCGGTTGTGAGGAGCTCTCTTGGGAGCGAGAGCGGACTATGCTTGACGAGTATCCGGAGTTGTTCCACTCAGGTACAAATTTTGGTTTTGTACTTATCTTTCTTTATGTAATTTCGTCGACGAAATTCTTTTAAGAGGGGGAGAGTTGTAACGCCCCGAAACTCAAAAGAGTGACAGGAGGCGTTTTTGGCCAAATTTGGTATTTGGCAGGAGGCACACGGCCTCGGACACAGGCGTGTCCCAGGGCGTGTCAGGCTAGAGTCGACGATTTGGCCGCGAGGACGATGAAATTTGGAGTCGACGATCGTCGAGCAGCAAACATGGCATGTGACACGTGCGTGTCTTAGGGCGTGTCGAGCCCGTATCGATGATCGGCCCGGCAGTCGACATTTTCGCTCGACGATGTGTCAAGACAAGGCACATGGCCTAGGACACAGGCATGTACAAGGCCGTGTCGTGTGGTCGACGAACTTCACTCGACGAAGTGTGTAGACAGTGAACACGACCTGAAGCCCAGGCGTGTTATGGTTTGACATGGGCGGGTCACATTTGACACGGGCGTGGCCAAGACCCGTGTGAGTCTCGGGTTGTTTTCGGAGCTGTCAATGGGGGCACACGGCTAACCACACGACCCTGTCAGTTGGAACACGAGCGTGTCAGTCGAACACGGGCATGTCGGATGCCCGTGTGTTTTTTGATACGCGTCGATTTTGACGGCGAACAAGGGACACGGCCCTGGACATGGGCGTGTCACAGGTCGTGTTCGGCCCAGGTTTTACTTTTCAGCTACGAATCGTAGCCAGTCGTTTCCTTATTTTGGGATCCGACGGTTGGGGATTGTTCCTACTGGGATATACCCCGGATTGGGATTCATTTCTCTTGAGTGTTTCTCTTTTTAAGGTATAGAGAGAGAGGAGAGCAAAGGAGGAAGAAGAAGCTTAGATCCGGTCTTTGGAGGTGCTTTGGATCTCCAAATCGTGAACCGACCGCGGATCTACGGATGCAAAGAGAGTGCGGTGCTTTTCATCCGCTTACATTTCCATGGCGCTAAGGAAAAACGCTATGGTAACAATTCTTTGCTTGCGCATGTGAAGCACTCCTTCTTTTGCATAGGAAGCCCGCTCTCGCGAGTTTGCGGTGTGTTTGAGGCGTTCCTTCGGTTAGACATGAATAGTCCCCATTGTGTAGAGTCCGTAAACGAGAACGGACATAGGCATGATGTGTGAAGCCTACCCGGACAAGTTGGTCTGGATCGGTGATGTTGCATTGCATAATGGCCGGAGAAGACTCCGTGCAAATGTTTGTTTTTCGGGTTTTCTACGCGGTATATTGCGACATGGATCCTTGGGGATTAACCCAAAGGTGCACCCGGAAAACTGGGCAGATGCGTGATTCTGCCAAACTTGTGGACCTGGGAGCTAACTCGTACATAACTGGGTTATGTTATATTGTGCGTTCGATTCACGGGCTTCGGGGAAACTTAACTCTTGCCCATGATTTTAAAGTGTCGTGGCAAGTGAGCAACGGGTTGAGTGGAACCGTTCCTGCTTTATGTCGAGGGCATAGAGGTCAGGTCTTTGATGTCGATGATTTTAAAGTGTCGTGACATAGGCTGTTGATGATTTTAAAGTGTCGTAACTTCTGCCTAAAAGACCAAACTGCTCACGAGAGATTGCCGTCCTAGGGATGGTGGTGAGTCGGTGGGCTTAGACCACGATCACCGAGAATGTGCCCTGAGAGCACGGGGCGTGTGGGCATGCGTTCCAATGGCTCTGATGCAATGTATTTATATACTGCTTGGTTGTGCTAATAAAATGCAGGGAAGGAGCATCGCCGCCCCGAGTTGGGGGCGGGATCGTTATAATTTGTTCAGCATTGCTGACCGTTGCTTTTGTTTGCCACCGTGTGGTGGTTTGTTGCTTGCAGGTGCTGCTGGACCAACCGGTCAGTAGCGGGCTAAGATCCAAATTGCAAAGCCGGCCCTTGAAGGCCTAATTGAAGTGTTTACTAGTTTTTGTTCATGTATGACCGGCCTGCGTGCCGTGGTATGGAAAACATGTATTAAGAGTAAACCATTTGTAAGGCCTTATGGCCAGTACTTGTGTATGTACTACATTCCTATTCGGTGTTTAGTGGACATTCATGCTTTGTGCTGGGTTCTTTTAATAGCAACTTATAAAACTACTTTTGCTAGAAAGCTGTGTAGGACGTTATATTGGTTGAATGGTTTCCATTGAGTAACCACCCGGTCTGTCTGTGGTATATGGCGTCGGGCCCCGGCCGGACCTACTGCTATATGCTATGCGACGGATAAGGGGTGTTACACTTCAACCACAAATGAAGAGCTGATGAGTCTTTTTGCCAAAAGATTCTAAAAAATGGCAAGGAAAGACTTCAGGAGAAAGTCATCAAAGCAGGATGACAAACCACGGTATGACAAAACACTAACTAAAGAAGTAGTGTGTTTTGGTTGCAGGAAACTTGGACACTTCATCTCTGAGTGTCCAGAGAATCAGAAGAAGGAGAAGAGAAGAGAGAAAGATACCAGAAGATAGCACAACAATAGGCCTTCCTCCAACAAATATAAGAAGAAGGAGAAAGATTTTGTGGCTAAATCCTGGAGTGAAACTGAGGATAAATCAACATCTTCCAGCTCCAGTGAAGATGAAGAAGAGGCAAGGGCCAAAGTGGTTTGCCTCATGGCCATTGATGCCTCCAAGTGCCATTCAGAAGAAGAAGATTCAGACTATGAAGCAGTTTCAAATTCTGAAGCTGACAAGGTATTATCTTCTTTTGATTACAGTTCTGATTCATTTAAATCTTAATTTAAAACAATGTGCATAGACTTAATTAACTCAGAAAAAGAAATTAAGACTCTTAGGGAAAAATTAGGAAACCTATAGAATGTTAATTCAGCAAACAATAGGTTAAAGGATGAATTAACCTTAGCTAATGAACAAATTATATTGTTAAAGACTGAGCTATTTGAGGCTAAACAACTTCAGGAATCTCTCAATGGGAGAAGCCTCAAGCTGATGGACATCACAAGCACTGTAAATGCCAGATTGAATAGTAAGCTAGGCTTGGGTGCTTCATTAAGTTTTCCCCGTATTCTCAAGAAGAACATTTTGACTACCCCCATTAAATTTGGTTCAGCTAAGGGAAAAGAAAAAATAAACCATAATCAAACCATAGAACAAATTCCAAAATCAAATGATCAAAATAACAAAAATCAGAAAACCACAAGTAAAAACAAAGTTTAGCAGAATCCGTCGAACTCAGATCAACGAAATGTTACCCGTTGTCGAACCCAACTCGACGAATGTTGAACGCAAACTTTAGCAATAATTATTCGTCTAACTGCGTTCGACAAACTCTATATACTTCGTCGAGTATAGGTCGACGAACGTGGGGCACAGAAAATGAACATGTTCATTCTCTGGGAGAAGATCGACGATCTCATCCCAATTCGTCGAACTCTGGTCGACGAACTCACAATAATTCGTCCAGAAAGACTTAACAAAAACTGTAATTTTAGCAGCAACTCTAATAATTCTAGGAAACCATTTAATCATGTAGCTGATTGGGTAATACCACGTAGACGATATCACCCACTAGGATATAAATCTTAACCTAAATTTTTTGTTATATCAAGTTTCTCTTACCAACAAAACAAAGGACCCAAGGTAAACTGAATCAAGAACAACTAATTGTTTTTCATTGCAGGTGAAGAGCTGTCCAGTAAATAATCAAACATGGTACCTGGACAGTGGATGCTCCAAACATATGACTGGCACCAAAGACAACTTAACCAACTATAAGTCCAAGCTAGGACAAAAGGTTATCTTTGGTGATTCAAAATGTGGCCAGTCTGAAGGTTTTGGAGAGGTAAAAATTGGAGCAGTCACATTCAAGAAAGTGACTTATGTCAGAGGACTCAAGCATAACCTCATCTCTATAAACCAGTTATGTGATGAAGGTTATCAGGTACACTTTAACTCATCTTCTTGCACTATTACTAATAAAGAAAAACAAACTGTTTTAATTGGGAATAGACAAGGTAACATATACTTAGTTGATTTTCTTTCTGCCAATTCTGATATTTGCTTACTTAATATAACTAGTAATCAGAATGATTTATGGCATAAAAGGCTAGGTCATGTAAACTTGAAAAACATTGCTAGGCTATCAAAAGACAATCTTGTGAGAGGTCTACCTTCTGGTCCATAAAAGAAGGAAGGTCTCTGCAGGGCTTGTCAACTAGGCAAGCAAACTAAATCTAGCTTTAAATCTGTTAATAAAAGTGATTCACCTAGGATATTATACTTACTACACATGGATCTCTTTGGACCCATTATTATATAAAGCCTAGGAGGGAAATCCTACACTTTAGTTATAGTGGATGACTTCTCAAGGTTCACTTGGTTGTCCTTTCTGAGATTTAAGTCAGATACCTTTAAGGTTCTTACAGATTTTCTCAGGACCATACAAATGAATTTCTCTACTCATATTGCATTGATCAGAAGTGATGATCATGGAATAGAGTTTGAGTCTCTTCTTATGCATGAGTTCTGTGAGAAGGAAGGTATCTGACATTGTTTCTCAGCTCCTAGAACTCCAAAATAAAATGGGCTAGCTAAAAGGAAAAATAAGACACTAATTGAAGCTGCAGGTACATTACTTGCAGATGCTTACATGCCACTATCCTTTTGGGCAGAGGAAGTAAACACTACAAATTATGTCCTGAATTGAAGCATGATACATAAACTAAAGAATAAGACTCCCTATGAATTACTTAAAGGGAAGAAACCTAAAATCGACTATTTTAAAGTATTTGGATGTATATGTTATATTCATAACAATAATAAAAGATACATTAGAAAGTTTGAGGCTAAGGCTGAAGATGGAATCTTTCAAGGATATTCCCAAGTAAGCAAAGCCTATAGGGTTTTTAATAAATCATGACTAAAATTTGAAGAATCTATTCATGTTACATTTGATGAAGCTAACGTGTCTTGCAAGGAGAAAGAAGTTTCTACCAATAGTACTTTGCAGGTACCTCACTTGTGTGAAAAGCCAAGAGGTTTCAACACATCCTTCTCCACAAGTCATTGAAGAAAGTGAAGATGAAGGAACTGAAGGAATTGAACTTCCCCCAACAGCAAACATAATTCCACAAGAGAAATTAGTTCCTAATACTGTTGCAGAACCAACTCCACCCACTGATCTTGTCACACTAAGGGATCACCCCAAATCTCAAGTGATTGGAGATATATCAGCAGGTGTACAGACAAGGCTTCAACTCAACCAAGATTTGATGCATGCTCGTTTTCTCTCTCAGGTTGAACCTCTATTCATCCATGATGCAGAGCAAGATCCCCACTGGATCATTGCAATGCATGAGGAATTAAACCAATTTGAGAGATGTAAAGTTTGGGATATGGTTCCAAGACCCCAAAACTACCCAGTAATTGGAACCAAATGGGTTTACAGAAACAAGCTGGATGCCCAAGGAGTGATTTTGAGAAACAAGGCTAGGCTTATTGCTCAAGGATATAGGCAAGAGGAAGGAATAGATTATGACCAAACCTTTGCACCTGTGGAAAGGTTAGAGACAATCAAAATATTCCTTATCTATGCAACCTACAAGAGATTCAAGGTCTATCAAATGGATGTGAAGAGTGCTTTTCTGAATGGAGTACTAAAAGAAGAGGTTTATGTTGAACAACCTCCAGGTTTTGTCTCTCCAAATCACCCCTCTTATGTTTTAAAATTGTATAAAGCTCTTTATGGTCTAAATCAAGCTCCAAGAGCATGGTATGAGACCCTAGCTAGCTTTTTGATAGAACATAAGTTCAATAGAGGCATAGTAGATAAGATACTTTTCACTAGACATCATAAGTACCAAATGATGGCGCCCACGAACAGACTCTTACTGTGGTTGGTTCGGTGAGTCGATCGCCGCGGGAGTGATACAGGAGGCAAGTGCACCTATCACAAGTAGTACTCGATATTCGGGGTAATACCGAGGTCGAATTGTTCTCGGGGTCGTGTTGACTATTCTTACTCCTCCGGGAGGACTATTATTTTACTGAAAGTAAGGTGGATTTTTCAATTAAGTAAAGACGGAAAAAGTAAAGGAGCAAAAAAAAAACATTTTTTAGAAAATATTCGATGAAGGGTTAACGCTCGGCATCGAATCGGATTAAGACTAAAACAATTTTTAATAATTAATGGACTTAGTTTTCAAATTAATAAAGGGCAACTTGGCCGTGGAGGTTCCACAAATGCGAGCTCACCTAGCTATAGGGATATCACTCACCTGAACGTTAAGACTATTCGACCGAACGTTAGTCCGACGAAGGATTCCTCTTAACGCCCGCTTTACGCTAAGAACCCCGCTATTTTGTGAGGAACCCAATCCGGTAGAATTATGCTTGTCCTCTCTCGAGGGTATGCACGCAACTCTATTTACCCAGGGGTGATCGGTCCATATGCATGGCCTCTCGGCTAGCTAGCATATCGACTACGGAAATAGGGCCCACACATCGATATGTGGTCCTACGCGTCATTAACCCGGGGTAAACCTTAAGTCCTTAAATTAAAATGAAAATAAAGAGCTTCAATTATTACAAATCATTTTAAATGTCCCAAAGCTCTTCGATGCCGAGGCTAATAGCGATTAGCCACACATCGGTATGGGGACGGCTATATAATTTAATGAGGCGCGAGTTCAAAATTAAACGCTAAATGATTATATGAAGAGGACATAAAAACAAATAACAAACATTTAGAAAGCTGAAAAATTAGCTAAAACAAGAACTCACGCACACTCCAAAATATAAATTAAACAGAAACTAAGTTACACATAAAAGAAATTTGCATAATTGAAATTGCGAGTCCCGCTCAAACGAATGGGGGCGGGAAATAAAAGCTTAAAATTGCAAGTCCTACTCAAACGAGTAGGACTAAAATGAAAGCGAGTCCTACTCAAATGAGTAGGAGAAAATAAATGCGATTACATGGCTTTCTCAAATATTTACAGGGAGATAAAGACACGCCATTTAACTCAAACGAGTAGGCGAAAATAAATGCGAGTACAAGTCCTACTCAAACGAGTAGGCGGTAAATAAAGTACGTCCATTTAACTCAAGTGAGTAGGCGGAAAAATAAAGAAAGAAAATTACAAGTCCTACTCAAACGAGTAGGCGGGAAATAAAAACGATGCGCCATTTAACTCTTAACGAGTAGGCGGAAATAAATGCACACAAACACACACACTCTGTAAGAATTGAAAGAAAGCAATAAAACGAACACCTACACTCACACACTCTACATAATTTGAACAAAGCATTAAAAGAAAGCATTAAAATTTAACACCTACACTCACACACTCTACACAATTTGAACAAAGCATCAAAACATTATTCTCATACACTCACACACACAAATTAAAAGCAAAATGAAAGTTACCTAAAAATTAAAACTTTTACTTTTTCATGCTTAGGTTTTGCCAAAAACAAATAAAAAGAAGAAATTAAAATTTTTAGAGAACAAAAGGTTTTCAAAACAAATCAAAAACTAAAGCCTTACAAAAATTAAAATTTCAACATTTTCATTCCTAGAATTTCATAAAAGTGCTAAAAAAGTTGAAATGAAAAGAGAAAGAACAAAAAGGGTTTTCATCCTAAAATAAAGCTAAGTAAAAAAAATCAAAAATACTTTAGTAACTCTTTTACACATTCATAAGAGTGAAGATGTTGAAAACATTAAAAGAAGACATGAAGAAAAAGAGAAAAAGCTAATTCATCATTTCATAAATTTCTAACAAAACCTAACATGAGACAAATTAAAAGCATGTAAAGTAAATAAGTTACACTCATACACACACACACACACATTTTTCATAAAGAGAAAAACAAAGGTGAAACTAAGAATAAAATGAGAAGAAAGGTGGGCACAAGAGTTCATTCCAAAGCCAAATAAGAAGAGAAAATCTAACGTTTTTATTGATTAAAGGAAACTATTACAAACTATTACAAGAGCTAAAGCTAAAGCAAAAACAAACATGAAAGAAAGGAGGGAGAAATCTACTTACATAGCACTAGAATCCTGGGATGCAGCCCACAAAAACACTCTAAAATGGCCCAAAAATCTGAACCCTTGGACCTTACAGAAATGGGCAATTTATAGGCAAAAAATTCTAAGTACACGCCCTCCGACACGGGCGTGTCGGGGGGGGGGGGGGGTGTCAGTACTATTCATGATGGTGGCCGACGATTGGAGAGGAAAGTTGACTTCGGGCTGAGTTTGAGGATGTCACGCCCCTGGTCACGGGCGTGATGCTGGGCGTGTCGGGGAGGTAGAACCGGGCGCGGGTTGGGTCAAAAGTCTTCCGCAGCATCTTGTCGGGCCAGTTGGTGAAGTCACGCCCCATGTCACGGGCGTGACTCTTGGCATGTCGGTTGGTGTCGACACTCGACAATCGTCGAGCGGAAAGTGTCGAGTTGAAATCGCCGAGCTGAAATTGAGTCACGCCCTGGGTCACGCCCCGTGTCGGGTGACACGGGCGTGACACCAGGCGTGTCAAGATTTTTATTTCAAAAATTTGCAACTTCAAGGAATTTGAGCTGTCACGCCCTGGTCACGGGCGTGACCCAAATGACACGGGCGTGTACTGCCCAATTTTGGCAGATTTTGGAATTTTTCTGAAAAATAAAATAAAACAAGTTAGTAGTAAATTTACAAGAACATGAGCATTTTATTGAACAAAAATAAGTTAAAACAACGAAAATAAATGAAAATGACTAAAATAATGTGCACAAAAATACGTATATTTACAATTCATCAAATACCCCCATACTTAGGCTTTTGCTATTCCAGAGCAAAAGTTTGAGGTGAATCTATAAGGAATTGAAAAAAAACTCTAAGTTTAGCTACCGCTTAATCAATTATAAAATAGATCGAAATAAATATACGGGGTGTAAGAGTTAAGTCCTAAAATTATGTGGATGATTTAAATAGCGTAAAAGTTTTGGCCAAAAGACTTCTTGATGCAATCAAATAGAAGACCACATTTGTAATGGTTAGATTAACGAAAATAGTTTGGAATTTTAAGAACTCTAGCTTATACGAGTGCTATTGGAAATAATACAATTTACTAATTATGCTCTCAAAAAGATTTTTAAATTAATTCTAGAATCATGTAATTGGCTAAGGGGTTAGTGGGTTTATGAAGAGGGTTTTGATTTTTGAGGTGCGGTATTTTTTTCTCGAACCTCCATTTTTTTTCTTTTGGATTATTAGGAAAAGGAAATCTTATTTTCCTAATATGATTTTTGTTTTTCAATTTCATAAGAATAAAATTAACCCAATGTATATTTGTAGGAGTAATGAATTTTATCATCTTACTCCATATATAATCTTTTTAAATTATTGGGTGCCTATGTTTACGGAACGAAATCTTATTCCCATTGACATAGGATCTTTTAAGGATAGAAAATTTTATCATGCCAAGTAGGTCATGATAAGGTTAGGGGAGAAAGGAAAACTAGATTTTTAATCCTAAAAATTTTTGAGAGCAACCTTAATAATTTGTACGTTCCAATTTTTTTCAGAAAGCTAAAAGTAAGTATAATTGAATTCTATAGTCGTTATTTCCTAACATAATATGCGTGCTCCTATCAATGAAAAATTAGAAGTAGTGCCTAAAACGAGTTCGCTATTTTTAACAAAGTATAATGAATTCTTTAAAACTTAACCCCGGGTATTTAAATTTTTCAATCAATAATTAACAAACGGATAGTGAACAAAGAATTAATCAAATTCACATATAAATAAACTCAAAACGGAATTTTTGGATAGCAGAAAAGTTAAGGATGGAATATTTGATTTATTTGTTTCAAAACAATTTTTTTTATTTTTATAGTTTTTATCATCATTTTTTTTGTTTTTTTCATTTATTATCTTTTTTTTGTATTTTTATTTTGTTTCACTTAATTTTTTTTATTTTTTTTTTATTTTTGAACTATTATCTCTTTTTTTTGTATTTTTTTAAGAGAATTTTCATTATATGTACAAAAACATGGGAGAAAAAAAAAGGTTTTTACAAGAATGAGAAAGGGGGAGAGACAAAACAGTATTTACAAAAAGAATATGTACAAAAAAAAATATTTACAAAGTGAAACTAAATATATTCTTCATAAATTTTTTTTTGTTGTTTTTTTAATTTTTTTTGAGTTTTTTGGAAAAATGAAAGAAAAAGAAAAAAAATTCATTTTTCGATGTTTTTTTTGTTTTAGTTTTGTTGTTATATCTATTTTTTTGTATTTTTGAAATGCAGAAAAATTGAAGTGCAGAAAGTAAAGCACGAAAATACCCCCATACTTAATTCCAACATTGTCCCCAATGTTATAACGTAAGTATGCAGAACAAAAGCAAAAAACAATATATACAAAGGAAAAAAGGAGAGGGGTTAGAAGCTTCCCTGAAACGCGTAGGGGGAGGCCGATCAGAAAGCCTGCGTTTATTAGAAAAAACAGTAAAGATAATAAGGAAAGAGTGAAAAAGATAAGCGAGCGGTGCCTCTCAGGAGCGCTTTGTTTATAGTCGTGTAGCTTGACTATTTTGGCGGGTTTATAATGTGGAGGAAAGTTATGGTTTCGCTAAAACCGATCACTAGGTCGCCTGCTATATAAGACTTTAACCGATGACCATTTACCTTAAACGAACCTTTTTCCGGCTGGGAGACGAGTACGGTCCCATATGGAAAAACTTCTTCAACTAGGAAGGGACCGGACCATCTAGATTTTAGTTTACCCGGAAAAAGCCTAAGACGTGAATTGTAAAGAAGGACAAGATCGCCCGGAGAAAATAATTTTTGGGACTTGATTTTTCGATCGTGATATAACTTAGAGCGCTCCTTATAGAATTTATTTCTCTCGTAAGCGTTCGCACGCCATTCATCGAGCTCGTTTAGTTGCAGTTTTCTATTCTGAGCAGCTAAGTTGGAGTCGAGGTTTAAGAGTTTTAAAGCCCAAAGAGTGCGATGATCTAATTCTACGGGTAAATGACACGCTTTGTCGTAGACTAACCGGAACGGCGTACAACCAATTGTGGTTTTGTATGCCGTCCGATACGCCCACAACGCATCGTCGAGTTTAACGGACCAATCTTTCCTATTTAGTGAAACGGTTTTTTTCTAAAATTCACTTAATCTCTCGATTTACTACCTCAACTTGGCCACTTGTTTGCGGCTGGTAGGGGGTGGCAAGCTTGTGCGTGACTCCGTATTTAGCTAACGTCTTAGCCACAAGAGCGTTATAGAAATGCGTTCCCCTATCACTAACAATTGCGCGAGGCGTGCCGAAGCGAGAAAATAGTTTTTTAAGAAATGTAACGACGACTCACGCATCGTTGGTGGGGAGAGCTTGCGCTTCCGCCCACCTTGATACGTAGTCGACCGCCACTAAAATATACATATTTTTGAAAGATGGTGGTAGGGGGCCAACAAAATCTATGCCCCACAAATCGAAGACTTCGCGCTCTAAAAACATCTTTGGGGCATCTCGTCGCGACGAGAGATGTTACCCGACCGCTGACAGCTATCGCATGCGCGCACAAAATTATGCGCGTCTTTGAAGAGTGTCGGCCAAAAGTAGCCCGCCTCTAGCGCCTTCCGAGCGGTCCGGTTGGCTTGATAATGCCCATCGGCTGGACCCTCGTGGCAGTGCTTAAGAATTTGCAAGCACTCCACACCCGCAACGCATCTTCGGACCGCTTAGTTCGCGCAGATACGAAAAAGAAATGGGTCCTTCCAAAAGAAATTTTTCAAGTCAGAAAAGAATTTCTTCTTTTGATGACTTGAAAACTCTTTTGGAAGCGCCCGCGCTACTAAGTAATTTGCAATATCTGCGAACCAAGGTGAAGATGACGAAGAATGAATGGCAAGGAGGCGTTCCTCGGGGAATCTGTCATTTATTTCAGATTTGACGAGCGCTTCCGCACCCGGATTTTCTAAACGGGAGAGGTGGTCTGCCGCTAGATTTTCTGCTCCCCGCTTATCTCGGATCTCCAAATTAAACTCTTGTAGGAGGAGAATCCATCGAAGAAGGCGGGGTTTCGCATCATTTTTAGCTAATAAATATTTAAGCGCGGAGTGATCGGTAAAAACGATAACTTTAGATAGCGTTATATACGAGCGAAACATATCAAATGCGAAAACGACGGCTAAGATTTCCTTTTCCGTTGTCGTGTAATTTACTTGTACGGAAGTGAGCGTCTTGCTAGCGTAATAAATAGGATGAAAATGTTTTTCTACGCGTTGGCCAAGAACGGCACCTAAGGCAATATCACTAGCGTCGCACATAATTTCGAACGGAAGGGACCAATTAGGGGCCACTAAAATTGGTGAAGTGATAAGTTTTTGTTTTATTAAATTAAAGGTGGACTCGCATTCGCTACTAAAGATGAAACGTGATTCCTTTTACAAGAGGTGAGTAAGCGGCTTTGTTATTTTTGAAAAGTCTTGAATAAAGCGTCGATAAAAGCCCGCATGGCCTAAGAAACTCCTAAAAGATTTTACGTTTGTTGGTTGCGGAAGTTTTTCTATAATTTCTATCTTGGCCTTATCCACCTCTATCCCCTTAGAAGAAATCATATGGCCGAGGACCAAACCTCCTCAAACCATAAAGTTGCATTTTTCCCAATTTAATACAAGGCTTGTGTCCTCGCACCGTTGAAGGACACGATCTAAATTGTGAAGGCAATCGGTAAAAGAGCGTCCGAAAACAGAAAAGTCATCCATAAAGACTTCCATAATGTCTTATACTAGCTCGTGAAAGATCGCTAGCATACATCTTTGGAATGTAGCCGGCACATTGCAGAGTCCAAATGGCATTCTTCGATATGCGAAGGTGCCAAACGGGCAAGTAAAAGTTATTTTCTCTTGATCATCGGGGGAAATGGGGATTTGGAAAAATCCCGATAAACCATCAAGAAAACAATAATACGGATGACCGGATAAACGCTTTAAAATCTAGTCCAGAAAAGGCAGAGGGAAATGGTCCTTGCGGGTGGCATCATTAAGTTTTCTATAATCGATGCACACTCTCCAACCCGTAACAGTACGAGTTGGGACGAGCTCGTTATGCTCATTTTCCACTACGGTAAGACCGCCCTTCTTGGGCACGACATGCACGGAACTAACCCATGCACTGTCCGAAATAGGATAGATAATCCTCGCATCTAATAACTTAATAATTTCGGCTTTAACGACGTCTTTCATGTTTGGGTTAAGACGACGCTGCGGCTGAATTGTTTTGCGGCAATTATCGTTAAGAAAAACCTTATGGGTGCAAAAGGAGGGCTAATCCCCTTTAAGTCAGAGATTTGCCACGCAATTGCGTGACGATGTTTAAATAACACTTCCAATAAATCGGAAGTCTCCGAATCACTCAAGTCCGAAGAAATGATAACGGGAAGCGTATCGTATTTTCCCAAAAAAGCGTATTTGAGCGATGCGGGTAAGGGTTTGAGGTCTAGGATGGGCGGTTCTTCTAGGGAGGTTTTAATGCCTATGTCTTTCTTACCAATTGGTTCGAAAGGCAAGTCTAAAGAATTATCCTCCTCATCGCATTTAAAATTTTTGAGCGTATAAATATCGTCGTTTAAAAATACGGACTCGAAAACGGGAGAAGAACGATCTCCAAAAAAGGTATCTAAAGAGTAGCAGAAATCGTCGCTCGATGACAAATTGTCCATCGAGGGATTAATAGAGAATGTAACCTGATTATCGCCTACTCTGAGGAGAAGACTACCATTACTAACATCTATTAGTGCACGGGAGGTGGCGAGAAAAGGGCGACCGAGTATTATTGGTACCTCGGAGTCCTCCTCGATGTCTAAGATGACGAAGTCTACCGGGAAGGTAAACTTGTCTACTCGGACAAGGACGTCCTCCACTACCCCGATAGGGAACTTAACCGAGCGATCCACTAATTGGATGCGCATATTCGTAGGACTAGGAGTACCAAAACCTAAACATGAAAAGAGTGAGAACGGCATTAGATTAATGCTAGCCCCTAAATCAGCTAAGGCGTACTTTACTAATATATCGCCAAAAAGGCACGGGATGGAAAACCGTCACGGGTCATTTTGTTTTGTGGGCAATTTATTAGTAAGGGCCGCCGAGCAGACAGCGTTGAGAGATACATGCGAAATATCCTCTAATTTACGTTTATTAGAAAGTAGTTCTTTTAAAAATTTAGCATATTTGGGCATTTGCGAGATAGCCTCGCAAAACAGAACATTAATGTGAATTTGTTTTAATAATAAAATAAACTTTTCATATTGCGCGTCCTTACGCTCGTTATCTAACTTATGCGGATATGGAAGGGCCTTGTTTAAAATAATTTTTTCTTTTAAAATCGGTAAAGGCGGCGTAAGCGAAGAAAGGGGAAGAGGGGTCGGAGGTGAAATATGTACCTGAGGGTCGGTCCGTTTTGGATCGACCACCTCCTTTCTGCTACGGAGGGTTATAGCGTAGGCGTTCTCCCGTGGATTGGGCTCCGTGTTTCCCGGCAGTGCCCCGAGCGCGCGCTCGGACATCATCCTCGCCAGCTGTCCAACCTGTTGTTCGAGAGTTTTTAGCGATCCGGTGATGTTCCGGATATTTCACTCGTTGGACGCAATATACTTCGAAAAATTTTCCTCCATCGGGGAGGGTTTCGGAAGAGGAGGAGGCAGAAATCTGGGCGCATAAGAAATAGGGGGACGCTGAGCATTGTTCGGGTTGCTCCACGAGAAGTTGGGGTGATTCCTCCAACCCGGATTACAGTTATTACTATAAGGGTTGTTGTTGGGGTTGAAGGGAGGACGACCCGAATTTCCCATGAAGTCCACGAACTCTTCAGCTACGCAGACGTTAGGGGGAATAAAACAAGGCAGAGTGGATGAGGCAGCAGACATCTCCACCACCTGCTTTGTTAACCTTTCAACTTGAAGGGTCAAGAGAGCAGTGGCATGCACTTCAAAAAGACCAGCCGCCGGCTTTGGGCGTCCCCGCGGGACGTTCCATTGATAGGCGTTCATAGCCATCTCTTCGAATAAAGCCTGGGCGGCCTCGGGGGTTTTGTTGTTTAGAGTACCCCCGGCAGTCGCGTCAATCATTTGACGCGTCTGAAAATTCAGCCCATTATAAAAAATTTGAACTTGCAACCACGTTGGCAGCGCATGGTGCGGGCACCGGCGGAGGAATTCCTTAAACCGTTCCCAAGTCTCGTATAGAGACTCAGGATCGTTTTGCACAAACGAAGAAATGTCCGCGCGCAACTTTGCAGTTTTTGCGGGCGGAAAGTACTTCGTTAGGAACCGTTCCGTCAACTCAGCCCACGTGGTGATACATCCTCGTGGGAGGGCATTCAACCACGCCTTGGCTTTGGACTTAAGGGAAAAAGGAAATAAACGCAAGCGAATGGCGTCATCAGTGACGCCACTAATCTTGAAGGTGTCGCATATCTCCAAGAAATTGGACAAGTGGACATTCGGGTCCTCATCCGACATTCCATCGAACTGCACGACCTTTTGGACCATTTGAATGACACTCGACTTTATTTCAAAATTATTATTCGCCACCGCAGGGCGAAGAATACTCGACCCAGAATCATCCAGGTTAGGCCGGGCGTAATAAGACATAGTACGCTCGGCCGCCGGGGTAGGGTTAGGCGCGGCCATAAGTACAACAGTAGGTTCTCCGATAGATTCCTCGGGATCTAAAGAAGGATTTCGGCGTTGAGATCGAATACGCGCAAGAGAGCATTCGATCTCAGGGTCGAAGTCAAAATCTTCAGACTCGGAGGGTTGTCCACGGGTCATACACCCAAACAAAAATAAAACAAAATAAACTCTTTTTTTGTTTTAAAATAAAGTTTTTAGTTTTTTTTAGTTTATAGAAAATAAGTAAAAGTAATAGACTCCGGAATTCGAAATAGCAACTCGAAAAGAGATTCCCCGGCAACGACGCCAAAAACTTGATGGCGCCCGCGAACAGACTCTTACTGTGGTTGGTTTGGTGAGTCGATCGCCGCGGGCGTGCTACAGGAGGCAAGTGCACCTATCGCAAGTAGTACTCGATATTCGGGGGAATACCGAGGTCGTATTGTTCTCGGGGTCGTGTTGACTATTCTTACTCCTCCGGGAGGACTATTATTTTACTGAAAGTAAGGTGAATTTTTCAATTAAGTAAAGACGGAAAAAGTAAAGGAGCAAAAAAAACGTTTTTTAGAAAATATTCGATGAAGGGTTAACGCTCGGCATCGAATCGGATTAAGACTAAAACAATTTTTAATAATTAATGGACTTAGTTTTCAAATTAATAAAAGGCAACTTGGCCGTGGAGGTTCCACAAATGTGAGCTCACCTAGCTATAAGGATATCGCTCACCTGAACGTTAAGAGTATTCGACCGAACGTTAGTCTGACGAAGGATTCCTCTTAACGCCCGCTTTATGCTAAGAACCCCGCTATTGGGTGGGGAACCCAATCCGGTAGAATTACGCTTGTCCTCTCTCAAGGGTATGCACGCAACTCTATTTACCCAGGGGTGATCGGTCCATATGCACGGCCTCTCGGCTAGCTAGCATATCGACTACGGAAATAGGGCCCACACATCGATATGTGGTCCTACGCGTCGTTAACCCGTAGTAAACCTTAAGTCCTTAAATTAAAATGAAAATAAAGAGCTTCAATTATTACAAATCATTTTAAATGTCCCAAAGCTCTTCGATGCCGAGGCTAATAGCGATTAGCCACACATCAGTATGGGGACGGCTTTATAATTTAATGAGGCGCGAGTTCGAAATTAAACGCTAAATTATTATAAGAAGAGGACATAAAAACAAATAACAAACATTTAGAAAGCTGAAAATTTAGCTAAAACAAGAACTCACGCACACTCCAAATTATAAATTAAACAGAAACTAAGTTACACATAAAAGAAATTTGCATAATTGAAATTGCGAGTCCCACTCAAACGAGTGGCGGCGGGAAATAAAAGCTTAAAATTGCAAGTCCTACTCAAACGAGTAGGACTAAAATGAAAGCGAGTCCTACTCAAATGAGTAGGAGAAAATAAATGCGATTACATGGCTTTCTCAAATATTTATAGGGAGATAAAGACACGCCATTTAACTCAAACGAGTAGGTGAAAATAAATGCGAGTACAAGTCCTACTCAAACGATTAGGCGGTAAATAAAGTCCGTCCATTTAACTCAAGTGAGTAGGCGGAAAAATAAAGAAAGAAAATTACAAGTCCTACTCAAACGAGTAGGCGGGAAATAAAAACGATGCGGCATTTAACTCTTAACGAGTAGGTGGAAATAAATGCACACAAACACACATACTCTGTAAGAATTGAAAGAAAGCAATAAAACGAACACCTACACTCACACACTCTACATAATTTGAACAAAGCATTAAAAGAAAGCATTAAAATTTAACACTTACACTCACACACTCTACACAATTTGAACAAAGCATCAAAACATTATTCTCATACACTCACACACACAAATTAAAAGCAAAATGAAAGTTACCTAAATATTAAAACTTTTACTTTTTCATGCTTAGGTTTTGCCAAAAATAAATAAAAAGAAGAAATTAAAATTTTTAGAGAACAAAAGGTTTTCAAAACAAATCAAAAACTAAAGCCTTTCAAAAATTAAAATTTCAACATTTTCATTCCTAGGATTTCATAAAAGTGCTAAAAAAGTTGAAATGAAAAGAGAAAGAACAAAAAGGGTTTTCATCCTAAAATAAAGCTAAGTAAAAAAAATCAAAAATACTTTAGTAACTCTTTTACACATTCATAAGAGTGAAGATGTTGAAAACATTAAAAGAAGACATGAAGAAAAAGAGAAAAAGCTAATTCATCATTTCATAAATTTCTAACAAAACCTAACATGAGACAAATTAAAAGCATGTAAAGTAAATAAGTTACACTCATACACACACACACACATTTTTCATAAAGAGAAAAACAAAGGTGAAACTAAGAATAAAATGAGAAGAAAGGTGGGCACAAGAGTTCATTCCAAAGCCAAATAAGAAGAGAAAATCTAACGTTTTTATTGATTAAAGGAAACTATTACAAACTATTACAAGAGCTAAAGCTAAAGCAAAAACAAACATGAAAGAAAGGAGGGAGAAATCTCCTTACATAGCACTAGAATCCACGGATGCAGCCCATAAAAACACATTAACATGGCCCAAAAATCTGAACCCTTGGACCTTACAGAAATGGGCAATTTATAGGCAAAAAATTCTAAGTACACGCCCTCCGACACGGGCGTGTCGGGGGGGGGCGTGTCAGTACTATTCATGATGGCGGCCGATGATTGGACAGGAAAGTTGACTTCGGGCTGAGTTCGAGGATGTCACGCCCCCGGTCACGGGCGTGACGCTGGGCGTGTCGGGGAGGTAGAACCGGGCGCAGGTTGCGTCAAAAGTCTTCTGCAGCATCTTGTCGGGCCAGTTGGTGAAGTCACGCCCCATGTCACGGGCGTGACTCTGGGCGTGTCGGTTGGTGTCGACACTCGACAATCGTCGAGCAGAAAGTGTCGAGTTGAAATCGTTGAGCTGAGATTGAGTCACACCCTGGGTCACGCCCCGTGTCGGGTGACACGGGCGTGACACCAGGCGTGCCAAGCTTTTTATTTCAGAAATTTGCAACTTCATGAAATTTGAGCTGTCACGCCCTGGTCACGGGCGTGACCCAAATGACACGGGCGTGTACTGCCCAATTTTGGCAGATTTTGCAATTTTTCTGAAAAATAAAATAAAACAAGTTAGTAGTAAATTAACAAGAATAGGAGCATTTTATTGAAGAAAAATAAGTAAAAACGACGAAAATAAATGAAAATGACTAAATTAATGTGCACAAAAATACGTATATTTACAATTCATCACCAAACATTGTTAGTACAAATATATGTGGATGACATCATATTTGGGTCTACTGATTCCAAATTATGCAAGAGGTTCTCTGACCTCATGCATTCCAAATTTGAAATGAGTAGCATGGGTGAGCTCTCCTACTTCCTTGGTCTCCAAGTGAAGCAGATCCCTGATGACATCTTCATCTCCCAAGCTAAATATGCAAAAGAGCTTATCAAAAATTTTGAGATGGTTGATGCCTCAGCAAAGAAAACACCTATGACTACAAATACTGTAATAGACTCTGATCCACATGGGAAACCTGTTGACTAGAAATTATATAAGGGCATTGTTGGGTCCCTATAATACCTTACAGCTAGCAGACCTGATATCATGTTTACCACATGCCTTTGTGCTAGGTTTCAAGTGAACCCTAAAGAATCTCATCTAATTTTCCTAAAAAGAATTTTGAGATATATAAAGAGTTGTCCAAGTCTAGGCCTATAGTATCCCACTGAATCAGAATTTGAGTTAACTGGATACTCAGATGCTGATTTTTCTAGATGCAGGGTGGACAGGAAAAGTACTTCAGGAACCTGCTAGTTCCTGGGTATGAGATTAGTATCCTGTTTTTGTAAGAAACAGCCATTTGTGTCTACCTCAACTACTGAGGCAGAATATATTGTAGCTGGCAGCTGTTGCTTCCAGATGCTATGGATTCAAAATCAATTACTAAACTATGGTCTCAACTTAAATAATTCAACTCTAGTATGTGATAACACAAGTGCTATAGCCATAGCACAAAATCCAGTTCATCACAGTAGGACCAAGCATATAGACATTAGACATCATTTCATAGGAGAGTGTGTAGAAAAAAAAATTAAACTTGTCTATACCTACACTGATTTACAAAGAGCTGACATTTTTACCAAACCTCTGGATGAAAGAAACCATCTGTTATTTATAAATCAGCTTGGAATGATCAATGGAGAAGACTTAGTTTAGCTTTTGTCTACACTCGACGAATTTTTCAGAGTTCGTTGAACGGAGCTCGACGAACTAGGGATAGTTCGGGAGATATTCATCAAATGGAGGTCGACGAACTCTCTGTGAGTGAAGTTGTTTTCGTCGAATGGAGATCGATGAATCTACTTCAGAAAACTTTCGTCGAACGGAGCTCGACGAAATGTTTTCAAATCTTCAGACTGAGCTCGACGAATTGTTTAACTCTAAATTATTTCGTCGATCCCAGATCGAAGAAAGTTTTAATTTTCATGGAACGGAGTTTGTCGATTCATATTATAGAAAACCCTATATTTAGGTTTTCTTCGACCTCCGTCCCGCGCTTTCTGTACCTTTGCACTTGATCGACATTTTCTCTTGCAGGTGATATCATGGCGATTCAAGCAGGAACCCAGGCTACGATGAAGTTCGACACCGGCTTCGATGTCGACTTTGATTCTTTCCAGCATTCAGACCCGATTTTTCTGACTATTCTGGAACTTCTGGAAGAGCAGCATCTGAAGAATCTGATGACAATAAGGATCAAATTGTCTGGAACTGAGATTAGAGAATGGGTCTATACATCATCAACCACAGAGGAGAATACCATGACTGGATCTATTGCGGGTAATACTGTTTCACTATCTCCCGCCATAATAACTGAAATTTTTGGATTGCACAACGGTGAAGAAGAATTAGAGATTGACAGTGAAGAATATGATCAAATGTTGAGTTTGATGGGTTATACTGGATATAGCCGTAAAAAATTACCGAAGAAACACTTATATGCAGAATTTAAGTTTCCGGCAGACATTGTCGGGAAATTCTTGCTAGGCAAGCACAATGCACACAATTATATAACCAGGCATCAATTCCTGGTTATGTGTGCAGTGGTTAACAAGAAGAAAGTGGACTGGGTTCAGATCATCTTTGATCTAATAAAGAAAAAGATTAACAAAAAGGAGGTTTGTTTGGGAAGGATCCTGGGGATCTTTTTGAAGGAAAAGGCTGCTGAATCACTGGTCTCCCAGACCATATTCATCAATTTCAGCAAAAGGCTTACCTGTGCCTTGTTTGGCAGGTGGGAGAGGACCATAACAAAGCCTTCCAAGGTCTCATCCTCTGCCACCAAAGCTTCTGAGAGCACAAGGGCTGTTACAGCCACTCCACACCCTGTTGAAGAGATCATTCCACCCTCAACATCTCTTCTAGCGCTCCAAACCCAACTACCACACACCACAGTCCTCCCACCTCAACCTCAGACTCAACAACAACCCCAACAACAATCACAACCACAACCATCTGTTCTTGTTACATGTCCTTCCACCTCTCCACCAGTAGATCTCACGGACATCCCTTCTTCCCCTATTCAGGAATATCATCAACCCTCCCTTTCTCCAACACCACCTTTATCTCCTCTTCCACCACACTTGTCCTCCAAACCATCCTTCAATATACTGCCATCTCCTCCCACTTCTTCTCCAACTGAATCCATCCAAGATGTCCAAATACAAGATGCTCCTCCTCCATCCTCACCAACATCTACCATCCCTCCAAATGTTTCCACCCAACCACCATCTGAAACACCAACTGGAAATCCACCATTGGATCCCTCCACCATCTTAGCTGTCATTGCCCTCATCACACTCCTCCTTAAAACACTAATAGCAGAGGCCATTACACCTCTTGCTACTTCCATATCTACCCTATCTGCCCAGATATCTGCCCTCACTGCTACCCCCTCTTCAATCAGGGGCCTGGCTCCAGTTTACACTGAAACCAGGCATGGGAGATGCTTGATGAAGAAGTTGCAGCAGCTCCAGCAGTAGCAGCAGTTTCAGTTTCAGTAGCTCTAGCTCCAGCAGATGCAGAGGCAGCAACAGCAGAAGATACAGATTTTATTGATTTCATTCATTTTTTTGAGACTGAGATGGATTTAGATGAGTCAGTTACTGAAGAGATTCTTACTGCTGGTGATTTTATTTTAAATCCCACAGTAGATTTAGCACATTTCTTGAAAACTTTTTATACTGCATTTTTGAGCTTCCTTCCAGCAGATTATACTAAGCCATCTTTGGCTATTGTCCCCTATTGTTCACCAATTTGTCCAAAAGTTGCCAAGCAACTCAGGGACAGTTTTGCTGCTTCAGAGCCTGCAGTCATGCCATCATCTCTAGAAGCTATTTCTGCTCCAAGATTTATGATGGATGACTCTCCAATGCAAGATCTTGATGCTTTGATCTTGGCTGACATCCAAGAAGAGAATAAGGCAGTTGCTGAAAGCACTGTCACAGTTAGTTCTCCAGCTTCTTCTGCAGTTCCATCTATATCTGAGAAGCCTATTATTTATGCTGAGGCCCTGAAGGCTTTAAAGGATCTATATGATAATCCTCAGGGATGTGATGATGATGATGAGGATTAGGATTCAGATGAGGATCCAATGAAGAAGAAAGTATCTAAGAAAAGGAAAGCTCCTCCTCCTCCTGCTCCTAAACCAAATCCTGCCAATGACACTCCATACTATATCCTTCAGAAGATAACTCCATATAAATGGATGCCAACTTGGATGTGGTTATCTAAAAATGAACAAAAAGAAAGGAAAAGAAGCAGAAGATATTCCCCTCCTCCAACTCAGAAATACAGAAGGGACCCTTCTCCTCCTACTCCTCGAGCTGCTGGTGCTTTAGGAACAACTTTTCAAAGGATTACCCAATTTCAAACTTATCAAAGACATCAGTGTAGGTCCTCATCTTCAGAAAGAAGTCATCAAAGACAGTATCCTTCTGGCAAGCAGCACCAGCCTCAACAATAGCAGCAACATCAATAATAAAAACAGCAAAACATTCTAGAACATCAACAAGCTGAAAGCTCCAACAGACCTCCTTCTCCTCCTGTACCCTTTGAAGATCCAAAACATGTACTTCAGCTAGGATGGCCAGGTTCCAAGAACTTGTTGGCCTTTCTATGATCAACAAAGCCAGAGCTGAAGGAAAGGATCCCTCAGAATATACAACATTGTCAAAGTACAGGAAAGAAGAGCTTAAGAGGTTTGAGAAAGCTAACAAGTTTTTCAATGTTGATGATTATATGAAATTGCACCCAGAAGCAGTAGTCCCCAGAGCCATATCTTTGAATATTACAGGGGCTGCTGATATGACCATGACAAAAGTGCAAGCTTCATATCCAAACAGAGAAATTATTTTTTCTAAGCCAGGAGATAAGAGCAAAGAAGAAAAGCCAAAAGAGAAAAAGAAAAAAAATAAGTTCTGAACTGGTTAATTTATGTTATATTTATAACTAATTTCTTATTTCTGAACAAAACTTATCTGTATATTTATATCTGCTGAATGTGTTCATTTTTCTCTGCCAGATATATGTTCTTCCTGCTATGTTTATTTTCAGTTTAGTCTGAGTCTGTAATTAGTGACCTCACCCAAATAGGGGGAGATTGTTGGATCCCTAGTTTGATTTGTGCTAGGTTCCCTAAGTTAGGATCTTGTGACCCATCATGTATAGCAGGGTCATAGTTGTGGCCTAGTGATGTAGGCTAGGCCTTTGGGATCCTACACGGAGGGCGTGACTACAGCCTTGGCAACGTTATCGCTCCCTAACCGGCACACAAACGCAACGCAGCGACCACAATGATTGTTTTTTTATCGTTCGTGCTAACATACGGATAGCCGATCCGCAAATGGAATGGAGAATGGCTATAGGCCAAAATCCATTCCGGCTAAATGGAATAATATTAATTCCGATCGAGCTTTGGAGTTGTACCAAGATAGATCCACCAAAAAAAATTCACGATTCGAAAAAACGGTAGGATTTATCCCAACAAAACAAAAGCGAGGAGCGCCAATCCTCTCGCGATATCTTTTCAGAAAACCAACTGAACATCTCAAATCTATTTTTAGGAACACCGCGAAAATTTAGCAATTCGAGAAATCACGCAAAATCCGTCCACCACAAGAATTAATCAAAGAAGAGAATCTCTTAGGTAGGTATTTCGTTACCCCACTCGGAAACGTAGATCCAAGATGTTGGATCCACCAAGTACGATCGCTCTTCCCTTTTGGAAAAACGAGAAACGCGCCACGGATGAAGATCTTGTTCGCCTCCTTCGCTTCTCGCCGTGGTTGATTACCCCAACCTTGATTCTTCCTTGCACGAGATCTTCCTCCTCCAAGGTTGGCCGACCACCTTTCAAAGAAAAGGGATGGACACGTAGATGAGAGGATGTAGTTGGAAGAGGGATGAGGGAGGGAATGAGAAGAAGAAGAGAGAGAGAAGGGAGGGTGCAGCCAAGAAGAAGAAAGAGGAAGAGGATGGGGGGCCGGCGGCTAGAAGAGAGGGAGGGGATATAGAAAATTTAGGATTGGAGGAATTTTCAATTGATTTCAATATTAGCCTTCATAACAAATGATAATGTGGCCTTTTATAAGGCTTACAACCATGTGACTATTAG
This sequence comes from Platanthera guangdongensis, assembly GCA_039583875.1. Lineage (NCBI taxonomy): Eukaryota > Viridiplantae > Streptophyta > Magnoliopsida > Asparagales > Orchidaceae > Platanthera > Platanthera guangdongensis. The sequence goes on along the minus strand of CM077162.1, from coordinate 116,115,855 downwards.
CAGCCCAAAATAAAAATGTTGCAGAAAATGAAATGACAAAATAACATAGTGTCAAATACCACATATAACCAGATAAAGGCAGACCAAATAATAAAATAAATTCAAAGCTTATTTTTGTTGCGTGGGCGAAGATTGTAGTCGTGCCCGCTACGGCGCCGCAAGTCTCTTAATGGTGGAGCATCGTCGTCATCTTCTGTCACGGTCACACCGCCATGGTCGTCGTCTTCATCACCAAATTGGCCGTCGTGGTGGTCGTCGCCATCAATCGTAACACCGCCATGGTCGTCGTCTTCATAACCCAATAGGCCGTCGTGGTGGCCGTCGCCATCAATCCTCCCGCTCTCAAAAGGACTCATCACCGATGAGTGGGCTGGACGATAACGGTGGAGGAGATCTGCATCGAGAAGAGCCAGGTCTGCCGAAGAAATCCAAGAGTCGTCCGAAGCTGGACGACCACGCCATCTGACCAAAAACCTGTGAATGTCGCCGTCGGGAGTAGAAAACACTGCATCCTGCAAAATCTTGTCAGGCAAGAAATCGGTTCGGGGGAACCTTGGAAAAGCGTTAGGCGAAGAAGAAAAACAAGTTAGATTATCAATAGACAACGTACCTCCCGAAGAATCTGAAAGGGAGAGCGGTCCAGAAATATTCGCACCCCCTCCCACCCCTTTAGACAGTATAGTGGAAATATGAAACGGAGAGACTGACAATTCAGGTGGTGGAGCGACATAAAGCGTTAAATCCGAAATGTTAAAAATAAGGGAGATTCCCCACTCAGCGGGTAACTGTAATAAATATGCATTTTCACCTAGCTTCTTCAAAACACGAAAAGGACCGGCTCTCTTATTCGCTAATTTTTTTATGGTGCCCGAGGGCAACCGTTCAGGGATAAGACGTACCATTACCAAATCACCAACCTTTAAGGGGACTGCTCGCTTATGTATGTTAGCATTCGTTTGATAAATAGCATATTGTTTAGCTAACGTCTTGCCAATGTGCTCATGGAGAGTGTGAACGTGCGAGGCGAAGTTCTGTGCATATTGACTTGATTTAAATGATGGTGGTAACAGAATCAAATCAAGAGACACGGGCGCCTTATATCCATGCACTATCTCATTTGGCGATAACCCGGTGGACCTATTCTTAGAATTATTATAGGCTAACTGAGCGTGGGGGAGAATAAGATCCCATGTACCCTTATGATCGCCCACCAAGCAACGAAGAATCCTCCCAAACTACGGTTAACAACTTCCGTTTGCCCATCTGTTTGGGGGTGGTAGGCCGACAAAAACATAAGCCTCGTGCCCAACAACTTCCACAGTGTCTTCCAAAAGTAGCTAGTAAACTTAACATCTCTATCGGTCACGATGGTTTTGGGGACACCTCGATGAGCTACGACCTCCTTAAAATACAACTTAGCGACATGGGAAGTATCGTTGGTACTATGACAAGCGATAAAATAAGCCATTTTAGAGAATCGGTCCACTACGACCAAGATGGAATTGTGACGCCGAAATGTCAGTGGGAGGCCCAATATGAAGTCCATGCTAACATCCACCCATGGGGCCGAGGGAATCGAAAGGGGTGTGTAAAGGCCCGCATTGGTCTTGTTTCCCTTAGTTAATTGACATACGGGGCAACTTCCTACGATTTTGTTGACCATTGTCTTGAGACCCGGCCAAAAGAATTTATCCTCCACAAGCGTGATCGTTTTATGGCGACCGAAGTGTCCACCTAAACCTCCACTATGTAAATCCCATATAATAAAATGGCGTAGGGACGAGCGGGGAATACACAATTGCATGTGCTTGAATAAATAACCGTCACGAATGTAGTAGGCTGAAATAGTAGAGGGGGCCTGTTCCTGAGCTGCTAAATAAATATCCTTAAAATCCGGGCATAGGACATACTCGTCCTTAATGCGTTCAAATCCTATTACTGTCACCTCCATTTTAGATAACAATGGGGTGACACGACTAAGGGCGTCCGCCACTCGATTTAACGTACCCTTAAGGTGCTTGATAATGAATGTGTACTCCTGAAGATAGGAGACCCATTTGGCGTGCCGAGGGCTGATTTTACCTTGAGAGTTTACAAATTTTTGCGCCTCATGATCCCAGAGGATTACAAATTCTTTCGATATGAGATAGTGTCGCCAATGTTGGAGACAACGTATCACGGCATAAAACTCACGATCATAATTAGAGTAATTTAATTTTGGGCCCGCACGTTTCTCGCTGAAGTATCCGACCGGATGTCCCTCTTGACTTAACACTCCACCAATTCCGATCCCCGAAGCGTCGCATGATAATTCAAACACTTTACTAAAATCCGTCAACCGCAGTAGGGGGGCTTCGGACATCCGATCATTAATCATTTGAAATGCGCTAGCGGCCGATTTGGTCCATATAAAATCACCCTTCTTCATACACTCAGTGATGGGTGCCATGATGCTACTAAAATTGCGAATGAATCATCGATAAAACGTGGCCAATCCATGAAAACTCCTAACTTCCCGAATATTTTGCGGCTCCGGCCACTCTCTAATTACTTGGACCTTCTTAGGGTCAACATGTATTCCCTCAGCGTTCACTATGTATCCTAAGAATTCCACGGAAGTCACACCGAATGCGCACTTCTTAAAATTAATATATAAGTTCTCTTGGCGCAATGTAGTAAGGATTGTCCGCAAATGAGTTTCATGATCGATCGGCGAGGTACTAAACACCAAAATATCATCGAAATAGACTACGACAAATTTTCCCATGTATGGCTTAAATACTTGAGTCATTAATCGTGAGAAAGTACTTGGTCCGTTGGTGAGTCCCTCTCCTAGCACTAACCACTCGTAAAGCCCGTCCTTAGATTTAAAGGACGTTTTCCATTCGTCTCCCTCCCGAATCCTTATTTGGTGGTAGCCACTCTTTAAATCCAATTTTGAGAACACGGTGGCATCGGACAACATATCCAATAGATCGTCCAAACGGGGGATGGGAAACCTATACTTGACAGTTATTTTATTGATGGCCCGGTAGTCTACACACAACCTCCAAGACTTATCTTTCTTCGGGACCAACAAGGCAGGGACGGCACAAGGGCTTTTACTATGGCGGATAAATCTTTTAGCTAATAAATCGGAAATTAACATTTGTAGTTCATTATGTGCGGAGGGATTAAGTCGGTAATGGGGTAGGTTAGGCAAGGACGAGCCCGGGACGAAGTCAAATTCATGTTGAATACCCCTGATTGGTGGCAACTTGGAAGGTAAATCTACCGGATAGACATCCTTATATTCTTCCAATAATGTGCGCAGAGATAACGGTATGTTCTCTAAAGATGGTGAATCTTCATGTACTTGTAGACATACTAACGCATATATGACGCCATCGAGAAAGGTCCCATGTTCTAACTCCTTCCTACTTATAAGACTTATTGTTTTCCTTTCCGCAGGGACCATTGTGTCCTTGGACCCAATCGACGGGTCCTTAGGTGGTGTGGGTTTCAAAACAATGGTCTTACCATTGAACTTGAACTCGTAGGTGTTGGCTTTGACAAAATGGGTCACGTCATAATCATAAAGCCAGGGACGTCCTAGTAGAACGTGACAGACATCCATAGGGATGACATCACACCACACCTTATCGACATAGTTCTTCACCGTAAGCGGTACCAAACATCGCTTAGAAACTGTGATGGACGTTTTGTTCACCCATGCTATCTTATACGGATGTGGATGCGGCTCAGTGACTAAGTGCATTCGAGTGATGGCATTCTCCGAAACGACGTTCATACAACTACCGCTATCGATTATTAACTTACACCACTTGTCACTGTTCTTAAAATTTACCGAGAAGATTTTCGTCCGATTGTAATCGTCCGTCGCTCGCGGTGTATTCAGAATACATCTCATAACCATCATAAACGAGTTATCGTCAATATCACTCGGCTCGGCGTCAGACTCAGTACCGGCTTCATAAACGATCTCGGCGGGGTCAGACGTGGCATCTAATAGTGCCAGTGGTTTACTCTTAGTGGGACACTCACTAGCGTAGTGTCCTTGAATTCCGCACGAATAGCAGGTAGCGTTAGTCTTATTAATTCGTCCTACTGGGACTCTCTCACCATTGAGATTTTTATTGTTCCTAGCGGTAATTACTATGGAACTTGAGTCCGTCGATCAGAACTTTCCTTTGTCTCGCATGGATGATGAAGGTGGGGGTCCTAAGATGGATTTTCCTTTCTGGAATGCCCGGCCCTTGGACTTGTTGGCATTATGCTTTTCTATATCTAGAGCTGCATTGAATGTTGTGTTAAGGTCTGTGTGACCATAACGCAAAAGCTTGCCTTGGATGTCCGTGTTATGTCCCTTACGGAAACGAGATAGTGTGACCTCGGGCATTTCTCGTATATCACAACGCACCATCATATCCTTGAGTCGTCCCATGTACTCCGCTACCGATTGTCCCCCTTGACGAAGGGTGGCTAGCTCGTCGAACATTTGGGTTCGGTGATATGTCGGGACATATTGGTCATGCAGGAGTACCCAATTGGGGGTGCTCCATTTACGGTGCCTAGACGCCTTTCTTCGTTCAACCAGAATGTTTTGGCTCTACCCAGAAGTTTCATTCGTGCTACTCGTACCTTCTCAACATCCGTCAGGTTGTGCCAATCAAAATAGCACTCAATATCCATGATCCAGTTTAGAAAAAGTTGGGGTTCACCCATGCCATCGCAGGATGGTGATTCCATTTTAACGACCCTAGTTAAGTCGAACTCATAAGGGGCTCGGGGTGCGTACTCATAATCTGAATCACGAGGGAGATTTTGTCGCTCTTCTCGTTGGTTGGCGGGATGGGGTGGCTGCCCCGGTCGATTTATCCCAAAGTCGGGATTTCGAGGCGCCGCCTGATTAACAGCCAACCCTTGTATTAACTGAGTGAGTGCATCGAACCTAGTGTTAAACTCTTCCCTAAGCGCCGCAATTGTTGCAGGAGCGGGCTCACCATCATCATGATGGTCGGCCATGTGTGATGTGGATGGAGAATACTTTGTGCCAAGCCTCGTGCGCATGAACAACACAGATACAGGGTGGCTCACCGAGATAAGAGACTGTTTGGACAAGAATTTTATAAATCAGGATTTTTATACGCTTAATGACTTGAAGAACGAAAATATTTTTTTTGACTTATATGCTTAGAAAAATAGGTAGAAAATTCAGATTTTTTTATACTTCTTTTTTTGCAAAAAATGTTTTTTTGTTATATGCAGACCAAATAGAGACATTCAGATTTGGTGATTACGAAAACGTGCACGACCAAGTGTGGGTCGACGTCCTAAGAAAAGGGAGCGTAAGGACGGTGTCGATTGAGAAATCAACACAACCTCGCTTTGATACCAAATTGATGTAGGCTAGGCCTTTGGGATCCTACACGGAGGGCGTGACTACAGCCTTGGCAACGTTATCGCTCCCTAACCGGCACACAAACGCAACGCAGCGACCACAATGATTGTTTTTTTATCGTTCGTGCTAACATACAGATAGCCGATCCGCAAATGGAACGGAGAATGGCTATAGGCCAAAATCCTTTCCGGCTAAATGGAATAATATTAATTCCGATCGAGCTTTGGAGTTGTACCAAGATAGATCCACCAAAAAAAATTCACGATTCGAAAAAACGGTAGGATCTATCCCAACAAAACAAAAGCGAGGAGCGCCAATCCTCTCGCGAGATCTTTTCGGAAAACCAACTGAAAATCTCAAATCTATTTTTAGGAACACCGCGAAAATTTAGCAATTCGAGAAATCACGCAAAATCCGTCCACCATAAGAATTAATCAAAGAAGAGAATCTCTTAGGTAGGAATTTCGTTACCCCACTCGGAAACGTAGATCCGAGATGTTGGATCCACCAAGTACGATCACTCTTCCCATTTGGAATCCACGAGAAACGCGCCACGGATGAAGATCTTGTTCGCCTCCTTCACTTCTCGCCGTGGTTGATTACCCCAACCTTGATTCTTCCTTGCACGAGATCTTCCTCCTCCAAGGTTGGCCGACCACCTTAGAAAGAAAAGGGATGGACACGTAGATGAGAGGATGTAGTTGGAAGAGGGATGAGGGAGGGAATGAGAAGAAGAAGAGAGAGAGAAGGGAGGGTGCGGCCAAGAAGAAGAAAGAGGAAGAGGATGGGGGGCCGGCGGCTAGAAGAGAGGGAGGGGAGATAGAAAATTTAGGGTTGGAGGAATTTTCAATTGATTTCAATATTAGCCTTCATAACAAATGATAATGTGGCCTTTTATAAGGCTTACAACCATGTGACTATTAGCAGCCTAAAATAAAAATGTTGCAGAAAATGAAATGATAAAATAACATAGTATCAAATACCACATATAACCAGATAAAGGCAGACCAAAATAATAAAATAAATTCAAAGCTTATTTTTGTTGCGTGGGCGAAGATTGTAGCCGTGCCCGCTACGGCGCCGCAAGTCTCTTGATGGTGGAGCATCGTCGTCATCTTCTGTCACGGTCACAATCTTTTTAAATTTTCCTAATATGATTTTTGTTTTTCAATTTCATAAGAATAAAATTAACCCAATGTATATTTGTAGGAGTAATGAATTTTATCATCTTACTCCATATATAATCTTTTTAAATTATTGGGTGCCTATGTTTACGGAATGAAATCTTATTCCCATTGACATAGGATCTTTTAAGGATAGAAAATTTTATCATGCCAAGTAGGTCATGATAAGGTTAGGGGAGAAAGGAAAACTAGATTTTTAATCCTAAAAATTTTTGAGAGCAACCTTAATAATTTGTACGTTCCAATTTTTTTCAGAAAGCTAAAAGTAAGTATAATTGAATTCTATAGTCGTTATTTCCTAACATAATATGCGTGCTCCTATCAATGAAAAATTAGAAGTAGTGCCTAAAACGAGTTCGCTATTTTTAACAAAGTATAATGAATTCTTTAAAACTTAACCCCGGGTATTTAAATTTTTCAATCAATAATTAACAAACGGATAGTGAACAAAGAATTAATCAAATTCACATATAAATAAACTCAAAACGGAATTTTTGGATAGCAGAAAAGTTAAGGATGGAATATTTGATTTATTTGTTTCAAAACAATTTTTTTATTTTTATAGTTTTTATCATCATTTTTTTTGTTTTTTTCATTTATTATCTTTTTTTTGTATTTTTATTTTGTTTCACTTAATTTTTTTTATTTTTTTTTTATTTTTGAACTATTATCTCTTTTTTTTGTATTTTTTTAAGAGAATTTTCATTATATGTACAAAAACATGGGAGAAAAAAAAGGTTTTTACAAGAATGAGAAAGGGGGAGAGACAAAACAGTATTTACAAAAAGAATATGTACAAAAAAAAATATTTACAAAGTGAAACTAAATATATTCTTCATAAATTTTTTTTTGTTGTTTTTTTAATTTTTTTTGAGTTTTTTGGAAAAATGAAAGAAAAAGAAAAAAAATTCATTTTTCGATGTTTTTTTTGTTTTAGTTTTGTTGTTATATCTATTTTTTTGTATTTTTGAAATGCAGAAAAATTGAAGTGCAGAAAGTAAAGCACGAAAATACCCCCATACTTAATTCCAACATTGTCCCCAATGTTATAACGTAAGTATGCAGAACAAAAGCAAAAACAATATATACAAAGGAAAAAAGGAGAGGGGTTAGAAGCTTCCCTGAAACGCGTAGGGGGAGGCCGATCAGAAAGCCTGCGTTTATTAGAAAAAACAGTAAAGATAATAAGGAAAGAGTGAAAAAGATAAGCGAGCGGTGCCTCTCAGGAGCGCTTTGTTTATAGTCGTGTAGCTTGACTATTTTGGCGGGTTTATAATGTGGAGGAAAGTTATGGTTTCGCTAAAACCGATCACTAGGTCGCCTGCTATATAAGACTTTAACCGATGACCATTTACCTTAAACGAACCTTTTTCCGGCTGGGAGACGAGTACGGTCCCATATGGAAAAACTTCTTCAACTAGGAAGGGACCGGACCATCTAGATTTTAGTTTACCCGGAAAAAGCCTAAGACGTGAATTGTAAAGAAGGACAAGATCGCCCGGAGAAAATAATTTTTGGGACTTGATTTTTCAATCGTGATATAACTTAGAGCGCTCCTTATAGAATTTATTTCTCTCGTAAGCGTTCGCACGCCATTCATCGAGCTCGTTTAGTTGCAGTTTTCTATTCTGAGCAGCTAAGTTGGAGTCGAGGTTTAAGAGTTTTAAAGCCCAAAGAGTGCGATGATCTAATTCTACGGGTAAATGACACGCTTTGTCGTAGACTAACCGGAACGGCGTACAACCAATTGTGGTTTTGTATGCCGTCCGATACGCCCACAACGCATCGTCGAGTTTAACGGACCAATCTTTCCTATTTAGTGAAACGGTTTTTTTCTAAAATTCACTTAATCTCTCGATTTACTACCTCAACTTGGCCACTTGTTTGCGGCTGGTAGGGGGTGGCAAGCTTGTGCGTGACTCCGTATTTAGCTAACGTCTTAGCCACAAGAGCGTTATAGAAATGCGTTCCCCTATCACTAACAATTGCGCGAGGCGTGCCGAAGCGAGAAAATAGTTTTTTAAGAAATGTAACGACGACTCACGCATCGTTGGTGGGGAGAGCTTGCGCTTCCGCCCACCTTGATACGTAGTCGACCGCCACTAAAATATACATATTTTTGAAAGATGGTGGTAGGGGGCCAACAAAATCTATGCCCCACAAATCGAAGACTTCGCGCTCTAAAAACATCTTTGGGGCATCTCGTCGCGACGAGAGATGTTACCCGACCGCTGACAGCTATCGCATGCGCGCACAAAATTATGCGCGTCTTTGAAGAGTGTCGGCCAAAAGTAGCCCGCCTCTAGCGCCTTCCGAGCGGTCCGGTTGGCTTGATAATGCCCATCGGCTGGACCCTCGTGGCAGTGCTTAAGAATTTGCAAGCACTCCACACCCGCAACGCATCTTCGGACCGCTTAGTTCGCGCAGATACGAAAAAGAAATGGGTCCTTCCAAAAGAAATTTTTCAAGTCAGAAAAGAATTTCTTCTTTTGATGACTTGAAAACTCTTTTGGAAGCGCCCGCGCTACTAAGTAATTTGCAATATCTGCGAACCAAGGTGAAGATGACGAAGAATGAATGGCAAGGAGGCGTTCCTCGGGGAATCTGTCATTTATTTCAGATTCGACGAGCGCTTCCGCACCCGGATTTTCTAAACGGGAGAGGTGGTCTGCCGCTAGATTTTCCGCTCCCCGCTTATCTCGGATCTCCAAATTAAACTCTTGTAGGAGGAGAATCCATCGAAGAAGGCGGGGTTTCGCATCATTTTTAGCTAATAAATATTTAAGCGCGGAGTGATCGGTAAAAACGATAACTTTAGATAGCGTTATATACGAGCGAAACATATCAAATGCGAAAACGACGGCTAAGATTTCCTTTTCCGTTGTCGTGTAATTTACTTGTACGGAAGTGAGCGTCTTGCTAGCGTAATAAATAGGATGAAAATGTTTTTCTACGCGTTGGCCAAGAACGGCACCTAAGGCAATATCACTAGCGTCGCACATAATTTCGAACGGAAGGGACCAATTAGGGGCCACTAAAATTGGTGAAGTGATAAGTTTTTGTTTTATTAAATTAAAGGTGGACTCGCATTCGCTACTAAAGATGAAACGTGATTCCTTTTACAAGAGGTGAGTAAGCGGCTTTGTTATTTTTGAAAAGTCTTGAATAAAGCGTCGATAAAAGCCCGCATGGCCTAAGAAACTCCTAAAAGATTTTACGTTTGTTGGTTGCGGAAGTTTTTCTATAATTTCTATCTTGGCCTTATCCACCTCTATCCCCTTAGAAGAAATCATATGGCCGAGGACCAAACCTCCTCAAACCATAAAGTTGCATTTTTCCCAATTTAATACAAGGCTTGTGTCCTCGCACCGTTGAAGGACACGATCTAAATTGTGAAGGCAATCGGTAAAAGAGCGTCCGAAAACAGAAAAGTCATCCATAAAGACTTCCATAATGTCTTATACTAGCTCGCGAAAGATCGCTAGCATACATCTTTGGAATGTAGCCGGCACATTGCAGAGTCCAAATGGCATTCTTCGATATGCGAAGGTGCCAAACGGGCAAGTAAAAGTTATTTTCTCTTGATCATCGGGGGAAATGGGGATTTGGAAAAATCCCGATAAACCATCAAGAAAACAATAATACGGATGACCGGATAAACGCTTTAAAATCTAGTCCAGAAAAGGCAGAGGGAAATGGTCCTTGCGGGTGGCATCATTAAGTTTTCTATAATCGATGCACACTCTCCAACCCGTAACAGTACGAGTTGGGACGAGCTCGTTATGCTCATTTTCCACTACGGTAAGACCGCCCTTCTTAGGCACGACATGCACGGAACTAACCCATGCACTGTCCGAAATAGGATAGATAATCCTCGCATCTAATAACTTAATAATTTCGGCTTTAACGACGTCTTTCATGTTTGGGTTAAGACGACGCTGCGGCTGAATTGTTTTGCGGCAATTATCGTTAAGAAAAACCTTATGGGTGCAAAAGGAGGGCTAATCCCCTTTAAGTCAGAGATTTGCCACGCAATTGCGTGACGATGTTTAAATAACACTTCCAATAAATCGGAAGTCTCTGAATCACTCAAGTCCGAAGAAATGATAACGGGAAGCGTATCGTATTTTCCCAAAAAAGCGTATTTGAGCGATGCGGGTAAGGGTTTGAGGTCTAGGATGGGCGGTTCTTCTAGGGAGGTTTTAATGCCTATGTCTTTCTTACCAATTGGTTCGAAAGGCAAGTCTAAAGAATTATCCTCCTCATCGCATTTAAAATTTTTGAGCGTATAAATATCGTCGTTTAAAAATACGGACTCGAAAACGGGAGAAGAACGATCTCCAAAAAAGGTATCTAAAGAGTAGCAGAAATCGTCGCTCGATGACAAATTGTCCATCGAGGGATTAATAGAGAATGTAACCTGATTATCGCCTACTCTGAGGAGAAGACTACCATTACTAACATCTATTAGTGCACGGGAGGTGGCGAGAAAAGGGCGACCGAGTATTATTGGTACCTCGGAGTCCTCCTCGATGTCTAAGATGACGAAGTCTACCGGAAAGGTAAACTTGTCTACTCGGACAAGGACGTCCTCCACTACCCCGATAGGGAACTTAACCGAGCGATCCACTAATTGGATGCGCATATTCGTAGGACTAGGAGTACCAAAACCTAAACGTGAAAAGAGTGAGAACGACATTAGATTAATGCTAGCCCCTAAATCAGCTAAGGCGTACTTTACTAATATATCGCCAAAAAGGCACGGGATGGAAAACCGTCACGGGTCATTTTGTTTTGTGGGCAATTTATTAGTAAGGGCCGCCGAGCAGACAGCGTTGAGAGATACATGCGAAATATCCTCTAATTTACGTTTATTAGAAAGTAGTTCTTTTAAAAATTTAGCATATTTGGGCATTTGCGAGATAGCCTCGCAAAACAGAACATTAATGTGAATTTGTTTTAATAATAAAATAAACTTTTCATATTGCGCGTCCTTACGCTCGTTATCTAACTTATGCGGATATGGAAGGGCCTTGTTTAAAATAATTTTTTCTTTTAAAATCGGTAAAGGCGGCGTAAGCGAAGAAAGGGGAAGAGGGGTCGGAGGTGAAATATGTACCTGAGGGTCGGTCCGTTTTGGATCGACCACCTCCTTTCTGCTACGAAGGGTTATAGCGTAGGCGTTCTCCCGTGGATTGGGCTCCGTGTTTCCCGGCAGTGCCCCGAGCGCGCGCTCGGACATCATCCTCGCCAGCTGTCCAACCTGTTGTTCGAGAGTTTTTAGCGATCCGGTGATGTTCCGGATATTTCACTCGTTGGACGCAATATACTTCGAAAAATTTTCCTCCATCGGGGAGGGTTTCGGAAGAGGAGGAGGCAGAAATCTGGGCGCATAAGAAATAGGGGGACGCTGAGCATTGTTCGGGTTGCTCCACGAGAAGTTGGGGTGATTCCTCCAACCCGGATTACAGTTATTACTATAAGGGTTGTTGTTGGGGTTGAAGGGAGGACGACCCGAATTTCCCATGAAGTCCACGAACTCTTCAGCTACGCAGACGTTAGGGGGAATAAAACAAGGCAGAGTGGATGAGGCAGCAGACATCTCCACCACCTGCTTTGTTAACCTTTCAACTTGAAGGGTCAAGAGAGCAGTGGCATGCACTTCAAAAAGACCAGCCGCCGGCTTTGGGCGTCCCCGCGGGACGTTCCATTGATAGGCGTTCATAGCCATCTCTTCGAATAAAGCCTGGGCGGCCTCGGGGGTTTTGTTGTTTAGAGTACCCCCGGCAGCCGCGTCAATCATTTGACGCGTCTGAAAATTCAGCCCATTATAAAAAATTTGAACTTGCAACCACGTTGGCAGCGCATGGTGCGGGCACCGGCGGAGGAATTCCTTAAACCGTTCCCAAGTCTCGTATAGAGACTCAGGATCGTTTTGCACAAACGAAGAAATGTTCGCGCGCAACTTTGCAGTTTTTGCGGGCGGAAAGTACTTCGTTAGGAACCGTTCCGTCAACTCAGCCCACGTGGTGATACATCCTCGTGGGAGGGCATTCAACCACGCCTTGGCTTTGGACTTAAGGGAAAAAGGAAATAAACGCAAGCGAATGGCGTCATCAGTGACGCCACTAATCTTGAAGGTGTCGCATATCTCCAAGAAATTGGACAAGTGGACATTCGGGTCCTCATCCGACATTCCATCGAACTGCACGACCTTTTGGACCATTTGAATGACACTCGACTTTATTTCAAAATTATTATTCGCCACCGCAGGGCGAAGAATACTCGACCCAGAATCATCCAGGTTAGGCCGGGCGTAATAAGACATAGTACGCTCGGCCGCCGGGGTAGGGTTAGGCGCGGCCATAAGTACAACAGTAGGTTCTCCGATAGATTCCTCGGGATCTAAAGAAGGATTTCGGCGTTGAGATCGAATACGCGCAAGAGAGCATTCGATCTCAGGGTCGAAGTCAAAATCTTCAGACTCGGAGGGTTGTCCACGGGTCATACACCCAAACAAAAATAAAACAAAATAAACTCTTTTTTTGTTTTAAAATAAAGTTTTTAGTTTTTTTTAGTTTATAGAAAATAAGTAAAAGTAATAGACTCCGGAATTCGAAATAGCAACTCGAAAAGAGATTCCCCGGCAACGACGCCAAAAACTTGATGGCGCCCGCGAACAGACTCTTACTGTGGTTGGTTTGGTGAGTCGATCGCCGCGGGCGTGCTACAGGAGGCAAGTGCACCTATCGCAAGTAGTACTCGATATTCGGGGGAATACCGAGGTCGTATTGTTCTCGGGGTCGTGTTGACTATTCTTACTCCTCCGGGAGGACTATTATTTTACTGAAAGTAAGGTGAATTTTTCAATTAAGTAAAGACGGAAAAAGTAAAGGAGCAAAAAAAACGTTTTTTAGAAAATATTCGATGAAGGGTTAACGCTCGGCATCGAATCGGATTAAGACTAAAACAATTTTTAATAATTAATGGACTTAGTTTTCAAATTAATAAAAGGCAACTTGGCCGTGGAGGTTCCACAAATGTGAGCTCACCTAGCTAAAAGGATATCGCTCACCTGACCGTTAAGAGTATTCGACCGAACGTTAGTCCGACGAAGGATTCCTCTTAACGCCCGCTTTATGCTAAGAACCCCGCTATTGGGTGGGGAACCCAATCCGGTAGAATTACGCTTGTCCTCTCTCAAGGGTATGCACGCAACTCTATTTACCCAGGGGTGATCGGTCCATATGCACGGCCACTCGGCTAGCTAGCATATCGACTACGGAAATAGGGCCCACACATCGATATGTGGTCCTACGCGTCGTTAACCCGTAGTAAACCTTAAGTCCTTAAATTAAAATGAAAATAAAGAGCTTCAATTATTACAAATCATTTTAAATGTCCTAAAGCTCTTCGATGCCGAGGCTAATAGCGATTAGCCACACATCAGTATGGGGACGGCTTTATAATTTAATGAGGCGCGAGTTCGAAATTAAACGCTAAATTATTATAAGAAGAGGACATAAAAACAAATAACAAACATTTAGAAAGCTGAAAATTTAGCTAAAACAAGAACTCACGCACACTCCAAATTATAAATTAAACAGAAACTAAGTTACACATAAAAGAAATTTGCATAATTGAAATTGCGAGTCCCACTCAAACGAGTGGGGGCGGGAAATAAAAGCTTAAAATTGCAAGTCCTACTCAAACGAGTAGGACTAAAATGAAAGCGAGTCCTACTCAAATGAGTAGGAGAAAATAAATGCGATTACATGGCTTTCTCAAATATTTATAGGGAGATAAAGACACGCCATTTAACTCAAACGAGTAGGTGAAAATAAATGCGAGTACAAGTCCTACTCAAACGATTAGGCGGTAAATAAAGTCCGTCCATTTAACTCAAGTGAGTAGGCGGAAAAATAAAGAAAGAAAATTACAAGTCCTACTCAAACGAGTAGGCGGGAAATAAAAACGATGCGCCATTTAACTCTAAACGAGTAGGCGGAAATAAATGCACACAAACACACACACTCTGTAAGAATTGAAAGAAAGCAATAAAACGAACACCTACACTCACACACTCTACATAATTTGAACAAAGCATTAAAAGAAAGCATTAAAATTTAACACTTACACTCACACACTCTACACAATTTGAACAAAGCATCAAAACATTATTCTCATACACTCACACACACAAATTAAAAGCAAAATGAAAGTTACCTAAATATTAAAACTTTTACTTTTTCATGCTTAGGTTTTGCCAAAAATAAATAAAAAGAAGAAATTAAAATTTTTAGAGAACAAAAGGTTTTCAAAACAAATCAAAAACTAAAGCCTTTCAAAAATTAAAATTTCAACATTTTCATTCCTAGGATTTCATAAAAGTGCTAAAAAAGTTGAAATGAAAAGAGAAAGAACAAAAAGGGTTTTCATCCTAAAATAAAGCTAAGTAAAAAAAATCAAAAATACTTTAGTAACTCTTTTACACATTCATAAGAGTGAAGATGTTGAAAACATTAAAAGAAGACATGAAGAAAAAGAGAAAAAGCTAATTCATCATTTCATAAATTTCTAACAAAACCTAACATGAGACAAATTAAAAGCATGTAAAGTAAATAAGTTACACTCATACACACACACACACATTTTTCATAAAGAGAAAAACAAAGGTGAAACTAAGAATAAAATGAGAAGAAAGGTGGGCACAAGAGTTCATTCCAAAGCCAAATAAGAAGAGAAAATCTAACGTTTTTATTGATTAAAGGAAACTATTACAAACTATTACAAGAGCTAAAGCTAAAGCAAAAACAAACATGAAAGAAAGGAGGGTGAAATCTCCTTACATAGCACTAGAATCCACGGATGCAGCCCATAAAAACACACTAAAATGGCCCAAAAATCTGAACCCTTGGACCTTACAGAAATGGGCAATTTATAGGCAAAAAATTCTAAGTACACGCCCTCCGACACGGGCGTGTCGGGGGGGGCGTGTTAGTACTATTCATGATGGCGGCCGACGATTGGACAGGAAAGTTGACTTCGGGCTGAGTTCGAGGATGTCACGCCCCCAGTCACGGGCGTGACGCTGGGCGTGTCGGGGAGGTAGAACCGGGCGCAGGTTGCGTCAAAAGTCTTCTGCAGCATCTTGTCGGGCCAGTTGGTGAAGTCACGCCCCATGTCACGGGCGTGACTCTGGGCGTGTCGGTTGGTGTCGACACTCGACAATCGTCGAGCAGAAAGTGTCGAGTTGAAATCGTTGAGCTGAGATTGAGTCACACCCTGGGTCACGCCCCGTGTCGGGTGACACGGGCGTGACACCAGGCGTGTCAAGCTTTTTATTTCAGAAATTTGCAACTTCATGAAATTTGAGCTGTCACGCCCTGGTCACGGGCGTGACCCAAATGACACGGGCGTGTACTGCCCAATTTTGGCAGATTTTGCAATTTTTCTGAAAAATAAAATAAAACAAGTTAGTAGTAAATTAACAAGAATAGGAGCATTTTATTGAAGAAAAATAAGTAAAAACGACGAAAATAAATGAAAATGACTAAATTAATGTGCACAAAAATACGTATATTTACAATTCATCACCAAACATTGTTAGTATAAATATATGTGGATGACATCATATTTGGGTCTACTGATTCCAAATTATGCAAGAGGTTCTCTGACCTCATGCATTCCAAATTTGAAATGAGTAGCATGGGTGAGCTCTCCTACTTCCTTGGTCTCCAAGTGAAGCAGATCCCTGATGACATCTTCATCTCCCAAGCTAAATATGCAAAAGAGCTTATCAAAAATTTTGAGATGGTTGATGCCTCAGCAAAGAAAACACCTATGACTACAAATACTGTAATAGACTCTGATCCACATGGGAAACCTGTTGACTAGAAATTATATAAGGGCATTGTTGGGTCCCTATAATACCTTACAGCTAGCAGACCTGATATCATGTTTACCACATGCCTTTGTGCTAGGTTTCAAGTGAACCCTAAAGAATCTCATCTAATTTTCCTAAAAAGAATTTTGAGATATATAAAGAGTTGTCCAAGTCTAGGCCTATAGTATCCCACTGAATCAGAATTTGAGTTAACTGGATACTCAGATGCTGATTTTTCTAGATGCAGGGTGGACAGGAAAAGTACTTCAGGAACCTGCTAGTTCCTGGGTATGAGATTAGTATCCTGTTTTTGTAAGAAACAGCCATTTGTGTCTACCTCAACTACTGAGGCAGAATATATTGTAGCTGGCAGCTGTTGCTTCCAGATGCTATGGATTCAAAATCAATTACTAAACTATGGTCTCAACTTAAATAATTCAACTCTAGTATGTGATAACACAAGTGCTATAGCCATAGCACAAAATCCAGTTCATCACAGTAGGACCAAGCATATAGACATTAGACATCATTTCATAGGAGAGTGTGTAGAAAAAAAAATTAAACTTGTCTATACCTACACTGATTTACAAAGAGCTGACATTTTTACCAAACCTCTGGATGAAAGAAACCATCTGTTATTTATAAATCAGCTTGGAATGATCAATGGAGAAGACTTAGTTTAGCTTTTGTCTACACTCGACGAATTTTTCAGAGTTCGTTGAACGGAGCTCGACGAACTAGGGATAGTTCGGGAGATATTCATCAAATGGAGGTCGACGAACTCTCTGTGAGTGAAGTTGTTTTCGTCGAATGGAGATCGATGAATCTACTTCAGAAAACTTTCGTCGAACGGAGCTCGACGAAATGTTTTCAAATCTTCAGACTGAGCTCGACGAATTGTTTAACTCTAAATTATTTCGTCGATCCCAGATCGAAGAATGTTTTAATTTTCATGGAACGGAGTTTGTCGATTCATATTATAGAAAACCCTATATTTAGGTTTTCTTCGACCTCCGTCCCGCGCTTTCTGTACCTTTGCACTTGATCGACATTTTCTCTTGCAGGTGATATCATGGCGATTCAAGCAGGAACCCAGGCTACGATGAAGTTCGACACCGGCTTCGATGTCGACTTTGATTCTTTCCAGCATTCAGACTCGATTTTTCTGACTATTCTGGAACTTCTGGAAGAGCAGCATCTGAAGAATCTGATGACAATAAGGATCAAATTGTCTGGAACTGAGATTAGAGAATGGGTCTATACATCATCAACCACAGAGGAGAATACCATGACTGGATCTATTGCGGGTAATACTGTTTCACTATCTCCCGCCATATTAACTGAAATTTTTGGATTGCACAACGGTGAAGAAGAATTAGAGATTGACAGTGAAGAATATGATCAAATGTTGAGTTTGATGGGTTATACTGGATATAGCCGTAAAAAATTACCAAAGAAACACTTATCTGCAGAATTTAAGTTTCCGGCAGACATTGTCGGGAAATTCTTGCTAGGCAAGCACAATGCACACAATTATATAACCAGGCATCAATTCCTGGTTATGTGTGCAGTGGTTAACAAGAAGAAAGTGGACTGGGTTCAGATCATCTTTGATCTAATAAAGAAAAAGATTAACAAAAAGGAGGTTTGTTTGCGAAGGATCCTGGGGATCTTTTTGAAGGAAAAGGCTGCTGAATCACTGGTCTCCCAGACCATATTCATCAATTTCAGCAAAAGGCTTACCTGTGCCTTGTTTGGCAGGTGGGAGAGGACCATAACAAAGCCTTCCAAGGTCTCATCCTCTGCCACCAAAGCTTCTGAGAGCACAAGGGCTGTTACAGCCACTCCACACCCTGTTGAAGAGATCATTCCACCCTCAACATCTCTTCTAGCGCTCCAAACCCAACTACCACACACCAGAGTCCTCCCACCTCAACCTCAGACTCAACAACAACCCCAACAACAATCACAACCACAACCATCTGTTCTTGTTACATGTCCTTCCACCTCTCCACCAGTAGATCTCACGGACATCCCTTCTTCCCCTATTCAGGAATATCATCAACCCTCCCTTTCTCCAACACCACCTTTATCTCCTCTTCCACCACACTTGTCCTCCAAACCATCCTTCAATATACTGCCATCTCCTCCCACTTCTTCTCCAACTGAATCCATCCAAGATGTCCAAATACAAGATGCTCCTCCTCCATCCTCACCAACATCTACCATCCCTCCAAATGTTTCCACCCAACCACCATCTGAAACACCAACTGGAAATCCACCATTGGATCCCTCCACCATCTTAGCTGTCATTGCCCTCATCACACTCCTCCTTAAAACACTAATAGCAGAGGCCATTACACCTCTTGCTACTTCCATATCTACCCTATCTGCCCAGATATCTGCCCTCACTGCTACCCCCTCTTCAATCAGGGGCCTGGCTCCAGTTTACACTGAAACCAGGCATGGGGAGATGCTTGATGAAGAAGTTGCAGCAGCTCCAGCAGTAGCAGCAGTTTCAGTTTCAGTAGCTCTAGCTCCAGCAGATGCAGAGGCAGCAACAGCAGAAGATACAGATTTTATTGATTTCATTCATTTTTTTGAGACTGAGATGGATTTAGATGAGTCAGTTACTGAAGAGATTCTTACTGCTGGTGATTTTATTTTAAATCCCACAGTAGATTTAGCACATTTCTTGAAAACTTTTTATACTGCATTTTTGAGCTTCCTTCCAGCAGATTATACTAAGCCATCTTTGGCTATTGTCCCCTATTGTTCACCAATTTGTCCAAAAGTTGCCAAGCAACTCAGGGACAGTTTTGCTGCTTCAGAGCCTGCAGTCATGCCATCATCTCTAGAAGCTATTTCTGCTCCAAGATTTATGATGGATGACTCTCCAATGCAAGATCTTGATGCTTTGATCTTGGCTGACATCCAAGAAGAGAATAAGGCAGTTGCTGAAAGCACTGTCACAGTTAGTTCTCCAGCTTCTTCTGCAGTTCCATCTATATCTGAGAAGCCTATTATTTATGCTGAGGCCCTGAAGGCTTTAAAGGATCTATATGATAATCCTCAGGGATGTGATGATGATGATGAGGATTAGGATTCAGATGAGGATCCAATGAAGAAGAAAGTATCTAAGAAAAGGAAAGCTCCTCCTCCTCCTGCTCCTAAACCAAATCCTGCCAATGACACTCCATACTATATCCTTCAGAAGATAACTCCATATAAATGGATGCCAACTTGGATGTGGTTATCTAAAAATGAACAAAAAGAAAGGAAAAGAAGCAGAAGATATTCCCCTCCTCCAACTCAGAAATACAGAAGGGACCCTTCTCCTCCTACTCCTCGAGCTGCTGGTGCTTTAGGAACAACTTTTCAAAGGATTACCCAATTTCAAACTTATCAAAGACATCAGTGTAGGTCCTCATCTTCAGAAAGAAGTCATCAAAGACAGTATCCTTCTGGCAAGCAGCACCAGCCTCAACAATAGCAGCAACATCAATAATAAAAACAGCAAAACATTCTAGAACATCAACAAGCTGAAAGCTCCAACAGACCTCCTTCTCCTCCTGTACCCTTTGAAGATCCAAAAACATGTACTTCAGCTAGGATGGCCAGGTTCCAAGAACTTGTTGGCCTTTCTATGATCAACAAAGCCAGAGCTGAAGGAAAGGATCCCTCAGAATATACAACATTGTCAAAGTACAGGAAAGAAGAGCTTAAGAGGTTTGAGAAAGCTAACAAGTTTTTCAATGTTGATGATTATATGAAATTGCACCCAGAAGCAGTAGTCCCCAGAGCCATATCTTTGAATATTACAGGGGCTGCTGATATGACCATGACAAAAGTGCAAGCTTCATATCCAAACAGAGAAATTATTTTTTCTAAGCCAGGAGATAAGAGCAAAGAAGAAAAGCCAAAAGAGAAGAAGAAAAAAAATAAGTTCTGAACTGGTTAATTTATGTTATATTTATAACTAATTTCTTATTTCTGAACAAAACTTATCTGTATATTTATATCTGCTGAATGTGTTCATTTTTCTCTGCCAGATATATGTTCTTCCTGCTATGTTTATTTTCAGTTTAGTCTGAGTCTGTAATTAGTGACCTCACCCAAATAGGGGGAGATTGTTGGATCCCTAGTTTGATTTGTGCTAGGTTCCCTAAGTTAGGATCTTGTGACCCATCATGTATAGCAGGGTCATAGTTGTGGCCTAGTGATGTAGGCTAGGCCTTTGGGATCCTACACGGAGGGCGTGACTACAGCCTTGGCAACGTTATCGCTCCCTAACCGGCACACAAACGCAACGCAGCGACCACAATGATTGTTTTTTTATCGTTCGTGCTAACATACGGATAGCCGATCCGCAAATGGAATGGAGAATGGCTATAGGCCAAAATCCATTCCGGCTAAATGGAATAATATTAATTCCGATCGAGCTTTGGAGTTGTACCAAGATAGATCCACCAAAAAAAATTCACGATTCGAAAAAACGGTAGGATTTATCCCAACAAAACAAAAGCGAGGAGCGCCAATCCTCTCGCGATATCTTTTCAGAAAACCAACTGAACATCTCAAATCTATTTTTAGGAACACCGCGAAAATTTAGCAATTCGAGAAATCACGCAAAATCCGTCCACCACAAGAATTAATCAAAGAAGAGAATCTCTTAGGTAGGTATTTCGTTACCCCACTCGGAAACGTAGATCCAAGATGTTGGATCCACCAAGTACGATCGCTCTTCCCTTTTGGAAAAACGAGAAACGCGCCACGGATGAAGATCTTGTTCGCCTCCTTCGCTTCTCGCCGTGGTTGATTACCCCAACCTTGATTCCTCCTTGCACGAGATCTTCCTCCTCCAAGGTTGGCCGACCACCTTTCAAAGAAAAGGGATGGACACGTAGATGAGAGGATGTAGTTGGAAGAGGGATGAGGGAGGGAATGAGAAGAAGAAGAGAGAGAGAAGGGAGGGTGCAGCCAAGAAGAAGAAAGAGGAAGAGGATGGGGGGCCGGCGGCTAGAAGAGAGGGAGGGGATATAGAAAATTTAGGATTGGAGGAATTTTCAATTGATTTCAATATTAGCCTTCATAACAAATGATAATGTGGCCTTTTATAAGGCTTACAACCATGTGACTATTAGCAGCCCAAAATAAAAATGTTGCAGAAAATGAAATGACAAAATAACATAGTGTCAAATACCACATATAACCAGATAAAGGCAGACCAAAATAATAAAATAAATTCAAAGCTTATTTTTGTTGCGTGGGCGAAGATTGTAGTCGTGCCCGCTACGGCGCCGCAAGTCTCTTAATGGTGGAGCATCGTCGTCATCTTCTGTCACGGTCACACCGCCATGGTCGTCGTCTTCATCACCAAATTGGCCGTCGTGGTGGTCGTCGCCATCAATCGTAACACCGCCATGGTCGTCGTCTTCATAACCCAATAGGCCGTCGTGGTGGCCGTCGCCATCAATCCTCCCGCTCTCAAAAGGACTCATCACCGATGAGTGGGCTGGACGATAACGGTGGAGGAGATCTGCATCGAGAAGAGCCAGGTCTGCCGAAGAAATCCAAGAGTCGTCCGAAGCTGGACGACCACGCCATCTGACCAAAAACCTGTGAATGTCGCCGTCGGGAGTAGAAAACACTGCATCCTGCAAAATCTTGTCAGGCAAGAAATCGGTTCGGGGGAACCTTGGAAAAGCGTTAGGCGAAGAAGAAAAACAAGTTGCATTATCAATAGACAACGTACCTCCCGAAGAATCTGAAAGGGAGAGCGGTCCAGAAATATTCGCACCCCCTCCCACCCCTTTAGACAGTATAGTGGAAATATGAAACGGAGAGACTGACAATTCAGGTGGTGGAGCGACATAAAGCGTTAAATCCGAAATGTTAAAAACAAGGGAGATTCCCCACTCAGCGGGTAACTGTAATAAATATGCATTTTCACCTAGCTTCTTCAAAACACGAAAAGGACCGGCTCTCTTATTCGCTAATTTTTTTATGGTGCCCGAGGGCAACCGTTCAGGGATAAGACGTACCATTACCAAATCACCAACCTTTAAGGGGACTGCTCGCTTATGTATGTTAGCATTCGATTGATAAATAGCATATTGTTTAGCTAACGTCTTGCCAATGTGCTCATGGAGAGTGTGAACGTGCGAGGCGAAGTTCTGTGCATATTGACTTGATTTAAATGATGGTGGTAACAGAATCAAATCAAGAGACACGGGCGCCTTATATCCATGCACTATCTCATTTGGCGATAACCCGGTGGACCTATTCTTAGAATTATTATAGGCTAACTGAGCGTGGGGGAGAATAAGATCCCATGTACCCTTATGATCGCCCACCAAGCAACGAAGAATCCTCCCAAACTACGGTTAACAACTTCCGTTTGCCCATCTGTTTGGGGGTGGTAGGCCGACAAAAACATAAGCCTCGTGCCCAACAACTTCCACAGTGTCTTCCAAAAGTAGCTAGTAAACTTAACATCTCTATCGGTCACGATGGTTTTGGGGACACCTCGATGAGCTACGACCTCCTTAAAATACAACTTAGCGACATGGGAAGTATCGTTGGTATTATGACAAGCGATAAAATAAGCATTTTAGAGAATCGGTCCACTACGACCAAGATGGAATTGTGACGCCGAAATGTTAGTGGGAGGCCCAATATGAAGTCCATGCTAACATCCACCCATGGGGCCGAGGGAATCGAAAGGGGTGTGTAAAGGCCCGCATTGGTCTTGTTTCCCTTAGTTAATTGACATACGGGGCAGCTTCCTACGATTTTGTTGACCATTGTCTTGAGACCCGGCCAAAAGAATTTATCCTCCACAAGCGTGATCGTTTTATGGCGACCGAAGTGTCCACCTAAACCTCCACTATGTAAATCCCATATAATAAAATGGCGTAGGGACGAGCGGGGAATACACAATTGCATGTGCTTGAATAAATAACCGTCACGAATGTAGTAGGCTGAAATAGTAGAGGGGGCCTGTTCCTGAGCTGCTAAATAAATATCCTTAAAATCCGGGCATAGGACATACTCGTCCTTAATGCGTTCAAATCCTATTACTGTCACCTCCATTTTAGATAACAATGGGGTGACACGACTAAGGGCGTCCGCCACTCGATTTAACGTACCCTTAAGGTGCTTGATAATGAATGTGTACTCCTGAAGATAGGAGACCCATTTGGCGTGCCGAGGGCTGATTTTACCTTGAGAGTTTACAAATTTTTGCGCCTCATGATCCCAGAGGATTACAAATTCTTTCGATATGAGATAGTGTCGCCAATGTTGGAGACAACGTATCACGGCATAAAACTCACGATCATAATTAGAGTAATTTAATTTTGGGCCCGCACGTTTCTCGCTGAAGTATCCGACCGGATGTCCCTCTTGACTTAACACTCCACCAATTCCGATCCCCGAAGCGTCGCATGATAATTCAAACACTTTACTAAAATCCGTCAACCGTAGTAGGGGGGCTTCGGACATCCGATCATTAATCATTTGAAATGCGCTAGCGGCCGATTTGGTCCATATAAAATCACCCTTCTTCATACACTCAGTGATGGGTGCCATGATGCTACTAAAATTGCGAATGAATCATGGATAAAACGTGGCCAATCCATGAAAACTCCTAACTTCCCGAATATTTTGCGGCTCCGGCCACTCTCTAATTACTTGGACCTTCTTAGGGTCAACATGTATTCCCTCAGCATTCACTATGTATCCTAAGAATTCCACGGAAGTCACACCGAATGCGCACTTCTTAAAATTAATATATAAGTTCTCTTGGCGCAATGTAGTAATGATTGTCCGCAAATGAGTTTCATGATCGATCGGCGAGGTACTAAACACCAAAATATCATCGAAATAGACTACGACAAATTTTCCCATGTATGGCTTAAATACTTGAGTCATTAATCGTGAGAAAGTACTTGGTCCGTTGGTGAGTCCCTCTCCTAGCACTAACCACTCGTAAAGCCCGTCCTTAGATTTAAAGGACGTTTTCCATTCGTCTCCCTCCCGAATCCTTATTTGGTGGTAGCCACTCTTTAAATCCAATTTTGAGAACACGGTGGCATCGGACAACATATCCAATAGATCGTCCAAACGGGGGATGGGAAACCTATACTTGACAGTTATTTTATTGATGGCCCGGTAGTCTACACACAACCTCCAAGACTTATCTTTCTTCGGGACCAACAAGGCAGGGACGGCACAAGGGCTTTTACTATGGCGGATAAATCTTTTAGCTAATAAATCGGAAATTAACATTTGTAGTTCATTATGTGCGGAGGGATTAAGTCGGTAATGGGGTAGGTTAGGCAAGGACGAGCCCGGGACGAAGTCAAATTCATGTTGAATACCCCTAATTGGTGGCAACTTGGAAGGTAAATCTACCGGATAGACATCCTTATATTCTTCCAATAATGTGCGCAGAGATAACGGTATGTTCTCTAAAGATGGTGAATCTTCATGTACTTGTAGACATACTAACGCATATATGACGCCATCGAGAAAGGTCCCATGTTCTAACTCCTTCCTACTTATAAGACTTATTGTTTTCCTTTCCGCAGGGACCATTGTGTCCTTGGACCCAATCGACGGGTCCTTAGGTGGTGTGGGTTTCAAAACAATGGTCTTACCATTGAACTTGAACTCGTAGGTGTTGGCTTTGACAAAATGGGTCACGTCATAATCATAAAGCCAGGGGCGTCCTAGTAGAACGTGACAGACATCCATAGGGATGACATCACACCACACCTTATCGACATAGTTCTTCACCGTAAGCGGTACCAAACATCGCTTAGAAACTGTGATGGACGTTTTGTTCACCCATGCTATCTTATACGGATGTGGATGCGGCTCAGTGACTAAGTGCATTCGAGTGATGGCATTCTCCGAAACGACATTCATACAACTACCGCTATCGATTATTAACTTACACCACTTGTCACTGTTCTTAAAATTTACCGAGAAGATTTTCGTCCGATTGTAATCGTCCGTCGCTCGCGGTGTATTCAGAATACATCTCATAACCATCATAAACGAGTTGTCGTCAATATCACTCGGCTCGGCGTCAGACTCAGTACCGGCTTCATAAACGATCTCGGCGGGGTCAGACGTGGCATCTAATAGTGCCAGTGGTTTACTCTTAGTGGGACACTCACTAGCGTAGTGTCCTTGAATTCCGCACGAATAGCAGGTAGCGTTAGTCTTATTAATTCGTCCTACTGGGACTCTCTCACCATTGAGATTTTTATTGTTCCTAGCGGTAATTACTATGGAACTTGAGTCCGTCGATCGGAACTTTCCTTTGTCTCGCATGGATGATGAAGGTGGGGGTCCTAAGTTGGATTTTCCTTTCTGGAATGCCCGGCCCTTGGACTTGTTGGCATTATGCTTTTCTATATCTAGAGCTGCATTGAATGTTGTGTTAAGGTCCGTGTGACCATAACGCAAAAGCTTGCCTTGGATGTCCGTGTTAAGTCCCTTACGGAAACGAGATAGTGTGACCTCGGGCATTTCTCGTATATCACAACGCACCATCATATCCTTGAGTCGTCCCATGTACTCCGCTACCGATTGTCCCCCTTGACGAAGGGTGGCTAGCTCGTCGAACATTTGGGTTCGGTGATATGTCGGGACATATTGGTCATGCAGGAGTACCCAATTGGGGGTGCTCCATTTACGGTGCCTAGACGCCTTTCTTCGTTCAACCAGAATGTTTTGGCTCTACCCAGAAGTTTCATTCGTGCTACTCGTACCTTCTCAACATCCGTCAGGTTGTGCCAATCAAAATAGCACTCAATATCCATGATCCAGTTTAGAAAAAGTTGGGGTTCACCCATGCCATCGCAGGATGGTGATTCCATTTTAACGACCCTAGTTAAGTCGAACTCATAAGGGGCTCGGGGTGCGTACTCATAATCTGAATCACGAGGGAGATTTTGTCGCTCTTCTCGTTGGTTGGCGGGATGGGGTGGCTGCCCCGGTCGATTTATCCCAAAGTCGGGATTTCGAGGCGCCGCCTGATTAACAGCCAACCCTTGTATTAACTGAGTGAGTGCATCGAACCTAGTGTTAAACTCTTCCCTAAGCG
Organism: Platanthera guangdongensis; assembly: GCA_039583875.1. Lineage (NCBI taxonomy): Eukaryota > Viridiplantae > Streptophyta > Magnoliopsida > Asparagales > Orchidaceae > Platanthera > Platanthera guangdongensis. The sequence continues at coordinate 116,089,264 of CM077162.1, read as the reverse complement.
CCGCAATTGTTGCAGGAGCGGGCTCACCATCATCATGATGGTCGGCCATGTGTGATGTGGATGGAGAATACTTTGTGCCAAGCCTCGTGCGCATGAACAACACAGATACAGGGTGGCTCACCTAGATAAGAGACTGTTTGGACAAGAATTTTATAAATCAGGATTTTTATACGCTTAATGACTTGAAGAACGAAAATATTTTTTTTGACTTATATGCTTAGAAAAATAGGTAGAAAATTCAGATTTTTTTATACTTCTTTTTTTGCAAAAAATGTTTTTTTGTTATATGCAGACCAAATAGAGACATTCAGATTTGGTGATTACGAAAACGTGCACGACCAAGTGTGGGTCGACGTCCTAAGAAAAGGGAGCGTAAGGACGGTGTCGATTGAGAAATCAACACAACCTCGCTTTGATACCAAATTGATGTAGGCTAGGCCTTTGGGATCCTACACGGAGGGCGTGACTACAGCCTTGACAACGTTATCGCTCCCTAACCGGCACACAAACGCAACGCAGCGACCACAATGATTGTTTTTTTATCGTTCGTGCTAACATACAGATAGCCGATCCGCAAATGGAACGGAGAATGGCTATAGGCCAAAATCCTTTCCGGCTAAATGGAATAATATTAATTCCGATCGAGCTTTGGAGTTGTACCAAGATAGATCCACCAAAAAAAATTCACGATTCGAAAAAACGGTAGGATCTATCCCAACAAAACAAAAGCGAGGAGCGCCAATCCTCTCGCGAGATCTTTTCGGAAAACCAACTGAAAATCTCAAATCTATTTTTAGGAACACCGCGAAAATTTAGCAATTCGAGAAATCACGCAAAATCCGTCCACCATAAGAATTAATCAAAGAAGAGAATCTCTTAGGTAGGAATTTCGTTACCCCACTCGGAAACGTAGATCCGAGATGTTGGATCCACCAAGTACGATCACTCTTCCCATTTGGAATCCACGAGAAACGCGCCACGGATGAAGATCTTGTTCGCCTCCTTCACTTCTCGCCGTGGTTGATTACCCCAACCTTGATTCTTCCTTGCACGAGATCTTCCTCCTCCAAGGTTGGCCGACCACCTTAGAAAGAAAAGGGATGGACACGTAGATGAGAGGATGTAGTTGGAAGAGGGATGAGGGAGGGAATGAGAAGAAGAAGAGAGAGAGAAGGGAGGGTGCGGCCAAGAAGAAGAAAGAGGAAGAGGATGGGGGGCCGGCGGCTAGAAGAGAGGGAGGGGAGATAGAAAATTTAGGGTTGGAGGAATTTTCAATTGATTTCAATATTAGCCTTCATAACAAATGATAATGTGGCCTTTTATAAGGCTTACAACCATGTGACTATTAGCAGCCTAAAATAAAAATGTTGCAGAAAATGAAATGATAAAATAACATAGTATCAAATACCACATATAACCAGATAAAGGCAGACCAAAATAATAAAATAAATTCAAAGCTTATTTTTGTTGCGTGGGCGAAGATTGTAGCCGTGCCCGCTACGGCGCCGCAAGTCTCTTGATGGTGGAGCATCGTCGTCATCTTCTGTCACGGTCACACCGCCATGGTCGTCGTCTTCAACACCCAATTGGCCGTCGTGGTGGCCGTCGCCATCAATCGTAACACCGCCATGGTCGTCGTCTTCATAACCCAATAGGCCGTCGTGGTGGCCATCGCCATCACCTAGAGTCTATGCCAAGTCCTTAGGATCAACACTGCATGGACCAGCCATCATCAGACTGCCAGAGACTCAAGACTTTGAGATTTTCCAAAGAATCAGTAAAATGAGTTCGACGTTCGTCAAACTCAGGTCGACGAAAGTCATTGCTCAACTCGACGATATCAGAGAAAATTCTCTGAGCTGAGCTCGACGAACTTGATTCTTTGGTCGACGATCTTTGGACTCTACCTTCAGCATTCTAAAGTCCAGACTTTGTTCTCTAGACTCATGTCGACGAACTTAGTTCTCTGCTCAACGATTTCTGGAATCTCTACTTCTACTTATTATTTCAGAAGTTTCTCAATTTTTTCTAAGTCCAGAATCATCTTCAGTCGACGAATTCAAGATTCTCAGCCCGACGAACTTTGACCACTTTGGCTATAGTTATCCAGCATCAGTTAGTAGTTCTCAGCTCGATGAAACAAATTCTCAGGTCGAACATTTCTGGATACGTCACTTCAACACTTCATTCCAGAAGCATCTGAATTATTCTAAGTCCAGAAATATTTTGGTGAACTTCAGTCGACGAAACCAGTTATCAGCTCGACGAACTCCATACACAGAATTGTCAAAGTTTCTAGAGAATGCAGTTCTGTTTTAGCTCGACGATCATGGAACTCAGCTCGACGAACAGAAGTCATCTGGTTGACGAACAGAGCAACTCGGCTCGACGAACTATGAACTCAGCTCGATGATTTCTGTTATCTGTTCGACGAATCCAGACTTATTTATTTCCTTCCTTCTGTCCTCTTCTTACTGCAATAATTCCTGTGTAATTAATGCTCAATTATTCTCTGAATATAACCGTTAAAAGGAGCATTGATTATGGTCTTCTCTGGGATTATTGCTTGCCGTTTTTCCATGGGACAGTTGGGGAAATAATTCAATGAAGTTTATTCTCAAGGCCATCAGCATTGATTGCAGAGGATTTCAAATTTCGAAAGACAATTTTGGACAATAAATATAAAAGAGATTTTCTCACTTTTCCTGTGAAGAATACATAGGAAGACAGACACAGATAGTCAGTAACACAATCAGTCTAAATCAAGGATTTCTGTGCTCACTCTCAATACAGAACTCTGATACATAGAAGAAGCGCTAGACCAGAAAAATATCTGTTATCTGAAGAAGAAGAACAATCAATCAAAAATAAAGTGTCTTCTTTCTTCAACTCTCTGGGACACTTCAAAGGACAACATCAATTCCATCTGTCAAGAAGTTCTTGAAGATCTTTTCTGATCAATGCTTAAAGACTGAAGGCCTATCACCCTGAAGCAAAAGCTCCAGTTTTCCTGAACCATTCTACATCTCACGGGGAGCTATTTGCTAACATCTTATCCACTAAGTCTTCTTAGTTGTTTATTGAGAAATAGAAGACAGAATCATCTCTCCATCCCCACTGTATAAAGGGTTATAACTCCCTTCAAAAGTTATTCCTGGTTGCAAGTCACCTGACCAAAAGACTTGAGGTTTTGTTTTTAAGCACTTGATCAAAAGCTCTTTGGTGTCAGGCACCTGATCAAAAATCTGAGTGGATTCCAACCATGGTGGTAGAAGAGTGGATGTACCCAGGTTGGGGAACCACTACAATTTCTTGTGTTGTCTGGTTGCCCTTTCTTTTGTTCTTGCTGTGTTTGTGCTAGCTAGGTTTGCTGTTTGTTTGTGGTTATTTATTTATTTATTATTCTGCAGTTTTTATTTACAGTAAAAGCTGTAAAGTTTTCAAAAGGATTTTAGGATACTATATTCACCACCCCCGCTAGAGTATTTCAGATCTAACACATCTCTTTCACAACATAATCTCAATAGCATAAGTCAATTATGTGACAAAGACTATATGGTAGAGTTCTACAAGGATAAGTGTCTGACAAAGTCATCTGATAGCTTAAAAACTATTTTAACAGGCACTTAGAGTAGAAATATTTTATATTTGAATTTTCTTTGTTTAGACTCTTTTACATCAATGTGCTTTGTAGCAAAAGATAGTGTGTCTCTCTTTGACCAATGACATAAGAGATTAGTATATATTAATTTCAAAACTATTAATTTATTATTTTCTCACAGCTTAGTGCGTGATGATCCCACGAATAAGTGTGTTAAAGAGAGACCTTATCATTCATGCCAAATGGCCAAACAAACAAGGATTACCTTTAAGAGCATCGTTGGCAAACATTCTACCAAATGCTTATATCTGCTCCATATTGAGTTATTTGGTCCCATGTAAATTCGTAGATTAGGAGGTAAAGCTTACATATTGGTTATTATTGATGATTACTCATGATTTGCATCAGTATTCACAAGTCAGATACATATGACATCTTCACTAATTTTGTTAGGCAAATTGAGAATGAATTGAACTGCTCTGTGGTCAAAATTAGAAGTGAACATGGAATAGAATTTGAATCTGGTCCATGACAACATTCTGTGAAAGTTTAGGTACCTTTCATGAGTTTTCCTCTCCTCCTACTCTGTGAATAACTAAGCCAAGTAATAACTATGTGAAGACCATAATTAATGTTGCCATGGAACAACTATATTTATAAGAATATTGTGCATTAATTATCAGAGCATTACAGACATATTATAATATAATTTGAAAATCATCTGCCTTAGTTGAATTGAAATCAATCAGACAAATAGTCGAACTAAACCTGGGAGAAATTAGTCGAACTCAGAAAATTCTCGTCAACCTGAGATCCAAATTCGTCGAACTGAAACTGTGAGAAATTAGTCGAACTCAGCAAATTCTCATCGACCTGAGATCTAAATTCATCAAACTGAAACTTCTCCTTAGTCGAGCTGAGCTCCAAGATCGTTGACCAGAAACTTAACTTGGCAAACTGAGCTCCAAATTCGTCAATCAGAGATAATCCTTGGTCGAGCTGAACTACTGAGGTGAGAACGGAGTTCGTAAATCTCATCTAGGCTTTCATCGAACTCAACTCAGAGAAGAAATATGAGTTCTTCGATCTGAGATCGTCGAAAGGTCGAGCTCTGTTTAACTAAACTTCGAACGACTTTTCGTCTCTTAGAAAACTACTTTTCTCTGGAGGCCTTCTGTCCCTAAGTCTTCTGAAGGTGAGAACCAAACAATCTAGGTTATTGACTGACCTTGACCTAATAAAAACCTTTGACCCTACACTATACATGTTGGGTGATCTAATAATCGTAATAGTGAATGTTAACCCCTCAGTCCGCAACACGTTCAAGATTCTACACCTACCTCATTAGCCGCGAACTCAATATGGCAGCTTCCGCAGATCAGCAAAACACCGACATAGTTCCAAGGTCCCAGGCTCGTTAGAGGCGGACTCGGTTTGGCAGTCTGCCGAGCTCGAAAAAATAGCAGCACTCAGCAGTCCCAAGGTTGATCCCCTTAGCGGCACACTCAGTGCTTCGTCAACCCAGTTTGGCTTGCCTTTGGAGCTCTGGATTGATCACTCTTCGGCGGACTCAGTATCTAGTCCGCCCAGGCCGTCGTCCTCTTACAGGATCACGCCTTGCAGCATCAGATGGAAGCTTTAGCCCGCGAGCCCAGTCCGCCCCCTTTGCGCGGACTGGCATGTTATTTCTTTTTGCTTCACGTCACCGCTACCTGGTTCTCCTGTACCCCGGGTAACCGGTTATTTTAGCCCTGCCTGTTTGGGCAGGCCCCCGTCCTATAAATAGGGGGGAAGTGGTGCACCCAAAGCACGCTGACTCTTGCCCTGGAGCCTACCTGTTAAAGGCTGTGGACTCGAATCTCAGGCTTTGCGGACTCCAGCTTGCTCAACTCTTGCCCTTGTCCTTTGCTCCACTTGTAATCAACTCTGTAACCACCCTTCTTCAATCAAAGGAAATCCCGTCGTAAGATAGGCATTCAGGCCGCGATGGGCGAAGTCTATTGTTGTCGTGGCTCACAGCCCTGATCTTCTTTCTTCTCTCTTCTGCTTAGTAGATTGCTACTCACAGTTTCCCTTTCCCTTCTTTTCCCCGGTGCTCAAAATGTTAGCTGGTGGTGCTCGACTCCCTTCCCTTTTTCGTGCATCAACAGTTAACACACGGCGTTCAGATTCAAGTAGTATTTTGAATACAGCGGATAGACATGTCAAACCACCGAGCTCGCTACTCAAACCGCTCTAGCTCTTCAGAAGATTCTCTCTGGGATGCCATTGAACATGCTCGTTTTGAGTCTGAGCGATCTCGCAGAGAGACCGATCAACGTCTTGATACAATCAGTCGGGCCTTGCTTATGTTGACCCAGCGGCTTGCTCCCCAGGCCGCAATAGAGCCTGCGGACTCGCCAGTCCACCAGTCCCCAGCTCGCCGAACTCCTCTTTGGCTATCTCCAGTCACTTCTCAGCATCCCGCTCAGTCCGCCGCTCCTCTACAGCCTCAGGAAGAGTAGTTCACCTCCTTCATGGATTTTTTCTGGGAGGCAGCCAGGGGCACTCCAGCCCGCCAGCTCCATTTCACTGATCGCCAGTCCGCCGAGCCCGCGGACTCTCCATCTCGAGTCCACCATTTTTATCCTGCTGAGTTTGAGACCCGTCTCCCTTCGTCGATCAAATCCGATTGGAGTCGGGTCCAAATATCTTTAGAGAACCCCGTATTCCCTTCATTTCGTGGGAGACTGATCCCATTGCACATCTCAGGCGTTCGAAGGGGCTGTTGCTCTGAGATGCCTCTCCGACGCTATCAAATGCAAACTTTCGGTTACCACTCTCGAAGGACAAGCGAGAGAGTGGTTTTATGAGCTGCCTTTGGGCACGATTTCTTCCTTCGCTGAGCTTCGTAGCGAACTGTTGCTGAGGTTTGCTACCTCGAAAAAGAGAAAAGATGGACCGGCTACTCTCTTCGAAATTAAACAAAGGGACAACGAATCGGTTGCACGGTTCGTTGACCGCTTCCAGAAAGAGATTCAGGTGGTGATGAACGTGAACAACGATTACTATAAATTTGCCTTGACTCATGGCCTTCGGGAAGGCCCTTTAAAATTCAAAGCAACAACGAAGGCAGTAGCAACATACCAGGAGTTGATAGACATGGTTAATCGCTTCATTGAAGGCGAGAACGCCAACCCAACCTATGTCTCATCTCTGACAGCTAAGGCTGAGGAAGGGATGCTTCCGGCTCTTCTTCTCATAACAACCACCATCACAGCAAACCTCCTCGCCCTGATTTTCAGCCTCGTTCTCAAAGGGGCGGGAATTTCTGCCACAAGAAACCCTTCCTCGGCCATCAACAGTTTCAAGATCAGAGACTGTCGTTGGCCGCCACTCCCCTCATACTGCTGCAAGCGCTTCCCATTCTTCAGCAAGCATCCCTGCCTGCTCCAAGCCAGTGTGATACCAACTCCGTGGAGGATATTACAGGTCTGGATCTTGATGAAGTCATCCAGATCTTGTAGAATAAATCAGATGAGAAGAAACAAGGGCCACAGAGAGAGTGGAGGCCAAGGAACAATGCATAGTTCTGCCAGTTTCACAAAGAGAAGGGTCACTTAACCGAAGACTGCAAAGGCCTTCACATGCTGATAGAAAACTGCATGCTGATGGATTGATTGATTTGAGTAAGAAAGACTCTTCTTCGAAGCCATCTACCTCCAAGGGCTAGGAGGTAGCTGAAGCCTATCAGTAGTGTGTGGAGGTAGAGGATGAAGGCCGTTTGGGGCCTATCAAAGTTACAGTTGAATGTTTTGATGCGGATGATGAAGGAGTCCTGGGGCAGTTCTTCTTCATTCATGGTGGGACAGGATTTGAGTCTACTCAGAAGTCCTTAATTTCCAAGGTCACTCGAGAAGAGGTTGCCTCTTCCTCTTCCTCTGCTCCATCAGGGGAGGACATCACCTTTGGACAGGCTGACCTGCCTCAAATAGCAAATCCATTTGATGATGCCGTCGTGATTAAGTCTGTTATTAGAGATTTTACGGTTGACAGGATTCTCATTGATACTGGAAGCTCAGTTAACCTATTGTTCAAATCAACCTTTGAGGCCCTGAATACTTGAAAGCCTCTGCTTTCCACCGAAGGGCCACTATATGGCTTCTCTAGTGAGAGAAAAGAAGTCAAAGAAAGCATCACCCTTCCAGTAAATCTTGGAGGAACAACCAAGTAGGTTCAATTCATAGTGGTTGACGATCCCAACAGTTATCCTGCCATCTTCGGCAGACACTTGCTGAATAAATACCAAGCGGTGGTTTCTACTTACCACCTCGAGATCAAGTTTTTTTGCTGATGGAAGGATGTGCAGGGTCAGGAGTGACCCAAGGCGATCAAGGGAGTGTTATGTTCGCAGTATCAACATGACTGAAGCCAGTCCTCCTATTACTCCAGCAGTGGTTGTAGAAGCCTCTCCAAGTTCAGAAACTGCTGCAGATAGAGAAGGAGCTCACCTGGACCCTGCCTAGGTGATGCAAGGAGTCCCCATTACTGAGGGGAGGAGAGGAAGCTCTCCATCAACTTGGAGTTGCCTGAAGATCAGAAAGGAGAGTTGATCTCATGTTTGCTGGAGAACCTGGATGTCTTCGCTTCATCAGCGGAGGACATGCCAGGTGTTGATCCGGATGTTGCATTCCACTACATCAATGTTGATCCCAACTTCAAGCCAGTGTAGCGGAAGAAGAGAGATGTGACAACGAAGCTTGCTGAACCAATAAGAGAGGACGTCTCGAAGCTCCTCAAGGCAAATTTTATTCTTGAAATTCAATATCCCTCTTGGATATCCAATGTTGTAATGGTTAAAAAAACTAGGAGGGAAGTGGCGCATGTGTGTAGATTTCACGAAACGTAATAAAGTGTGCCCCAAAGATTGTTACCCCTTGTCTCGGATAGATTCTTTAGTTGATTCTGCGGTAGGGTACTCATTTATGAGTTTTTTAGATGCATTTTCTGGTTACCACCAAATAAGAATGCATAAACCTGACATTCCCCATACGTCATTCATTACCAATGATAGTTGTTACTGTTACCTTGTGATGCCCTTTGGGCTTAAAAATGATGCTGCAACCTATCAACACATGATGGAGCATGTATTTAAGCAATAAAAAGGAAGAAACCTTGAGGTGTATGTGGATGATCTCTTGATCAAAAGCAAGTCTTTTTCACTAAACCTACAAGATCAAGCAAAGACGTTCGCTACTTTGCGTAGATATAAGATGAAACTCAACCCGACAAAGTGCATATTTGGGGCGAGTAAGCGGAAGTTCCTTGGTCGCCTCCTTACTCCATAAGGGCCTGCCACCAATCCAGACAAGGTTAAAGTCATTCTTGACATGGCTCCTCCCCATTCACCTAAGGAAGTTCAGCAATTAGGGGGGAGATTAGCAGGTCTCGAGAGGTTCCTCTCTCGGGTTAGTGACAAGAGTTCTTCTTTCTTTAAAAATCTTCGAGGAGCATCCAAATTTGAGTGGACAAAAGAGTGTTCTCAGGCTTTTGAGCAGTTAAAGAAGCAGTTGACCTCAACGCCTGTGCTCTAAAGTCCCCGGTCAGGGGAGATGCTATTCTTATACTTAGTAGTTGGCCCTGAGGCGGTCAGCTCAGTTCTTCTTTGAGAAGAGAAGAGGAAGCAGTTCCCAGTTTATTATGTTAGTCATATTCTAAAAGATGCAGAGACACGATATCTGATTCTGGAAAAGTTGGCCCTAGCATTGGTTATGTCTGCTCGCAGACTCCGTCCTTACTTCGCGGCACACTTAATTCAAGTTGTCACTGATCAGCCTTTAAAAAGTGTGTTGGAGAAACCAGAGCATTCTGTCAGATTGGCCAAATGGGCAATAGAATTAAGTGAGTTTGAAATTTCTTATGTGCCCAGGACAACTATCAAAGCTCAAGTTCTAGCAAACTTCTTGATTAACACAGCAGAGTCCCCTTCTGATCAACCAGAAAGGTCTCCCTTAGCTTGGAACATCTATGTTGATGGTGCCTCAGGTAGAAATTCTTCTGGAGTAGGAGTGGTTCTGATCAACAAAAATGGCATTAAACTTGAGCAGGCAATCAAGTTCTATTTTCTAGTGACCAATAACCAGGCTGAGTATGAAGCCTTATTAGCAAGCTTGAGGCTTGCAAGAGAGCTCGGAATTGATCATGTTCATATCAAGACTGATTCTCTGATGATGGCGTCACAAGTCATCGGTAACTTTGAGACCAGAGAGCCAATCTTGAAGAAGTATCTTGCTCTTGTGAAAGTAGAAGTTGGCAAATTCAAAGGCTTTACCATTAAGCACATACCTAGAACAAAAAATGAGGAGGCAGATGTTCTTGACAAGTATGGCTGCCATCAGGAGGAAAAATTTCTGAACTCTTCCACCTGACAGTGGATGAAGAAGAGTTGATTCATGTTGATCAACGTCCCTCCTGGATGGATCCATTCATTCTATACCTATCAACAGGGAACTTTCATCATTCAATCAAAGATCAGAAAAAGTTCAAAATAAAAGCAGCTCACTATTACTTGGTGGCAGGAGTCCTCTACATAAAAACCTTCCAGTCTACTATGGTAAGGTATGTTTTAGAAGAAGAAACTCCGATTGTTTTGCAAGAAGTTCATTCTGGTGAGTGTGGAAGACATACAGGAGAAAGAGCACTAGAAACAAGGATCCTACGACAGGGATATTTTTGGCCTACCATGAAGAGAGACTCTGAGGCTTAAGCCAGAAAATGTGTTCAGTGCCAGAATTTTTCTCCACTTCACCATCAAGCTGCTCAGTCACTCAGATCAATTGCAACTCCATGGCCCTTTGCAGTTTGGGGGATGGATCTCATTTGTCCTTTTCCCATGGCAAGCGGATAACGACGCTTTATCATTGTGATGATTGATTACTTCAGCAAGTGGATTGAAGCAAAGGCATTGGCAAAGACAACAACTCAGGTCGTCAAGAACTTCATTTTGTGAGAGATTGTCTATCGGCATGGAATCCCAATGGCAATAATCACCGAAAATGGACCACAGTTCAACAATGCTGACATGATTGATTTCTGCAAGCAGATTGGAACAGAGCTGCGGTTTGCATCAGTCCATAATCCCAGAAGCAACGGTCAGTTTAAAGCAGCCAACAAGCCGGTCCTCAACTAACAAAAGAAGAAAGTGCAGAATCTCAAAGGTAGTTGGGCTGATCATCAACAACTGGTGAAACTCCATTCAAACTTTCTCATAGATCAGAGGCCCTCATTCAAGTTGAGTTTGAAGTTCCGTCGCCTAGAGTTCTGCTTGCGAGGCAAGGTTTTGAGGACTTCCTTGAGATGAATAATGAAGATATGAAATTCAGCTTGGAGCACGTTGAAGAAATCAGAGACAAAGCAGCAATAAGGAAGGAAGAGGTCAATAGAAGGATGGCTTGATACTTCGATAAGAATGCGAGGATCCAACACTTTCAAGTGGGAGATCTTCTTATTAAAAAAGTTGATGCTGCTGCAAGAGCCAGCTCAGTGGGAGAGCTTAATCCGAATTGGGTCGGCCCCTTCATTGTCAAAGAAGTGCTCAAGAGCGGGGCTTACCACTTGCAAACATATGAAGGGGAGGATGTGCCACAGACGTGGAGCGGAGATGATCTCAAGCGCTTCTATTCCTGAACCTCCTCTTTTTATATCCTTTATATGTAATCTTCTCAAGAACCATTATGGATAAAAGTTGCTTGCTAACATTTCTTCAAGTGTTTGTATCTCTTTAATAGTAACAGTTGGCACATTGAGCAAGGAAGATTTCAAAATGGTTCTATCTTTGAACTCTCTTTTCACTCTTATGCTAACTTTACGAAAGCCTCTTATTGATCAAAGAATTCATACTAACACTTTTTCTAGTGTTTTCTCCTTTGTTTCCCGAATAACTCCAACGGTTGCCTGATACCAGGAGACATCGCTGAGTTCAGCAAACCTCTCCTAGAACCATTGTCATTAGCGTAACACCACAAATACCACGTGTTGCGAGGAGATTTCGCACCGTGTAGTGTGAGCTTGCAGATTCTAGCGCGGTAGGATACTGAATTTCGGATCCTGGCTAGCACCTGACCCCACCTCTGCATTATGGAGAGACTGGTTGGGTGTTAAGCTCTACCATGCCACTTTGGGGATATCGTTGCAACTTTGATGATCACGTGTGAAAAGCTATGCCGCTCCGGCCACACATGCCCACGGATCATCTTAGCTTGTGACCCTCGAACACTCTGTGGTATCCTCAAGCAGTGCCTGTATGAGACCCACAGCCTGGTTGATCTCTGAGAAAAGCAATACCGCTCCGGCTGCACATGCCAAAAAGATCAACTCAGGTTGTACTCCAGGCAAGAGGGCAGTGGATCGTTCCGTTGAGTTTGCAAATCTTGAGGCCTAGTGTGAAAATCAATGCTGCTCCAGCCGCACCTGCCAACTGGGTCACAAGTCTGCAACTCATTCTTCACAGGGAATCTATTCAGTGCGGACTGTGTTATGGTATCCGCTCTGTCCGCAGGTTTTCATCTGATCCCACCATAAACGAGCCTCTCCTTCCAGCAAGAAGGTGGCTAAGGTGACTTTCTGATGTTCATGTGTTCCAATCACCATCATAATCCGCTTGACGCACGATAACCAATCCTCAACCTGCAAAGGGGATCCCAAGCCCGTAAACGTAGGCGGGTTGAAACTCATAAACTACTTCAACAGCTTCTTAGCTGCTCTAGGATCCACAGCTGCTACAGGTTCTGGCCTCGATGCAACCTGTTCTAGCCTCAATTCCGGCTGTGCCTGCCCTTGTTCCTGCCCAATCAGCTGTGCTTGAATTATGGCAAACATTGACTCGGCAACTAATCGAATTGTTTCCGCAAAAGGCGGAGGTGTAGGCACCTCAGCTGGTGCCATTCTTTCATCAGAACGTTGGGGCTCCGATTACCCCGCACCACTCCGCGTTACCTATAGGTGAACAAGACATACACATTAGCGACCGCACACAAGCAAAATAACAAAATAGGAACACACAGGTTCCTCAAAAACATGTATTTGCATTCCTAAGGTGGACATTCCGGAGTTCATTAGTGTTAACTTGGTTCGCACAGACACGTGCTGGCCACCCCACAAAAGAATTCGACCACGAATTCGAAATGGAAAGACCGAGACAGCTGATACCAAAAATGTAACGACTCCATCCGTTCACAGGTATATACTAGAAGGTCCGGCCGGGGCCCCACAACATACACCATAAAACAGGCGGGGAAGTCACGAAGGGATACCAGAGTTGCGCATCCTAACTCATTGTATTCTAGCGGAATCCTATAACATGAAGCTGAACTCACACATATGAATGTCCACCATATAAAAGTTCCACATTTATCTAAATAGGAATCCTAGCAAATACAAAGTTAACTGGCCTTATGGCCTTACAGGGCTTTCATAACAGTGGCCTTAAACATTGGCGCACAGGCCGGCCACGTATAAGCAAACAGAGCATTTAGCTTTAGCCTTCAAGGGCTAGCAGTAGTAGCAGCAACAGCAGGAGGGAATTCATCCTTTATGCGTCCCGCTTGGCTCTCCAGAACCTGCAGAGGGACAGCCCACCCAACGATGGCAAACAGGAAACAGTCAGCATTCAGTTGACCAAATTATAACGACCCCGCCCCTTTCCCGGGGTGGTGGTATTCCTTTCCTATAGGCATATCATTTCACAGGCAGATATGTATATCATACAATGTGCTCTCACGCACATACATTCCATCACAATCGTCAGCATCGCGGCCCGACGATCCGTGCAATCAGGGCACATTCTTGGTGTACCTATGAACCAGTTTCCCACCACTGTATTAGGGTCTCAACCCAACGGTAACACATTGAGCATTTACTCCATGGCGTGTAGCTGGAGATTATAGTCTTAGTGAACTGGGATTGGCCCGTAGCCCCCCATTGTATCACGGCGTGCCGGCCTAAGACTCTTGTTATGTGCTCCAACAGACCACACTTTTAGGTCTCACGTCGGACGGACATAACGCAGGTCGGATCATCAACCCCCCGTTGCTCAAATCGCCTTGCCATCACCGAGTACGGCGTACTCACTGCTAAATAAAAGGCGCGGGTCGGTTTCACCATTCTTGTTGTCTGGGTGTTTTCCTGGGCGCACTAGTACTTCCATAACACCCATTACATATCACAACATCTGAGGGTCTTTCATGGGCACACCACTAATTCCTGCTACTTCCCTTCACAGGTACAATACCGCAAATATCACAATGTCAAGGGTCTTTTCCTGACTTAATTTAACACCACCTATCCGTCGCATTGCATATAGCAGTAGGTCCGGCCGGGGCCGACGGCATGTACCACAGACAGACCGGCTGGTTACTCAATGGAAACCATCCAACTAATCATAACGCCCTACACAGAGCATTCTAGCGAAAGCAGTTTAAGTAGTTGCAATTAAAAGAACCCAGTAACAAGCATGAATGTCCACTAACAAGCCAAATAGGAATGAAGTACATACACCAGTACTAGCCTTAAGGCCTTACAAATGGTTTACTCTTATTACATGTTTTCCATACCACGGCACGCAGGCCAGTCATACATGAACAAAAGCAAATAAACACTCTAATCAGGCCTTCGAGGGACGGCTTCACAATTTGGGCTTTAGCCAGCTATTGACCGCTTGGTCCAGCAGCACTTGGATGCAACAAACCACCGCACGGTGACAAACAAAAGCAACAGTCAGCTATGCGTACCAAATTATAACGATCCCGCCCCAATTGGGGGCGGCGATGCTCCTTCCCTGTAGTTTATTAGCATAACCAAGTAGTACATAAATATATACATTGCATCACAGGCGTTAGCACGCACGACCACACACCCCGTGCACTCAGGGCATATTCTCGGTGAACCGGTCAATGTCACGTCAATTTAATCCTTAGACATTGCGATCTCACCACCGTCATTTTCACCGCCAAACTATTAGCATTTTGTCTTCGTGGTATGGGTCACGTCAATTTAAGACATAGACCGCCGAAGTCCCTCAACTATGCCAACGGCTCTAACCGAACGGCATAGAATCGGTACGGTTCCGCCTAACCCGTGCTCACATCGCAACTACAATTTAAGCCATATGCACGGGTCAAACTTCTCCCGAGTCCCGTTTCCATCACATACTTCAAATAACCCGGTTATGTTCAAGTTGGCTCCCAGGCCACCAAGTTGGCAAGATCTCGCATCCACCCAGTTTTTCGGGTGCACCTTAGGGTTAATCCCCAAGGCTCCCTGTTGCAATCTACCACGTAGAAAACCCGAAAAACAAACATTCGCACGGAGTCTTCTCCGGCATTTATGCAATGCAACATCACCGATCCAGACCAACATGTCCAGATAGGCTTCACACATCATGCCTATGTCCATTCTCGATTACGGACTCTACACAACGGGGACTATTCATGTCTACCCGAAGGAATGCCTCAAACTCACAGCAAACTCGCGAGAGCGGGCTTCCTATGCAAAAGAAGGAGAGCTTCACATGCTCAAGTCGAGAATCGTTACCCTAGCGGTCATCCTTGGCGCCATGGAAATGTACGCGGATGTAAAGCACCGCAATCTCCTTGCCTTCGTAGATCCGAAGTCGGCTCGCAATTTGGAGCTCTAAAACTCCTCCAAATACTGGATCTAGGCTTCTTCTTCCTCCGTTGCTCTCCCCTATCTCTAGGATTTAGACAGAGAACCAGCAGAAAATAATAAGGGTTTTGAAACCCTTCTCTCGGGTATAACCCCTTTGGGATAATCACATCCATCAGATCCCACAAAAAGAAACGCACAGCTACGATCCAGGTCTGACCTGGACGAATGGGGCTAAACACCGCATAGTTCACAATCCAGAGCAGGACACGTCCTCTACCAATCAATTTGTGTCGGGACATTTAGTAAACTCCCGCCAAAACCCCTGCGTCAACCCTCCGCGTCGACCGAGTCAGACACGCCATAAACAGCCCCGCGCTTGACGATCGTCGCACCAAAATTGTCGATCGCTGCCAAATCGTCGAACCAAGCTCTCTGGCCAAATCGCCGAACGCGCGGCCCGATCATCGAGCCCACGACCCGATCGTCGAACCCAGAAAACTACCTAATCGACGAACACACAACCCAATCGTCAAACTCATAGCCCGATCGTCGAACGGAGATAGCTGGCCCGATCGTCGAACACAGAAAGCTGGCCCGATCGTCGACCGCAACATTGTGACTAGATCGTCGACCGCTGCTCGACGATCGTCGAAGCCAGATTTCTGCCTTATCATTTTAGCCAGATCTTTGAACTACCCCGACACGCCCTGGGACACACCCGTGTCCAGGGCCATGTTTGCTGCTCGACGATTGTCGAACACAATTTCGTCGACCTCTCGGCCGAATCGTCGAACCCAACACGACACGCCCTGGGACACGCCCGTGCCCAGGCCGTGTACCTCCTGCCAAATTCCAAATTTGGCCCGGAACGCCTCCAGTCCCTCTTTTGAGTTTCGGGGCGTTACAACTCTCTCACTCTTAAAAGAATTTTGTCCACGAAATTACATAAAGGAAAGATAAGTACAAAATTAAATTGTACCTCAGTGGAACAACTCCAGATACTCATCAAGCATAGTCTGCTCTCGTTCCCAAGAGAGCTCCTCTCGGCCGCAATTGTCCCAACGGACCTTGACCATCCTGATCTCTTTATTGCGTAGCCTCTTGACCTCCGAGTCCTCAATCTGCACGGGCTTGACCTTTGTCGTCAACCCACTATCAATCGGCACTTGATCGACCGCGATCACTTATGTAAGCTCTTGCACCGCCATCCGTAGCACCGATATATGGAATACATCATGTAGACCACTAAGCTCTACCGATAGCTTCAACTAATAAGCCGCTTTGCCAATCCGCTCTAGAACCTCAAACGGCCCAAGGTACCTCGGGCTTAGCTTTTTCAATCGCCGCACCCGTGAGACACCCTTGAACGGCTTAATCTTTAAGTACACCCAGTCGCCCACAGCGAACTCCACGTTCCTGTGCTTGGCGTTATAGTACTTTGCTTACCGGTCCTGAGCGATAAGCAACCTCTCTTGAATGGTTAGCACCAACGATATAGCATCCTCCACCTCTTGACGCTTGTACAACTTTGACTCACCCGTTTCCAACCAGGACAACGGCGTGCGACATCTTCTACCATATAGTGCCTCGAGGGGCGCCATTTGAATACTTGCCTAGTAGCTATTGTTGTACGCAAATTCCGCCAAATAAAGATGGTCTTCCCATTGCTTTCCAAAGTCCAAGACACACATGCGGAGCATGTCTTCCATAGTTCTATTGACCCTCTCGGTCTGCCCATCTGTTTGCGGATGAGAGGCTGTGCTGAATTTTAACTTTGTTCCCAGCATTTGCTGCACTAGCCTCCAATCATTGGATGTGAACCACCCATCTCGGTCACTCACGATGCTGCGGGGCACACCGTGGAGCCGCACTATGTTGTCTACATATAACTTTGCCAACTTCTCCACCGGATCATCCTTCCTATGAGGAAGGAAATGTGACACCTTCTTTAGCCGATCTACAACAACCCAGATTGCGTCGTTCCACTTCTGCGACCTTGGCAAACCGTGCACAAAGTCCATAGTGATGTCGTCGAATTTCCACTCCGGAATAAGCAAGGACTTCAGAAATCCTTCCGGCTTTTGGCACTCCGGCTTCACCAAGGCGCAAGTTAGGCACTTCGCCACGTAGAGTGCCACATCCTTCAGTAAACACGGCCACCAAAACAGTTTCTTCACGTCGCGGTACATCTTTGTGCTCCCCGGGTGAATCGAGTACCTGGTATGGTGCGCCTCGTACAACAAATCCACCCGCAAACTGCCCACAATTGGGACGCAAAGACGACCGTCTTTCCAAAGTAATTTGTCCTACACAACAAATTGGGAATTTGACCCATCCAGAGCATCTACCATGAACTGCTTCATTGGGTCATCCAAATCCAAAGCCTGCCGAATCCGATCAGCCAGGTCATATTGAACTTCAGTCCAATTCAATAGTGCTTCAGCACTTGACTGCTTATCAACACAAGAAATCTCCAATGCCTCCAACTCCCGAACCAACCGCTCATCATGCACCGATAGCCAATTGGCTAGAGCTGGGGCTCGGAGACTCAACGCGTCCGCAAACGCATTGCCTTTACTAGGCACGTAGTGGATCTTAAATGTATAGTCCCCCAGGAACTCCATCCATCTACGATGTCGCATATTCAGATCTTTCTGATCAATCAAATACTTCAGGCTCTTATGATCGGTGTAGATATCAATCTTAACACCGTACAAATAGTGTCTCCATAGCTTCAAGGCAAAAATCACGGCCGCTAACTCCAAGTCATGGACCAGATAATTCCTCTCGTTCACTTTCAGCTATCTCGAGCCATAAGCTATCACAATGTCGTGTTGCAGTAGCACGCAACCCAAACTGCTGCCCGAAGCATCACAATAAATCTCATAACCTTCGGTCCCACTCGGCGAACTCAGAACAGGTGCCGTGGTCAACCGACATTTCAACTCCTCAAAAGCTCGCGCGCACTCCGGCGTCCAAACGAACTTCTGCTCCTTCCCCGTCAAAGTAGTGAGAGGTAACACTATCCGCGAGAAGTTCTCTACGAAGCGCCTATAATAGCCGGTAAGCCCCAAAAAGCTCCGAACTTCTGCTACCGTAAAAAGCTCAGGCCACTCCCGTATCGCAATAATCTTCACCGGATCCACTGCAATACCTTCCCCACTCACTATATGACCGAGGACAACCAAAACTCGCACTTCGAGAACTTGGCATACAATTGATTCCTCCTTAGCGTCTCCAAAACCAAATGAAGATGCCTGAAGTGATCTTCCTCACTCTGCGAGTACACAAAAATATCGTCGATGAAGACGATCACAAAATGGTCCAAGTACTCCCTGAAGGTCCTGTTCATCAAATCCATGAACACTGACGGCGCATTAGTCAGCCCAAACGGCATGACCGTAAACTCGTAATGATCGTATCTCGTACTGAACGTTATCTTCGGGATATCACTCTCCCTTATTCGCAGCGGATAGTACCCGGACTTGAGATCCAACTTTGAGTACACCGTCGACCCGACCAACTGATCAAAAAGATCATCGATCCGAGGGATCGGGTACTTATTCTTCTCCGTCAACTTGTTGAGCTCCCGATAATCAATACATAGCCTCAAGATTCCGTCCTTCTTCTTAATAAATAGGACCAGCGCACTCCAAGGCGAGGAACTTGGACACACATACCCTTGCTCCAACAACTCTTGCAGTTGAACCTTCAGCTCCGCCATTTCCTTAGGCGCTAGCCGATATGGAGAGCATGACACAGGCTTTGCACCTGGTACGAGCTCTATCGTAAAATCTATCTCCTGTTGAGGTGGGGCTCCAGGAAGATCTCTAGGGAACACATCAGGGTACTCCGATACCACTAAAATACTATCCAACGCGGGCTTAGGCTTTATAACCTCCACTAGTGTAAAGAACAGTTTTGCACCGGCACGAACCGCCTTCACCACCTGAAGAGCAGACATTAACGTCTTGCTCGACCCCTTCAAGCCCGTGAAAGTCGTCTCACGACCTTCTCCCAGCTTGACTTCCTTGCTACCACAATCAATATAGGCTCGCTGCTCCGAGAGCCATTCTATGCCAAATATAACATCGAATTCCACTAGCGGCAATAATGACTCTTGCAAATGGAACTCCTGGCTCCCAATTCGAATCTTCATGCAACAGATTCTATCAGCACGCATCGAACACCCACTGGGCTACAACACATCCAACTTATCCTTCTCCATCAAAGAAGGTACTCCAATGCATGATATAAATCCTTCAGACAAAAAGGAGTGTGAAGCTCCCGTATCAAAGAGTGTTCTTGCCGGATTTTCACAAATCAAAACAAATCCTAAACAAGTAGTGGTAAGGTAACATGTGCCTAACAAGTATTTAAAGAAATTAACTTGCTATAAATTAAACCGTACCTGTCACCACATCTGCCTGTTTCATGGCCTCCTATTGGCCAAGATTATACACCCTTGATTGGGTCGGAGCATAATGGGACGCGGTTGACTCCACCGCCTTGCCCTTCTCTTCATAAGTCGCTGACGGCTTCCTTTCAGACTTGGGACGTCCGCTCCAGCAATCGCGGGCAAAGTGCCCCGACTTTCCACAAGTAAAACATGCACCCGGGGTCCAACCCGTAGTCGTCCCAGAAGCACCAGAAGAGGGGGATGGACCCGAAGTCCTAGACTTCTTAAAGGACCTGCGATAGCCGGACTTTGAAGTAGTCGACGCCTTGAATTTAGACTTCTTGTCACCCAAACTTTTCTTTGCCTGAACATTCTTCATGTCCTTCTCCAAGGATTGGGTCGTGTTGACCAAGGTCAAGAAACCCTGCGTCATCGGCCCCGAGAGTAGTAGCCACAAATCATCTCTCAACCCTTCGTAGGATCGATTCGTCTTGCGCTCCTCATCCGCAATGGTGGAGCTAACATATCGACTCAATCGAGTAAACTCGTGGAGATATTCATCCACGCTACTGTCTCCTTGAACCAACTTCAGGAACTCATTCTCCAACGCTATCCTCTGCGCCGAAGGGAGGTATCTAGCCAAGACCAGTCTCGAGAACTCCTCCGTCAAGACGTCTGTAAGCTGCCTACCTCTCAATAGATGCAGCTCCAATCCTTCCCACCACAATCTCGCTTCACCATCCATAAGGAATGTAGCAATAGTGGTCATTTACCATTCCTCCATCTTCGTTGCTGTCAAGACTCTCTTCACCCTGGAGAGCTAGTCTTCAGCTTGAGACGGGGTTCCCAACCCCGAGAATACCGGAGGATTAAAGCTCATGACATGTTTGAGCTGTCTCTCGGTTGCCCTCCTTGGCACCACCGGTTCCTCTACTACTTGTTCCACCCTTCTCTGCTCAGCCGCTTGCAGTGGTACCTGCTCCATCGCAGGAGCGGGCTGCTGCACTTGCCTTGTAGGCTGTGCATTAATCATGGCAAACACTGCTTCGGCCACCAATCGTATGGTCTTAGCCGATGGAGGTGTTGCAGGAGAAACATTTGGTTCACTGCTAGCCTCAGAAACTCGACGTTCTGACGGCCCAACAATGCTTCTGGTCACCTATAGTGGTACAAAACATCATTAAGCGACCAAATAAAATTACAAATAGCAATTATAGGAACACGCAGGTTCCCCAAACACGTGTATTTTCATTCCTAAGTGGACATTCATGGGTTCTTTTACTGTTATAAAGATGACGCACACACATGTGCTCACCAGCCCTTAAAACGAATTCGCCCACGAATTCATTTTAAGCATGATCAAAACCAGTAGTCTAATACCAAATTGTAACACCCCCTATCCGTCGCATACCATATAGCAGTAGGTCCGGCCGGGGCCCGACGTCATATACTACAGACAGACCGGGTGGTTACTCAATGGAAACCATCCAACCAATTGTAACGTCCTACACAGAGCATTCTAGCGGAAGCAGTTTAAATAGTTGCAATTAAAAGAACCTAGTAACAAGCATGAATGTCCGCTAACAAGCCAAATATGAATGAAGTACATACACCAGTATTGGCCTTAAGGCCTTACAAATGGTTTACTCTTATTACATATTTTCCATACCACGGCACGTAGGCCGGTCATACATGAACAAAAGCAAATAAACACTCCAATCAGGCCTTCGAGGGTCGGCTTCGCAATTTGGGCTTTAGCCCGCTATTGACCGCTTGGTCCAGCAACACCTGCAAGCAATAAACCACCGCACGGTGGCAAACAAAAGCAATGGTCATCAATGCTTACCAAATTATTGTGATCCCGCCCCCAACTCGGGGCAGCGATGCTCCTTCCTTGCATTTTATTAGTATAAACAGGCATTATAGCAATGTCACAACATCACATGCGTAGGCTGGCACGACTACACACCCCGTGCACTCAGGGCACATTATCGGTGAACACGTTCAAAGCCCGCTGACTCACCACCGTCCCACGGACGGCCCAACAATGAGCAATTTGTATTCCCGGCATGGGTCACGGTAATTTAAACCATAGACCGCTGAAGACCCTCATCCATACCAACGGCTCTAATCCGAACGACATAGAATGGGTATGATTCCATCTAACCCGTGCTCACATCGCAATGGTAATTTAAATCATATGCGCAGGTCAAACTTCTCCGAGTCCCGTTTCCATCACAAAATCACATAACCTAGTTATGCTCAAATTAGCTCCTAGGCCACCAAGTTGGCAAGATCACGCATCTGCCCAGTTTCCGAGTGCACCTTAGTGTTAATCCCCAAGGCTCCATATTGCAATCTACTACGTAGAAAGCCCAAAAAATAAACATTCACACGAAGTCTTCTCTGGCATTTATGCAATGCAACATCACCGATCCAGACCAACATGTCCGGGTAGGCTTCACACATCATGCCTATGTCCGTTCCCGATTATGGACTCTACACAACGGGGACTATTCATGTCTACCCGAAGGAACGCCTCAAACTCACCGCAAACTCGTGAGAGCGTGCTTCCTATGCAAAAGAAGGAGAGCTTCACATGCTCAAGTAGAGAATCATTACCCTAACGTTCTTCCTTGGCACCATGGAAATATACGCAAATGAAATGCACTGCAATCTCCTTGCCTTTGTAGATCCGAAGTCAGCTCGCTATTTGGAGCTCTAAAACTCCTCCAAGGATTGGATCTAGGTTTTGTTAACCCCTCAGTCCGCAACATACTACAAGATTCCAGAGCCCCCCATTCAGCAGGCGCGGACAGGATTTGTCCGTCCGCCCAGTCCGGCGCTGTCACCAGTCGGGCGCCAAGGGTGATACTCCAGCAGCGGACGCAAGGATCAGTTCGCTCAGTCCGCCGGCGCTTTGGGCAACAAGTTCTCCAGCGGCGGACGCAGTATCTCGTCCGCCAAGGCCGCCGCCCTTCTATAGGCGCGCCCAGCAGTAGTGGAAGCTCCAGCTCGCGAGCCCAGTCCGCCACTTCTGTGCGGACTGGCGTGTTCTTTCTTTTTTCTTCCCGTCACCGCTGCACGGCTCTCCTGTACCCCGGGCAGCCGGTTATCTTAGCCCTGCCCGTTTGGGCAGGCCCCCTATCCTATAAATAGGGGGGAGGTGGTGCACTCAAGGCACGCTGACTCGGACCCAGGAGCCTACTTGTTACAGGCTGCGGACTCGAATCCTATGCCTTGCGGACTCCCCCTTGCTCTACTTCCCTCAGTCTTTTCCTTTCACTTGTAACTAGATCCTTCTTCAATCAAGGGAAAGCCCGTCGCAAGAGAGGCATTCAGGCCGCGACGGGCGAAGTCTGTTGTTGTCGTGGTTCACGGCCCTGCTCTTCTTCCAGCTCTCATCCGCTTAATAGATCGCTACTCGCAGTCTCCCTATTCCCCCTATGATCGAACAAGTTAGCTGGTTGTGCTCGACCCCCCTTGTGTTTTCGTGCATCAACAGTTAACACGCGACCTTCAGATCTGAGTAGTGTTTTGAAATCAGCAGACGAAAGATGTCAGACCGCAGAGCCCGCTCTTCAGATCGCTCTAGCTCTTCAGAAGACTCCCTTTGGGACACAATAGAACAAGCTCGCCTTGAGGCCGAGCAGTCTCGCCGGCAGACCGACCAGCGTCTTGACACAATCAGCCAAGCTCTGCTTGCTTTGGCCCAGCGGCTTGCTCCTCAGGCCGCAGCGGACCCAGCGAACTCGCCAGTCCGCCAGACCCCAGCTCGCCGAACTCCGCTTCGGCAGTCGCCAGAAACTCCTCGGAACCCTGCTCAGACCGCAGCCCCTCTGCGCCCTCAAGAGGAAGATTTTGCTTTCAGAGAGTTCTATAGAGAAGCTACTAGGGGCACTCCTGCCCGCCAACTCCGCTTTGCTGACCGCCAGTCCGCCGAGCCCGCGGACTCCTCGGCTCCAGTCCGCCCTTTCTATCCTGCAGAGTTTGACACCCCGTCTCCCTTTGTTGACCGAATTCGATGGGAGTCAGCCCCGAACAACTTCAGGGAGCCGCGCATCCCATTCTATACAGGAGCGACAGATCCTGTTTCTCACCTCCAGGCATTTGAGGGGGCAGTTGCTTTAAGATGCCTCTCAGATGCGATTAAGTGTAAGTTGCTGGTTACCACTCTCGAAGGGCAAGCGAGAGAATGGTTCTATGAGCTGCCTTCGGGCACTATCTCTTCTTTTGCCGAGCTTTGTAGCCAGTTACTGCTGAGGTTTGCTACCTCAAGGAAGAGGAAGAATGGGCCAGCTGCCCTATTTGAGATCAAGCAGAGGGATAACGAATCGGTGGCACGATTCGTTGATCGCTTTCAAAGAGAAATTCAGGGGGTGAGGAATGTGAACCCCGACTATTACAAAGTTGCCTTAATCCACGGCCTCCGGGAAGGCCCTTTGAAGTTTAAGGCAACGACCAAGGCTCCCGAGACTTATCAGGAGTTGATCGCCATGGTCAACCGTTTCATAGAAGGGGAAAATGCCAATCCGACTTACGTCTCATCCCTGACAGCCAAGCCTGAAGGAAGGGATGCCTCCGCTTCCTCTTCCCGTGGCAAGCCCCCTCGCCCAGACTTCCAGCCTCCGTCTCAAAGAGGCAGGAACTTCCGCAACAAAAAACCTTTCCAAGGCCATCAACAGTTTCACGAGCAGAGACTGCCGTTGGCCGCCACTCCCGCCGTTCCTTTGCAGGCTCTTCCCATCCTCCAGCAGGCAGCCTTGCCTGCCCCGTGCCAATATGAAGAAAGTCCCATGGAGGACCCTGCAGATCTGGACCTTGACGAAGTCATCCAGATCCTGCAAAGGAGATCGGAAGAAAGGAGGCAAGAGCCTCAGAAGCTGTGGAAGCCGAGGAATAATTCGCAATACTGCCAGTTCCACAAGGAAAAGGGTCATTTGACTGAGGAATGCAAGGCCCTTTGTGCGCTGATTGATAAGTTGCTTGCCGAGCGCAAGATTGACCTGACCAAGAAGGATTCTCCTTCCTCATCAAAGCCATCCACCTCGAAGGGCAAAGAGGTAGCTGAGGCTTACCAGGAGTGTGTAGATGTGGAGGACGAAGGCCGTCTGGGGCCGATCAACGTCCCAGTGGAATGCTTTGATGCAGATGATGAGGGAGTTCTGGGACGCTTCTTCTTCATCCATGGTGGATCAGGGACCGAGTCCACTCGGAAATCTTCAATTTCAAGGGTCACCCAGGCGGAGGTGGCCTCTTCTTCCGTTGCTCCCCCAAGAGAAGTCATCACCTTTGGTCCAGAAGATCTTCCTCAAACAGCCAATCCATTTGACGATGCTGTTGTGATCAAGGCAGTGCTTGGAGACTTCACAGTGGACAGAATTCTTGTTGATACAGGCAGTTCAGTCAACCTCCTCTTCAAGTCTACTTTTGAGGCCCTGAGGACCGGAAAGCCTCTGCTTTCCACTGAGGGGCCGCTCTATGGATTCTCGGGAGAGAGGAAAGAGGTGGAGGGCAGCGTCACCTTGCCAGTGAAGCTTGGAGGGGCAACAAAGCAGATACAGTTCATAGTGGTCGACGCCCCCAGCAGCTACCATGCCATCTTCGACAGGCCCCTGCTGAACAAGTACCAAGCAGTGATTTCCACTTATCACCTCGCCATCAAGTTTTTTGTCGATGGGAGGATGTGCCGGGTCAGGAGTGACCCAAGGAGAGCAAGGGAGTGCTACGTCCGCACTGTCAACATGGTTGAAGCTTCCCTTGCTCCAGCAGAGGCTGCAGAAGCCTCTTCCAGTTCGAAAGTTGCTGCTGATTGAGGTGCTCACCTGCAACCTGCCCAGGTGACGCAAGGAGTCCCCATTGCTGAAGGGGAGGAGAGGAAACTCTCCATCAACTCAGAGCTACCTGAAGATCAAAAGGCTGAGTTGATTTCCTGCCTGCTAAAGAACCTGGATGTCTTTGCCTGGTCAGCAGAAGACATGCCGGGGGTGGATCCTGATGTAGCTTGCCACCATCTGAATGTTGATCCCAGCTGCAAGCCCATCCAATAGAAGAAGAGGGACGTGGCAACAAAGCTTGCAGAACCAATAAGGGGGGAGGTTGCGAAACTCCTCAAGGCGAATTTTATTAAAGAAGTGCAATATTCCACCTGGATTTCAAATGTTGTAATGGTTAAAAAACCAGGGGGAAAGTGGCGAATGTGTGTAGACTTTACAAAACTTAATAAAGCATGTCCTAAAGATTGCTACCCCCTGCCTCGGATAGATTCTTTAGTTGATTCCGCGGTAGGATACTCTTACATGAGTTTTTTAGATGCGTTTTCTGGTTATCACCAGATAAGAATGCATAAGCCCGACGTTCCTCACACGTCGTTCATAACTAACGATGGATGTTATTGCTATCTTGTCATGCCCTTTGGGCTTAAGAATGCTGGCGCGACCTACCAACGGATGATGGACCGTGTGTTTAACCATCAAAAAGGAAGAAACCTAGAAGTGTATGTAGACGATCTCTTGATTAAGAGTAAATCGTTTTCACTGCACTTGCTAGATCTAGCAGAGACGTTCGCTACTCTGCGTAGATACAAGATGAAGCTCAATCCTTTGAAGTGTACTTTTGGAGCGAGTAAGGGGAAGTTTCTTGGTCATCTCCTTACTCCGGAGGGACTTGCCCCCAATCCTGACAAGGTAAAAGCTATTCTTGAAATGTCTACCCCTCGTTCACCGAAGGAAGTTCAGCAGTTAGGGGGAAGGCTAGCAGGTCTTGCAAGATTTCTTTCTCGGGTTGGAGATAAGAGTGCCCCCTTCTTTAAGACCCTCCGACGTGCGTCCAAGTTTGAGTGGACAGAAGAGTGTTCCCAGGCTTTTGAACAGTTAAAGATGCAGCTTACCTCATCGCCTCTGCTTCAGAGTCCCCGGCCAGGAGAGGTTCTTTTCTTGTACCTAGGGGTTGGCCCTGAGGCCGTCAGCTCCGTTCTTCTTCGGGAAGAGGGCAGAAAGCAATTCCCGATCTACTATGTCAGCCATATTCTGAAGAGTGCTGAGACGCGGTATCCGATCTTGGAGAAGTTAGCTTTGGCACTGGTCATGTCAGCTCGCAGGCTTCGCCCATACTTTCAAGCACATTCAATACAAGTCATCACCGATCAACCTTTGAAGGGTGTGTTGGAAAAGCCCGAGCATTCCGGCAGGCTAGCTAAGTGGGCAATAGAGCTAAGTGAATTTGAAATTTCTTATGTGCCCAAGACAGCCATCAAAGCTCAAGTCCTAGCAGATTTTCTGATTGACATGCCAGAGTCCAGTGCTGATCAGGCAGAAAGGTCACCTTTGGCTTGGACCATCTATGTTGATGGTGCCTCAGGCAGAAGTTCTTCTGGAGCAGGAGTGGTTCTCATCAATCCAAATGGAATCAAGCTGGAGCAGGCCATCAAGTTTTACTTTCCAGTAACCAACAACCAGGCTGAATATGAATCTCTGCTAGCAGGCTTGAGGCTCGCAAGGGAATTAGGAATCGATCATGTTCACATCAAAACCGATTCTCTGGTAATGGCGTCGCAAGTCCTCGGCAACTTCGAAGCAAGGGAGCCAGTCTTGAAAAAATATCTAGCTCTTGTGAAAATAGAGGTCGGCAGGTTTAAAAGCTTCACTATCGAACATATCCCCAGAGCAGAGAATGAGGAGGCCGATTTTCTTTCTAAGCATGGGATGCCTTCAGGAGGCACAACTTCCGAGCTCTTCCGCCCGGCAGTGGTGGAAGGAGATTTGATGCAGGTAGATCAGCGCGCCTCTTGGATGGACCCATTCATCCTTTATCTGTCAACAGGAAATTATCATCATACAGTTAGAGACAAGAAAAAGTTAAGAATAAAAGCAGCTCACTACTTTCTAGTGGCGGGAACCCTTTATAGAAAGACCTTCCTCTCAACCATGGCCTGATGTGTTTCAGAAGAAGAAGCTCACACCATTTTGCAAGAAGTTCATTCAGGAGAGTGTGGAAGTCACTCTGGAGCAAGAACTCTTGAAAGACGAGTCCCGCGGCAAGGGTATTTCTGGCCCACAATGAAGAAAGACTCAGAGATCTACGCCAGAAGGTGTGTTCAATGCCAGAAGTTTGCTCCGCTTCAGCACCAAGCAGCTCAGTCCCTCAGGTCGATTGCAACTCCTTGGCCCTTTGCGGTTTGGGGAATGGATCTCATTGGTCCTTTTCCCTTGGCAAGCGGGCAACGGCGTTTTATCATCGTAATGATCGACTACTTCAGCAAGTGGATCGAAGCCAAGGCATTGGCTAAGACAACTACTCAGATCGTCAAGAACTTCATTTGGGGAGAAATTGTATGCCGGCACGGGATACCAATGGCAATAATCACTGACAATGGGCCACAGTTCAACAATTCAGAGATGATAGATTTTTGCAGGCAGATCGGAACAGAGCTGCGTTTTGCATCAGTTCATCATCCCAGAAGCAATGGCCAGGTGGAAGCTGCCAACAAGCAGATCCTCAACTTGCTCAAGAAGAAAGTGCAGAATCTCAAGGGCAGTTGGGCTGATCAGCTTCCATCAGTCCTCTGGTTCCTTAGGACAACGCCATCATCCGCAACCGGGGAGACTCCTTTCAAACTCTCTCATGGCTCAGAAGCACTCATCCCGATTGAGTTTGAAGTCCCGTCACCCAGAGTGCTGCTTGCAAGAGAAGGTGTCGATGATTGGGCTGAGTTGAATAATGAGGAGATGAGGTTCAGCTTGGAACACATCGAGGAGGTCAGAGATCAAGCAGCCATAAGGCAGGAAGAGGTCAAAAGGAGGATGGCCCGTTACTTCGATCAGAATGTAAGGATCAAACACTTCCAAGTGGGAGATCTAGTTCTAAAGAAGGTTGATGCTGCTGCAAGAGCTGGTTCGGTTGGATAGCTTAATCCGAATTGGGCCGGCCCTTTTGTCGTCAAGGAAGCGTTAAAAAGCGGCGCTTACCGCTTGCAGACTCACGAAGGAGAGGATATACCGCACACCTGGAACGGAGATGATCTCAAGCGGTTCTATTCTTAAAACCTCCTTTTTCTACTTTGTATATCCTCTTCAAGAACTATTATGAATGGAAACTGCTTGCTAACACTTCTTCGAGTGTTTTTGTTGTAATCATAACAGATAAAGTGCTAAGAGAGATTTCAAAAACGGTTCTACACTCAAACTTTCTTCTTCCTTATGTTTGCTTTGCGAATATGTTTAAGAATCCATACTGACACCTTTTTCTAGTGTTTTCTCTCTCTCCCAAAGACCTATAACGGTTCCCTGATACCAGGAGACATTGCCGAGTTCAGCTAGACCTCCCCTAGAGCTGTTGTCATTAGCGTAACACCACGAAGACCACGTGTTGCGAGGAGATTTCGCACCGTGTAGTGGGAGCTTGCAGGCTCTAGCGCGGTTGGATTCTGGACTTCGGATCCCGGCAGGTACCTGACCCCACCTTTGCATTATGGGGGGCAAGGTGGGTGTAAAGCTCTACCATGCCGCTTTAGGGATATTGTTACAACTTCGATGATCACATGAGGAAAGTATGTCGTTCCGGCTCACCTGCCCGCGGGTCATCTTAGCTTGTAACTCTCGAACACTCCATGGTACCCTCAAGCAGTGCCTGTAGGAGACCCACAGTTTAGACTGTACTCCAGGCAAGAGGGCAGGGAACCGTTCTGCCAAATGAGGGTTTTGCTTTTTGCAGGGAATATTATGCGGACTGGTTTTCTCTGTCCGCGCAGTCCGCCTATTTGGGTTGATCTTATAGCTTGTAGCCCGGTGAGGAAAGTATGTCGTTCAGGCTCACCTGCCCACCTGGTCGCAAGCTATAGATCATTTCTATCGTTGGCGAACTGGTTTTCTCTGTCCGCGCAGTCCGCCTATTTGGGTTGATCTTATAGCTTGTAGCCCGGTGAGGAAAGTATGCCGTTCAGGCTCACCTGCCCACCTGGTCGCAAGCTATAGATCATTTCTATCGTTGGCGAACTGGTTTTCTCTGTCCACAGAGTCCGCCTGCTTGGGTTGATCTTATAGCTTGTAGCCCGGTGAGGAAAGTATGCCGCTCAGGCTCACCTGCCCACCTGGTCGCAAGCTATAGATCATTTCTATCGTTGGCGGACTCGATTCGTTATCCGCATAATTCGAAGCTTTGGGATTGCAAGCTGGTTATCTTTAGCGGATTGGTTTTCTGTATCCCCTCAGTCCGCAGGGTAGTTTATAGATCATATCTACAATGAGCGTATTGGTTGACTGTATCTGCTCAGTTCGCAGAATGATTTTCATGTTATACAAGTTTGATTTATTATAAGCGGATTAGTTTTCTGTATCTGCTCAGTCCGCGGAATGGTTTTCGCATTATTTGTCAAGTTAACAATCAATGTGCTTTTATATTATGTGCGGTCTGGCTTGCTGACTACAACTATAACTCAAGTACCCCTAGCATTATCAGCTGGCTGTTCTCTGAGGCGGATACTGAATAAGTTGATGTCTAAATTCTTTAATCAACCAGGTTCACTATAAATAATTATGCGGACTGCAAGTGAAACTCGATAGAGTCCGCCTGAGTTACTTGGTCCAGAGTGGAACAATATTCTCTAATCAGCAAAGGCTCAGGTTTATCAAGCGTATTGTGCGGACTGCTAAGTCTCGGTGCGGGGAGCGTGGAATAATAAATCACTAATCAGCAAAGAGAGCATTGCAGAAAGCACACATGCCAAAAAAATATCCTTTTCATTTCATCAAAAAATTTTTACATCATTCAATATATTCGGCGGACTGCAATCTTGCGTCCGCCACTTTTTACAAAAAACAAAACAAAATATGTACATATGCATTGATCAATCAGTCCGCTGTCTCTTCTCAGGAGGTGCAGGGCTGTCACCGATAATGTCGACATCTGGAGAATAGCCCCCCGAGCTGCTCCCGCTGCTACCTGATCCTGTACCAGTGGCGGACCCGCTATGCGAGCTCCCAGTAGCAGAGGAAGAGGCAGAGGTGTCGGACTCGGCGGACAGCTCCTCTCCTTGTCGGCTCGATGCAACATCGTCCGCATTCTCCCTGACACCTTGCTCTTCGCCTTGCGAGCCTCCGTCTTCTTTTTCTTCTTCTTCTTCTTCTTCTTCGTCGTCTTCATCCTCATCTTCGCCTTCCTCAATGACATCCTTTCCTTTCCTAGCTCTCTCCATCGCTGCGACCTGAGGGGCCAGCTCCGGGAAGATCTCCAGAAAAGGGACGCCCTCCACTCCTTCCTTCATGAGGCCGTCGCGGGCAAGTCGCTCCACAGCAACCTCAACAGTCTCCATCACAAAAGGGAGCGTGGCGGCCTGGAATCTTTTGTTCTCCAAGTCATAGGCGACCTGCGAAAGACAATTACAAACATCAGATAGATCGCGGCGGATAAAAAATCTAGACCGCGTCAAATGCAACTCACCGCCAGCTCCTCTCTTTGCCGAGCATTCCTTTCTCCCATCCGCGCGTTCCTTTCCTTCAGCACTTTGTTATCCTTCTGAAGCTGTTCATTCTGCCTCAACAGGTCTCTGGCCAGAGTGGCAACATAGTGATTTGTCACCGCGCTGTTCGCAGAGGCCGGAGAGGCCAGCAGAGGGAGGTCGGCGGCGGGCACTTTCTTGAGGTCGCTCAGATTGCGCTTTCCATACAGCGCGGAGATCGCGATATGCGCGTGGCGTGATATCCGCGGACTCTTCCACGAAGGAAGTGCGGTGGATAGGCGGACGTGTTTGTTTTTGCTGTGCCAATGGACCATGGGGTTCCCCCTGAGGTCCTTCTGGCTGATACCAAAGCCAGCCATTGAGAAACTTTCTGAGGAAGAGTAGTCCGCTGCGGGATCCCCTTCCTCCTTCCTCTTTCTAGCGACTGCTTCCTTCTTCTCCCTTTGTGTAGGAGTGAAGCCGCTGGGGGTCTGCGGCAAGTTAGCGGGCACCACCAAGGTCGCTGCAAGAAGAGAACTAGAGTTTAACAGCATGGTCGCGGCGGATACAAAAGCTGAGTCCGCAAAATTACTTACTGTCCTCAGGCAAGATATCCGCCAAGCTCGCCAGCAGCGGGAGGTAGTATTCAATGTCAAGCCTGGCATTCGCTAGGAACTCGACGATTGCGGACTCCAGGTCGTCCAGCTGTACATTTTTGAAGACAGAGTCCGCGCGCACCTGCGGATACGTGTGCGCGAACCCAAGGTCGCCCTCAAAAATTAAAAACCTCGAGGTCCAGTTGTGGATCTTGTTTGGAAGACCCACTACCTTCATCCCCCTGTAGTAGAAGTAGATTACTCCCTTATAGGGGCGACCTCCAAAGGCAGTTATAGAGCGGACGGAAAATATTTTGCGGAAGATGTTCATTGAGAAGGCAATTTTTTCAGATCGCAGATAAGAGATGTAGCTGCAGATCGCAGCAAGGGTATTCGGCGCGAGCTGGCCAGGGACCATCCCGTAGTGCTCGAAAATTGCTGCAAGCTCCCATAGGAGCGGGAACCTGAATCCGCTATCGAAATGATCAACGGGAATGGCGATCTGGGTCGCCGTCGAGAAATTCAACCTTTCCTGATGAGCGGGCAGGCGGACGAGTATGTTCGAGTCCGCCATCTTCTTTTCGACGAAGGCAGCCAAGTCAGCCTCCGTCAAAGTACATTTTCTGTGATCGGCAGAGTGGAAGGCGACTGCAGCATCAGTGCACGCGGACACCATGTTGCAGGCCGCAGGATTCCGTTTACTTCAGCAATTTCCTACATAAAGAAAGCAGAAAGTAGTATTTATAGATAAAGTTTCTGACAGCTTTTTGGCCAGTCCGCGAAGGTCGCATATTCAATCCGCACAGTCCGCAAAGAATTAAAAAGAAGCCAAACAAATAATGCGGATACAAAGGCAAATTAACATTCCAAAGGAAATTCAGAGCCAAGTTGTGGCCGGTGCAGCTTCCTATCCGCCCAGGTCGCATATTTTCCCACCTGCAGAGTAAATAACGAGAAGCAGACAGCATGAATTCGCACAAATCGCCACATCACAAGGATCAAACTACATGAATAGCGGATATATAATCTGAGTCCGCACAGATCAAATAGAATTCAGTTCACAGCACAGCATTATTTGGAGCAATCATACAAACAATATACAATTAATCAGATAAAAGTTCAAGGCATTGCGGACTCAGCGGTCCCTGTTATCGGTCCGCGCCGGCCTTTCTGCCCTGTCCCTGCATAGATGAGCCGCCTGATCGCTTATCTGAAGAATTTCACTGTATACGCGGCAGAGATGATGATGGATGACGTTTATAGTCCGGTGCATATGGGCGGCTTCCCGGTCAACTCGACTGAGAGGCACCATTGGCTCCGCTGCCAGCCTCGGCTCCTCGTCCGCAGCGCGTGGGATACCACCTGCCGGTGCGGCGATCTCCGAAGCCGCGCGATCTGACGCCCGCGGCCTCTACTCAGCGACCTCAGCAGTCCGCTTCTCTTTTCCTTCATGAGCCGACGCCAAGTGCTTGCCTCTGTAGTATCGGACGTCATCCGCGAGCCTTTTCTTTTCCCTTTCAGACCTCTCCAGCGCCCGCGAGATGCTGGTGACCTGGTCTTTGAGGGCCTTCTCGCGTTCCGCAGATGCTTTCTCGCGCGCCGCGGACGCCCTCTCGCGCTCCACCGCTTTCTCTAACTCTGCTTTGACACATTGCATTTCAGCTTCAAATTTCTTCTCTAACTCTTTTATCGTGCTCAGGCTGGGCGGCTCGTCTTCCGCGGACTCCACGTGTGAGACCGCGTCGGCACCAGTGTTGGGTGTGACCACGATCTCGCCACTCTCGACGGAGCCCGGCAGCGACTTTCTACCTGCAGCAAATAAAGTCAACTTCGCATTCAAAGGCAGTTCGCGGCGGACAAAAAGAAAGGATAAAAGATCACTTTCAGATATAGCGGCAGCGAGTTTCCGACTATCGAAGATGATTGGCCGCCTAGCCCGCTCCGGGTCAAAGGCGCTTAACCGTTTTTTCCATTCGCGGTGAACCCTTGCTCTTCTTTCGGCAGCCGCACTTGTTGAGACCACGATATCGTCCGTCTTGGTGATAATTTTGATCGGTCTTGACGTCCGCGGCGGCGACCTGTAAAGCCACTTGCGCTGAAAGTATTTGGGCACCGGCTGAAGTTTACCTGACCGCATCAGCTCCGCAGCAACCCGCAGATCCTCAGCGGCTTTGTCCGCCGCGGCCTGCTGCGAGGCTGCCCCGACCGCAGCAACATGAGCAACAATTTGCTTCTTTTGCTCCTCTATCTTCTCCTTCAGCCTCTCCCTCTCCTCTTCCTCCGCAGCGGACAAGGAAGGGAGTTCGTCACCCTTGTCTCCAGCGGTTTCCGCCTCGTTCTGCTGCAGCACAACCAGCAAGGAGTCCTGGATTAAATCAAGTTGATCGACGTCTATGGAATCAAATATCTCATCCGTGGAAAGACTGACCGTTGAGAGGGAATTCTCTCCCTGGATTTGGGCCTCCGGAGTAACCAGATCGTCGTCCGGAACTTCTTTTTCGCGCGGCCTGTGTTGTAAGTCCGCCGCCCCAGTCCGCTTAGAGACGTTCTTCTCCTTCATTGCGCGAAGCTTCTTCTCAACCCGCTCGGCGACGGTCGCTCTGTCTCTCTTCCTCTTCTTCTTCTTGGCGGTCTTCTCAGCAGCATCCGCGGAGGACCCCCCTAAATTGGGCTGGTCAGCGCGGACAGGTTCAGGATTCACGGCAGACAATGCCTTTGAGGGCGCGTCGTCCCCTACCTCAGTCCGCCGGTCTTCTTCGTCCAAGTCAACGATTTGCACCGAGGCATTGGGGGAAGATATGTCAGTCTCCATGTGTTCGCCAGCAGTGTCCGCCGAGGTTGCGGTTTTCTGAGAAGGGGCGGAGTCCGACAAGGTTGCCATCTTCTCACTCCTCAACGGTTCGGCGTCGACTACGACATCCTTGCGAGCAGAAACATCGACGTGGCGGACTGCTTTGTCCGCAGGCTTCTGGCTCTGGGAACTCTCCCCTATGGAGCGGACAGGATCTTTTCCTGTCGACCTCTTTACAATCTTTTTGGCCTTCATAGGCATTGTATGCTCCAGGTCGCCTTTCGCAGTAACGCTAGACAAGAAAGCTCCAAGTCTTGCCATGCCGGACTGGAAAGTTGAGACCGCAAGTGGTGAGTAGCGCCCCGTATCAATCAAGATTCTCAACAGATCCAGACCCTCCAGCGATATTTATAGCGTTGGCGGCGTTTTCGAGGTTTGCGGACTTGGCGGTTAAGAGAACATTTTCGAAGTTTTCTGGAAACTTAAAAATGTGCGGGGATTATGTTAACCCCTCAGTCCGCAACATACTACAAGATTCCAGAGCCCCCCATTCAGCAGGCGCGGACAGGATTTGTCCGTCCGCCCAGTCCGGCGCTGTCACCAGTCGGGCGCCAAGGGTGATACTCCAGCAGCGGACGCAAGGATCAGTTCGCTCAGTCCGCCGGCGCTTTGGGCAACAGGTTCTCCAGCGGCGGACGCAGTATCTTGTCCGCCCAGGCCGCCGCCCTTCTGTAAGCGCGCCCAGCAGCAGTGGAAGCTCCAGCTCGCGAGCCCAGTCCGCCACTTCTGTGCGGACTGGCGTGTTCTTTCTTTTTGCTTCCCGTCACCGCTGCCCGGTTCTCCTGTACCCCGGGCAGCCGGTTATCTTAGCCCTGCCCGTTTGGGCAGGCCCCCTATCCTATAAATAGGGGGGAGGTGGTGCACTCAAGGCACGCTGACTCGGACACAGGAGCCTACTTGTTACAGGCTGCGGACTCGAATCCTATGCCTTGCGGACTCCCCCTTGCTCTACTTCCCTCAGTCTTTTCCTTTCACTTGTAACTAGATCCTTCTTCAATCAAGGGAAAGCCCGTCGCAAGAGAGGCATTCAGGCCGCGACGGGCGAAGTCTGTTGTTGTCGTGGTTCACGGCCCTGCTCTTCTTCCAGCTCTCATCCGCTTAGTAGATCGCTACTCGCAGTCTCCCTATTCCCCCTGTGATCGAACAAGTTAGCTGGTTGTGCTCGACCCCCCTTGTGTTTTCGTGCATCAACAGGTTTCTTCTTCCTCCTTTGCTCTAGCCTCTCTCTAGTATTTAGACAGAGAACTCACAATAGGAAAATAATGGTTCTGAAACCTTCTCTCGGGTATAACCCTTTCGGGAATAACTACAGCCGTCGGATCCCACTAAAAGGGATGCATGGGCACGATTCAGGTTTGACCTGGAAAATAGGATTAAACACCGCATGGCTCACCAATCCGGAGCAAGACACACCCACGCATATGGCTCAAACTTCTCTGGAGTCCCGTTTCCATCACATACTTCACATAACCCGATTATGTTCAAGTTGGCTCCCAGGCCACCAAGTTGGCAAGATCTCGCATCCGCCCAGTTTTGCGGGTGCACCTTAGGGTTAATCCCCAAGTCTCCCTGTTGTAATCTACCACGTAGAAAACCCGAAAAACAAACATTCGCACGGAGTCTTCTCCGGCATTTATGCAATGCAACATCACCGATCCAGACCAACATGTCCGGATAGGCTTCACACATCATGCCAATGTCCGTTCTCGATTACGGACTCTACACAACGGGGACTATTCATGTCTACCCGAAGGAACGCCTCAAACTCATCGCAAACTCGCGAGAGCGGGATTCCTATGCAAAAGAAGGAGAGCTTCACATGCTCAAGTAGAGAATCATTACCCTAGCATTCTTCCTTGGCTCCATGGAAATGTACGCGGATGTAAAGCACCGCAATCTCCTTGCCTTCGTAGATCCGAAGTCGGCTCGCGATTTAGAGCTCTAAAACTCCTCAAAAGACTAGATCTAGGCTTATTCTTCCTCCTTTGCTCTCCCCTCTCTCTAGGATTTAGACAGAGAACCAGCAAAAAATAATAAGGGTTTTGAAACCCTTCTCTCGGTTATAACCCCTTTGGGATAACCACAGCCATAGGATACCACAAAAAGAAATGCACGGCTACAATCCAGGTCTGACCTGGACGAATGGAGCTAAACACCTCATGGTTCACCAACCATAGCAGGACACGTCCTCAACCAATCAATTTATGTCGGGACATTTAGTCAACTCCCTCCAAAACCCCTGCATCAACACTCTGCATCGACCGAGTCAGACAAGCCATAAACAGCCCCACGCTCGACGATCGTCGAACCAAAATCATCGACCGCTGCCAAATCATTGAGCCAAGATCTCTGGCCAAATTGTCGAACGCGCGGCCCGATCGTCGAGCCCACAGCCCGATCGTCGAACCCAGAAAACTACCTGATCGACGAACATGCGGCCCAATCGTCGAACCCACGGCCCGATCATCGAACGGAGATAGCTAGCCCGATCGACGAACAATGAAAGCTGGCCCGATCGTCGACCGCAGCATTGTGACCCGATTTCTACCGGATCGTTTTAGCAAGATCTTTGAACTACCCCGACACGCCCCGGGATACGCCGGTGTCCAGGGCCGTGTTTGCTGCTCGACGATTGTCGAACCCAATTTCGTCGACCTCTCGGCCGAATCATCAAACCCAACACGACACGCCCTGGGACACGCCCGTGTCCCAGGCCGTGTACCTCCTGCCAAATTCCAAATTTGGCCCGGAATGCCTCCAGTCGCTCTATTGAGTTTCGGGGCGTTACACTTAACACGCCAGTACTTCCTGCTACTCCCCTTCATAGGTACCCCGCATGAACATCAAGCATTACCAAGGGTATTTCCTGGATTACCAATCCAGTACTTCCTGCTACTCACCTTCATAGGTACAACCCAATAGCACAAGCATCACACGGGTATTTTCCTGGACTTCCACTCCAGTACTTCCTGCTACTGCCCTTCGCAGGTCTAACCCGTCGACTCCTTAAACTACACGTTTATCATAGAGTCTTCTCCGGTGCATATATACAACATCACCAATCCATACCAATCTGTCCAGATGGGCTTCACACAGCATGCCTATTCCGTACTCCTTTTCCGGATCTATATGCCAAATGATTGGGGATTCCATGAATCAACACAAGGGACTCCAATAACAATCCACCCTCTGGTGAGGGAATCTTATGCATATGCCAAAAAGGAAGCCTTCACATGGCTAGGAAGAAAAGCTGTTACCCTCGAAGACCGCTTCAGCGACATGAGCTCCTAACTTGCTGGAAAGACCCACAACGGCTTTACCTCCACAACGCTGGGCTCGTATCTCTTGTGGAAACTCCGCAGCACCACTGGTGGTCAGCTCACCTTCCTCCTCCTCCTTGTTCCTCTCTTTCTCTCTCTATGATTTTAGAAAGACGAAGGCCAAAATGCAAATGAGAACTTCCTTCTCATCCACGGCCTTAAGGAATCAGGGAGGCACCTCAGCCATCAGATACCAGCTGAAGATTTGGACAGCCACGATTTTGCGACAAAATCACATTTTTAACTGACACGGCCGGTGACATGCCCGTGTCCCAGGCCGTGTGCCTCAAGTAGTGCTCAACCGACTTATCCAGTCCAGTGACATGCCCATGTGACACGCCCGTGTCACGGGCTATGTCACCTGACATGCCTTCAGACACGCCCGTGTCTGTGGCCGTGTTCTTCAGGCTGCACAAAATCGAGATCAACGCAAGAGGGACATGGCCTGTGACACGCCCGTGTCCTAGGCCGTGTGCCCATACACAGCACTAGACACGCCCCAGCTCCACTTCGTCGAGCTGAGTTTGTCGACCGCGAGGACACGCCCTTTGACATGCCCGTGTACTCTACACTCGACGATCGTCGACCGAATTTTGTCGACCACTCATCGACCGAATTTTGTCGACCACTCGTCAACTGCTCACCAAAGAAGGGCATGCTCTGGGACACGCCCGTGTCCCAGGCCGTGTCACCCAAATTTTGCCAAATTCTGGGCTTTGGGGTTTACACTTGTCGCCCGGTGTGAAAAGCTATGCAGCTCCGACCGCACCTGCCCACTTGGTCACAAGATATGGATCATTTCTCTATTCAGTGCAGACTGTATTATGGTATCCGCTCAGTCCACAGGTTTTCTTGGGTTGATCTTACAGCTTGTGTCCCAGTGTGAAAAGCTATGCCGCTCCGGCTGCACTTGCCCGCTTGGTCACAAACTATGAATCATTTATCTATTCAGTGCGGACTGTATTATGGTATTCGCTCAGTCCGCAGGTTTTCTTGGGTTGATCGTGTAGCTTGTGGCCCGGTGTGAAAATCTATGCCGCTCCGGCCACACCTGCCCGCTTGGTCACAAGCTATAGATCATTTCTTTATTCAGTGCAGACTGTATTATGGTATTCGCTCTATCCGCAGGTTTTCTTGGGTTGATCTTGTAGCTTATGGCCCGTGGTGAAAAGGTACACCACTCCGGCCGCACCTGCCCACTTGGTCACAAGCTAAGGATCATTTCTCTATTCAGTGCGGACTGTATTATGGTATCCGCTCAGTCTGCATGTTTTCTTGGGTTGATCTTGTTGCTTGTGGCCCGGTGTGAAAAGCTATGCTGCTCTTGCCACACCTGCCCGCTTGGTTACAAACTATGGATCACTTATTCAGTTATATGCGGACTGTAAAATTGTAACCGCCCAGTCCGCAGGATTGGTCCCCGGTTCGTTTGTTCAGCTTGAAGTTTAACAATAATTATAAGTCTGCAATGCTTATTATCGTAAAGCTTGAAAGGTTCGATTTTGGCAAAGGAAATTACAGACTGCTATTGGAACTCGTCAGAGTACGCTTAATGTTATTTTACTTCGGCAACCAACTAAAATTTAATCTCATTAATTTTGCGGCGAACAGTGGTTGAATTGTTTGGTAAGATTTCCTAATTGACGAGTCAAAAACTTATACAGTGCGGATGATATCTACATTGTGTGGACTGAGATACGGAGTTCGCTCTTAACTACGTCAGACTGCATTTAAAGAACTCTGATTATGTCATTATATTTCCTTATATGTTTTGTTTAAGATTATTTTATGTGCAATTCACCTTAGTATATAGGGTTCTGATTACTTCAAATAGGGGGAGATTGTTGGGTATCATTTTCACAATACCCCTGATTTGAAGAAGTCCCCCTTGAATAAAGATGATTTGAGTTGTATTTGATGATGCTTTCAAGTTATGTGCTTGCACGACCTAATTGTCAAGTACACACCAATGTCAGATTTTATTGAGTCGTTTAACACAAGACTATGCAATGTAATCCTTCATATTTAATACATTGTGTTGACTTATGTGTAATCTCCATATTGGGGTGTACTTCATTTTTAAGTGCTTAGGAATCAAGGAATAGAAGGTTATTGAGTTCAAGAAGAATCAAAAAATTTCCTAAGTAAAATTCGTCGAGTATACACGTGAAGTCTCGTGTCATTCGTCGAGACATCCCGTGAATACTCGTGGAATTCATCTAGTTTACTCGGGAAATATCTGATGGTTTCTTAAATCTTCTTCAGGAACGGCTAAGTTAAATTCATCGAGTATACACATGAAGTATGGTGTCATTCATTGAGACATCACATGAATACTCGTGGAATTCATCGAGTTTACTCGGGAAATTTCTGATGGTTTCTTAAATCTTCTTTAGAAATGGCTAAGTTAAATTATTTGAGTATACATGTGAAGTCTCGTGTCATTCATCAAGACATCATGTAAATACTCATGGAATTCATCGAATGTTCTGGAGTTTTCCAGTGAGTTAATAACAAAATTTCTTCTAGCCCCATTTTCATCTAGGTAAACTTCGTCGAATGATCTTGTGCAATTCGTCAAATGATCTTGTGCAATTAGTCAAATGATCTTGTGTAATTTGTCGAATGTTCTCATAAAATTCGTCGAGTGGTTAACCAATTCGTTGAGTGTTCTAAGTGTGACATGAGTCATTTCGATGAATGGACATTATGATTTTTCTAGTTCGCATTTTCTGCCTTGTTCTATTTAAAAATGATGGCCATGTATAGTGCACGTGGTGTTGGGTTTTGCTATATGTCACAACACTTGTGCGCAGCGGAAATGGAATAAGAAAACCAAAAATAGATCGGATCTCGTGATGAACATTGATCAAGAAGTAAAGTGTTGTAAATAAAATTTTACCTTTGAGGGATTGAGTCAATACTCAACCAAGATGCTCCGAATGATTCCATTGAACAGCAACGACTGCTATTTCGAGCGTAGAATAGTGTTCATGCCTCTATAGGTGATCCACATGAACGGGAGAACCCTTAGACTCTTGTCACACAAGATCTAGGTTGGAAGAAATCACTCTACGTCTTCACAAACTGATAGTTCCGCTCAAGAAGACGGGGCGGTGACGGATATGATGCCTTCGAAAAACTTTCCGGCGATGTACTCAGACGGAGGACGACCGCCGGCAAGATCGGTGTTCACGGCCTTGGTGAAATTGTTCCATTAGGAGGAAGAAGTCGACTTGTGATTAGGGCAAAATGTATCATCACTTGTTCGGTTTACTGCACATAACGTTTATATACATAGTACAGAACCAATCGATAACCGCATCCCCCGACCGAACCAGACTTAGAGGAAATAAACTGGACGAAATTTAATTCGTCGAGTATTCACGTCGATATTCAACGAATCAACATTTGACTCGATGAAGTGTCGAGTGCACCCAATGCCTAACTCGACAAATCAACATTTGACTCGACAAAGAGTTGATTGCACTCAGCGCACTCAGTGCCAGACTCGTCGAATCAACACTTAACTCGATGAATCGTCGAGTGAACTCAATGCTCTCAACACCTATTTCGACATATCAACATTTGACTCTACAAAGGCGTCGAATGGTCTCAACGCTCTCAGCGCCAAATTCGACAAGTCAACATTTGACTCGGTGAAGGTGTCGTGTGGCGTCAACATACTCAACGCTATCATTCAACGAATCAAAAATTATGTAGACTAATTGTCGAGTGGTCTCGACACTGTCAATTCTATCTTGACGAACCAATACTTTAGTTGATGAAAGCGTTTAGGGGTCTCGACACACTCAACGCTAGGCAGAGTCCAGTCCTTCACTCATCTCATATGAGTAAATCCAACAAAATCCATTCATCAAAATTCTCCAAATGCTCTAATCTGCAACCTTGATAGGCTCATAGTGCGTTGGCAGTGAGACTACATGCTTGATCACTTCCAGATCATAATGATTACACCAACATTGTCCCACTTGATCTTGAAAGTGTCAAATAAAAGCTTCACGAATAATGAGCACCATCTAGCAATACATCATTGCTCCCCAAGCAATAAGAGTTTAAAACTAAAAAGCCATTCCGACCAATATATCAGTGTCATCATCCCCCTTCATCCCTTACATTCGAATAGAACTAGAGGTATAGACCATGTCACCCTTTAAATTGTTCAATCCTAGTTTCCTGATCTAGAATGGACTTCCAGAAATTGGTGAGCCCAATTTCAAATACTGACTCAACCAAGCATGTGCATGTATTTCTCAGTCCCATTCCATCAAAGGGCCCATTGATCCAACTCCTATCATATAGGAGGACAAATCCCATCTTTGCTAGCACGAAAACAACCAAATGATTCGTAACATACCCAATAACCACCTTTATCATCCAACTTTCTCAAGACTAGACATTTGATAGCATCAAAGCACTCTCTTCCTCGCTTGATGAATGTTGTGACTTCAGGTCAAAGGACCACAAACACCATTGCCACATGATCTATACTTGTGACACGTTCATATAACTATCCACAAAGTATTCTCATTGTGGGTCTGTCTAGTACAACTTGTTCAGTAACAAGTACCCATGTGATGACTTGATATCACAATATTATGACTTGTGAGAACCGGTCATCAGTCAACGCACATGATAGTCTTAATGTATCATCATCACCCTTAGCTTCTAAGATGATACTTGACCAGGGACCATTTTTCGATGAAGCTTCTAAAACATACGCTCTCACATTCAAGTCACCACTTGACTCCTATGGAAGCAATCATTCTAAGGGCATTTATTACGTTAAATTTATCTATCATAATAGAAATAAATTTTAAATAACAAAAC
Organism: Platanthera guangdongensis; assembly: GCA_039583875.1. Classification (NCBI taxonomy): domain Eukaryota; kingdom Viridiplantae; phylum Streptophyta; class Magnoliopsida; order Asparagales; family Orchidaceae; genus Platanthera; species Platanthera guangdongensis. The sequence goes on along the minus strand of CM077162.1, from coordinate 116,046,569 downwards.
AACTTGTCATAAATATAAAATGAAATGTATAGTATACTATTCATCAAATGAATTATTACAACAACCGACAAATATACAATTCACAAGACTCCCACTAGGGCTGATCATTAAGGTATCGTATACCCATAGATCTAACATGACCATCATGATTTCTCCGAGCTAGAGGAATTATCAGTGGATCAGCTATATTTTCTTCAGTCGACACTATACAAATGCTTACATTTCTTCGATCGACAATGTCTCAAATAAGATGGAACAGCCTAAGTATATGCTTGGAGCGCTGATGAGATCTAGGTTCTGAAGCAAGTACAATTACACTATTATTGTCACAGTAGAGAACAATGGGACCAATAATGCTAGGAACTACATCTAACTCGCTGATGAATTTCCAAATACATATTGCCTCCTTCATCGCATTTGCTGCAGTGATATACTCGGACTCAGTTGTATAATTGGCAACTGTCTCTTGCTTGCAACTCTTCCAGCTAACAGCTCCTCCATTTAGGAAAAATACGAACCCTGATTGATACGTTGAGTCATCCCTATCAATTTGGAAGCTAGCATCCGTGTAACCCTTTACAAAAATCTATTCCTCTCAACCAAATACCAAGAACGTATCCTTAGTCCTTCTCAAGTACTTTAGGATATTCTTGATGAAAATCTAGTGACTTTCACCGGGATCAGACTGATACTTGGTAGTTATGCTCAAGGCATAACATTCATCGGGTCGAGTACATATCATTGCATAGATGATTGTCCCAATTGTCGAAGCATATGGAATCAACTTCATGTGGTCCTTATCTTCCCAAGATTTAGGACACTAGTCCTTAGAGAGACTCACACCATGAGACATGAATAAGAATCCTTTCTCGGACTCAAGCATGTTGAACTATTTCAATACCTTATCAATGTATGTATTTTGGGTCAAATCCATCAACTTCTTTGATCTATCTCTATAGATCTTAATACAAAGTATATAAGTCGCTTCACTCAAGTCTTTCATAGAAAAGCAGTTCATCAGATGGTTCTTAACAACTTGTAGTGTCAGTTTGTCATTCCTGATCAACACTATGTCATCTATATACAACATCAAAAAGACAATAATGCTCTCACCAATCCTCTTGTAAACAATGGGACCTTAGTTATTAAGCGGGAATAAATATATCTTTACAAAATTATTTGGGTCAGAGTCTTTTATTCACTACATGCGCACTAGATTAGGTACGGAGTATACCCCATCATCTTCCCATATGGCGGATGAACGAGATGTGGGTCACGGTCCCACAGCGATTGAGGAACTCCGCCAGGATTTCACTGAACAGATGACGGCTTTTAGGGATGCGCTCCACGACCTGAGATTAAATCTCGCGTCTCCCCGTAATCAACCCACCAACCAACGTGCAGAAGGAAATAATAACCCGAGCATTAACAATAATAATGAACTTGTCCCGCATGCACTGAACGAGTTTGATATTACTAGGCGCATTCGGGTCAAACCCCCATCGTACGATGGATTTGGAGAACCCCAAGTTTTTCTAGGCTAGGTTATGGAAATAGAGTGCTACTTTGAGTCGTACAAATCGTCTGACGCAGATACAGTGCGATTGGCGAGAATGAAGCTGTTAGGTAGAGCTAAGATATTTTGGTTGAATGAGAAACGACGTCTGAGAGCCGAGAATGGTGAATTACTCATTGGTTGGGCAGACATGAAGGTCATGCTAATAGACAAGTATGTCCCTACGTACCATCGAACGTAGATGTTTGATGATTTGGCTAACCTAAAAAAAGGGAGTAGGTTGGTCTGAGTGTTATTAAGGATATGATGGTTAGGTGTGATGTAAAGGAGATGCCAGAGCTCACCCATTCTAGGTTTCGTAAGGGGTTAAACCCAGACATCCAGGGAAAATTACTGCGATATGGTCACACCGACCTTAACACCACTTTTAATGTTGCATTGGATATTGAGAAGCACAACGTTCATAAGAATAAGACACACTCGTTTCAGAAGGGAAAGTCCATCTTAGGACCACCACCCATCTTTAGGGAACCATTCATAATAGGTCATATGTCTTGGAATCAAAAGTTGTTACTACTAGAGCTTTGTCTCCTTTAGTCTCGACGTCTAAGCCACTTGATATAGTGACTGATACCTCTGAGGATTCTGATGTGGATATAATATATATGGATTTGAAAGTTAACCAGCAAGGTGAGAGTATCCATTCACGTATGATAGTGCCTGACGAGTCTGATGATTCTGACAGTGAGGGATTCGCTAGTGATTTAGAAGACAATGTTTGGGATGATGATATTTTGATCTGTGAGAGTATTCCATCGCCAATTACCTTCCTTACTAGCATTGTGTCTGACCACCCTAGTATTGAGTGCCCTCTCCAGGATACGATCAATATTGCGATAGATTCTAGGATCGAACCTGCTGAGATTGTATTTGAGTTATCTGAGGAGCCTGAGAGTGAGGATTTCCTTATTGATATTGTGGATGAGTTACCATCTGAGGGAAGGGTAATTTTGGACGATTCTATTATTATAGACTTGAATGAAAGCTCTTTGATGATATCACCGTTGGGTGAAATTTATACTAATTCGGATTTTATCCCGGGATTGATTTTACCGACCTTTCCCCCTGTCTATTTGCCTATCTTAGATGACTTTTTAGGGCGTAGAACCAGTAAAGCTAGTCTGAGTTTTTGTGAAACGCACACTTTATTAGTTAGTACATTGGCGTTGTCTCAGCGTATAGATATTACAAGGTTGAGTGCACTAGTTTTGGGTTTGTACACCGCACCCCGTAGATCTGCCTACGCGTCACATTTGACTGGTCATTTTTCTGTGTGTATGTCTATGGTTATGTCCTCGACTGCGACTGTTTCTGACTCCTTGGCTATTGTGCCTCTCGATGTGGTGTACCTTAGAAATAATTATATACCACACTCGGTTGCACGCATTTACACACCGCCTTTTGATGACCCTCATTTTCACACGTTAGTGACTTTAGCGAAGCCCCTTGAGTTGTATCGCTCGGACTTCCTTTCACATCCGGGAGCGTCCAACTCCATTATTTATAATGAGCGGATCTCCTTGGCATATCGTCATGCCAATCGTGAAAATATTAAAATTAAAATTAAGACTGTGATTTTGGAGCCAATTTGATGTAGCGTATATTGCTAACGGGGCTCTACACGAGAGAAGGCTCTAGTTTGCCATCAACACACACTTGATTTGCAGCACCTATACAAGCAACTACCACCCTCAATATGTAAGCGTTTCGCGCACAAAGCATAAACACAATTGGAGAATGATCGGCTCTAAAATAGCGATGAAAAAAGTGTTGACTTGTTCCCAAAGATAACACAATGCTTGCCAATCCCTTTTGAGAGCAAGACCAAGACTGTAAGCCAAGATCCGCTCAAGCAAAATGAACCTACCCGGTAAGGAGAAAAGGAAACACGAACAATAACGATTTTATTCAGAGATTTGAAAATCGATTGGGATTTAAAATCACGGAGAACATGATGGTTCAACCTCCATAAATCTAAGAGAAGAAGCACTAGAGAAGGGGGAAGAGTTTACCCAACCCGTTGGTGGAAAGCACACTTGATAACTTGTAGGAGATTAACTCTCTCCACGATTTGCACCAGCATCACACCGAATGGATACTCCGACGTCGCACCGAGTGGAGTTGTCGTCCTTCTTCCTCAGAGTCGCACCAAGAAACCACGCCGGAGGCTCCACGAGAGGAGTGGCTGAAATGATGGAAGAGGGAGAGACAAAGGGGGGCGGCGGCTAATCACTAGCCCTGGCCAAAAATCCTCTTGAGAAGGGATTTTAGGTTTTCTTTCTTCATTCCTCAAATCACTTAATAAGCCTCCTATATATAGGAGTTACAAAATAGATTCAAGAAGCCAAGATTGAGATGAAACCTCATCAATTCAGATGGTTAATAGCACACCAAATTGTTTATACGCACACCAAAAGTAAAGTCCAAGAAATTATAGTTTTACAAGTTCTAAATTAATTAAAGCATTTAATGTAATAGAAATGATATTCAAATAAGCCTTTAAGTAGGCTTCGCGCGCCACAGATGGAGGTTGTAACGTTGTCGTCCGTTAGCGGCCAAGAAGTCATCATGTCGCCTGATATCTTTATGTTGTAGCATTTCGGCATCCGGATCATCTTCAAGTGGTGGTGGAGGCCAAATTTTTGTGACGGAATATATTTCATCACTAATACGTGATTTTAGTGACAAAAATAACTTCAGTCATTAAATATACATCTTCAGTGACGAAAATAATGTCGGTCACTAAAGAAATGTCTTTAGTGACAAAATTAATTTTCATTCATTAAAGACATGGATATAGTGACAAAATTAATGTTCGGTCACTAAATGTACATTCTCATTGACAGATATTTTGTGATAAAATATATTTCATCACAAATGCATGTTTTTTAGTGGGATACATAAATTTTACACCATAACTCATATTTAATGATAAAATTTTCTTGTTACAAAATAATTTACTTAGTAACCAAAATTCTTAGAGACATAATATATATCTATCCTAATTTATGAGAAAGTTAGCAAGTCTATAATTAAAAAATATATGAGTACTGGACAGTTTGACTTCCATTTTCGGAAGGAGAAAGCTTTAACTTTGTCACAATTTAGGTTACGTCAGAACAACTTCAGCGACGTGCCGACGAACGATACATCGACGTGTTGGGTGCATCTGTACGAGTCCTTTCTCTGCACACCACCAGCTTTGAGTGACCCCCCCAAAAATGATATTTCATCTTGATTATATTTAATTATTTATACTTACAAAAACATAACAGCTTTTTATTTTTTCCCGCTTATTTAATATTCGTAAATCATATTTGGCTATTTGTAGCTTTTGGCTATTTGTAAATCCTGAAACTATAATTATACTCTAAGATACTATTTGTACCCATAAAATCTTTTTTATAAAACAAAACAAAAATCTAAAGGTATAGATCTCGAGTTTTATCAAGCATCCGACCGCTTCATTCGTCAATCTTTTGACATCTAATTTTAGTCAACCATGACAATTTTAGAGATGGAGCCTGACTGCCTTTGATGTATTGGACACTCGACACGATTTCTCCGAAATTTTTTTGAACGTTCTTCATATTAGATTTCTGTGGCGCTGGTGGTTTTTTCCGCGAATTTGGGGTTTTTCCACGTTAAATTCCTGTGTTGTGTTCTGCATTTTTCTGTGTTATTTTTGCACTCATTTTCCCAACAGACTAATCTGCCAGGAGAGATCTTAGCTTCTATAGAAAGATTGCTATTATATAAATGGAATATGACGGGGGCGGGATGATGAGGTGGTGGACAAAGAAACTGCTTGTAGACGAGGATGAAGTTGAGGGCTCGAAACACTTTGTCGACGAATGTATAATCTACATTAATGTTTTTTTAAAAAAATTATACGCATTTATTAATCTTGCACTTTAATTTTAACATTATTTTAATTGGCAATTGTAACCGCAATCCGTAATTTGCTAGTCGCACCCCAAAATCTCCCAAACTTTTCACGCCTTTTTGAAATACAGCTTGTACATACAATTTCAGGAAAAGTGTTAAACACGAAAGTTGTAGATATCGACGAAATCTACAACTTTCGTGTTGAACACTTTTCCTGAAATTGCATGTACAAGGCGTATTTTGTAAAGACACAAAATCTGGACATATTTCCAAAATACGTCTTGTACATGCATTTTTAGGAAAGGTGAACAACACGAAAGTTGTAGATCTCGTCAATATCTACAACTTTCGTGTATAACAATTTTCTTGATATTGCATGTAAAAGCCGTATTGCGAAAAGATGTAAAAAATTGGAAGATTTTGAAGTGCAACTAACCAATAACGAGTTGCGGTTAACAATCACCTTTTAATTTAGATAAAGCAATATATGATACTATCTGTCCACCCGGCCCATCAATTGTATTGCAGAACGTTTTCACGAGCACTCAATTCACACAAACACCCATCACACTAAGGGTCTGTTTGGGACAGCTCTGGCGGATTGAAAAGCTGCTGTCCGGATAGAGCTGTTTTGAAATAGATTTCTGGGGAGCAGTTTTGAAAAGCTGCAGAGTGTTTGGGTGTTATGTGCAGAAGTGCGCTTTGAAGAGCGATTTTCTCTTTTTTCTGTTTGGAGAAACAGCTTTTGGAAGCTGTTCTTTAAAAAACGAAAATACATAAATATTTAGAAACAACTGATAACATGCGTCTTTTACATAGTTATAGCAAATAGGAAAAAAAAGATCTTGCAACATCCGGCGACTCCTTTTTTCAATCATTTCGATCACCTGTTCAAAAATAAATTGATATGAATCAAACTTTTGATATTTTTAAACCTTTCAATTTTTAGTAAGCGTTGGATCGAATTTTTACCTGCGCGCGCTGTATATCTCTTCGGCAATGTGATCTCGTACTGTAGACATATGTTCTTCTCCATCAGCATCACCCATATCGCTTTCAATTTCATCATCTGTCGCAGGTTCCTCAGCCTCTAAGGGAACGAAAGAAGACTCATCAGCATCACAAGCATTAAACTCAGGGTCCCAACGAGAAGGATGTCTCCGAATGAAGTTATGTAGTGTCATTGTCGCTAGCACAATGGAACGTTGTTTTTTGAAGTTGTACTGTGGCATTTTGCGAAGATGATAACAAAAAAACTATTACAGAATTGCGCTAGTAGTACTCAAAATAGATAAACGACATTGAAAATTAAACATAAACATTATAGTGTTTGACATGCAACACACAAAAGTCCAAAGGTAAACTCGTATCACTGAGCCCTCTTCTCGTACGCCTTCATAATCCACCAAACCCTCATATCTTGTGGGATACTCATGAAGATCTCCCTAGTGGTCTTGTCTCTGATGTGCTCGAGAGCAAAGTAATATAGATCCAGGTTTGCCCGTAGCTCTGGGCTGCTGGAAATCAACTCCACAACCTCTTTGACCGCGACAACTGGCGGCGGCTTCAATGCTAGAGTGGATTGATGTAAATCTGACATCAGAGAAAATGTCACTCCTTTATTCCTCCCTATCTTCCTTTTTTTACTTGCCGAAGAGGACGCATTCCCAGGAGGTGTTGTAGCTCCCCCGTACTCTTCAGGTCCACCTTGATTGTTCTCCATGTTATCTGCCACATCATCGTCGTCCAACTGTATCCTCCCCACATCAGGTGGCAAACTCCCAATTGAAGGAGCCCAAGAGTCTTCTCCAGTTGCGACTACCTGGCTGAACATAGTATTCAATTTCTCCTCCAACTCCGGTGCAATACCTCCACACCGAAATTTTTTCGCCGCTGGAACAACCTGTTGCAATCAATGTATCAATGTTAAAATATGGAAAAATATGAACTCATTTACTGAAATGAAACTTGAATTTGATCGGACCTTAATCTTCTCTGCCCACCATTCCTCTGAGGCAACAATAGTTCTCTTCTCTGGATCCCAGCCTAAACCAGTCTCACCATGTTTTAGTTCCTTCCATAACTTCCAATCCTTTTTCAGATGATCCCATTTATTTTTCATCTGCATTCGATCGTAGCTTTTCCCCGTGCGTTCTTTAAACCCTGTAATCAGATTTTTCCACCCTTTTTTGCTGAAGTGGGTTGTTGGCCGATTCCCCAAACCAATCTCTTTGATGCAGAGATCACAAAATAAAGTCACTTCACCTGACTCCCAACTCGCTACGATTCCTCCTTCCTTTGGCTTTACCATTGTACTATAAACTAATCAAATTAAAATAAGAACTACTAATCAAAAAAAAAACACACACAAACACACACAACCACACACCCCCATATACACATACACACATAATACACACACACACACACAGATACAATCATACAACACAAACACATACACAGTCATAATACACACACACACACGTACAAACAAACACACACAAACAAAACACATACCCAAACCCGACAAAAAAAACACAAACATACATACCCAAACCCGACAAAAAAAACACCACACACACTCATATACACACACACATACATAGAAACACACACAAACACAAACACATACAAACACATACAACACAAACACATACACACTCATAATACACACACAAACACATACAACACAAACACATACACACTCATAATACACACACACACACACACATACATATACAAACTCATATACACACATACCCAAACCCAAACACAAACACATACAACACACATACCCAAACCCGACAAAAAAAACACCACACACACTCATATACACACACACATACATACAAACACACACAAACACAAACACATACAAACACATACAACACAAACACATACACACTCATAAAACACACACACACACACATACATATACAAACTCATATACACACATACCCAAACCCAAACACAAACACATACAACACACATACCCAAACCCGACAAAAAAAACACCACACACACTCATATACACTCACACATACATACAAACACACACATACACAAACACATACAACACAAACACATACACACTCATAATACACACACACACACATACAAACACACACACACAAACAAAAAAATCACACATTCATATACACACACTAACACAAATACATACAACCATAAACACAAAAAAATCACACATTCATATACACACACTAATCATATTAAAAAATTGTGTATGAGAGAAGGAACTTGGTATACCTAACCGGAAGAAGAATCACTGGAGAAGGAGGAAGAAACCTGAGAAGGACTGGGAGTAAGGTTGGTCGAGCGTCTGGATCTGAAAATCTCAGGGGAGGCGTCAAGATTCTTTGTTACTGCTCCCTAAAACCCGAAGAACTGCTTCCAGGGCTCCACGACAGTGCAGGGGTTGCGTCGGCTAGTTCTGGAGGAGATGGCAAACTTCAACAAAGAGAAGGAAAGGAGGTCGCGGTGAATTTCGACGGCCAAAGAAATGGAGTCGACGAGAGCTCCTCCAAAGAGAGCAGGTGCCGGCACTGCTACGTCGAGCGAAGGACGAGTTGAGTCGTCGAGAAGGAGACGTCGGAGCCAGGGGCAAAGGACGCCGGCAGCTTCGTCGGAAAAGGAAATGAGAGACGTGCGGCGGTTCCTTACTGCGCTCGACTGGGGATGAGTCGCCGCGGGATCGTGAGTCGCGGCGGGATCGGGGAGTCGCCGCGGCGGCGTCTGCGAAGAGAGATCGGGATCGGGAGTCGTCGCCGCGGGATCGGGATCGGGAAGAACGGGAAGAGATGGATCGCGAATGCGCAGACGCGGTTTTTCGGGAAAATGAAACGCAGGGGGTGGACTGCTTCCTAAAAATAGCTCCCAGAGCTGTTTTTTGAAAAGTGATTTTATTAGGGAGCTGTCCCAAACAGATCCACTACCTGCTCTGGCGGCTGGAAAAGAGCTTCTCCAGCCGCCAGAGCTGTCCCAAACAGACCCTAACTCTCTAACTTTCACTAACACATGAACAACAAATTATCACGTAACTTCCTCTACCCTTAACCCCGCACTAGCAATAAGCGATCAAAACACCACCTCATCCAAGCAGATGAATAGGCACGCAGAAACCTCCTTTTTGCTCAGAAAATTTTCGCAACTCCTGCGCATCCCGTTCGCTTCTCCTGCATCGACGGGTAGCCACCACTCGAAGCCCCGGCAGCTACCACTCCTCCTTCACTGCACCCGCCGCTTTCGCTCCTTTTTCGAGAAACCCTAGCACCTCGCACCTCGGCCCTCGCCCCTTGCCCGCGCCTCTCATGCATCCATCGGCCACCACTCGAATCCTCCGTCGCTCGAAGCCCAGTCGATGCAAAGCCCCCGCCGCTTATCTTCCTCTTCCAGGTCTTTCTCAATCATTAAAATTTTGGGAATTTTTTCATTCACTACTACTTGGCAGATTCATTTTTTGATTTCTCAAGCCACTGAACAATCAACCATTTTCGATCATGTTCGGTTAAAATACAATTGGAAGAAATTCCTGTGCAAGTAGATTGGCGCGAGAGAAGAAAAAATTCTCAATTATTTGTGAAAGATGCAGTAGAATGTGTAGATTCTTTTGCCCAGGTTTCCCTTTTTCAATTTCATTTTCTATTTTCCATTTTTTATTTTGTTTTGGGTTTCGTTTTTAATTTTCCATTTTGAATATCGTTTTTGATTTCATCTTACTTTCAGTTTTCCATTTCGTTTTGAATCTACATTTAAGGTTTTCCGACTTCCATATCGTTTTTTTGTTCTTGATTCCGTTTTTATCTCCCATTTTAATTCCATTTCTTGAATTCTTCTAAAATTTCAGTTTTGAATTTCGTATTTGATTTCGTTTTGACTTTACGTTTTTGATTTTGTTCTAAATTTAGATCTAGGCTTCTACGTTTTCCATTGTGGTTTCGATTTCATATTTTATTTTCAGTTTATGATTTCGATTCTGTTTTCATTTTCTATTTTCAGGTAATGATTTTGATTTAGTTTCCACATTTATTTTTTAGTATATGATTTAAAACAAGTATTCATATTTTATTTTCAGTTTTGATTCTGTTTTTTTTGTTTTTGGTTAATTGCGTGACCATAGAGTATGGTCCCCCGGCTACCTTCCCTGCAAAACCCAAACTGGGTGCACCTCATTCACCACTCGTCCAATTCAACCTATTTCTCAGGTGAGGCTTCAACACCTCCTCCAGATATCAACTTTAGTACAGATTTCCCAAATGCAGGCCTTCTTGGTGTTGTTACAAAATTACTGTGATATGTTCTGTCCAAAATTGCACTGTTATTACTGGATCTTGTGCTTTTTATGTTTGTATGTTGTGTTTTTTTGATTTTATTGACATTTTTTAACTTTTGATTGATTTACCTTCGAGCAACTATATATTTTAACTTCAAACCGTATATGTTTTATAGCATGGAGGCCATCACCACTGACATGCATGCGAACATTGTGCTGGTTTTACAGATATTCCTGATTAATTTAATTTAACAGGATAATTTAAGTTGAATAAGTAATTCATAGTGATCAGGGGACAAAATGAAAAATTTCGGGGTCTGAATCTGACGTGTGGCGCCGCCGCCTCCTGCACTCAAAATCACTGATGTTGATTGCAACTGACTTCGATCGCCTACTCCTAATTCTGGACAAATCTATCAGGTACCTCCTCTCCATCAAACTCATGAATCAACACGCATGATGATTTATAAGCCACATAGGTGCAACATGGCAGTTCATCGATCTTTGATCTCTTAATAAATAGATTTTAAGGAGACTCTGTTTTACTCCGCTTGCAGATCTGAGTTCAATTGCTATTTCTGGGCTAAAAGGATTTGTAATAGAACTGCTGATATATTCATGCAAGTATGTGCAACCAATGCATATTTCTAATAATTCAAGACTCTTCTAATTTTTGACGAGATTGAAAACCTGGAACCTTGCTTTCAGTTTTGTGCTCTAAAATCACTTGAGTTCAGTTTCTGGGCAGGAGTGAGGGTAATTTGGGTGCTAATTAATTTGGAGTGGAGGATTGCAAAATGTTGTGTGGAAGTGTGGTTATGGTGCCCAAGGAAATAAAATTTAAGCTTTGATGGGAATGTCTGTTGAGGGAATATGGATGGGTTAATAACTTGCTCAGGCTCCGAACTAAGTTGATGATTTACGAGCTTATATTAATTGGGATTTAGGATCACATATTGGCTTGTAACTTAAACTATAAATGAAACATTAATTCACAAATTTGTAAACTCGTACGTAGGAAAATACTAGGCGAGTAATTTAGTGATAATGGTCAAATATGTTAGTTTAACAAATGACAAATATCTCGCGCTATTAATTTTTGGTCAAATGTATCTATTATTTATCATGCACTATTTGACTGCGAAGAATCAAGTTTGTAATCTGAATTTTATTGTATAATTTTAAGATTCTTGTGGAAATGATGAAATAATTATAAAATTAGGCCACTAAGTTTTTTATTCCTTTTATGCAGGCTCTCATTACGCCTACTGTTGTTACAGAAAGCCATAATAAAACATTCTGTGATTATGGCTACCTTTGCAAAGCAAGAGAACACTTTAAAGCGAGCTGAAGGTGAGCATGCTTAAGTTGATATACCTTTTTCCTTCAGTGATGAGTGCAAATTAAACCAAAAAGTTAAAATGATATGCTTATTTTTGTAGATTTACCTCTGTCTTATATCACCACAATGCAAATCGACCGCCCCTGCATCTCGTCTCAAGCACGAACCCCTCCATCTTGTTTACTTCCAGACGATTCCCCGCCTTTTTTTGTTACAACCAACGTTCCTCCACAGATCGCCATCCTACCTGCCTCCCATTCCTCATTTCCTCTATTGCCTTGTCCACCCATGCTGAGTCCACCTTACAGTTCCCTCCTGACGCCCCACATCTGCACATCAACCTCATTCACTTGTGTCGGTGTCAGCTTAGCTTCTGGGCAGAATGGGTCACGATCATTGGGAATGAAAAGAGAACTGCAGGAGGAATCGAAGGGCTCAGAATAGAAATGCTGTGAACGGGATGGTTGCGGCTCAAGTGCGTGCAAGTTTACTTGATTTGATCCTCTTCCAGTATCAGTGACAGTAGAGTGCAGTGGTTGAGTCAAGGACATTTGATGCAATGTGTATTCCCTTCTAACTTTCCAGTTTCCTTCTCTACTATACTCATCATATTGGCACTTGGCATATGATCACTTCAGTTAATCTAACATTCTCTGCTGCAGAGTTCTCAGACCTTATGATTTTGTTGGGTATCACGAGTTTCTGATGATGCTTTAGATTACCCTTCTTCGATTAGAACAAGTGAATAAGATTTGTAACATGTATTTAATATTAACAATGGGAACATGGGCCTTAACAGATTGATCATTATCATCATCGATGTGTTGCAGGACGGGCCTAGCAAAGTCTAGAATGACTAAATGTGCGAAACTTGCAATAAATGAAAATTATAAATAATATAACATGATAACTGATGGAGAACGATCGCATCGCATTTTTTTTATAAATTTATGAGATCGACTGTTGGAAATATTGAGTCAATGTCGGTCCATTAGAGACTTTAGATGTATTTGGGTTTAGTCCCACATTGCAGTTTTAACTTTAAGAGTCCATGTAAGTCAAATATAATGCCCCCATGAGAGATGAATAAAGACCTCAAGTTATTTCCTTTTTTATTATTAAACAATGTATCATAGGACGTTCTGTTTCCTCCATTCGACCACTCACGTAAGCCTTACGGCTTTCTATGGAGAATCATTGCTCCTGCTATGCTGATCTGCAATTTTGCTGGCCTCGTCGACACCTCTTCTCAGCCAGCGACAACGACAATGATGGATGAAAATCCTGCGTCTGCCACTGCTTATATTTGACCGGTAAGACTTCAATAGAATTCGTAGAAATTGAATGACATGATATTTTTTTACTTCTCTCTTTCTTCAATGTTAATTATCTTGCATATAATCTAACCCTTAAGTTAACATGATTTAGTGAGATGGACTTTTTCTAGTTCCTTTTTCATCAGATCTAAGCCTCAAGATGGTTCGATGGGCTCCATTTTTGCTTGCTACCAAGGTATCTATTATCAACCTTTTGCTTTGTTGAGAATATAATCCCATATCAAGTAAAAAATGCTTAATATCGGGGAGTAGTTAATCCTTTCAAAATTGATGCAGATTCCAATTGTATTAGATATGACAACCCAATTGAGATCCAAGGATGCTGATCTCTGGAGATGAATTTGTGTTGATGAGTACATGAAATGCTCTGTGATTGAATGTTACGTGTCTTTTAAGCTTGTGGTCATTATTTTGGTTGTTGGAGAAAAAGAGAAATGGTATGGTATAATCTTGATGCTTAATAATAATCTAAAAATGTATAAATCATTTGTATTGGCATAATGATTATTACTCTACTTTCAGGTCTAGTTTATATTGGCTAGAGCATGGTGCAAATGAGAAGAATCTTAAGAAGGCTAGAGTTTGGCGATACTTCAATCATCAATGGGGACATGGTTAAGCGTACAAAGAAGACTCAATGTGTTGAGCGTCGCCGCCACTGCCATCGACAATTGCGAGGTGGAGATCAGTGAGTACCTAACTCATGTCCCCCCAACAACATCTCACAGATGAAGTTCGAGAAGGGCACGCAGATCTTCCAATGGCCTTGAGATGTTGGTCATGCTTCTAACCTGGACTATCATTATCTCATAATTTATAAAATGCACATGTAAACGAGCTAAAGAATGAATATGTATTTAGTTTAAGTATGGTTTAAAACTATTATTCTGTATTGAGAGATTTAGACTATCTCTCACATTTTTTCTTTATTAATAAAATAATGTTGAACAAACTTCTGTTATGTTTGTATATTTAATTTTTTCTTGTGTTTGAATGTCTTAATATTGAATTATAAGGAATAAAAAATGAAAATATATGATATTTTTTGATAAATTGAATAGCATTTATTGACTAAAAATATTATTTCGTATTGTCTCTTTAGTGCAACATATTTCATCACTGAAATTACACATCCAGTGACGAAATAATTTGGTCAATAAAAATTAATTTAGTGACGATCAATTTGGTCACTAAAAAATTATTTAGTGACTGAAATAGATTGGTCACTTAAACAGTATTTCGTGGCCGACTTAATGTAGTCACCAAAAATTTATTTAGTGATCAAATTTATTTAGTCACCAGAAAACATTTTGTGACGGAATCAATATGGTCATTAAATGTTCATTCAGTGACTGATTCAACTTAATCAATAAAAAATTATTTTGTGAACAAATCAATTCATCACAAAAGAATCTTTTGGTGAGTATAGTAAATTGAGTCACTAAATATATACGATTAGTGGCGTAACTCATTTTGGTCACTAAAAACATTTAGTGGAGAGGCATTCATGACCGCTTAGTGACGGACAATATTTGATCACTAAATATATTTAGTGACTAAAATGCAAGTTTTAGTGACTAAAAAATTTGTCGCTAAAAGTAAATTTTCTACTAGTGAGGGGTCGGGACATCAATCCTCCCCCGCTCAAAGTCACGTATTTCCGAGGCGTGGTCTAGGATATAGCGGTGGAGAAGAGCGGTATCCAATTGTTGAAGCTCTGTCTCGAGTAACCATGAGTCATCGGAAGAAGAGCGGCAATAAGGAGCAGCTCAGTAGCAAGTATCCTGTCAGGTATAAGAAAGGATTTGGGAAACCTTTGAAACATGTCAGCAGTGGGAATAAAAGAAGGTAACTTACTATCCAATGCTAAACCTGTGGAGACCAGGGGAGAGAGATTATCCGTACTTCCACTCCCCAACCCGAAGAATTTTGAGTGGAAGGAGAAGACGACAAAGAAGTCAACTCTTGTGGAGGCGAAACAAACATCGTCAAATCCGAGACATTAAAAATGGGTGAAACACCCCAATCAACCGATAAATCTAAGACAAAAGCATTATCACCGAGTTTCTTTATAATCCAGATGGGGTCGATGCGCTTTGGAGCTAACTTTCTAACGGTGCCAGTTGGCAGTCGCTTGGGAACAAAGCGGACTAAGACTTGATCGCCGATTTTAAAGTGTGACACTCTCCTATGTTGATTAGCTTGTGTTTTATAAGATTCATATTGGGAGGCCAAGGTTTCCCGGATATGTTCATGCAAGTCATGAATGTGTTGGGAGAAGGATTGTGCAAATTGACTTGCTTTATAGGTTGGAGGTAATGGAACCAAGTCAAGTGGCATAGGAGCCTTCTACTCGTGAACAATCTCATTAGGGGACATACCCGCGGACCTATTCTTAGAGTTATTGTAAGCCAATTGTGCATGGGGAGAAGTAGATCCCAAGTTCCCTTGTGATCACTCACAAAACATCTTCGAAGATTCCCCAAACTCTGATTGACTACTTCTGTCTGCTCGTCGATTTGCGGATGATAGGCAGCGAAATATAATAATTAGGTCCCCATTAAAATCCATAGAGTTCTCGAAAAATAGCTAGTGAATTTCACGTCCCTATCCGAGACAATTGACTTTGGCACTCCGCAATGACTAACGACCTCTCTAAAATATAACTTAGCTGCGTGAGATGCGTCGTTGGTCCTGTTACATGTGATAAAGTATGCCATTTTAGGAAACCTGTCCACAACTACAAAAATGGAGTCGTGTCGACAAAGTGTGGTGGGAAGGCCTAACACAAAATCCATTCTCACGTCTTCCCATGGTATAGAAGGAATCAAGAGAGGGGTGTATAAACCAACATGTGTTTTAGTGCCCTTAGAAACCTGACATGTACGGTAACTACTCACTGTCCCCCCAACCATCCCCTTAAGTTTAGGCCAGTAAAATTTCTCCTCTATGAGTGTAATGGTTTTATCCCTTCCAAAGTGTCCACTCAGACCTCCGCTATGTAATTCCCAAATAATGTGGTGTCGTAATTAGGATCGAGGAATACACAACTTCCCATGCCTAAAAAGATAACCATCCCTAAGAATAAATGCAGATATGGTCGTGGGAGAGCTATCCTGGGCGGAGAAATACATCTCGTGGAAATATGGGCAAGTGGCGTATTAGTCCTTAGCTCGTTCGAATCCTACGATATTGACATGCATGCTAGACAGCAGAAGGGTAGGCGACTAAGGTCATCTGCAACTCAGTTGTCAGACCCCTTAAGGTGCTTAAGACTAAACATGTACCGTTGTAAGAAAGCTACCCACTTAGTGTGACGCGGGTTGATTTTATGCTGACCATTTATGAAACGCAAAACATCATGATCGGAGAGGATTACAAACTCCTTGGAGAGGATATAGTGCCGTCAATGATGCAAACATCTAATAACGACATAAAACTCTCTATTGTAGTTTGAATAATTCAATTTAGCGCCCGCTAGTTTCTCAATGAAATAACTGACCGGGTGACCTTCTTGACTTAAAATACCTCCTATTCCTACCCCTGACACGTCACAGGTAAGCTCAAAGACCTTGGCGAAGTCAGGTAGATGTAACACCGGTGCCTTGATCATGAGCTTCTTAATATGTTGGAAGGCAAAGGTGGTGGAATTCATCCAAGTGAACTCACCCTTCTTCATGCAGTCACTAATGGGTGCCATAATGCTACTAAAGTCTCGTATGAAGCGGCGATAGAAAGTATCCAAACCATGGAAACTACGCACCTCTCGTAGGCTAGTCGGTTTGGGACATTCCTTAATCACATGAACCTTTCCAGGATCAACACGAATTCCATCGGACCCGACTATATAACCTAGAAATTCTGCATCTGGAACGTAGAATATGCACTTCTTAAGGTTAAGGAATAAGGTTTCCTTCCTCAAGGTGGAAAGAGTCACTCTCAGGTGGGAGATGTGCTCGGCAGTGGAGGTGCTATAAACTAAGATGTCATCAAAATAGAGTACCACAAACTTTCCTAAGTACGGCCGAAAGACGTGTGTCATCATCCGAGAGAAGGTTCTGGGGGCGTTGTATAATCCAAAGGGCATCAAAATCCATTCATATAACCCATCCTTAGATTTAAACGCAGTCTTCCATTCATCTCCCTCACGGATCCTAATTTGATGATAACCGCTCCTAAGATCTAACTTAGAGAATATAGTGGCGCCAGCTAAAACATCCAATAGGTCATCTAAGTGTGGGATAGGGAACCTATACTTGACGGTAATCTCGTTTATAGCCCGACTATCAACACACATTCGCCATGAGCCATCCTTCTTGGGGGAAAGCAGAGCTGGTACCGCACACAGACTCATACTCATTCTAATAAATCCCTTCTATAATAAGTGCTCTACCTGAACCTGCAACTCCTTATGGGCTGCGGGATGGAGTCGATAATGGGGCTGTTTTGGCAAGGAAGACCCCGGGATGAGATCTATAGCATGCTAAATATCTCTAAGTGGAGGTAACGATGATGGCATCTCATCCAGGTATGTATCCCTATAATCTTCCAACAATACCCATAACTCACTGGGCAAATCATCCAATACTCCAGAATCCGTCTTCGCAATCAGAAGGACTAGTGCATACATCACTCCATCAAGAAACGTGTCCTTAATAAATTCCTTTCTCCCGACTAGGTTCAAGGCCTTCCTCTCAACTGGGATCGTGGTGTCCTTAACCAGTCCTACAGGTTCCTTCTGGCTAGTGGGCCTCAATGTAATGGTCTTGCCATTGAACTTGAATTCATAAGTGTTGGCTCTGCCAAAATGCATCACATCACGGTCATAAAGCCAAGGTCAGCCTAACAACATGTGACAAACATCCATAGGAAGGACATCACACCACACCCCATCAGTATAGGATTTGAATGAGAGGGGGCCTAGGCATCACTTGGTTACCGGGATGGTAACCTTATTGATCCAAGCTACCTGATAGGGAGTCGGGCGGGGTTCCATGGTCAAGGACATACGTATAACGGCCTTCTCGGATATGACATTCACACAACTACCGCAATCAATAATCAACTTGCAGAACTTCTCCCCACTCTTAAAAATCAGAGAAAATATACTCGTCCTCTTCAAATCATCTAACAGACAAGGAGTGGTCAAGATACAACGCATCACCATAAGGGGGTGTTCCTAGTGTTCCTACCATAAACTAGATCGGAGGGGTAGGTAGTTGAATCTAATAGGGCTATGGCCTTAGTCATTGTTGGGCATTCAAAAGCATAGTGGCCCTGAACACCACAAGCATACCACGTGGCATTGGACTTACCAACCTTCCCTATGGGGATACTCTCACTGTTGGGGTTCCTAGCGTTCCTACCCGTGATAACAACCAACTTAGACTTGTTGGACTAAAATTTCCCTTTATCCTGATATGTGGATGAGGATGCTCTGAGTGTGGACTTACCCTTCGCTTGGGAATAACGGGAATGAGCCTTAGAGGCTAGATGTTTTTCAATGTCAAGGGCAGCATTGAAATTCGTGTTTAAATTCGTATGTCCATAGCATAGGAGTTTCCTTCGGATATCTGGAGATAGTACCTTTCAGAACCTAGATAAAGTAACCTTGAGAGCCTCTCTAAGGTCACAACGCACTAAGCGGTCCTTTAACTCGCCCATGTACTCGGCTACCGATTTTGAACCTTGCTGTAGTGTGGCTAGCAGCTTATTCACACCACGCACTCGTGACACTTCATGCATCAGCCCGGTCTTCAAGAATACTTTATCACCCACATGAAATTCCACCATCCGATGTTTCTTGTTATGGTATTTGCCTGCCGAATTTGAGCCTCAAGCATGTGGTTCCGTATCAATCTAATAGCAGCATCAGTATTATATATATATTTGATTCCCAAAATCTTTGGATCCTTATCTTGCACCCATGATGTCACAACCTGCATTTTCTCCGAATTTAAATGTATATCAGAATAAGAGAAAATACTTGTTGTGATGCCACGTCATGCAGGGGATAACTGCAGACATTCAGTCAAACACCAATCCTAATATAGTTTATCAAAATACCAAGTTATGATATGAGAAAATAATGCTTTAAGTAAAGTTCTGGATGGCCATATCCCTCGACTCAGTGGATCAACTAGACCACAAGTGAAATTATAATTATACGCTGAGGAAAATAGTTTGTTTATATTATTTGACATCATACATGAGCAAAAGCATCCATATAGGACAACTCATGGTATGCAAGACTCAAGATTTAGTATAAGTATATGAATTAGTTTGTACGTTCAAAAAACACATAGTGACCTTAGCTTTTAGAAAATGATATGCATGAGATAGAAGTAATACTATTATAATTTAAAATATCTAACATAAAACCATCCGAGAGAGCAAGTAAAAATCAATGAATCGTATAAAAAGGACTTAGCAGCTAGCAAGTACTTAACATTAAACAAAATCCTGTGTGTGCTGACATCCTGACAGAAACCCACCAAAATAATGTATCTCTGAACTAAAGGAAAAAAACAACAATAACTACCTTACACTCGGTGAGGAAAAGACAGCTGCAGAACACTAGCCATAAACCAAAACTATTAGCTACTCAACCGGCTACTGCTCCAAACCTATGGCATTCAGAAGAAAAGAGTACCTCAGCAAGATTATACAAGCAATTATCAAATATCAAAAGGTTAGCAATAAACCAAAAAAGAATAGGGGTTACTAACCCAAATATAAGGAAGCTGTCAGAACATAGCAAAATAGCTGTAGATAGTGATAAAAGATTTAACTTATAAAGATCAAGAGTAAGGAAATTGCAGCCTGTGCGAAATGAAGCCATTCTTCGAGAATACCTACCAGAGTAAAAAGAGTAACATATATAATACGAGAGAAAAACTTAACAATTCTACTCATATGAATCATTAACACTGGAAGGAAATGATCCCGAGTCGGTGGCCACATTATACAACATGAACTTACAGACCCAAAACATTTCAAGAAGTTACTGTGGTGGTGGCAACATTTGTTGGAACGGATGTTTCATCTTCCCTGAGTTTGAGAATTTCAACTCCCAGGTTGTATTTGATCACGCCTTTTGTTGATAGAGTGTGCAGGTTGACAGGTGCAAGCGAAGAAAAAGAAGATTCCAATGGACACTAATGCCAAATGGTAGAAGTTACCATCGAGCGGTAGCCATGAATTAATTGGACAGAGCTCTCGGGAATCTACCGCTCCGCAGTAGTCCTACCGCACTTGATAACGCATGGAATTATTTTGGCCATGCTCTAAGGAAATAACCGTCGGTACTAATTATTACACGCCGCGCTAGTCTCTCGACGAACGTCATGCAGGACTTCTCGAGAAACCAATATACTGCCAGGAAATAGAGGTTAACACATCGCGGTAGCCTCTCTACAAATGTCGAGACGCTTTTCTCAAGAAAATATTCTACCATAGGCAATAGCTCTTACCGTTCTGCACTAGCCTTCATCGAATATCCACATGACTGTTATGAACCGTTGTGTCCTATATTACCGTGCAACGACAACTATAACCGTACGATGCTAGAAATGATATAACGATAAATATTCGTTTTAATTATTATTCCAGATTTGGATGACAGCTGGCACAACAAGTGCAAAAACTTACCGTCGGGCGCTAGTCTTACTGCCGGCGAGAGCCTATTTTCATGAAGACGTATAAAATGTCGCCTTAGTTTTTGTGCCTGTATATTTGTGAGAAAGAAAGGATAGGAGTTTGTAAATTCTAGGTTTCTGGCGCTCTTTCTGGCGCTCTGTTCTACAAGTCTCCGTCAGAGAAGAATACAGTCGTCTCCCTCACGCTCGTCACCGAAAGACTCCGGCGATCCAAGATCTACATTGAATACGAAGAGTCAATCGGTTGCTTGCAAATAGAGATCTCAAGCACTGGTCGCGGATCGCGCTACGGAGAAGTCTTCAAGAGGGAAAACTTCATCTTTAAAATATTTACATCTTTTAGTCTTGTAATATTTTTGTCTTTTTTAAATCTTGTGGAGAGGAAAATAGACCGGTAAGGGTCGTCGGAATCCGGGAAGGACTCCATGGGAAATCGCCTTGTGGATAAGGACGTCTAGATTGGGAGGATCTAGCAGGGCTCTAAGTCCCTTCCTTATATGGAGGTGAAGAGCCAGCTCGAATACTTTTCCTAGAGGGAAAAGGAGAGAGCCAACCGGTTCGTGGTGTGGATCGGTATAAAAACCAAAAGATCATTTCTACTCACCACCTTAGATCTTCGACGTCACAGAGATCACCCTTTTTGTATTCATCTAGAACTATTGATGTTTTGAATTCATGTAATGAAATCTTATATTTCTATGTTGATTACTTCTGGGTGTGTGCTGTGATTATTTTGCGAGTGTGTGTGTTTGTGGGTTTGAACTCAGATCTGCACCAAAAACGAGCTCTGTGTATTACCATCGCACATTAGCTACCTAACTCCCCGTTGTAGCTTCCACAACTCGATTTTCTTGGGAAAAATATTTTTAAATTTCAGTTAACGCATTAAACCTTATTAATCCCCCCTCTAGGTTGACCACGAGATCCAACAAGTGGTATTAGAGCGAGGTTGCTTAAAAAGGCTTAAAAACCTGAAGTAAGATGGACAACTCCATTCACGCATTCAATGAGGAACAAGGTGTGAGTCAACCTCCACTCTTTATAGGGAGTTACTATAGTCAGTGGAGAACACGCATGAGAATCTTTCTGATGACTCAAAGCATGGACGTATGGTCCATGATAGAGACAAAGTACATTGCACCCACTATCACCGTTGGGTATAAAGTTATTGAAAAACCATGTGATAAGTGGGATGACGTAGACAAGCTGAAATGTACGAATAATGCCAAGGCTATAAACTTGCTATTCTGTGCCTTGGACAAAACTGAACTCAATAGAATATATAACTGCGAGACTGCTTATGATATATGACATCCTTTTGAACTCACTCACGAAGGTACCTCGCAGGTGAAGGAGTCAAAGCTATTCCAACTCGAATCTGAATATGAACAGTTCCAGATGGAGATCAACGAGGATGTGGACAACATTACACTCACTTTACCAAGATCATCAATGCCTCAAGATCTCTCTAAAAGAACTTTCCAAATGGTGACCTAGTGAGGAAGATCATGTGATCTTTGCCTCCTCAGTTCAACACGAAGGTGACACCTATTTCTGAGTCTCATGAGATCAGCACCCTAGAGAAAGAGAGCCTCATCGTCAATCTGAAGACACACAAACCTGAATTGAAGATTCAAGAAGAGAAATATCCCAGGGAATTAAAGAAGAAGGGACTGGCGCTGAAGGCCGCAAAGGAGAGAAAAGTTGCTAAAGATTCTGAGGAAGATGAGGAGGAGAGCCCCAAAAAGCAGGGACAATTTAAGAAATTCCTGAAGAGAGGAGCTGGAGAAGGCAGAAGGTGGAACAAGTAATCGAAAGAGATGGAAGGCAATGATGAGAAGTCCCAGCCGGAGTGCTATTACTGCCACAAGCCTGGGCACCTAAAGAGAGAATGCCCAAGACTCCAGAAGGAGGAAAAATTAAAGCAAAGCAGGCACAAAGGCAAGAAGAAGGTGTTGAAGGAACTCACTTGGGATGAAGATGGTTCTGATGAATCAAGCACCACAGACTCTGGTAGTGACGACGAGGCAAATCTACACCTCATGGGGAAGAATCAAGAATAATCTGACGATGAGTCCAGTGTGCAGAGCGACGCTGAGGTAACTCCTCCTACTTATACTAAACTTCTAGAAATTTATGAACAAGTAGTTGATAAATTAGAAAGTGTTACTTCTGAGAAAAAGTCCTTGAGAGTCGAGAATAAGAAAATCAAAGAGGACTTAGAAAAATTAAAAGGTGAAGTTATTAGAAGTGGCAAAGAAAAGATCGAGTGTATAGAGTGCTCTCACTTGATGACAACGATCGAGGAACAAAAGGCAAGTCTCTTCAAGTTGTCGGTGAGAACGAATAACCTCATAAATGAACAGAATGTATTGGAGAAGAGACTCCACTTATCGCTTAGCAAGGTAGAGGAAGGCAAAAAACAATTTGCCAATTGGTGTGTAATGCTTGTAACTGAAAACATCGCCCTAAAGGCGAGGGTAAATGATCTTAATTGTGCCACCCAAAAGTTTGGAATAGGCCAAAAGTCTTTAAATATGTTGTTGGGTGCACAATGTCATGGATCAGGGAAGTTTGGATAAGGTTACATGTGTCCATAGTCCCCACTGAGTGGAAATCGTTATCAAGCTACCTCTAAACCTAATAATAAAAAACGCACCAAATAAGGTCAAAATGTCTGAAAGGCTTTCCCCATCTTCAAACACGAGCTCGAGCATCCAGATAAAGGCAATGTCTACTACTTACATAGTGTGTGCAAATTTTGGTCAAACTTCTCTCTCGTGTCTGAGGAAAGGTGCTAAAGAGAATTTGCAAGTCTGGCTATCAAAGTCTTCCACCTATCATATGGGTGGGACAACTTGGGTAACCATATCTTTACCCTCATCTTCGTTTTAGGTCTGTTGGCGGGCTAAGGACACAAAGAATGTGTGGTACTTGGACTCTGGGTGCTCCGAGCACATGACGGGAGATAAAGACAAGTTCCTTAGCCTGGAGAAGAAGAAGGGTGACATGGTGACCTTTCGGGACAATAGTAAAGGACGGATACTTGGAAGCGACACTATATGTAACAAGGTATTCTCTATCTCTAATGTTCTGTATGTAGATGGACTTAAGCATAATCTTATTTATATTAGCCAATCGTGAGATAAAGGTCTAAATGCCATATTTGAGTCATCTACAAACACTTGCAAAATTATTGATGCCAAAACTTTTAGTGTATTACTTGTAGCTCACAGAAATCATAATGTGTACACTGTTAGTTTTGATGATATTTCTGTATGTAATTTGAAATTCCTAGTTACTAAGAATGAGGAATTAGACTTTTGGCATAAGAAACTAGGACATACTGGTAGCAAGCTTATTGTAAAACTATCGAAAAAGAAACTTGTTCGGGGACTTCCCAACTTAAGCGGTAGTTTAAATGTCTTATGCGATCGATGTCAAAAAGGCAAATTTGTTAAAACCTCTTTCAAAAGCAAAACCGAAGTTTCCACGTTTATACCACTCGAACTCATTCACATGGATTTGTTTGGACCCCTTAACATGTGTAATCTAGGTGGAAAATGATACACCATCGTTAAAATAGATGACTTTTCATGTTAGTGATGGACGATCTTTCTAGCAAATAAATCTGACACCTTTAGTAAATTATCCAATCTCTGCAAGAGACTTCAAAATGAGAAGAAGCTAAAGATAAAATGTATTAGATCAGATCATGGAAGAGAGTTTGAGAATGAGGATTCTCAAACTTGTGTGACACCTTAGGAATATAACTTGTGACACTATATTCTAACACGCTAGAAATACGTTGAATAATCAATGTCACGATACATTTGTGATTATATTAGGTGTGAAACTTTGGGCCACAACTCTACGCCAAAAGTCGTGTGTATACAAGTTAAAGTATATCTATCTAGGTGGATAGATTTCGATTGACTCGGGGCTCCGTGATTGAAAAAAACGATCAAAGTGATAGATCTACGCTAACAAAATAAATCTATTCAAACTATCACATCTCTTGTCGCGGTCTCCCCCAAGCACTACTCACTCCTCCAGATAAGTCTTCATGAGCATTGTGAGGATGAGCACCTTGGTTAAAGAGTCACATCCATCTTGTGCATCGACTCTATCTTTAGCTTAGTGCCCCTAGTTTTTTTCCTATGTATGACATAGTATGACATGTGAGGTGATTATTCACCTTATTTCTCTTATGTTAGGTTCTTATACAATCGAGATATCCATGGACAATATGCTATCTTTCCCTTGGTGTCATCTTGCTTTCGGTGCTACACGAACACATGTCATTGCCTTGTCTAAGGCTTTCGCACATAAGAATTGGACTACAACTACATTATCTGTTTTTAGCACAATACATACTAGCACACGATTTACACTCATGCCATTCTCAATGTTTGTTCAACTTTATTACCTCCTCACTCTTATAGCATTGTAAATGTACTCGTTGTGTGTTTAGTTTAGTCTGTGCTGTCCAAATCATATTACCTCTGAAAATTGAACGTCTCTGACTTTGTACTTTGCTCCATTGTGTGACCCATGTGCTTGCAATTCTCTGATATATATTTTTGTTAAGTCACCTCTATGCGTGTCATGCTCATCTTTACATTTTGTGTGCACTATTTGTTGTTTGTCTAACGCTCATCATTTGTACTATTTTTCATCTTGCATGTCTGGTTGGCCAAGCCCACCCTTCTGATATTATCATAGGGGGAGAATAAGTTGTTCATCAGTATGAGCCACGGATTAGGAGAGGTCACATGTAGGGGGATCATGTTAACCATGTATGCACAAAGATAGGGGGAGCATGTCGAGCATGTAGATAGGGGGAGCGTGCGTCTAAGGGAGCCATATAGAGAACCTGCAACCTGATGTTAGATTATAACTCTTATTCGTTATATATACACTCTATCTCATTGTTATTTCTCATGAACGGAAGTTGATATTATCAAAAGAGGGAGTTTGTTGGAACTGATGTTTCATCTTCCCTGAGTTTGAGAATATCAACTCCCAGGTTGAATTTGATCACGTCTTCTGTTGATAGAGTGTGCAGGTTGATAGGTGCAAGTGAAGAAGAAGAAGATTCCTATCGACACTAACGCTGAGCGATAGCCTTGAATTAATTAGACATTGTACTTGGGAAACTACCGCTCCACGCTAGTTCTACCGCGCGCGCTAATGCAAGGAATTATTTTGGCCATGCTCTGGGGAAATTACCGTCAGCGGTAGTTATTATCGCGACACACTAGTCTCTCGATGAATGTTAGGAAGGACTTCTCGAGAAACAAATCTACGGTCAGGCGATAGACGTTAACGTGCCGCGCTAGCCTCTTGACGAATGTCGAGACGCTTTTCGAGAAACTATTCTACTATAGGTGATAGCTCTTACCGTTCTACGCTAGCCTTCAGTGAATATCGACACGGCTGTTACGAACCATGGTGTCCTATATTGCCACGCGACGGCAGCTGTAACCGCGCGCCGCTAGCAACGATAAAAGGACAAATATTCGTTTTAAATATTATTCCAGATTTGGACAACAGCTGGCACAACAAGCACGTGAACTTACCACCAGGAGCTAGTCTTACTGCTGGCGGTAGCCTATTTTCATGAAGACGTATAAAAGGCTTCCTTGGTCTCTGTACCTATGTATTTGTGGGAAGGAAAGGATGGGAGTTCATGAATTCTAGGGTTCGACCGCTCTTTCTTGTGCTCCATTACACAAGTCTTTGTCGAAGAAGAAGACAGTTGTCTCCCTCCCGCTCATCACCGAAAGACTCCAGCGAGCCAAGATCTACAATGAATACGAAGAGCCGATCGGTTGCCAGCAAACAGAGATCTCAAGCACCGGCCGTGGATCGCTCTACAGAGAATTCTTCAAGAGGGAGAACTTGATCTTTAAAATATTTACATCTTTTACTCATGTAATCTTTTTGTCTTTTCTAAATCTTGTGGAGAGGTAAATCGACCGGTAAGGGTCGTCAGAATCTGGGTAGGACTCCGTTGGAAATCATCCTGGGGATAAGGACATCTAGATCGAGAGGATCTAGCGAGGCTCTAAGACCCTTCCTTGTGTTGAGGTGAAGAGCCCGCTCGAAGACGTTTCCTGGAGGGAAAAGGAGACAGCCAACCGGTCCGTGGAGCTGATCGGTATAAAAACCAAATGATCGTTTCAACTCGCTGACTTAGATCTCTGGCGTCACAGAGATCACCCTTTTTGTATTCATCTAGAACTATTGTTGTTTTGAATTCATGCAATAAAATCTTGTATTTCTATGTTGATTACTTATGCGTGGGTGTTGCGATTATTTAGCGAGTGTGTTTGTTTATGGGGTTTGGACTAAGATATGCACCAAAAATGAGCTCTTTGTATTACTGTTGTGCGTTAGTTACATAACACCCCGCGGTAGCTTCCACAACTAGATTTTCTTAGGCGAAATATTTTTGAATTCCCGTTATCGCATCAAACCTTATTCACCGCCCCCCCCCCCCAAGGTTGGCCAAGAGATCCAACAACATTATCCAACACAACCAGACAGTCCAATTATCTCAACAGGACACTAGGGTGGTGGCCTCAATATCCAACTCAACCCATCAGTCCAAACATATTAACATGGTACTGTGGTGATTGACACTTTGTCCAACTTAACCCCGCAGTCCACAAATATCTCCAATAGTGTAATTATTCACAATTTGCCACTAGGTTGGGGGTCCTGTATCCACTACCAACCAAAGGCCACACTTATCATCCATAAACCCATATAACTTCAACTACGCCATAGGAACTCTCCTTTGACATAAAGGAAGAAAGTTCCCAAGTAAAATCATTCTAAGCCATGCCCGAAAAATTCCACTTAATTCAGAGAAAAGTTTCGAAGTCCAAGTTGTTTCGTCAAGTATTCTCGGCGAATACAATAGATACACGACGAATCTGCCTAAAATACTAAGTCAAAGGAAAAGCTTTGAGTACACTCGACTCTGCGTGGAGTGCATTCAACGCACTCAATGCCAAGCCAAATGACTCAACGAATACAACTTCACTCAATGTTGTGTTGAGTCCACTCAATGCCACGTTGAGTCCACTCGATGCTGTCTCGCTCAACGCCGTATTGAGTGCATTCAGTGCACTCAACACTTTTGACTTAGCGCCAAACATCACTCGACTCAACGCCAACTAGTACTACACGATGAATTCATCGAGTTTACTCGACGAATTTAACTTAGGCTCAAGGATCAATCAATGCTCTCAGCGCTATGACTAATCCACTCAGCGTCAAGCCTCATACGAATGCAGCAACACTCAATGCCTAGTATCTTTCCCGACGAACTCAATGCCCAATACTCGACGAATTGGATTTAACTCAAAGCCAATCATTACCCGACGAATTTACATCGGATACTTGTCGAATTTGACTATGATCCAACTGATACTCGCCGAATTTTATTTGGACCAAATCAACCTTCACCCGATGAAACTAGAGGATATTCGATGATTTTTGACCCACTATATTCGACGAATTACCCAACTTTCATAGACGTCTAATTCTAACATAGATCGACGATAATGTAAGATGAATTTAAACAGATTAACAGACTTATACTCGATGAGTTTGTCTAGACTAGCATTTATATAAAATGAATTTTACTTGGGATAACGGTCAAATTCGACGAAACTTACCTTGACCTAATTGGAAATCCTACACACGCAGTAGGCCGTCCTTGGCCAAGCCCTACACAACTCCTAAAATCTAAGGAGAAAAGGGAAGAATATCCACAAAGAAAACAAGAAACGAACTTGGCAAGGGTGAGATAGCACCACTTGACTCAATCTCCAGAAATTTGGCCAAGCAACGCTTCTTACGGATTTGGCAGCAAAAACACCTAAGTAGCAGAACCTGAAACGTTTTGAGACGAAAGAAGGTCAAAATCGAATACCTTAATCCCTAAAAATCCAAGAAATGGGAAAAACTGACCGTAGAAACGTAGATTGCGGTGAGAGCAATCCGAATCTACCCTCCAACAACGGTTTCGTGCACTAGAGCTCCTAAAATCGACGGCCTATGGCTCTCTAAAGACCACCACTTTCTCTCTTTCGCAAAACAGTAGGTGGTTTCAGGAAGAAGACGATAAATATGGTTTACGTCTAGTCGGAGGCTATTTATATGGAATAGATAATATAATATAATAATAATATATTATTTTTTTATAATTAAAACGTCCAAATGACCAAAACTCGCACTGACTCGTATTTCTACTAAAATCATACTGTAGCTAAATATCGACGCTACGAATCCAAAGGCGAATTCAGAACTAAGATCCGACAAACCAAACTCGAGTAAAAATCTCCTGAAGGTAAAACACCACCATTCCCAAAAAGGCACTGTCGTGTTCCAAAATGAACCCCGGCTCGCAAGGGAATATCAAAATACATGAGTAATTAGAGAACCTAATACTCCCAAACTAAAACCACAGATACCAATGAGCAAGAATTCACGCACTGGCAACGGTACCCACCAACTAAGCCTCAACGTAATTCCCTGACATTAAAATTACACCAATTAAAGAATTAAATTAAACATCTAAAAATCAGGGGCGTTATAGCCACTCCCCCTAAAAAGAAGTTTCGTCCCGGAACTTGAAACATAACTGAATCTATTATAAAAGGAACAAAATAACCAAAGGTCATTGGGTAAAATACTTACCAAAGGAAACTAAGAGAATAGATGAGGATTAGCCTCTCTCATTGCTGCCTCCAATTCCCAAGTCATGCTCTCCACATCTTGGTTCGGCCACATTACTTTAATAGTTGGCATGGTCTTCCTCTGCAACACTCAATTTTGAGTATCCAGAATGCGAATAGGTATCTCGACATAGGAAAGGATAGGCTCTAACAAGGGCATAGAATCGAGAATCTATCGGTTGCCAAGCATATATTTCCGCAACTGGCTTATGTGAAACACATCGTGCACACCAGGAAAACTTGCGGGCAAATCCAGCTTAAAAGCTATCATTCCAATACACTCAACAACCTTAAAAGGTCCCACATACCTCGGATCCAACTTGTGATTCTTTCCAAATATCTTGACACCAGACATTGGTGAAACTTTAAGAAACACCATGTCCCCAACTGTAAATTCCAATTCGGTCCTTCGCCGATTAGCGTTCTTTTCATAATGCTCCTGAGCTATTCGAAGCTTTTCTCTAATATGATTCACGAAAATATCCATTTCCCCTAAGGCTTCCGGACCCAACAATAGTCCTTCACCAACCTCGGCCCAAAACAAGGGAGTTCTACAACGCCTCCCATATAAAGCCTCAAACAGGGTCATCTGCAAGCTCTCTTGATAACTGTTATTATGTGGAAATTCCATCAGCCTCAAACGCTCGTCCTACGCTCCTCTATGGTCCAAAATATAACATCTGATCATATCCTCTAAAATCTGATTTACCCTTTCAGTCTGACCATTTGTCTTCGAATGATAAGCGGTGGAATACCTCTGATCAATACACAATCTTTCCTGTATGCTTTTCCAAAAGCGAGACATAATCCTAGAGTCTCGATCCGACACAATACTAATAGGTGCTCCACGTAACCTGATAACCTCATCTAAGTATAACTCTGCTATTTTCTTAATGGAGTAATCTATATTGAACGGCACGAAGTGAGCACACTTCGTCAGTCTATCTACTATAACCCATTCAGAATCATGTTCCTTGGGAGATCTCGGCAAACCAGTAATAAAATTCATGGAAATACTCTCTCATTTACAACTTGAAATCTCTAATGGCGTCAACTTGCGACCAGGCCTTCCATGATCAGCCTTAACTCACTTACAAGTGAAGCACTCAGATATGAACTTGGCTATATCCTTCTTTATACCATACCACCAAATGATCTGTTTTAGATCTCTATACATCTTTGTAATACCAGGGTGGTAGGCAATACTAGAACCATGTGCCTCATAGCACAACTTAACTCGAATATCCTTAACATCGGGGATACAATATCTACCGCGGTACTTCAAGGTACCCGCATCATAAATAGAAAAGTCTGGTAACTCCCTTTTCTCAGTTCTATTGTAGAGGTGCGGTAGATCAGGATCATCTTTTTGATGTAGCCTTGTAAGCGTAATCTATGAAGGCTCTACCACCTCCAAACTGCTCGACGAGTCGCTACTCCCGACTGAGATACCCATTAACAGAAAGTCTTCTACCAAGGATTCCACTGATAGTCTAAATATTTGCGCGGTCTTCCTACTCAGGGTGTCGGCTACAACATTAGCTTTGCCCGGATAGTATTGGATCTCAACATCATAATCCGCGACAAATTTTAACCATCTACGCTGGCACAAATTCAACTCTTTTTGATTGAAGACATACTTCAAACTCTTATGATCCGTATAGATCTTGCACAAGGAACCATGCAAAGATGCCTCCACAGCTTCAAAGCATAAATCATAGCGGCAAACTCTAAATCTTGCGTAGGGTAATTTCTTTCATGAGTCTTTAACTTACTCGACCCATACGCAATCACTTTGCCTTCTTGCATCAAATCGCAACCAAGTCCAACGTGCCATTCATCCACGTACACATCATACTCTATCCCTTCGGTAGGCAGAGTCAAAACTAGAGTAGTGCACAATCTCCTCTTCAATTCCTGAAAAGCTTCTTCGTACTTATCGTTCCAAATGAATGTCGCGTTCTTCTGCGTAATCTTAGCCAATGTTGCAGACAACGAAGAGAAACCTTTCACAAATCTCCTATAATATCCTGCCAACCCTAAGAAACTTCTTATCTCTTTGGGTGTGGTAGGTCTGTTCCAATCAATTATAGTAGAAATCTTCTCCGGGTCAACATAAATTTCGTCCTTATTAATTAACCACATGACCCAAGAAGGAAATCTGAGGAAGCCAAAACTCACACTTGCTTAACTTAGCAAACAACTTATGCTCTCTTAAAACAGATATAACCAAACGCATGTGTTGGGCATGCTCCTCAGCACTACGAGAATAAACTAGAACATTGTCTATAAACACGACCACAAAACGGTCAAGAAAATCCTTGAACACTCTGTTCATCATGTCCATGAAGGTAATGGGTGCATTTGTCAAACCAAAGGACATCACCAAGAACTAAAAATGACCATGCCGAGAATAAAAAAAAGTCCGTGGAATATCCATCTCGCGAATCCTCAACTGATGGTAGCCTGAACAAAGGTCAATCTTCAAAAACACAGTACTACCATGCAATTGATCAAATAAATCATCTATTTGCTACAAGGGTTATCTGTTCTTGATAGTTACCTTATTCAGTTACCTATAGTCAATGCACAACCTCATGGATCCATCCTTTTCTTTACAAACAACACAGGAGCACCCCAAGGCGAAGTACTCGGCCTAATAAATCTACTTACAACAAATCATCTAGTTGGGTACGCAACTCCTCCAGCTCATGAGGGGCCATACGGTACGGTGCCTTAACAATGTGACGAGTAGCCGGCTCAAGATCTATATTAAACACTATATATCTCTCAGGTGGAAGACTGGGAAGATTATCTAGGAAAACATCATGAAACGTAAGCACCATCGGAACATCCTTGACACGCGGCAAAATACTAATGGTTCCTAAAACAGAAACCAAATAAGCAAAATAGTCGGAATCTAAAAGCTTCCGAGCACATACCACTGAAATAATCGGGGAATCCTGGCGCGGATAACCATAAAAACTCGTCGGTTGGCCATTTTCCATCTTGAAGTCAAACCGCTTGACCTTGCACTGAATGACCGCATCATAACTGGACAACCAGTCCATGCCCAAGATCACATAAAAATCTTCCAAGTCTATCACCTTCAAATCAGAAACGATATGAAAATCACCTGACAGAACCAGACAACTCTGAATGCCTTGCTCCGACACCACTGAATTGCCAGAGGGAAACTTGACATGAAATGCGTCGCCAACAAGATCGAGTGTCAAACAGTGATGCTCTACAAAGGTCATAGTCACGAATGAGTGGGTAGAAATGGAATCAAAACGAACGTGCGCCCAACAGTTTTTTACCTTAACCCCTCCTATAAAATCACTTACATAACAAATCGAACAACATTGAAACTACAACTATGAGCTGAAAACAAAATTAGGTTAGGATCTAACTTGATATCACTTGGGTAGACGTCTGTGCTTCCTCCAAGGTCACCACATACAGCTTGCCCTTCCCTTTATCCAAATACGGCAGCGGCGGCAAAGACTGAAGTGGAACTGGCTGCAACATATGCTGAGACTGCGAGCACTTTGAATTACCATGCCCGTTCTGTCCACACTAAAAGCAGACCTTATCCTTAAACTAGCAATGAGCATCATCATGCCCCTTTCACTTTCACAGAGTACATAACAGATCTCCGTTCAGAGCGCCTTGAATAGCATGCACTTGCTCCTTCTTCCATGATACCTTTCTCTTGAAACATTTCTCATATGGGTGGCCCGACCAGCAAGAGAAACTGCACACCTCCTTGCTTCTTTTCCTTGAAGCATGACCAGATTCTTTAGAGTCATTACCTCCTTTGAACTTCCACTTATCTTTCCTTAGTTGCTGGACTCAATTATTAGCATTGTCAATCACTTCGACCTTTAGAGCGGATTCTACCACTTCAGCATAACTTTTTGATCCATAAGCATTGGTCTGTTGTTGGATGTCATTCCTAAGACCACCCAGGAAGCGATTAACTTTATTAGCTTCAGAGGATACCAGGTTAGGGGAAAACCGGCCCAGTTTACTAAATTCCACCCCACACTCACACATCATGTGTTGTCTCTGCTTCAGGTGCAGAAAACTGTTCATTAAGCGGTCATGTTCAACCGATGCCAGAAACTTCCTCAACAATAGCTCCTTGAAGGCTTCCCATGAACATCCATCCTTCAAATTATCCTTTTCTCTCAACCACCAGCACTTAGCTAGAACCTTTAGCTGGTAGGCAGCACCATCAATCTCTGGTCAGCAAAAACTCCAGAGAAAGAGAACATCTCCTCGATAGCTATAATCCAATCGTATAAAGCCATGAAGTCGACCATACCATCGTAGGTAGGAATTCCTAATCACTGGAAATGCGAGATGAAGTCCATCTCTGGTGGAAACACAGTTAGGGGCACTAGAGGAGCAGGGAGAACAGGAATAGCTTGACCCATAGCCTGGTCTTGCACTCTATTCGGCTTCCCAAAAACCACGTACATGAAGGCCTGGATCTGCGACTGCATGTCCAACATTTACCTAGACAAGGCCTCATTGCTCTGTTGTAGTCCTTCTATCATGGCCTCATTCTGAGCTCTAGATGACTCGCCCCCAGATTTTGGAGTCGACCTCATCGCAGGATGTCTCAACATTCTAGTTACACAGCAAATAACAAATCAAAACCTAGCTTACCGCTAGAACTACACAACTTAGTTCAGATAATACATGTACAAATACATTCTTAAGCTGCTAACATGCTACTAGAATTTCATTAATGATGTCATGCCAAAACTTATGATGATATACTGTCATCCTACTGACGCATGTGACAAAACCATGAATGCATGTATTCTTATTCTTCTTTTGACTCAAAACCATGTGTGTACGTATGTCATCATGTAAATCTTTAGATTGACACATGTGTTAATGCCATGTTATGTCATGCATATTGTGTTATGCATTCTAAAAAGGCCTTAATGCATGTTATGAGCGGCGTACACATGAAATATTATACATATCATACTACATAATATCTCATGCAACGAAAAGAAAAAAAATCTAATGTGCATTCATGTTATGATTGTTATACATCCTATACAATATAACAGTCACATATAGCCTCCTTTGAGGATCCATATACAAACACATATTATGTATCACATACTACACTTAAACTGCCTTCCATTCCTTGGAGGTGATGCGACCATCACGGTCGGAGACTATCGTCTTAGGCACGCCATGGTACCTTATAAACTGTTCTACAAAGAGTCGAACAAATACATCCACATGCATCTCCTTCTTCATTGGAATAAATCCGAAGACCTTAGTCGAGCGATCTACAATTACCCAAACTGAATTGTTCCCAGAGTGCGTGCGAGGCAACCCATGGACAAAGTCCATGGAGATATCCTCAAACTTCCACTCAGGGATGGGCAATGACTATAATAATCCTCCAGGGCTCTTGCACTCCACTTTCACCTTCTGGCAAGCCTCACAGTGTGTATCATAGTACTTTATAACACTCTTCATTCCTGTCCAGAACATGTTCTTTTGTAAGTCACTATATATCATGGAAATCCCGAGATGCACCGAATACTTAAAGTAGTGTACCTCTCTCAATATATCTTCCCTGATTTCACCTCCCTTGGGAATATAGAGCCGGCCACGAAAATTAACGAGCCTGTCCATTAGAGTATACTCTTTAATAGATCCATCCTCTATAGCTTTAATCACTAGGGCCAGAGCAGCATCCTTCCCTTGCTCTGCCCGAATTTGATATCGAATGTCTCAAATTATACTCCAGGTAGTTAGATATTTAGTATATGTCTCAGAATAATCCTTACACACCAATGTGATCTCCATCTCCTCGAGCACTCGGGCCAATTTCATACTCATCATCCGAGACTCAGGGCTCGACTCTAGTACTTTTCTTCTCAAATTATCTGCTACGGAGTTTTCTTTCCAGGGGTGGTAGTTCAATGTAAATTAATAATCATACAAAAATTCTAGCCACCACCGCTGCCTCAAGTTCAGCTCCTTTTGAGTGTGGACATACTTCAAATTTTTATTATCCGAAAAGATCTCGCAGTAAACATCATGCAAATAATGCCTCCAGATTTTTAGGGTGAACACCAATGTTCCCAAATCCAAATCATGTACTGGATAATTAACTTCATGTTTCTTCAACTGCCTTGAAGCGTAAGCAATCACATGCATGTGCTGCATCAACACTGCTCCCATCCCTTGATAGGAGGCATCATTGTAAACTTGAAATCCCTCTTTCCATGATGGAAGAGCTAGGATGTGTGCGGTTGTAAGTCTATCTTTCAGCTCTTGAAACGCAGCCTCACACTAGGGTGTCCACTCATATGGCACACCTTTCTTCATCAAAGCAGTGAGGGGAAGGTCTATCTTCAAGAATCCTCTCACGAACATGTGATAATACCCAGCAAGTCTAAGGAAGCTCCGTACATCGGCTGTTGACTTCAAAGGTGACAATTCCTTCACGACACAAACCTTGGCTAGGTCCACAGCTAGTCCAGCTCCACTAATCACATGGCCCAAGAAGGCAACTTATCAGATCCAAAATTCTCATTTTTTGAACTTAGCAAACATGGCATGCTCTTTTAGCTTCTTCAAAACTACAGTCGAGGGCTCTGCATGCTCCTCCTCTGTCTTCGAATAGACACAAATATCATCGATGAAGATGATGATGAAGACATCTAAGTACGGCTCAAACATCGAGTTCATCAAACTCATGAACACATAAGGGGCATTCGTGAGCCCAAACAACAACACTGTGAGTTCATATAAGTCGTACCTCGAGCTAAATGATGTTTTCTGAATATCCTCCTCTTGTATCCTCAACGGGTAATACCCAGAGCGCAGATCCAGTTTGGAAAACCAATGCACTCCTACCAGCTGATCGAATAACTCATCAATCCGGGGTAGGGGATAGGTGTTCCGCACCATTAGTCGGTTGAGATCCCAATATTCTATACATAATCTTAATGTTCTGTCCTTCTTCTTGACAAATAGAACAGGGGCTCCCCAAGGTGATGAACTGGGGCGAACAAACCCTGATTCTACCAACTCAAATAATTGAACACTAAACTCGGCGAGTTTCTTTGGAGCCATTCGGTAAGGGGTCCGAGAGACGGGCTTTGCACCCGGTAACAATTTAATCTGAAAGACCTCTCCATGTGGGGTTAATCCTGGCAACTTCTCAGGAAATATCTCAGGGAAGTCCCGCACTTCCCGCACATCTTTCATACTATGTGCCATCTCTTTTAATTCAAAACATATCATATATACTTAATCCGCTTTCATATGGGCCTTAAGGGCCTGGATCGAAGACAACAACATACGGGGTGCAAATTTGATACCTTGGAAAATGACCTCCGAGTCTCCATGCCTCAATGTGATTTGCTTCTCCGCACAATATCTCTTGGCGTGGTGTGTAATGCCCCCACCCGATGTATAGCATATGACAGAAGGTCTGGTCGTGGCCCGACGCCATATACCACAGAGAGTTAAGGAGATTACATATTGTTTCCAAATCCAAATTCATTTAAAAAAGTTTCCTAACTTAGAGCATTCTAACAGAAGCATTTAGGTTAAGAACCCAAACCAGTAGGAATACCCACTACAAAATCTTGTACATGAATGATATATATATCATACATAGCATATGGTTTGGCCTTTCTGCCTTACAACTGTTTCATTTACATCAAATGACTTCATACATCGGCACGCATGTCGAGCACACATGAAAATAGTAAAAAGTTCACCTTTGGGCCTTCAAGGGCTAGCCAATCACAGTATAAGGGCTTCAACCCACTATTTTCCACATGGCTCTCCAGCACCTGCACAAACGGCCCACATAAATGTGGCAAACAAAGCAACGGTCAGCATTTTGCTGACTAATTTGTAACGACCCCACCCCTTAATCGGGGCGACGGTTCTCCTTCCCTACAAACAATAACATATATATATGGTGGCAAAAACAACGTGCATTTAAGCACCATTCACCACAGAGGTAGGATCAACGGCCACATGCCCCGTGCACTCATGACACATTTTCGTTGTACTGGACCTCCCTTGTAACACCACCGTTTACAGATACATAACTTAACGACATTATCATTCTGAAGTACTTAATTTGACGGTAACCTTTGTCGTTCAGAGGTACTTAACTTGACAACTATGTCATTCAGAGGTAGTTAACTTGACGACCGACTGCCCATTCAGAGGTACTTAACTTGATGGCCCAGTCGTTCATAGGTACTTAACTTGACAACATAGTAGTTGGCTTCCACGACTCAACTCAAACACAATACACATGGCTTCGTACCATTTCAGGGTGGAAACCACCATAGCTAGGCAGCGTAAGCTCACAGCTTCGCATATAATGGCCACCATGTCTCTTAGAGACAAACCTCACAACATTTTAGATCACAGGGAGCAATCGCCCGGCGACATCCACAGTTCTCCAAACTGTGATCTTTTCTGGGTATTTTCCTATAAATGCTTCAAGTACTTTGATGCAGCATCCTGCACACCCCTAGACCACAGATTTCACACGTACATCACACGCATATACACGAAGTCTTTTCCAGCATGCAAAATAATCATCACCAATCAAGACCAACCCATCCGGATGGGCTTCACACTGCATGGCTATTTCGTACTCGATATTTCCTAATCTATATGCAATATTAAACAGGGATCATACCGACCTACCCGTTGGAAACCACCTTTTATTCACCTTTTGGTGAGGGTTTCCATGAAAGTATGCATATTGAGGAATTCATTTGTCCAAGGAGAAAATCGTTACCTTTGTATTTTTCTTCAGAGTCATGTCTATGATTTTCTACATGGATGGAAATGAATGCCTCACTTTCCCCTTCGTAGATCTAGCCTCAGATCCTACTTTCGACCATAAGGTCTCCTTCAGTAAGCTATGCAAGCTTCAGCTCTAGCCCTTCTTCTTCCTTTACACTTAAGGAAATGATGAAATGAAGAGAGAAAGAGAGAGATATAGAAAGAGAATGAATTCTAAATTCTATTCTTCTCTAGTTAAGTGGACGCGGGAGTAACCCCAACCACATGATCTCTCCATCAAAACGAAGCAAAGGCCAAGATTTTGGTTGACTGGTCAACTTTAGTGCTATCGCCTGGCGATATCGACTATCTCCCCTCGATGACATAGACTTAACCGCTTTGACCGCTTAACATTCAATATGATACATGCCATGTGGCACTATTGCCCGACGACATCCACTATCGCCTCTCGGCGATATCATTTCGAGGATTCGTCGATAGTGTCGAGTGCGTCGAGTGCCGTCGCGACAAATTATTATTATCGCCATCACGCAATACCCACTGTCGCTACTCAGTGATATCGTTCGACGTTCGTCGAGTGCGTCACGTGTGTCAAGTGCATCGAGTGCATAGAGTGTCGACTCGACGATTTATTGATACCGCCATGAGGCGATACCCACTGTCGCCCGTCAACAATGACAAAAAGTCTGTTGTCAAAGTTGGGGTCTTACAGCGTGCCAATCCAACCATGACATGCCCATAATAAGATCAAATTCTGGGATTCTCAACACCGACGAAGGGGTTTCAAAAGTTTTTCCTTCAATGTATGCATCCAAGTCACACTTGGCGGACGACGTCATCTCAGAGCCATCTGGAAGACATACTCTCCAAGTGGCACCTGTGAAGTATTGCACGCCCTCAAAATCTTTTATGAAGTATGGCGAGACAAATGAATGTGTGGCACCGGCATGAAATAGAGTGTAGGCTGGTTTCCCACTAAAAATTACGGTGCATATGTATCAAATATAAAGACTCAAAGCTAGCCTCCTAGCATATCATTGGGAATTGAAGAGAAATAGTTATAACATATTAACCAAATCATGACATACCTACAATCACATCCAGAGGATTCCGCTCTTGTGGCATACCCATCGCAAATTTCTGCTCTCGAGCAGGTCCAAGATTCATTCCTCGTGGTCCTCTCCCTTGACCAGCATATGCCCTTGTCCTCATGGGTATGCCGGAGGAAGATCAGGGGAGCATCTCCACCTAATATCAGGCAGTGATGTCGGATGTGGCCCGATCGATTGCACTGGGAGCAAACTCGCTCGAACTAATTCCTGCGCTGCTGGTAAATTTGTTACGGTGGAGGTAGTGCTGGCTGTGGGGCCGGATGCTCCATTCTAAAATTCTGGTGGAAGCGACCTCCGCCTCTATTTTTATACTTCCTCTGTTGTCCTGCCTCCTTCTACAACTGGGGCCTGCTTCCATTACTCCCTCAACAAGTCTCTTACCGCTAGCTTGGACTCCTATAGGATCCGCTTCTAGCCTTTTTGCCATATCTATTATTGTTCGGTATTGCATCCGCAATAGCCCAGATTTGTGTGAAGTCACCTTTGAACTAAGATGAATTAAGTTTGTATTTGATGCTATTTTTAGTTAAGTGTTTGCAGGACTTAATTGCTAAGTGTAGACCAATGTCAATCTACAATGAGTCTCCAAACATAGGACCATACAATGTAATCTCTCATTGTGTGATTGATGCTAAAGATCACGGCAGTGAACCGGTCGCATAAGTAATATAAAATGGGGGTTTTCCCAAGTATCGATCTCACAAGGAACACAGTAAGGTGGAGTTAATTTCGAGGAGGACTTGAGATTGAAGTCCTTAGGGTCGGCGGTAACGATGGGGGCTTTAATATTGCGGATAAAGAAAATAAAACACTATCAACTACTCCTATGCAACGCCGCTATGCGATGCTTCGCCAGGCGGGATGGAAGACTAGTCGGGCCGCTATGCACCGAATCACTAGGAGGATGGACGAGAAGGCTAGCGGATGAGGTGGTTAGAACGGCGGAATGAGGGTCGTGAGCACCTCTTCGCAACACACGCCACTAGCAATTGCTAGTGCGGCAAGGGTGGATGGTGGTGGATGGAATATGGCGCAACTCAAGTAAATAACGAAAACATAAAAAATCACATAGACATGATTGTATAAAAACGTTTTACAAACTAAGCATACTTCATCAATATAAATAGAGTTAAACACCAATATTCAACAATAAAGCAAGAACAAGTCAAGAGATCGACCGAATCCGAAGTCTTGCTGAGGATTCACGGTTGGAATCGTCAGGTTGTCATTCCGCGTCCAAGCTCGGTCCTCAACTGCGTCCGGGGTAGAGAAGGGCTGTCACCACATTCCAATGGCCCATATTCTTCGTCTCACAATAGCGGACGAAGTTTGCTAGCTTTCCATTGCTTGATGGCTATGGCGTCAAACCCTACTTGAAGCTCATAGTTGAAGGAGCAGGCCGAGAGGAAGCTCCGGCTTGGATTTGGCGGTGAAAGCTTGCCCGGAGCACCTCCCTAGGGTGGAAGATGAAGGGGAACGGTGGAGAAGGCGGAAAACGGCGCAGAAATGTCGAGCTCCGGATCCTCCCTTGAATTAGGGCGAGACCTGCACTATTTATACAAAGCAGAAATGAACAATGCGCAC
Organism: Platanthera guangdongensis; assembly: GCA_039583875.1. Taxonomy (NCBI): domain Eukaryota; kingdom Viridiplantae; phylum Streptophyta; class Magnoliopsida; order Asparagales; family Orchidaceae; genus Platanthera; species Platanthera guangdongensis. Next base: position 116,005,200 of record CM077162.1, on the reverse strand, counting down.
GATCACAGGTGCACGACCAGTGGTCATGCGCACTATATCCGCTGCTCGTGCGCACTGGCATGGAAGATCCGGAAGAATAACTGGGATAACACACACGAGTAGTGGAGCACGACCAGTGGTCGTGCGCACTAAGTTGAATGGTCGTGCGATTACCCCATACAGGACTCCAGAAAAGAGGAATCAATGCACATGATTAGTGGTGCACGACCGGTGGTCGTGCGCATTATGTGCAGTGGTCGTGCGCTTACCCCAGGTTGATTCTAGAAAACGAAGAGTAGTGCGCATGATCAGGGGCGCACGACCAGTGGTCGTGCGCATTAGATCCCATGCTCGTGCGCAGTATTCCTGTTTCACAACCATCCCGGAACACGCACACGACCCCTGTACCGAAAGGAAAAACCAATCACTGATATGTGCAGACATTCCAAGCAATCACAAAAAGGAGTACAAACAATAAAAGTAACAAAATACACAACCACTGGCATAAATGTGCACTTCATATGGAAATAAAGACAAGATGAAATATGAACGGTATAGAACTAAAAGTGAAGTGCAAACGCGTGAAAACTAACCCAGATGAGTCCGAAAATAGGTATATAAAGTGGACTCATCACACCCCCAGACTTAACTGTTTGCGCGTCCCGAGAAAACAAAATCCAAGCAGATAGGGAAAAATGATTTAGCTAACAAAGAAATTGAAAAACAAAGTACCATGCGAAGTCGCATGCTCTCATCCGTAAAAAATACAATAGAGAAAATTTCTAAGTATGCAGAATAGTTTATATTTTTCACAATGCATATCAAAATTTTATTATTACTCAAAAATGGAATCACGGTGAATCATCCGGTCACACGTAGGGAGAAAGTAGACTAATCGCTAGGCGAGCATTGCCAAAGATCGGGGCTCGGGATAACCTCCAAAGGAATCCACCAATGTCGGTGGCCATATGCTTTCCCTTTCGCATTCTCTCCACGTCACTGGTTTGGTTCACAAACGAATCAGTAGGACTTTAGGTGAAGAGATGGGGCTTGAGTTTCGGTGAGGTAAACAAAGATAAACAGGAAGGCGATACACCTAACCCAAATGAGCTAGTATAAAAGGAATCCCTCTACTAAGCAAAATACACGCGGGTACACCACACCCCCAAACTTAACTTGTAACATATGGGTGTGTGCACCGCCTACTCCAAATATAATCACATTTCCAAAATGATTTTCAATTAAAACTTTTTCTTTTCATTCAAATTTTTTTTTTTATCATTACAAATATATATATTTTTATTTTTCTTCATTTTATTTTCACAATTCAGCAGATATAAACTTGGAAGCACTTCCACATTTTCACAAATAAAATCAACACATCATATCCCAAAATGAAAATGTAAAACTCGAAAGCTCAACTCAGGTGTGCGACTAGGATTGGCTATGAGGCTTTGGTGAAATCATGGTGGAGCTGAATCAAAAGGAGGGGTAGGCACAACGGGGCTAGCGAGGATAAGACGTTAGGAATGGTACAAAGCTCAACCGGGCCAAAATGATGGCCTACATCACACTCATGCATGACTAACCTAGACCCATGCTTCAAGAATAGCTTGGGGCAAGTTCTTAGCCAACGAGAAAGACTATCCATCCTCCCGACTCGAGCAATACGAACCTAACGACCGTCTACACATATCCCTAAGGTACCGTCGGATTCACACCGGATTTACCAACTTTTGAGTAGAATAAAAAGTATTTACGCAATTAGAAAAATATAAAACTAAAAGCATACAGAAAAATTAAATCTACTCCAATTTCTACATGAGACGAGAGCAGTTGACTAGGAGCACAGCAAGGTCAACATTTTACTCCGTCTCACAATCTTATGTCAGCACCATAATTTTCCCAAATCTAAAGAAGAAATGAGTTTAACTCGCGGCACACTAACAACTAAGCACGCACTCATGTTGGTGCAGTGGTGTGCAGTGCAATGAACTAATCAAAATAAAACTATAAAAGCTTCTAGTATGAACAAGAAATGTGTGTGTGCAATATGTAACAAATCTCTCCCCCAAACTTAAACTAAACTACACAGCAGATGATATAAAAATTAAAATCATAAGGAGCTAAGGGAAGAGGTTACCCAATGCTCAGCCAGTGAGCATACCAGAAGACGTGTGGAAACCTGAAGCAGGCCCGCCATATGAAGAATCACAACCCCGCCAATACGATTTGCTATGAATACCTGCAGGGGTGAGCTCCGCAAACAAAAAGAAAAATATACAAAAAGAAATGCTAAAACTAAAAGAGACATGAAAATAAAAATGCAGGAAATGAAAGATAAGTACTGGGGTGATTGTCATCCCAGCACGACTTATTAAATTCGAAACAGTTCTAGTTAATGGGCCTATGAAATAAAAAGTGCACAGGTAACTGGCCTAATATCCGCTGCGGTAGCAAGTACCGATACGGAGATAGAGCAGTTACCCCTCTGCCTAAATAATCATACCTGCTCCTCGCAGGCAGAGGAAATAGGAAGTAGGATGAGGAGGAGGTCTGGTCCTCGCTCATCTTATCACAAAATAAATCCTTGCCTAGCAAGGTATCGTCTATCACAGGCCCGCAGGAGGCGATGGCAACGACATGAGCACAAAGCTCATCGTCATCCCAACGTACCTGTGGAGACTCATCCTGTACAGGCTTAGATAAGGAAGGGGGATCAAGTAATAAAAGAGAAGAAGAACTAAAAGAATCAGAAAATGGGAGAGTGATCCCGGTCTCACTCTCAGCAGGATCCAAGCAGAGATCATCGTCGATATCATACAAGTCGTACCGAGGGGAATCCGAGAACTCGAGGTCCGCGGTGGTTATAGGAACAGCCTCATCCAATAAGGAGGTGCAAACCTCTACATCGGAAAGAGGGTATTCCTCATCCCACCGGGGTGCGTAAAAGTGTTCCGAAGATCCACCTTCTCCGTCAGATATAGAGGAATCATCATCCCACTTCGGCGCAACCTCGGGCATCGAATCATCAACAAATACGGTATCATCAACCGACTCACACAAAAATGGAGTAGCACAATCCGGTGAAAATTGCGGAGGGGCAAGGCTGCTCTCAAAATCAAGCACTGAATGAGCAGGCCCCATCGCAAAATCATTCGCTAACGCCACCCCGTCGACGACTGGAACAATCTCATCATCCCATACAGGAGCGTCCATGAGTTCCTGCTCCTCTTTTTGTTGGCTAACACCAGAGTGATCATCATCACTCAAGGAAAGCTCTTAAAAAGGGATCGAGGGACCCATGAAAGAGCTGTATGCGGCCAGAGATTCTTCAGTAATCTCAACGGGTAAAGAATGAGCAAAGTGCGTTATGTTAGTGTATGGGCCAAACAACACCCTGGTAGGCCTGTCCACAACAGTCTTCCACGAACGGGAGGTTGTTGTGCACACGCCCTCATAGGGAGAAGGCTTGCACAAACGAGGGCAATCCTTCAACATGTGGCACACATCTTGACATAACAAACACCGAATGCAATGCTCGGCATTAATAACAGCAATAGCATCGATGGATCGGCGCAAAGTGTCAAGGATACGACACACAGCATCAGGATCCATCACAAACAAAAATAATTACTGAAAAATTGCTACACAGCTAAAATAAAAATAGCACGAATCTGCTATCTAAATCAAAAATCAGAAAAGGGCAAAAAGAAATAAGCAAAATAAAAATTCTAAAAACCAAAGCAAATAAGAAAAAAAATGAAATGGACAAATGGAGAAGGGCTTCAATATATTATCACTCTCTCCAAAAACTCACACGACTGTGTTGCCCGGCAACGGGGCCAAAAACTTGATGCTAAAGATCACGACAGTGAACCGGTCGCACAAGTAATATAAAATGGGGGTTTTCCCAAGTATCGATCTCACAAGGAACACAGTAAGGTGGAGTTAATTTTAAGGAGGACTTGAGATTGAAGTCCTTAGGGTCGGCGGTAACGATGGGGGCTTTAATATTGCGGATAAAGAAAATAAAACACTATCAACTACTACTATGCAACGCCGTTATGCGATGCTTCGCCAGGCGGGATGGAAGACTAGTCGGGCTGCTATGCACCGAATCACTTGGTGGATGGACAAGAAAGCTAGCGAATGAGGTGGTTAGAACGGCGGAATGAGGGTCGTGAGCACCTCTTCGCAACGCACGCCACTAGCAATTGCTAGTGCGGCAAGGGTGGATGGTGGTGGATGGAATATGGCGCAACTCAAGTAAATAACGAAGACACACAAAATCACATAGACATGATTGTATAAAAACGTTTTACAAACTAAGCATACTTCATCAATATAAATAGAGTTAAACACCAATATTCAACAATAAAGCAAGAACAAGTCAAGAGATCGACCGAATCCGAAGCCTTGCTGAGGATTTACGGTTGGAATCGTCGGGTTGTCATTCCGCTTCCAAGCTCGGTCCTCAACTGCGTCCGGGGTAGAGAAGGGTTGTCACCACCTTCCAATGGCCCATCTTCTTCGTCTCACGATAGCGGACGAAGTTTGCTAGCTTTCCTTTGCTTGATGGCTATGGCGTCAAACCCTACTTGAAGCTCACGGATGAAGGAGAAGGCCGAGAGGAAGCTCCAGCTTGGATTTGGCGGTGAAAGATTGCCCGGAGCACCTCCCTAGGGTGGAAGATGAAGGGGAACGATGGAGAAGGCGGAAAATGGGGGAGAAATGTCGTGCTCCGGATCCTCCCTTGAATTAGGGCGAGACCTGCACTATTTATACAAAGCAGAAATGAATAATGCGCACGATCACAGGCGCATGACCAGTGGTCGTGCGCACTATATCCGGCGCTCGTGCGCACTAGCATGGAAGATCAGGAAGAAGAACTGGGATAACGCGCACGAGTAGTGGCACACGACCAGTTTTCGTGCGCACTAAGTTCAATGGTCGTTCGATTACCCCAGACAGGACTCCAGAAAAGAGGAATCAATGCACACGATCAGTGGCGCACGACCGGTGGTCGTGTGCATTATGTCCAGTGGTCGTGTGCTTACCCCAGGCTGATTTTGGAAAACGAAGAGTAGTGCGCACGATCAGGGGCGCACGGTCAGTGGTCGTGCGCATTAGATCCCATGCTCGTGCGCAGTATTCCTGTTTCACAACCATCCTAGAACACACACACGACCCCTATACTGAAAGGAAAAACCAATCACTGATATGTGCAGACATTCCAGGAAATCACAAAAAGGAGTACAAACAATAAAATTAACAAAATACACAACCACGGGCATAAATGTGCACTTCCTATGGAAATAAAGACAAGATGAAATATGAACGATATAGAACTAAAAGTGAAGTGAAAATGCGTGAAAACTAACCCAGATGAGTCCGAAAATTGGTATATATAGTGGACTCATCATGATCCATGGTGTTGACTCATGTGTAGCCTCTCTATTGGGACATGTTAACCCCTCAGTCCGCAACATACTGCAAGATTCCAAAGCCCCCCTTTCAGCAGGCGCGGACGGGATTTGTCAGTCCGCCCAGTCCGGCATTATCACCAGTCGGGCGCCAAGGGTGGTACCCCAGCAGCGGACGCAAGGATCTGTCCGCTCAGTCCGCCGGCGCTTTGGGTATCAGGTTCTCTACAGCGGCGGACGCAGTATCTCGTCCGCCCAGGCCGCCGCCCTCCAGTGGGCGCGCCCAGCAGCAGTGGAAGCTCCAGTTCGCGAGCCCAGTCCGCCACTTCTGTGCGGACTGGCGTGTTCTTTCTTTTTGCTTCCCGTCACCGCTGCCCGATTCTCCTGTACCCCGGGCAGCCAGTTATTTTAGCCCTGCCCGTTTGGGCAGGCCCCCTATCCTATAAATAGGGGGGAGGTGGTGCACTCAAGGCACGCTGACTCGGACCCAGGAGCCTACTTGTTACAGGCTGCGGACTCGAATCCTGTGCCTTGCGGACTCCCCCTTGCTCTGCTCCCATCAGTCTTTTCCTTTCACTTGTAACTAAATCCTTCTTCAATCAAGGGAAAGCCCGTCGCAAGAGAGGCATTCAGGCCGCGACGGGCGAAGTCTGTTGTTGTCGTGGTTCACGGCCCTGCTCTTCTTCTAGCTCTCATCCGCTTAGTAGATCGCTACTCGCAGTTTCCCTATTCCCCTATGTTCGAACAGTTAGCTGGTTGTGCTCGACTTCCCTTGTGTTTTCGTGCATCAACAGCTAACACGCGACCTTCAGATCCGAGTAGTGTTTTGAAATCAACGGACGAAAGATGTCAGACCGCAGAGCCCGCTCTTCAGATCGCTCTAGTTCTTCAGAGGACTCCCTTTGGGATGCAATAGAGCAAGCCCGCCTTGAGGCCGAGCAGTCTCGCCGGCAGACCGACCAGCGTCTTGACGCAATCAGCCAAGCTCTGCTCGCGCTGGCCCAGCGGCTTGCTCCTCAGGCCGCAGCGGACCCAGCGAACTCGACAGTCCGCCAGACCCCAGCTCGCCGAACTCCGCTTCGGCAGTCGCCAGAAACTCCTCGGAACCCTGTTCAGTCCGCTGCCCCTCTGCGCCCTCAAGAGGAAGAGTTTGCTTTCAGAGAGTTCTTCAGAGAAGCTGCTAGGGGCACCCCTGCCCGCCAGCTTCACTTTGCTAACCGCCAGTCCGCCGAGCCCGCGGACTCCTCGGCACCAGTCCGCCCTTTCTACCCTGCAGAGTTTGACACCCCGTCTCCCTTTGTTGACCGAATTCGATGGGAATCGGCTCCGAGCAACTTCAGGGAGCCTCGCATCTCATTCTATTCAGGAGCGACAGATCCCGTTTCTCACCTCCAAGCATTTGAGGGGGCAGTTGCTTTGAGATGCCTCTCAGATGCAATTAAGTGTAAATTGTTGGTTACCACTCTCGAAGGGCAAGCGAGAGAGTGGTTCTACGAGCTGCCTTCGGGCACAATCTCTTCTTTCGCAGAGCTTCGCAGCCAGTTGATGTTGAGGTTTACCACCTCAAGGAAGAGAAAGAATGGGCCAGCTGCCCTATTCGAGATCAAGCAGAGGGATAATGAATCAGTAGCAAGATTCGTTGATCGCTTTCAGAGAGAAATCCAGGGGGTGAGGAATGTAAACCCTGATTATTATAAGGTCGCCTTGATCCATGGCCTCCGGGAGGGCCCCTTGAAGTTTAAAGCAACAACCAAGGCTCCTGAGACCTATCAAGAGTTGATCGCCATGGTCAACTGTTTCATCGAAGGGGAAAGTGCCAATCCGACCTACGTCTCATCCCTGACAGCCAAGGCTGAAGGAAGGGATGCCTCCGCTTCTTCTTCCCGTGGCAAGCCCCCTCGCCCAGACTTCCAGCCTCCGTCTCAAAGAGGCGGGAACTTCTACAACAAAAAACCTTTCCAAGGCCATCAACAGTTTCATGAGCAGAGACTGCCGTTGGCCGCCACTCCCGTCATTCCATTGCAAGCTCTTCCCATCCTCCAGCAGGCAGCCTTGCCTGCCCCATGCCAATCTGATGAAAGTCCCATGGAGGATGTAGCAGATCTGGACCTTGACGAAGTCATCCAGATCCTGCAAAGGAGACCAGAAGAAAAGAGGCAAGAGCCTCAGAAGATGTGGAAGCCGAGGAATAATTCACAATACTGCTAGTTCCACAAAGAAAAGTGTCATCTGACTGAGGAATGCAAGGCCCTTCGAATGCTGATAGAGAAGTTGCTTGCCGAGGGCAAGATCGATCTGGCCAAGAAGGATTCTCCTTCCTCTTCAAAACCATCCACCTCAAAGGGCAAAGAGGTAGCTGAGGCCTACCAAGAGTGTGTAGATGTGGAGGACGAAGGCCGTCTGGGGCCGATCAACGTCCCGGTGGAGTGCTTCGATGCAGATGATGAAGGGGTTCTGGGACGCCTCTTCTTCATCCACGGTGGAGCAGGGACCGAGTCCACTCGGAAGTCATCAATTTCAAGGGGTCACCCAGGCAGAGGTGGCCTCTTCTTCCATTGCTCCCCCAAGAGAAGTAGTCACCTTTGGCCCAGAAGATCTGCCTCAAACAGCCAACCCATTTGATGATGCAGTTGTAATCAAGGCTGTGCTTGGAGACTTCACAGTGGATAGAATTCTGGTTGACACGGGCAGTTCGGTTAACCTCCTCTTTAAGTCTACTTTTGAGGCCCTGAGGACCGGAAAGCCTCTGCTTCAGAGCCCCCGGCCAGGAGAGGTTCTTTTCTTGTACCTAGGGGTTGGCCCTGAGGCCGTCAGCTCTGTTCTTCTTCGGGAAGAAGGCAGAAAGCAATTCCCAGTCTACTATGTCAGCCATATTCTGAAGAGTGCTGAGACGCAGTATCCGATCTTGGAGAAGTTAGCCTTGGCACTGGTCATGTCAGCTCGCAGGCTTCGCCCATACTTCCAAGCACATTCAATTCAAGTCATCACCGATCAACCTTTGAAGGGTGTGTTGGAAAAGCCCGAGCATTCCGGCAGACTAGCTAAGTGGGAAATAGAGCTAAGTGAATTTGAAATTTCTTATGTGCCCAAGACAGCCATTAAAGCTCAAGTCCTAGCAGATTTTCTGATCGACATGCCAGAGTCCAGTTCTGATCAGGCAGAAAGGTCACCTTTGGCTTGGACCATCTATGTTGATGGTGCCTCAGGCAGAAGTTCTTTTGGAGCAGGAGTGGTTCTCATCAATCCAAACAGAGTCAAATTGGAGCAGGCCATCAAGTTTTACTTTCCAGTAACCAACAACCAGGCCGAATATGAATCTCTGCTAGCAGGCTTGAGGCTCGCAAGGGAATTAGGAATCGATCATGTTCACATCAAAACCGATTCTCTGGTAATGGCGTCGCAAGTCCTCGGAAACTTCGAAGCAAGGGAGCCAGTCTTGAAAAAATACCTAGCTCTTGTGAAAGTAGAAGTCGGAAGGTTTAAAAGATTCACCATCGAACATATCCCCAGAACAGAGAATGAGGAGGACGATTTTCTCTCTAAGCATGGGATGCCTTCAGGAGGCACAACTTCTGAGCTCTTCCGCCCGGCAGTAGTGGAAGGAGATCTGATGCAAGTAGATCAACGCGCCTCTTGGATGGACCCATTCATCCTATATCTGTCAACAGGAAATTATCATCATACAGTTAGAGACAAGAAAAAGTTCAGAATAAAAGCAGCTCACTACTTCCTAGTGGAGGGAATCCTTTATAGAAAGACCTTCCTCTCAACCATGGCCCGGTGTGTTTCAGAAGAAGAAGCTCTTACCATTTTGCAAGAAGTTCATTCAGGAGAGTGTGGAAGCCACTCTGGAGCAAGAACTCTTGAAAAACGAGTCCTGCGACAAGGGTATTTCTGGCCCACAATGAAGAAAGACTCAGAGATCTACGCCAGAAGGTGTGTTCAATGCCAGAAGTTTGCTCCACTTCAGCACCAAGCAGCTCAGTCCCTCAGGTCGATTGCAACTCCTTGGCCCTTTGCGGTTTGGGGAATGGATCTCATTGGTCCTTTTCCCTTGGCAAGCGGGCAACGACGTTTCATCATCGTAATGATCGACTACTTCAGCAAGTGGATCGAAGCCAAGGTATTGGCTAAGACAACTACTCAGATCGTCAAGAACTTCATTTGGGGAGAAATTGTGTGCCGGCACGGGATACCAATGGCAATAATCACTGACAATGGGCCGCAATTCAACAACTCAAAGATGATAGATTTTTGCAGGCAGATCGGAACAGAGCTGCGTTTTGCATCAGTTCATCATCCCAGAAGCAATGGCCAGGTGGAAGCTGCCAACAAGCAGATCCTCAACTTGCTCAAAAAGAAAGTGCGGAATCTCAAGGGCGGTTGGGCTGATCAGCTTCCATCAGTCCTCTGGTCCCTTAGGACAACGCCATCATCCGCAACCGGGGAGACTCCATTCAAACTCTCTCATGGCTCAGAGGCACTCATCCCGATTGAGTTTGAAGTTCCGTCGCCCAGAGTACTGCTTGCAAGAGAAGGTGTCGATGATTGGGTTAGTTGAATAATGAGGAGATGAGGTTCAGCTTGGAACACATCGAGGAGGTCAGAGATCAAGCAGCCATAAGGCAGGAAGAGGTCAAAAGGAGGATGGCCCATTACTTCGATCAGAATGTAAGGATCAAACACTTCCAAGTGGGAGATCTAGTTCTAAAGAAGGTTGATGCTGCTGCAAGAGCTGGTTCAGTTGGAAAGCTTAATCCAAATTGGGCCGGCCCTTTTGTCGTCAAAGAAGAGTTAAAAAGCGGCGCTTACCGCTTGCAGACTCACGAAGGAGAGGATATACCACACACGTGGAGTGGGGATGATCTCAAGCGGTTCTATTCTTAAACCTCCTTTTTCTACTTTGTATATCCTCTTCAAGAATTATTATGAATAGAAACAACTTGCTAACGCCTCTTCAAGTGTTTTGTTGTAATCATAAACAGATAAGGTGCTAAGAGAGATTTCAAAAACGGTTCTACACCCGAACTCCCTTTTTCTTTCTTATGCTTCCTTTGCAAATGCATTTTCTTAATCAAAGAATCCATACTGACATTTTTTCTAGTGTTTTCTCTCTCTCCCAAAGACCTATAACGGTTCCCTGATACCAGGAGACATCGTCGAGTTCAGCTAGACCTCCCCTAGAGCCGTTGTCATTAGCGTAACACCACGAAGACCACGTGTTGCGAGGATATTTTGCACCGTGTAGTGGGAGCTTGCAGGCTCTAGCGCGGTTGGATTCTTGACTTCGGATCCCGGCAGGTACCTGACCCCACCTTTGCATTATAGAGGGCAAGGTGGGTGTAAAGCTCTACCATGCCGCTTTAGGGATATTGTTACAACTTCGATGATCACATGAGGAAAGTATGCCATTTCGGCTCACCTGCCCGCGGGTCATCTTAGCTTGTAACTCTCGAACACTCCATGGTACCCTCAAGCAGTGCCTGCAGGAGACCCACAGCTTAGACTATACTCCAGGCAAGAGGGCAGGGAACCGTTCCGCCAAGTGAGCATCTTGCTTTGTGCAGGGAATAATGTGCGGACTTCTTTTAACTGTCCGCTCAGTCCGCCTATTTGGGTTGATCTTTATAGCTTGTAGCCCGGTGAGGAAAGTATGCTGCCCAGGCTCACCTGCCCACCTGGTCGCAAGTTATAGGTCATTTCTATCTTTAGCGGACTGATTTTCTCTATCCGCAGAGTCCGCCTGTTTGGGTTGATCTTATAGCTTGTATCCCGGTGAGGAAAGTATGTCGCTCAGGCTCACCTGCTCACCTGGTCGCAAGCTATAGATCATTTCTATCTTTGGCGGACTGGATTCGTTATCCGCACAGTTTGGTAGTTTCCTTGGGATTGCAAGCTGGTTATCTTTAGTGGACTGGTTTTCTCTATCCGGTCAGTCCGCCTACTTGGGTTGATCTTATAGCTTGTAGCCCGGTGAGGAAAGTATGCCGCTCAGGCTCACCTGCCCACCTGGTCGCAAGCTATAGATCATTTCTATTATGAGCGGATTGGTTTTCTGTATCCGCTCAGTCCGCAGGGTAGTCCATATTCAAGTTTATAGATCATTCCTGTTATGAGCGGATTGGTTTTCTGTATCCGCTCAGTCCGCAGAATGATTTTCATGTTACATAAGTTTGATCATTTCTATTATGAGCGGATTGGTTTTCTGTATCTGCTCAGTCCGCGGAATGGTTTTCGTATTATTTGTTAATAATCAACGTGCTTTTATATTATGTGCGGTCTGGCTTGCGGACTACAACTATAACTCAAGTACCCCCTGGCATTATTATCAGCTGGCTGTTCTCTGAGGCGGATACTGAATGAGTTGATGTCTAATTCTTAAATCAGCAAGATTCGTTAAATGATGTGATGAGTGGACCGTAACTGAAACTCAACAGGGTCCGCCTGACAAAATTCTTCTTTATGCTGTGATTAATCAGCGCGTCATGCGGACTGCTAAGTATCGGTGCGGTGAGCGTGGAAAAAAGAGCATTGCAGGAAGCACACATGCCAAAAAATATCCTTTCTATTTTCATCAAAAAATTGTTTACATCGTTCTATATGTTCGGCGGACTGCAATCTTGCGTCCGCCGCTTTTACAAAAAACAAAATATATATATACATTGAACAATCAATCCTCTGTTTCTTCTCGGGAGGTGCAGGGCTGTCACCGATGATGTCGACTTCTAGAGAATAGCCCCTCGAGCCGCTCCCGCTGCTACCTGATCCTGTACTAGTGGCGGACCCGCTATGCGAGCTCCCAGTAGCAGAGGAAGATGCAGAGGTGTCGGACTCGGCGGACAGTTCCTCTCCTCGTCGGCTCGATTCAGCATCGTCCGCATTTTCCCTGGCGCCTTGCTCTTCGCCCTGCGAGCCTCCGTCTTCTTTCTCTTCTTCTTCTTCTTCTTCGTCGTCGTCTTCTTCTTCCTCATCTTCACCTTCCTCATTGACGTCCTTTCCTTTTTTAGCTCTCTCCATCGCTGCGACCTGAGGGGCCAGCTCAGGGAAGATCTCCAGAAAAGGGACGCCGCCCACTCCCTCCTTCATGAGGCCATCGCGGGCAAGTCGCTCAACGGCGACCTCGACAGTCTCCATCATAAAAGGGAGCGTGGCGGCCTGGAATTTATTGTTCTCCAAGTCGTAGGCGACCTGCGAAAAACAAGATTACAAACATCCGACAGATCGCGGCGGATAGAAAATTAAAACCGCGGCAAACTCAACTCACCCCCAGCTCCTCTCTTTGCCGAGCATTCCTTTCTCCCAGCCGCGCGTTCCTTTCCCTTAGCACTTTGTTATCATTCTGAAGTTGTTCATTCTGCCTCAGCAGGTCCCTGGCCAAAGTAGCGACGTAGTGGTTTGTTACCATGCTGTTCGCAGAAGCCTTAGAGGGCAGCAGAGGGAGGTCGGCGGCGCACACCTTCTTGAGGTCGCTCAAGTTGCGCTTTCCGTAAAGAGTGGAGAGCGCAATATGGGCGTGGCGTGTTATCCGCGGACTCCTCCACGAAGGAAGCGCGGTGGATAGGCGGACATGCTTTTTCTTGCTGTGCAAGTGGACCATAGGGTTCCCCCTAAGGTCCCTCTGGCTGATACCGAAGCCGGTCATGGAGAAACTTTCGGAGGAAGAGTAGTCCGCTGCGGGATCCCCTTCCTCCTTCCTCTTTTTTGCAACTGCTTCCTTCTTCTCCCTTTGTGTAGGGACGAAGCCGCTCGGCGTCTGCGGCAAGTTGGCGGGCACCGCCAAGGTCGCTGCAAAAAGAGAACCAGAGTTAACAGCATGGTCGCGGCGGATACAAAAGCTGAGTCCGCTAAACTACTTACTGTCCTCAGGCATGACATCCGTCAAGTTTGCTAGCAGCGGAAGGTAGTATTCGATATCAAGCCTGGCGTTCGCTAAGAACTCGACGATTGCGGACTCCAGGTCGTCCAGCTGCACATTTTTAAATACGGAGTCCGCGCGCACCTGCGGATACGTGTGCGCGAACCCAAGGTCGCCCTCAAAAATTAGGAACCTCGAGGTCCAGTTGTGGATCTTGTTTGGAATACCCACTACCTTCATCCCCCTGCAGTAGAAGTAGATTACTCCCTTGTAGGGGCGGCCTCCGGAGGCGGTTATGGAGCGGACGGAGAATATTTTGCGGAAGATGTTCATCGAGAAAGCAATCTTTTCAGATCGCAAATAAGAGATGTAGCTGCAGATCGCGGCAAGGGTATTCAGCGCGAGCTAGCCAGGCACCATCTCGTAGTGCTCAAAAATTGCAGCAAGCTCCCATAGGAGCGGGAACTTGAATCCGCTATCGAAATGGTCAACGGGAATGGCGATCTGAGTCGCAGTCGAAAAGTTCAACCTTTCCTGATGGGCGGGTAGGCGGACAAGTATGTTTGAGTCCGCCATCTTCTTTTCGACGAAGGCAGCCAGGTCAGCCTCTGTCAAAGTACATTTTCGGTGATCGGCAGAATGGAAGGCGACTGCAGCATCAGTGCGCGCGGACACCATGTTGCAGGCCGCAGGATTCTGTTTACTTCAGTAATTTCCTACATAGAGAAAGCAGAAGGCAGTATTTATAGATAAAAATTCTGACAGCTTTTTGGCCAGTCCGCGCAGGTCGCATATTCAATCCGCTCAGTCCGCAAAGAATTAAAAGCAGCCAAACAAATAACACGGATACAAAGACCAATTAACATTCCAAGGGAAATTCAAAGCCAAGTTGTGGCCGGCGCAGTTTCCTATCCGCCCAGGTCGCGCATTTTCCCACCTCCAGGTTAACAAGAAGCGGACACAGCGCTAGTCCGCACAGTCCGCCACACATCATGCCAAGGATAAAGCAACATAAAATTGCGGATTTATAATCTGAGTCCGCATAGATTGCAATAAAAGTTCAATCAATCACATCACACAGCATTGTTTGAAGCGCAATTATACAAACAATTATACAAAGTAAACATATAAAAAATCAGAGCACCGCGGACTCAGCGGTCCCTGTTTTCAGTTCGCGTAGGCTTCTCCGTCCTATCCCGGCATAGGTGAGCTGCTTGGTCACTTATCTGGAGAATCTCGCTGTACACACGGCAGAGGTGGTGGTGGATAACATTGATGGTCCGGTGCATGTGGGCGGCTTCCCGGTCTACCCGGTTGAGAGGCACCATTGGCTCCGCTGACGGCCTCGGCTCCTCATCCGCAGCATGTGGGATACCGCCTGTCGGTGCGGCGATCTCCGAAGTCGCGCGATCTGATACTCGCGGCCTCCGGTCAGCGACCTCTGCGGCCCGCTTCCCCTTCTCCTCACGCACTGACGCTAAGTGCTTGCCCTTATAATAGCGGACGTCATCTGCAAGCCTTTTCTTCTCCCTATCGGATCTCTCCAGCGCCCTGGAGATGCTAGCGATCTCGTCCTTCAGAGCCATCTCGCGCTCAGCGGATTCTTTTTCGCGCGCCGCGGACGCTTTCTCACGCTCCTTTGCTTTCTCTAACTCTCCTTTCACGCATTCCATTTCAGATTGGAATTTCTGCTCTAACTCTTTTATGATGTTCAGGGGGGACGGCTCATCCGCCACGGTTTCGATGTGGGAGATCGCGTCAGCACCGGTGTTCGGCGTGGCCGCGATCTCGCCACTCTCGGTAGAGTTCGGCGGCGACTTCCCACCTGCAACAAGCAAAGTCAACTTCACATTCAAATGCAGTTCGCGGTGGACACAAAGAATGGAGGAAAGATCACTTTGAGACATGGCAGCAGCAAGTTGCCGACTATCGAAGATGATTGGACGCCTTGCCCGCTCCGGGTCAAAGGCGCTTAACTGCTTCCTCCATTCACGGTGGACCTTTGCTCTTTTCTCAGCATCCGCACTTCTTGAGACCACAATGTCGTCCGTCTCGGTGATGATTCTGACAGGTCTTGACGTCCGCGGAGGCGACCTGTAAAGCCACTTGCGCTGAAAATAGTTAGGTGTCGGTTGAAGTTTACCTGACTGCAGCAGCTCCGCGGCAACCCGCAGGTCCTCAGCGGCTTTGTCCGCCGCGGCCTGCTTCGAGGCCACCCCAACCGCAGCAACATGAGCGACGATTTGTTTCTTTTGCTCCTCGATCTTCTCCTTCAGTCTCTCTCTCTCCTCTTCCTCCGCAGCGGACAAGGAAGGGAGTTCATCGCCCTTATCTCCAGTAGTCTCCGCCTCATTCTGCTGCAGTACAACCAGCAAGGAGTCCTGGATTAAGTCAAGTTGATCGACGTCTATGGAATCAATTATCTCATCCGTGGAAAGACTGACCGTTGAAAGGGAGTTGCCTCCCCGAATTTGGGCCTCCGGCGTTACCAGGTCGCTGTCTGGGACTTCTTTGTCTCACGGCCTGTGTTGCAAGTCCACCTCCCCAGTCCGCTTGGAGATATTCTTCTCCTTCATTGCGCGGAGCTTCTTCTCAACCCGCTCGGCGACGGTCGCTCCGTCCCTCTTCCTCTTCTTCCTCTTGGCTATCTTCTCAGCAGAATCCGCGGCAGACCCCCCTAAATCGGGCTGGTCTTCGCGGACAGGCTCAGGATTCACAGCCGTCGGCACTTTTGAAGGCGCATCGTCGTCTTCCTCAGTCCGCCTATTTTCTTCATCCAAGTTGACAATGAGCACCTGGGCATTGGGAGAAGATATGTCGGCCTCAATGTGTTCGCCAACAGTGTCCGCCGAGGTCGCGGTTTTCTGGGAATGGGCGGAGTCCGACAGGGTAACTATCTTCTCACTTCTCAATGGTTCGGCGTCGACTGCGGCTTCTTCGCGAGCAGATACATCGGAAGGGCGGACTGTCTTCTCCGCAGGCCTCTCGCTCTGGGAACTCTCCCCTGTGAGGCGGACAGGGTCTTTTCTTGCCGACCTCTTTACAATCTTCTAGGTCTTCATAGGCGTTGTCAGCTCCAGGTCGCCTTTTGCAGTAACGCTAGATAAGAAAGCTCCAAGCCTATCCATGCCGGACTGGAAGGTGGAGACCGCAAGTGGTGAATAGCGCCCAGTGTCGATCGAGATTCTCAGCAGATCCAGACCCTCCAGCGATATTTATAGCGTTGGTGGCGTTTTCGAGATTTGCAGACTCGGCGGTTAAGAAAACATTTTCGAAATTTTCTGGAAACATAAAAATGTGCGGGGATTATGTTAACCCCTCAGTCCGCAACATACTGCAAGATTCCAAAGCCCCCCTTTCAGCAGGCGCGGACGGGATTTGTCAGTCCGCCCAGTCCGGCATTATCACCAGTCGGGCGCCAAGGGTGGTACCCCAGCAGCGGACGCAAGGATCTGTCCGTTCAGTCCGCCGGCGCTTTGGGTATCAGGTTCTCTACAGCGGCGGATGCAGTATCTCGTCCGCCCAAGCCATCGCCCTCCAGTGGGCGCGCCCAGCAGCAGTGGAAGCTCCAGTTCGCGAGCCCAGTCCGCAACTTCTGTGCGGACTGGCGTGTTCTTTCTTTTTGCTTCCCGTCACCGCTGCCCGGTTCTCCTGTACCCCAAGCAGCCGGTTATTTTAGCCCTGCCCGTTTGGGCAGGCCCCCTATCCTATAAATAGGGGGGAGGTGGTGCACTCAAGGCACGCTGACTCGGACCCAGGAGCCTACTTGTTACAGGCTGCGGACTCGAATCCTGTGCCTTGCGGACTCCCCCTTGCTCTGCTCCCATCAGTCTTTTCCTTTCACTTGTAACTAAATCCTTCTTCAATCAAGGGAAAGCCCGTCGCAAGAGAGGCATTCAGGCCGCGACGGGCGAAGTCTGTTGTTGTCGTGGTTCACGGCCCTGCTCTTCTTCCAGCTCTCATCCGCTTAGTAGATCGCTACTCGCGGTCTCCCTATTCCCCTGTGTTCGAACAGTTAGCTGGTTGTGCTCGACTTCCCTTGTGTTTTCGTGCATCAACAGGACACACTTCCTTTTCAAGCACTAAGTGCAAGAGAAAAGATGGATTCTGATTTTAATGAAGAATTAAGATTTTCAATTTTTTCAGAAAAAGTGTAAGTTTTTTCTGGAGTACTATATTTGTACTCGAGAAGGACTTAAGAAATTTCTTGAGTTAGAATTGTCTTAATTTCGAGTGGCAGAAGTTTTTCTCGAGAAAGCTTCTTGATGTTCTCGAAAAGGGCTTATGTACTCGAGTACTATATAACATTTCTTCTCGAGTTGTTTCTTTTTCAGTGAATATTTGTCTATGTTTTTTTCTCGAGAAGAATAAAATTATTCTCGAGAAGACTATCTTTTGTTCTGGAGATGCAGAAGTTATTTCTCGAGACCCAGAGTATTTTTCTTGAGAGCCAGACATTTGTTCTCGAGATGATTATTTGTTCTCGAGTAACAGAATGATTCTTCTCGAGAACAAAATGTCATTTTTCTAAAGTACTTCTGTCATTCTCAAGAATGCTGATTTCCACCTCCATATAGTTTTTAATTATTTTTCTCGAGATCCTCTTAGCTCTTCTCGAGAACCAGAATGTTTTTTCTTGACTATAATACTTCTTCTCGAGAACACCCGTACTGTTTTTCTGAAAATTTATAAGTCCAGGCAGACGTGTATTTCAAATATCATTAGCGCGTGATTAGTCCATGTGGATGTCATTAATGATGATTATGACCGTTAGGCATTTCCTATATAAGGTCTTGTCATTTTCGACCAACCCTAAGAAGAAATAAGAAGAAATACATGCCGCCGCAAGAAGTAATTCTAAGAATTCTGAATCCGACATTTCTTTCTAAATCAAGAGCCGCCGATCATCATCTTCATCGCCAAAGCGCTTTTGATCTAGATCAATTCAGAGAAGTTGATTCACAGATCAAGATTCTTTTCAAATGACAGATCTTCTACTTGATTGTGGGCGTCTAGAGAATTTCAGATTAGAGATCTTTCCGATTCTTCTTCAACCATTTCTGATAAAGCCGCAAAGTTCAAAGAAAGAAGAACAGACAGAAGCATTTCAGATCTGACATCAAATCACTGTTTTTATTTGTTATTTCATTCTATTCATATAGAAGATCTTTCTCCGAATTGAAGGAGTTGTATTCTCCGAGTTCATATAGGAAGTTTTATCTTTCGAGTGTAGATCCAGTTTTTGGGATCGAGTTGTAGGAATGTTGTTTGGAGGTGTAGAATTGTTTTCAATCCGAGATTAGTGGAGTAGCCGAGTCTAGTGCATTGCTAGATTGGTGAGTGGAAAGTGGATGTACCCAAGGTTAGGGAACCACTCTAATTCTTGGTGTCGCATGTGATTGCTTGATTAATTTTCTGTGCATAGCTCGTTAAATTTTTTATTCCGTAAAAAGACGGACAACTCACCTATTCGCCCTACTCTAGGTGATTTAGGTAAGACAAATAAAACATTTTCAATTAGTATTAGAGGGAGGTTTTCATAAAAAAGTTAACACCTTGAACAGATCTGCCCCAAAGTTGTCTTTTGAGTAATCCAAACATGGACAAGGCCAAGGATTTTGCAAAGTTACCCTGTGCACAAAGACTGACTTTCCTATATGGAAAGAAAGGATTAAGTTTTTCATGGAAGATGTGGATCCAAGGATCTTCATGATTGTTGAAGAAGGTCATTATGTTATAATGACCATCTCCTCAATTGATCCTACCAAGAAAGTTCCTAAGAAATTAATGGATCTTGATAAAGATTAGATTGCACTTGTCTCGTTAGACAAGAAAGCTAAAAATATTATAGCAAGTGCAGTCGATGATTCTATGCTGCAGAATCTGATTCACTGTCAATATGTTAAGGAAATGTGACAGTCTTTTATCACCTTGATGGAAGGCACTGAAGAAGTTAGGGATGACAGAAGATCCCTATTGAATCAAAAGTATGAAGCATTCTGACAAGGACCAAAGGATTCAATTACATACACATTTGAAAGTTTCTTCAAAATTGTTAACGACCTAAGAGTATATGGCCGGGTCTTTACAAATGAAGAACAGAATGATAAGTTTCTAAGGTCCCTGACTATGGAATGGGACAATAAAGTCTGTGCTATCAAGGAGTTTGGCAAGTTGGCAGAGACTGCCCCTCAGAATCTCTTCGAAAAGCTGATATCATATGAGCTGCATATCAATTTGTTGGATCCCTAGTTAGATTTGGGTTAGGTTCACTAAATTAGGATGTTTGACACAACATGTATAGCCAGGGTCATTTATGAGTTCTAGAGTCTAGGCTATGTCCTTAGAGTCAACACTACCTGGACCAGCCATCAACAGACTGCAAAAGACTCAAGACTTAGAGAAATTTCAAAGACTCAGAAAATGAGTTCGACGTTCGTCGAACTCAGGTCGAGGAAAGTCGTGCTCACCTCGACGAAAGTGGTGCTCAGCTCGATGAACATAGAGACAATTCCCTGAGCTGAGCTCGATGAACTTGAATCTCAGGTCGATGAATTCCAGAGTATACTTCAACATTCCAAGTCTAGAATTCTTCACACTTAACTCAGGTTGACGAACTTAGAGACAATTCTCTGAGCTGAGCTCGATGAACTTGACTCTCAGGTCAACGAATTCCATTGTATACTTCAACATTACAAGTCCAGAATTCTTCACTTAACTCAAGTCGACAAACTTAGTTCTCAGGTCGACTAACTTAGTTCTCAGGTCGACGATATCTGGGTATTTTACTTCAACATCTTATTCCAGAAATAACTAAGTATTCTAAGTCCAGAATCACACTCCAGTCGACGAACTCACCTTCTCAGGTCGACGAACTTAGACCACAGTCTTGGCAAGATTTATCAAGTAGCAGTTATAAGTTATCAGCTCGACGAAACTAGTTCTCTGGTAGACAAACCTAGTTCTGAGGTCGACTATTTCTGGACATGTTAATTCAACATTCTTAAGTTCAAAGAACATGAAATTCTGTTATTCAGTCGACGAAGTTATATTCTCAGCTCGACGATCTTGGTGCATAGAGTTGACACGGGTCTAGAGAAAGCAGTTATCTGTTCTTAGGTCGAAAATCTTGGATCTCAGCTCGGCGAACTACTATTATCTAGTCGACGAACTTGACTTCTCTGTTCGATAAACTCTGGACACAGATCGACGAATTC
The DNA here is from genome assembly GCA_039583875.1 of Platanthera guangdongensis. NCBI lineage: Eukaryota > Viridiplantae > Streptophyta > Magnoliopsida > Asparagales > Orchidaceae > Platanthera > Platanthera guangdongensis. The sequence continues at coordinate 115,984,723 of CM077162.1, read as the reverse complement.
TGCTCAATGAATTCTGTAAAGTTCCGGACTTAGAAATTTCCCTCCCTCTGTCTCTTTTCTATTGTAATAATTCCTGAGTAATCAATGCATAAATATTCTCTGAATATTACAGTTACAAGCAAGCATTGATTACGGTCTTCATCAGGATTATTGCATGACATTTTTCCATGGGACAGTTGGGGAAATCAATCAATGCAAATATTCTCTAGGCCGTCAGCATTAAATGAAGGAAGGAATTCAAATTTCAAAGGAAAATTATATTTAAAATATAAAAGGGATTTTCTTAATCTCTCTCGATAGAACAAATAGCAATACAGGAGAATAGAAAAACTGACACAGAGAATATATAGAACACAGAGCTCACAGGGCAACAACACTGTTAAGAGATACGAAGCTCTAGCCCTTGACCAGAGAAAAGAACAGCAAGCTGAAGAAGAAGAAGAACATACATTCAAGATCAAGAGTCTTCTTCCTTCTACATCCAAGGATTCTTCAAAGGACAACAACCACTCTATCTGTCAAGAAGTTCCTGGATTTCCTTTGGTCAAAGAAAAAGGTTGAAGACCTATCACCCTATAGCAAGGCTTCAACTTCCTGAACCATTCTATATCTTACGGAGAGCCTTTGCTAACATAATTTTTCCACTAGAGTCTTCTCAGTTGTATCTGAGAAAGAGAAGAGAAAATCACTTTCTCATCCCTCACTGTATAAAGGGTTCTTAACTCCCTTCAAAAAGTTATTCCTGTTTGTTAGTCACCTAACCAAAAGACTTGAGGATTGTTTTTTGAGCACCTGATCAAATGCTCATTGGTTGCAGTCACCTAATAAAAAACCTAAGTGGATTTCTACCATGGTGGTAGAAGGGTGGTTGTACCCAGGTTGGGGAACCGCTATAAAATTCTTGTATTGTCTGTGTTGCTCTTTTCTTTTGTTCTTGTTGTAGCTGTGCTTGCTAGGTTGTTGTGTTTGTGTTTTTAATTTAATTTCTGCACCACTAGTGATGGATTGAATTAATTAGCAAAAATTTTATAAACCCTAAATACTCTATTCACTCACCTCTAGATTATTTCAGATATAACCCTTACTTTCAATTGGAATCAGAGCAAGTTTCCTTTGGTTGTACAAGTTAACCCCTGAACCAAAAGATCCTGTGTTAGATCTGAGTTTTATTTCTATTAGATATATATTCACAGTATGGCACAAAACAAAGATTATGCAAGCACCAGACCACTAGTATGCAACTTAAACAAGTTTGCCATCTAGAAGGCAAGAATCAAATTATATATGAATTCTATTGATGAGGATATCTACAATTCCATCTTGACAAGTCCTCCTCAAGCTACTGCCTCTACATCTACAGTAGCTTCAAGTACAAATGAAGTTCCACCACCTGAGTGTACTGAAGCCCAAAAGAAATCAAAGGTTGTTGATGCTAAGGCCATGAACATTCTGGCCCAAACCATGTCAGATGACATCTTCCAGAAGGTGTCTGAATGCACATCAGGCAAGGCCATTTGGGATTCCCTTAAATAAATGGTGTCTTGATCTACTGATGAAAGAAAGGATAGAAGATCCAATCTCATATCATAATATGAGAACTTCAAGAAGGAGGAAGCAGAATCAGTTGTAGATATGTATAATAGGTTGAGCTCAATCATCAATGAGCTAAAGACATTGGAAATGGACATCACCCTCACTGAGGTGAATTACAAAATACTCATGTGCTTCCCAAGCTCATGGGATTCAAGGATCTGGCCAATCAAGGAGGCCAAGAGCCTAACTGAGATTTCCATAGAATCTCTTTTAGGAAAGCTCAAGTCTTATGAGCAGCTCATCAAATCCAGAGAAGCAGCTGAGCAGAGAACACCTCCACCAGCAAGGAAGGAGCACAGCATAGCTTTTAAAGCTATTGAAGAAACTGAAGCCTCAATTGTGAATGAAGAGCTGATGAGTCTCTTTGCCAAGAGATTCTATAAAATGGTAAGGAAGGATTTCAGAAGAAAGTCATCCAGGCAGGATGACAAGCCAAGGTATGACAAAACCCCCCAAAAAGAAGTGATTTGCTTTGGCTGCGGGAAACCTGGACACTTCATCTCAGAGTGTCCAGAAAATCAAAAGAAGGAAAAGAGAAGAGATAAGGATTCTAGAAGACAGCAAAGCAGCAGACCTTCTTCTTTCAAATATAAGAGGAAGGAGAAATGCTTTGTAGCTGAATCCTGGAGTGAAACTGAGGATGAATCCACATTCTCCAGCTCTATTGAAGAAGAAGAAGAGGCAAGGGCCAAAGAAGTATGCCTCATGGCCATTGATGGCTCTAGGAGTCAATCAGATGAAGAAGGATCTGACAATAAAGATGCTTCAGAAACAGAAGCTGATCAGGTACTCTTATCTTTTGACTATAATTCTGATGCTTTTAAAATTGAATTTAAAACTATGTGCATTGATTTAATAAATTTTGAAAAAGAAATCAAAGCTCTTAGGGAAAAACTAACTAGTCAAGAGACACTGAAATCTGAAAACACCAAGCTAAAAGATGAACTTACATTTGCTAATGAACACATTATTCAGTTAAAAACTGAGTTATGTGAGGTCAAACAACTTGAGGAATCTTTCAATGGGAGAAACCTTAAGGTGATGGACATTACAAGCACAATCAATGTCAGACTGAATGGAAAGCTGGCCTTGGGTTTATCATCAAGTTTACCCCCCATTCTCAAAAAGAACATACTATCCACACCCATAAAATTTGTTTCTGCTAAGGGCAAAGAAATAATAACCAATAAAGAAACCACTGAAGAAATGCCCAACTTAAAAGGTCAAAACAAAAAAAATCAGAAAACGTTGAATAAAACAAAGTTCAACAGATTTCGTCGAACTTAGATCAACGAAATGTGGCCAGTTCGTCGAACTCTAATCGACGCACTCTGAACGCAAATTCTAGCTATGATTATTCGTCTTACTACGATCGACGAACTTTATATGGTTTGTCGAGCAGAGATCAACGAATTTGGGGCTCAGAAAATGAACTTGTACATTCTCTGAGCAGAGATCGATGATCTCATTCCATTTCGTCGAACTCTGGTCGACGAACTCACAAGAATTCGTCGTACCGAGTCAGACTTAACAAAAATTATAATTACAACACCAACTCCAATCAAACTAAGAAGACATTTAACCCACTTGCAGATTGGATAATACCTACCAGAAGATATCATCCATTAGGATATACATCACAACCTGAGTATTTTGTGATTTCAAGCTTTTCCTATTAATAATATAAAGGACCCAAGGTAACCTGAGTCAAGAACAACTAACTGTTTTCATTTCAGGAAAAGGGTTGTCCAGTGGTTAATCAAACATGGTATCTGGACAGTGGATGCTCCAAGCATATGACTGGCAGCAAGGACAACCTATACAATTACAAGTCCAAGCTGGGACCAAAGGTCATCTTTGGTGATTCAAAGTGTGACCAGTCTGAAGGCTATGGAGAAGTTAGGATTGGAGCAGTCACATTCAAGAAGGTGACTTATGTAAAAGGACTTAGGCATAACCTCATCTCTATCGGCCAATTATGTGATGAAGGTTATCAGGTACATTTCAATTCAAAAACTTGTATTATTGATAATATAGAAAACAAAATGTTTTAATTGGGAATAGACAAGGAAACATTTATTTAGTTGATTTCTATTCCGCCAATTCAGATATTTGTCTGCTTTATATTGTTTGCACTCAAAATGAATTATGACATAAAAGACTAGGACATGTAAACATGAAAAATATTGTTAGGCTATCTAAATACAGTCTTGTAAGAGGTTTACCTTCTGGTCCCTACAAGAAGGAAGGTCTTTGCAGGGCTTGTCAACTAGGTAAGCAAACTAAGTCTAGTTTTAAATCAATTAATAAAAGTGATTCACCTAGGATCTTTTACTTGCTACACATGGATCTCTTTGGACCCATTGATGTACAAAGCATAGGAGAGATATCCTACACTCTAGTCATTGTAGATTGTAACGCCCCTGGTTTTTCTGTGTTTTGTTTGATTTTGGCTGGCGTTACGATGGCGTATTTCCGGCTTTTTGCCGTTGTAGAGCGTGGTCTTAGCTCTTAGGGTTCCCTGTGTAGCATGTTTGTAGACTGTTAGCAAGATTCCCTAGCTAGCCGGAGTCTGTTTGATGACTCGGCTAGGCCTCTTAGGGAATGCTTGTGTTTTGGCTTCGGGAGGTGTTATCTCGTGTTTCGTTCGTCGAATGCTAATTTCGACTTTGCAGTTGCGTTCGTAGCGTGGGTTTTTAGCTACGATGCGAATTTCGTCTTTTTCCGAGATGTTTCAGGTCTCGTGTTGTTCTGATTTTGAGTGTAAGTAATTATTAAGTATTGATTGTTTATTATTAAAAACTGCTGTGTATATATAGTCTTGTGTTAGAATTAGGGTTGGGTTCATTTTGTTATTTTCCTGTTTCTCTGCTTGGAAGAAGTCGTCGACTGTGCGAGAGGGAGAGAACCGCCGGACTACCCTAGCCTTCGGACGCCGTTCTCCTAGAGATTTTGCGGTCGGAATTTGATTTCGAGAGTGGATCTGGACTGCCCTCGTCGGGATCTGCTTTCTTTCTGCTCCTCAGCTTGCTGCTCTGCGGCTAGATCCGAGAGTGGGGATGCCGCCGGCCAAGCTTTTCTGGTATTGAGGCAAGTGATGTCCCCTCATCCTTGCCAAAGCTGATCTTTGTCTTTCTTTTGAGTTAATTTTATCTCTTTCCTGCTTAGATCCTAGGTGTACGCTAGGGTTCATTCCCGATCATGTCGTGGTTAGTGTAGAAAGTTCCAGTTAAATTTCAGTTTTCCTGAGGGTTTGTGTCTAATAGGGACAGTTTTGGTTCGGTTTAGGTCGAGTAGTTGCCGTTGCCGATGGATGTTGTACTCTAGAGAGAGAGAGAGTCCTCGTTCTTGCTTTTGGTCGGTTGCTGGATCTGGCTACTGTAGCCAGTTGGGGTGTCGACACCGTTGTGTCGACACCGGCCAGTCGGGGTGTCGGCACCGTTGTGTCGACACCGGCCAGTCTTGGTGTCGACACTTGGTGTCGACACCGGCCAGTCGTGGTGTCGACACTTGGTGTCGACACCAGCAGCGGCAATGTCGACACCTTGTGTCGACACCGGCCGCAGTGGTGTCGACACCAGCAGCGGTAGTGTCGACACCATGTGTCGACACCGACCGCAGTGGTGTCGACACTTGGTGACGACACCAGCAGCGGCATTGTCGACACCTTGTGTCGAAACCGGCCGCAGTGGTGTCGACACATGGTGTCGACACCAGCAGCGGCAGTGTCGACACCTTGTGTCGACACCGGCTGCAGTGGTGTCGACACTTGGTGTCGACACCAGCTGTGGCAGTGTCGACACCTTGTGTCGACACGGGCCGCTGTGGTGTCGACACTTGGTGTCGACACCGGCCTCGGTTGTGTCGACACCTTGTGTCGACACCGGCTTGTCGTAGTGTCGACACATCGTGTCGACACTGGTGCTACGCTTGTTTTGGGGTCAGGTAGACTCGGGGTTGGTTCGGGTTAGGCGTGCAAGGCCGCGTCGGTTGGACCCGATGTTTTTGTCTTGGGTTCGTGTGTTTCTTAGGATTGTTAGTGTGACTTTTTCCCTAGGGGGGGTATTGGGCGTTCGGATAATTTCTGCATGCCAACTCTTGGGTTGTGGCAGGTGGTGGAGTTTTGGTGGCCTCTGGAGGGGTGGTTTTATGTGGAGAGCTGTGGCCACCACCTTTTGCCCCGGTTTGGGTTGGTGTGTGTGTGGGACCCTAAAGCTATCACTGTTTGACCCCTTAGCCCTTTTTGGATCTGATTTTGGTTATGTACTCATATCCATGTTTTGACCACTGCCACTTACCCATGTGTTAGGACTGTTAGTCCCTTTCCTGTTTGTGCTTTCCTTTATTAGCATATATGTATATGTCATGTTGTTGTGGCAGATTCTTTTGGTAGGGCATAATGGTTTTATTGCTCGTACTTGGTGTGCTCTGCTGTGTTTTAGACAGTACTCTCCTCTTACTGTCCCCCTTTTCTTTTGCTTATTGCAGTTTGTTGCCGGGTTGGTAAACCCTTCTTCTTATTTGCTAATAAATCTGTTGTTCTATTTACCTTTTGATTGTTTCCTTGCTGAGGTGTTCTTTTCTTGAATGCCTCAGGTCCAGGTTGTAGCCAGTTCAGCGGCTAGTTCTTTTGGAGGGGCTGTTGGTGGCCTCTAGGGTAGCGGAGATAGCTGATCCCCGTTTTGTTGTGAGGTAGTTCTTTACTTTTCCGTACAGACATACATACTCGCCAGTGGTTTCGTGTCAGGTTGTTGACGCCCACTGGTGGCTCCTTGTGACGCTGGGTATGAATTTAAACTGCTGTTTTGCCTACTTTTGGTTGGTTACTTGCTTCTGGGAAGGATTTATGCTAGGTTGCATGTTAGATATTTTAAAACCTAAAAGTATTGCTATATGTACTTCATGCATAACATGTTTTCTAAAACAAAGACACTACTTTTCCTCAGCGTAAAACACTATCTTTTATACCTACAATATTCACCTTAGAGTCGTGCATATCATGAGTCGTCCCCCAGGGACACTTATGCTCATTTAGGGTGTCAACTTAATTGAACCAAAGTATTTTCTGCTGCGTATAAACATAATTTTAACTGTGGACTAGCTGATCCACCGTGCCGAGGGATACGGCCATTCAACATAACTGATTTTCTTTCATATTTAATCAACAATTTTCCTTAAAATCTAAGGTCTGGAGTTTTGCCTGAGCGTATGCAGTTATCCCCTGCACGACGTGGAATCACGGCACGTGTTTTCTCTCACTCTGATACGATTTTTACCGTCGAGAAAATGCGGGTTGTGACATAGATGACTTCTCAAGATTCACTTGGGTGTTCTTTCTGGAATCTAAGTCAGATACCTTTAAAGTTCTTATAGATTTTCTCAGGACCATAGAGATTGAGTACTCTACTCATGTTGCATTGATCAGAAGTGATCATGGTACAGAGTTTGAGTCTCTTCTTATGCATGAGTTCTGTGAGAAGGAATGTATCAGGCAGTGCTTCTCAGCTCCTAGAACTCCCCAACTAAATGGGGTAGCTGAAAGGAAGAATAGAACCCTGATTGAAGCTGCAGGCACATTACTTACAGATGCTAATATGCCACTATCCTTTTGGGCCGACGATATAAGCACAACAAATTATGTACTGAATAGAATTTTGATACATAAGCTTAAGAATAGGACTCCCTATGAATTACTTAAAGGGAAGAAACCTAAAATCACATATTTTAAAGTATTTGGTTGTATATGCTATATACATAATAACAACAAGAAATACATTAGAAAGTTTGAAACTAAGGCTGAAGAGGGATTTTTTCTAGGATATTCCTAAGTAAGCAAATCTTATAGGGTATTTAACAAATCCTCCTTGAAAATTGAAGAATCTATTCATGTTACCTTTGATGAAACTAACGTGTCTTACAAGGAGAAAGAGATTTCTACCAGTAATCCTTTGCAGGTACCTCACTTGTGTGAGAAATTGGATGGATTAAACCTCACCCAAGAGGCTCCAACACATCCTTCTTCACAAGTTGATGAAGACAGTGAAGAAGAATCTTTGGAAGAAGTTGAACCTCATTCAACAACAAACATAATTCCACAAGAGGAATTAAATCCAAATGTTATTGCTGAACCAACTCCACCCACTGATCTTGTCACACTAAGGGATCACCCTAGATCCCAAGTGATTGGAGACATAACAGTAGGTGTATAGACAAGGCATCAACTCAACCAAGATATGATGCATGCCTATTTTCTCTCTCAAGTTGAACCTCAATCCATAAAAGATTATGAAAAAGATCCCCACTGGATCATTGCAGTGTAAGAGGAACTCAACTAGTTTGAGAGATGTAGAGTTTGGGATTTGGTTTCAAGTCCCAAAGACTGCCCAGTCATTGGAACTAAATGAGTATATAAAAACAAAATAGATTCCCAAGGTGCAATTATGAGGAACTAGGCTAGGCTTGTTGCTCAAGGATACAGACAAGAAGAAGGCATAGACTATGATCAGACCTTTGCACTAGTTGTAAGGTTAGAGGCAATCAGAATCTTTCTTAACTATGCTACCTATAAGAAGTTCAAGGTATATCAGATGGATGTAAAAAGTGCCTTTCAAAATGGAGTACTAAAAGAAGAGTTTTATGTTGAACAACCTCAAGGTTTTGTCTCTCCAACCCATGCCTCTTATGTATTTAGATTGCATAAAGCCCTCTATGGTCTAATGCAAGCTCCAAGAGCTTGGTATGAGACCTTATCTAGCTTTCTGATAGAGCATGAATTCACTAGAGGCATAGTAGATAAAACATTATTCACTTGACACCATAAGGATAAAAATCTTGTTAGTATAAATATATGTAGATGACATCATATTTGGGTCTACTGACTCTAAACTATTCAAGAGGTTTTCTGACCTCATGCATTCTAAGTTTGAGATGAGTAGCATGGGTGAGCTCTCCAACTTCCTTGGTCTACAAGTGAAGCAGCTACCTGATGACATCTTCATCTCCCAAGCTATATATGCTAAAGTGCTTCTTAAAAAGTTTGGGATGGGTGATGCCTCAGCAAAGAAAACACCTATGGCTACTAATGATGTAATAGATTCTGATCCACATGGGAAACATGTTGACCAGAAGTTATATAGGGTCATTGTTGGGTCCCTATTATATCTTACAGCTAGCAGACCTGATATAATGTTTGCCATATGCCTTTGTGCCAAGTTCCAAGTGAACCCTAAAGAATATCACCTAATTGTTCTAAAAAGAATTTTGAGATATATAAAGAGTTGTCCTAATCAAGGCCTATGATATCCTACAGAGTCAAAATTTGATTTAACTGGATATTCAGATGATGACTTTGCTGGATGCAGGGTTGACAGGAAAAGTACCTCCGGAACTTGCCAGTTCCTTGGTATGAGACTAGTGTCTTGGTTCTGTAAGAAACAATCATGTGTGTCTACATCAACATCTGAAGCAGAATATATAGCAGCTGACAGTTGCTGTTCACAGATATTATGGATTCAGAATCGACTCCTGGACTATGGTTTCAAATTAAATAATTCAACTCTACTATGTGATAACACAGGTGCTATATCCATAACATAGAATCCAGTCCATCACAGTAGGACTAAACATATAGACATTAGTCATCATTTCATTAGAGAGCGTGTAGACAAAAACAAAATTAAACTTTTTTATATCTACACTGATTTACAAAGAGATTATATCTTCACCAAACCATTGGATGAAAGAAATCACCTATTCTCTATAAATCAGCTTGGAATGATCAATGGAGAAGCCTTAGTTTAATTTCTGTCTGTACTCAACGAATTTACCAAAGTTCGTCGAACGGAGCTCGACGAACTGCGGAAAGTTCTTGAGATATTCGTCGAACGGAGGTCGACGAACTCTCTGTGAGTGAAGCTCTTTTCGTCGAGCAAAGATCGACGAATCTGCTTCATAAAACTTTCGTCGAACGGAGCTCGATGAAATGTCTTCAAATCTTCAGACTGAGCTCGACGAATTATTTAACTACAAATTATTTCGGCGACCTCAGATTGAAGAAGTTTTCATTTTTCATGGAACGAAGTTTGTCGATTCATATTCTAGAAAACCTTATATCTAGGTTTTCTTCGACCTCCATCCCGCGCTTTCAGTTCCTTTTCACTTGATCGTCGTTTTTCTCTTGCAGGTGCTCTAATGGCGATTCCAGCAGGAAATCTTGCGGCAATGAAATTTGACAACAGCTTTGTTGTCGATTTTGATTCCTTCCAGCATTCAGACCCAATCTTCCTGGAAATCCTGCAACTGCTTGAATAATAGAAGTTAAAGACTCTGATGTCAACCTGGATCAAACTCTCCAGTGCTGAAATCAGGGAGTGGATCTTTACTTCCTCTACCATAGATGAGAACACTCTGACAGGGACAATATCGGGTAATGCTATTTCTCTTACTCCCGCCGTCCTAACAGAAATTTTTAGGTTAAGTAATGGTGAAGAAGAGTTGGAAATTGATACTAAGTAATACGATGTGATGTTGGGTATGATGGGTTATTCTGGAGAAACTCCAAATAAGTTGCTGAAGAAATACATGTCCGCTGAACTTAAATTTCTAGCAAACATTATGGGCAAAATACTGATGAGCAAGCACACTGTACATGAATATATAATCAGGAACCAATTCCTGGTTATGTGTGTCGTGGTTAACAAGAAAAAGGTAAACTGGGCTCAGATCATGTTTGATCTGATTAATAAAAAGAATACAAAGAAAGAGGTCTGTTTTGGTAGGATCTTAGGGATCTTCCTAAAAGAAAAGGCTGTTAAATCCCTAGTCTCCCAGACCATATTCATCAATGCCTCCAAGAGGCTCACCTGTGCTCTCTTTGTTAGGTGGGAGAGGACTATCACCAAGCCCTCCAAGGCTTCTTCCTCCTCCATCAGGCTTTCTGAGAGTACTGGGGCTGTTCCAGCCACTTCCCTCCCTACTAAAGAGATCCCTCCTCCACCTCCCTCACCTCCAGCCATCCCACATCAACATCAGATGGTACAACAACCCCCCTACATAGTTCAAACCCCCATTCACACTCCTACACCTCCCTCATCCCCAGTACACCTATCCCCCACTGACTTTCCTAACTCACCTCCCTCCCAACATGATACATCAGTTCCATCACCACCATCCTATCCATTACCACACCATTTGACTGCCATTCCACCTTCCAATATCTCCTCCCTCCCTTCCTTTAATATACTTACTTCCTCTCCTCATACTTCTTTTATTCCAGATATTCCAATGATAGATTCTCTACCTCCTACTCCACCAACTACTACCCTCCCACTTCTATTTCCATTCAAACACCTTCTGCCACACCCTCTATCACTCCACTATTGGATCCCTCAATCATACCACCACTCATTGCACTTATAACTCCCCTTCTTAAAACAATCATAGTAGAGGCCATTTTACCTCTTGCTTCTTCCATTTCCTCCATAGCTGCCCATATATCTGCTCTTTCTGCTCCTCCCTCTTCAGTTAGGGGCCTGGCTCCAGTATACACTGAAACCAGTCAGGGGAGATACTCAATGAAAAGGCAGCAGCAGAAATAGTAGTAGAAGTAATAGTGGCAGTAGTAGTAGTATATGCAGCAGCAAACACAGCAGAAAAAGAACGAACAGCAGATGTAGATGCAAATGCTGATGCAGAAGCAGATTTATTTGATTTAATTCATTTTATTGAATCTAATATGGAAATAGATGAGCAGGTCCGAGAGGACATAACAACTATTGGGGATTTTATTATAATTCCCGCAGTTGATCTTTTAAATTTGTTGAGCAGTTTTGATACAGCCTACTTCAATAACCTGCCAGCAGACAACATCAAGTCATCTTTGGCTATAGTTCCTTACACCTCTCTCATAAGCCCCAAGTGTTAGCCGATCGATGCCTAGTTGGCCGCCGCTCGTCGAGATGTTGGCGTAGAGATATTGCAGTACCAGGCGGGGAGGAGAGGGCTTAAGCCCAAACTTGTGCCGGCCCTCGAAGGCCTTTTTGTTTATATTGTCGGCCTGCGTGCTGAGTATGAAATTCATATTTCTATAATATTCTTTCATATCTGTGATGCTCTGTGAATATGTAGTTTACTCCTGTCTTGGGCGAGCGACATGTTCGTGAATCGCTCCCCCGTGTGGGCCCCGAGGAATAGATGTCGGGAAGCCCCTGATGGCCTGTTGTCATCCTTTCAGATTAGCGGAGTTCCGTTGTTAGTTGCCCAATTGGGGCTGCGTAGAGTAGGGCTGCTGGGCGGTTTTGCGCCAATAGTAAGACGGGCGGGGAACATTTCACATAGACCCGAGGTGGCACCTTTAGTCAAGGATTGGATCTTGAGATCCTCCTCAGATGTCCCGGTCGGCCAAGAGAGCCCTCCGAAGGTGCCTTACCTCAGCCCTTGGCTTGGGAGGAGAAGAGTTTGTGAGTCTTCCGGGTATGCGGCGGGTCCTCCACGCTGAGACCTTGGGTCTGTCCCTTGTGTTCCAAGTCTTGTGCCTAGATCGTTCGCTTGAGGGTAGTAGGTGCGCGGTCACCCCTTCCCCAAGGGTGGAACTCCACAGGAGACCGATTTTTCGGTTTCAGCATTTTGGTGTGGTGAGCGGGGAGAGTGACCAGCAAAGAAGAACTCAGGCGAACATCATGGCTATAGAAGTGGAACCAGGTGACGACCACGGGCATGCTTTGACACTATGAGTGTAAGGTCCTCATACTCAGAGTTGTCCCCTCCCGTAGCATTTGGAGTAGAATTTGCACCTTTTTGAAGCGCTTCTACCTATGAAAACTCATGTATCCCGACTTATTACGTCAGCGAGAGATCTAGAGGTTATTGTGTTCAAGATCAAGTAAGAGAGCAGCTGAGAGGTATTAGGAGCCGGGGTAACCTGAAAGGGTTCCCTCCCTAGCGGTAATTTGTTATCTCTTCCTTATAATTAAGTAGCGGTCAAGTTTTCTCTTTATTACCAATTCGCCTCGAGCTTCTGAGGGCTTCAAGGGTTAGCCTCGTGATCGACTCCGAAAGCCAAACGTCCAACCCGTTCCTTTTAAATAGCCTAGTTCGTACGATGGGACGGTGCCGCGGGACTTTAAGCGCTATTGTAAGACCGAGCCTCTGCACTGACGGCCGAGATCAGCTCCCCCCTTGCACGCCGACCTATGTCCTCCCGATCGCACCTCTCCTCCGACTAGAGGAATTATCAGGAACGAGCCTAGACGCTAACCTCCCAGATTTGATAAAGGGCTGATCTCTCCAAGCAATTGCAAGTGACATGGCGGAAAGTGATCTTTGTCATTAGATCGGGATACGAGCCGCCGACCGGTTCATACTAAATAGCCCAGTTCGGATGATGGGACGATGCCTCGGGACTCTAAGCGCTATTGTAAGACCGAGCCTCTACACTGATGGCCGAGATCAGCTCCCCCCTTGCATGTCGGCCTATGTCCCCCCGATTGCATCTCTCTTCCGATTGGAGGAATTATTAGGAACAGGCTCGGACGCCAGCTTCCCGACTTGACGACTTCCATATCGTCTCTCTTATGAAAAGAATGCGTCCTCCATTTCTAAAAACATCGGTGCGGTTAACTCTCCAACACCTCTTAAGTAAACAGGATGTCTCCACCTCAAGCAAAGTCAAGTCCTCGAGTAGTAGTGGACCCCGAGCAGATCCCGCTGTCAGGCTCTCACCTAGCTGCCAGGGCCGGAAGTCACTCAGTGTCATCCGTGGGCCTCGAGCAGATCCCGTTGTCAGGCTCTCACCTAGCTGGCAGGGCCGGAAGTCACTCGATGGCGGTAGTAGTGGACCCCGAGCAGATCCCGTTGTCAGGCTCTCACCTAGCTGGCAGGGCCGGAAGTCACTCGGTCTCATCCGTGGGCCTCGAGCAGATCCCGCTGTTAGGCTCTCACCTAGCTGGCAGGGCCGGAAGTCACTCGATGGCAGTAGTAGTGGACCCCGAGCAGATCCCGCTGTCAGGCTCTCACCTAGCTGGCAGGGCCGGAAGTCACTCGGTGTCATCCGTGGGCCTCGAGCGGATCCCGCTGTCAGGATCTCACCTAGCTGGCAGGGTCGGAAGTCCCTCGATGGCGGTAGTAGTGGACCCCGAGCATATCCCGCTGTCAGGCTCTCACCTAGCTGACAGGGCCGGAAGTCACTCGGTTTCATCCGTGGTCCTCGAGCAGATCCCGCTGTCAGGCTCTCACCTATCTGGAAGGGCCGGAATTCACTCGATGGCGGTAGTAGTGGACCCCGAGCAGATCCCGCTGTCAGGCTCTCAACTAGCTGGCAGTGCCGGATGTCACTTGGTGTCATCCGTGGGCCTCAAGCAGATCCCGCTGTCAGGCTCTCACCTAGATGACAGGGCCGGAAGTCACTCGCTAACGGTAGTAGTGGACCCCGGGTAGACTCGTTGTCAGGCTCTCATTAGCTGGCAGGGCAATAGGCACACTTGGGGGGAAAGGGTTGGTTCGTGGAGACTTTTTGCAGGACCCCGAGTGATGCTCGGCCCCAGGTAGACCCGCTGCCTGGCTCCTGGTAGCTGGCAGGTCCGTAGGCTCGCCTGGGGGGTAAGGGACCCCGAGTACTGCTCGGCCCCGGGTAGACTCGCTGCTCAGGCTCTTATTAGCTGGCAGGGCTGTAAGCACACCTGGGGGGAAAGGATTAGCTCTGCTTGTGCAAGAGGATACATGAGATATGGCTTTGTTATTTCACAATGTCTCGAGAAATTATATATTTGTTGTAAGTAGTGGTATAAGGGCAATTTAATAACAGTGAGCAAAAAGGTATCGAGTGATTCAAAAAGACCCGAAAGGTCATGGAGAGATTGATGCTCCAAGCGCAGATTTCAGTTTCTCTCAAAATTTTTTTTTGGGTCGGCTCCCACTCGTCGGATACGTTGGGTTGGATGATTCTTTCCGAGCTTGTACCAAGCTCGAAAAGTGCGGGGATTGCGTACAACCCCGTAGCCGGGCGAGTGGGGCCCTCCCCAAATATCAGCATAGGGGTGTGTTATGGGAGACGAGTTGGTGCGACCCCGTTCGAAGACGTGCGGGTCCTCGTGCGTGCGTGCAGAGGTTTCATGCGCATAGGTTTAGAATATATATATATATATATATATATAATTATATATATATATATATATATATATATATATATATATATATATATATATATATATATTATATATGAATTTATATATATTATATATATGAATTTATATATATATATATATATATATATAATATTATATAAGGGATAAGAGAGGATATATGTGGGGGGAGAAAAAAAGAGGAGGAGGGGCACGGGGTACAGAAAGGGCAGGAAATAAAAAGCATCGGGGGGGATTTTTCTTCCCCGCTACGGCTCGGCCAAGCAGAGCAGCCGCCGCCGCCCCATTCCCGCTCTCTCCCGTCGCCGGAAAAGCAGCGCAGCCGCCGCCCCTACCTCTCTCACCCTAGGTCTGGAGCAGCAAGGGGCCGCCCATGTCCTCTCTCTCTTCGGCCACCGCACAGGCTAGGGCATGGGCTCCTCTCCCGTCACCGGCAAAGCAGCGCAGCCGCCGCCCCCTCCCTCTCTCTCTCGGCCAATAGCAGAGCCCCGTCTCTC
This sequence comes from Platanthera guangdongensis, assembly GCA_039583875.1. Lineage (NCBI taxonomy): Eukaryota > Viridiplantae > Streptophyta > Magnoliopsida > Asparagales > Orchidaceae > Platanthera > Platanthera guangdongensis. The sequence continues at coordinate 115,969,497 of CM077162.1, read as the reverse complement.
TCCCTCTTTCTCTCGGCCTGGAGCAAGGCTCGGCGTAGAGCAAGGATCGGCCTGGAGAGAGGCTCGGCCTGGAGCGAGGCTCGGCCTGGAGCGAGGCTCGGCATGGAGCGAGGCCTGGCCTGGAGCGAGGCTCGACCTGGAGCGAGGCTCAGCCTGGAGCGAGGCTCGGCCTGGAGCAAGGCTCGGCCTGGAGCAAGGCTCGGCCTAGAGTGGAGATCGACCACGAATGCGGCAGCATGCAGTAGGATCGACCCGGAGCTCCTCTCCCAGCCCCGCCGCCAAGCATGCGATAAGGGTAACGATGTTTCTACTTGAGCAGGTGAAGCCCTAAGTTTACATATTTGCATGGAAGCTCCTCTCCAACAACGGGTGGGGTGAATGGAGCTTTCCGACGGGTTGACTTGTACGTCCCCGCAGTTAATTGCATTAGTACCCGGAAGCGTGAGTACGAGTTTAGGCATGCTGTGTGAAGCCCATCCGGACGTGTGAACCGGATTGGTGATGTTCTGGGGTTCCCGGAGAAGACTCCGAGGAAGTTGTTTATTGGTCGTTTGCAGGGAATACGCGCCACAAGCCCCAAAAAAGGGGGTGTGCGCAATATGTTTGGCCCACTTTTGTTAGCCGACCGATGCCTAGTTGGCCGCCGCTCGTCGAGACATTGGCGTACAGATGTTGCAGTACTAGGCGGGGAGTTGCAGGCTTAAGCCCAAACTTGTGCTGCCCCTCAAAGGACTTTTTGTTTATATTGTCGGCCTGCGTGCTGAGTATGAAATTCATATTCCTGTAATATTCTTTCATATCTGTGATGCTCTGTGAATATGTAGTTTACTCCTCTCTTGGGCGAGCGGCGTGTTCGTGAACTGCTCCCCCGTGTGGGCCCCGAGGAATAGATGTCGGGAAGCCCCTGATTGCCTGTTGTCATACTTTAAGAATAGCGGAGTTCCACTGTTAGCGGCCCAATTGGGGCTGCGTAGAGTAGTGCTCCTGGGCGGTTTTGCGCCAATAATAAGACGGGAGGGGAACATTTCACATAGACCCGAGGTGGCACCTTTAGTCAAGGAGTGGATCTTGAGATCCTCCTCAGATGTCCCGGTCGGCCAAGAGAGCCATCCGAAGGTGCCTTAGCTCAGCCCTTGGCTTGGGAGGGGAAGAGTTTGTTAGTCTTTCGGGTATGCGGCGGGTCCTCCACGCTGAGACCTTCGGTCTATCCCTTGTGTTCCTAGTCTTGTGCCTAGATCGTTCGCTTGAGGGTAGTAGGTGCGCGGTCACCCCTTCCCCAAGGGTCGAACTCCACAGGAGATCGATTTTTCGGTTTCAACACCAAGTTTACCAAGCAACTAAAGGCTATTTTTGTTACAACAGAAGTTCCAGCCATTCCAACTCCACCACAATATGTTCCCCTCATTACTTAATCTCCATCTAGAGCTGATCCCATCATTATTTCATCCCCTCCAAAAGATATTACTGCTCCAGTTTTTGTTATGGATGATTCACCCATGCCTGATCTTGATGCACTGATCATGGCAGATATAGAAGAAGAAAATAAAATAGTGGCTGAAAGCACTATTATATATAGCCCTTCTGTTCCAACTCCAGCTCCATGCATTTCTCCTCCTCCAGATCCTACTCAGGCTGAGAAGGCAATTGATAAATCAGTACTAATGTCCATTGATGCCTTATATGATGCTCCTCAAGATTCTGATGATGTGTATGATGATGAAGAGGACTCAGATGATTTTCCCAAGAAAAAGAAAGTATCTAAGAAGAGGAAAGGTCCTCCACCTCCTGCTCCAAAGCCAAATCCAGCAAATGACACTACATATTATATACTCTAGAAGATTACACCATACAAGGGCATGCTAGCATGGATGTAGCTGTCCAAAACCAATAGAAAGAAAGGAAGAAAAGCAAAAGATATTCTCCTCCTCCACAGAGATTAAGAAAGGACCCCCCTCCTCCTCCTCCACCAACTGCTGGTGCTTCTAGTTCTTCAACTCCAAGGACTACCCAATTTCAAAACTATCAAAGAAAGCAGGGTAGATCCTCATCTTCAGGAAGCAACCAGCAAAGATAGTATTCATCTGGCAAGCAGAACCAAAATAACAGTAGCAACATCAACAATAACAACAACAACAATTCCCTGAACATCAAAAGGCTGGAAGCCCCAAGAGACATGCTTCCCCTCCTTTACCCATTGAAGATCCAGAGTCAGCTACAACTACTAGGATGGCCAGATTCCAGGAATTGGTTGGCTTATCCATGATCAACAAAGCAAGAGCTGAAGGAAAGGATCCATCTGAATATACTACAATGTCCAAGTTCAGAAAGGAAGAACTGAACAGGTTTGCTAAGGCTAACAAGTTTTTTAAAGTGGATGATTATATGAAACTGAATACAGAAGCAGTAGTGCCCAGGGCTACATCTCTTAATATCATTGGGGATGCTGACATGACAATGACCAAGGCTCAAGCTATAGATCCTAACAGGGAAATTATATTTACACAGTCTGGAGATAAAGCCAAAGAGGAGAAGCGCAAGGAGAAGAAGAAGAAGAAATAAACTTTGAACTGTCTTTAGTCTTTCTGAGTTACTTTAAACTGCTTATCTATTTCTTGATACAAAGCTTATTGTACATATATATCTGTTGCATATTTTAAATTTTTCATGCCAGATATGTGTTTTATTGCTTTGTTATTAATGTGAGCCTATAATTAGTAACCTTACCGAAATAGGGGGAGATTATTGGATCCCTAGTTGGATTTGGGCTAGGTTCACTAAATTAGGATATTTGACCCAACATGTATAGCCAGGGTCATATATGAATTCTAGAGTCTAGGCTATGTCCTTAGAGTCAACACTACTTGGACTAGCCATCAACATACTACAAAAGACTCAAGACTTAGAGAAATTTCAAAGACTCAGAAAATGAGTTCGACGTTCGTCGAATTCAGGTCGACGAAAGTCGTGCTCAACTCGATGAACTTAGAGACAATTCTCTGAGCTGAGCTCGACGAACTTGAATCTCAGGTCGACGAATTCCAAAGTATTCTTCAACATTCCATGTCAAGAATTCTTCACACTTAACTCAGGACGATGAACTTAGAGACAATTCTCTGAGCTGAGCTCGACGAACTTGAATCTCAGGTCGATGAATTCCAGAATATACTTCAAAATTCTAAGCCCAGAATTCTTCACTTAACTCTAGTCGACGAACTTAGTTCTCAGGTCGACGAACTTAGTTCTCAGGTAGATGATCTCTGGGTATTCTACTTCAACATCTTATTCCTGAAATAACTAAGTATCCTAACTCCAGAATTACACTCTAGTCGACAAACTCACCTCCTCAGCTCGACGAACTTAGACCACAGTCTTGGCAAGATTTATCAAGTAGTAGTTAGAAGTTCTCAGCTTGACGAAACTAGTTCTCCGATCGACAAACCCAGTTCTGAGGTCGACGATTTCTGGACACGTTACTTCAACATTCTTAAGTCCAAGAAACATGTAATTCTGTTATTTAGTCAACGAAGTAATATTCTCAGCTCGACGATCTTGGTGAACAAAGTTGACAAGGGTCTAGAGAAAGCAGTTATCTGTTCTTAGGTCGACGATCTTGGATCTCAGCTCGTCGAACAACTATTATCTGGTCGACGAACTTGACTTCTCTGTTCGATAAACTCTGGACACAGATCGACGAATTCTGCTCAACGAATTCTGTAAAGTTCCAGACTTAAAAATTTCCCTCCCCCTATCTCTTTTCTATTGCAATAATTCCTGAGTAATCAATGCATAAATATTCTCTGAATATTATCATTAGAAGAAAGCATTGATTACGGTCTTCATCAGGATTATTGCTTGCTGTTTTTCCGTGGGACAGTTGGGGAAATCAATCAATGCAAATATTCTCCAGGCCGTCAGCATTAAATGAAGAAAGAAATTCAAATTTTGAAGGAAAATTATATGAAAAATATAAAAGGGATTTTCTTCATCTCTCTCAATAGAATAAATAGCAATACAGGAGAATAGAAAAACTGACACAAAGAATATACAGAACATAGAGCTCACAGGGCAACAACACTGTCAAGAGATAAGAAGCCCTAGCCCTTGACTATAGAGAAGAACAACAAGCTGAAGAAGAAGAAGAAGAAGAATATACATTCAAGATCAAGAGCCTTCTTCCTTCTACATCACAGGATTCTTCAAAGGACAACAAACACTCTATCTGTCAAGAAGTTCCTAGAGTTCTTCTGGTCAAAGCAAAAGTTTGAAGGCCTATCACCCTGCAGCAAGGCTTCAACTTCCTGAACCATTCTATATCTCAGGGGAGCCTTTCCTAACATCATTTTCCACTAGAGTCTTCTCAGCTATATCTGAGAAACAGAAAACAAAATCACTCTCTCATCCCCCACTATATAAAGGGTTCTTAACACCCTTCAAAAGTTATTCCTGGTTGTAAGTCACCTGACCAAAAGACTTGAGGATTGGTTTTTGAGCACCTGATCAAAAGCTCATTGGTGGCAATCACCTGATCAAAAACCTGAGTGGATTCCTACCAGGGTGGTAGAAGAGTGGATGTACACAGGTGGGGGAACCACTATAAAATTCTTGTGTTGTCTAGGTTGCTCTTTTCTTTTGTTCTTGTTGTGCCTATGCTTTCTAGGTTGCTGTGTTTGTGTTTTTAATTTAATTTCTGCAGCACTAGTAATAGATTGAATTAATTAGCAAAAAAATTATAAACCCTACATACTCTATTCACCCCCCCTCTAGAGTATTTCAATTCTAACCCTTGCTTTCACAATTCTAGAAAAGCTGAAGAAGAGAAGAGTCGGTCGTCATCCAAGGAGAATTTTGTCGCTCTGAAGGCAGACAACTCATGGAAGGTTAAAGCGGCATCACCTACTCCTGCACTGGAATATATTGAAGAAGAAACTTCAGAGCCAAGCACTTTAGGCTGAAAATTATCTGAAGGAGAGTTTTCTCTACTCTCAAGGCAGTTCAAGAAATTCTTGAAAAAGAAGAAACAATCGAGAGGCAAAGATGCCTCGCACAGAAGATCACGTCATGATGGTGATCGACACAAGAAGGGCTCAAGTGGTCAAGACAGGTATAATACTAAACATAATAAACATATTTCTTTTGACATCATTTGCTATTGTTGTAATAAGCCAGGTCACGTCACTGCTGACTGGCCTCATAAGAAGAAGGAGGGTGGAAAGTGAGAGGAGAATAAATCTTAATATAGTAAAAAGAGAACTGAAAGAAGCCTAATAGCCAAGAATGGCAAGACTCTTAATGACTCTGACTCATCTGAGTCAAGTGAAGAAGAGGAAGCCTGCTTTGGGCTAATGGCAAAAACTGATGATGAGCAAGAACCCCAGTTCACTAGGAAGGTAAATTCTCATACTCCTCTTTCTGAATCTGATGCTTCTGATCATGATCATGAGGACAGCTCTTCTGATGTTGAGTCTGAACTCATGGCCAAGTATAAAGAGTTGATCAAGGCTTACGATAAATGTTGAAGAGTCGTGAAAACTCAAGCCAAGGAGATAAAGTCTCTCAAGGCTAAAGAGAGCACTCTGAGAGAGGAAGTTGCCAAGACGGACTCACTCAGAGAGAACTTCAATGCTGCTATTGAAGAATATAACAAGTCTCTCGAGCACCTATTTCTGAAGGAGAAGATCATCAAATAATTGGAAGAATAACTTGCAGCGGAGAAGAAACTTGTTGAAAGTTTCTCAAAGCCCAAGACTGTCCATCCTTTTATTACTGAATTCTCAGCTCAGGCCAAAGGTGTTGGCCTACACCATGTTGATGCTCCTAGTAAATTTTCTAGGAGAAATAAGGCTCAAAAGAAAAATAAGGCGGCCAAGAAGGCTTTGGCCAAGGAGAAGGGGAAAGCTCCTCAAGATCAGACTTCTTTTAAGAAGGTTATATTTCCAACAAATGTGTTTGATCTTGATTCGTCCTACAGTCACTTTGCTAGGCCTACTTATGTATTGCCCAAATCTCATTACCAAGGATGGACCCGTCCCCGTAACTTTGGTGAAAGTGTCTTTAAGGCACCTTATAAAGAAATTACTCTTCAGAGCTATGACCCTTATAATCATGGTCATAACATCAAGAAGTCATCAAAAGTAAAGCCTATTGTGGAAAATCCACTTAAGGAAAAGAAGACACGTGATTGCCATCACCATGAAGCTTCTACCTTCAAGACTGGTGACCCTGCTAGAACACACTCTCAAAAGGTCATGCAGGATAATTTCAGGCAAAGATACAACATGTTTGACTGTTGTTGTTGCGGTAAAATTGGTCACTTTGTCATTGATTGCGGGTTAAATTCCAGAAATTATGTAACTCCTCAAGTTAGCAATGTGAGAAAGACCACTTATAATGTTAATACACGTAGGGGGGAGTGCTCTAACTAGAGACCAAGGACCCAAATAAGTTTGGATTCCTTATGCAAACTGATTTGTGATTGCAGGTTGTCTAAAAGCCACCAAAACTCCTATCTAGTATTTGAACAGTGGATGCTCTCGGCATATGACCAGGATAAGAAGCCTTCTCTAGAATTATTCTCTAGTCATGAACGGGCCAAAGGGCATCTTTGGAGGTTACGACAGAGGAATTACTAAAGGCTACGGTATGATTGCTAACGGTAGTGTATCCTTCTCAGACGTGGCTTATGTTGAAGGATTGGAACACAATCTTATAAGCATAAGCCAGCTCTACGATAAAGGATACGTAGTTGAATTTCATGCAGATAAGTGCTTGATATAATCTGTTGACAATATGGAAACGATTCTATTAGACACTCATAGTAGAAACATATTTTGTTTGAATTTTATTTGCATAGACTTTTCTACACCAGTGTGTTTTTTGGCTAAAGATAGTGCGTCTCTTATTGACCAATGACACAAGAGAGTAGCACATATTAATTTCAAAACTATTAATAAATTATTTTCACCTAATTTAGTACGTGATGTCCAAAATGTCAAGTCGCTAAAGATAGACCTTGTCATGCATGTGTAAAAGTCAAGCAAACAAGGGCTACCTTTAAAAGCATTATTGGCAAAGACTCAAATAGATGTTTACATCTACTTCATATGGACTTGTTCGGTCCACTGCAAGTTAGAAGTTTAGAGGCAAGGACTATACATTGGTTATTATTGATGATTACTCGTGCTTTGCGTGGGTGTTCTTTCTAAAACACAAGTCAGATACTTTTGACATCTTTGCTAGTTTTATCAGGCAGGTCCAGAATGAATACAGTTGTTCCGTAGTCAAAATCAAAAGTGACAATGGAACAGAGTTGAAGTTTGGGGCCATGATAGAATTTTGTGAAAGACAATGTATATTTCATGATATTTCCTCTCCATGTACTCCTCAGTAGAATGGAGTAGCTGAGAGAAGGAATAGAACACTCATAGAGTCATGTAGGACCATGTTGAGTGAAGCCTCACTACTGGAATATTTCTGGGCTGAAACCGTCAACACTGCATGCCACGTGCAAAATCGAGCACTCATAAAAAAGAACCATAATAAGACACCTTTCGAACTACTAAAGGGCAGGAAGCCGACTATCTCATATTTTGGAATCTTTGGCTGTAAGTGCTTCGTCCTTAACAATGGTAAGTAACACACAACCAAATTTAGCGAAAAGTGTTTTGAAGATATTTTTGTAGGGTATAGTAGCCATAGTAAGACATATAGGATATTTAATAAGAAAACCATAGTTGTAGAAGAATCTATTCATGTTCTATTTGATGAGACGATCTCGCTGCAAGGCAGCTCTTCTAGTGTTTTTATTGAAGATGCAGGTTCAAAGCTAAAATAATTAAACTTGGATGAGCCAATTGAAGAAAAAGGTGAAAAGTTCATCAATATCACCTCTCCAACCCTGATTGGAGAGGTTGATGATCAAGATGAAGAAACCATTCAAGTTGATGAAGTCACTCCTGTAGTTGAAGAAGCTCCAGATGCATGGACCTTAGAGCTCAGACACTTGAAGGATCACCCAATGGACCACAATCATAGGAGACCCTCGGGATGGTTTCATAATACGTAGAGGTACAACTAATGAGAATTTATATTTGAGTTTTCTATCACAGATTGAACCGAAGAAGTTTGAGGAAGCAAACTCAGATGCATCTTGGATAATGGCAATTGAAGAAGAATTGAATCAGTTGAAGCGTTCCCAAGTCTGGAAGCTCATTCCAAGACCCAAAGTTAAAATTGTCATCGGGACAAAATGGGTCTATAGGAACACGATGGACGATGATGGAGCAATAATAAAGAACAAGGCCAGACTTGTTGAAACCAAAATCTCGGTCTCCTGTGGAGTTCACCCTCGGGGAAGGGGTGGTTGCGCGCCTACTTCGCCCCTACAAGCAAAACAACAATAAAAACAAGAGGAACCGACCCAAGGGCTCGCTAGTGAGGACCCACCACACACCCGGAAGATCTGAGAGCGCTTCCCGTCCTTAGCAAGAGGTCGAGCTAAGGTACCCTCAGAAAGCACTTGTAGACTGGAGCAGGAGAGCATAGGAAGCCTACTTTCTGGGGTACCCCTTGGGTCCTATTTATAGTTTTTAGAATCTGAACTACCAATAACAAAATAGAACTGACCTGAAATTACCAAAGAACCCTGGGTTGGGTCTGCCAATAGCCAAACTCCGCTGTTTTGAAGGGCTATAGGCAGACCAGCGGGGGCAAAACAATAAAAAGTACCTCATAGGTCCAGGTGAGCCGGGGAGCTTGGTCACCTTGGCAGGTCCTGCTCGCCTGCTATTGCCGAGAGTGCGAGCTGGGACGGTGAGCTCGCTCATCCATTGGTCGCCGATAGTAGAACTCAGGTCGACGAATCATGGCTGGGTCGGCGAACGCCGAGCTCGTGGTCAGCGGCTGCCGAACTCGTGTTCGACGAGTGCCGAGTCTTGCGTTCGACGATTGTCGATGTCCGTTCGACGAATGAAGAGCTCGGGCTCGGCTTCTCTACTGCCGAGCTCGCCCACTACCTTCAACCCGATCTATCTGGCTCCTGGTGACCTTGCTTGTCGGACACAAGGTTGTACACAATCCCCGCTCTTTTTGAGCTTGGCAAAGCTCAGAAAGAAACATCCAACCCCAAGTGTGCGGCGAGCGCACGATGGCGAGTTGGAAGGAATCATCGGGTGGGGTCCACCTGCGGCTATATATATGCACCTGCTCACCTGCCTGACTCTTGCCATTCCCTTTGCTCTAACCCTGCAAAGGTGCCGCTTCCCAATGAGATTCAAGACCGCTTAGACCGAGCTCGCCAGGCTTCTGCAGCTCACGTAGCCGCCCTGACGGCAGTTCCTGCCAACTTTCCTCAAATTGATTCTGCCGAGCCCAGCTCCAAAAGGACGAAGTTATTTCCCGAATCGGCCGAGCCAATTTATGAAGATCTGAGGACCACCCTTGAGATGGGGACCGACGCTTCCACTCGGACAGTTCATGAGAAGGATAAAGAGATTGTTGTAGTCGACGACGACCCGAACGGTGAACCTGATGACGTGGGGGGTGCCACGCCACGAGAGCCCACACTGCGAGGCGAGACTACTCTCGCATACTCGCGGTTCATGACACCGGATAACCGTCCCCGGGACCTGCCTCTTCTCTTTGGGATCCTGCCAGTGAGCTCGCAGAGGCTGAACGCGTCGGTGCGCGCCCCCTCTCCTCGGCACACTAACGTGGCCGCGGGGGCGGGTCTGGGAACCATCCCCACCCCGGGAGTCGAGCTCCTCTCATCGGGGACTCGTGGCCTAGGTCGCGGGAAGGATCTGAGGTTCATCCCTCCCGCATCTCCTTTGAGCTGCCGAGCTCGTCAGGTCAATCTTGCTTGGATTCTTTCCCCATGAGTTTTTCCTGCGTTCCTCTTCTTGCTGACGTTTGTCTTCACAGCTCCCCCCAGCCAATCCGCTACCGAGGAATCTTCGCGGGTAGCCCACTACTCACCCCTCCCTTCCCCAAGCTCGCTGGACTCTTACTTGGGTCCTGAAGTGGATCAAGGCGAGCTGATGAGGAGGGAGGTCAAGCTTCTAAAGAAGCTGGTGTACGGGCTGCGCGAGGTGCAGGGCGTCAACGAGACGCTACAACGCGACTACGCGCCTCTCGCCGACAAGGTGCGAAGCGGCCAGGCTGGCGAGCTAATGCCCCGCTCCAGGCTTTTGGACGAGATAGATGATGGCCTCTCAGTGGCGCAGAGGAATTCGTGGAGGATCCGCGAGCTGCTCCGTGTGCGGCAGTCTGGGGGGCGGGAGACGCGAGACCGGGGTAGGTAAGAGGGAGGCTCCTTTGCCGAGCTGACCGGTACTCGCATCTTGATGCTCCCCCTGCTCGCGCGCCCCGTTTCTTTATTCCTGAATTTGGTCCCTGTAATAAGTAGTTTTTAGAATATTCTTGGACCTGCGTTATTCAAGGAATATTCTGCGATGTTTGGCTTAGCCTTGGTTGAGACGCGCCGGAAGTCGGCGAGCTGGGGTGGCGAGTCGGGGTGGCGAACTAAGGAGGCGAGCTGAGCCGATCGGACGGCCTAACCCCAGATTTCTTTTTCTAGAAATAGACCCCCCCTCTCTCCAACTCCCGTACTGTGTCTTTATTGCTTTCTTTCCCTCTCTTCCTGCACTTTTCTCCTTTGCTGCTCGCGCTCTGCTTCTTCTTCTGCAAACATGGTCAAGGCCAACCCTGATGCCGACGGCCGCTCCAAGTGCGCGCAGCACTTCACTGATTATTGCTTATTCGAGGGGCACACCAGCGAGGAGGAGCTCGCTGAGTTCAAGGCCGAGTATGTCCCGCCAGGCTTCGAGGCGCACAGGCCGAGGCATGGGGAGGCCATCAACACTTTCTACGAGGTCGAGCTCTCCTTCCCCATCTCGCATTTCGAGGTGGGGTTGCGCCTCCCCCTCTGGCCGGAGATCCGGCAAATCCTGAAGTACTATGGCGCAGTACCCGTGCAGTTGAACTCCAACGCCGTCGTGATGATGGTGGTGTTCGCGAGCTACCTTCGGCGGGAGAGGATCGAGTTCAACCTGACAGTGTTCAGGAAACTATTTTCCTACAAGGCGATGGCGGACAGGGTCTCTTACTTCGGCGGCTCGCTGATTAAGTTTTGCGAGATCGCGAACAAGAATCACCCTGGATGACCAAGATCGCCTTCATCAAGGGCGATCTCGGCAACATCCCCTACTCGTCGCAGCAAAAAAGCGAGGAGGTCTACCGCCCGCCGGCCGTATCTGACAATGATGCCGAGCTCCACAAATACTTACTCAACAAGGACTTCGAGGTTGCCTTCCTACGAAGGGGCCTAGACGTGCTTCCCCCCATTCTACCCGACGAAGGTATTGTTCTCCACTCATCTTGCCGAGCTCACCCAGTTACTGAACTCGCCGTATTGCTGCTTAATTTCCTTTAACTTTTGCCAAGTTTTATCTTGCAGGAGAGCGAATAATTCCCGCGAACCCGCCGTTCGCGGACTCGAAGTCGCACCCGGACCCCCTTTCTCGCGAGAAGGCGGCGGCGGCGGCCTGCCGAGATGAGACGGCCCTCTACCAACCCTCTTCCAGCAAGAGGAGACCTGAGGATGCTGGGCCGAACCTGCCATACCGCCAGCGGCTGCCAAAGAAGATGAGGAGAGCCCTGCTGGCTTCACGGGGGCAACAATAACATCAATCCAGCCACAAGTACATCAGCTCGTCTGAGACCCCTCCCGACGCATCGCCGGAGAGCCCGCTGAAGAAGATCACCAGCAAAAACCGAAAGGGCAGCGAGGCCCCTTCTTCTGCGGCGGTGATCTTGCCACCGCTATCGGCGAATAGGGCGGCTCTCGAGCACGGGGCACCGAAGAAGCACCCCCTCTTTAACTTCGGTGGGCGGTGGAAGGACTCGGCAGGCGAGCCCAAGTTGAAGTGGGATGAGCTGGCCCATCGGGTCTCCATCTCCACTCCGCACCCATCCTGGCATGACCGCGAGACCTCCACCGGTCATGCTTATGCCCTCGGCTTCGGCCTCTATGGTCGCGAGGATACCGAGGCCTACAAGAACATGACTCTTCGACAGCTCGGCCATGAGGGTCTGTAGGCCCACCTGCGGACCATGGAGCTCCACCATATGCTGACTCGCCGCAGCTTCGCCCTCAGCAATCAACTCCTAAAAGGTGAGCAGGCTCGCGATGTCGCCAAGGATAAGGTCTCCGACCAGGCGAGGCAGCTCGGCATCGCCGAGGGTTTTCTCGCACAGGCCGCCGGCGGGTTGGTGAGTATCAGACTCCTTCCCACTTTTACTTGGAATATTTTGTGCTGCTGCTAACCAGATTTTATCTTTACCAGGACGCCAAGGCCGCAGAGGTGCTTCGGGCTTGCAATGCCGAGCAAGGGGAGGAGATTAGCCAGCTGCGCGCCCGCCTTGTCGAGCTGGAGGGAGCGAACGCCAAGCTGAAAGAGGAAAATCAGCACCTCAACCGCGAGGTCCGCCGACAGGCGGAGATTTTCTTCCCGGCCCGCGGCTCCGATCCTTCCCTCCCCTACAAGAGGTTGCAGATCTTTGGCGAAGCCGATATCGCCAAGGGGCTGCGAATCAACTCCATCCAAGTGGCCGAGTGCACCCTCCAAATGATGAAGGACCTGGGGGTGCTGGTGCTGGGGTGCGAGGAGATCTCCGCCAGGGATCTGATGCCGAGCCTGTTCCCGGCGACGCCGCCAAGCGAGAAAGAGGACAACCTGGACGCGATGTTCAGGAAGGGCTTCCCGGACCAGCATGGTGAAGGAGGGGGACCAGTCCGGCCAGGGGGGAGGCGAGGATTGAACTTGTATATTATTCTTTTTGGTTTACTCGCCGAGGCGAGCCCCTGTAAACATTTTTTGTAAACACTTTTATTTAATCGAAAGAAAGGTTTCTGATCATTCCCATGCCCCATATTTTTTTCGTGCTATTTCCTGTGCTTTGTTTATCCGCGAGTACTTCCCCAGGTGACCTCGCATAGGTAGGTACTGCGAGTAGGATAACCATTAGTATGCGCCCGCGAGAGGGTATGTTTTCAGTGCTTACCGAGATTCAGACGATTCGGGAACGGGCTGCACTTTTCCCTGGTCACGCCACCTCAGCTCGCACGCAAGTCATCCAGGTTGAACTTCGAAAAAATTGTAAGTAAATCAGTCAAAGGGGTGAAGTGCCCTGACTTGGCTCGCCTTACTTCAGCGAGGTCCTGATTCCTAGCTCGCCACCTCTTTGCCGATGCCGAGCTGGGGGTGGCGAGTACAAACTCGCCTGTACAGAGCCTCTTCCCCTTATTCCTAGGTATATGAAACTCCTTATTCTTTACCTGGCGAGTTCAAGGCTGATACCGTCGAGTGACTTCCAGCCCTGCCAGCTAGGTGAGAGCCTGACAGCGGGATATACTCGAGGCCCAAGGATGTCACCGAGTGACTTCCAGCCCTGCCAGCTAGGTGAGGGCCTGACAGCGGGATCTGCTCGGGGTCCACTACCAATACCATCGAGTTACTTCCAGCCCTGCCAGCTAGGTGAGAGCCTGACAGCGGGATCTGCTCGAGGCCCATGGATGACACCGAGTGACTTCCAGCCCTGCCAGCTAGGTGAGAGCCTGACAGCGGGATCTGCTCAGGGTCCACTACCAATAACATCGAGTGACTTCCAGCCTTGCCAGCTAGGTGAGAGCTTGACAGCGGGATCTGCTCGAGGCCCAAGGATGATACAGAGTGACTTCCAGCCCTACCAGCTAGGTGAGAGCCTGACAGCGGGATCTGCTCGGGGTCCACTACCAATACCATCAAGTGACTTCCAGCCCTGCCAGCTAGTGAGAGCTTAATAGCGGGATCTGCTCGAGGCCCAAGGATGACACCGAGTGACTTCCAGCCTGACAGCTAGGTGAGAGCCTGACAGCGGGATCTGCTCTGGGTCCACTACCAATACCATCGAGTGACTTCCAGCCCTGCCAGCTAGGTGAGAGCCTGACAGCGGGATCTGCTCGAGGCCCAAGGATGAAACTGAGTGACTTCCAGCCCTGCCAGCTAGGTGAGTGACTGATTGCGGGATCTTCTCGGGGTCCACTACCAATACCATTGAGTGACTTCCAGCCCTGCCAGCTAGGTGAGAGCTTGATAGCGGGATCTGCTCGAGGCCAAAGGATGACACCAAGTGACTTCCAGCCATACCAGCTAGTTGAGAGCCTGACAGCGGGATCTGCTCAGGGTCCACTACCAATACCATTGAGTGACTTCCAGCCCTGCCAGCTAGGTGAGAGCCTGATAGTGGGATCTGCTCAAGGCCCAAGGATGACACCGAGTCACTTCTAGCACTGCCAGCTACGTGAGAGCCTGACAGGGGGATCTTCTCGGGGTCCACTACCAATACCATCGAGTGCCTTCCAGCCCTGCCAGCTAGGTGAGAGCTTGACATCGGGATCTGCTCGAGGCCCAAAGATGACACCGAGTGACTTCCAGCCTTGCCAGCTAAGTGAGATCCTGACAGCTGGATCTGCTCGAGGTCCACTACCAATACCATCGAGTGACTTCCAGCCCTGCCAGCTAGGTGAGAGCCTGACAGCGGGATCTGCTCGATGCCCAAGGATGACACCGAGTGACTTCCAGCCCTGCTAGCTAGGTGAGAGCCTGACAGCGGGATCTGCTCGGGGTCCACTACCAATACCATTGAGCGACTTCCAGCCCTGCGAGCTAGGTGAGAGCTTGACAGCGGGATCTGCTCGAGGCCTAAGGATGACACCGAGTCACTTCCAGACATGCTAGCTAGGTGAGAGCCTAACAGCGGGATCTACTCGGGGTCCACTACCAATACCATCGAGTGACTTCCAGCCCTACCAGCTAGGTGAGAGCCTGACAGCGGAATCTGCTTGGGGTCCAAGTTCACTTCATTCCTTCATGCAAACTTACAGCGATAATATTGGCATATTAAAGAGTTTCCATTAAAAATCAAGGCACAACTTACGAGATTCAAGGAAAAAAGCTTTTTAAGTCGTCACCAATCCAGGTGAGACTTAGGGTCTCACCCTCCACATTTTGGAGTCGATAACCTCCCCATTTTAAAGCCTCCTTTACAATAAACAGTCCTTCCTAGCTGGGGTTGAGCTTCCCTACAGATGCTGACCTCCCTGCTGCATCCACCTTCTTTAGTACCAAGTCCCCTTCTGCAAACTGTTTGACTCTGACATGCTTGTCAAACTACTTGGCCATTCTCCTCTTCACCTCTTCCTGTCGGATGGCGGAAAGGTCCCTCAGCTCTTCCACCATGTCAAGGAGAGCAAGCTCTTCCTCGTTCTCGGCCTTCCATTCTTCCACATTCCTTGAACAACTTGAGGCGTTTGAACTTCAAACTCCATAGGGAGCACCGCCTCGCACCCATGAGAGAGCTTAAAGGGAGTCTCCACGGTAGCTGTGTTAGGGGTGGTCGTCAAGGCGCAGAGGGCCGTGGGAAGCTTCTCCACCCAGCTCCCCTTCAAATTCTCTACCTTCTTCTTGAGGAGATTGACGATGACCTTGTTCGCGGCCTCCACCTGCCCGTTTCTCCTGGGATGATGGACTGAGGCGAACCTGAGGTCGATCCCGAGCTGCCCGCAGAAACTGGTAAACTCTGCGCTAGCGAACTGAGGCCCGTTGTCTGTGACGATGGCCTGGGGTAGCCCGTGGCGGCAGATGATCTCCCACTAGACGAAGTTCCTGATGACCTGGGAAGTCACCTTGGCTAGTGCCTTCACCTCCATCCACTTAGAGAAGTAATCAATCATCACTAGCAGGAACCTTCTCTTCCCACTGGCCTGGTGGAATGGTCTGACCAAATCCATTCCCCAGATGGCGAAGGGCCAGGGGGCCGTGATACTTTTGAGCCGCTGGGCCGGTTGTAGCTGGAGGTGGGCGAACAGCTGGCACTTATGACACCTTCTTGGGAACTCCATTGCATTATGGCCCAGGGTGGGCTAGAAGTATACCTGCCTGATAATTATTCCTTCCAGGGTTCGACTCCCAGAGTGGCTCGCACACTCCCCGGAGTGGACTTCCTCCAAGATCCTTGGTACCTCCCCCTCAGCCACGCAACGAGCCAACATCCCCGAGAGTGTCTTCCCATACAGTTGCCCGTCCTAGAGGAGGTAGTATACTGACTTGTGTCTGAGCTTCTTCTTATCTGCCCCCTCCGGATACTCTCCAGTGGAAAGAAAAGTTACAACTGGGTCCATCCATGAAGGCCGATGATCTATCTCCATGCTCTCCCCTTCTTCAATGGAGGGGCGGAAGAGGTCTGTGATGGAACCCCCCACTGGGGGACCAAGCTTTGCTAGTTGGTCGACCTGCTCGTTTTCTTCCCTGGGCATGTGTCGGATGGAGAAGGTTTGGAAGGCGCCTATGACCCCCTTCACTTGTCCAAGTACAACAGTAGGGTAGGCTCCCTTGCCTCAAACTCCCCGTTGATCTGGGAAGCTACCACCATGGAGTCGGTAAGGACCTCCACGTCCAACATCGCCAGCTTCCTAGCCAGTCGCAGCCCTGCTATCACGGCTTCATACTCGGCTTGATTGTAGGTGATGGGAAAGTGCACCACCACTGTCTGTTCAACTCTAGTCCCCTGAGGGATTTCCAAGATCAACCCCACCCCCAGGGAATGCCTCCCCGAGGCATCGTCTACCTTTACCTTCCAAGTGGTCGGACGAGTGAGCTCTTCTTCAGCCACTTCAACCACATAATCTGCCAAGAAGTCGGCCATTGCCCGAGCTTTGATCGAGATGCGGGGAATGAAAGAGACGTCAAACTCAGTCAACTCCACTGACCACTTCGCCAGCTTGCCTGAATGCTCCACCCCCTCAAAGATGTTGCAGAGGGGATGGTCAGTCACAACTCGGATTGGGTGTGCCTGGAAATAGGGCCGAAGCCTTCGGGCTAAGATGACCTGGGCGAAGGCCAACTTCTCCAAAATCGGATACCGGAGCTCGGCCTTCCTCAGGACCCGACTCATATAATATATGAGGAGTTTCTTCTTTCCCTCTTCTCGAACTAGGATGGAACTCAGGGCCTCTGGTCGGACCCCGAGATACAAAAACAGGTCCACCCCCTCCTTTGTCCCTTGGAGCAGCGGAGCCTGGGTCAACTGCATCCTGAGGGCCTGGAATGCCTCTTCGCACTCCTTGGTCCATTCGAACCTTTGTCCCCCCCTTATTGTTTTAAATAAGGGAGAGCACTTCTCCCCAGCCAGAGAAAGGAACCTACTCAGCCCTGCCAGTTTCCCTGTGAGACGCTGTACTTCCTTGGTATTCCTTGGCAACCCCAGCTCCAAGATAGCCCTGACCATATCAGGATTCGGCTCAACCCCTGCTGGGGTGAGGAGGTGTCCAATGAACTTTCCCCTGCTAGCCCCAAAGACACATTTTAGGAGATTTAACCGCATCTTGTATCTGCGCAGGGTGGAAAAAGTCTCTTCTAGATCCTGCAGGTGGGAGTCCACGTCTTGACTCTTGACCATAAGATCATCAACGTACACCTCCAAGTTTCTTCCATTCTGTTCTTTGAAGACCCTGTCCATCATCTTTTGATAGGTTACCCCTGCGTTCTTTAGCCCGAAGTGCATCATCTTGTAACAGTAGCATCCATCCCCCGTGATGAACGAGACATCTTTGACGTCCGGGGTGTGCATCCTGATTTGATGATAACCTAAAAAACCATCTAGAAAACTCATCACAGAAAAACCAACGGCTGAGTCAACCAGCGCGTCGATCCGAGGCAAAGGATAACAATCCTTAGGACAAGCTTTATTAAGTAAAGAAAAATCGATACACATTCTCCACCGGCCGTCCCCCTTTTTGACCATGACCACATTGGAGACCCAGCTGGGGTATTAGATCTTGGATATGAAGCTGACCTTGAGAAGTTTTGCCACCTCCTCCCTGATGGGTTCTGCCAGCTTGTCCGCAGTGGACCTCTTCTTCTGTTCGACGGGGCGTGTTCCCGGGTCCAAGTTGAGGCGGTGGCAAGCCACATCCGCGTCAACCCCCAGCAGCTCCACAACACTCCATGCGAAGATGTCCACGTTTTTCTGGATGCACTCCATCATCCTGCCCTGGTCCTCCGGGGTCAGCCCATTGCTGACGCGGACCTTCTCCACCCTGCCTCCCCGGGTGTGCACCTCCAACTCCACCACTTCCTCTGCATCCTCCAACCTAAACTGCTCCCCCCATCCTTCAGCATCCCTCTCCTCCGGAATGGGGACCTAAACCTCCACCTCTTCCTCTACGGCCACCACTTCGGCCACCTCCTCCAGAGCTCCTCCTGCCGCCTCCTCCTCTGCGCAGTTCTCCATTTCTAGATCTTCCCTTCCTGCTTCCTGCTCAGCCTCCTCCATCAATTGCCCCATCTCCTCGGCTCCCTCCTGCTAAGAGATGAAGTTCATGGCGGTGACATAGCATTCCCACGCCACCTTGGGGTCCCCCCTAACCCTGACCTGAATCCCCTCAGCATTGAACTTCAAGCACTGATGGAATGATGAGGGGATGCAGCGGAAGACGATGATAAGGGGCCTCCCAAAGATGGCGTTGTAGCTGCTGGGGGCATCCACAATGACGAACCTGCAGTTTCTGGACTGCCCCCCCAGGGTAACATGGAGGCCGACTCCTCCCTCCACTTCCTTCCTCTCCCCCGAAAACCCGAACAAGGGTCCAACCGAGGCCAGCACCCTCTTCGCCTCTACCTTCATCGCATCAAATTCCTTCTTAAAGACTACGTTGACGGAGCTCCCGTTGTGCACGATGATCCGAGAGATGGTGAAATTTTCGATGGCTGCCTTGATGACCATCGCATCACAGAATGGATCCTCGTGATCTGGCCTATCGCTTCTGGAGAAAGTGATACTCTCCTACAGGGGTGGGGTTTGGGATGTGGAGGCAACGCTCTGACGGTACATGGTGTGGAGACTCACCTTTCGGGAAGCCTCGACCCCCCCCCCCCCCCCCCCCCCCCCCGTGGATCACTCTGATCCCTCCTCGGGTTCCAACATCCACCCGGTCTTCGCAACGGTCCTCCTCCGCCCGAGGCAGGACCTCCTCAATCCTCACTTCTTACTGCCCCTGCTGTTGTTGCTGCTGCTCCGTATTCCCTCTCATCTCAAGGAATTCCGGGGATGTGGCTATGGCGTGCCCCTCCTCCTGATGGAAGTCACAATAGGGCAACTCCACCCTAACTTCTCTCCTCCTCCTTGCCATTCTCCTTCTCTCCCCTATGGATATGACCATGGCCTCTTTTTGATCGGGGAGTCGGGGCCTCTAAACCTGCCTCCAGCCCGGGGGGTGGAACTGATCTTACCCCACTTGATAGCGGTCCCTGCCTTGGTATCCTCTTTGTGGCCCCTGCCCTTGCTACTCTGGCCCCAGCCCAGCCGATGTTCGGGCTCCTGATGCCCGTACCTCGGCTGCTGCTGCCCCTGGAGCTGCCTCTGCTCCCTCTGCTGGAGCTCTCCTCTCCTCTCCTCCTATCCTCTTCCCCCTCTCGACTCCTTCTCCTCCTCCGTGGCCCACCTGGCCAGCTTCCGTGCAAACTCCGGGTTTGACGCCTCCCAGTCAACTTCTCTTGCCGCCATCTCCATCAGCTCCTCGTAGGAGAGGGGGGGGGACTCACTTCAGCTCCATCCTGAAGAACCCGTGCTGCAGGCCCAGGGTAAAGGACATCATCAAACTATGGCCCGGCATCTCCTGGACCTGAGTAACCTCCTCCTGGAACTGATCCACGTAGCTCCCCAGGGTCTCATTTACCCCCTTCTTGATGTGGAACAGGGATTTTGACTCCTTCTTCCTCCTCTTCGAAGTAGTGAACCTCAGCATGAACCCCCGGTGTAGGTCCTCGAAGTAGTAGATGGAGCTGGCCGGTAGCTGATGGAACCACTCCCTTGTCTTCTTCTTGATGGTGATAGCGAAGATTCGGCACTTGAACCCGTCCGTCATCTGCCGGATGGAGGATACATCCTCAAACCATTGAACATGCTGGACCGGGTCTACCTTCCCGGTGTAGTAGGACATTTCGAGTTCCCTGGACCCATCTGGAACTGGGGCAGAGGAGACCAAGTCACTGAAGGGGCTTCCTCCCCCCACTGGGCGAGCTGGCGAGTCTCGCGAGCCCAGCTCGCCGAATCGCCCTCGGCCTGCCGAGCCAGGGAAGAGCTCGCGGCCGGGGAGCTCGCACCCCCGGCCCTCCTCGGCCACCTCCTTCTCGGCTCGCCTGCCGGGGGCGTCTTCGCCCAGAGAGGGGGCGGATGTGATTTGGGCTGTTGGAGTCGAGCACTCGGCCTGCGTGTCGAGTGCGAACTTGACGAGGTTTAGCACCTCACTCCTGAAATCCTCGAACATCCTCACTGTGGCGAGAGGTGGGGGGTGAGTCCGGCCTGTCAGATCCCTGTCCTCCTGTCATGGGGCTCGCTGAAGCTTTTCTGCACTAACCATGTTCCACGCTCACCGCACCAAAATGTTGAAACCGAAATATCGGTCTCCTGTGGAGTTCACCCTCGTGGAAGGGGTGGTCGCGCGCCTACTTCGCCCCTGCAAGAAAAACAACAAAAGAAACAAGAGGAACCGATCGAAGGGCTCGGCAGGGAGGACCCACCACACACCCGGAAGATCTGAGAGCGTTTCCCCTCCTTAACCAGAGGCCGAGCTAAGGTACCCTCAGAAAGCACTTGGAGACTGGAGCAGGAGAGAACAGGAAGCCTGCTTTCTGGGGTACCCCTTGGGTCCTATTTATAATTTTTAGAATCTGAACTGCCAATAACAAAATAGAACTGAGCTGAAATTACCAAAGTACCCTGGGCTGGGCCTGCCAACAGCCAAACTCCGCTGTTTTGAAGGGCTATAGGCAGACCAGTGGGGGCAAAACAGTAAAAAGTACCTCATAGGTCCGGGCGAGCCGGCGAGCTTGGTCACTTCGGTAGGTCCTGCTCGCCTGTTGTTGCCGAGCTCCGTTGCGAGAGCGCGAGCTGGGACAGTGAGCTCGCTCATCCATTGGTCGCCGATAGTCGAACTCAGGTCGATGAATCCTGGCTTGGTCGGCGAACGCCGAGCTCGTGGTTGGCGGCTGCCGAACTCGCCGTCGATGTGTGTCGAGTCTTGCGTTCGACGATTGTCGATCTCCGTTCGACGAATTCTGAGCTCGGGCTCGGCTTCTCTACTGCCGAGCTCGCCCACTACCCTCAGCCCGATCTGTCTGGCTCCTGGCGAACTTGCTCGCCGTACACGGGGTTGTACAAGACTCATCGCCAAAATATACAGACAAGAAGAAGGAATCGACTTCGACCAGACATATGCTCCAGTGGCAAGGCTGGAGGTAATTAGGTTGTTCCTAGCATATGCTGCACTTAAGGGCTTAAACGTCTATCATATGGATGTGAATTCTGTCTTCCTTAATGTTGACATAAAGGAAGAAGTGTATGTGGAACAACCTCCAGGTTTCGTTGATTCTAACTTTCCTGATCATGTTTATCTTTTATTTAAAGCATTATATGGTTTTATACAAGCTCCTCGAGCTTGGTATGAGTCGCTATATAACTTTTTTCTTGAGAACAAGTTCACAAGAGGAAAGATAGATAAGACATTATTTCTTATTGAAATAAAAGGCATGCGAATCTATGTCAATGACATCATTTTCAGCTCTACGGATGACAACCTCTGCAAAACATTTTCCAAACTTATGCAAGGGAAGTTTGAAATGAGTAGTATGGGAGAACTGAAGTATTTCTTAGGAATTCAGGTGAAACAATCAGAAGATGGAATTTTCATCTCTTAAATGAAATTCCCCAAGGAGTTGATTACGAAATTCGGATTGGAGAACGCAACCTCTATGACGACTCCAATGGGTTCAACTATGTCTCTGGACAAGGATGAGAAAGGGAAACCTTTTGATGAAACCAAGTACAGAAGCATAATTGGATCTTTGCTTTACCTTACTGCTAGTAGACCAGATATAATGTTTTCAACATGTATTTGTGCTAGATTTCAAGTGAACTTTAAGGAATCTCACTATGCTACTGCAAAGCGGATTTTAGATACCTTAAAGGTACACCAAATCTTGGCTTATGATACCCAAAAAGTAATGACATCGAACTAATTGGTTTTTCAGATGCAGACTTTGCAGGAATTAAAGATGATAAAAAGAGCACTTTTGGGAATTGCCAATTCCTTGGAAGGAGGCTCATATCATTGAGCAGCAAAAAGCAGAATTATGTCGCAATATCAATGGCCGAGTCAAAATACATTTCTGCCGGCAGTTGTTGTGCACAATTGTTGTGGATAAAGAACCAACTGGAAGATTACAATCTAAAAGTCGAAGACATCCCCTTATTTTGCGACTCCTCTAATGTGATTGCAATAGCCAACAATCCAATCTCTCACAGCCAGACAAAGTACATATATCTATGATACCATTTCATCCGGGAGCATGTGGAGCATGGGGACATAGATCTACAATATGTCCCAACTGACAAGCAAATTGTAGATATTTTCATGAAGCTGCTGGACGAGGCCAAGTTCTCATTATTCAAAACATAACTTGGCATGATCAACAAGGATGAAGGAGAATGAAGACAAAGGTAACAGGCAAGGTTAAGATCTAGTTTTTCTTCAAAAATCAGGAAATTTCAAAATTTGGACATCATTTCTCAAGTACATCACTTGTACTCGAGAACAACAAAATTATTTCTCGAGTACAAAGAAATTATTTCTCGATAACAATAGTTCTACTCGAGAACAGGAAATCTAAACTCGAAAACAAGGCTCATTCTACTTGAGACCAAGGATTATTATACTCGAGTGCTGATAAAATTCTCCTCGAGAACAATCTGTCCTCTCGAGAAATTTGGTGGGTAACTTTTCTTCAAGTTCAAAATTTTCATATCTCCACACAGGCGCTTAGCCGCCTCATTCCAGGTATTTTTTATGATTCTTTATATGTTTAATCATCAAAATTAGAGGTAAACATAAATAGAAATCAGTCCAAGGAATTTTTATTCTCGATTTCAAAACCCTTCATCTCGAGAAAAACCATTTCATCTTCCTCCGTCTCCGCGATCTGCGGCAAGCCAGTTTTCCCTTTAGCCGGCTAGTCAGATCAATTTCTCAACATTCATGGCTTCGTCTTCAAAGCTAGGGATTGGGAGTGAACTCAGTTCTATCGGGATTGCAGAGATATCAGATGATTTCAAGAATGTCCTCCTCCTGCTAGATACAGCCGGGTTGTCCTTTGTTCTTGAACATCCATGCCAAATTATAACTTCTGAGGTTGAAGAATTCTTCCAGCACGCCAAGGTTAAAAGGAATGGCAAAGTAATCAAGTCTAAGGTTCAAACCATCAAAGTAAAGATGTCTGCCCTGTCTGTTTCTCAACTTCTTCAACTGCCAATAATAGATCAAGAAGATGATCTGATAGGCATTGATTATGAGAGAGCTTATAGTTTTTGTGGTATTCCTCAATCCTCTCAAACAATCAGAAGGAAATTTATGAATGCTGAAAGCAAGTTACTTGCTGACTTTTGGGCAAAGTACATCTATGCAAAACCAGTTTTATAACCCTTGAGTTCTTTGATTTTATGACAGCAGTTATTTGTAGAAAAAAGTTTCAGTGGGGTATGATGTCATCTGACAAGATTAAGGCATCCATTAAGAGTCCTAACTATGGAAGAATAATCTCTTTATACCTCAATCAGATGGATCCTGAAGCTTTTCCCAAGAAAAGGGCATAGACATCCACCACATGAAAAAGGTTTCCATTACCTCCATCTAGAGATGGGAAGTCAAATTACAGAAGTTAGACAAAGCTTCCAAGGAAATAGTAGATGTGGACTGGACCTCATCTCCTCCTTCACATAAAATAGCTGATTCAGTTATTTAGGGGGAGGGGGGTGGGGGGGGGGGGCTGCACCATCTATCTCAACCTAGCCAACCCAAACTCCTGCTCCAGCTTCCTCAGTACCTCTAGCTCTTGCTGCTTCAGCCATTCCTCCTCAAGCTATTCCAACTGCTGCTTCAGAAATTCTAGCTCAAATCATTCCACCTACTGCCTATACTGTTTCAGAAGGAATTCCATCTGCCTCTACTGCTGCTGCCTCTTCCTCTTTGCTGCATAAACACACAGAATTTTCTGCTACTGAAGACATACCAGATTCTGATAATCTGATAGATGCCCCGAGCCAAGATCAGATTCTGTCTACTGAAGATGACATGAATAATATGATAGAGGAGCTTTCTTCCAAAGAACCTCCTTTCCATATCCCTGAAGTCACCCCTCTTCTCCAGCAACACAACTAAGTCTCTAGCAAAATCTCCTCGTCCTTAAGTAGAAAAATTCTCAGAACTAGCATAGTCTCCAGAAAATCCAGAATCATCTCCTCCAGCAGATAAATCTCCTGTACATGAGCCTGAAAAATCTTTTGAAGATATGCATGATGATGAAATAGTTTCAATTCATGATTCAGATCATGAAACTCCAGTAGAAGATATTGAACAAAGACGCACCAGTCTTCAATTCAACATTCCCTCTTTGCTGCCCTCAGATACTAAGAAGAGGCCAGCACTATAAACAAAATAGTTAGACTCTACTTCTATAGTTGTTATTGAAGAAATTCTTCCATGTACTGTCACTGCTTGATGAATTGTAAATATACCTATTTTATATACATTACTTAAGTCGTTTTCATTTATTTTTGTCATTTCTACTTGTTTTTATTCAATAAAATGCTCTTATTTTTGTAAATATTATACTAACTTATTTTATTTTATTTTTCAGGAAAAAATCAAGATCTGCAAAAAAATGCCATGTCACGCCCGTGACATATTAGTCACGCCCGTGACCAGGGCGTGACAGATCAAAATCCCGTGAAGCAGCCAATTGTGATGAGAAAAGCCTGACACGCCCGGCCACACGCCCGTGTCCATCCGACATGGGGCGTGACCAAGACCGTGTCTACCCGCTCGACGATTTCAACTCGATACTCGTCGACCCTAGAGGGACACGCCCGTGTCCGATGAGTGCCACGCCCGTATCAGCCTGACACGCCACGTGTCGAAGCCCGTGACCATCTCTCGACAATTTCCGCTCGACGTTTGTCGAGTGTCGACTCAACCCAACACGCCCAATGTCACGCCCGTGACCTGGGGCGTGACTGCTCCACCTCGCCCGACAAACTGCCACCGGCGAATCCCGAAGTCAACAACGCCTTAAGAGCCGAACGAGACGCCCACCGTCATGCCCGTGACCTGGGTCGTGACTGCCGCGTTTTAGGCCGCAAAGTCAAATCGCCGTCAAATCCGTCAGGTCGCCGATTTCCACTGGAAAATAGTACTGACACACCCCCCGACACGCCCGTGTAGGAGGGAGTGTACTTGGAAATTTTTGCCTATAAAAAGGCAGCTGTTGTATGAGTTCAGGGTTCCAAAAATCCGAACCATTTTGATGTATAAGGGCTGCCGTTGGAGCTGCTTTAGTGCTATGTAAGGATTCTCTCCCCCCACCTTTTTGAAGTTAGTTTGTTTAAGCTACTGTAATCAACTTCTTTTATTAATAAAATAGATATTTTTCTCATCCTTATATGCTCCGAATTTTCTCTAAAGGCCTCATTTTCATCAATCTTATATACTTTCATTTTCATTTTCATAATGCATGTATGTGTGTATGAGCTTAAAATTGCAAAAATTATGTTTTTAAAATGAAAATGTTCTTGTTTTCCTTTCAATTATAACAAAATTCATAGCCGTTATTATGGCCGATTTCATTCTCAAACTCTTAAAAATTGGTTGGACTTAGGATTTTCATGCTATAAAATGCGTTCTTATGAACTGGTAAAACGTTAAAAATTTGGTTTTCATCCCTCTTAACTTAGCTTTTACTTTGTTTTAATTGTAAAATCGATGCTTCTTTTTAGCTTACTCCTAGTTTTTAAACCATTTTACAAGGCTATAGGAATGTATAAATTGTTATTTTTACTTTTCATCAACTTTCATTTTAAGTAATTACAAAAAATATTTTCACTCTTACAATTTTTATTTTCACTTTTTAAGCATTTCTATCAAAATCTAACGGTAAAAATGTAAACGTTTTAATTTTTCGGGCACTTGCCTTTCTCACTTTAATTTAAAAACTTTTTGCTCAAACAATTTTTATTTTGCCTTTTTATGCATTTCTACTGCATTACAGCGGTAGAAATGCAGTCATTTTAGTTTTTCAATAACTTTGTTTTTTCTTATTTCTCGCCCGAGTGTGTGCGTGTATGAGATATTTTTCAGCTCCTAAGTTAAATTATGCAAGTGTGTGTTCGTGTTTATTCAAGTAGAGTGCGTGAGTAGTTACTTTCAAGTAGAGTGTGTAACACCCCCTATCCGTCGCATAGTATATAGCAGTAGGTCCGGGCGGGGCCCGACGCCATATACCACAGACAGACCGGTGGTTACGTATGGAAACCATCCAACCAATCTCAACGTCCTACACAGAGCATTCTAGCGGAAGCAGTTTATATAAGTTGCAAACAAGAACCCAGCATTAGAGCACGAATGTCCACTATTACAATATTCGGAATGTATACAAATACCCAAAAAATCGGCCTTAAGGCCTTACAGAATGTTTCACTTGACTGTTACATGATTTACAAACCTCGGCACGCAGGCCGGTCATACATGAATAAAACAAAAAACATTTCCACTTGGGCCTTCGAGGGCCAGCTTCGCAAAAGGGCTTTAGCCTGCTATTGACCGCTTGGTCCAGCTGCACCTGCAAGCAACAAACCACCGCACAGTGGCAAACAAGGCAACGGTCAGCAATGCTGACCAAATTATAACGATCCCGCCCCCAACTCGGGGCGGCGATGCTCCTTCCCTGCATTTCATTAGCACAAGCGAGCAATGCATATAACCATAGCCATTTCAACACAGACGTTGGCTCATACGGCCACACGTCCCGTGCACTCAGGGCACATTCTCGGTGAACCGTCGATGTTACGTCAATTAAAGCCATTAACATTCCGGACTCACCACCGCCACTTAGACGGCCAAAACCTATGAGCAATTTGTCTTCCTGGCCTGGGTCACGACAGTTTAAGACATTGACCGCCGAAGACTCCCATCTATGCTAACAGCGAGTCGACGTAACCTTAGGTCTCTCTAACGGATGACATAAAGCGGGTACGGCTCCATCTAACCCGTGCTCACTTCGCAACGACAATTTCAGCCATTTGCGCGGGTCAAACTTTCACCGAGTCCCATTCTACCGCAAATCACATAACTCAGTTATGTTCGAGTTGGCTCTCAGGCCTCCAAGTTGGCAAGATCTCGTATCCGCCCAGTTTTCCGGTGCACCTTTGGGTTAGTCCCCAAGGCTCCCTGCTGCAATCTACCGCGTAGAAAACCCGAAAACAACCAATAGCACGGAGTCTTCTCCGGCCTTATGCAATGCAACATCACCGATCCGGACTAACATGTCCGGTAGGCTTCACACAAAATGCCTATGTCCGTTCTCGCATACGGACTCTAAACAACGGGGACTATACATATCTACCCGAAGGAACGCCTCCAACTCTCCGCAATCTTGCGAGAGCGGGCTTCCTATGCTAAGAAAGGAGCGATTCATGCTCCAGATGAGGATCGTTACCCTTGAGTTCCTCTTTGGCGCCATCGAAAAGTACTCGGATAGAAATCACCGCACTTGCGTTGCCTCCGTGGATCCGGAGTCGGCTTGCGATTCGGAGCTCCGAAGCTCCTCCAATGGCGGATCTAGCTCTTCTTCCTCCAATGGCTTTTCCCCTTTCTCCAAGGATTTGGTGAGATGAAAAGGTAAGAAAGAATGGATTTTTCTAAGTCAAACCGGGTATATCCTCTCAGGAACCACCCCAGCCGTTGGATCTCAACCTAAGAAAAGAACGGCTTTGATTCGGGGCTGAAATGCCCAATCTGGACCGAACACGGCCTGGCACACGCCCGTGTCCAGGGTCGTGTGCCGCATTCGCCGTCAAAATCGAATCTCCTGGACCCTCACACGGGTATCGAACACACCCGTGTTCGAGCTGACACGCCCGTGTTCCAGCTGACACGGCCGTGTAGTCGGCCGTGTACCCCATGATTTTTCCCCCGTTTTCAACCCGAGCACTGCACGGGTCCTAGGACACGCCCGTGTCCTTGCCCGTGTCACATTACACGCCTGGACCCCAGGCCGTGTACACGGGACATTTCGTCGAGGGGAGAACGACGACTGGATGACACGGCCTTGGACACGCCCGTGTCCTAGGCCGTGTGCCTTGTCTCGACGATCGTCGAGTGAATCTCGACGACTTTCCCGGGACGATCGTCGACACGGGTTGACACGCCCTGCGACACGCCCGTGTCGCAGGCCGTGTGCCCATTCTCGACGAATCGTCGAGTATATCTGGACGATTTCACGGCTAAGTGTCGACACGGGTCGACACGCACTGCGACACGCCCGTGTCGCAGGCCGTGTGCCCACTCTCGACGAATCGTCGAGTATAACTCGACGACTGCGCGGCTAAGTGCCGACACGTGCTTGACACGCCACTGGGACACGCCCGTGTCCCAGGCCGTGTGCCTTCAGCCAGAAACCAAAACTGGCCCAAAACATCCCCCTTTTCTCCTTTGAGTTTCGGGGCGTTACAACTCTACCCCTCTTAAAAGAATTTCGCCCACGAAATTACATAAAGGAAAAACATGTACAAAAACAAAATTTGTACCTGAGCGGAACAACTCTGGATATTCGTCAAGCATCGTCTGCTCTCGCTCCAAGAGAGCTCCTCACGACCGCAATTGTCCCACCGGACTTTGACCATCCTGATCTCTTTATTGCGTAGCCGCTTGACCTCCGAGTCCTCAATCCGCACGGGCTTGACCTTTGTCATTAGCCCACTTTCCACCGGCACTTGATCGACCGCGATCACTTGCGTAGGCTCTTAGCACCGCCTTCCGAAGCACCAAAATATGGAATACATCGTGTAAACCACTTAGCTCCACTGAAAGCTTCAATCCATAGGCCGCTCTTCTCCAACTCGCTCCAGAACCTCGAACGGTCCAAGGTATCTTGGGCTTAGCTTTTTCAATCGCCGCACCCGCGAGACACCCTTGAATGGCTTGATCTTTAAGTATACATAATCGCCCATAGCGAACTCCGTGTTCCTGTGCTTGGCATTATAGTACTTTGCTTGCCGGTCCTGAGCAATAAGCAACCTCTCCCGAATGGTTCTCACCAAAGAAGTAGCACCCCTACTTCCGATCGCTTATACAACTTTGACTCACCCGTTTCTATCCAAGACAACGGCGTGCGACATCTTCTACCATATAGGGCCTCGAAGGGCGCCATCTGAATACTTGCTTGGTAGATGTTGTTGTATGCGAACTCCACCAAATAAAGGTGGTCTTCCCATTGCTTTCCGAAATCCAAGACACACATGCGAAGCATGTCTTCCATGGTTCTATTGACCCTCTCGGTCTGCCCATCTGTTTGCGGATGGAAGGCTGTGCTGAACTTCAACTTAGTTCCCAACATTTGCTGCACCAGCCTCCAATCATTGGACGTGAACCGCCCATCTCGGTCACTCACGATGCTGCGGGGCACACCATGAAGCCGCACTATGTTATCCACATAAGCTTTGCCAGCTTCTCCACCGGATCATCCTTCCTATGCGGAATAAAATGCGACACCTTCGTTAATCGATCCACGACCACCCAAATGGCGTCGTTCCCCTTTTGCGACCTTGGCAAACCGTGCACAAAGTCCATAGAGATGTCGTCAAATTTCCACTCCGGAATAGGCAAGGACTTAAGAAATCCTCCCGGCTTTTGGCACTCCGCCTTTACCAAGGCGCAGGTTTGGCACTTCGCTACGTATAGCGCCACATCCTTTTCAACCCGGCCACCAAAATAGCTTCTTTATATCACGGTACATCTTCGTGCTCCCCGGGTGAATTGAGTACTTGGTATGGTGCGCCTCGTACAACAACTCCACCCGTAAATTGCCCACACTTGGGACGCACAAACGACCGTCTTTCCAAAGCAATCCGTCCTCCACGACGAATTGGGAATTTGACCCATCCAGAGCCTCTATCATGAACTGCTTCATATGAGCATCCATATCCAAAGCCTGCCGAATCCGATCAGCCAGGTCATATTGGACTTCAGTCCAATTCAGAACTGCTTCAGCACTAGATTGTCTATCCACACAAACAATCTCCACGCCTCCAACTCCGCACCAACCACTCATCATGCACCGATAGCCAATTGGCTTGAGCTGGGGCTCGGCGACTCAACGCGTCCGCAACCGCATTCCCTTTGCCAGGCACGTAGTGGATCTTGAATGTATAGTCCCCCAGGAACTCCATCCACCTACGCTGCCGCATATTCAAATCCTTCTGATCTATCAGGTACTTTAGGCTCTTGTGATCGGTGTAGATATCAATCTTCACACCGTACAAATAGTTTCTCCACAGTTTCAAGGCAAAAATCACGGCCGCTAACTCCAAGTCATGGACCGGATAATTCCTCTCGTGCACTTTTAGCTGTCTCGAGCCATAAGCTATCACGCTTCCGTGCTGCAGTAGCACGCAACCCAAACCGCTGCCCGAAGCATCGCTATATATCTCATAGCCTTCGGTTCCACATGGCGAACTCAGCACAGGCGTCGTGGTCAACCGACACTTCAATTCCTCAAAAGCTCGCGCGCACTTCGGCGTCCAAACGAACTTATGCTCCTTCCTCGTCAAAGTAGTGAGAGGTAGCGCTATCCGCGAGAAGTTCTCTATGAAGCGCCTATAATAACCGGCAAGCCCCAAAAAGCTCCGGACTTCTGCTACCGTAGCAAGCTCAGGCCACTCCCGTATTGCAACAATCTTCGTCGGATCCACCGCAATACCCTCTCCACTCACTATATGCCCGAGGAACGCCACTGAGGATAGCCAAAACTCGCACTTCGAGAACTTGGCATACAACTGATTTCTCCTTAGCATCTCCAACACCAAATGAGATGCTTGAAGTGATCTTCCTCACTTTGAGAGTACACCAAATATCGTCGATGAAGACGATCACGAAATGGTCCAAGTACTCCTGAACGTCCTGTTCATCAAATCCATGAATACTGACGGCGCATTAGTCAGCCCAAACGGCATGACCGTAAACTCATAATGCACGTACCTCGTACTAAACGCTGTCTTCGGGATATCACTCTCCCTTATCCGCAGCTGATAGTACCCAGACTTGAGATCTAACTTCGAGTACACCGT
This sequence comes from Platanthera guangdongensis, assembly GCA_039583875.1. Lineage (NCBI taxonomy): Eukaryota > Viridiplantae > Streptophyta > Magnoliopsida > Asparagales > Orchidaceae > Platanthera > Platanthera guangdongensis. The sequence continues at coordinate 115,938,231 of CM077162.1, read as the reverse complement.
CGACCCGACTAACTGATCAAAGAGATCATCAATCCTAGGGATCGGGTACTTGTTCTTCTCAGTCAGCTTGTTTAGCTCCCGATAATCAATACACAACCTCAAGCTTCCGTCCTTCTTCTTAACAAAGAGGACCGATGCGCTCCAAGGCGAAGAACTCGGGCGCACATACCCTTGCTCCAACAACTCTTGCAGTTGAACTTTCAGCTCCGCCATTTCCTTAGGCGCTAGCCGATACGGAGATCGTGACACAGGCTTTGCACCTGGCACTAGCTCGATCGTAAAATCTATCTCCCGTTGAGGCGGGGCTCCAGGAAGATCTGCGGGGAACACATCAGGTGTATTGCGATACCACTGAAATACAATCCAAAGCGGGCTTCGGCTTTGCAACCTCCACTAGTGTAAAGAACAGTTCTGCTCCAGCACGAACCGCCTTCACCACCTGAAGAGCAGACATCAACGTCTTGCTCGACCCCTTTAAGCCCGTAAACGTCGTCTCACGACTCGCTCCCAGCTTAACTTCCTTGCTACCGCAATCTATATGGGTCTGCTACTCCGAGAGCCAGTCCATGCCAAATATGACGTCGAACTCCACTAACGAAGTAAAGACGCCTCGCAGGTCGAACTCCTGCTCCCCATATGAATCTTAACATTGCAGATCCTATCCGCTCGCATCGAACACCCATTGGGCAACAACACATCCAACTTATCCTTCGCCATCGAAGAAGGGACTCCGATGCGTGATATAAATCCTTCGGACAAGAAGGAGTGTGAGGCTCCCGTATCGAAGAGTGCTCGTGCCGGATTTTCACAAATCAAAACAAATCCTAAACAAGTAGTGGTAAGGTAACATGTGCATAACAAGCATATACAGGAAATTGACTTGCTATAAATTAAACCGTACCTGTCACCACGTCAGCTTGTTTAATGGCCTCCTGTTGGCCAAGATTGTAGACCCTTGGTTGGGCCGGAGCATAGTGGGATGCGGTCGACTCCACCGCCTTTCCCTTCTCTTCATAAGTGGCTCCCGGCCTCCTCTCGGACTTAGGACGTCCGCTCCAACAATCACGGGCAAAGTGCCCCGTCTTTCCACACGTAAAGCACGCACCCGGGGTCCGACCCGTAGTCGCCCCAGAAGCGCCAGAAGGAGCTGGACCCGAAGTCCTATGCTTCTTGAAAGCCCTCCGATAGCCGGACTTTGAAGTAGTCGGCACTCTGAACTCAGATTTCTTTTCACTCAAGCTTTTCTTCGCTTGCACGCTCTTCATGTCCTTCTCCAAGGACCGGGCAGTATTGACCAAGGTTAAGAAACCCTGCGTCATCGGGCCCCGACAGTAATAGTCTCAGCTCATCCCTCAAGCCTTCATAAAAACGATTAGTCTTGCGCTCCTCATCCATGATGGTGAGCTAGCATAACGACTCAACCGCGTAAACTCGTGGAGATATTCATCCACGCTCCTCTCACCCTGCACCAACTTCAGGAACTCATTCTCCATTGAAATCCTCTGAGTAGAAGGGAGGTATCTTGCTAAGAACAATCCCGAGAACTCTTCCATCGGAACGTCTATCAGTTGTCTACCTCTCAAATGATGCAGCTCCAATCCTTCCACCACATCCTCGCTTCACCGTCCAGCAGGAACGTAGCGATGGTGGTCATTTGCCACTCCTCCGTCCCGTCGCCGTCATGACTCTCTTCACCCTAGAGAGCCAGTCTTCAGCCTGAGATGGGGTTCCCAACCCCGAGAATAACGGAGGGTTAAAGCTCATTACATGCTTCAACTGCCTCTCAGTTGCCCTCCTTGGCACTATCGGTTCCGCAACCACTTGCTCCACCCTCCTCGGCTCAGCCTCTTGCAGAGGTTCTTGCTCCATCGGAGCGGGCTGCTGCGCTTGCCTTCCAGGCTGCGCATTAATCACGGCCAACACCGCTTCAGCCACCAATCGTATATTCTCATCGACAGAGGTGTTGCGGGAGCAACATCCGGTGCACTACTAGCCTCAGAAACTCGGCGTTCTGACGGCCCAACACCACTTCTGGTCACCTATAGTGGTACAAAACACCGTTAAGCGACCACATAAATTGCAAACAGCAATTATAGGAACACGCAGGTTCCTCAAACACGAGTATTTTCATTCCTAAGTGGACATTCATGGGTTCTTTTACCATTATAACGATGACGCACACAATGTGCTCACACCCCCTTAAAAAAATTCGCCCACGAATTCACTTTAAGCCGACAAAAACCAGTAGTCTGATACCAAATTGTAACACCCCCTATCCGTCGCATAGCATATAGCAGTAGGTCCGGCCGGGGCCCGACGCCATATACCACAGACAGACCGGGTGGTTACGTATGGAAACCATCCAACCAATCTCAACGTCCTACACAGAGCATTCTAGCGGAAGCAGTTTATATAAGTTGTAAACAAGAACCCAGCATTAGAGCACGAATGTCCACTATTACAATATTAGGAATGTATACAAAATACCCAAAAATTCGCCTTAAGGCCTTACAGAATGTTTCACTTGACTGTTACATGATTTACAAACCTCGGCACGCAGGCCGGTCATACATGAATAAAACCGAAAACATTTCCACTTGGGCCTTCGAGGGCCAGCTTCGCAAAAAGGGCTTTAGCCCGCTATTGACCGCTTGGTCCAGCTGCACCTGCAAGCAACAAACCACCGCACAGTGGCAAACAAGGCAACGGTCAGCAATGCTGACCAAATTATAACGATCCGCCCCCAACTCGGGGCGGCGATGCTCCTTCCCTGCATTTCATTAGCACAAGCGAGCAATGCATATACCATAGCCATTTCATCACAGACGTTGGCTCATACGGCCACACGTCCCGTGCACTCAGGGCACATTCTCGGTGTGAACGTCGATGTTACGTCAATTAAAGCCATTACATTCCGGACTCACCACCGCCACTTAGACGGCCAAACTCTTGAGCAATTTGTCTTCCTGCCTGTGGGTCACGACATTTAAGCCATTGACCGCCGAGACTCCCATCTATGCCAACGGCGAGTGCCACGTAACCTTAGGTCTCTCTAACCGGACGACATAAAGCGGGTATTCCATCTAACCCGTGCTCACATCGCAACGACAATTTAAGCCATTTGCGCGGGTCAAACTTTCACCGAGTCCCATTCTACCGCAAGTCACATAACTCGTTATGTTCGAGTTGGCTCTCAGGCCACCAAGTTGGCAAGATCTCGTATCCGCCCAGTTTTTCCGGTGCACCTTTGGGTTAGTCCCAAGGCTCCCTGCTGCAATCTACCGCGTAGAAAACCCGAAAACACAATAGCACGGAGTCTTCTCCGGCCTTATGCAATGCAACATCACCGATCCGGACTAACATGTCCGGGTAGGCTTCACACAAAATGCTACGTCCGTTCTCGCATACGGACTCTAAACAACGGGGACTATACATATCTACCCGAAGGAACGCCTCCAACTCTCTCCGCAATCTCGCGAGAGCGGGCTTCCTATGCTAAGAAAAGGAGCGATTCATGCTCAAGATGAGGATCGTTACCCTTGCGTTCCTCTTTGGCGCCATCGAAAAGTAATCGGATAGAAATCACCGCACTTGCGTTGCCTCCGTGGATCCGAGTCGGCTTGCGATTCGGAGCTCCGAAGCTCCTCCAATGGCGGATCTAGCTCTTTCTTCCTCAATGGCTTTTCCCTTTCTCCAAGGATTTGGAGAGATGAAAAGTAGAAGAATGGATTTTTCTAAGTCAACCGGTATATCCTCTCAGGAAGGAACCATCCCCAGCCGTTGGATCTCAACCTAAGAAACGAACGGCTTTGATTCGGCTGAAATGCCCAATCTGGACCGAACACAGGCCTGGCACACGCCCGTGTCCAGGGCCGTGTGCCGCATTCGCCGTCAAAATCGAATCTCCTGACCCTCACACGGGTATCGAACACGCCCGTGTTCGAGCTGACACGCCCGTGTTCCAGCTGACACGGCCGTGTGTCCGGCCGTGTACCCCATGATTTTTCCCCCGTTTTCAACCCGAGAACTGCACGGGTCCTAGGACACGCCCGTGTCCTTGCCCGTGTCACATTGACACGCCTGGACCCCAGGCCGTGTACACGGGACATTTCGTCGAGGGGAGAACGACGACTGGATGACACGGCCTTGGACACGCCCGTGTCCTAGGCCGTGTGCCTTGTCTCGACGATCGTCGAGTGAATCTCGACGACTTTCCCGGGACGATCGTCGACACGGGTCGACACGCCCTGCGACACGCCCGTGTCGCAGGCCGTGTGCCCATTCTCGACGAATCGTCGAGTATATCTCGACGATTTCACGGCTAAGTGTCGACACGGTCGACACGCCCGTGTCGCAGCCGTGTGCCCACTCTCGACGAATCATCGAGTATAACTCGACGACACTTCGCGGCTAAGTGCGACACGCGCTTGACACGCCCTGGACACACGCCCGTGGTCCCAGGCCGTGTGCCTTCAGCCAGAACCAAAACTGGCCCAACGTCCCCCTTTTCTCCTTTGAGTTTCGGGGCGTTACAGAGTGCGTGTGTTGTTTTTATTTTTCCTCCTTCATTTGAGTTAATTGGCTGGATTTGATTTAAGTAAGTGAGTGTGTTATTTTATTTTTCCGCTAACTCCTTTGAGTTAAATGGCTGGATTTTATTCAAGCAAGTGTTTGTTGTTTTTATTTTTCCGCCTACTCATTTGAGTTAAATGTCCGGTCTGTATTTTCAGTCCTACTCGTTTGAGTAGGACTTGTAATTTTCATTCTTTATTTTCCCGCCTACTCATTTGAGTTAAATGGCTGGATTTGATTTTCCGCCTACTCGCTATGAGTTAAATGGTTGGACCTTATTTTGATGTAAATATTTAAGAAAGCCGTGTAATCGCATTTATTTTCTCCTACTCGTTTGAGTAGGACTCGCTTTCATTTCAGTCCTACTCATTTGAGTAGGACTTGCAATTTTCAGCTTTTATTTCCCGCCCCGACTCGTTTGAGTGGGACCTGCAAATGTCAATTATGCAATTTTCCTTTATGTGTAACTTAGTTTTATTTTTGTCTCTTCTTATATGTTTAAATGAGTGCGAGTGTGTTTATTTGTCATAACTTTTCTAATGTTAGGATATTTGATTTTTTTTCTTATTTCTTTACAACGTTCATCGAGTAGTTTAGGACGCTCGCACAACCAAACATATAGCTATCCCCATTCCGATGAGTGGCTAATTGCTTTTACCCTCGTATCGAATAGCTTTGGGATATAAAATGTTTTAAATAACCAAATGTCTAATTTTTCAATTTAATTAAAAACTTAAGGTTTACCCCGGGTTAACGACGCATAGACCCACATATCGATGTGTGGGCTCTATTTCCGTTATCCATACGCTAGCTAGCGAGAGGCCGTGCGTATGGACAGATCACCCCTGGGTAAATAGAGTTCCGCACTAACCCTCGAGAGAGAGAGGCGCGCTAACTCTACCGGATTGGGGTTCCCCACCCAGTAACGGGGTTCTTAGCGTATTGCGGCATTAAGGGGAATCCTTCGTCGGACGAGAGCCCGGTCGAATAGCCTTAATGTCTAGGTGAGAGATATTCCTAGAGATAGGAGAGGCTCATTATTTTGAACCTCCACGGCCAAGTTTCCGCTTTAATTAAATTGAAACTTTAGATATCTAGTTACGCAAATCTATTTTTAATCCTAACGCAATTCAATACCGGGAGTTATCTCTTCATCGACTATTTTCTTAAATCTATTTTCGTTCCTATTTTACTTAAAACCCTCAACTTCTAATTCGGTAAAATAATAGTGTTTTCGGAGGAGTAGGGGTAATCAACCCGTTCCTGGGAATAATACGACCTCAGTATTCTCCCGAATATCGAGTACTACTTGCGATAGGTGCACTTGCCTCATCTAGCAATCCCGCGGCGATCGACTCACCGAACCAACCACAGTAAGAGTCTGTTCGCGGGCCAATCAAGTTTTTGGCGCCGTTGCCGGGGACTTCTCTTTGAGTTGTTATTCTGAATCCGAACTATATTACTTTTACTTTTATTTCTAAAAACTAAAAAAAAAAACTTAAAAACTTTTCTTCAAAATCCAAAAAAAGAAGTTATTTTTCTGCTTTCCCTTTTAAGGTGTATGACCCATGGACAGCCTTCGGAGTCCGACAATTTGGATTTCGATCCTGAGATCGAACACTCGCTTGCGCGTATTCGGTCTCAACGCCGAAATCCCTATTTGGATCCCGAAGAATCCATCGGAGAACCTCTGCCGTTTGCTACGGCCGACCCCAATCCGAACGCGGCCGTTGAGCGTACAATGTCAAAATTACGCCATGCCGAATTTGACGATACTGGGTCCAGTATTGTTCGCCACCGACGGTGCCGAACAATAATTTGATATCAAATCGAGCCTTATCCAAATGATCCAAAATGCCGTGCAGTTCGATGGACAGCCGGAGGATGAGGACCCGAACGTTCATTTGTCTAATTTTTTGAGATTTGCGATACTTTTAAGATCAATGGCGTCATTGATGACGCCAATCGTTTGCACCTTTTTCCATTCTCCCTCAGATCCAAAGCTAAGGCGTGGTTGAATTCCCTCCTATGAGGATGTATCACCACCTGGACCGAGCTTGCAGAGCGGTTCTTAAAGAAGTATTTTCCGCCCGCCAAAACTGCAAAGTTACGTGCGGACATTCTTCTTTCGTGCAGAACGAGTCCGAGTCTCTGTTTGAGACTTGGAGCACTTTAAGGAATTCCTCCGCAAGTGTCCGCACCACCGGCTGCCTGCGTGGTTGCAGATCCAAATCTTCTACAATGGGCTTAATTATCAGATGCGTCAAATGATTGATGCGGCTGCGGGGGTACCTTGATAATAAGACCCCCGAGGCTGCCCACGCTCTTATTGAAGAGATGGTTATGAACGCCTATCAATGGAACGTCCCGCAGGGACGTCCCAAGCAGGCGGCCGGCCTTTTGAAGTGGATGCCACTGCCCACTTAGCCCTTCAAGTTGAAAGGCTCACGAAGCAGGTGGCGGAGATGTCTGCTGCTCCACCACACTCCCGCCTTGGGCGATTCCCTAATCGGCGTAGCAAATGAATTCGTAGACTACGTGGGAAATGCTGGGCGACCTTCCTTCAACCCACCTAACCAACCCTATAGCAATACCTTTAATCCGGGTTGGAGGAACCACCCCACTTCTCATGGAGCAATGCGAATAATGCGCAGCGCCCCCCCAATCATTTCGCGCCCGAATTTCTGCCGCCTCCCTCTCGTCCAAAACCCACCCCGATGGAGGATAAGTTTTCTAAATATATAGCTTCCAACGATTCAAATATCTGGAACATCACCGATCGCTAAAAAACTTAGAACTCCAGGTTGGACAGCTAGCGCGAATGATGTCCGAGCGCGCGCTCGGGGCACTGCGGGAAACACGGAGCCCAATCCGGGGAAAATATCAACGCTATAACCCTCCGTAGCGGAAAGGAGGTAATCGATCCAAAACGGACCGATCCTCAGGTATATATTTTACCTCCGACCCCTCTTCCCCCTTCTTTGATTACGCCTCCTTTACAAATTTGAAATGAAAAAATTATTAAAACTCCCTTGCCGTATCCGCATAAACTAAATAGTGAGCGTAAGGACGCGCAATTTGAAAAAATTATTTTATTATTAAAACACATTCATATTAATGTTCCCTTCTGCGAGGCAATCTCTCATATGCCTAAATATGCGAAATAGTTAAAACAACTTCTTTCCATAAAAAAAATTAGAAAATATTTCGGATATTTCTCTTACTGTGACTGCTCCGCGGTTCTTACTAATAAATTGCACCTAAAAAGAAATGACCCGGGACGGTTCTCCATCCCGTGCCTTTTTGGCAATATATTATTAAAATACGCTCTTGCAGATTTAGGCGCGAGCATTAACTTATGTCGTTCTCGCTCTTTCAAAAATTAGGTTTGTGCACTCGGCCCCTACTAAAATGCGAATCCAACTAGTGGATTGCTCGGTTAAGTTTCCCGTCGGGTATTGGAGGACGTACTTGTCCGAGTTGATAAGTTATCTTTTCGGTAGACTTCGTCATCTTGGACATCGAGGAGGACACTGATGTACCAATTATACTCGGTCGCCCTTTTCTCGCTACCTCCCGCACATTAATTGATGTCAGTAACGGTCGTCCTCCTTCTGGTAGGAGATGACGAAGTTACTTTCTCCATTAATCCCTCCATAGGAGACTCATCATCGAGCGATGACTTTTGTTATAATTTAGACACATATATCGGAGATTGTTCTTCCCCTATTTTTGAGTCTACTTTTTAAACGACGATATTTATGCGCTCGAAAAATTTAACTGCGATGTGGATACCTCTATAGACTTGCCTTTCGAACCAATTGGTAAGAAAGACATAGGAATTAAAACCTCGTTAGAAGAACCGCTCTGCCTTGAACTCAAACCCCTACCCGATTCACTCAAATACGCCTTTTTAGGGAAAGATGATGTTATCATTTCTTCGCATTTGAGCCAATCGGAGACTTCCGATTTATTGGGAGTTTTGCTTAAACATCGCCACGCAATTGCGTGGCAAATTTCTGATCTTAAAGGGATTAACCCGTCTTTCTGCACCCATAAGATTTTTCCTTCTCGATAATTGCCGCAAAACTATTCAGCCGCAGCGACGTCTTAACCCAAACATGAAAGACGTCGTTAGGCTGAAATTATTAAATTATTAGATGCTGGGATTATTTATCCCATATCGGATAGTACGTGGGTTAGTCCCATTCACGTGGTGCCCAAAAAGGGCTGTCTTACCGTAGTGGAGAATGAGCACAATGAACTCATCCCAACTCGTACTGTTACGGGTTGGCGGGTGTGCATCGATTATAGAAAACTAATACGCCAACTGTAAGGATCATTTCCCATACCATTTTTCGACAAATTTTAGAGCGTTTGCCGGTCATCCGTATTTTGTTTTCTTGATGAATTATCGGGGTTTTCCATATCCCCATTTCCCCCGATGACTACTAGAGAAAACAACTTTTACCTGCCCTTTGGTACCTTTGCATATCGCAAAATGCCATTTGGCCTCTGCAACGCGCCCGCTACATTCCAACGATTATGCTGGCGATCTTTGGCGAGCTGGTAGGAGACATTATGGAAGTCTTTATGGATGACTTCTCTGTTTTCGGAAACTCTTTCCCGTCCTGTCTTCGTAATTTATATCGTGTCCTTCAGCGATGCGAGGACACGCATCTTGTTTTAAATTGGGAAAAATGTAACTTTATGGTTCGAGAAGGTTTGGTTCTCGGCCATATGATTTCGTCTAAGGGGATGGAGGTCGATAGGCCAAGTTGAAATTATCGAAAAACTTCCCCCGCCTTCCAACGTTAAATCTATTAGGAGTTCTTAGGGCACGCGGGCTTTTATAGGCGTTTTATTTAAGATTTTTCAAAAAAACAAAGCCACTAACTCGCCTCTTGGAAAAAGGAATCAAATTTTGTCTTTGATAGCGAATGCGAGTCTGCATTTAATTTCATAAAACAAAAACTTATCAATTCTTGGCCAACGTATAAACAAATATTTTCATCATATTTACTACGCTAGCAAGACACTCACTGCCGCACAAGGAAATACACGACAACGGAAAAGGGAACTTTTAGCCGTCATATTGTTTCGATAATTTTCGCTCGTATATTACGCTATCCAAAGTTATTGTATTTACCGACCATTGCGGCTTAAAATATTTGTTAGCGAAAACGGACTCAAACCCCGCCTTCTTCGATGGATCCTCCTCTTGCAGGAGTTCGATCTAGAGATCCGGGATAAGAGGGGCGCGGAAAATTTAGGCCGCCGATCACCTCTCCGCTTAGAAAATCCCGCTACGGAAGCGCTCGTCGAATCTAACATAAATGACATATTCCCCGAGGAACGCCTCCTAGCCATAACTACTAGTTCTTCCCGCCTTGGTTTGCAGATTTTGCAAACTATTTAGTTGTGAGGGTACTTCCAAAAGACTTCTCAAGCCAGCAAAAGAAGAAATTCTTTTCTGACTTGAAAATTTCTTTGGGAACCCTTTCCTTTTCGTCGTATCTGGGGAAACCAAGCGCGTCATAAGATGTGTCGGGAGGTGTGAGTGCACGCAATCCTTAGGCACTGCCACGAGGGTCGGCTTGTGGGCAGTAGAAGTAGAAGCTACGACCGGGCGGGGCAGCGAAGGCGCTAGAGGCGGCTTCTTTTGGCCACTCTATTCAAGATTGCTCACAATTTGTGTGCGCGCAGGCGAAGCTTTCGCGGTCGGAACATCTTCATCGCGAAGAGATCCCCAAAAACATATTTTAGGTGCGAAGTCTTCGATTATGGGGCATAAGATTTGTCGGCCCCTACCTCCGTCTTCAAAAAGTTTATATATTTGTAGCGTCTCTACTTATCGAGTGGTGTGGAGCGCAAGCTCTCCCCACAACGATCCGCGAGTCGTCGTTAATCTTAAAAAGCTATTTCTCGATTCGCACTCTGCACCCATTGTAAGTGTGGGTACATTGGTCAAATGTACTGATTTGAAGAAGCCTCACCTAACTCAATGATATACATCATAATGTAATTGATGTTGTTTGAGTTACTTGTGCAGGTTAGGTATTCACTAGACTGAAGCTAAAAGTTTCTAAGTCCATGTGTCGACACCCAGAGGGAAAGTGTCGACACTTGAGAAAGCTTGTGTCGACACCCAGACAAGCAGTGTCGACACTTGGAATCATTGTGTCGACACCTGGGATGAAGAGTCGACACCAGACAGAAAGTGTGACACTTGGAGCTGTGTCGACACTCAGTGAAGAAGAATGCAGAAAAGTGGTGTCGACACTTAGCAGAAGTGTCGACACCTAGAAGAGCTGAGTCTAATCAGAAAGTGTCGACACTTGGAGTGTGTGTCGACACTCAGCAAAATTCTGCAGAGACGGACAAGTGTCGACACTCAACACAATGTGTCGACACTCAATCAGCAGAGTCAACATATGAAGATGTGTCAACACTCAGCACAATGTGTCGACACACAACCAGAAGAGTCAACACTTGAAGTAAGTGTCGACACTCAGCACAATGTGTCGACACTTAGTTAAAGACTCTACACTTGAAGAAAGTGTCGACACAAGGAGCTGTGTCGACACTTAACAAAGAACAGAAAAGTTTACAAAATATTCTAAGTACAAGTGTCGACACTAAGGGAATGTGTCGACACTCAGCTGAAGAAACAATATTGAAGACTTGTGTCGACACCAAGAAGCAGTGTCGACACTTGACAGTTTCAACACATGAAGATGTGTCGACACAAGGCAGATGTGTCGACACTTAGAAGAATTCAACAATTACAGAAGATCAAGTACTTGTGTCGACACTTAATTTCAGTGTCGACACTTGAAGAAGAATCTGTGTCGAGACATACAAGGAGTTGTGTCGACACCTTGTAGACTTGTGTCGACACTTACACAAGCATGTGTCGACACTTGGTCTATAAGTGTCGACACTTAAGAACAGAAAGTCTCGACACTATCTGACAGTTAGAGAAATTTCAAGAAGTGACTGGTTGACATGACAGCTGCCGATCCAGCGGTCTACAGCAACTGTCAGAGAAGTCAGAAGTCTGTTATGAACCGGACCAGCCGGTTACCATGAAGGAAGCCTATAAATAGGCACCACAGTTTACAGAATTGTTAGAGTAAGAATTACAAGTTGTGCTTTCAAGTAGTGAGAATAATTAAAGTGGTTGATCAGATTATTCAAGTAATCAGAAAAGTGATACACAGAGGATCAACACAAGAAGATCTGGCAGTCCAACTGCAGATCTAAGAAGTTGGAGAGAGAGAGCTCCAATCAAGAATTCAGTCTTTGGAACTAAGGCTGAGAAGAAGGATTCAGATCATCTGGATCTCAAGAAGCAGAGGTCAAGGATCAACTGCAGAGGATTCAGACTAATTCAGTTCTACTCAAGAAGCTTTGAAGGAAGCTAAGTCAGTTTGGATCTAACTGAGTTCTTCCAAGAACTCTTCAAGAAACTCTCAACTCCTCTCTTATTTTCTGAGTTGTAGAGTTAGTTATTGTAATTCAATTTTAACTTGTAGGATCCATTGGATCTGAGAGAATTGTAAGCCTATATTATAAAGGCTGAGGGTAGGGCTTGGTTGCCTGAGTGTAGGAGTTGAAGAACTCTGAGTGTAGGCCTAGGTGAATTGGCTGAGTGTAGGCCTTTTGGGTGGCTGAGTGTAAGGCTTTGGGCCTGAGGTTGGGTAGGAACCTAGTTGGGTTCTGAGATAGTGGAGAAGTTTGGCCGAATCTAGTACACTGCTAGATAGGCGAAGGGGGAAAGTGGATGTACCCAAAGATTGGGGAACCACTATAAATTTGTGTGTCTGCTGTGTGCTGTGCTGTGCTGTGAATTAACTGTTTATATTCTGTTTTGCTGTTAGCTGTAGAAATCTGTGAAATAACTGTTTTGCTGCCAACAAAGTTTTAAAAGGTTTAGGTCACCTATTCACCCCCCCCCTCTAGGTGTTTAGGTACCATATCTTTCAAGTGGTATCAGAGCGAGGTTCCTCAAAAAGGACTAACTGTCTGAGGAGATCCAGTTTGGCAGATTCAGTGTAAGTCAGAAACACAGTTTCAAGAAAATCAAGAAACATGGGTTCTTCAGAGAATCAAAGGAATTGGGTTCAATGAAACTGCCCATATGCAGAAAAGAGATTTTTGGAATTGGAAAGAAAGGGTAAGGCTGTTCATGGAAGCCTCTGACCCTAGGAATCTACATCACAGTCAAAGAGGGGCCATATGTGCCCATGAAGATCTCAGTATTGGATGCAAATCAGAGGACTCCAAAGGATTTCTCTGAGATGACCAAGGATGAAATTGTCCTAGCCACTATGGACAAAAGGGCACAAAACATAATAGTAAGTGCCATTGATGATGCACTTTTCAGAACCTAATTCACTGTAAAACAGCAAAAGAAATGTGGGATACCCTCATTGTCTATATGGAAGGTTCTGAAGAAGTTAGGCAAGATAGAAAGTCCTTGCTTAATCAAGAGTATGAGAGCTTTAGGCAAGGAAGAGGAGATAGCATCACTGAATGCTACAAGAAGTTCTATAGAATTGTTAATGAACTCATGTCCTATGGGAGAGTTCACTAACTATGAATTGAATGATAAGTTCTTGAGGTCCCTAACCAAAGATTGGGACACTAAGATCTGTGCCATCAGAGAAATGGCAAAGTTGGGAGAAATTCCTCCTCCCACACTGTTTGGCAAGTTGTTGTCTTATGAGATGCAGCTGTCAGTGAGAAAAGAGGAGGAAAAATCAACAAGGACTGAGCACAGGGAAAGGACTGTTGCCTTCAAGTCAGAAGTACCTAGAAAGGCAGGACTAAGTCATCAACTCCTCCTCCAGAGGTAGTTGAATCAGAATCTGATGAGTCTGTTAGCACAAAGTCTACAAGCAGTGAAAGTGATGAAGACTTTGCTGCATTCACCAGACATTTTCAGAAATTCTGAAGAAGAAACAGTGGAGGTCCAGACCTTCATTTTCCAAAGGGAAAGAAGTTCAGTATCAGGAGAAGAAGCCTTCAAAGAAGGACAAGAAAAAGACAAAGACTAGCAAGGCAACTGGGTCTAAGATAGTGTGTTACTGCTGCAATAGACAGGTCATGTTATTGCAGATTGTCCTGAGAGAAGAAAGAATCCAGTGACAAAAAGAAGACTCACTTCAAAGGAAAGAAGGAGAAGTCCTTTGTTGCAAAGAATGAGAAGACTCTTTCAGACATTTCTTCTTCAGACACTGAGACAGATGCTGAAGCCTACATAGGGCTATTTGCTGAAGAAGAAGAGGAGTTTATGCAGATCATGGAATCAATCTATGAACAAGAAGAGTGTCAGTGCCAAGGACTGATGGCATTGACTGAAAGTACCAAAATCCTGGAGCAGCCAGGACCTAGTCAGGTACAAAGTCCAACTCAAAGTTCAGATTTCAGTTCTAGTTCAGAGTCAGATTCATCTTCATCAAGTGATGGAAGTGTTTCTGAATCTGAGGGAGATATTCATCAGCTCTTAGATGAATATAAAGTACTGTTGCAAGCCTATAAGAAAAGCAAGTCCCTTGCCAAAAGTCAGGCAAAGGAAATTGCTGATCTAAAGGCAGCTGCAACAGACTTTGAGAAGGAATTTGATCAAAAGCTCAATGAGGTAGCCAGGCTGAAACACATTACTGTGATTCAGATGGAACTATCACTTATAAAATGATCAATTAAGTTACTGGAGATCAATCTCCAGAAGGAAAGAGAGCTAGTTGCTAGGTTTTTCAAAACCTAAATCAGTGCTACCCTTGATTGATGAATTTGTTCATCATAAAGGAAAGGCTGGATTGGGTTTTATTAAACCAGCTAGGACTGTTCAGGATCAGTCCAAGTCCAAGGGCAAAGCCCCAACATTCAATAAGCCTGCTGTAGTCAAGACAGCCAAGTCTGTACCTAAGCAAAGGTACAACAAGTTTGAATGCTGGTGTTGTGGCAAGGTTGGCCACTTTGCCTTGGATTGTTGGCACAATGCCAGTGCCAAGTTGAGTAGCAAGTTACCTGGTGGAAAGCCAGCAGGTAGCTATGTCAAGTTGCAAACTAACAATCACCAAGGACCCAAGTTTACTTTGGGTTCTAAGGTTCATTAATTTGTTTTGCAGGTGAATCCAAGTGGCCATACCCCAACATGGTACTTGGATAGTGGATGTTCCAGACATATGACTGGAACAAGGGGACTACTGAAGGACTACATTCCAATCAAAAATGGTCCTAAAGTGACCTTTGGTGGTTCTGAAAAAGGAATCATCAAAGGGTTTGGTAACATCTCTTCAACCTTGTTACCATTACTCAAGTGGCTTATGTTAAAGGGTTGAAACACAACCTCATTAGTATAAGTCAGTTAAGTGATGTAGGGTATGACATCTCATTTGTTAAAAATGGTTGTCATATCAAGAGGTCAAGTGATCAAGAGATCATTTTGACAGGATATAGAAAGAGGAATGTCTACTGCTTAGACATTATGATTGAGAACAATGGTTCTCCTGTTTGTCTTGTAGCTGATGAGACAGTCTCTCATTGTGTCAAGTGGCACAAGAGGCTAGCTCATCTTAACTACAAGACTATTAGCAAACTCTTTAGCAAAGAGTTAGTGAGGAATGGTCCTCAAGTTAAGTGTGTCAAAGATGGCATTTGCTCAGCTTGTCAAAAGGGCAAGCAGACTAAATCCACCTTTAGAAGCTTAGACAACAAAGATGCTGTGAGGTGTGTTTATACCTTGCATATGGATCTATTTGGTCCAATGCCAGTTCACAGCTTAGGTAGGAAGGTCTATACCTTTGTAGTTGTTGATGACTACTCAAGGTTTTCCTGGGTGTTCTTCTTAAGGCAGAAATCTGAAACACCTAGTGTCTTCTATAGCTTTGTTAAGCAAATTCAGAATGAATTGAACTGTACAGTGGTCAAAATTAGAAGTGACCATGGTACTGAGTTTCAGTCTGAAAGCATGACAAAACTGTGTGAAGATTTGGGATATTTCAAGAATTCTCTTCACCTAGAACACCTCAGCAAAATGGCATTGCTGAAAGGAAAATAGGACCTTGATAGAGGCTGGTAGAACCCTATTAAGTGATTCATCACTGCCAGAGTATTTCTGGGCTGAAGCAGTTAACACTGCATGCCATGTGATAAATAGGGCTACCATCACTAAAAGGTTAAACAAGACCCCCTATGAAGTTGTGAAAGGCAGGAAACCAAATCTATCCTATTTCAGGATTTTTGGTTGCAAATGCTTCATACTTAACAATGGAAAGTCTTACTAACTAAGTTTGCTGCCAAGTCCCAAGAGGGAGTGTTTGTTGGGTACAGCAATAATAGTAAGGCTTATAGAGTCTACAACTTGACTACACAAGTTGTAGAGGAGTCTGTGCATGTAGTTTTTGATGAGACACAACTAATTAACAATGAGTTGTCTAGTAATGTATGCAGCCCCACAGGTCTTACTAAGAAGATGGACAAGCTAACCATAGAAGATGTACCTGCTGCAAGACAGCAAGTAGAAGAAGATGGCTTATGTCCAGGGGGAGAACTACATGTACCAGGAGCTGAAGAAGTACAAGGAACTCAGCTTGATGAAGATGCTGAAGAAGTTCAACCAGAAGTAAGGATGCCTCCAGCCAACAGGCATCTAAGAGATCATCCAGTAGAGCTGATTATTGGAGATCCAAGACAAGGTGTTCAGACAAGGAGCAGAAATCAGAATGCTGTAGTATATTCAAGTTTTCTGTCTCAAATAGAACCAAAGAAATTTGAAGAAGCTATACAAGATCCACAGTGGACTGAAGCAATGCAGGAAGACTTAATCAGTTCAAAAGGTGCAAGGTTTGGGACTTGGTTCCTAAACCTAAAGATCACAATGTGATAGGAACAAAGTGGATCTACAGGAATAAGTTAGATGAACAAGGAGTCATCATTAAGAATAAAGCAAGACTGGTTGCAAAAGGATATAGGCAAGAAGAAGGTATTGATTTTGATCAAACCTTTGCTCCAGTAGCCAGACTGGAAGCCATAAGGATGTTCTTGGCCTATGCAACCTATCAAGGATTCAAGGTATACCAAATGGATGTGAAGTCAGCATTCCTAAATGGTAATTGAAAGAAGAAGTCTATGTGGAGCAGCCTGCAGGTTTTGTTGATCCAACTCTACCTCATTATGTCTATAGACTTAGGAAAGCATTATATGGGTTAAAACAAGCACCTAGAGCTTGGTATGAAACCCTATCTAGTTTCCTCATTGAGAACAAGTTCTCAAGGGGGAAAATAGATAAGACTCTATTCCTTAGGGAATCTAGAGGCAAAGTCATACTTGTCCAAATATATGTAGATGACATTATATTTGGGTCTACTGAAAGTAGCCTTTGCAAAAAGTTTGCAAAGCTTATGCAAAGTCAATTTGAGATGAGTAGTATGGGAGAACTGAAGTTTTTCTTGGGTCTCCAAGTTAAACAGACTGAAAGTGGTCTATCCATATGTCAGTCCAAGTTCACCCTAGAACTCATAAGGAAGTATGGTATGGATTCATCCAGTACCATGAAGACTCCTATGGGGTCAAGTATGTCTCTGAGCAAGGATGATGCAGGGAAACCTGTAGATGAAACCTTGTATAGAGGGATAGTTGGCTCCCTACTATACTTGACTGCAAGTAGGCCTGACATTATGTATGCTACATGTGTTTGTGCCAGGTATCAAGCCTGCCCTAAAGAGTCTCACTTGACTGCAGTCAAAGAATCTTGAGATATCTAAAGGGCACTCCCTATCTAGGCCTCTGGTACCCTAGGAATGGAGATTTTGATCTAACAGGCTATTCAGATGCAGACTTTGCAGGATGCAAAGAAGATAGAAAGAGCACTACTGGATCCTGTCAATTCCTAGGTGGAAGACTCATTTCATGGAGTAGTAAGAAGCAAACCAGTGTGGCTATCTCCACAGCTGAGTCAGAATATGTAGCTGCAGGAAGTTGCTGTGCTCAACTTCTGTGGATTCAACATCAGCTAGAAGACTATGGATTTCAGGTAAGTAGAACTCCACTTTTCTGTGATTCTACAAGTGCTATTTCAATAGCTAATAATCCTGTATCACATAGTAGAACTAAACATATTGAGATTAAATATCACTTTCTTAGGGAGCATGTAGAAAGAAATGATATTGCACTTGAATATGTTAAAACTGATAATCAGATAGCTGATATGTTTACTAAGCCCTTAGAAGAAGCTAAGTTCAATAGGTTCAAAATTGAACTAGGTATGATAAACTTAGACTAAGTTTACAGAACTAAAAATTGGCTAAGTAAAAAGGTGTCGACACATAGACAAGTCTATGTCGACACAGAATAGTAAGTGTCGACACTTCAGGAAAATGGTGTCGACACATCTAGGAAGTTGGTGTCGACACTTCAGAATGTTAGTGTCGACACATCGAGTCGAGTGTTGTCGACACATCCATGAGAGGTGTCGACACTTAAGTTTTACTCAGAATTTTCTAAGTAAAGTCTCGACTACATGTCGAGTAGTGTGGTGTCGACACTAACCAAGTGTCGACACATAAAATCTGTTGACTAAACTTGTGTCGACACATGTGTGTCGAGACATTATAAGTCAGTGTCGACACTTATTGCCAGTGTCGACACATCTTTAGTAATCCATCCCGCCTGTTCGTCTTCAAACCAGAAAGGTATAATAGGGTTCTGTCTTTGTTTGTCGACACGCTTTCAGAGTTTCGAGACCAAACTACTGTGTCGACATTTCTCTCTTCTAAAGACTAATTCTACAAACCCTAATGGCTCCCAAGCTCGAGGAGAATGTCAATGAAGGCTATGAGCTGGTTCGTGGCGCATTCGACGATGGCGATCAAGAAATCAAATCGGTGATAACCCTAGTCACCGATTCTGGATTGGAGTATCTGGTTTCAGAACCAACTAAAATATGGAAGAAGGAAGTACTCGAATTCCTTACTGGAGCTTCTGTAGATGACTCAGGTTACAGAATCAAATCAAGAGTTCATGGCACCAAGGTCAAGATTTCACCCAAATCTCTGAGAAAGGTACTTCAGCTACCTAAAATTCAAGAGAAGAGGAAGTGACTACATCTAAGACCAGAGAAGCACTTACCTGGTGTGGTCTAGATCCTAAGCTGAAGATAGGATCTGTATTCAACAGGAGAGGAATGAATACCAAGGAAAAGTTCCTGTCAGAAATTGTGGGAAAGTTATTCTCAGTAAGACTGGAGGGCATGACAGGGTGTCAGCCTCCATGTTCAGTATTATGACCAGAAATATCTTCAACTCTAAAAACAGACTGGTCAATGGTTGTTTCTTAGAAAGTTAAGGAAAGTCTGAAGAAGCCCAATCTGGGCAGAATACTAAGTCTCTACCTGGCTGGTATAATACCAGAGGTAATGAGCAATGCTGCTGGTACTAAAATCAATCACATGAGAGATGGATATGAGGATATTTTCAAGATGGGAAGAGTGCTGTCTAAGGAAGTTCCTACCCCAGAGAAACAAGTTTCTAAGAAAGAATCACCTCCAAAAGAAGAGGAAGATAGCTCCTGTGACACAGGAGTCCTCCAGCAGTTCAGGTAGTGAAGAACAGTTGTTTTCACTCCTGATAGTCATGAGGAAGTGGCTGCAGAGAAGTCTCCTGCTCCTCAAGAGCCAGCTGAAATCCAGGGGGAGCTGCCTACAGCTAGCCCCATGCAAAAGGATCCAAGCCAGGGGGAGCCTCCAGCTGTAGAACAACCCTCTACACTACGCGAGAGTGAGCAAGCTACACTCATTATCCAAGAGGTACTTTCTGACCTCAATACTTTAGATTTTTCTATAATAGATTCTGATTTGTCTGATGTCCATCAGCAAACTCAGCAAGCAATCAAGAACCATGTTGTTCTCCAAGACACATCTGTATGTGCAAAAAGTTCCTGATAAAGTAGTTGAAGAACCAAGTACATCTCCTGCACAGTCACCTCCTGAATACACAATGGAAGATCTATTTCTAATCTAGATCAAGAGGATTTGACATGGACAAGTTGCTGCTGCTGAAGAGAAGGGTGCTGCTGCTGAGGGGAGAACTTGCAAGTGTAGGAAGAGCCTATCAGGCAAGAAGTGAGAAGAAAGCACTGATGTGCAAGCTGACAAAACCATCAAGCCCTAAGGATAGGGTGATATAGCCAGTACTTCAGAGTCTGAGGAAGATGAGGCTGAACAAGCTAAAAAGAAGAAACTCTATGTCTTCAAGAGAAGAAGTCAGAGCTACAAGAAAGGCTTGCAATCTGTTGCCCCACAGCCCATAGTTCACAAGCCCCAATGTGACTATAGTGCTCTACTGGTTGCAATGCAAATCAAGATGGATGAGCAAAGGAAGGCTATAGAAACTTATGTTGATGAAGGCACAAGACCCTACAATTTGATCTGGCACAGGAAATCAAGTCAATAAGGTTTGAAATGAACCTTAATAAAAAGGAGATGACTGACTGTTTTACAAAGGGGCTAATGCAGTGGTCTATTGGCAACCACCACCAGAAAATAAAGTCTCAAGTAGATGATATAGCACTGAAGCAAGGCTATGTGCTGGAAAATCAGTTGAGAATGAATGATAATTTGACTGCATCCCACAATGCTATAGTCACTGAACTGAAGAATAAGCCTGCTGAATCTTCCACATCTGCTGCTGCCAAAGGCTGAATTTGATAAAGCTTTTCAAGATGAAATTGCTGCTGTCAAGACTGCAATTAAGGATTCACAGAAGGTCATTTCTGAACAGCTTACAAAGCTTAGACCTTATTTTAAGGATGGCATCAGGTACTTGGACAGCCAAATCAGGTTCCAGAAAGATGATGTAAGAGATCATGTTGAACAAGAAGTCATAAAGGGGGAGAGGGTGTTAGTCAAAGCTAGCTCTGACCATGCCAAATGGATTTCTAACTCCATCAGAGCTACACTGGGCTATCCTCCCCTGTGTGTGATGATGATAATGTAGCTGAATCAGGTATTCAAAGTGCATATCTTGGAGGTGAGCAACAGGAAGTAGCTCAGGTGATCTATCCACCTCCAGATTTTGACATGGTTCATGCAGAAGTAAGCACAATGTATAGTCCAACTACTGGAAAGCCTAATGTTGTTCTGGAAAAGGTTGTTCAACCTATTACAGCAGCTATGCAAGAGGCTATGGACAAAGAAGAAGAGACAAGGCTGTCAAAGAAGAAGTTCAGGGAACTAGCTGAGCAAAAACCAGATTTTGAACAGTGGAGCCCTACTTCTAGGAACATCATTCTCACAGCCTGGAAAGCAGCCAAGGACAATGCACATGAGAGGAACAAATGGTTCTCAGAAGCAGAATGGAGGAAGCATGAGATTAGGCAGGAAGCCATTGTCCAGTATAGAAGGAAGGCTAAGTTAGGAAAGCTACCTCCTACAGCTGTGGAGCCTAGCAAGTACTTTCCTAAGCCCTATCATTATTTTGAGAGGCAAAAATCAAGGCTGAAGAACAAAAGAAGAAGGACTCCAAAGGCAAGAAGACTGCTGATACTGAGCCTGCTGCTGCTGCTGCTGTAAAGGCCAAAGTACAAGCTGGAAAGGCATAGTTATAAAAGAACCTGATCAGAATTAGACTAAGATTAGACTGAAGAATGTTGTAATCTGTTACATCTAAACATTTTTGTAAATCATTGAAAATGTATTAAACAATGTTTGAACAGTTTTGATAAATATATTTTTCATGATTGTTCAGAAATGTGTCTAATTCTTGTTTGTTCTGTAATGCTGAATGAGTATACATGTGTGCTTTATTACATGTTAAGTTTACCCTATTGACATATACCTGCTTTACATCATTTCTAATTTTTAATTATGAGTGGTGTATATCATTGACTAAGGGTTATGACTTCTCCAAATAGGGGGAGATTGTTGGGTACATTGGTCAAATGTACCTGATTTGAAGAAGCCTCACCTAACTCAATGATATACATCATAATGTATTTGATGTTTGTTTGAGTTACTTGTGCAGGTTAGGTATTCACTGGACTGAAGCTAAAAGTTTCTAAGTCCATGTGTCGACACCTAGAGGGAAAGTGTCGACACTTGAGAAAGCTTGTGTCGACACCCAGACAAGCAGTGTCGACACTTGGATCATTGTGTCGACACCTGGGATGAAGAGTCGACACCAGACAGAAAGTGTCGACACTTGGAGCTGTGTCGACACTCAGTGAAGAAGAATGCAGAAAAGCTGTGTCGACACTTAGCAGAAGTGTCGACACCTAGAAGAGCTGAGTCTACATCAGAAAGTGTCGACACTTGGAGTTGTGTCGACACTCAGCAAAATCTGCAGAGAACTAAGGTACAAGTGTCGACACTCAACAACACAATGTGTCGACACTCAATCAGCAGAGTCAACATATGAAGAATGTGTCGACACTCAGCACAATGTGTCGACACACAACCAGAAGAGTCAACACTTGAAGTAAGTGTCGACACTCAACACAATGTGTCGACACTTAGCTAAAGACTCTACATTTGAAGAAAGTGTCGACACAAGGAGCTGTGTCGACACTTAGCAAAGAACAGAAAAGTTTACAAAATATTCTAAGTACAAGTGTCGACACTAAGGAATGTGTCGACACTCAGCTGAAGATCTATATTGAAGACTTGTGTCGACACCAAGAAGCAGTGTCGACACTTGACAGTTTCAACACAGAAGATGTGTCGACACAAGAGAGATGTGTCGACACTAGAAGAATAAAGTTAAAGAAGATCAAGTACTTGTGTCGACACTTAATTTCAGTGTCGACACTTGAAGAAGATCTGTGTCGAGACATACAAGGAGTTGTGTCGACACCTTATAGACTTGTGTCGACACTTACACAACATGTGTCGACACTTGGTCTATAAGTGTCGACACTTAAGAACAGAAAGTCTCGACACTATCTGACAGTTAGAGAATTTCAAGAAGTGACTGGTTGACATGACAGCTGCCGATCCAGCCGGTCTACAGCAACTGTCAGAGAAGTCAGAAGTCTGTTATGAACCGGACCCAGCCGGTTACCATGAAGGAAGCCTATAAATAGGCACTCACAGTTTACAGAAGTGTAGAGAGTGATAAAATTACAAGTTGTGCTTTCAGTAGTGAGGATAATAAAGTGGTTGATCAGATTTCAGTAATCAGAAAAGTGAAACACAGAGGATCAACACAAGAAGATCTGGCAGTCTAACTGCAGATCTAAGAAGTTGGAGAGAGAGAGCTCCAATCAAGATTCAGTCTTTGGAACTAAGGCTGAGAAGAAGGATTCAGAATCATCTGGATCTCAAGAAGCAGAGGTCAAGGATCAACTGCAGAGGATTCAGACTAATCTAAGTTCTAGTCTATCAAGAAGCTTTGAAGGAAGCTAAGTCAGTTTGGATCTAACTAAGTTCTTCCAAGAACTCTTCAAGAAACTCTCAACTCCTCTCTTATTTTCTGAGTTTGTAGAGTTAGTTATTGTAATTCAATCTTAACTTGTAGGATCCATTGGATCGAGAGATTGTAAGCCTATATTATAAAGGCTGAGGGTAGGGCTTGGTTGCCTGAGGTATGAGTGAAGAACTCTGAGTGTAGGCCTTAATTGGCTGAGTGTAGGCCTTTGTGGCTGAGTGTAAGGCTTTGGGCCTGAGGTGTAGGAACCTAGTTGGGTTCTGAGATAGTGGAGAAGTTTGGCCGAATCTAGTACACTGCTAGATAGGCGAAGGGGGAAAGTGGATGTACCCAAAGATTGGGGAACCACTATAAATTTGTGTGTCTGCTGTGCGTGCTGTGCTGTGAATTAACTGTTTATATTTCTGTTATTGCTGTTAGCTGTAGAAATCTGTGAGATAACTGTTTTGCTGCCAACAAAGTTTTTAAAAGGTTTAGGTCACCTATTCACCCCCCCCCTCTAGGTGTTTAGGTACCATAACATCTTAATCATAAGTATGATAGGGATAGTGGGACGCATTTCTGCAACACCCAGATGGCTAAGAATTAGCTAGATACGACGTCACGCACAAACTTGCCCACCCCCTACACCCGCAACTAATGGCCAAGTAGTGGTAGTAATCGAGAGATAAAACGCAAATTAGAGAAATCCATTTCACTTAATAGGAAAGATTGGTCCATCAACTCGACGATGCGTTGTGGGCTTATCATACCGCATACAAAACCACAATTGTTGTACGCCGTATCGATTAGTGTACGGCAAAGCGTGTCATGTACCCGTAGAATTAGAACATCGCGCACTTGGGCTTTAAACTTTTAAATCTCGACGCTAACTTATCCGCCCAAAATAGAAAAACTGCAACTAAACGAGCTCGATGAAAGGCGTGCAAAAGCTTACGAGAGCAATAAGTTCTATAAGGAGCGTTTCTATGTTTTATCACGACCGAAAACTCAAGCCCCAAAAAACATTTTCTCCGGGCGATCTGCCCTTCTTTATAACTCACGACTTAGAATTTTTCCCCAGGAAACTTAGATCACGTTGGTCCGGCCCTTCAAAGTTGAAGAGGTTGGCCTTATGGGACCGTACTCGTCTCCTGATGCGTGTAATACGGCAAGCGCACCGGTCGCACAAGTAATAAAGTTTTGGGAATAAATCCCCAAGTGTCGGTCTCTTGAGGAATGCAATTAGCGTAGAATGGCAACAGTACTGAGAATATCGTTATGAGAGTTTAAAAAATAGAACAAAAAGGAAATAGTGGACTAGGGAGATTGTGGATGTTTGATCTTCTGAAACTAGTAAAAACTATGCGGGTCGACGGCAACCGCTTCGCAAGGTGAAGTGGGTTTGTCGGCCACTATGCCGAACTTCAGTTAGGTGAGTGGAAGGGAAGCTAATGGATTGCAGCGTTCTGTATGGATTGCATCGGACAAGGCACAAAATGAAGTGGATGTGGGGTGAGAGTCGGCGCATCACAGACAGAACTCACAAGCATAAGAAGAAACTAACATTCCATTAACTAGAAAGTAAACTTATGTTCAGGGTGGAAATGTTCCATTACACTGCTCAAAACATTCATAACACAGAGGAAGGGAAGAGGAGTAAACCAAAAGAGAATGAAGATCCACCGCGGGTCGTGGCCGGAGTAGTGAGTTGTCAATCCGCTTCCGGGCTCAGTCCAAGGAGGCTTCCTGCATCGCCGGAGTCTTCCGAGCAGTTCCGGAGCACGCACACGACCAATATACCAGCAGAAGGGGCAGAAAGGCCACCAGAACGTGCACACCACATCCCCGAGATAGGGCTAAAGAATAACAACAAATGGAAACACAGAAAGCACACAGAAGCGGCCTACAGTGCACTTAATCGTGAAATAGGTACATAAGCACAAATAAGCAATAAAAGGCTCTCAAGTGTAGTGCTAAGACGATAAAACTAGCCCAGATGAGTCCAAAATCAGTGTAAAATGTGACTCATCACACCCCCGGACTTAACCATTTGCACGGCCCGAGCAAATCATTACTCAATGGACTCGAAGATAGCTAACTGGCTCAGAAAATTTCAAAAAGAAGTAAGGCGAGAAATCAAATATATCATGAGTATAGAAGATATAATAGAAAAACTTTTTAATTATACAACGTAGTTTTAAACTATTCGACAGACGTAAATAAATATTGTAATTGCTCAAAATAGAATTCTGGAGATCGTGCGATCATGTGCAGGAAGAAAGAGAAAGGCCACTAAGGTGAGCATTGCCAAAGTTCGGGACTCAGGATCACCTCCAAAAGAATCCACCAATGTCGGCCATACGCTTGCACGTTCACACTCTCTCCACGACGCGGGTTTTACTCAAGCGTGAATCAGTAGGACTTGTATGAGGAAATGGGGCTTAGGCGACGGCTTGGTGGTCAAAGATAAACATGAAGGCTCTATGCAACCAAAGCGAGCGAAAACACCCAAACCAAAACAGCCACTTAGAAAAGAATGGGGCACACGCCCCCAGACTTAGCTTGAAATCCGGGTGTGAACACAGCTGAACCCGACAAATTCAATAAAGAGGATGGGGATCGAAATCTCAAGCAATTCTTTCATATATATATTTATTTTCTATTGTGCGAATCAGCTTTTTATTTTCGTAAACTGTTGTTTTCTTTTGCGCTAGCAATCCCCAAACGAAGCAATCCAAACGGGAATAAAATCAGCACCCCAAAATAATGTCACTATCACAACCTCGGCAAAACAGTAAATACAAATCAGCTCAAGCTTTGATTGCGAAGGTGGGTTTAGCTTTCAGGCCTTGGTGAAAGTGAGTGGAGCTGGATCAAAGGAAGGGTAGGCACAAATTTGGCATGCAATGGTTAACAGGTAGGAATGGCTAAACAAGGCTCAAACTAGCCAAAGAAGGCCTACGTCATGCTCACTCTTACTAACCGTGCACCAATGCTTCAAGACACCTAGGGCAAGTTCTTAGCCACCGAGAAAGATGATCCTTCCCCCCGACTCGAGCAATACGAGTCTAGTGGCGGCTACACACATTCCTACACTATCGTTCGATTATCCCCAGATTCAGTTTTGAGCAGTACAAACAATATTTACGTGAGCAAAAAATATATAAATCTACGAGCATAAAGAAAAATTAGTTCTATCCTAACTCTACACAAACCATGAGTATTCGATTAGGAGCACTGCATGAGTTTCGAACTACTCAATCCTGAAATCTAAGCCAGTACCGACTATTTTAAAGTTTACACAAAGCAATAAATTTAACTCGGGTTGGTGCGCGTGGGTAAGAGCGCACTCTGTGGGTGATTCAGTGTGTGCAACAAATAAAGCAGAAATAAGTAAATAAGAACTGGAATGCACAGAAAGTGCGGTGTAGTGACCACAGGCATACTCCCCCCTAGACTAAAGTTGACAACGAGTAAAAATCAGCATTCCAAATAGGATAAATAGCTAGGTAGGAAGTACCTATGCTCAAATTGAGCATACCAGTCGTGCAATGAGATGTCAAGTGCGGCCAAGTTGCTGCCCGCGCCTCAAATATTCCTGACAACTGCGATTTAAAGGATGCAAGCCAAACAAAATCTGGACACATATATATATGAAGAAATAACCCACTCAAAACACAGCATAGGACCGAACGGTCCAACTTGGGTTGTCTCCCGAAAGCCCTTTTGTTTACCGTCCTTAAGGTAGACCAAATACTTGTATTAGCAGTTCAAATAGAGAGTTCGATACTAAAAAAAGAGAGAAAGATAACAGTCGGCTCCCGATGGGCGCTCACAAAAATATAGTAGTTGTCTTGCTCAGAAAATATAATAACAATAGAAAAGAAATAGAAGACGTGGTAGACTAGCTCTGTGGTGAGTTCCACTCACTCCACCTCACTATCACTATCGTGAATCTCGATGGCGCGCGACGTGGACCAGGTGCTGATGGGGCGACGCGAGTGGGCGGTGGTTGAATGTTCATCCCGCCTCTCACTGCTTGCTGATAAATACAGTCGTGATAAACCAGCATCAAACTGGGAAGCTTCCAGATCAGCAAGGCGCTCGGATAAATATGGGACAACCCCTCTCTTGAACTGAGCTGGCTGGCGGCTAGATGCCCCTCATGCTTTATGGGCGGCCTCAGTTGTTTGTTGACTCTCTGCTGCGGTGGCACTCCCTGCACTCCGCCTACCCATAGCGGAAGATTCACCGGCTCTCCTTCATCTTCCCCTTCATCTCTACCCGCAGGCGCATCACCAGGCATGCGGACAATAAACTGCCGGCCACCTTTTCCCCTACCACACGTAGCAAATGGCAACTCACCAGGTTGGCCCTGGAGATCATGGATGGGGCAGTGACCTGCACCATCGGAGGTTAGCTACTGGCTCCAAACTCCCAACTTTTGGCAATGCGGGTAATGTAGTAAGCACCCCCGATCGCAGCCCGCAAGACCATAAGTGGCTCTTGGTGAAGAAAATAGGGCATCATATACCCCAAATGGAGGGAGGGGGTACTACTGCTATATGCCTAGATAAGGAGATCAAATCTGCCCCGCCACCCACCCATTCTTGCTCAGGGCCTAGCGGTGAGTGAATGACTAAGCAAATGCTGCATAACCTGAGAGCGTGGGAGACAATTTTTGTTGACTTGGCACGGGGGCTACGTACTCCTCGTGCCCACCGGTCAGAGAATGCCAAGCGGAAGGCGCAGAGTCACCCCGCTAGAAAATCAATGCACAACGGGGAAATTAATCTGGGATGCCTCTGCCTCGGAATAGACACTTGCATGGATGGCAAGCTCGGGCAGTGTGACCGTGAAGACATTCCATCATCTGAAAGGAACAATGGGGAGATAGTGGTTGTCCGCCGTTGTCTCCCAAGTGAATGTGGAAAGAATTCCAATGTCAATTCCCGGAATCCAAGCTCGTCGCACTCGAATAACTTGCTCCAAAAATCGAAAGAGTAGAGAATGAGCACGGCCTCTGCTAATGCACCATCATCCCCAATGGAACGCAGCTCGTTCCAGTCAACAAGCCGCTGAGAGAGGAATGGCTTGTCCTTCAAGGAATTATAGCGTTGAGTATGCTCTGCTTAGCAAAAGTTCCCATTCTTCCCAAAATCTGCCCAGGGCTTGCAGAAGCACGACCGGATCGTTGATAGGCCTTGACTATAGGGCGGCATCTAGGTTCCATTACAACAAAGTAAGGAAGGGAGATAAGAAGTTGAGGGATCCTACGGAGGAGAGAGAGAGAGACGAACACCGGTGAGGAATTGGAAGAGGATGAGCGCCGACAACGCACGCGCAGCGGACCAAGCGGGAGATTAGGGCGCACGCACAGTGGACAGCGGCTGGAAATAAAAGAAACCGGGCATGCGCACGACCAGTGGTCATGCGATTATAAGTAGTGCGCACGACCAGTGGTCGTGTGCAGTGAAATTTTTCACACGCCTTTGTTTCCAGTCTATTTCACACTGCTGACCATGTGGTGCAACAGAGAGCTCAACACACAGCTGGGCTACCACACAAATAATGAAATACAAACAAAAATGTAACAAAAGAAACACTATCCTAAATAACTGTTGGGTTTATTGTCTCCTAACAGGACTTATTCAAAATCTGAGCATCTCCTAACTGATGGGCAAATGAAACTGGAAATGCTCAGGCAGAGGTTCATGGTCACGCTGCGGTAGCGGGTACCGAAACGGAGATAGAACAGAAGCCCCAATACTTGTATATGTATACCTATCGGAAGTTTCAGGCATGGGCAGAAAGTCACTTGAGAACTCATCGACTCCAACTCCATCTGCATCTGGTTACAATAAGTCCGAGGCCGCATTACAGGCCCTTGTACTGATTGGACCAATTCCACAATGTGGTCCTGCATGGGAGTAGACACGAGAGCAGGGTCAAGAAATAAACTAGAAGAATAACATAAATGGACCTCGATCTTGGGGATGATCCCGGAGTCATCCCCCGTCGGCGGAATTGTGGATGCTTCCAAACAGCTGTCTAAGCTAGTGCAGGAATGTTCTGGAGCTGCATCTGCCTCGTCCATGCCTCGGCATCCTCACATGGGATGGAGGTCACAACCTCTGCCACGGAGTTGTCCTCCTCGATTGGATCTAACAGAATGCGGGAATGCTAATTTCCACCTGCGATTCAATCTCAACAGCACTGTCAAAAGAAGAAATAATGATATGCAAAGAGGAAGGTGAAGACACGAAGCTTGGTAGGATGTTGAGCGCTGGCTCTTCACAACTAAAAGATTCTATGCCAGTTGAAGTATGCACTTCGAGAGTATAAATAACAGTGTCGGAATGGGGATAAGCACATGTATTGGTGCACATACCTGGGATGTCTTCTCCATAACATAGAGATGAAATGGCACATACCCCGATACAGAAGGGATGTTGCCCAAGGTTGAAGTGGAGACAATCCGAAAATCCGGCTCGTCATCCACCGCTAGCTCAGCTAGGTACGCGGCGCAATCCTTCAATGCATAATCCCAGCTTCGACAAAAAGGCACTGCTTAGCCGACTTTGGCGGTGCAACTGGTGCTGAAGCTGAATAAAAGTAGTGCGGCAATGGCTCCGCAGGTCGGTAGCTAACCGGCTTATGTCGACGATATGTCGATGCATGAATTTCCTGGCTACTATAATTCTGAGGGCATCTGTCGCTAACATGAGAGATGTCTCCACAATGATGACAATTGATATTGAAATTGGCCCACATTGCAGCGATTTCACATATCAGGATACAACTACTTGGCATAGATTCTGCGAATAAAACTAACAATTCCATCTGACGGAATAACAACACAAGAGAGAATGGATCAAAAACAACAAAACAACTCGTATAACGAAATTCTCAGTCATCTGGAGTCGCTCTATTGTTGCATTCCCCGGCAACCGTCGCCAAAAACTTGATGCGTGTAATACGGCAAGCGCACCGTCGCACAAGTAATAAAGTTTTGGGAATAAATCCCCAAGTGTCGGTCTCTTGAGGAATGTAATTAGCGTAGAACGGCAACAGTACCGAGAATATCGTTATGAGAGTTAAAAATAGAACAAAAAGGAAATAGCGGACTAGGGAGATTGTGGATGTTTGATCTACTGAACTAGTAAAAGCTATGCGGGTCGACGACACTACTTCGCAAGGTGAAGTGGGTTTGTCGGCCGCGATGCCGAACTTCAGTTGGGCGAGTGGAAGGGAAGCTAATGGATTGCAGCGTTCTTGTGTGGATTGCAATCGGACTAGGCACATGAATGAAGTGGATGTGGGGTGAGCGAGGCGCATTCACAAACAAGACTCACAAGAAGAAGAAGAAACTAACATTCCATTATCTATAAAGTAAACTTGATGTTCAGGGATGGAAATGTTCATTACACTGCTCAAAACATTCATAACACAGAGGAAGGGGAAGAGGAGTAAACCAAAAGAGAATGAATATCCACCGCGGGTCGTGGCCGGAGTAGCGAGTTGTCAATCCGCTTCCGGGCTCAGTCCAAGGAGGCTTCTGGTACCAATGATCTGTCACCTCGAAGGCCTTTAAGTCCATTCTCTAGGTTATCTACTTCACCAACTCTGCAGGAAAGCATGGAGTTGAAGTCATCAATGGCCGAGGGCTTCACCGGAGTGTTGAAAAGCTTCGGAGTAGTTGGAAATGGCTTCCCGACGAAGGTGGAAGTGATGGAGTAGCTGGAGAAGTAAAAAGGCGATTCCCGTACACTCTCCGATCGCAGCAAATGACAGGTGTTGACCTAAAACGCGGAGCAGGGCCTTATATACGGAGGCAGCAGAAGCAGTATGCACGATTAGTGGCGCACGACCAGTGGTCGTGCGCACTGTAGGTCGATGATCGTGCGACTTTTCCAAATAAACCTGCAACCTAGACAAGACGCATCAGCATATAAGCGCACGAGCAGTGGCGCACGACCATTGGTCGTGCGCACTATGGCCAGTGCTCGTGCGATTACCGAGACAGGGTTATGAAAAAGGGGTGTATTGCGCACGAACAGTGGCGCAGGACCAGTGGTCGTGCGCAGTAAGTCCAGGGGTCGTGCGTAGTATTCCTACATCGTCGGAGTCTCCCGAGCAGTTCTGGAGCACGCACACGACCACTATACCAGCAGAAGGGGCAGAAAGGCCACCAGAACGTGCACACCACATCCCCGAGATAGGGCTAAAGAATAACAACAAAATGGAAACACAGAAAGCACACAGAAGCGGGCCTACAGTGCACTTAATTGTGAAATAGGTACATAAGCACAAATAAGCAATAAAGGCTCTCAAGTGTAGTGCTAAGATAATAAAACTAGCCCAGATGAGTCCAAAAATCAGTGTAAAATGTGGACTCATCATCTCCCACCCGATAAAGGCTCGTTTAAAGTGAACGGTCATCGCTTAAAATTATACATAGCAGGCGATCCTGTGGGCGGTAATTTCAAATCCATAACCCTCCTAGATATATAAACCGCCAACATAGTCAAGCTACGCGACTATAAACAAAGCGCTCCTGGGAGGCACCCCATGTTTATCTTTTTCGCTATCTCTTTACCTTTTTCTTTGCTATCTTTCTTCATCATGCAGGGTTCCTAAACTGCGCTTTCCCCACCTCCTATCAGGGAAGCTTCTACTACCCCCCCCCCTCTATTTCTTTTCTTTGTATATACTCTCTTCTCTGTTTTGTTCCGCATACTTATGTTACAACATTGAGGACAATGTTGGACTTAAGTATGGGGGTGTCTTCTTGCTTTCTTTTTCGCACTTCTATTTCTGCACTGTATTTCTATTTTCTGCACTTCCAAAAAAAGTTTCTGAAAAACAAAATTATATAAAAAATCCCAAAAACTTAAGGTCTAATTTTTTTTCTTCTTTAAAATGTTTTTTTTATGTCTTTTTAAACCAAAAATCCCAAAAAAAAAATTATAAAACAAAATATTCAAAAAAATTATAAAACACAAACTCCAAAAAAATTATAAAACACACACTCAAAAAAAATTAGAAAACCAAAATTTCAAAAAAAAAATTCATTTTGTACAAATCTGTGTAACTATTTTTGTAAATAATCTTCTCTCTCCCCCTTTCTTTTCTCTCTCATTCTTGTGAATACCGTTTCTTTTTCTCGCACTTTCCGAAACCTTAAAAATCTAAAAAAAATAATAAGTTCAAAATTCCAAAAAAAAGGAAAACTAAACAAAAATTCAAAAAAATTTGAGTAAAACAAAACCAAAATACAAAAAGAAGAGATAATAAATTAAAAAAACACAAAAAATGATGAAAAAACTCTAAAAAACCAAAAAATATTTTGAAACAAATAAATCAAATATACCATCCTTAAGTTTCTTGCTTTCCAAAAATTTTGTTTTGAGTTTATTTATATGTGAATTTTATTAATTCATTGTTTGTTATTCGTTTGTTAATTATTGACTGGAAAATTTAAATATTCGGGGGTTAAGTTTTAAAGAATTCATTATGCTTTGTTAAAAATAGCGAACCCGTTTTAGGCACTGCTTCTAATTTTTCATTGATAGGAGCATGTGTATCATGTTAGAAAATAATGATTATAAGATTCAATTATGTTTACTTTTAGCTTTCTGAAAAATTGGAACTTACAATTTATTAAGATTGCTCTCAAAATTATTTTTTAATAAAAAATCTGGTTTTCTTTTCTCACCTTTCTTATCATGAACTACTTGGCTTGATAAAAATGCTATCCTTAAAATATCTTATGTCAATGGGAATAAGATTTCGTTCTGTAAACATAGACACCCAATATATTAAAAAGATTATATGTTATGGAGTTAGAGGATAAAATTCATTACTCCTACACATATACATTGGGTTAAAATTTATTATGAAGTTGAAAAAAAATGATATTAGGAAAATAAGATTTCATTTTCCTAATAATCCAAAAAGAAAAAAATGGACGTTCGAGAAAAAATTACCTCGCCTCAAAATCAAAACCCTGTTCATAAACCAACATCAATCCCCTTGCCAAGTTCATGATTCTAAATTTAATTCAAAAATCTTTTTGAGAGAATAATTTGTAAATTGCATTATTTCCAGTAAAACTCCTATAGGCTAAAAGTTCATATAATTCCAAACTATTCTTGTTAATCTAACCATTACAATTGTTGCTTTCTATTTGATTATATCAAGAAGTCTTTTGGCCAAAACTTTTGCTCTATTTAAATCATCTTCATAAATTTAGGGCTTAACTCTTAAACCCCGTTTATTTATTTAGATCTCTCTTATAATTGATTAAGCGGTAGCTAACTTAGAGTTTTTTTTCTATTCCTTATAAGTTCATCTCAAACTTTTGCTCTGGAATAGCAAAAGCTTAAGTATGGGGGTATTTGATAAATTGAAAATATACCTATTTTTATGTACATTACTTAAGTCGTTTTAATTTATTTTTGTCATTTCTACTTGTTTTTATTCAATAAAATGTTCCTATTATTGTAAATATTATACTGTTTTATTTTATTTTTCAGGAAAAAATCAAAATCTGCAAAAAATGTCATGTCACGCGCCGTGACATATTAGTCACGCCGTGACCAGGGCGTGACAGCTCAAAATCCCGTGAAGTAGCCAATTGTGATGAGAAAAACCTGACACGCCCGGCCACATGCCCGTGTCCATCCAACACGGGGCGTGACCAAGACCATGTCTATCCCGCTCGACGATTTCAACTCGATACTCGTCGACCCAAGAGGGACACGCCGTGTCGATGAGCGCCACGCCCGTGTCAGCCCAATACGCCCCGTGCCGAAGCCCATGACCATATCTCGACAATTTCAGCTCGACGTTTGTCGAGTGTCGACTCAACCCAACACGCCCAACATCACGCCCGTGACCTGGGGCGTGACTTCTCCACCTCGCCCGACAAACTACCGCCGGCAAATCCCGAAGTCAACAACGCCTTTAAGCGTCGAACGACACGCCCACCGTCACGCCCGTGACCTGGGGCGTGACCGCCGCGTTTTTGGCCGCAAGTCAAATCGCCGTCAAATCCGCCAGGTCGCCGAATTCTGCTGTAAAATAGTGCTGACACGCCCCCTGACACGCCCGTGTCGGAGGGCGTGTACTTGGAAATTTTTTACTATAAAAAGGCAGCTGTTGTATGAGTTCAGGGTTCCAAAAATCCGAACCATTTTGATATATAAGGGCTGCCGTTGGAGCATCTTTAGTGCTATGTAAGGATTCTCTCCCCCAACCTTTTTGAAGTTAGTTTGTTTAAGCTACTGTAATCAACTTCTTTTATTAATAAAATAGATATTTTTCTCATCCTTATATGCTCAGAATTTTCTCTAAAGGCCTCCTTTTCATCAATCTTATATACTTTCATTTTCATTTTCATAATGTGTGTGTGTGTGAGCATAAAATTGCAAAAATTATGTTTTAAATGAAAATGTTCTTGTTTCCTTTCAATTATAACAAAATTCATAGCCGTTATTATGGCCGATTTCATTCTCAACTCTTAAAAATTGGTTAGACTTAGGATTTTCATGCTTTAAAATGCGTTCTTATGAACTTGTAAAACGTTAAAATGTTGGTTTTCATCCCTCTTAACTTAGCTTTTACTTTGTTTTAATTATAAAACCGATGCTTTTTTTAGCTTACTCCACTTTTTAACCATTTTACAAGGCTATAAGAATGTATAAATTGTTATTTTTACTTTTCATCAACTTTCATTTTAAGTAATTACAAAAAATATTTTCGCTCGAACAATTTTTATTTTCACTTTTTAAGTATTTCTATCAAAATCTAACGGTAAAAATGTAAACATTTTAATTTTTCGGGCACTTGCTTTCTCACTTTATTTAAAAACGTTTTGCTCAAACAATTTTTATTTTGCCTTTTTATGCATTTCTACTGCATTACATCGGTAGAAATGCAGTCATTTTAGTTTTTCAATAATTTGTTTTTTTTATTTCTCGCCCGAGTGTGTGCGTGTATGAGATATTTTTCAGCTCCTAAGTTAAATTATGCAAGTATTTGTGTGTGATTATTCAAGTAGAGTGCGTGAGTAGTTACTTTCAAGTAGAGTGCATGTGTTGTTTTATTTTTCCGCCTACTCATTTGAGTTAATGGCTGGATTTGATTTAAGTGAAGTGTGTGTGTTATTATTTTTTTTCGCCTACTCATTTGAGTTTAATGGCTGGATTTTATTCAAGGAAGTGTTGTTGTTTTTATTTTTCCGTCTACTCATTTGAGTTAAATGGTCGGTCTGTATTTTCAGTCCTACTCGTTTGAGTAGGACTTGTAATTTTCATTCTTTATTTTCCACCTACTCATTTGAGTTAAATGGCTGGATTTGATTTTCCACATACTCGCTAGGAGTTAAATGGTCGGACCTTATTTTGATGTAAATATTTAAGAAAGCCCTGTAATCGCATTTATTTTTCCTACTCGTTTGAGTAGGACTCGCTTTCATTTCAGTCCTACTCATTTGAGTAGGACTTGCAATTTTCAGTTTTTATTTCCCGCCCCACTCATTTGAGTGGGACCCGCAAATGTCAATTATGCAATTTTCCTTATGTG
The DNA here is from genome assembly GCA_039583875.1 of Platanthera guangdongensis. Classification (NCBI taxonomy): domain Eukaryota; kingdom Viridiplantae; phylum Streptophyta; class Magnoliopsida; order Asparagales; family Orchidaceae; genus Platanthera; species Platanthera guangdongensis. The sequence continues at coordinate 115,902,661 of CM077162.1, read as the reverse complement.
TAACTTAGTTTTATTTTTGTCTCTTCTTATATGTTTAATGAGTGGTGTGTTTTATTTGTCATAACTTTTCTAATGTTAGGATATTTGATTTTTTTCTTATTTTCTTTACAACCTTTCAGCGACTAGTTTAGGACGCTCGCACAACCAAACATATAAGCTATCCCCATTCCGATGAGTGGCTAATTGCTTTTAGCCCTCGGTATCGAAGAGCTTTGGGATCTAAAATTTTTAAATAACCAAATGTCTAATTTTCAATTTAATAAAACTTAAGGTTTACCCCGGGTTAACGACGCGTAGACCCACTATCGATGTGTGGCTCTATTTTCGTTATCCATATGCTAGCTAGCCGAGAGGCCGTGCGTATGGAAAGATCACCCCTGGGTAAATAGAGTTCCGCACTAACCCTCGAGAGAGGAGGCGCACTAACTCTACCGGATTGGGTTCCCCACCCAATAGCGAGGTTCTTAGCGTATTGCGGGCATTAAGGGGATCCTTCGTCGGACGAGAGCCCGTCGAATAGCCTTAATGTCTATGTGAGCGATATTCCTAGAGATAGGTGAGCTCATTATTTTGAACCTCCACGGCCAAGTTTCCGCTTTAATTAAATTGAAACTTTAGATATCTAATTACTCAAATCTATTTTTAATCCTAACGCAATTCGATACCGGGGTTATCTCTTCATCGACTATTTTCTTAAATCTATTTTCGTTCCTATTTTACTTAAAACCCTCAACTTCTATTTCGGTAAAATAATAGTGTTTTCGAAGGAGTAGGGGTAATCAAAAACGTTCCCGAGAATAATACGACCTCGGTATTCTCCCAAATATCGAGTACTACTTGCAATAGGTGCACTTGCCTCATCTAGCAAGCCCGCGGCAATCGACTCACCGAACCAACCACAGTAAGAGTCTGTTCGCGGGCCAATCACTGCTCAGCCTCCACCATCTACAAAGAAAGAATTCTTCCCTGAAGGTACCATTCTACATAAACTTGAAGCTATGTTTAAGGATCAGGGAAAATACTTTGATGATTCTCTGAAGATTGTCACTGATGAAATGACTGCATTAGAAAAAGAAATGAGTCGAGGATTTGCTGAAATCCAAAACAACACAGTTGAATTAAAAGGCTCTTACAAATTGGTGGTAAATCTATTGATCACAATTACAGGCATTGGTACTGTTATGGAGCAATCAGTCACCCTTGCTCATAATCAGATTCTACTAGATAAGAGAGCTGATGAAGGAATTTTAAAACTTGTGAAGAAGTTGAAAAATTTAAAGAAGATTTCATCAGCACCCTCTCCCTAGAAGTCAGAAAGGGGGAGGATAAAGTGAAGGAACTTCTAGAAAAACAAGAACAAAAAATGAAAAATCAGTGGGATGATCAGTTGAAAGAGATTCAGACCTCTGTACTCAAAGAAGTTAAGAGTACTAAGTTATATACTTATGATACAACTATATGGATGCACAATGAGTTATTTACTGATCTTTGTTGAAACCAAAAATCAGTTTCTGTGGAGTTCTCCCTTGGGGAAGGGGTGGTCTCGCACCACTTCACTCCTGCAAGCAATACAACAACAAAGAAGAAGGAAAGACCGACCTAAGGATCGGCGGGGAGGTCTCACACACACACACCCGAAGATCTCAGAGCGCTTCCCCTCCTTAGCCAGAGGCTGAGCTAAGGTACCCTCAGAAAGAACTTGAAAACTGGAGCAGGAAAGCACATGAAGCCTGCCTTCTCGGGTACCCCTTGGGTCCTATTATAGTTTTTAGAATCTGAACTGCCAACAACCAAAAGAACTGACTTGAAATTATCAGAAAACCCTTGGCTGGGTCTGCCAACAGCAAACTCCATTGTTCTGAAAGCTATGGCAGACCAGCGGGGGTAAGACAGTAAAAAGTACCTCATAGATCCAAGCAAGCTGGGGAGCTTGATCCACTCGGCAGGTCCTGCTCGCCTGCTGTTGCCGAGCTCCGTTGTTAGGGCGCGAGCTGGGACAGTGAGCTCGCCCATCCTTGGTTGCCATCAGTTGTCCTGGGCCAGCTCGGCGAATGCCGAGCTCGGGGTCGACGAAGGCTGTTCTTTGGTCGACAAATATCGATCTCTGGTCGATGAATGCCAAGCTCGGGCTCGGCTTCTCTGTTGGGTCCGGTGTTCCTTCACTTGACCCGTGGCGCTCTTCTACTTATTTAAGAAATTAAGTAGCACCCTTTCCACAGTCGGGCTTTTGGAACAGTTGGTTATGTGCTTGATCCTTCAATTAGTATCAGGCAGGTCACAAGTTCAAGATCGGGGGGGCGCTATTAAATCCTAATTTTTCCCTTCTACCTGTGTGGGTCCGGGGGGTCAGGCAACCGTGGACATGTGGTAACCCCACATCTGAGCCGTGCAACCATGGACATGTGGTAACCCCACCTTTGAGCCATGTGGGCCATGTGGTAACCCCACCTCTGAGCCATTTGGGCTATGTGGTAACTCCACCTCTGAGCAGACGGGTTGTGCTGGACGCCGGGGGGGATTGTTGGGTCCGGCGTTCCTTCACTTGACCCGTGGCACTCTTCTACTTATTTAAGAAATTAAGTAGCACCCTTTCCAACAGTCCGGGTTTTGGAACAGTTGGTTATGTGCCTGATCCTTCATTCTCCACTACCGAGCTCACCCACCATCTTCTGCCCTATCTGTCTGGTTCCTGGCGACCTTGCTCGCGGACACGGGTTGTACATAATCCCGCTCTTTTTGAGTTTGGCAAAGCTCGGAAAGAAACATCCAACCTAAGTTTGCGGCGAGCGCAGGGTGGGGAGTTGGTGGGAATCTTTGGGTGGGGTCCACCTGTGATTATATATATACCTTCTTACCCGCTTGGCTCTTGCCCTTCCCTTTGCTCTAACCCTGCCAAGATGCCGCTCCCCCAGGAGATCCAAGAGCGCCTCAACCCACCTTCGCCACGCCTCGGCTGCTCGCATGGCCGCTCTGGCAGTGATCCCGTCTAATGTTCCTCAAGTAGACTCTACTGAGCCCAGCTCAAAGAGGTCGAAGTCATTCCCCAAAGCGGCCAAGCCAATTTATCAAGACCTGAGGACCACCCTGGAGATGGGGTCCGGCTCCTCCACTCGGACAGTTCTCGAGAAGGACAGAGAGATTGTCGTCGTGGTCGGCGACGACCCGGAGGGTCAACCTGATGGCAGGGGCGTCAATCCGTGATTGCCCACACCACGAGGCGAGGGCGTTCTCGCAGACTTGCGGTTCACGACACCGGATATCCATCCCCGGGACACAACTCTTCTCTTCGGGATACTGCCAGTTAGCTCGCAGAGGCCGAATTCTCCAGTGCGTGCACCCTCTCCTAGGTGAACTGACGTGGCCGCGAGGGCGGGTCTGGGGACCATCCCACCCCGGGGTTCGAGCTTTCTCCGCCGGGGACTTACGACCCAGGTCACGGGAAGGATCTAAGGTTCATCCCTCCCGCATCTCCTTCGAGCTGCCGAGCTCGTCAGGTCAATGTTTCTTGGACTCTTGCCCATGAACTCTTCCTGCATTCCCCTTCTTGCTGACAATTGTATTCACAGCTCCACCAGCCAATCCGCTGCCACGGAGTCTTCACGGGCAGCCCACTACTCCCCGTCCCCTCCCCAAGCTCGCTTTACTCTTACCTAGGTCCTGAAGTGGATCAAGGCGAGTTGACGAGGAGGGAGGTCAAGCTTCTCAAGAAGCTGGTGTGCGGGCTGCGCGAGGTGCAGGGGTTCAACGAGACGTTGTAACACGACTACGCGTGTCTCACTGACAAGGTGCGAAGCGGCCAGGCTGGCGAGCTGATGTCCCCCTCCCGGCTTCTATACGATAGATGATGGCCTCTCAGTGGAGCAAAGGAATTCGGGAGGATCCACGAGCTACTCCGCGCACGGCAGTCTGGGTGGTAGGAGCCGCGAGGCCATGGTAGGTAAGTGGGCGGTTCCATTGCCGAGCAGACCGATACTCGCATCCTGATGCTCCCCTGCTCGCCGCCCTGCTTTTTCATTCCTGAACTTGGTTTCTGTAATAAGTAGCTTTTAGAATATTCTTAGACATGCGTTATTCAAATAAATATTATGATGTTTGACTTAGCCTTGGTTGGGGCGCGTGGTGGGCCAAAACCAAACAGGCAAGCGTACCTGTCGAATTGTAGTACCAAGGTCGTATTTAAACACGGGGTGTCAAGTACTTCTACTCGCGTTCTAACTATTATCCTACGGGAAACTATTGGGAATTTGAGATTTTTAAGAAGTAAATGAACGATAAATTGCGAGACGAAACTTATATGAAAAAGGCTAGCATTCGATCATTGATTCACCATGAAATGAAACGAGAAAATAAAAGGGCATAGTTTTAAATTTGCAATCACTCGGCCGTGACGGATCCGAAAATAAGACAAAATCTCGCTAGAGCATTAGGTCTCCTAACTTATAGACTCTTCGATCGAAATCTCTTTACAAATCGAAAAGCTAAAGTTGCATTATCGAGGTGATCCGCACTATTGGATTTGACTCCAATCCGGAGGATTTACGTCGTCCTATCTCTAGGGTTGCGTTCAACTCCTTCCTTCTTTGAGTGATCTTTCACATTCATGAGCCTCTCAGCTACTCGAATATGAGATCATAAGCCTACTACCGTATACGGAAATACGGAGTCGACACAATAATTATTCAAAGAAGGACCGAGTAGAATTACACAAAAAAAACTATGAATAAAAATAATTTCTCATTTCAAATCATGGATCCTCATGATCAAATGCTAAAAGAAGATTAGCTACGCATAGTTAAGAAAGAAAGCACGGAAAGATAAGAGAAATTCATTTCCATTGATATATAAAAACGGAGAAGTACAAAATAATAAGGAGACAAGATTATGCTACCTAAGAAAAGATTACACTATCAAAAGCAAGTTACACTAATAAGAACTTAACAACATGTAAGAAAGCACTCTCTTGAACTAGTACTTCACTTGCTCTCCCAAAATCCAACTCCCAAAAGCATGGGATATGGGTTCTTTTTATAGATGAGGGGGAAGGTTCTAGAATGGAAAGAAGAAGAGGGGGCAAGGGGGGGGGTGGCGGCCATGTAAGATAGAGAGGGTGCATGAATATTATTTAATTAGGGGGAAGAAAGAGGAGGTGGGTTCAATGTATTGGTGGCAAGGTGCATGGATAGGAATTAATAAGAAAGAGAGGATGAGTGGGGGATGCATGAGGAATAAATGGAAGAGAAAATAAAGGGGAGAGAGAGGGAGGGTTCGGCCATGTAGGATGAAAGTTCATGCATGTATTAAATGGAGGAGAGAGGGATATAATCATGGGTGGCCGGCCATGCATGGATATGTTCATGCATGTATTAAATGGAAGAGGGGGCTACATGGGCTCGGGTAGAGGCTAGGTGGGCTGCTCTTGAGGGAGGGGCGGTTGGTGGCTCGGGTAGGGGCTAGGTGGGCTGCTCTTGAGGGAGGGGCTGCATGGGGCTGCTTTGGGCTGCATGTTTGTTGGAGATGGGTGGCCGGGCTGCACCAAGGAGAGGGCTGCATCATGTGGGCTGCACCAATGTGGGTTGCACCTAGAAGTTGGGAAGAGACCGGCCATGCAAATTGTGGGCTGCATCATGTAGGCTTTGAACCTATAAATAAAACAATACAATCATGGATTAGTCACAATAATAACATAAGACTATATAGATTTTAAAAGTTAAAACAAAGTTAAAACATAACAAAGTTAAAAAAAGATTTCTAACACAATAATAATAAAACATTACAACATTAAAATTAAAACATATCATAATAACATGACACACATAATAAGACTATATAGATTTTTATATCAAAACTCTAATAACACTAGGAATTAATATATTGTAAAGAAACATTTAAAACATGAAATAACAATCATAAAATTTAAATAAAATTAGGCTTTTTGAATACTAAATTACCCCTAAAAAGGATGACTAAAACTAGTCATCAAATTCCCCCATGCTTAGACATTTGCTTGCCCTCAAGCAAATAAAGATGAAAACTAGGGAAGGAAATAGAAAATAAACAAAGCTAATTTAGGTTTCATAATTAAGAAAAACAAAACATGAAAAATTAAACTATCCTATTCCTATGTTAACAACTAGTGGAGTGAGAAGTGCACAGTAGAAAACTTGAAAGTGGAGACCTAAAAATTTCATTAGAACATAAGAAAAGTCTACACATTTCTAAATCTTAAAACAAGGCATCCAAATAAATGAAAATAAGGACAACAAAAGTAGAGGTTCTAAATAAACGGCGCATTAACAAACTACTAGGTTGCTAGATAAACATTAACCCTAAGACACTCCAAGATAACCTCCAAAGAAATCCATCAATGATGGTGGCCATAGGCTTGTACGTTCACACTTTCTCCACTACGCGAAATTAAGTTCTAAGATCATTAGGACTTCTACTAGGCATTAAAACTTGGCTTAGGTAAATGATTAAGAAGTGGAATCAAAGATAAACATGAAGGTTTTAGGCACTAAACCAAGGTGAGCTCAAAAATAAACATAGCATAAAAAAAGATGAGAAATAATGAGTATGTCATTTCTCCAATATGAAACTACAACAACATGCCATGAAAATTTTTTCTTTTATAAACTTGGCCAAAAATAAACTTTTTGTATTCATTTTTTTTTTGATTTTGTAATGATATATTTTTTTCTCTTTCTCAATTTTTTTCTTTTGAATAGCATAAGAAAACTCCAAAAATAAGCTTGAGAATTTCCTATTCATTTCAAAAATAATACCCTTCCCAAAATAATTTTTAAGCTCAAATTTATAGTGAAAAAATATGAAAGATATTTGGCTTTGGTGAACATAATGAAATGAAAGGTGGAGCTAAAAACAAAGAAAATAAGGAAAAAGGCCCAAAATTGTTTTGCAAGGGTTTTGTTTTTGGTGGGCATGAAAAGCTCAAACTATTCAAACGGTGGCCTAAATCATTTCTAAAGAACGTAAAAACGGCGCAAATGCTTCGAGAGTAGCTTGGTACAAGTTCTAGACACCAGAAAGACTACCTCGCAAATGAAAAGAGCTAATGATACCTAGCAACCATTCGTAAGCAACTAACCGAATAAAAAAGACATAACTACAAATTGCTACTTATAACGTAAAAATCAGATGCCTATATTTAAGAAAAAAGAACTAGTAGAACTAAACTATGCTAAAATGATAAGTTTAGAAAACATTTTCAAGGATTCTACATAGAACTAAAACTACAAAAACTGACGGGCCTACACTTCACTAGAAGAAACATAAAAATAAAGATAGAAATAATTTTAGGTTTTGTTTTTCAAATAGATTTTAGCACAATTTTTTTGATTTTTGTTTTTCTAATTTTTTTGGGTTTTCTATTTTATAATTTTTTGAATTTTGATGACATAAACATACTATACTATACTGGCATAATATTAATTTTTTTAAAGAAGAAAACAGAAAGAAAAGACCAAAAGGAACTAGACCCCCCCCCCATGCTTAAATTCTTCATTGCCCTCAATGAAGGAAATATAAAGAAAAAGAGAAGGGGACTGAGAAGAAGAGAAAAGAAAAATGCAGGAAAAGTAAATAAATAAGAACAGCACTTCCCGGGTTCGTGAGATGAAGGCGGATGTTGCTCCCCCATGCTTGCTTTTTAGAGTACTTGATCGTCAGCAGGTATGACTTGATGCATCTGATATCAGCAACGGCGGAGCGGCGACCACGAAATGGACTTGATTGGCCTCCGGTAGGAAGAGCAAAATAAAAGCAAAAAAAAGATAGAGTCCATGGGCAGATGCCCGATAATGGTTTTTATTACAATCATTTAAAGTCCGAATAAAAGAGTTTCAGAATAATAATATAATAAGTCCAGAAATAAATAAAAAAAAATTGTCCCACACAAGATAAATGTTTAAGAGTCCAACACAAGATTCTCCTTTGCAGGAGGCACATAATCATTAGAAAATAAAGTTTAAGTCTATGGCCATTAACTTTAAAGTCCCCCTTATCGGGGTGTGAAAGTAACACAGTTCCATCATAAAAAACATCCTTGACCGCAAACGGTCCAGACCAACGAGATTTAGATTTTCCAAAGAAAATACGTAAACGTGAATTTAAAAGAAGAACCTGATCTCCGGTTTAAAATTTTTATGCTGGCGGAAGTTCTTAACATGATAATTTTTTTCTGCAGGGTCAGGTGTTTTCAAAATAATTTGGCAAATTTTTATCATTTTCAAAAATAAGATTGTGTTGTCCAAAATCAGAGTCATTTTCGAATGGTGCTTGTACGGACATAACAGTGTTTTCAAAATAGTTGATGAGGGTCCAAAAAAGGAAGAAGAAAAATCATTTGGAGGGAAATAGGAGTCTTCTTTTAAATCATCAATGAAAAAACAAGAGTCATCATTTTGTAAAGAGTTTTTCATCGATTTATTATATCAAATATTACTTCCTCATCTCCTACATGCAGAAAAAGTTTTCCCTCACTCACATTTTTAATTGCGCGAGCGGTGGCTAGGAAAGGTCGACCAAGGATAAGAGGGACCTCGATGTCCTCTTCAATATCGAGAATGACAAAATCCACCGGGAAGATGAATTTGTCGACCTTCACTAGCACATCCTCAACGATACCTAACGGATACTTAATCGATCGATCAGCCAATTGAATACTCATACGCGTAGGGCTGAGAGTGCCCAAACCTAGCTTTTTAAATAAAGAAAAGGGCATCAAGTTGATGTTCGCTCCTAGATCCGCTAACGCGTGTTTAACAAAAAGATCAAAGACGCAAGGAATGGAAAAACTACCCGGATCGTTTATCTTTTTAGGAAGAGTAGAGTTTTTAACGACGCCGAGCATTCTTCATTTAACGTTACATGCGATAAATTTTCTAATTTCTTTTTGTTCGTTAATAAATCTTTAAGATATTTGGCGTACTTAGGCATTTGGCTAATCGCTTCATGAAACGGCAAATTAATATGAATTTGTTTAAATATTTCAAGAAAGCGTTGATATTGATTATCTAATTTTTCTTGCATAAGTCTAGCCGGATAAGGAGGTGGCGGAAATTCCTTTAGAACGATTGGAGCATCATTTTGAAAACCCTTTGTCTTTTTTTCAGAATCAGAAATAATGGAGCTATCCTTTTCTTTTTCAAGTGTAGATTTTTCTTTTTCAAGATCTAAGTTGTCATTTTCCATGGGGTACAAACAGGAGGGACAATCACCCTTGGCTCTTCCCTTGTGGTGGGCTCGTTAACAACTTTACCGCTCCGAAGGGAAATCGCATTTGCGTGTTCCCTTGGGTTAGGCTCAGTGTTCGAGGGAAGAGTTCCAGGTGGTCTCTCATAAAAGCCTTGGCGAGTTGGCCGACCTGATTTTCTAAATTTTTAATTGATCCCGTTATGTTTCTAAAAGTAGCATCGTTTGAGCTTATATACTTAGCAAAGATCTCTTCCAAAGGGGAAGGTTTTTGAAAATTTGTTGTGGTGGTGGTGGTGGTGTAAAATCGTGCGGTGGGCGTACTACGTTAGCATTATTACTCCATGAAAAATTAGGATGGTTACGCCATCCAGGATGATAAGAATTCGTAGCAGCATTAAAACCAGGAGGAGAAGAAAAATTCGAAAAAGTAGAAAAATTATTGGCAGAATTATTTTGAGCAGGCCTGGGTATGTTCCCCAGATAATCCACCTGCTCGGCAGCAGCAGCATTTTCATATACCTTAGCGGCGGAGGGAGCAGTCATCTCCGAGATCTTCTTGTTCAGCATTTCCACTTGCATTGCCAGTTGCGTCACCGAATCCACTTCATAGATACCTGCAGGTTTAGATGGGCGAGACCTGGACGAATTCCACTGATAAGTGTTCATCGCCATGTCCTCGATAAGCTCAAGAGCGGCTTCCGGAGTTTTGCGGTCTAAAGAACCAGCGGAAGCGGCATCTATCATTTGCTTTGTCTCTTGGTTTAGCCCATTATAAAATGTCTGAACCTGTAACCATACAGGCAGAGCATGATGTGGGCATCTTCTCAAAAGTTCTTTGAACCTCTCCCAAGTGTCATAGAGGGTCTCAGAATCAATTTGAGAATATGAAGTTATATCATTTCGAAGCTTAGCAGTTTTGGCGGGGGGGAAATAACGAGAGAGAAATTTTTCAGTTAAAATGTTCCAAGGAGTGATTGAGCCTCTTGGAAGAGAACTCAACCACTGTTTAGCTTTAGTTCTTAAGGAGAAGGGGAAGAGTCTTAGCCTTATAGCATCATCTGAGACACCATTAATTTTAAAGGTGTCACAGATTTCAAGAAAATTAGCAATATGTAAGTTCGGATCTTCATCTTGTAATCTGTCGAACTGTACATATTGCTGCACCATTTGTATGATGCTAGGCTTAAGCTCGAAGTTATTGTTCGCAATTTCAGGTCGAACAATACTTGTTTCAGTCCCCTCCAGGTTGGGTCGAGCATAATCGGACATAGTCCTTTGCTGAGCCATTCCTTGGTTGGGATCTCCCATTGCAGAATAATTACAATCCCCGAAGGAATCCTCAACCGCTGTTTGAGAAGTGGAAGCCCCGAATCATAGTTGTCTCCGAAGGGAGCGTTGATTTCTGGGTCCAAATCAACAAGTAGCGACGGATTCGCTCGGGTCATGCACTAGTAAAGAAAACGAGGGAAGATGAGAATGAAAGCTTGGAAAAGAAAGAAAAAGAGGGAAAAGAAAGGAAAATTTTTTTGTTTTGTTTTTTGAAAAAAAGATTTTTTTTTTTTAGACAGCTTGGCTCTCGAACTTCCCGAGGACTACCCGGTGAAGGGTTCGCCCGGTACTAGGTAAAATGGTGGCGCTTAAAGCCCCTTACCCTTTTCGAGAGATTTTAGGTGGGTAGAAATAAGGTGAAGTGGGTTGATTATAAATATTTAAACATATAAAATTATAATAATTTTTTTGATTTTTTGGAGAAGTAATAACGCAAGCGTTTTCAAAATATTGACGAAGAAAAGTCCCCGGCAACAGCGCCAAAAACTTGGTGGGCCAAAACCCGAACAGGCAAGCGTACCTGTCGAATTGTAGTACCAAGGTCGTATTTAAACACGGGGTTGTCAAGTACTTCTACTCGCGTTCTAACTATTATCCTACCGGAAAACTATTGGGAATTTGAGAATTTTTTAAGAAGTAAAATGAACGATAAATTGCGAGACGAAAACTTATATGAAAAAGGCTAACATTCGATCATTGATTCACCATGAAATGAAACGAGAAAATAAAAGGGCATAGTTTTAAATTTGCAAATCCAACTCGGCCGTGACGGATCCGAAAATAAGACAAATCTCGATAGAGCATTAGGTCTCCTAACTTATAGACTCTTCGATCGAAATCTCTTTACAAATCGAAAAAGCCTAAAGTTGCATTATCGAGGTGATCCGCACTATTGGATTTGACTCCAATCCGGAGGATTTACGTCGTCCTATCTCTAGGGTTGCGTTCAACTCCTTCCTTTTGAGTGATCTTTCACATTCATGAGCCTCTCGGCTACTCGAATATGAGATCATAAGCCTACTACCGTATACCGGAAATACGGAGTCGACACAATAATTATTCAAAGAAGGACCGAGTAGAATTACACAAAAATAAAACTATGAAATAAAATAATTCTCATTTCAAATCATGGATCCTCATGATCAAATGCTAAAGAAGATTAGCTACGCATAGTTAAGAAGAAAGCACGGAAAGATAAGAGAAATTCATTTCATTGATATATATAAAACGGAGAATAGTACAAAATAATAAGGAGACAAGATTATGCTACCTAAGAAAAGATTACACTATCAAAAGCAAAGTTACACTAATAGAACTTAAACACATGTAAGAAAGCACTCTCTTGAACTAGTACTTCACTTGCTCTCCCAAAATCCAACCCCAAAAGCATGGGATATGGGTTCTTTTTATAGATGAGGGGGAAGGTTCTAGAATGGAAAGAAGAAGAGGGGGCAAGGGGGGGTAGCCGGCCATGTAAGATAGAGAGGGTGCATGAATATTATTTAATTAGGGGGAAGAAAGAGGAGGTGGGTTTCAATGTATTGGTGGCAAGGTGCATGGATAGGAACTAATAAGAAAGAGAGGATGAGTGGGGATGCATGAGGAATAAATGGAAGAAAAAATAAAGGGAGAGAGAGGGGAGGGTTCGGCCATGTAGGATGAAAGTTCATGGATGTATTAAATGGAGGAGAGAGGGATATAATCATGGGTGGTCGGCCATGCATGGATATGTTCATGCATGTATAAATGGAAAGAGGGGCTACATGGGCTCGGGTAGAGGCTAGGTGGGCTGCTCTTGAGGGAGGGGCTGTTTGGTGGCTCGGGTAGGGACTAGGTGGCTGCTCTTGAGGGAGGGGCTGCATGGGGCTGCTTTGGGCTGCATGTTTGTTGGAGATGGGTGGTCGGGCTGCACCAAGGAGAGTGCTGCATCATGTGGGCTGCACCAATGTGGGTTGCACCTAGAAATTGGGAAGAGGCCGGCCATGCAAATTGTGGGCTGCATCATGTAGGCTTTGAACCTATAAATAAAACAATACAATCATGGATTAGTCACAATAATAAATAAGACTATATAGATTTTAAAAGTTAAAACAAAGTTAAAACATAACAAAGTTAAAAAAAGATTTCTAACACAATAATAATAAAAACATTACAACATTAAAATTAAAACATATCATAACATATCATAATAACATGACACACATAATAAGACTATATAGATTTTTATATCAAAACTCTAATAACACTAGGAATTAATATATTGTAAAGAAACATTTAAAACAATGAAATAACAATCATAAAATATAAATAAAATTAGGCTTTTTGAATACTAAATTACCCCTAAAAAAAGGATGACTAAAACTAGTCATCAGCGCGCTGGAAGTTGGTGTGCTGGATTTCTAGTTGGGGTGGCAAGCTGGGGTGGAGAGCTGAGCGATGGGACAGCCTGACCCCAGATTTCTTTTCCTATAAATAGCCCCCCCCCCCTTACCAAACCCCATACTTGTGTTTTTATTGCTCTCGTACTCTATCTATCTTGCTGCGCTTTTCTCCTTTTCTGCTCGTGCCTGCTCCTTCCTCTGCTATCATGGGCAAGACAAACCCTGATGCCGATGGCCCCTCAGTGCGCGCACCACTTCACCGACTATTGCTTCTTTGAAGGGCACACCAGCGAGGAGGAGCTCGCGGAGTTCAAGACCGTGTACGTGCCACCGGGCTTCGAGGCACGCAGGCCGAGGCAGGGGGAGGCCATCAACACTTTTTATGAGGACGAGCTCGCCTTCCCCATCTCGCATTTCGAGGTGGTGTTGCGCCTCCACCTCTGGCCGGAGATTCAGCAAATCCTGAAGTACTATGGCACGGTACCCGCGTAGTTGAATTCCAATGCTGTCGCGATGATGGTGGCGTTCGCGAGCTACCTCCGGCGGGGAGAGGATTGAGTTCAACCTGACAGTTTTCAGGAAGCTCTTTTCTTACAAGGCGACGCCGGATGGGGTCGCCGCTTCGACAGCTCGCTGATCAAGGTTCGCGAGATCGCGAACAAGCATCACACTTGGATGACCAAGATTGCCTTCATCAAGGGAGATCTCGGCAACATCCCCTACTCGCCCCAACAGAAGGGCAGGAGGTCTTCCGTCCCCCTGCCGTGTCCAGTAACGATGTCGAGCTCCACAAGTACTTTATCGACAACTACTTCGAGGTCTCCTTCCTGCGAAGGGGCCTTGACTCGCTCCCCCCCCCCGTTCTACCTGGCGAAGGTATCGTTCTCTTCTCTTCTTGCCGAGCTCACCCGATGGCCGAGCTCGCCACATTGCTGCTGGGTTTCTTCTAACTTTTTCCAAGCACTTTCTTGCAGGGGTGCGGATAATTCCCGCAAACCCGCCATTTGCGGATCCGGGGTCGCACCCGGACCCCTATGCTCGCGAGAAGGCGGCGGCGGAGGCCTGCCGAGATGACGCGGCCCTCTCCCCACCCTCTTCCAACAAGAGGCGACCTGACGATGCGGGGTCGAACCTGCCACACCGCCAGCGGCTGCCAAAGAAGATGAGTAGAGCCCTGCTGGCTCCGCGGGGGCAAAAACAACAACAACATCAGCAGCCCAGCCCCAAATACATAAGCTCATCTGAGACCCTTCCCAACGCGTCGCCCGAGAGGCCGCTGAAGGAGGTCTTCCACGACGGCGATCTCTCCACCTCCCTCGGTCAAGAGGGCAGCTCGCAAGCGCGGGCACCGAAGCAACATCCCCTCTTCAACTTCGGGGGGCGGTGGAAGGACTCGGCGGGCGAGCCCATACTGCAGTGGGATGAGCTGGCCCATCGGGTCTCTGTCTCCACTCTACACCCATCCTTGAATGACCGCAAGCCCTCCACTGGTCATGCTTACGCCATCGGATTTGGCCTCTATGTCCGCGAGAATGCTGAGGCCTACAAGAATATGACCCTCCGGCAGCTCGGCCATGAGGGTCTGCAGGCCCACCTGCGGACCGTAGATCTCCACCACATGTTGACTCGTCGTAGCTTCGCCCTCAGCAATCAACTCCAGAAAGCTGAGTAGGCTCGCAACGTCACCAAAGACAAAGTCGCTGCTCAGGCGAGATGGCTCGGCATCGCCGAGGGTCTTCTCGCCCTGGCCGCCGGCGGGTTGGTAATTGTCAAGCACTCCTCTTCACTTTTACTTAAAACATTCTTCGTTGATACTAAACTGGATTCTCTCATTACCAGGACGCCAAGGCCACAGGGGAGCTTCAGGCTCGCAATGCCGAGCAAGGGCAGGAGATTAGCCAGCTGCGTGCCCGCCTTGCCGAGCTGGAGGGGGCGAACGTGAAGCTGAAGGAGGAGAATCAACACCTCAACCGCAAGGTCCACCGCCAAGCGGAGATTTTCTTCCCAGCCCGCGACCTCACCCTACCCTCCCCTATAAGAGGCCTCGGATCTTTGGTGAGGCCGATCTCACCGAGAGGTTGCTGATCAACACTATCCAAGCGGCCGAGAGCACCCTCCAAATGATGAAGGACACAGGGGTGCTAGTGCAAGGGTGCGAGGAGATCTCCGCCAGAGACCTGATGTCGAGCTTGTTCCTGGCGATGCCGCCCATTGAGAAAGAGGACAGCATGGACGCGATGTTTAGGAAGGGCTTTTCGGACCAGCCGGGTGAAGGGGAGGACTAGTTCAGCGGGGTGGGGGGGAGGCCTGAATTTGTACATCTTCTTTTTTGGTTTCCTCGCCGAGGCGAGCCCCTGTAAACATCTTTTGTAAACACCTTTATTTAATGAAAGAGATTTTTGATCATACCCATTCCATTGTTGTTTTTTTGTTGTCTATTTGCTGTGCTCTGTATGTCCGTGAGTGCTTCCCCAGGCGACCTTGCGCAGGCTGATACTGTGAGTAGGATATTCATTAGTGCGCGCCCGCGAGAGGGTACGTTTTGGGTGCTTGCCGAGCTTCAGACGATTCGCTAGCAGGATGCTCTTCGCCCTTGTCACGCCACCTCATCTCGCCAGCAAGCCATACAGGTTTAACTCATAAAAATTCTTCCAAGTAAAATAGACGAAGGGGTGAAGTGCCCTAGCCTAGCTCGCCTTCCTTTAGAGAGGTCCTGAGACCTGGATTGTCAGCCCTTTGCCAGTGCCGAGCTGGGTTGGGCGAGTCCAAACTCGCCTTTGCAGAATCTCTTTGCCGATGCCGAGCTGGTTTGGGCGAGTCTAGGCTCGCCTATGCAGGACCTCTTCCCCTTTATCCCTTGGAATTCGAAACTTCTTGGTCTTTTCCTGGAGATTTCAAGGCGATACCATCGAGTGACTTCCTGCCCTGCCAGCTAAGTGGGAGCCTGACAGCGGGATCTGCTCGAGGCCCAAGGATGACACCGAGTGACTTCCAGCCTGCTGCAGCTAGGCGGGAGCCTGACAACGGGATCTGCTTGGGGTCCACTACTACCACCATCGAGTGACTTCCAGCCATGCTAGCTAGATGAGAGCGTGACAGCGGGATCTGCTCGAGGCCCAAGGATGACACCGGTGACTTCCAGCCCTTCCAGCTAGGTGAGAGCCTGACAATGGGATCTGCTCGGGGTCCACTACTACCACCATCAAGTGACTTCCAGCCCTGCCAGCTAGGTGAGAGCCTGACAACGGGATCTGCTCGAGGCCCAAGGATGACACCGAGTGACTTCCAGCCTTGCCAGCTAGGTGAGGGCCTGACATCAGGATCTGCTCGGGGTCCACTACTACCATCATCGAGTGACTTCCAGCCCTGCCAGCTAGGTGAGAGCCTGACAGCGGGACTGCTCGAGGCCCAAGGATGACACTGAGTGACTTCTAGACCTTCCAGCTAGGTGTGAGCCTGACAGCGGGATCTGCTCGGGGATCACTACTACCACCATCGAGTGACTTCCAGCCCTGCCAGCTAGGTGAGAGCCTGACAGCAGGATCTGCTCGAGGCCCAAGGATGACATCGAGTGACTTCCAGCCCTGCTAGCTAGGTGAGAGCCTGACAGCGGGATCTGCTCGGGATCCAAGTTCACTTCATTCCCTCATGCGGACTCACCGTGACAATATTGGCATGTTAAAGAATTTTCATTAAAAATCAAGGCGTAACTTACAAGCTTCAAGGAAAAAAATGTTTATGTCGTCGCCACTCCAAGTGAGACTTAGGGTCTTGCCCTCCACATTCTGGAGTCCATAACCTCCCGATTTTAAAGCCTCCTTTACAATAAATGGTCCTTCCCAGCTGGGGTTGAGCTTCCCTACGGACTCTGACCTCCCTGCTGCATCCACCTTCTTTAGTATCAGTTCCCCTTCCACAAATTGTTTGACTCTGACGTGCTTGTCAAAGTAGTTGGCCATTCTCCTTTTCACCTCTTCCTGTCGGATGGCAGAAAGGTCCCTCAGCTCTTCCACCATGTCAAGGGAGAGCCTCAGCTCTTCCTCATTCTCGACCTGCCATTCTTCCCTACCTTCCTTGTCTGTAACAACTCGAGGTGTTTGGACTTCAAACTCCACGAGGAGCACTGCCTCGCACCCATGAGAGAGCTTGAAGGGGGTCTCTCCAGTAACCGTGTTAGGGTTACTTGTCCTCTAGGCCTAGAGGACCGGGAGAAGCTGCTCCACGCAGCTCCCTTCAAATTCTCCACTTTCTTCTTGAGGAGGTTGACGATGATCTTGTTTGCGGCCTCCACCCGCCCGTTGCTCCTGGGGTGATGGACTGAGGCGAACCTGAGGTCGATTCCAAGCTTCTCGCAGAAACTAGTGAACTCAATGCTGGCGAACTGGGGCCTGTTGTTCGTGACAATGGCTTGGGGCAGCCCATGGCGGCAGATGATCTCCCCCAAACAAAGTTTCTGATTACCTGGGAGGTCACCTTGGCCACCGCCTTCACTTCCAACCACTTGGAGAATTAATAAATCATTACTAGGAGGAACCTCATCTGCCCACTAGCCTGGGGAACGGCCCAACAAAATCCATTCCCCAAATGGCGAAGGGCCAGGGGGCCGTGATACTTTTGAGTCGCTGGGCCGGCAGTAGCTGGAGGGGGGCCAAACAACTGGCACTTATGTCATCTTCTTGCAAACTCCGTTGCATCATGGCCCAGGGTGGGCCAGAAGTACCCCTGCCTGACGATCCTTCCTTCCAGGGTCTGACTCTTGGAGTGGGTCCCACACTCTCCGGAGTGGACTTCCTCCAAGATTCTTTGTACCTCCTCCTCGGCCACGCAACGGGCCAACATCCCCGAGAGTGTCTTCCTGTAAAGTTGCCCGTCCTGGAGGAGGTAGTACACTGACTTATGCTTAGCTTCTTCTTATCTGCCCCCTTCGGATACTCCCCCGTGGAAAGGAAAGTTACAACTGGGTCCATCCATGATGAAGTCTCTTGATCTATCTCCATGAGCTCTCCTTCTTTGATGGTGGGATGGAATAGGTCGGTGATGGTACCCCCCACCTGGGGACCATGCTTTGCTATTTGGCCGACCTGCTCGTTTTCTTCCCTGGGCACATGTTGGATGGAGAAGGTTTGGAAAGTGCCTATGACCCCTTCACTTTGGCTAAGTACAACAGCAGGGTAGGCTCCCTTGCCTAAAACTCCCCGTTGATCTGGGAAGCTACCACATGGAGTCGGTAAGGACCTCCAAGTCTAACACCCCCACCTCCAGTCCTGGAGGAGGTCTCCTCCTGCCGCCTCCTCCTTTGCGCAGTTCTCCACCTCTAGCTCCTCCCTTACTGCTTCCTGCTCAGCCTCCTCCATCCTTCGCCCCAACTCCTCGGCTCCCTCCTGCCAAGAGATGGTGTTCACAGCAGTGACATAACATTCCCGCGCCACCTTTGGGTCCCCCCCTGACCCTGACCTGAATCCCCTCGGCGTTGAACTTCAAGCACTGATGAAATGATGAGGGGACGCAGCGAAAGGTGCTGATAAGGTGCCTCCCGAAGACGGCGCTGTAACTGTTGGGGCCATCCACGATGACGAACCTACAGTTTCTGGACTGACCACCTAGGGTGACATGGAGGCGGACTCCTCCCTCCACTTCCTTCCTCTCCCCCGAAAACACCGAACAAGGGTCCATCCGAGGCCAGCACCCTCTTCGCCTCCACCTTCATTGCATCAAACGCCTTCTTGAAGACGATGTTGATGGAGCTTCCGTTGTCAACGAGGATCCGAGAGACGGTGAAATTTTTTATGGCTGCCTTGATGACCAGTACATCACAGAATGAATCCTCATGTTCTGGAATGTCGCTTCTAGAGAAGGTGATCCTCTCCTCTGGGGCCGGGGTCTGGGATGTGGAAGCAACGCTCCGTCGGTACATGGTGTGGAGGCTCACCTTGCGGGAAGCCTCGACCCCACCCCCCCATGGATCACTCTGATCCCTCCTCTGGTTCCAACATCCACCCGTCTTCGCAACAGTCCTCCTCTGCCTGAGGCAGGACCTCCTCAATCCTCACTTCTTGCCGCACCTGCTGCTGTTGCTACTGCTCCCTATTCGCTCTCATCTCAAGGAATTTCGGGTACGTGGCTGTGGCGTGCCCCTCCTCCTGATGGAAATTGCAATAGGGCAACTCCACCCTAACTTTTCTCCTCCTCCTCCTTGCTATTCTCCTTCTCACCCCCATGGCTATGGCCATGGCCTCTTCTTGATCGGGTAGTCGGGGCCTCTGGGCCTGCCTCTAGCCCGGGGAGTGGAATTGATCCTTCCCCCTTGATAGCGATCCCTTCTTTGGTATCCTCTTTGTGGCCCCTGCCCTTGCCACTCAGGCCTCCAGCCTAGTCGACGGTCGGGCTCCTGACGCCCATCCCGGCTGTTGTTGCCACTAGAGCTGCCTCTACTCCTTCTGTCAGGGCTCTCCTCTCCTCTCCTCCTGTCCCCTTCCCCCTCTCGACTCCTTCTCCTCCTCCGTGGCCCACCTGGCCAGCTTCCGCGCAAACTCCGGGTTTGATGACTCCCCGTTAAGTTCTCTTATCGCCCTCTCCATCAGCTCCTCATAGGAGAGGTGAGGAACTCCCTTCAGCTCCATCCAGAAGAACCCCTGCTGTAGCCAAGGTAAAGGCCATCATCAAACTATGACCTGACATCTCCTGGACCTGAGTAACCTCCTCCTGCAACTGGTCCACGTAGCTCCCCAGGGTCTCATTTACCACCTGCTTGATGTGGAAAAGGGATTCTGACTCCTTCTTCCTCTTCTTCGAGGTAGTGAACCTCAGCATGAACCACCAGTGCAGGTCCTCAAAGCAGTTGATGGAGCTGGCCGGTAGCTGATGGAACCACTACCTTGCCTTCTCCTTGAGGGTGATAGCGAAGAGTCGGCACTTGAACCCGTCCGTCATCTGCCGGATGGATACTACATCCTTAAACCATTGAACATGTTGGACCGGGTCTCCCTTCCCGGTGTAGTAGGACATCTCGGGTTCCCTGAACCCATCTAGAACTGGAGCTGAAGAGACCAACTCGCTGAAGGGGCTACCTCCCGCTGCTGGGCGAGCTGGAAAATCTCGGGAGCCTAGCTAGCCGAACTGGCCTCGACCTGCCGAACCGGGGAATAGCTCACGCCCGGGGAGCTCGCACCCCCGGCATTCCTCGGCCACTTCCTTCCCAGCTCGCCTGCCGGGGCGTGCTCGCCCAAAGAGGGGGCGGCCGCGATCTGGACTGCTGGATTCGAACACTCGGCCGCGTGCCGAGTGCGAACTTGACGAGGTTCAGCACCTCATTCCTGAAATCTTCAAACATCCCCACCGTGGCGAGAGGGGGGTGGGTGGGGGCCGCGAGTTCGGCCTGTCAGATCCTGTCCTCCTGTCATCGAACTCGCTGAAAGCTTTTCTGTACTGACCACACTCCACACTCACCGCACCAAAATGTTGAAACCAAAAATAGGTCTCCTGTGGAGTTCTCCCTTGGGGAAGGGGTGGTCTCGCACCTACTTCACTCCTGCAAGCAAAACAACAACAAAGAAGACTAGGAAAGACCTACCCAAGGGATCGGAGGGGAGGTCCACAACACAACCGGAAGATCTCAGAGCGCTTCCCCTCCTTAGCAAAGGCCGAGCTAAGGTACCCTCAGAAAGCACTAGAAAACTGGAGCAGGAAAGCACAGGAAGCCTGCCTTCTGGGGTACCCCTTCGGTCCTATTTATAGTTTTTATAATCTGAACTGCCAAATAACCAAAAAACTGACCTGAAATTACCAAAAAACCCTTCAATGGGTCTGCCAACAGCCAAACTCCGCTGTTCTGAAAGGCTATGGGCAGACCAGCGGGGTAAGATAGTAAAAAGTACCTCATAGATCCAGGCGAACTGGGGAGCTTGATCACCTCAGCAGTTCCTGCTCGCCTGCTATTGCCAAGCACCATTGTTAGGGCGCGAGCTGGGACGGTGAGCTCGCCCATCCCTTGGTCGTCATCAGTTGTCCTGGGCCAGCTCGGCAAATGTCGAGCTCGGGGTCGACGAAGGTTGATCTTTGTTCGACGAATGTTGATCTCTGGTCGACGAATGTCGAGCTCGAGCTCGGCTTCTCCACTGCCAAGCTCACCCACCATCTTCTGCCCTATCTGTCTTGTTCCTAGCAACCTTGCTCGCCGGACACGTGGTTGTACAAACTTGCTATGGATCCCTCAACTCCTCCTCCTCATTTGGATGTAAATAAGCTACCTTCTCTCCTCCTCCTGAATACTTTGAAGGATCTCCTCCAGATTACTATGAAGGACCTCCTCCTAATGTGTATGAACAAGTATGAGATTCTGAACAAACATGTATGCCTCCTCATCCCCTAGAGGTTCAGAAAGCCAAGAGAACGAAATATGGTGATGGAGCCTCAGCAAGTATATCAACTCCACATCAGAAGCTGAAGGTAAAATACCTCGAGAGTACACTAAAGTTTGGAGCCCTACTTCCAAGTCTCGTATTCTTGAAACTCTGAACCTAGTGGTTGATTATAATGAAGACAGGAACTTGCATTACAGTCTTCCAGAATGGGATTTGTATGAGAAGTCTCTTACAAAGAGAAGAATTTATGACATAATTTATGGCAGAATAATGTCAAGGCTCCACATAGACCACCTAAGTATTTCCCCAAGCCATTTAGTTTCCAAAAGAGAGAATACGAGAAACTAAAGAGGAAGCAACAACATCAACAGGATTATTAAATTGAAGATGATGAAAGTTCATTTTTTGAAATTGTAGAATTTAATTCTCTTGGACAAATTTATGTTTATATGAACTTTTAATTCTGATTTGATTTTTTATATATTACTGAATTTCTCCTAATTATCATGCTATTAGTTTCCTTATGTGTTTTTCTCTTGATGTAATTCGCATTAGTGTAGAGGGTTCTGACTTCTATAAATAGGAGGAGATAGTTGGGTATTGCATCCACAATAGCCCAGATTTGTATAAAGTCACCCTTGAACTAAGATGAATTAAGTTTGTATTTGATGCTATTTTTAGTTAAGTGTTTGTAGACTTAATTGCTAAGTGTAGACCAATGTCAGTCTATAATGAGTCTCCAAACACAGGACCATACAATATAATCCCTCATTGTGTGATCCACGGTGTTGAATCATGTGTAGCCTCCCTATTGGGACACACTTCCTTTTCAAGCACTAAGGGAAAGAGAAAAGATGGATGCTGATTTTAATGAAGAATTAAGATTTTCAGTTTTTTTTCAGAAAAGGACCAAGTCTCTTTCTCGAGTACTATATTTGTACTCGAGGACTTAAGAGAATTTTTGAGTTAGACTTGTTTAATTTCGAGTGGAAGAAGTTGTTCTCGAGAAAGCTTCTTGCTGTTCTCGAGAAGTGCTTATGTACTCGAGTACTATATAACATTTCTTCCAGAGTTGTTTCTTTTCGAGTCATTATTTTTCTAAGTTTTTTTCTCGATAAAAATAAAATTATTTTCGAGAAGACTATCTTTTGTTCTCGAGATGCAGAAGCTATTTCTCGGGACCCAAAGTATTTTCTCGAGAGCCAGACATTTGTTCTCAGGATGATTATTTTTTCTCGAGTAACAAAATTATTCTTCTCGAGAACAAAACGTCATTTTTCTCGAGTACTTCAGTCATTCTCAAGACTGCTGATTTCCACCTCCACATATTTTTCAAAGTATTTTTTTTTGAGATCCTCTTAGCTCTTTCGAGAATGAGTATGTTTTTTCTCGAGTACGATACTTCTTCTCGAGAACACCCGTATTGTTTTTCTGAAAACTTCTAAGTCCCAGACGTGTGTATTTCAAATATCATGGCTCGTGATTTATCCATGTGGATATCATTAATGATGATTATGACCGTTAGGCAAGTCCTATGTAAGGTCTTGTCATTTTCGACCAACCATAAAAAGAAATAAAATGAATTACAAGCCGCCGCAAGAAGTAATTCTAAGAATTCTGAATACTACATTTCTTGCTAAATCGAAAGCCACCGATCATCATCTTCATCGCTAAAGCGCTTTCGATCCAGATCGATTCAGAGAAATTGATTCACGGATCAAGATTCTTTTCAAATGACAGATCTTCTACTTGATCGTGTGAGTCCAGAGAATTTAAGATCAGAGATCTTGACGATTATTTCAACCATTTCTGATAAAGCCACAAAGTTCAAAGAAAGAAGAACATGAAGAAGCATCTCAGATCTGAGATAAAATCATTTTTTTTATTTGTTATTTCATTCTATCCTTATAGGTGATCTTTCTCTGAGTTGAAGGAGTGGTATTCTCCGAGTTCTTATAGGAAGTTTTATCTTCCGAGTGTCGATCCAATTTCTGGGATCGAGTTGTAGGAACATTGTTTCGTGGTGTAGGATTGTTTTCAATCCAAGATTAGTGGAGTAGTCGAGTTTAATGCATTGCTAGATCAATGAGTGGAAAGTGGATGTACTCAAGGTTTGGGAACCAATATAATTCTTGGTGTCATCTGTGATTGCTTGGTTAATATTTTGTGCATAGCTCGTTAAAATATTTTATTCCGCAAAAAGACACGCAACTCACCTATTCACCCACCTCTAGGTGATTTAGGTAAGACAACTAAAACCTTTTCAATTATCTCTCCAGGATCAAATCTGTTATAAACAAAAATGGCTTGCCTTAGGGGATCGTACAAGCCTTTGTAAAACTCTTTTCATAACCACGGTCATCCAATTCGTAGGCATCAACAAACTAGCAAGGTGCTGAAACTCCCTTTGATATTCAGTCACGAAACTTAGATCCTTGTTTCAACTGCATGAACTTTCATCAAGCGTATCGGGTGGTCGAGGAATGAAATGCTACAAGAAAGCTTTAGAAAACTCATTCCAACTAATCTTCGTCTATACTTGGCCTTGGAAAGTGGAACCCAAGAGGGACTTCCACTACCTCTTCGCATGCAATTCCAAGACTAACACCACTATGGTCACAACCATATTAGATGGACATCTTATTCCAGCCAATAACTCTTACAAAGTGTCAAGCACTCTTCATTACGAACAACCGACTCCTTCCCAAGATAAGCAGGTGGGATAGGGCTCGAAAGGTGCTCAACCATTGAAGCTCGGGGCTGTTGCAGCACAGGGGCTTGTTGAGACCTCAAGGCAGCAGATTCTTTGTAGTGTCTTTCTAACTCAGACTGCTGTAACTAGGTTTGGATGGAAGGGGCTGGAGTGCCCTCTACTGGCTCCACATGCGCAGGAATCTACACATAAAGGTACAAACCTAAGGTCAGGTTGGCTAAACGTAGGGTAATGACTGGACATACATATTGTGAATTACACATGTGTACACTACTACTTCCGCTATGTCAATTTTTCCGCAAACTGAACAATCGAACGGGGGTGGCACCATTATTCAATGACTTCTTTAGTCGAATATTGTTGCAAGCTGATACCATTTGTAAGACACCACTCTTGGAACATAAGATATGGCTGAGGGGAGTCTTATGCCCATAACAACTACCTTGCGGTAGGGCCAATGCGCAGGTTGACCTGTACTGCATAACGACTATCCTGCAGGCTAAGATCAATATCATCAATGCCAACCCAACACAAAGATGATAAACGGAAGTCAAAATACATACAAGCATATAAGTCCAACTAGTACATCAATTAAAAGAAGCAACACAAGGCTTCTATAATATCATAGTTCAAAATTGCCAAAAGGGCTACAATAAAGTCTCTTAAAAACTCACATCCATAACCGACATCATCGATGGAAACATCGTATCAGTCCCTGTCACCCTTAGCCTAGCTGCCCTGCTACATAACATAGTGTTGCTCTATCTGCGGAGTTTCCTCCTAAAAAGGAAGAGGTTGCAATTGTTAGTCATAAAGACTAAGTGGCTATCACATCTGCTCCCCCGACGACTCTTAGGCATCGGGGGAAGAAAGGAAAAGGTTAATAATATATATATAATATATAAGCAGTAGTACAAGCAGTTGGTATAAGACTAATCAATATCAAAGTATCCAACATGTATAGCAATTGAGTAAATTAATCTACACTAGCAGTTCAACAATCAACAACAGTATACAAGTATAATCCTACAACAGGAAAGTAACTCAACTTATATGAATGCGCATACAGACATGTAAGTTAAGGATCGGCTTAACAGTAAAGTAACTCATCATAAAAGAGTGCTCATACAAACTTATATGATAAGAATCTTATGCGGTGCAATGCCATGATATGAATGCATATATGATGACTCACCCATGTTCACACACACACACACACACACAGTACTATGTCGACACAGACTTATAGTTCCCACTTTTCGAGCAGGTAGCTAACGTCTCAGGAGCATCCGTCGTGACCAGACGTTGATAGTGAAACAGACTTTCCACTACTAGGAGGGCATCCATACTACAGCGTAGGCCTCCGTACGCCTCAACGCTAAGAACATAACAGTGGATCTCGCATGCATATTATGTTCAGAGGTGTCTCATGTGGATGTACACCAAGAACATAACCCAAACTGGCCTATATCATGGCTCTGAAGGGTCTTCGTGAGCTTGTCACCAAATAACACATCCAAACCATCGATTGGTATGAAGGGTGCCTTGGGAAGTAAGCACCAAGTACCAAGGACCAACCGTCCAAGTTTATCTATCAAATCTCGTTGGTGTGTTCACAGGCGAGACCGTAAACCTGCCACAATATCCTTAACCCAGGATTATGACACCACGTGTCAACTCACACCGCATGTAATTTCATTATTAAGGTCTCCACACTGAGCCCATTTTTATTATTCGCATCCCGTGCTCAATAGTACGCAAGAGCTCCACACCAAGTCCGTTATCAACACATCATTCTAGTGCGACAAACACACACACACCTCAACCCTTCCATATTTCCATACCACATAAGTGTTCATCATTTACACAGGTGGTAAGCCACCTTATACAACATATCAATCTCACCATGCTACCCGTAGGGAGACACAACTCTAAGCATTCAACTACTATACACATTCCATTAATCATCATATCACATAGCCATGCATTAACCTCATCCAATTCCTTTCCACATTAACAAGCATTCACAATAATTACAACTCCATATGATAACCAATAACAATAACTATACTTCGCATATCCATCAAACATGATAATATAGCTGTGGGTTATATATGCAATTATCGGGTGTCACACCCTCTTCCAAAACCTGTTTCATTCTCATGATTAAATCATGCACATCCTTACCCGGATTTCACAATAATATCATTTATACGCCCAAATCATATCAAGTCTTTTGTTCACCAAATTTTCCTAAACCATTTGTTTATTAAACTCCTTCAAACCGTTTGTACAAACATGTTTCACCAAACATTTGTTTACTTAAGGATCTAACAACCGAATAATATCAACCATTTATTAATCACTATCGCAATTAAACTAAGTTCCACCAAAACCTCATCATCTTCCTATTAGAACCATCTACCAGTCCAGATCCGATTATACCCTAACCTACAAACAGTGTGCACTTAAGTATTACTGTGCAGCAACTTCGACTGGACTTTACTGAGGCTATAGGACTCGTATGAAAAACGTGTAATCATCCGTTGTAAAGGGCTTTCCAAGGATTATGACTTTTGTGTTAGTCAAAAACCCAGATCTGGACGCATCACACTCGAAAACGGCCTTGAAGTTCGATGTGCACAGAAAAGAGATTTATGCACGCATCTTAAGCAAGATGAACGACAGTCAGATTCATATGAAAGGCTAGGCACCGCATTCACACCTTTTTTTCTGAAAAGATTCAAAAGTTTAAATGAGGCACGATTAATCGCGACTCTCTGTGGGAGCATCTAAAAGCGAATAAGGCAAAGCCCCTTTGGAAAGAGAAAAATGTAAACTTCGTCTTTTTTTATTGACCCAACAAACGGAAAGCAACCCGCGTAGGATATTCCCCTTTATAAATAGAAAGGGAGGACAACGAACTCATGACTTTCAATGTGTGCAGATTCCATCTGAAAGTGTTTTTTACTATACATTCTTCCTTTAGTTATTTCTTCAAGACTATATTCAGAATTTCCTCTCCTTTATTCAACCTCAATAGGACCATTATTCTTCACGAAACCAAGTCCATCAACTTCACATCGAAGAGAGGAGAGGTTGAAGACCATCTATCTCAAGGACAAGGTCCTAGCATAGTCTCTTCTTAGGAGATCTTCATCTCACACAAGTCAAACCGCTTTGGGTCAACATCTCTCCTAGAAATAATAACTAGTGATCTAGTACCAAGGGAGAGGGTAGGAAGCTCACCTCATTTTTCGGCCATGGATATCATCGGTCTCCTAGGTGACATCTTTTTCCTCATTGGTGTTGTTCTTCACGGAAAGTAGAAGTATTTCCTCCAAAAAATCTATCATCGAATGCATTCTTCATTTCATCGGTTTGGTAAGTAACTGCTCGGAAAGAGAATGAAGTGATGGCTAGGGTTTCCCATTCCTTATTGTTTTTTATATAATAATAATTAGGGTTAGATTGTTTGCCACATGTCACCCTAGTATTGGACTATCCATTATTATTTAAATAAGTCTTGTCGAAAAGACGGTCCAAATAAGTCAATTGGCGTATTTCCCGAAAACCCGATTCAACCCATTTATGTGAACCAACAAACAGTTTGGGATGGAAAAATCCTTTATGTCAAAATCATCGAGTGTACATACACTCACTCGATGAATCGTCGAGATTCATCGTGACCACTTGATGCCTATAAATTCCAGCACTTTCAAGTCAAAATCATCGAGTATACATGACAATTCGTTGAATGGCGTCGAGTTTACTCAACAAACTCGACCCTTCGTCGAGTGGCATCGAGTCCACTCAACACCAATTGTAAAGTGTTTTTTTTAGGATATAGAGTGACCTAGCGAGGGTGAATCAGTCCAATTTAAATGTTGGCAACTTTAAGTCATAGAAATATCTTTATGTGTTTAAATAATCTAATTATAGTATTCAAGGAAAATAGAACATATCTAAATTTAACAGCACAAAACACAGCACAAAAAAAATCACAGTACAACACATAGTAGTTTTTATAGTTTTTCCCCAATTTATGGGTACATCCACTTTCCCATTTTTCCTATCTAGCAATGAACCAGATTCGGCCAAAGTTCTTCTTTCTTTTCCTTAGATCCTCAGATCTTACACCTCAGAGCCTAGCTGGCTCCTATAACTCAGACAAAGCAATGTACAACCTCAGATCTTCAAGATCATACAACTTAGTTTCCTCTATAAGATCCTACCTCAGAGTGCACATTTACTCCTACTCCTCAGGAAACCCCTTGCCCTACAACCTCAGAACCTTCCAGTTCCTAGAGCTCTCAGAGAAATATCCTTTCTCCTACCTCAGGCACTCACCCTTACCTCAACCATTATAATTTAGACTTACAACTTAGAGAAATCAATCTCCTACACCTCAGATCTACTAAAGATCTTACAAAATTATTATAAAAGAAGGAATTTGTTGTTTGAAATGTCACCCGGAAAGAAAGAGACTGGTGACTTCTTCTTGATCATATCTTAATGTGTAATCATCTCCCTAATCCTGGCTGTGAAGAAAAAGGTCCAACCCTTCTTTTCTTTTTCAAAGCTTCTTGAAGGAGAGGTAGGGTTGAACTTGGTTGGAGATGATAGAAGTTGATTGATGAAGAATTTATAGTTTTAAATTAGATCCAAACTATAATCTCGAAATAGGCAGTGCACCTATAGAAAAGAGTATAGGAAATATCATATTTAAACTCGGGAACTGTGGAGTACTTGTGCTCACAAGGAAGAGTTATTATTTTATCGAATGGAAATTGGTTTTGCGAAATTGGTAAAGAAAATGTTAAACTAAAAGGAGAAATACGATGATAGGAAAGCTAGCAATTGATCTAGAATCCCTTTGCGTTAGAATAAATTTCCATGAAATGATAAAAATCAAAGCATCTAAATTATTAACTTCGGCCGCGGAGGTTCCATAGCTACGAAGCGCCTCTCTCGAGAATACGCATTCGACTAACCTTAGGTTGATCGATTAAGACCTCTTGGCCAGTCGAAAAACCTAAGCTTGCATTAGGCGGTGAACCTCACTAATGGAATTGACTACAATGCGGAGGACTTATGCCTTCCTCTCTCGAGGGGTGCATGAAACTCCCTTTATCCTTGAGTGATCTACTCGTATCCACAACCTCTCAGTAAATCTAGGATACGGATCTAAGATCGAATAAACATAATTTGCAACTTATGAATTCGATAAAATTATAATCAAAGATAAACAGAAATACATAAAAATAAAGTGCTTGATAATTTGAGAGAAAAAGAAGAAATTATTTCATTCCAAAGTTCATCATGATCAAGTACTAATTGGAAATTAGCTACTCATCATGATGAGAGAATTACATGAAAGGTTAAGAGAGACATGATTACAAAAAAAGACTTGAAATAAAAGTAACACTACGAATTGAAAATGCAAGAAATAAAGTAAAGAAAATAGAACTAAAGCTCCCAAAATCACCTCCTGAGCTTGTGGAAATTGCCTGAATTTATAGGCAAGTTTGTTGATGGTCATACCCCTAGGTCAACGGCCGTGACCTAGGGCGTATAAGTTTCAGAACCGTCGTGTTCAAGCCCTGGGAACGTTGGCGCAAAACCACGAAAAATCATTAATTGGCAGGTCACGCCGCTAGGTCACGCCCGTGACCTAGGGCATGTCATGTCGGTTGCTGAAAATGGTGGGAAGCAGAAACGGCGAGAATAACTTCGGCCGTTGTTGGAAGTGTCACGCCCATGGTCACGCCCGTGACCTAGGGAGTGTGAGGAAAAAACTGCCATGCCTTGAAACTACAGCATTAAACTTGGCATGCCTGGATGTCACAGCTCCCAAGCACGCCCGTGAGAAATAGGTCATGCCCATGACCGGGCGTGTAACATTAATCCGACTTGGAGTGGGCAGCCTGGATCATCATCTGCGTGTCACGCCTGCTTGACAAGCCCGGGTCACCATGGTCACGCCCGTGACCAATGGGCGTGTACTTTTAATTGACGTGGCAATGAACTCTGAAGCACGCGTTGGGGTCACGCCTGGATGTCCCGCCCGTGACCTAGCGGTCATGCCCATGACCGGGGCATGTACATTGCATTTTTTGTCTTTGTCCAGCTTTGTCTCCTGATCAATCATGTAAAATCCATATTGAAATTGGCGGTCCAGATTGAACCTAAAATAAGAAATTAAAGAAACTAGACAATATATTCATACTATATTATTTATAAACTAATAATTAAATAAAAAATATATAAAAATATGGATAAAATTAGAGTTAATCAAATACCCCCATACTTACTCGTTTGCTCGTCCCGAGCAAACAACTTTTCATAGAGAGTAGAAAAGTTTTAATGCTTGAAACAAAATTGAATCTAAGGAGTAGAATGCGAAGTTTTATGCCTATACGCGTAGTTATTTTTGAAGAAAAACGTACTCAGCATACAAATTAGTTTTACATTTCTAAAATGTGTTTTCACTTATTATTTTTACTTCAAAAATAAAAACTCAGTAAATCTTAAAAATCACATTTGGGAGAAAGTAGCGTGCTTACTAAGATAACATTGCACAAATCGAAGATCAGATACCATCCAAAGAAATCCATCAATGTCGATGGCCATTGGCTTGCCCTTTCACACTCTCACCATGACACTAGTTTAACTTATAAGCATAAATAAGCAGGCTTAACTAGGTTGAAATGTAGGCTTAGGTTTTTTTTTGGTTTGGAAAATCAAGGATAAAAATGATGGGCAGACACGACAAAACCTAATGAGAGCTTGCACAAAAGAAATAAATTGAAGAAACTTCGCCAATTCCTAAATCACTTTGTTTGTTTTTCTTAACATGTTGAAGATTTTCAACTTCATCTAAATATTTTCATTTTTTTATCTATATTTTTTTCTTTTTTTGCGGAGGAAGAAAAATAAAACAACTCTTTTTTTCTCAATTAGCCACCAAAATAAAATGGCTCCTAATCACTCATAAAACATTTTTGTATATATAGTTTCAAATTCAGTCTTAGGTGTGTAATAAGGATGCTTTTTAGGCTTTGATAAAGTGTTGGTGGTGTTAAAACAAAAGAAAGGGTATAGGCTTAAATTGTCTTAACAATGATAAAATGTTAGCTACGGGTGCAAAGGCTCAAACTTGTCAGAAGAAATGCCTAAAATAATTTATGCTAATAAGTTTAACCTATGCAAAGTCTTGAGAATAGCTAGAGGGCAAGTTATAGACATCAAGAAAGAATACCTCTTTCTTGATCTGCGAAATATCTCTCTAGTAAACTTCTACACACTCTCCTAAAATATTTTTAGATTGTACTGATTTCAAAGTAAAAGTAAAATAAACTCTTTCTCTACGCATTAGAAAAATAAAAATCTATTGTATGCTAAATTTTTAATTCTACTTAGATTCTACAAACATGTGCACTTGACTAGAAACACAACAAGACCAACAGTTTCTACTCCAAAATTCAAAATTCAATTAAAGCATCAAAAATCTTCTAAAACACTATATAACAGTTGAATACTATGGATGTCGCAAATGAGTATATATAGAAATAAAGATTTCTCTAATTTTTAAATTAATCCTAATTTTTTTTGTTATATCTTTCTTAGACTACCCGAGGTATACCTTGTGAAGGGCTCTCACCACTACTAGGAGGTAAGATGGGGTGATATCCCAAACGTCCTTTCTAAGAAATTAATTTTGATTTTCTATTTTTGGAAATTTTTGAAATTTTTTTTTCTTTTTAATTTTTTTTTTATTTTTTGAAGAATATGTAAAAAATAAATTTTGAAAATTGAAAACTTTTTATGATTTTTTTTGAAAATTTTATGCTTTTTATGTTTTCCTTGAGAAATATCCCCCCCAAAATTAAACAATACATTGTCCCCAATGGAAAAATAAGTAAAGAAAAGGAAAGAAGACTTCCCTGAAGTGGACAAATCAGCACCAAAGTGGACCTTTAAGACATGACTGAAGCAAAACATAATTTTGTTAATTTTTAATAAACAATAAAGATACATAGCAACTAAAAAGAAAAGATACAAATAAAAGATACATGGCAACCAACGACAACCCTAAAGAAAAAAAAACCTAATCCTCATCATTGGTGTCTTGGCTCATGCTCAATATACATAGATACATATGATATAAACTCACGCTCAATATGTGCTATAGATATAAAAAGTAAAGATACATAGGTCCGTAAACTCACACTCAATATGTGCCATAGAAGAAGCTTGACTCTTCTCCAGCATGGTAAATCGACCGTCAAAACTGGCAAAATGAGCGTCAAAATCGGTATGCATTGCGTCTAAGCGTGTGTGAATAGACAAAAACTAATGATCCAATAGCTTTGAGGACCGGGCTCTAAAGAAGGATCACGCGGTAGTGGTGGAATGTGGGGAGAGTGAATAGTCCCACTAGGACCGACACTGAAAAAAAGATCATGATCCCCGCCACCGACCGCTGGGGGGATAGTCTCAAACTCTCCATCTCATCGTCGTGCAAGGCCAAGGGCCTGGAGGGTCTGGAAATGAATGACTTGAGGCATCTGAACGTAGCTCAGTCGCGGAAGAGCATCCCAAAGACTGATATGCTTGGCGAGAAAGTGACGAAGTTCCTGCCGTGCACCGCCCCTAACCTCGCATTTTCGGCCTGGTGTTGAAAGAAAATTACGAGCATATAACCAAGGTTTAGCGGGACCTGGTAAAACATATTATATAAATATAGTAAATCGACCCGAGTCACCACGTCATGGCTGTTGCTGCGACCAGAAAGAGTAAAGGTGAGGAGGTTGTGGAGAATGCCCAAGGCGGGGGAAATGAGATGGCTGCCTTTAGATTTATTTGGGGTATAGGGTGCGGTGTCATTACTGAGTTTCGTCCAAAAGGTGAAAGGTTAACATTGGGAGGAAATCAGTAAGGAGACCAAGATAGGCGTGAGATTGAGAGAAGGCCTCCGAGCAAAAACCCATGGCGACATTGAGTTGGCGGATAGTGAGCTGATGCATCACCCCACACATGCGAAAGATGATGAAATCATCATTTACCGCCCAACAGAACTCAAAAGATGCCAAGAACTCGACAGTGAGCTCAAGGAAAGTGTGCTCTGAAATGGAGAATAAGGAACTCCATCCATGAGTGGATAGAAATTCCCAAACCAATCCACAGCTCCAAAGGTGCCGAGGATCGCACAATCCAAGATGCGGAATATGCCAAGGGATTTGCGCGTAGGCGATCGCTCCGATCCTGCTGGGTAGGGTTCTCAAAAAGGAGTATGGCTTCCACCGCGGCGGGATCCGTAGGGTGCTTGAAAGCGAAAGCGGTGGAGCGAGGGTGGTGGCGAGGCATTTTGGAAGGAGAGAGTAAAATGGGTTTTTAGGTTGGCTAAGGGAAGGAGGAGGGATGGGTGGTGTGGAGGAAAGAAAGGGGGAGAAATCATATTTATAGGATTTCTCGGGTTGGTAACGCCCCCCTGTCACGCCCGTGACAGGGGGCATATACTTATAAATTTTTTTAAAAAAAAAGGAATCTGAGGCTTCCTACCTCGGATTCGCTGGTCACGCTCTAGAGACACGCCCGTGACAATGGGGCATGTCACATAAAAAATGGTCTAGAAGGCATCTGAGGCATTGACTGAGTCATTGTCTTGGATTCGGTGGACACGGCGCAAGGTCACGCCCGTGACCCTGGGGCGTGTAACAGAAATGATAAAAAAACATTTTTTTATTTTTTGTTGGGGTTTGGGGTTTCTCGAGAAAGTCACGACCGTGACTTTCCAGTGTCACAGGCGTGACATGGATTGTCACAGGCGTGACTGAGAGGAAAAATCCGTTTTCCTGAGGTCATTTTGTCGAACGGAATTTCGCGCTTGTCACGCCCGTGACCACTTGAAGGTCATGCCCATGACTGTAACAGAAGACGAACGAAAAAACTACGCTCGACGAAACCACTCTCGGGTTTCGCAAGATGCACTAAACACAGCTCTGTCACGCCGTGACCCATAGTTCGCTGCCGTGACATGGGCGTGTATGAATAAATTTTTTTTTGTCCTTCAAATATTTTTGTTAATATTTTTGACAAAAATAAAATAAACTAAATAAAAATTACCGACATGAATGGATCTCATGAAGTTGACGTTCGAACCCGATCGATCGTCACGCCGCAAAATTCTTCAAACCTGCAAGGACCTAAATAGAAAATGAAAATATAAAAAAGGATAACTATTGGGGTGCCTCCCACAAGCACTTTGTTTATGGTCGTTGAGCTCGACCAAAGTGGTGCACTAATTTATGGGTTCGGGAGGTTAATTTCCTCCGGTGCTCATTAGTAATATAGTCGGTGAAAAATATTTTCTATCGGTGCCCGTTCACTTTGAATTCGTCCTTTTCAGGGTGCGAGATAAGGACTGTCCCGTAGGGCCACACCTCTTTTACAATAAAAGTGCCAGACCAACGTAACTTGAGTTTTCCTGGAAAAAGTAACAGGCATGAATTTTAGAGGAAACTTGGTCTCCCGGATTAAAGTCTTTGGGGTTCTTAATTTTTTTACCATGATAAAATTTTGTGCTCTCCTTATAAAGTTTATTACTTTCGTAGGCGAAGGAGGGCCACTCATCGAGCTCATTAATTTGGAATTTCCGGAACTCGGATGACAAATTTTCATCTAGATTTAAAAATTTAAGTGCCCAAAAGACGTGGTGCTCAAGCTCAACCAGTAAGTGACATGCTTTCCTATCGACTAATCGGTACGACGTACAACTAATAGCGGTCTTGTATGCGGTCCTATAAGACAAGAGTGAATTGTCAGCTTAACCGACCAATCCTTTCTATTGTAGAAACCGTTTTTCTAATATTCGTTGATCTCACAGTTTACTACTTCTACTTGGCCACAAGTTTGGGGGTGATAGGGGGCAGCCAACCTATGTGTAATGCCATATTTAGATAAAACCTTGGCAAATTGTGCGTTACAAAAGTGAGTTCCTCTATCACTCACTATTGCACATGGAGCTCTAAATCGTGAAAAGTGTTTTTTGAGAAATTGGGTCACAACTCGGGCATCATTGGTGGGAAGGGCTTGGCTTCTGCCCACCGTGACACGTAGTCAACCACTACCAAAATATAATGATTTCCAAAGGAAGTTGGCAGTGGGCCGACAAAGTCGATTACCCATAAATCAAAAGACTCAATTTCTAAAAATGAATTTAAAGGCATTTCGTGGAGACGTGAAATATTACCTGAGCATTGGCATTGTTTGCAGCGACTTACATGTGCGTGAGCATCTTTGAAGATGCTCGGCCAATAGAAGCCCGCCTCAAGTACTTTCCGCGCTGTCTGATTTGATTTATAGTGCCCGCTTGCGGGTCCCTCATGGTAATGTTTCAATATATGGGCTCCCTCCTCATGAGAAACACATCTTCGCACTACTTGGTCCGCGCAAACTCAAAAAGAAACGGATCCTCCCAAAAATAGTTTTTCAAATCAGAAAAGAATTTATTCTTTTCTTGATAAGAAAAACCTTTGGGGAGAAATCTTTCAGCAAGAAGTTTGTGAAATCAGCGAACCAAGGGGTGGGGATAGTCATTAACTTATATAAAGCGAGGAGGTGCTCCTCGGGTAATGCATCATCAATGTACTCTTCGATAAGCTCCTCCAAGTTTGGTTCTCCAATCGAGAAAGATGATCCGCCGCTAGATTCTCCGCTCCTCTTTTGTCCCGGATCTCCAAGTCAAATTGTTGAAGAAGCAATATCCACCTAATCAATCTAGGATTTGCATCTGTTTTGGTTAGTAGATAACACAAGGCCGAATGATAGGTAAAATAATGACTTTGGACAAAGTGAGATAAGAACGAAATTTATCAAAAGCAAAAATAATGGCAAGAAGTTCCTTCTCGGTGGTTGTGTAATTTACTTGTGCGGTGGTTAGTGTTTTGCTCGCATAATAGATAGGATGAAAATGTTTTTGATGCGTTCTCCTAAGACCGCACCAACGACAAAATTACTAGCATTGCACATGATTTCAAAAGGTAGATCTCAATTAGGAGCTATCACGATAGGTGCATTTATTAATTTTTCTTTTATAATAGAAACATTTGCAAACAATTTTCATCAAAAAGAAATGGTGCATCTTTTTCTAACAAGTGAGTGAGGGGCTTGCTTATTTTTGAAAAATCTTTAATAAACCGGCGATAGAAACCGGCATGCCCCAAAAAACTACAAAAGGCCTTAACGTTAGAAGGGGGAGGTAGTTTTTCTATTGTTTTTATTTTGCTTTATCTACCTCTATGCCCTTACTAGATATTTTATGGCCTAAAACTAAACCTTCACGTACCATAAAATGGCACTTCTCCCAATTTAACACTAAATTGGTGTCCCACATCTTTGGAGCACACAGGAGAGGTTTTCAAAACATAAATCGAACGAATCTCCAAAGACGGAGAAGTCGTCCATGAATACTTCCATTCTATCCTCCACTAGCTCGTTAAAGATCGCTAGCATACACCTTTGAAAGGTTGGTGGCACATTGCATAAACCAAAAGGCATCCTCTAATAAGCAAAGGTGCCGAACGGACAAGTGAAGGTTGTTTTCTCTTGCTCCTCGGGCGCAATTGGGATTTGGAAAATATCCCAAGATACATTCAAGAAAACAATAAAAAAGCATGACCGGATACCGTTCAAGGATTTGGTCAATGAACGACAAAGGAAAATGATCCTTTCGGGTTGCATCATTTAGTTTGCGATAGTCGATGCAAACCCGCCATCTGGTAACGGTTCTAGTAGGGATTATTCATTTTTATCGTTTGGCAGTACCATTAATCCTCCTTTCTTGGGCACCACTTGGACCGGACTAAACAAGTGCTATCTGAAATCGGATAGATGATGCCTGCGTCTAATAATTTAATAACATCTGCCTTAACTACCTTCTTCATATTAGGATTTAACGGCGTTGAGGTTGAATAGTTTTATGAAAATTTCTTCTAATGAAATTTTGTGCGTACAAAAGGAGGATTAATCCCTTTTAGGCCCGTAATTTTTCACGCAATCGCGCGACGATGACGTTTTAAAACCTTTAATAATTTGAATTTTTCTTCATCTGATAAGTATGTGTTGGAACCGGCTTTCCGGTCCCTCCTAGAGTTCGAAGCAGAATGCAACCCACACGTACTCTCCTTGCGCTACCGCCCTGACGAGAGTCAGCGACCTGGAAACAGACCGAGGGGACTCAACTTGGAGGTCCCACCTCTTACCCGGAAGAACTGTTGGTCTTCCCCTCCCTAGCCAGTGTTGAGCTAGGTGCCTGAGAGGGAAAAAGTGGGAAGGTTCAACAACCTTTTTTCAGGCACCTTATCGGTCTATTATAGGTTTCTGAATCTGCTCTGCAAATATCACTTTCAAACCTTCTCAAAATGACCAAAACACCCTGGACCGGGTCTGCTAATAGCCCAGCTCCGCTGTCCTGGAGAGCTATACGCAGGCCTCCAAGGGTAAAAATGTAAAACCATCTGGGGCCCAAAGGTAAAATCTCCCTTATGGTTTAGAATTGGTAGAGCTGTTAGTCTCCTTCGGCGAGTGGGGGAGGTGCTGCCGGGCGAGACGGAAACCATGCTCGTCTCGCCGCCTTTCCGGCATGTGAGCTCTCTCGCCTTCTTGGGTGACCCCGCCCACTAGAAGGTCTCGCCCACTCCAGAGGTTGCTCCCTCTCGCCTCCTGTAGGCGGGCATCCTATCATCTCGCCAGTCATCCCTTCGCCCGCTGGACCGTCTCTCTCGCGAGCCCCAGGTTGTACACAATCCCCGCTCTTTTCGAGGTTGTCCTAACCTCGGAAAGATAAGTCCAACCGTGGCTCGCGATGCTAAGGTTCCTTTGTGGGAATCTTGGGTGGGCCCCTCCTTCCCGTATTGTCTATAAATATGAGGAGGAAGCCTTCATTTGGGAACTCTTTTTGCCTTCGTCCTTTCTTCCGGAATGTCTCATAGTCAAAGTTTTCGTGAGCGTCTTGCGATTGTGCGAAGGCAGAACAAAGCCGGCACAGATGCCCTTTTCCCAGATCTGGGGCGTACTCCCCCCGCAGCCTCTCCGCCGTCTCGCACCAAGAAAGCGAAAGCCGTCTGCGCTCCTCTCTCGGCAGGCGCAACCTCTTCGGCCGCTCCGATAGACGCCCCGTTCTCTTCCTCAGGGGAGAGACAGGTGATTACGTTATTTTCCTCTCCCTGTCTCGCCTGTCTGATTATGCTTTCGCAGGGAAGTCCTGCTGATTCGCCGGTGCCGGCCGATCCTCATGACAATGTAAGTCAAGTCCCTCAGCGCACGGACTCGCCCAAGGTGGCCTCCCCACCTCTCTCGCGGAGAGAAAATCTCTCGCGAGTGGTGGGGAATACTCGAATCCCAAGTAAGATCTTTTTCCGTTTTCCTTCTCGCCTTTTGGTTGATTTGCCTTCTTCTGCTCGGCTTGCGTGGGTTCACCCTTGTTTGTAACCTTTCACTATTTTCGCAGGCATCCACTTTGATTCTGATACTGAGGAAGCTCCCGGGTCTCCCCCCCTCTCGCCCCTTCCTCATCCGAGCGAGATCGAGGACTACCTAGGTGATCCCATGGACCCTCTGGAGTTGAAACGGAGGACTGCCCGGATGTTCCGCAAATACACACACATAATCCGCGAGATGGAGCTCGAGAAGCAAGCCTCCGACCGGCGCATGGAGTGGATGGAAGCAGATCATCACCGTCTTTCCACGATGGTGGAGGCGGACGGGGTGCTGGACGGGACTGACCCCCAGGCTATACTGAACGAGACGGATGAACATCTCCGTCTCGCGCGCCGCGGCGTGATCGCCGCTCGCGCCTTTCACCTCCCTGGCCGCCCGCCATGCGCGGGAGGTAAGGATGGCCGCTGGCGGTGGGTGCGGAACTAGGCAGTCTCAGCCCGTCTCGCCCTCCCCGGATCTCGTTTTTTGCTAATGTCGTTGTTTTATTACTGCTATGTTGTACAAACTTATTCGGACGAGACGCCCCCTTCTGCGGGACGGTTTCATTTTTTGGCTCTGGGTCACGCAATGGTCGTATCGTGCCGTCTTTTCATTATTGCAGTCTTTTCATTGGATATTATTTTATTTTATTATTCTATTAACCCTGCAATGATGGCTTGCCTCGAAAGGGTGCCTGCGGCGCCTCCGTCTCTTGAGTTCTAGAGAGAGAGTGAGAGGGGAAATGAAATTAAGAGAGAGAGAGAGAGAGAGAGGGGGAGGGAACGAGGCGTCGGGACGTCCCCTCATGTCCCGCCGCCTTACTTTCCCGCCCTTTTCTCTATCCCTTATAAATATCTTCAACCACCACCGTTCCCCCTCACTACTCTAAGCTGTTCTTCTGACCCCGGCTCCCGTTCCTCGTTCATCGTCTCGCGCCTCTCTTTCTGGGCCATCCCTTTCTGCTTTTCCCGCTTTCTCGCCAGTCATGGGGAAGAAGAAGATCGAAGAGGGCGAGGGCCGCAGCCGTTGTGGGAAACGTTTCGTCGACCACGACTTCCCTCTCGGCCGACTGCCGGAGGAAGACCACGCCCGTTTTGCTCGCGAGTACCTCTCCGATTGCTACCCGTCTCGCCCGCCTAAGGTGGGCGAGTGCATCAACACCTTCTACCCCAATGAGCTGGCTTTCCCGATCTCGCACTTTGAGGCGGGACTGAGGCTCCCCCTCTGGCCAGAGGTTAAGTTGGTGCTGAAGTATTTTGGGGTCGTCCCGACCCAGTTCAACCCCAATGCTATCTCCATGCTGGTCGCCTTCGCTTGCTACCTGCGGCGAGAGCGCGTCGAGTTCAGTCTAACCGCCTTCCGCAAGCTGTTTGTCTACCACGCCAAGGACGACGGCATTTCTTACTTCACAGGTCAAGGCCTCAAAGTATGCGAGACCCCGAACAAGAACCATCATTGGTTGACACGGTTTGTCTTCATACGCGGGGATCTAGGAGGCATCCCCCTCGCACCGGTATCCCCTGCCGAGTGCTATTACGATACCCCCAAGGTGGGGGGCGCCGAGAAGGAACTCTGTGACTTTTTCGTGGGAAAGAATTTTGAAGTTCAATACCTGCGGCGAGACCTGGACTCGCTACCTGCCGTCTTTCCGGGCGAAGGTAAACCTCTATTCCCTTCTGTCCCTGTAAAAATTTTTTTCTCCCGCTCACTGTTACCATTTCTAGGAGAAAGGACCGTTCCCGTCAATCCCCCCTACCAGAGCAATCGAGCTCTCGCTCTAGCGAATATGGCGGCGGAGGCTGCGAAAGATACGCTAACCCCTGTCGCCAAGAAGAGGCCTGCAGGCGAGGGTACCTCCCGCCTCAGCCCCAAGAAGAAGAAAAAGACTGTGTCCTTCGAGAAGGAAAAGCCGGCCAAGAGAAGAGAAGAGCTCGAGGGGTCTCTTTCACCTATCACCTTATCGTCTCCCTCGCCTCCTCGTCAGCCCGTCTCGCCAACCCGCGAGACGATTTCTGCAGAACCAGCCCCCCACGGTCGTGCTCAGCCTCCTCCGCCTTCTCCTGGCTCATCGAGTCGCCCGGCTCCCGCCTCGCACCCCAACTACAACATGGGGCCCGTGATGGAGGATGACGCCGGCGAGCCGGTTATAAAATGGGAGCAGGATTCTAACCGAGTGTCGGTGTCCACCCTTCTCCCTTCCTGGAAGGAACAGGACCGTCCCACCGGCCACGCCTTTTCGCTAGGCTTCGGGCTTTATGGCGGTCTTGGCTCCGAACCCGCTGACAACGAGGCCTCGCGGGACCTCATTCTGAGAAGCGTCCACTCGCAATTTCGCTCCCTGGAGCTCGCGCATCGCGTCTCGCACCGTCTGGTCTTTAATAACAGGAAATGGAAAGAGGCAGAGACCGGTCTCGCCGCGGAGCGAGAGAAGTCTATTGACTTGGAGAAGCGGTTGAATGTCGCTGACAAACTCCTTGCACAGAGCCAGGGTGGCGTGGTAAGTTTCCTTATCTTTGCCTCGCCCGCCTAGCCCTTGCCCCTAATGGCTCTCTCACTTCTCTCCCCCCCCCTCTCGCAGGATGCCGAGACGGCGAATAGGATGCGCTCGCGCATCGAGGAGCTGGAGGGAGAGATCGAGAAGCTGAAAGCCGAGAACCTTCGCCTTCAGAGCCGCGCGACGCCCCCCACGGATCCGTTTCCCGATTCTTCCCGATATTCTGTGGATGAGGTGGAGGCCATCTGCCGGGACTCGAACATCAAGACAGCGGAGGTCGTCCTTAAGATGATGAAGGAGCTGGGAGTGGTGCGCGCCGACGCGGAGGCGGTGACCGTCCGCGACCTGGTCCCGCGTTTGTTCGACGAGTCGGACGGCAGCGCCTCCTCTGACAATGAGTAGTGCACCATCCCTCTCAACATTTTCTTCTCGCCCTCATCTTTTTGTTTAACACTTATGGTCCTTGTTCCTTTCTTAAAGGGAGAGCGAGGTGTCTCTGCCTCACTAATTTTTTGTTTAAAAACTCTTTATATGCTGATGGCCGTTTCCCCTTTTGGGGTGCTGCGCAATAGTCATTTAGGAGTTACTTTATTTTAACTGCTAGTTTGATTTTCCATCCTCTCGCTTAGCTTCTAGTCCAAAGGGTAGGGCTATTTTTTGGGACGCCGTTTAATTACTATTGTTATTGCCTTCCATTTCGCTTAAAAACCCGCGCGAGGCATCCTGTATTGCTTTTTACCTGTCTTGATAACCTCCGCGGCGCTGCACTGCGAGATCATCTCGCCACAAAATTTCGGGGTCCAGTCGTCTCGCCAGCCAGTTTCGGCCACTTCAGCTCTCTTGATCCTGGGACGGGGAAAACCCTCCCTCCCGTGGCGAGACCCCCTATGGCGAGTGCCGGCCAGGGATTTTCTTCCCTGGCCCTATTCCTGGTCACCCTCTGTCTCAGGGACTATCCCTCTCTTGCCGAGTCATGGTTTTTTCTCCACGCGAATTCTTACCCTCAGACTTGTCTCCTCAAGTGAGTACCGTCCTCCCGAAACACCCTCAACCACCGAGTGAGCCTACAGCCCTGACAGCTAGGTGGGAGCCTGGTCAGCGGGTCTGCTCGGGGTCTCCTCTCCAAGACACCACCAACCACCGAGTGAGCCTACAGCCCTGCCAGCTAGATGGGAGCCTGGCCAGCGGGTCTGCTCGGGGTCTCCTCTCCAAAACACCACCAACCTCCGAGTGAGCCTACAGCCCTGCCCTAGATGGGAGCCTGGTCACAAAACTCCACCAACCACCGAGTGAGCCTACAGCCCTGCCAGCGAGATGGGAGCCTGGTCAGCGGGTCTGCTCGGGGTCTCCTCTCAACCACCGAGTGAGCCTCTGCCAGCTAAAGCCTGGTCACTCTCCAAAACACCACCAACCACCGAGTGAGCCTACAGCCCTGCCAGCTAGATGGGAGCCTGGTCAGCGGGTCTGCTCGGGGTCTCCTCTCCAAAACACCACCAACCACCGAGTGAGCCTACAGCCCTGCCCTGGGAGCCTGGTCAGCGGGTCTGCTCGGGGTCTCCTCTCCAAAACACCACCAACCACCGAGTGAGCCTACAGCCCTGCCAGCTAGATGGGAGCCTGGTCAGCGGGTCTGCTCGGGGTCTCCTCTCCAAAACACCACCAACCACCGAGTGAGCCTACAGCCCTGCCAGCTAGATGGGAGCCTGGTCAGCGGGTCTGCTCGGGGTCTCCTCTCCAAAACACCACCAACCACCGAGTGAGCCTACAGCCCTGCCAGCTAGATGGGAGCCTGGTCAGCGGGTCTGCTCGGGTCTCCTTTCCAAAACACCACCAACCACCGAGTGAGCCTACAGCCCTGCCAGCTAGATGGGAGCCTGGTCAGCGGGTCTGCTCGGGGTCTCCTCTCCAAAACACCACCAACCACCGAGTGAGCCTACAGCCCTGCCAGCTAGATGGGAGCCTGGTCAGCGGGTCTGCTCGGGGTCTCCTCTCCAAAACACCACCAACCACCGAGTGAGCCTACAGCCCTGCCAGCTAGATGGGAGCCTGGTCAGCGGGTCTGCTCGGGGTCTCCTCTCCAAAACACACCAACCACCGAGTGAGCCTACAGCCCTGCCAGCTAGATGGGAGCCTGGTCAGCGGGTCTGCTCGGGGTCTCCTCTCCAAAACACCACCAACCACCGAGTGAGCCTACAGCCCTGCCAGCTAGATGGGAGCCTGGTCAGCGGGTCTGCTCGGGGTCTCCTCTCCAAAACACTACCAACCACCGAGTGAGCCTACAGCCCTGCCAGCTAGATGGGAGCCTGGTCAGCGGGTCTGCTCGGGGTCTCCTCTCCAAAACACCACCAACCACCGAGTGAGCCTACAGCCCTGCCAGCTAGATGGGAGCCTGGTCAGCGGGTCTGCTCGGGTCTCCTCTCCCAAAACACCTACCAACCACCGAGTGAGCCTACAGCCCTGCCAGCTAGATGGGAGCCTGGTCAGCGGGTCTGCTCGGGGTCTCCTCTCCAAAACACCACCAACCACCGAGTGAGCCTACAGCCCTGCCAGCTAGATGGGAGCCTGGTCAGCGGGTCTGCTCGGGGTCTCCTCTCCAAAACACCTACCAACCACCGAGTGAGCCTACAGCCCTGCCAGCTAGATGGGAGCCTGGTCAGCGGGTCTGCTCGGGGTCTCCTCTCCAAAACACCACCAACCACCGAGTGAGCCTACAGCCCTGCCAGCTAGATGGGAGCCTGGTCAGCGGGTCTGCTCGGGGTTGTTTCCACAAAGCATCTCGCCCCCGGTGCCTCACAGGGGTCACCCACACTTCCACCAAGAGAGGACATCGGGATGATAAGCATTACACAATAAAATAAAAAAACTGTGAAGTACAGTGCTACGGGTAAAATCTCTTCAAATCATCCCCACTCCGGGCTCGCTCGAGAGATACCCCGTCCACATTCTGGAGGTGGTACCCTCCTGACTTTAAGACTTCTTTTATTACAAAAGGACCCTCCTAGTTTGGGTTAAGTTTCCCTACCGAGGCTCCTCTACCCGCCGCGTCAACCTTTTTTAGGACCAAATCTCCTTTCGCAAATTGTTTAACCCTTACATGCTTATCGAAGTACCTCGCCATTCGGCGCTTGACTTCCTCCTGCCGGACCACCGCTAAATCTCGGAGCTCCTCCACGAGATCCAACGAAAGCCTCTGCTCTTCTTCGTTCTCTGCCCTCCATCCTTCGGCTCCTTCCCTTACAACCACTATTCTTGGCGATGCGACCTCGAACTCGACAGGTATGACGGCCTCTGAGCCGTGAGAGAGCTTAAACGGGGTTTCTCCCGTGGCTGTGTTTGGTGTGGTTCTCAAGGCCCACAGCACGGAAGGTAAT
Organism: Platanthera guangdongensis; assembly: GCA_039583875.1. Taxonomy (NCBI): domain Eukaryota; kingdom Viridiplantae; phylum Streptophyta; class Magnoliopsida; order Asparagales; family Orchidaceae; genus Platanthera; species Platanthera guangdongensis. The sequence goes on along the minus strand of CM077162.1, from coordinate 115,858,319 downwards.
TGCTCCACCCAGCTTCCTCTCAAATTCTCCACCTTTTTCTTTAACAGATTGACGATGACCTTGTTAGCCGCTTCGACCTGTCCGTTACTCCGCGGATGGTGAACAGAGGCAAAGCGGAGATCTATCCCAAACGAATGCAGAAATCCACGAACTCCTTGCTTGCAAACTGGGGTCCATTATCCGTCACAATGGCTAGGGGCAACCCATGCCGGCAGACGATCTCCCCCCAAACGAAGTTCTTGACCACCTGCGAGGTTACCTTAGCCAATGCTTTCACCTCCAGCCACTTTGAAAAGTAATCCACCATGACTATTAGGAACTTCCTTTGGCCACTTGCTTGGGGAAAGGGGCCAACCAGATCTAGGCCCCATATAGCGAATGGCCAGGGAGCTGTGATGGTTCGCAACCTCTGGGCCGGGAGGAGCTGAAGAGGGGCGAACTCCTGGCACTTTTGGCACTTTTTCGCAAATTCCTCCGCATCTCTCCTAAGGGTAGGCCAAAAGTACCCCTGCCTCAGCACCCTTCCTTCTAAAGTTCGGCTCCCCGAGTGACTTCCACATTCCCCGGAGTGGATCTCTTGCAGAACCCTAGGAGCCTCTTCCTCCGACACACACCTGGCCAGCAATCCTGTCAAGGTCTTGCGATATAAAACTCCATCCTTTAATAGGTAGTATGCCGACTTGTATCTGGTGCGCTTCTTGTCGTGCTCCGTCGCAGGTAACTGTCCTGATGCCAAAAAGGTGATAAAGGGGTCCATCCACGACCTTTGTTGGCACACTTCCATAAGTTCTCCTTCCTTTATGGACGGCCTGAAGAGCTCCGTTACTGTTCCCCCGGCCCGAGGGCCGTGCTTGGCGAGTTGGTCGGCCTGGGTGCTCTCCACTCTCGGGACGTGTTGAATTGAGAAACTTCGGAACTGTCATATGATGTCCTTGACCTTTCCTAAATACAGCTGGAGGGCTGGCTCCCTTGCCTCGAACTCCCCTTTGATCTGACCTGCCACCACCATGGAGTCCGTCGAGGCCTCAATGTCCTGTATGCCCAGCTCCCGGGCTAACTTCAGCCCTGCAATGACCGCCTCATATTCCGCCTGGTTGTTGGTGACTGCGAAATGAATCTTCAAGGCTTGCTCAATACGAGTCCCCTCCGGACTGGTCAAGACCACTCCTCCCCCAAAAGAGTTTCTTCCTGACGCTCCGTCCACTAACATTTTCCAAGCTGCTCGAGGGGGCGTCTCCGCTTCTCGGACCTCGACTACATAGTCTGCTAAGAAATCGGCCACCGCCTGCGCCTTGATGGCGAGCCGTGGAACGAAGACGAGGTCAAATTCGCTGAGCTCTATTGACCATTTTGCCAGCCTCCCTGAATGCTCTACCCCACTCAAGATGTTACGGAGAGGGTGGTCAGTCACCACTCGGATGGAATGTGCCTGGAAATACGGTCTGAGCTTTCGGGCCGAGACGATGAGGGCAAATGCTAATTTTTCCAGGATGGGGTACCCGAGTTCCGCCTTCTTCAGGACCCTGCTCACGTAATAAATTGGGAATTGTTTCTTTCCTTCTTCACGTACAAGAACCGAGCTTACCGCCTCCATCCCTACCCCCAAATATATGAACAGGTCTTCGGCTTCCCTTGGTCCCTGGAGTAAAGGTGTCTGGGTAAGCTGCTGCTTTATGGACTGAAAGGCCGTCTCGCACTCCGCGGTCCACTCGAAACCCTTACCCCCTCGCAGCGTTCGAAAGAAGGGTGAGCATCTCTCCCCCGCCCGAGAAAGGAACCTGCTCAGCCCGGCCAACTTTCCTGTGAGATGCTGGACTTCCTTCGCATTCCGAGGCGACTCCAGTTCTAGGATTGCTCTTACTTTTTCGGGGTTGGGCTCCACCCCAGATGGAGTGAGTAGATGCCCCAGGAATCTCCCTCTGCTAGCGCCGAAAACGCACTTCAGGGGGTTAAGCCTCATTTTAAACTTCCTCAAGGTTTTAAAGGTTTCCTCCAGATCTAGGACATGAGCCCGAGGTCCTTGCTTTTGATCATCAAGTCGTCTACGTAAACCTCGAGGTTCCTTCCTTTCTGTTCTCGGAAAATTCGATCCATCATCCTTTGATAGGTTGCGCCCGCATTTTTCAAACCGAAGGGCATCATGTTAAAGCAGAAGCACCCATCCTCCGTGACGAAGGTGACGTCCTTAACGTCCGGAGGATGCATGCGTATTTGATGGTACCCAGAAAACGCGTCCAAGAAACTCATAAAAGGGAAACCGACGGCTGAGTCAACCAGCGCGTCGATTCGGGGCAGCGGATAACAATCCTTAGGGCATGCTTTATTTAAAAGAGAAAAATCTACGCACATCCTCCACTTACCCTCCCTTTTTGGACCATTACAACATTACTCACCCACCCGGATACTTACAGGCGGACACAAACCCCGCCTTAAGCAATTTTTCCACTTCCTCTCTAATAGGTCCGGCCATCTTCGAGGCGATGGCCCTCTTCTTTTGTTGTATGGGGCGGGTGTTGGGGTCCAGATTGAGGCGGTGACAGGCGACGTCTGCATCGACCCCCGGCATGTCCGCGGCGCTCCACGCGAAGACGTCAATATTGTCTTGTACGCAGGTCCTGACCTTCTCCCGGTCCTCTGGGTTGAGCTCGCCACTGATCTTTATCCTTTCTACTCGGCCTTCCTTGGTGCGTATTTCTACCTCCAGGACCTCCACCGCAGCTTTCAGCCAGGATGGTTCCTCCTCTTCTTCCTGTCCTGCCTGCTTACCCTGCTGCTGGACTTTGTCTTCTACGTTGGCCATCATTCCCTCTTCCCCCGGCTGCTCTGCCTCCCACCTGCTCGCGCCCTCTTTTCCCTGCCAGGAGGCTCTTCTCTTTTCTGGACGGGTCCCTTCTCCGGGCAATCCGCCCACCTCTTCCGTCTTCCTCTTCTCTTCCTCCCTCCCTCTTCTCTTTGATCTACTTCCCCTTCTGCTCCCGTCTCTCCTCCCTCACCTTCAGCTCTTCCCCTCTCCCTTCCTCTTCCATCCCGTCTCCCCGAATTTCTCTCCCGCCATCGCTGGCTCCCCCGCAATGCCTCCACCGTTACTTCTCCCTCTCCCCAGCACTTTCCTCCTCTCTTTCTTCTTTGCCTCCCTGCTCTTGTTGCAATCGCTCCATCCTCCTTTCCAACTCCTCTGCGTCCCCCTGCCAGGAGATTGTGTTTACCGCTGTCACGTAACATTCCCTTGCTGCCTTCGGATCTCCTCGTACCCTGATTTGAGTACCTCCAGAATTCAGCTTCAAGCATTGGTGAAACGACGACGGAACGCATCTGAAAGCGTTGATCAAGGGGCGCCCAAAGATAGCGTTGTAGCTACTTGGGGCATCCACTATGACAAAACGACAGTTTCGGGATAGTCCTCCCAGAGTTACTTGAAGTCCTACACCCCCCTCAACCTCTTTCCTTTCTCCTGAGAATCCAAACAATGGTCCATCCGCTGCCAGTACCCTCCGTGCCTCTACCCTCATTGCATTGAATGCCTTCTTAAAAATCACGTTCACCGAGCTTCCATTGTCGACCAGGATCCGCGACACCGTGAAGTTCTCGATGGCGGTCTGTATCACTAACGCGTCACAAAAGGGGTCCTCATGGTCGGGCATGTCTTTTCTTGAAACGTGATCTTTTCATCGGGAGGAGGGGATTGTGACGTCGAGGCGACACTTCAGCGGTACATAGTGTGAAGGCTCGCCTTTCGGGCCGCCTCTATCCCCACTCCCCCATTGATCACCCCAACCAGCCCGCGGTCCCCTTCATCCGGACGATCCACACACCGATCCACTTCCCCTGTAATCGTTACTTCCTCTATCCGCACTGGCCTTGGCTGTTCCCCAGCTCCTCGAGTCCTCCTTAACTCCAAGAAATCCGGGCAGGTAGCTGTTGCGTGACCTTCCTCCTCGTGGAAGTCACAGTAGGGCAACGCCACCCCCCCCCCCCTCCGGTCTCCCTTCCTGAGGGTCCCTCCTTCTCCCTGCTCCTGCTCCTCTTCCTCTTGCCCGGCCCCTCCTCTACCTCGGCCGATGGCCATGGCCTGCTGCGGAGGAGGTAGGGGCGGTCTATGACCATACCCCCACCCCATCTGATTGAACCTTCCCGGTCCTCCTTGTTGATTTCTTCCCCCTTGGGGAAATCCTCTTCCTTGCCCGGGGGCCGTCCCCCCCTGCTGCCTCCATCCCAGCTCTGGATACGCCGGCGCCCTCGGCTCGTCTCTTCTCCTCGCTTCCTGCTGCCTCCCCCCTGTCTCCCTCGACTCTATCTCGGTCAGCCTCGCCAACTTTTTCGCAAAAGCTGGGTTCGCCGCCTCCATCGCTATTTCCTTGGCCGCCTTCTCCATCAAGCCCTCAAAGGAGAGCGGGGCCTTCCGGGTGAGGCTCATCTTGAAGAATCCTTCCCGCAGTCCCACTGTGAAAGCCATCTGGAGGGCGAAGCCCGGTACCTCCTGTATATCCAGAATCTCCTCTTGGAACCTATCCACGTACTGGGCCAGGGATTCATCCGCCTTCTGCTTGATCAAAAAGATCGATTCCGGGTTCTTCTTCCTCTTCTTAGATGTGGAGAATCGAAGTTGGAAACTTCTACTCAAGTCCTCAAAACAATATATCGAGCCTGCCGGGAGTTGATGGAACCAGTCCCTAGCTTTGTCTTTCAGAGTGATCGCGAAGAGGCGACACTTAAACGCGTCCGTCATGGGCCTGATTGAGACAGCGTCTTCGAACCACTGCAGATGATGGAGGGGATCGTCCTTCCCCACATAGTAATTCATCTCGGGCTCCCTGAAGCCCTCCGGGACCGGAGCAGACATGACTAGCTCGCAAAAGGGGGACCCTCGCGCCGCCGTCTCGCCACCCCTACTCGCGCGACGACCTCCCCTGGCGCGATGGTACTCGCCGGACTTGGGAACAGCTCCCTTCCCGCCATGTCCCTCCCGGTCCCTTCCAGCATCACCTCCTTTCCCGGCCTTCTCCCCGGGGCGTCTTCTCCGACTCGCGCCGAGACGAGTTCCTCCTGAGTCGCGAGAGCTGGCACTATGGGCAGTGGAGTTAAACAGTCTCCCTGCCGCGAGATCCCTTGCAATAGATCCATGATCCCCTTGATCGAAGCCAGGAACTCCGTTCTCCCTACATATCCCCCCTGATTATCTGAATCCCCTCCTTCTCCTTCTCCATGATCTCCCGCCATGTTGGTTGCTCAAGGTTCTTCTCTGAGGGCTGCGCTCCACGCTCACCGCACCAAAAATGTTGGAACCGGCTTTCCGGTCCCTCCTAGAGTTCGAAGCAGAATGCAACCCACACGTACTCTCCTTGCGCTACCGCCCTGACGAGAGTCAGCGACCTGGAAACAGACCGAGGGGACTCAACTTGGAGGTCCCACCTCTTACCCGGAAGAACTGTTGGTCTTCCCCTCCCTAGCCAGTGTTGTGCTAGGTGCCTGAGAGGGAAAAAGTGGGAAGGTTCAACAACCTTTTTTCAGGCACCTTATCGGTCTATTTATAGGTTTTTGAATCTGCTCTGCAAATATCACTTTCAAACCTTCTCAAAATGACCAAAACACCCTGGACCGGGTCTGCTAATAGCCCAGCTCCGCTGTCCTGGAGAGCTATACGCAGGCCTCCAAGGGTAAAAATGTAAAACCATCTGGGGCCCAAAGGTAAAATCTCCCTTATGGTTTAGAATTGGTAGAGCTGTTAGTCTCCTTGGCGAGTGGGGGAGGTGCTGTCGGGCGAGACGGAAACCATGCTCGTCTCGCCGCCTTTCCGGCATGTGAGCTCTCTCGCCTTCTTGGGTGACCCCGCCCACTAGAAGGTCTCGCCCACTCCAGAGGTTGCTCCCTCTCGCCTCCTGTAGGCGGGCATCCTATCATCTCGTCAGTCATCCCTTCGCCCGCTGGACCGTCTCTCTCGCGAGCCCCAGGTTGTACAGTATGCCGACACAATAACGGGAAGTTTTGAAACCCTCCGCTTAGAAATAATATTCTAAATGATCTGGCAATTTGTTTTAGTTCTAAGGTTGGAGGTCATCGTAAGTGGTTTTTAATCGGTCACTTCCTAGTTCTAGAATTTCAAAAATAGGGTCGTGTGTGTCAGATTGATTATCAATATTTTTGAGAAATGAGATCTAAAGTTTCAAAATTTTCTTCATGATCAATTGGTGAATAAAAATTTTCAGAAAATAAAACGAGTCTTCATCAGGAGAAGCCTCCAAAAAGAAACATGAGTCGTCATTAGCAAGCATATTATTCATAGATGATTTGATAGTAAACTTAACTTCTTTATCTCTGACTCAAGGAGAATTTTAATGTTACTAACATCTATAATGACATGTGAGGTGGCGAGAAAAGGGTGACCAATAATAAGCGGAACCTCGATGTCCTGTTCTATGTCAAGGATGACAAAATCTACCGGGAAAGATAAATTTGTCAACTTTGACAAGCACATCCTCAACAATACCCATAGGATATTTAATAGGCAGATCCGCCTATTGGATACTCATTCGTGTAGGATTAGGCTCTCCTAATCTAATTTTTTGAATAACGAATAAGGCAATAAATTAATCGAGGCGCCTAGATCGGCCAACGCATGTTTCGCCAATAAATCGCCAAATAGACAAAGAATAGAGAAACTACCCGCATCGGTTAGTTTCTTAGGCAATTTATTAAGTAAAACCACCGAACATTTTGCGTTCAACTGAACTGTGGAAATTTCCTCAAGTTTCTTTTTATTTGTTAAGAGATCCGTGAGGTACTTTGCGTATTTCAGCATTTGCACTATGGCTTCGTAAGACGGTAAATTAAAATGGATTTGCTTAAATAATTCTACAAATTTACCGAAATGATCATCCGCCCGGTCTTTTTGTATTTTAGACGAATACGGAAGCGGCGGTTGATATTCTTAATTTTATTTTTCATTAAAAAATCTTAGGAGGAGGGGATGTAGAAATTGTTACCTCTTATTCATCCAGATTTGAAGAAGTATCTACCTCCTTCCCGCTCTGTAGCGTGATAGCCTTCGCTTGCTCCTTTGGTTGGGCTCCATATTGCCTAGTAATGCTCCTTGTTGGTCATCAAATATCATCATTGCTATTTGGAAAATTTGGTTCTCCAAATTACGAAGAGATCTGGTGAGATTTCCGATATCGACATCATTAGAAGTCGTATATTTGGTGAACAACTCCTCGAGATTGGCAGCTTTTGGAGCCTGTGGTGGAAAATATCCTGGTGGAATTGTGTTTGGTGGGCGAGCCGCGTTCCCTGGATTACTCCAAGAGAAGTTGGGATGATTCCTTAAACCCGGGTGATAAGTGTTTCCAAAATTATTAGCTGAATTAAAAGGTGGCCGATTCGGATTACCCATGTAATCCACATGTTTGGCAATGGTGGAAGGTTCCCAATATTGCGGTTCACAGGTAGGTGTAGACGAGGAAGCAGACATCTCGGCTATTGTGTTTTGTAGTTTCTCAACCTGGTCAGATAAACTTGAAACAGTATCAATTTCATACATCTCGCCGGTTTAGGTGGACGAGACCGGGTGTACTCCACTAATACATATTCATGGCCATACCTTCTATAAGTTCTTGGCGGCCGCCGGTGTTTTGTTGTTTAACGTTCCACCGGCGACGACGTCAATATGTTGCCACGTTTGTTGATTGAGGCCATTATAGAAGGTTTGGATTTGCAACCAATCGTGGATTGCATGATGCGTACAATGGCGAAGAAATTCCTTAAATCGCTTCCAAGTATCATATAACGTTTACGTATCAACTTGGGAGAAATATGTAGTATTATTTCGCAACTTGGCAGTTTTTTCGTGCGGAAAATATTTTCTGAGAAATTTCTCCGTCATCTCGGCCCAAGTAGTGATGGAGCTTCTTGGTAGAGAACCCAACCACTGTTTGTCTTTGGTGCGCAAATAAAAAGGAAAAAGACTCAGGCGGATGGCTTCATCCGAAACCCTGTTAATTTTAAAAGTGTCACATATTTCTAGAAAGTTAGAAATATGTGCATTGGGATCCTCATCTTGAAGCCCATCAAAATGTACATATTGTTGTACTATTTGGATGATGCTCGGCTTCAATTCAAAGTTATTGTTCGTAATAGCGGGACGAACAATACTTGATTGAGCATTATCCAAATTTGGTCGAGCATAATAAGACATAGTCTGTTGATCGGCCATATTTGGATTTGAGTACCCGAATTAGAAAAAAATTGAAAAGGGGAAGAAGTAGAAGAAGAAGAAGAAGATGAAGATGAAGAAGTCGAAGAAAAAGAAGCGGGAGAAGAAATGTCCCCTATGGATTCCTCAACCAAATATGGAGAATTGAGATCGTGAAGTCTTAGACGTCATCGTAAGCTTTGCTCGATCTATGGATCCAAATCAAGTAGATTTGACGGATTCCCTCGGTCATACACCAAGATAAAGAAAAACAAGATAAAAACAAAATAAATTTTTTTTGATTCTGATTTTAAAAAAAAAATAAAAGGAAAAATGATAAAACTAATAGATCCTTGCTTTCAAAATATCAACAAAGAAAATTCCCCGCAACGACGCCAAAAACATTGTGAAGAATTTATAGTTTTAAATTATATCCAAACAATAATCTTGAAATAGGTTAGTGCACCTATCGAAATATAGTATAGGAAATGTCGTATTTAAACTCGGGGACCGTTGAGTACTTGTACTCACAAGGAAGAACTATTATTTTATCGAATAGAAATTTGTTTTGCGAATTTGGTAAAGAAAAACATTAAACTAAAAGGAGAAATACGATGATAGGAAAGCTAGCACTTGATCTAGAATCCCTTTGGGTTAGAATAAATTTCCATGAAACGAAAAAATCCAAGCATCTAAATTATTAACTTCGACCGCGGAGGTTCCATAGCTACGAAGCGCCTCTCTCGAGAATATGCATTTGACTAACCTTAGATTGATCGATTAACACCTCTTTGGCCAGTCGAAAAACCTACGCTTGCTTTAGGCAGTGAACCTCAATATTGGAATTGACTTAAATGCAGAAGAATTATGCCTTCCCCTCTCGAGGGGTGCGTGAAAACTCCCTTTATCCTTGAGTGATCTACTCGTATCCACAACCTCTCGGTAAATCTAGGATACGGATCTAAGATCGAATAAACATAATTTGCAACTAATGAATTCGATGAAATTATAATTAAAGATAAACCAAAATACATAAAAATAGAGTGCTTGATAATTTGAGACAAAAAGAAGAAATTTATTCCATTCCAAAGTTCATCATGATCAAGTGCTAATTGGAAATTAACTACTCATCATGATGGGAGAATTACATGAAAGGTTGAAGAGAGACATGATTATAAAAATGGACTTGAAATAAAAAGTAACACTATGAATTGAAAATGCAAGAAATAACATAAAGAAAACAAACTAAAGGTCCCAAAATCACCTCGTGAGCTTCTGGAATTGCCTGGAATTTATAGGAAAGTTTGTTAGATGGTCACATCCCTAGGTCATGCCCGTGACCTAGGGCGTGTAAGGTTCGGATCCGTTGTCTTCAAGCCCTGGGAATGTTGGTACGAAACTGCCAAAAACTTTTAATTGGCGGGTCACGCCCCAACGTCACTCCCGTGATCTAGGGCGTGTTCTTATCGGTTGCTGAAAATGGCAGGAAGCAGAAACAGAGGGAATAACTCTGCCCGTTGTTGGAAGGGTCACGCCCATGGTCACGCCTATGGTCACGCTCGTGACAAGGGCATGTGAGGCAAAAATCGCCAGGCCTTGAAACTGCAGTATTAAACTTGGCACGCCTGGATGTCACGGCTCCCAGGCACGCCCGTGACAAATAGGTCATGTCAGTGATCGGACGTATAACTTTAATCCGATGTGGAGTGGAGGCCTGGATCGTCAAATGTGTGTCACGCCTGGTTGACATGCCCGGGTCAGCATGGTTATGCCCGTGACCAATGGGCGTGTACTTTTAATTGACGTGACAATGAACTCTGAAGCACGTGTCGGAGTCCACGCCTGGATGTCACGCCCGTGACCTGGCGGTCACGTCCGTGACCTGGCAGTCACGTTCGTGATCAGGGTGTGCACTTTGCATTTTTTTGGCTTTGTCCAGCTTTGTCTCCTGATCAATCCTGTAAACTCCATATTAATATTGGCAGCCTAGATTGAACCTAAAATAAGAAATTAAAGAAATTAGATAATATATTCATAATATATAATTATAATCTAATTAATTATTAAATAAAAATATATAAAAAATATGGATAAAATTAGAGTTATCATTGATCCACGATCTTCCTCCTTTCTACCTTCAGAATTCTCTTAAATTACTCTGACAGACTAGGAATAGAAGAATGAGAATCATCGCCCTATTTTTGTCGTGTTGGTCTCCTTAAATAGGCTTTAGCAAGAGTGACAGGCTGCCTCGGTTAATCCACTGACATCTAACAATTATGACAGTTGTTAGAACTTCAGGCTTTGAATTCTGGATATAGAAGAAATTCTGTCTTGAGAACTTCTGCTTGAAGGTGTTGACACTTCTGTAATTAGATTCTGTCGACACTAGTCCTGGGTGTCGACACTAGTCCTGGGTGTCGACACTTCTCTTATAGGAATGTCGACAATAATAGAGTTTTGTCGAGACTGCTAGCTTCTTGTCTCGACACAGCTTGTAACATGTGTCAACACTAGTCCTAAGTGTCGACACAGCTGGCATCCAGTCTTGACATAATTTGTGAAAAATGTGTCGACACTAGCCCTGAGTGTCAACACAGCCGATTTCTTTACTAACGGTGTCGACCCAAGTACTGGGTATCAACACAGCTTGCTTCCTGTCTCGACATAACTTATGAAAAATTATGTCGACACTAGTCCTGAGTGTCAACATAGTTGCTTTCTTGTCTCACGGTGTTGAACCATGTCTTGGGTGTTGACATAGCTTTTGTCCAGTCTTGACAATACTTGAATAAGGGTGTTGACACTAGTCCTGAGTGTCGACGCAAGTTGATCCCTTGTCTCAACACTGCTTTTACAAAGGTGTTGACACTTGTGTAGTGCCTCAACACTTTTGTACTTAGTTTAATTTTCCTGCACAAGTAAACTTAACATATATCAAATACAAATTTGTGTATATCATTGAGTTGATAGGGCTTCTCCAAATCAAGTACACAATTCCCAATGTACCCAACAATCTCCCTCTATTTGGAGAAGTCATAACACCAATTCAATGATATACACCATGATACCAAAATATGATGATAAAGATATAAATTCAACAGTGCTGAACAAAATATAAAGTAACAAAATTGATAAGACAGATAGAATACAGTGCAACCCAACTTTTTCATTATATCTTGTCAAAAGATTACTTTTTAAGATTTATTATATTGTTCTTTTAAAGCAAAAAATTACATAATGTTCAAAAGATAAAATATTCCTGGAAAGATCTGGCTCTTTGATGACAATGTCTTTTCCTGATTATATCTCGGCTTTATCTTCAGGCACTTTGTCATCAACTATCTTTTTGCCTTTCTCAATCTTGGCTTTAGAGAACTTTTTTCTCCTTAAGCCTTTGCCTCTCAAAATAGTGATATGATTTGGGGAAGTATTTATTATGCTCAACAGAATTAGCTGGGATCTTCCCTTCCTTTAGATCATGTCTGAATTTCTGGATGACCTCCTGCTGCCTTAAGTGGTTAGCCCACTCTTACTCTGTATACCATTTTCCCTGTCAGTTGCATTAGTATTGACTGTTTTCCATGCAGTGAGTATAATTGATCTTGAAGTTTGGCTCCCTTGTTCAAAATTTGTCCTAGCTTCTGCTTGTTCCCTGAACCTTTTCTTTGATAGTTGAGCTTCTTTTTCTTTAAGTAAAGCAGATGCAGTCATCTTGTAATGCACATAGCCGATAAAACGTGACCACGGCAACGGCTCCGCTCTAGGCGATTATAATGGGCTGCAGCCCAAGCACCCCAACCCCTCTCCAGCCCACTGGCGGGTTGTTGGTGGCCACAGCCTCCATTTGATGAGAAGTGAAGGAACTCCATAGTTAAGCATGCTTGGGAGAGAGTAGTAGTGGGATGGGTGACCTCGTAGGAAGTCCCAGTACGGCCGAACTTAACTATCAAGTTCGCTCATTAAAGGGAGGTTGTGAACACCAAAAACCCCCTAGTGGGTTGGAAAGGGGTTGGGGTGCTTGGGCAGCAGCCTGGTAGCATCGCGTAGAACGGAGCCGTGGCATTGTCCCGTTGGATCAGCTAGGGGCGTTACAATAAAAAGGTTCCTTCACTTCTTAACACCAATTATGCTGCACTTTTTATTGTAACATCCCGTTCCACCTTTCGTGGATCACCGTACCACTAGGCCTTATGCGGACTATTACTGGGCTGCATCCCAAGCACCCCAACGCCTCTCGAGCACTCTGGCGGTTGTTGGTGGCCACAACCTTCCTTTGATGAGGCAAACTCGATAGTCAAGCGAGCACCACAGGGACTTCCCAAGAGGTCACCAATCCCAGTACTACTCTCACCGAAGCACGCTTAACTATGGAGTTCCTTCACATCTAATCACCAGTTGAGCGTGCTCGAGCAAGAGTAGTATTGGGATGGGTGACCTCCTGGGAAGTCCCCGTGGTGCTCGCTTGACTATCAAGTTTACATCATAAATGGAGGTTGTGGCGACCAACAACCCGCTATAGTACTGGAGCGGGGTTAGGGTACTTGGGCTGTTGCCCGAAAAAATTGCCTAGAGCATAGCCATGGTGTTGTCCCGCTGGATCGCGTTATAATAAAAAGCGACGTTACCGGGTTGCCACCCAAGCTCCCCAACCCCTCTCCAGCAGTCTGGCAGGTTTGTTTGTGTTCACAGCCTCCCTTTGATGAGGCAAACTCGATAGTCAAGCGAGAACCACCAGGACTTCCCAGGAGGTCACCAATCCCAGTACTACTCTCTCGCCGAGCATGCTCAACTGGTGATGAGTTGCGAATGAACTCCATAGTTTAAGCGTGCTCGGGCGAGAGTAGTACTGCGATGGGTGACCTCTTGGGATATAACATCCCTCAAACAGATAGACCCCTAGGAGTGGTTTTATCATGACTAGGTCATAACAAAACCATAAGAAGCTCAAAGGACCAAGTGAACAAGGGCCAAGGGTGAAAATCACCATGGTCTGCCTATAGCACAGCCTCACCACCAGACTTAGGTTTGAATTTAGTGCTCCAACTTGACCCCATGACCGTACCACAACACCTTAAACCCTTGGGTGGTCCATAGGGTCAATAAGGACCCAATTGGGACAAGCAAAGTGGCCAAGTTACCTTAAGTCCACCCTAACCTTAAATGGGTCAAACTGGACTACTTGGGTTCAGTTGACCCTTCCTTAGCAAGTGGACCCCACAAATGCTTCCCTGGCATTAAAGTGAGGTCAATGGGTCACCAAGGACCCATTGGGGTCAAACCAAGAGGCTAAGTTGACCCAAGTCAACCTTACCACTAAAAAGGTCAAGGTGCCCTAACTAAGGGAAATTGTCCTCTAACATGCCCAATTGACCATACCTAGACCTCCCCAAGCCCTAATGGAGGCCAATGGGACACCAAGGACCCATTGAGGTCAACAGAAGAGGCTAAGTTGACCCAAGTCAACCCTAGCCCTAAAATGGTCAAAGTGCCCTAACTAAGGGGCAGGTGACCTACAAGTACCAAGATAACCCTACCAAACCATATATAGACCCTAGGGAAGGCAATGGGTCACTAATCACCTCCTAGGGTTAGCTAGGTCACCCAATGTGCCTAGGGTTGAGCTAACCCACCTTCGGGTCAAGTTAACCCAAATGAGCTAACTTAAGCTCAAACCCAAAGTCATTTGGGCTAGCCTCATGATAATTATTTAGATGAGTTTATGGAGTGTAGCATGACTGAATTACCCTTTAATTTCGGCCAAGGTTACTAGGAGAGAGAAGAAGCTTCATTTTCCCTTTAATGGAGGAGAGAGAAATGAAAGGAAGATCATTCATGGCCAGGGAAGACCAAGAGCCCCTCCCCCACCTCCAAGGTGGCTGATTTAACTCCCCATTTAATTTGGGGAAGGTTAGGGGCCATTTTGGGGACTGCTCACAGCCGAAACAGTGAATCCAACCATGGCTGAGCCAAGCTTTCAATGGACATTAATGGTCATTGATGGTTTGGCCTCTTCCCTCCCCAACTGGTGTTTTAAAACACCATCAGTGACATGAGAGAAGCCCTTCCCACCATTTACCTGAAGATTTCGAGCCACTTGACTGTACTGTTACAGAACTCCAGCAACCCCTCCACCGTAAAGGGCAACCCGGCGATCGGCACAACTCCAGACCACCAATAAAGTCCTCCCCTTCTCCTTCTTCCATGTGTAAATCCTAGGATTCATTTAGATTGAGAATCGGGCTCAATTGAGCCGGATCAAAGCTTCAGTTTTTTCCTAATTTCCGTGAAAAAATTCATGGTTGGGTTCGCCGGAAATGGCCCTCCGGCGACTGTGCCGCCGCCCGGCGATAGCCCCCACCTCAACGGAGGTGGTGGCGGCGGTGGCCGGCCAGGGAGGTGGTCGGGTGGCCGGGAAATAGGGCTGGAAGATGCTCTAGGTCGCGTGAATCCTGGATGTTGGCCAGAGGAAGAAGAAGGCCAGGGATCGTCCGATCGTGCTTCAAGATTCGTGCTAGTGATAATTTATTAATTTCGTTTATTTTAATTTTTATCATATTTACTGGGTTGTCATACATTAAATATTAAAAATACCTATGTATTGTTTCTTAGAAACTGATCAACATTAAAATTATATCTCTTTGCGTCTACTTTATTTTAAAATTGATTTCAACCAATTTGGGTAAGTGGTTTGACCACAACACCCATTTTGGTGGGATCTATACCTAGGGCTAGTTTGAGACTTAAATGTGTGCCCCCACTTCACCACAAGTCCAAATGACCTGAATTAGGATAGGGAGTCATACCAACCTATACATAGGTCATGACCAAGAATGAGAATTTTTGGAGATACTTTATCTATAGTTTTTGAAATTAATTAATTATCTTATGGTAATTTAATTAGGCGACCTAATTACCTCCAAACCCTACCAAATTATGGTGACTGGTCCTTCGGGTCATCATAAGGCTCTGTTTAAATTTTCATCCCATTTGGTGATGATATAGGTTGGAAATAAGGAAACCCTATCCTTGCCCAAAAAGGGGTATTTAGGTCAAAGTGCCCATGTGGGTTTGAGTGGCCAAACCAACTCAACAGAGGATGAAATTTTGGCCACTGGTTTGACATGACATTTAACACCTTCATATGGATTATGGAGTGGGTTAGGGTGAATTTGCCTAAGGACCCTAGTTCTAATCCTAAGGATGTACTTTGGGGGCTTGTGAAGGACATAGGGGGTTATGTTTTGGATGGACTTGGGATTAGTCCATGAGATCATAGGGTGGTGAAATGCCCTAGGAAAGGGATATGGTTGTATTTAGACACATGCACTCCACAAAAACCACATAATAAGTATTTAGTACCTTAAATCCTAGAAATTATCTTACGAGTCAAATGACCTTGAATCTTGATGATATTTTGGTATGGGTAATTTTATAGTATTATTAACCTCTGATAATTATCCTATGGTGTTTAGAGATCAGTAGATCATCCTTGTAGTAGTAACTTTCATATTGTCCTTTTTGTGTTAATGATGAAAATATGCTGTATATGTGGTATAATGTTTTGAAATTCTGGAATAGTTAAGCAAACGACATTAGGTTGCACTTATTTGGAGTGGTTGAAGCTTTATTTGTAGTACCTCCTTTGTAAAGTAAATTAGTACACCATACATGGATAAATAGGAAATAAATATCATAGATTGCTGGAAAATTGTGATACTTAGTCAAGGAATATATTAGGCATATAGAAGCATGGAAAAATTGTTAAATGTTGTTTATTTGAGATTACAAGGGTGTGTCTTCATAAAGTGCCTTATGATGGTTTTCCTTAGGATAATCTTTTAACTAGTTCACTTACTTGGGAATTTCATGAAACTTAGGAAGTGAAGTTTTATGATCATAATGTAGCTCTGCTAATTTTTGAAGAATTTTTGGACAAGTATTTTTGGTACTTCCTTCAATACCCCTATTTATGTGAATTATTTTAGAATAAATATTTAGCTGTTTGTTTTATGAAAATTTATGATATTTACTATTCACTGGTATCATGTTATCCTAATATGTTCATAATTTTTGGATTGTCATACCCTAGGTAAATGAAGTACTTCATGTTCAAATCACCCATGGATTAATTTTGGGAAAAATTAATTGAATAACAAATTTAATTAGAAAATTATAAATTTCTGGATTTAGGGGAATTATGTCATGATAGACCCCGTTAATTGTCTTAAGGCTTTTAGATGAAAATTTGGCGTACCTCCTATCATGTACATCATATAGCCTAGGATGGTCTACGCATAGTAAAACTGCAAATGAACTCAGAGAGTTGGGATATTAGGCTATTGGCTGAGGTTAGATATTAAGGAGTTCATCATGGGAATAATGATGGGTTGACTAGAGTAGGTGATGCTCGGGATAGATGAGAGATCGTCTTTCCCACGGAGAGGAAGAGTCAAATACATTATGGTTAGTTCCAATATGACGCAAAAAGAGATCAGGTAATGGGCAATAACCAATAATAGTAAGTGCCCTGTGAAAGGGAAGGATGGGCTTCAGCTACCATCATAGTTCCTAGTGCCCTTTAAGAACCCTTCACCGGGTATGCTGGGGGCAGTCCTGGCTAACCTAAACTGTAAGAATAAATTTAAAAGAGCAATTAGTATAAGTAGGGATTCACAATTCACACACCCCGGTAGCTCGAGAGGGTTGTTAGATTAGTTTGATTAGTCATCCGAACGGTAGGTTCGGAAGGTAGATGTAACAGACGTGAGAGTCCGGGGAGCCAGTAGCTCGGAAGGATTTGGATAAATAAATAAGGTGGTGGGTCTCAGTATCGGACGGTCGTTCACACCAATGTCGATACGCTGACTCGACGGGTGTGGTTGACACTTAGCCAAAGAAAGTCTGGTGGATATTGCCAGCATTAGTACATTGTGACTCTATGTTGTGTCCTTCTAGGGGCGTACGTAAGGGTTAGGGCTTGTAGTGTGGATACCCGCCTAAGAGTGGGGGGCCCGACCCACTGTCTCCGTTTGCCACTACGGAGGTTCCTGGGAGTGAAGTTAGCTGCCCAAATGGCGGGAACTAAAGTTGTGTGCGCATAGAGTTGTGTGCGTGAGTTGCACTTGCATGAATCATGGCATAACATATCACTACACTTATACTTGCATACAACCGATACTCCAATGTATAAATTGGTATGAGACTTTTTATACGATGGAAGCCTTGCAGAAGACCCCTTAACTTATAAATTTGTATGGGCATTCATATAAGTTAAGGTTACTTACTTCTTAGTATGTCTATCTTACCTGTGTTGCTTTACTATACTTGTTCACATTACTGCTTACTATTATAGAACTGCTAGCTTCTACCTTCCTTCCTTAGCTGTATATATATTATAATTAACTGCTAGAATAGTTCCACCGTCACCTGCTTGCTTATTATCCACCTTCATAGCTTCCCTTTCCACCTCCATGCTCGGTGCCTAGGAGCCTTGGGGTGGGGTGGGGGATGATAGGATTTAGTATTTTGACTAACGGTTTTCGGACCACAACATTCCAGGAACTACGGATGGGAGACAGGGAGCAGTAATAGGGGATACAACACCAGCGGAGTACGGTGCCCATGGAGATGGGCCAGTCAAGCACAGGAGCACCAGCTACTTGTTCCGTGAGTGATTAGTTTACTTAGCTTCTGCGAGTGTTTGTAGTGAGGATTGATGTACCGGGCTTGAGCTCGTTTAGGTTTCTTTGTACTGTTTTATTTCAGTACTTTTATTATATGTGGACTTGATGTGATTTCCTTTACATATATTGCATGTGATTGTGGACTTATTTTTATCCATACTATGTCTATACTTCTCTTACTCTTTGGTGATTATAAAGGCTGGCAGGATCGACATTTTATAATGGCGACCTTCCCGAGTGTCGGTGTCAGCAAAAAACGGCGGTTCTGGGCATAAGACCCCAGGGTTTTAAAAGAGAAAAAATGGGTCTTACAAACTGGTATCAGAGCAAACATTGATCCGAGAGAAGAAGTCTGCAAAAACCCTAGGCCACCCCACGCGAGCTTAGTTTGCGGACAAACTAACAGCAGAAGCAGTGGTGGGCCCATAAGGGTAATCACATGTAAAAGTCCACTTTATCTCTTCCATTCATTCCATTTGTACACTATCTAACAATTGAAATTATTCCTTGTAGCCTGCGACGAACCCCACCCCACAGCAGGGAACACCTTAGGCCAAGAATATGGTTCCACCCCCACAGGCCCCTGCTCCATTTCAGTAGATGGAGATGGGGCAAACATTGACGACCATTCTGGAGGCCTTCAGGACTCAGCAGGCCCCATCTCCACAACCAAATCTTGGGGCCAACTGTATGAGTGCCTTCCGGGGGCTTTCCCCTCCATCCTACCTAGGACGAAGTCGGCAGTCTGCATGGTGAGTGGTTGGACATCATCTATGAGATGCTTACGGGGATTCGATGGTCGACAGAGGTGGTGGTTGCTTTGGTAGTTTCCTGCCTAGAGTCACATGGGAAGAGGTGGTTGGAAGTCATAGCTGGGACACCACCTTTACTGGAGTAGATTGCGCAGACATTTCCTTGGAGGAGTTCAGAGCAGCTCTACTGGGACATTTTGTACCTCAGTCGGCGAGGGATGAGTTGGAGGATAGGTTCCTGCAGTTAAGGTAGGGCAACACGACTGTGCTAGAGTACTACCAGGAGTTTACTCACCTAGCCTGTTATACAGACTCGTATCAGATGGATGACGTGGGCTATGCAAAGAGATTCTACAAGGGTCTTCATGATGACATGAGACAGGCCCTCCTCTTTGTCTCTAAGGGGAGCTTGGACAGGATTTTGGAGATGGCCAAGAGAGAGAGGCAGATAATCTCACAGTCAGGAGCCGGAAGAGATCAGCTAACGATGCAGTGATTGGATGTCGTAGATACCGCCCTCGAGGTCAGGTAATCGGGGAAAGGAGGAATGGGGATTGACCTCGCTGGGAGGATAGGCAGGAGCAGAGGAACCCGTTCATGCTGGCTCTCAGCCTTAATGAATGTTGGAGATGCTAAGGACAGCGGATTAGGCACCGACATGTTTTCGTTACAACCATCTGGGACACTTCAAGAGGAAATGCCCCATGAGGGAAGCACCCTGACCAGCAATTCATGATGCCCCACCGCCTCGGAAGTTTGGTGGCCGAGGATGCGACGGAAGACGTGGATTTCAGGACAGAGACCGCATGCCGGAGAGAGGGCAAGTATACGCCTTGGACATGGCACAACCTCAGAATCCGTAACTAGTGATAGCAGGTATGCCAGTAAGTTTTAAGTTATTTCCTTTCAAAAAAAACAACTAGATTCATGGATGTAGAATAGTTAGAAATAGGAAAGAAAATCATAACTAGCATCCTAAAACATTTAAGTATCTCATGCATAGTCTTCATCAGCGGCAAACCTGCTCATACACTGTTTGACACGGGTGCTTCACACTCGTTCGTG
This sequence comes from Platanthera guangdongensis, assembly GCA_039583875.1. Taxonomy (NCBI): domain Eukaryota; kingdom Viridiplantae; phylum Streptophyta; class Magnoliopsida; order Asparagales; family Orchidaceae; genus Platanthera; species Platanthera guangdongensis. The sequence continues at coordinate 115,838,631 of CM077162.1, read as the reverse complement.
TGAGAAGCCTTCGTGGAAGGACTAGAAGGCATGGAACGATTCACAGGCTTGACGGTGAGGGTGATCCTACCCGACGGAATGGAGCTATTGAACTCTACCCATTGTAACATAGAGGCATAAATCGGGAAAGAAAGGCGTTCGAAGCTCCAGCGATGATCCTAAGGATGCCAGACTTTGACATGATCCTATGCATGAGATGGTTGCATTAGAACCATGCCCAGATCGATTGCCTATCGAGGAGGATAACCTTGAGGCACGAGGAGTCCTTCGTTGTCATCGAACGTTTTAGATCTGCTCCCACCTCCTACTTCATCCGTACAGGCTGTCAAGGCCCCTTTATAGGGAGACAAAGACTACCAAGTGCTGTTCGAGATGGCCAGGCCAAGGATTCCATTCTGAATATCCCGATGGTGCGTGACTTTGCTGATGTATTTCCGGAGAATCTACCAGGGCTACCCCCGCACCTTAAGAATGATTTTCAGATTCAGCTCGTGATGGAGGCTAGGTCGACATCCAGAGCTCCTTACCGGATGGCCCTGAAGGAGTTAGTGGAGTTTCGAAGCCAGCTATAGGAGCTAGTGGAAGCCGGATTTGTCCGGCCTAGCTCTTCACCATGGGGAGCTCCGGTGTTGTTCGTCAAGAAGAAATATGGGACACTCTGATTATTCATTGACTACAGGGCTCTAAATACGCTGACGATCCGAAACAGGTACCCTCTACTAAGGATTGATGAGTTGTTTGACCAGTTAGAGGGAGCTCATTGTTTCTCAAAGCTGGATCTGAGTTCAGGTTACTACCAGCTAAAAAGTGTTACATATTAGGAAACCCAAACTAGGGTTAGGAAAATATCACACAAAAACTACTCATAACTACTATATATAACTATGTGGAACTCTACTAGTTCTCCTCTAAACTTCAGCCTTGGCCCTACTTTTATAGCCAAAAAATTTGAGGTACACGCCCCCTAGGGTGTGTCTCTCGGGCGTGTTGCTGACGTGGCATATGTGGATAGAATTTCTGGCGGCTTCTGGATTGGATTGAATAAACACGGGCGTGACATTTGGGTCATGGTCGTGGCATTTGGGCATGTCCGCAAGGCATGGTAGATTGGATTCTTCGGGCGTGACAACATGACATCTTTCTTGGCCACGGCTGATGTCATAGGAGTGACAGGTGGACCACGGGCTTCTAGGCAGGGCAATGACTTGAGTTTGCTGACTTCAGGATTTTGGCATAGCGTGACAACAAGCGGTCTGCTTGGTCACGGGTGATGTCACAGGCATGATAGGTGGAACACGAGTGTGTTAGCCTGACATGAATGAGCTTGATGCCATAAATTTGCCCGAACTATTCGAATTGTTGGTTTTAAAGTTACGCGCACTAGGTCACGGGCGTGACCAAGGGGCGTGACTTTGGAAATTTTCCCGAATTTTCACAAAGTCATAGAAATACCTGTTGGGCGAAAAAATCGGTTAAGTTAGAACTGAAAAATAAAAAGAAAACGATTTATTTGTTATGTACACAATATAATTACAGTTTTTATTAAAACAAAACTAAAATATAAACTAAAAATATGTATATTTTGCTACTAATCAGCATATAATTTTGAATGAAATCCTGCAGATCGACCTCCGTTAATTTACCATTTTTTATGTTCAACGACAAGGTAGGCTTCAACGGCATTAGTACGCGCGGACATCATTTTTCCAAACTGTAAGGACTTCTGCTTCAAGCACATTTTTTGAATTGAATGAAGAAAGAGGTTCAATTTATAGTATACATGGCATTCCTATAACCAGCATGTCTGCGTGGTCTAAGCTAGAAGTTCGCACAGGTTACAGATATACTTCCAGATGCATTTATAACCTGCAGTTAGCATTATCAATTCACACGGTTTGCAGAATCAAGTATAGCACGATATCGAGGATAGGAAAATATATCTGCATAGATCACAACATTTTATAAACAAATAGTTTGCAGAAGATGAAAAAATATTAAAATCAAATCAACATAGTAATCAAATTTTCTAAGATCATCTTAGTACAGAAATGTGAAGTTAAATTATAAACTTAATAACGATCAATACGGTCTTGGCGATCTCGATGGTCTGAATGCTCAGGTCGTTACGGGTGATTTTTGCACATATGTGCTATCTGATCGCTGCGTAGAGAATCAATCTGTAAAGTTGATTTAGATGGTTGTGCATCATGTGAAATGTCTGCTCCACTCGAGACGCCTCATGGTTCACTAGGCTCAGGGAAACCAAGAGCTCCATAGGCGGCCTTGGTTTATCAGCCACCATGGGCTGCATGTTAACACAAAGAGGAACTGTCGTTTCCCATGAGACACGCGATCTGGCAAACACAGCCTCTCGATGTTTGTCTAAGCGGACCGATGACCCTTGCTCTCTTGGACTAAGCCCATGTATTTCTCTTTGTAGTAGCGGACATAATCATTAGATCACCGCCTTTCTTTCTTCTCCTTCTCAAGGGCAGCAACAATGCTGTCAATCTGATCCTCCAGTTCTTTTTTCTTTCTTTCCTCTTCTCCAGCTCTGCTCGCAGAATGTCCTTTTCCTCTACAATGACCTTCTCTCTCTCCCTTGAATCCACTAATATGGCTATGGTTTTATTCAGGATGGCAATATCCTCCCGAAAAGCGGACCCGCTAAGGACTCTACCTGCAGTCCGCAGTGGAGGAAGAGGTGATGCATCGGAGGCAGGAACTTGCCCGATTCGATAGAAGCTGGTGACGTGTTTGGTTCCAAAAAAAGAAAGCTAAGTCAGAAGAAAATCAAAGCAGCACACAACAGACACAAATAATAAAAAGAGTAAGACCACTAGGTTACGAGCTTTCTCTCTAGTAAATTACTGCAGTAATTTGGAGGCTATCAAAGATAGGTCGCCTCTGGCGCTCAGGATGGAAAAAACATAGATATTTTTTCCAATATTCATGGGCCTTTGCACTCTTCAAGGCCATCAAGCTAGAGGAGAAGTCAATGTCATCGGTATCCATGATAATCTTGATCAGTTTCGACTTTTGAGTTGGAGATTTGTAAAGTCACAGATGCTTAATTTTCCGGGATGCCAGTATGAGTTTACCTGATTTCTAGAGTTCAGCCGCAACCCGCAAGTCCTCAGTTCGCTTATCCACACTCTACTTCATCAAGTCTGCTTTCTATTTGGCTTCCATCTCAGTAGTGAAACTCTCCCTCAACTTTTTCTATTCACCGTCTAAATAAGGATATGCTTTCTCGCTACTCTTGACCCCTAGTACAAGGACTTCATCATCCTCAATTGCGGGAGGGTTTGAGGTGGGCTGGAAAACGACCAATAGAGATCGGTTAATTTTCTTCCAATTTTTCATTATCAAGATTTTTGTATCATCTCGTCGGTAGAGAGACTGACCGTGGACGGTGAAGTATAACTTCCCAGGATGGAGGTCTGTGAGTAACGCAGCTAGCCTCGGGAACCTCCTTATCTCGCGGTCTAAACTTCAAGCTCGTAACTCTAGTCTGCACTGAGATGTTTGGCTCCTTCGTAAATCGAATCCTCTTCGTTATGCGCTGAACGAAAGAAGGATTTGTTCCTATTCTTTTTCTCAGTAGTGCCCTATTCACCCTTCTCCATAATATTCGTTGCAGCATGGCTAAGACACTGCAGTACTTCACGTATAGCCTCAGCATCAATAGAACCCAAGGCAAGGGAGGAGGTGAGCTGGTTTTCAGCCTGCATCTATTCTAACAGCTCTTTTTCTTTGGCAATTTCAGAGGTCTGCCCCTTCAATGTAGCATTCTTTCCAGGGAGGTTGTCAGCAGGTTGTTGACCGCGTGATTAAGGCTCTGTTTGGGACAACTTATGATGATAAATAAGCTACTTATTTAAAATTGATGTTTTGAAAGAGATTTTATAAAAACAATGATGAATAAGCTGTACACTGTTTGATAGTTCGTTCATAAATGCTTATCTAAATTTTCATTCATTTGTAAAATTCTGTTCATTTGGAGACGTATTTTTCGATCTGACGTGATTTTCACTAGACACATTTTTTTTGCATGAGTGTGAATTTTTCACACTGACGCGATTTCTTCTTCCGGTCGCGATTTTTTCGTCTGAGCGCTAATATTTCGCTCAGACGCGGTTTTTTTTTCCCGGACGCTGTATTTTCACCTCGCCGCGGTTTTTTCGCACCAATGTGGTTTTTTCGCCCGGCGTGATTTGTCGCCCGGGCGTAAATTTTTTGCTCGGGCGCGATTATTTCGTCCCAAAAGCGTTTTTTTCGCATTAGCGCGAATTTTTCGCCCGGGAGTGAACTTTTTGCCCAGGCGCGAATTTTCGCCATAGCGCGAATTTTCGCCCGGGCGCAAATTTTGGCACGGGCGCAAAGTTTCGCCCGACACGAATTTTTCCGCCCGGACGCGAATTTTCGTCCGGGCAAGAATTTCCGCCTGGAGCGCGAATTTTCACCGGGCGCGATTTTCGCAGGGGCGCGAATTTTCCGTCTGGGCGCGAATGTTTCGCACGGGTGCGAAAAATCCCGTCATGGCGAAAAAAACAGCTCCTGTGCGAAAAAGTCCCGCCCGGGCAAAATATCCGCATCCGGGCGAAAAAATCGCTCCCGGGCGAAAAAATCACGCCCAGGCGAAAAAATCACGTCTGTGTGGAAAAATTCTCACACCGAGAAAAAATTCGCGCCCGGGCATAAAAATTCGCGTCTGGGCGAAATTATTCGTGCCCGGGCGAAATATCCGCATCCGGGCGAAAAAATCGCGCCCGTGCGAAAAAATCGCGTCCGTGCGAAAAAATCGCGCCCGGGCGAAAAAATCGCGCCCGGCGAAAAAATCGCGCCCGGGCGAAAAAATCGAGCCCGGGCGAAAAAATCGCTCCCGGCGAAAAAATCCCACCGGAGCGAAAAAAACACGCCATGGAGAAAAATTCGCGTTGGGCCCAGAAAATTCGCAGATGGGCGGAAGATTCGCGCCCGGGTTGAAAATTTGCGCTCGTGCGAAAAAATTGCGCACAGGTGAAAAATATGCCCTCTGACGAAAATACGAGCTCAGTTGAAAAAATCGCACCCTTGCGAAAAAAACACGCCCGGTGAAAAAAATCACTTTGAGTTTTTTTTAAGGGATAAGCGCTTATGAAAAACCATAAGCTAGACCCGGATAGCTTATGAAAAATCAGCTTATCATCCATTATAAAATAAGTGATTTTCTATAAGCTGCACAAACAAACAGCTGAAAAACTGCTTCTGCATTTTAAGTAGAGATTAATAATCAGCATAAGCTGTCCCAAACAGAGCCTAAATCTCCCCATCCAGATTCAAGCTCGGCATTATTGTTCCAGAAGAAGATGGAACATATCCATGTTCAAAAGATCGTCTGCAGAGGTCGCGAGAGGATTGACCGTCCCCAGAACACTAGAGAGAGTGTCTGCATCCTTCCTGCAGGAATCGCCTGTAGAGTGGCCTCAAGCTCTGCGGACATTGTTTTAGATTTTTCGTCTCTTGAGGACACATTTGAGAAAAGCTTTCCTAGTCCAGTCATTGAGGACTGAAAAATGTTAACAATAATGGTGAATAACGACATGTGGCTGTAGATGTTTTGAATGAACTGGTGCTTTCCGGGATCGACAACATTAATTGCAGTTGCAGACTCGACGGTTAAGACAACATTTTTGAAATATCTTAAAATTTTAAAATGTGCTGGAATTATGTTAACTGTGGAGTCCTCGAGTTATCTTCAAAAAGTGGTCAGGTCGTCGCAGCCTCATATCTCATACCGCGTAGGTAGCCAACTCCATCCCAAGGAATTCTTAGCCTTCCAGGCCCCCTCTCAGCCAAGTGGACTGCGCAGGTGATGGAGAAATTTTATAGTTTAAAATAAAATCCAAACTAAAATCCCAAATTGGCAAGTGTATCTATCGAAATATAGTATAGGAAATGTCGTATTAGACTCGGGGCCTATTGATTACTTATACTCACGCAAATTAAGATCATTTTATCTAATAATAATCATAGAGAATAATAAAAATAAAAGAGAAATTTCTATGGAATGCAAATTAACACTTGGCCTAGAATCCCATTGTATTAAAATAGACTTTCTTGAAATGATAATAGCACAAGATACTAATCACTTACTTCGACCATGGAGGTTCCAAGAATACAAAAGCATCTCCCTCGAGCTCATGCTTTTTTACTAACCTTAGGTTGATAGATTAAAACCCCTCGGCCAGTCGAAACCCCTAAGCTTGCTTTAAACTGTGCACCACAATATTGGATTTGACTCCAATCCGGCGGATTTATGTCGTCCTCTCTCGAGGAGTGCATTCAACTCCTTTTACCTTTGAGCGATCTACTCGTATCCGCAATCTCTCAATCATTTAAGATACGGATCTAAAATCGAAGAACATATCCGCGAAATATGAATTCGACACAAAAAAAAATCAAAGATAAATCGATAGTGAGCAAAATAAAAAGCTTGACAATTTTGAGAAAAATAAAGAAAGTTTATTTCATTCCAACGATCATCATGATCAAGTGCTAAATAAAATTTAGCTACTTAACATGACGAAGTAACCACAATAAAAGAAGGACAAGAACATGATAGAAAAAGTGCTTGAATTGAATTACGAAAAGTAAACTAAGCTATGGAAAGGAAAAGTAGAAGAAAGAAATGCAAAAAAACAATAAACTAAGCTACAAATTACTCCTAAAATTGGATCTTAATCTTCTCTCTTTCCTCGTGCAGATTTCTGGAACTTATAGATTTTTCTCTGGAAGGTCACGCCCGTGACGTAGGGCGTGTAAGGCTCAGAACCGTCGCCATGAAAGCCCGGGAATGTTGGGAGAAAAAATGCCAAAATTGTCATTCTGCGGGTAACGGGTCTAGGTCACGCCCATGACCTAAGGCGTGTCAAATCTGTTACTGGAAATGGCAGGTAGAGAAACGGCGGTAAATAAACCTGGCAGTTGTGTCACGCCCATAGGTCACGCCCGTGACCTAGGGCGTGTACTGACCGGGTCATCAAACAGTTGGAAACGGCACAATCTGGCTTCAATTAGGCAGTTTCTGGTAGGTCATACTCGTGGCATGTGGGCGTGTACTTAGTAAAAGTCCCAGAATTGTCCACAGAAGTTTTCTGCAGAAAATTGTATTTTTACCCGAGACACGCCCCTTTTCACGCCCTACCATGGCGTGACATCGCGGCATGTACATGTGAAACTCTCCATATTTGTAGAGGATGACGTGCTCTTTTCTTTGACTGGTTGCACGTCTCGTAACTCATCCTGCTTTGAAAGTTATGACCATTTGAAGTTCAGTTATCCGAGGCCAAAAAAGTTAATTTTCTCCAAATTGCCTCCAGAACATGGTCATGGACTTAAAATTGATATTTAAAGCCCAATTGCTCTGAAATATAAAAAGAAAGCAATTAGAAACATAATTACTAAAATATAATTAGAATCTTATTATTTATTTAATATATAATATATAATATATATATATATATATATATATATATATATATATATATATATATATATATATATATATCGATAAAATTAGAGTAATGAAATACCCACATACTTACTCGTTTGCTCGTCCTGAGCAAACAACTTTTCATAAGGAGAAGCAAAATTTAAAAGCTAGAAAAGAAAATTGAACGTAAGGAGTAAAATGCGAAGTTTTATGCCTATGTGCGTAGTTATTTTTTGTACAAAAACCTACTCAGCATACAAATTAATTTTTATTTTTCTAGAATGTGTTTCCAATTATTATTTCCACTTTTAAAATTGAAAATCCGATAAATCCTAAAATCACATTTAGGGAGAAAATAACGTGTTTACTAAGATAACATTGCACAAAGTGAAGAATGAGATATCCTGCAAAAGAAATCCATCAATGTCGATGGACATAGGCTTGCCCTTTCACACTCTCGTCACGACAGAAGTTTAACTCATTAGCACAAATAAATAGGAATTAACTTGGTTGAAACATAGGCTTAGGTTTTGGTTTAGAAAATCAAAGATAAATACGACGGCTAGTCACACCCAAACCTAAAGAGAGATCGCACAAAATAATCATGGCTTTAAAAAGATAGTCAATTTCCAATATCTTTTATTTTTTCCCTTTCCATTCCTACATATATATTTTTTATTTTTATTTCTCTTTCTTCGCTTTTTAATGAGTTTTTCTAATGTTTTTTTAAGGAAGGAGAAATAAAATCAGCTCACTTTTCCAATAAAAATAGTATGTTGGATCCCTAGTTGGATTTGGGCTTGGTACACTAAATTAGGATGTTTGACCCAATATGTATAGTCAGGGTCATGTATGAGTTCTAGAGTCTACGCTATGTCCTTAGAGTCAACACTGCTTGGACCAGCCATCAACAAACTGCAAAATACTCAAGACTTAGAGAAATTTCAGAACTCAGAAAATGAGTTCGATATTCGTCAAACTCAGGTCGACGAAAGTCGTGCTCAACTCGACGAAATCAGAGAGAATTCTCTGAGCTGAGCTCGACAAACTTGAATCTAAGGTCGAGGAATTCCATAGTATACTTCAACATTCCAAGTCCAGAATTCTTCACTTAACTCCAGTCGACGAACTTAGCTCTCAGGTCGACAAACTTAGTTCTCAGCTCGACGATCTCTGTTTATTCTACTTCAACATCTTATTCCAGAAACAACTAAGTATTCTAAGTCCAGAATCACACTCCAGTCGATGAACTCACCTTCTCAGCTCGACGAACTTAGACCACAGTCTTGGCAAGATTTAACAAGTAGTAGTTAGAAGTTCTCAGCTCGATGAAACTAGTTCTCAGGTCGACGAGCCCATTTCTAAGGTCGACGATTTCTAGAGACGTTACTTCAACATTCTTAAGTCCAAGAAACATGGAATTCTGAACTTCAGTCGACGAAGTTATATTCTCAGCTCGACGAACTTGATGCACAGAATTGATGGGTCTAGAGAAAGTAGTTATCAGTTCTTAGGTCGATGATCTTGGATCTCAGCTCGACGAACAACTATCATCTAGTCGACGAACTTGACTTCTCTGTTTGATGTACTATAGACACAGATCGACGAATTCTGCTGAACAAATTCTGTAAAGTTCCAGACTTAGAAATTTCCCTCCCCCTGTCTCTTTTCTATTGCAATAATTCCTGAGTAATCAATGCATAAATATTCTCTGAATATTACTGTTATAAGCAAGCCTTGATTACGGTGTTCATCAGGATTTTTGCTTGTTGTTTTTCCATGGGATAGTTGAGGAAATCAATCAATGCAAATATTCTCCAGGCCATCAGTATTAAATGAAGAAAGGAATTCAAATTTTAAAGTGAAATTATATGGAAAATATAAAAGGGATTTTCTTCATATCTCTCGACAGAACAAAACAGATAGCAATACAGGAGAATAGAAAAACTAACACAGAGAATATACAGAATACAGAGCTCACAGGGCAACAATACTGTCAAGAGACAAAAATCCCTAGCCCTTAACCAGAGAAAAGAACAGTAGGCTGAAGAAGAAGAAGAACATACATTCAAGATCAAGAGTCTTCTTCCTTCTACATCCCAGGATTCTTCAAAGGACAATAAACACTCTATCTGTCAAGAAGTTCCTGGAGTTCATCTGGTCAAAGCAAAATCTTGAAGACCTATCACCCTGCAACAAGGCTTCAACTTCCTGAACCATTCTATATCTCATGGGGAGCCTTTGCTAACATCGTTTTCCCACTAGAGTCTTCTCAGTTGTATCTGAGAAAGAGAAGACAAAATCACTCTCTCATCCCCCACTGTATAAAGGGTTCTTAACTCCCTTTAAAAGTTATTCCTGGTTGCAAGTCACCTGATCAAAAGACTTTAGGATTGTTTTTTGAGCACCTGATCAAATTCTCATTGGTGGCAGTCACCTGATCAAAAACCTGAGTGGATTCCTACCAGGGTGGTAGAAGAGTGGATGTACCCAAGTTTAGGGGAAGCACTATAAAATTCTTGTGATATTTGGGTCGCTCTTTTCTTTTATTCTTGTTGTGGCTGTGCTTTCTACGTTTGCTGTGTCTGTGTTTTTAATTCAATTTCTGCAGCACTAGTAATAGATTGAATTAATTAGCAAAATTTTATAAACCCTAAATACTCTATTCACCTCCCCTCTAGAGTATTTCAGATCTAACCCTTACTTTCAATTGGTATCAGAGCAAGTTTCCTTTGGTTGTACAGGTTAACCCCTTGAACCAAAAGATCCTATGTTAGATCTGAGTTTTATTTCTATTAGATTTATATTCACAGCATGACACAGAACAAGGACTATGCAAGCACAAGACCTCCAGTATGCAATCTAAATAGGTTTGCCATCTGCAAGGCAAGAATCAAATTATATATGAATTCAATTAATGAGGATATGAAAGTCCACCTAGTGTCAACAAAGTTCACCTATGGGGGGGGGAATAGGTGACGAGCAATGCTTATGCGGAATTTACGAATGTACCTGCACAATAAAAAGAAAAGGCACAGCACACAGAATACACAGGCAATTTATAGTGGTTCCCCGACTTGGGTACATCCACTTTCCCCCTTCGACCTATCTCCCAACAAGGGACGACTCGGTCACTTCTCCAACAGGATTGAAATCCAATCCTTGCACTAACGGAAGGAACCCTTCCACATGTAGGAGTCAACACTCCCACAAACCGGGTTGCACCCAACCCTTACAACATGGAACAATCGTTCCTTTACAACAAAAGTAAAATAGAATGTACACGAGATACAAACTTCGTTTGGAGACTTCGGTGTTCATCTTCGTTCGACGACGTGTTCGTGAAGTCAACGAAGAGTCTACAACCTTGGTCTCTCTTGGAGAGGATCTCCCCGGAACCGGCGGCGGCAATCCGAGCGGCGGCTTGGTTCGGGATCGGCGGCAGCGAAGGTGCGCGGCTGCAGTACTTTGAGATCCAAACTTCGTAGCGAAGCAAACTAGGTCTACCAACGGTCACTCTAGGATCGGTCGTCTCGATCAATTCGGACGAGGGAGTTTTTCCCGGTCAACAAATCGAGAGACAAGGCATCTCTGGATAGACTCGTGAGACTCAAGCTTTGCTAAGCTTCTGTCGCCGGAGATCACGAAGGAATCCCGATCGATGACGGCGACCAACTAGCTCGAGCGCGACGGCGGCGGCGGAGTGGAAGATCGCGATTTTAGGTCTAGGTTTTTGCTCGGCTTCTTCTCTCTGTCTACAGTTCAAAATACCTGTATATATATACTGTAGATACTACTAATTTGACCGTTGTGGGACCCACAAGAAAAATCCCGAAAACCGGTTCAAAATAGTCCAGCGGCAGAATCCGGTCCAGCAGTTTCCAGAGAAAATGCCAAGTAAAAATCGGCGAGAATCACAGGTGATTCTCGACGAATCGGCGAGAATCAGTTAGTGATTCTCGACGAATCGGCGAGAATCACTAGTGATTCTCGACGAATCACTTTTTGATTCTCAACGAATGTAACTTGGTATTCAGGATCTGCTCTGCGATGGGTTCGGCGAGAATCACTAGTGATTCTCACCGAATCTTACTTGGCACCGTTTTGAGGTAACCGGAAAGAGTCGGCGAGAATCACTAATGATTCTCGACGATTCGGCGAGTATCACTAGTGATTCTCGTCGAATTATACTTAGACGAATTTTCGTCTTTACGCCCACGAGCTGCTGCTTGACCCATCCTTGCTCCTTGTCTGCTCCTGCAAGATCACAGCCCTGTACTTGAACGTAAGTGCACTCCAATAGAGAGAGTACACACGTAGGCCAACACACTGATCTGCTCAACGAGGGATTACGTCGTGCAGACCCATGTATATTGACCTACTGCACCCTGACATTGGTGTGTACTTTGCGTGGAATAACTGCAAGTACAACTTGAAAGATTTTATCAAATACATTGTCTATTGACCTTAGCTTGTCCAGGGGCTTCTTCAAATCAGGTACATTGTGGATACAATACCCAACAATCTCCCCCTATTTGAAGAAGCCTAAACCCTACAAGCTAAGGTGAATAGAGCAAATGGGAATGAAACCATAAACTTAAAAATGGAGTTGAGTGAGTTATCCATTACCACTACCAATTTCTTGGGAGCAAGCTTGGAGCCACCTTAGCTTAGCCGAGAGGGTAATCTCTCCCTTTTCGGCTTCTACAAATCGGGATCGGTTGCAGTTGACCCCTTGCTCCCCCTCAGTTCTTGCGTTTGTGGTCACACGTGAGTTCCTTGCTCCCCCTCAAATCGTGCACGAGCCTGGAGCTTCTGTAGTCTTCATTCCTCATAATTGAGCATCCCCAATTCAGTCTTGAAAAGATTGAACTTGGCCTCGTCTAAGGGCTTTGTGAATATATCAGCAATCTGCTTGTCCGTGGGGACATAACAGAGAGAGATGTCCTTGTTTTCCACGTGCTCCCGAATGAAGTGGTAGCGCACTTCAATATGCTTCGTTCTGCTGTGCGATACAGGATTGTTGGCAATGACAATTGCACTGGAGGAGTCGCAGTACATGGGTACTTCCTTGAACTGAAGGTCGTAGTCGGCTAACTGGTTTCTGATCCATAGAAGTTGTGCGCAACAGCTTCCTGCCGAGATGTACTCAGACTCTGCTGTGGAGGTTGCAAACACAATTCTGTTTCTTGCTGTTCCATGAGATAAGCCTCCTGCCGAGGAATTGACATGTCCCGGAGGTGATTTTCCTGTCATCCCTGCTCCCTGCAAAATCAGCATCTGAAAAGCCTATTAGCTCGACATCATTGTTTCTCGGGTACCACAAGCCAAGATTAGGAGTACTTTAAGGTATCTTAAAATTCGCTTTGCAGCGACATAGTGAGATTCCTTAGTGTTCACCTGATATCGGGCACAGACACATGTGGAGAACAAAATATCCGGTCTACTAGCAGTAAAATAGAGTAGGGATCCAATGATGCTTCTGTATTTTGGTTTCAATCGAAAGGTTTACCTTTCTCATCCTTATCCAGAGATATAGTGGATCCCATTGGAGTCCTCATAGAGGATGCACTCTCCATACCGAATTTCTTAAGGAGTTCATTTGTGAACTTCGTCTGAGAGATGAAGATTCCATCCTCAGACTGTTTCACTTGAAGTCCTAAGAAATACTTGAGCTCTCCCATACTGCTCATTTTAATCTTTCCTTGCATAAGTTTAGAAAACATTTTGCAAAGATTGTTGTCCGTTGAGCCGAATATTATGTCATCGACATAGATTTGCACCAGCAAAATCTTGCCTTTGACTTCCCTGAGAAACAATGTTTTATCTATTTTACCTCTAGAGAACTTGTTCTCAAGAAGAAAACTAGATAAAGTCTCATACCAAGCTCATGGAGCTTGTTTCAACCCATATAAGGCCTTATTAAGAAAATAAACATGATTGGGATAAGTAGGATCGACAAAACCTGGGGGTTGAGCGACGTATACTTCCTCTTTCAAGTCTCCGTTCAAGAATGCTGATTTCACATCCATTTGATAGACTGTGAATCCTTTGTGTGAAGCATACGCCAGGAACAATCTGATTGCCTCGAGCCTTGCGACGGGTGCGAAGGTCTGGTCGAAGTCAATCCCCTCCTCCTGTCTGTAACCTTGAGCCACCAGCCTGGCCTTGTTCTTTACGATGATACCATGTTCATCCAGTTTGTTTCTGAAGATCCACTTGGTGCCAATCACATTCTGCTTGTGTGGTCTGGGAACCAGCATCCACACGTTGCATCGTTCGAATTGATGAAGTTCATCTTGCATGGCCAAAATCCATGCCCCATCTTTGTTCGCCTCGTCGAACTTCTTTGGCTCAACCTGTGACAGGAAGCTAAGATGCAATACTTCGTTAATGGTACCTCTTCGAGTTCTGACACCGACACGAGGATCTCCGATGATCTGATCTCTAGGATGATCCCTCACGTGCCGGAGCTCTAGAAGTCTGGCGTCTGGAGCTTCAACTACTTCTTGGGCTTCTCTTTCTTCCAGGAGATTTGTTCCATTTTGATCTTCAATATTTTTCAGATGACGTGGAGGTGGAAACTTTGACATACTTAGGAGTGTCATCTTTAGCGGTCTCATCCAGACTCAGCTGTTCAAGTCGTGCACCTGCATCTTCAAGAATACCACTGGAAGAATTGATGTTAAGCAAACTTCCTTCATCAAATACAACATTTATTGATTCTTCTACCACTAGGGTTTTCTTATTGAAGACCCTATATGCCCGACTGTGGGAACTATAGCCCACGAATATGCCTTCGAAGCATTTTTCACCAAATTTAGTATGCGGGTACTTCCCATTATTCAGTACATAGCATCTGCAACCAAAAATCCTCAAGTAGGCCATGGTTGGTTTCCTGCCTTTCAGTAGTTCGTAAGGCATCTTACGATGATGCTTGTTGATCAATGCTCGGTTTTGTACATGACAAGCTGTATTGACAGCCTCTGCCCAGAAGTATTCCGGGAGAGAGGCGTCTTTCAACATTGTCGTGCAGGCTTCAATGAGAGTTCTATTTCTCCTCTCCGCAACTCCATTTTGCTGAGGAGTGCGCGGGGAGGAAAACTCATGAAAGATACCTTGTTCTTCACAAAATTCTATCATAGCACCAGACTCAAATTCTGTTCCATGGTCACTTCTGATTTTGACCACTGAGCAGTTAAATTCGTTCTGAACCTGCTTGACAAAACTAGTGAAGATGTCAAACATATCTGACTTTCGTTTCAAAAAGAACCCCCATGTAAACCGAGAGTGATCATCAACTATCACTAGCGTATAGGACTTGCCTCCCAAGCTATGAACTTGCATTGGACCAAACAAGTCCATATGTAAAAGGTAAAGACATCGGGAAGAGTCTTTGTCTGCGATGCTCTTAAAGGTAGCCCGAGTTTGTTTGCCCATCTGGCATGCAGGACAGGGGCTATCTTTAATGCACTTGATACTGGGAGCATCCCTTACTAAGTTCTTAGAAAACAGCATACTAATTGTCTTGAAATTAATATGTGTCAATCTCTTGTGCCATTGATCACAAAGAGAGGCACTGCCTATTGCCACAAGGCATACGGGGGTAGATGAATCTATACTGAGAAAATCTAAGCAGAAGATATTTCTGCTACTAATGCCTGATAATACCGTCTCAGAAGAGGTACGTGAAATTATCAGACATTTATCCTTGCAGAACTTAACGTCATAACCTTTGTCACATAACTGACTTACACTGATTAGGTTATGGTTTAACCCTTCAACATAAGCCACGTCCGTGATAGAGATTATAACGTTGGAAATCATACCGTAACCTCTGGTGACTCCTCGATCTGACCCTCCAAAGATGACTTTGGGTCCATTCTCGACTGGAGTGTAATCACGCAGCAGGCTTCTTGTCCCAGTCATATGCCGGGAGCATCCACTGTCCAAATACCAGATCGCGTTTTGGTGGCCTTTGGACATTCCTGCAAAACAAAATTAATTTGCCTTAGGAACCCAATCGAACTTGGGTCCTAGATCCCTAGTTAGCACACTCCCCCTCGGTTGGTTAACCCTACGAGTGGTCGGTCTCGCATTGCTAACATAGGGAGTCTCGTAATTCCTTGGATTAAACCAACAATCCACGGCAAAGTGACCGACTTTGCCACAGCACCAACAGTCGAATCTGTTGTACCTCTTCCTAGGCTCCTGCCTTACCCTGGGAACGGTGGGTACAGCTAGGGCCTTGGATCTGGAGGTGGAGGCCTCATGGTGACAACAGTCACATGACTTCGTCACCTTCTGTATAACAGGCTTGGCTTTTGGTGCCTGCTTTCCATTATGGCCGCTAGAGAATGGACCATAATTTCCCATGTGGATTTTCCTCATAAGGTGCCTTGAAGGCACTCTCACCGAAGTTCCGGGGAAAGGTCCAACCGTCATATCTGCTCTTTGGCTTTGCAACCGAGGGCCGGAAATGATGGCCAACGTTGACTCAAAGTCATGTTGGTTGCAAGGAAAGCCAGGCTTTCTGAATGCAACAGGACTAAGAGGAGCCTTACCCTTTTCATCAGCAGAGGCCTTCTTGGCGCCTTGTTCTTCCTCTGGTTCCTGTTTCTCCGGGATGAGGAACCAGATACCCCTACATGCCCCAAGCCAGCTCCTTTAGCCTGAGCAGAGAAGGTATCAACGACTGGAAGAACTGTTTTTGGCATAGAGAAGCTCTTGACGATCTTCATTTCTGCCGCAAGTAGTTCTTCCAACTTGTCGACTTCCTCCTGCTTAAGATCAAGGAGCTTCAAAACTCTGAATGCTTGAAGTCAGGTCAGTGCTGCTGTCGGAGAGAAATCAAGCTAGTGACCTCTTCCCTTAGGGATACACCTCACCCTTAAGGAATTTCACTTCCTCTTCTCAGCCTTCAGTCTCTTACGGCACTCCTCGAAAGTGTTGAGCAGAAGCTCATATTTCTCGAGGAGCTCCGCTTCACGGGCCGAAGGGCTATCCTCAGGTTCCATCATCCTGAGACTCAGGTCAGAGTCGGAGTCGGAGAGAGGGTGTGAGCTTTTACTTCCCAGTAAATGGGGGCATTCTCCTTCTGAGTCTGAGCGACACCAGCCCGAAGTAGGCTTCCTCATCATCACTTGAGTCTGAGGAATCAGACTCACTCAGGTCGTCTTTGGCCTTTTGGCAATGTAGCTCCGCTCCTTCTTCTTATCTCTAGAGGACTTGTGCTCCTCTTCTTTCCCTTTTCCCTCTTGCCTTGATAGCAGTCGGCCACGACGTGTCCTGGCTTAATTGCATCCAAGCAATAATGTCAGAGGAGGCGATGTTTGTTTGTGGTCTACATGCATACCTGTCAGATGAATAATTTTTCTTCTGAAGCCTAGAGGAGGAGCCTCTCTCTTCTTTGATTCCTCATCTTGAGGAACTTCTTGAACTCTCGAGTGATGGGGGGAGAAATCCTTCTCCGACAGCTCTGAGCTGGAGGAGCATGGCTCGGAGTCCTCCTCCTCATCCTTTTCTCCTGGCACGGTACGAACCGCACCCTTGCCTTTTTTGGAGTGACTGGCTTTTAAAGCCACGGTCTTTTCTTTGGCTGCGCCTTTCTCAGCTTCTTCTTCTGCTTTTCTGGTGTTCAGCTGAAGCTCATAGGACATCAGCTTTCCAAACAGAATTTGTGGATCAGTTTCAGCTAGTCTGCCAAATTCTCTGATGGCGCAGATCTTTGTGTCCTCATTCCTTAGTAAGGGACCTAAGGAATTATCATTGAGTCACCATTAGTGAACACTCTCCGTAGCCTTTGAGGGCGTTGACAATCTTAAGGAGTTCTCGTATGTGACTCTGATCTCTTCCTTAGGCCCATTGTCCTGAAGGCCTCATATTTCTGGTTCAGGAGGGATCTCCGATCATCCTCACTTCACCGTGCCCTCCATTAGGATGATCGGCACTGCCAGATCTCTGTGCTGTCCTGCAGTTGCTGAAGTTTTGCATCATAGAGTCATCAACTGCGCTGACCAGAATGTTCCGTGCCTTCATGTCAAGTCCACTAGCACCATCTCGTCCTTGTCCTTTCAGAAAGTGTCTTCGGGCACTTTCTTGGTGGGATCATGGTGGAGGCCTTAGGGGGGACATAAGGTCCCTCTGCACGATCATGAAAAGTGAGGATCCCACTGCTTCCATGTAGAATCTGATCCTTCCGTCCAGATGGAAAGTTGAGTCTGGTGCACACTGGGATCTTGCCGGAGAACTTTAGCCCGTCATAGTAAGAGTTTGTCTTCTCTTGACACTAGGGGCAGGATTCAACTCAAGGTGTTAACCTTTTTGATGAGTAACCTCGCTTGATACCACTTGAAAGTCCACCTAGTGTCAACAAAGTCACCTATGGGGGGGGGGAATAGGTCACGAGCAATGCTTATGCAGAATTTACGAATGTACTGCACAATAAAAGAATGGCACAGCACACAGAATACACATGCAATTTATAGTGGTTCCCCGACTTGGGTACATCCACTTTCCCCCTTCGACCTATCTCCCAACAAGGGACGACTCGGTCACTTCTCCAACATGATTGAAATCCAATCCTTGCACTAACGGAGGAACCCTTCCACACGTAGGAGTCAACACTCCACAAACCGGGTTGCACCCAACCCTTACAACACGGAACAATCGTTCCTTTACAACAAAAGTAAAATAGAATGTACACGAGATACAAACTTCGTTTGGAGACTTCGGTGTTCCTTTTCGTTCGACAACGTGTTCGTGAAGTCAGCGAAGAGTCTACAACCTTGGTCTCTCTTGGAGAGGATCTCCCCGGAACCGGCGGCGACAATCCGAGCGGCGGCTTGGTTCGGGATCGGCGGCAGCGAAGGTGCGCGGCTGCAGTACTTTAAGATCCAAACTTCGTAGCGAAGCAAAACTAGTCTACCAACGGTCACTCTAGGATCGGTCGTCTCGATCGATCGGACGGGGAGTTTTTCCCGTCAACAAATCGAGAGACAAGGGATCTCTGGATAGACTCGTGAGACTCAAGCTTTGCTAAGCTTCTGTCGCCGGAGATCACGAAGGAATCCCGATCGATGACGGCGACCAACTAGCTCGAGCGCGACGGCGGCGGCGGAGTGAAGATCGCGATTTTAGGTCTAGGTTTTTACTCGGCTTCTTTCTCTCTGTCTACAGTTCAAAATACGTATATATATATGTAGATACTACTAATTTGACCGTTGTGGGACCCACAAGAAAAATCCCGAAAACCGGTTCAAAATAGTCCAGCAGCAAATCCGGTCCAGCAGTTTCCGAGAAAAACGCCAAGTAAAAATCGGCGAGAATCACAGGTGATTCTCGATGAATCGGCGAGAATCAGTTAGTGATTCTCGACGATTCGTCGAGAATCACTAGTGATTCTCGACGAATCACTTTTTGATTCTCAACGAATGTAACTTGGTATTCAGGATCTGCTCTGCGATGGGTTCGGCGAGAATCACTAGTGATTCTCGCCGAATCTTACTTGGCACCATTTTGAGGTAGCCGGAAAGAGTCGGCGAGAATCACTAATGATTCTCGCCGAATCGGCGAGAATCACTTGGTGATTCTCGTCGAATTATACTTAGATGAATTTTTTCGTCTTTCCGCCCACGAGCTGCTCCTTGACCCATCCTTGCTCCTTGTCTGCTCCTACAAGATCACAGCCCTGTACTTGAACGTAAGTGCACTCCAATAGGGAGAGTACACGTAGGCCAACACACTGATCTGCTCAACGAGGGATTACGTCATGTAGACCCGTGTATATTGACCTACTGCACCCTGACATTGGTGTGCCACTTTGCGTGGAATAACTGCAAGTACAACTTGAAGATTTTATCAAATACATTGTCTATTGACCTTAGCTTGTCCAGGGGCTTCTTCAAATCAGCTACATTGTGGATACAATACCCAACAGGATATCTACAATTCCATCTTGACAGGTCCTCCTCAAGCTACTGCCCTACATCTACAGTAGCTTCAAGTAGAATGCAGTTCCACTACCTGAGTGGACTGAAGCCCAGAAGAAAGCAAATTTGTTGATGCCAATGCCATGAACATTCTGGCCCAAACCATGTCAGATGGCATCTTCCAGAAGGTGGCTGAATGCACATCAGCCAAGGCCATTTGGGATTCCCTTAATCAAATGGCGGTTGGATTTGCTGATGAAAGAAAGGATTGAAGATCCAACCGCATATCACAATATGAGAACTTCAAGAAGGAGGAAGCAGGATCAGTTTGCAGATATGTATAATAGGCTGAGCTCAATCATCATGAGCTAAAGACATTGGACAAGGACATCACCCTCACTGAGGTGAATGATAAAATCCTCATGTGCTTCCCAAGCTCATGTGATTCAAGGATCTGGCCAATTAAGGAGGCCAAAAGCCTAAATGAGATTTCCACAGAATCTCTTTTAGGAAAGTTCAAATCTTATGAGCAGCTAATCAAATCCACAGAAGTAGCTGAGAAGAGGATACCTCCACCAGCAAGGAAGGAGCACATCATAGCTTTTAAAGCTGTTGAAGAACTGAAGCCTCAACTGTGAATGAAGAGCTGATGAGTCTTTTTACTAAGAGATTCTATAAAATGGCAAGGAAGGATTTAAGAAGAAAGTCTTCCGGGCAGGATGACAAGCCAAGGTATGACAAAATACCCACTAAAGAAGTGGTTTGCTTTAGCTGCAGGAAACCTGGACACTTCATCTCAGAGTGTCCAGAAAATCAAAAGGAAAAGAGAAGAGAGAAGGATTCTAGAAGACAACAAAGCAGCATGCCTTCTTCCAGCAAATACAAGAAGAAGGAGAAAGGCTTTGTAGCTGAATCCTTGAGTGAAACTGATGATGAATCCACATCCTCCAGCTCTAGTGAAGATGAAGAAGAGGCATGGGCCAAGGAAGTATGCCTTATGGCAATTGATGCCTCCAGGAGTCAATCAGATGAAGAAGAGTCTGACAATGAAGAAGCTTCAGAAACAGAAGCTGATCAGGTACTCTAATCTTTTGACTATAATTCTGATTCTTTTAAAATTGAATTTAATACTATGTGCATTGATTTAATAAACTCTGAAAAACGAAATCAAAGCACTTAGGAAAAAACTAACTAGTCAAGAGACACTGAAATCTGAAAACACCAAGCTAAAAGATGAACTTACATTAGCTAATGATCAAATTATTCTGTTAAAAATTGAGTTATGTGAGGCCAAACAACTTTACGAATCTCTCAATGGGAGAAGCCTTAAGCTGATGGACATTACAAGCACAGTTAATGCTAGACTGAATGACAAGCTGGGCTTGGGTGCTTGATCAAGTTTACCCCCCCCCCATTCTCAAGAAAATATTTTAACAAAAACCCCCATAAAATTGGTTTTTGCTAAGGGCAAAGAAAAAATAACTAATAAAGAAACCACAGAAAAAATTGCCAACTTAAAAGGTCAGAGCAAAAGAAATCAAAAAACCTTGAATAAAAACAAAGCTCGGCAGATTTTGTCGAACTCAGATCGATGAAATGTGACAGTTCGTCGAACTCAAGTCAATGAACTCTGAACGTAAATTTATATAATAATTATTCGCCTCACTACGATCGACGAACTCTACATGGTTCATCGAGCAGAGGTCGTCGAACTTGGGGCACAAAAATGACTATAATCATTCTCTGAGTGATATCGACGATCTCATCCCATTTCGTCGAACTCTGGTCCACGAACTCACAAACAATTTGTCGAACCCAGTCAGACTTAACAAAAATTATAATTACAACACCAATCCAATCAAACTAAGAAACAATTTAACCCACTTACAGATTGGATAATACCTCGCAAAAAGATATCATCCATTAGGATATAAATCACAACCTGAGTATTCTGTGATATCCAATTTTTCTTATCAACAATTTAAAGGACCCAAGTAACCTGGGGTCAAGAACAACTAAACTGCTTTCATTGCAGGAAAAGGGTTGTCCAGTGACTAATCAAACATGGTACTTGTACAGTGGATGCTCCAAAAACATGACTGGCAGCATGGACAACCTAATCAACTACAAGTCCAAGATAGGACCACCGGTAATATTTGGTGATTCAAAGTATGGCCAGTCTAAAGGCTATTGAGAAGTAAGGATTGGAGCAGTCACATTCAAGAAGGTGACTTGTGTAAAAGGACTCAAGAAAACCTCATCTCAATAAGCCAATTATGTGATGAAGGTTATCAGGTACATTTCAATTCAAAAACTTGTATTATTTCTAATAAAGAAACACAAAATGTTTTATTTGGAAAATAGACAAGGAAACATTTATTTAGTTGATTTCTATTCTGCAAATTTAGATATCTGTCTGCTTAATATAGTTTGCACTTAAATGAATTATGACATAAAAGATTAGGACATGTAAACATGAAAAATATTGCTAGGCTATCTAAAAACAGTCTTGTAAGAGGTTTACCTTCTGGTCCTTACAAGAAGGAAGGCCTTTGCAGGGCTTGTCAACTAGGTAAACAAACTAAATCTAGTTTTAAATCAATTAATAAAAGTGATTCACCTAGGATCTTGTGCTTGCTACACATGGATCACTTTGGGACCCATTGTTGTACAAAGCCTAGGAGGGAAATCCTACACTCTAGTCATTGTAGAGACTTCTCAAGATTCACTTGGGTGTTCTTTCTGAGATCTAAGTCAGATACCTTTAAAGTTCTTACAGATTTTCTCAGGAAAATAAAGATTGAGTACTCTACTCATGCTGTATTCATCAGAAGTGATCAAGGTACAAAGTTTGAGTCTCTTCTTATGCATGAGATCTGTGAGAAGGAAGGTATCAGGCACTGCTTCTCAGCTCCTAGAACTCCCCAACAAAATGGGTAGCTGAAAGGAAGAATAGAACACTGATTGAAGCTGCAGGGCACATTACTTGCAGATGCTTATATGCCACTATCCTTTTGGGCAGAGGCTGTAAGCACAACAAATTATGTACTGAATAGAAGTTTGATACATAAACTTAAGAATAGGACTCCCTATGAATTACTTAAATTGAAGAAAACATAAAATCACCTATTTTTAAAGTATTTGGATGTGTATACTATATACATAATAATAACAAGAAATACATTAGAAAGCTTGAAGCTAAGGCTGAAGAGGGAATCTTTCTAGGATATTCCCAAGTAAGCAAAGCTTATAGGGTGTTCAATAAATCAACTTTAAAAATTGAGGAATCTATACGTGTTTCCTTTGATGAACTAACATGTCTTATAAGGAGAAAGAGATTTCTACCAATAATCCTTTGCAGGTACCTCACTTGTGTGAGAATTTGGATGGACTAAACCTCACCCAAGAGGAATCCAACACATCCTTCTCCATAAGTTGATGAAGACAGTGAAGAAGAAAGCACTGGAGTGACTGAACTTCATCCAACAACAAAACATAATTCCACAAGAGAAATTAATCAAAATGTTGTTGCTGAACCAACTCCACACACTGATCTTGTCACATAAGAGATCACCCAAGATCCCAAGTGATTGGAGACATAACAGTAGGTGTACAGACAAGGCATCAACTCAACCAAGATGTCATACATGCATGTTTTCTCTCTCAAGTGAACCTCAATCATTAACAAATGCTGATAAATATCCTCACTGGATCATTGTAATGCAAGAGGAACTCAACCAGTTTGATAGATGTTGAGTTTGGGATTTGATTCCAAGACCCAAAGACTACCCAGTCATTGGAACAAAATGGGTATATAGAAACAAACTAGATGCCCAAGGTGCATTATGAGGAGCAAGGCTAGTCTTATTGCTCAAGGATATATGCAAGAAGAAGGCATAGACTATGATCAGACATTTGCACAGTTACAAGGTTAGAGGCAATCAGAATCTTTCTTTCATATGTTGCCTACAAGAAGTTCAAGGTATATCAGATAGATGTAAAAACTGCTTTTTAAATGGAATACTAAAAGAAGAGATTTATGTTGAAAAACATCCAGGTTTTGTTTCTCCAACTCATCCCTCTTATGTATTTAGATTGCATAAAGCCTCTATGGTATAAAGCAAGCTCCAAGAGCTTGGTGTGAGACCTTAGCTAGCTTCTGATAGAGCATGAATTCACTAGAGGCATAGTAGACAAAACATTATTCACTAGGCACTATAAGGATAAAATCTTGTTAGTACAAATCTATGTGGATGACATCATATTTGGGTCTACTGACTCTAAACTATGCAAGAGGTTTTCTGATCTCATGCATTCTAAGTTTGAGTTGAGTAGCATGGGTAAGCTCTCCTTCTTCGTTGGTATCCAAGTGAAGCAACTACCTGATGCCATGTTCATCTCCCAAGCTAAGTATTCTAAAGAGCTACTTAAGAAGTTTGGAATGGCTGATGCCTCAGCAAAGAAAAACACCTATGGCTACTAATGCTGTAATAGATTCTGATCCATATGGGAAAACCTGTTGACCAGAAGTATATAGGGGCATTGTTGGGTCCCTACTATATCTTACAGCTAAGCAGACCTGATATAATGTTTGCCACATGCATTTGTGCTTAGGTTCCAAGAGAACCCTAAAGAATCTCACTTAATTTTCTAAAAACTATTTTTGAGATATATAAAGAGTTGTCCTAGTCTAGGTCTATGGTATCCTACAGAGTCAGAATTTGATTTAACTGGATATTCAGATGCTTACTTGTTGGATTCGAGTTGACAGGAAAAGTACCTCAGGAACATGTCAGTTACATGGTATGAGACTAGTGTCTTGGTTCTATAAGAAACAATCATATGTGTCTACATCAACAGCTGAAGCAGAATATACAGCAGCTGGCAGTGCTATTCCCAGATGTTGTGGATTCAAAACCAACTCCTATACTATGGTTTCAACTTAAATAATTCAACTCTACTATTTTATAACACAAGTTCTATATCCATAGCACAGAATCCAGTCCATCACAGTAGGACTAAGCATATAGACATTAGGTATCATTTAATAGAGAGTATGTATACAAAAACTAAAATTAAACTTGTCTATATCTACACTGATTTACAAAGAGCTGATATTTCACCAAACCCTTGGATGAAAGAAATCACTTATTCTTTATAAATCAGCTTGAAATGATCAATGGAGAAGCCTTAGTTTAATTTATGTCTATACTTGACGAATTTTCCAAAGTTCGTCGAACGGAGCTCGACGAGCGGGAAAGTTCTTGAGATATTCGTAGAATGGAGTTCGACGAACTCTCTGTGAGTGAAGACATTTTCATCGAACGAAGATCGACGAATCTACTTCAGAAAACTTTCGTCGAACGGAGCTCGACGAAATGTCTTCAAATCTTCAGACTGAGCTTGACGAATTATTAACTGCAAATTATTTCCTCAACCTCAGATCGAAGAATTATTTTATTTTTCTTGGAATGGAGTTTGTCGATTCGTATTCTTGAAAACCTTATATCTAGGTTTTCTTTGACCTCCATCCACACTTTCAGTTCCTTTGCACTTGACCGTCATTTTTCGCTTGCAGGTGCTCAAATGGCGATTACAGCAGGAAATCTTACGGCAATAAATTCAACACTAGCTTTGATGTCGATTTCGATTCTTCTAGCATTCAGATCCAATCTTCCTGAAAATCATGCAACTGCTTGAAGAATAGTAGTTAAAGACACTGATATCAACCAGGATCAAACTCGCCAGTGCTGAAATCAGGGAGTGGGTCTATACCTCCTCACCACAGATGAGAACACTCTGACAGGGACAATATCGGGTAATGCTATTTCTCTTACTCCCGCCGTCCTAACAGAAATTTTTGGGTTAAGTAATGGTAAAGAAGAATTGGAAATTGACACTGAGGAATATGATGTGATGTTGGGTATGATGGGTTATTCTGGAGAAACCCCAAATAAGTTGCTAAAGAAAACACATGTCTGCTGAATTTAAATTCCTAGCAGACATTGTGGGCAAAGTGCTGATGGGCAAGCACACTACACATGAATACATCACCAGGCACCTATTCCTTGTTATCTGTACTGTGGTTGATCTGATTTAGAAAAAAGAATACAAAGAAAGAGGTTTGTTTTGGAAGGATCTTAGGGATCTTCCTAAAATAAAAGGCTACTGAATCCCTGATCTCCCAGACCATATTCATCAATGCCTTTAATAGGCTTGCATGTGCCCTTTTTGGAAGGTTTGAGAGGACCATCACCAAGCCCTCCTAGGCTTCTTACTCCTCCACCAGGGCTTCTGAGAGTACTAGGGCTGCTCTAGCCACTTCCAACACTACTGAAGAGATCCCTCCTTCACCTTCATCACCTCTAGCCATCCAACCTCATCCTCAAATGGCACATCAACTTCCCTCCTCCTCCACCATTTCTCTCTTCAACAACCACAACAACAACCACAACAACCAGTTCATATTCCTACTCCAGCTCCATCTCCTGCAAGTTCTCCACAAATAGATATCACTGACATCCCCTCTTCCCCCATCAGGAATCTCAACAATCCTCCCCTTCTCAATCACCACAACCAACCCCACCTCAATCCCCCATGGTATATTCATTTGCCTCACCACTTTCATCTCCCTTAACCCACCATTGGACAACATCCCATTCTTCAATCTGCCTTCACCCTCCTCAATACATCTACTCCTCATGATGAACTAATGCAAGATGCACCACCTCCACCTCCACCTCCACCATCCTCCTCCATTCTGATGAATTGTAAATATACGTATTTTTGTGCACATTAATTTAGTCGTTTTCATTTATTTTCGTCATTTTTACTTATTTTGTTCAATAAAATGCTCTTATTCTTGTAAATTTACTACTAACTTGTTTTATTTTATTTTCCAGAAAAATTCCAAAATCTGCCAAATTGGGAAGTACACGCCCGTGTTATTTTGATCACGCCCGTGACCAGGGCGTGGCAGCTAAAAATCCCGTGAAGTTGCAAATTTCTGAAGTAAAAAGCTTGACACGTCTAGGGATGTCACAACCCGCATTTTCTCAACGATGAAACCGTATCAGAGCAAGAGAAAACACATGCCGTGATGCCACGTCGTGCAGGGGATAACTGCACACGCTCAGGCAAAACTCCAGACTTTTGCTAAATATGAAAGAAAATCAGTTAGGTTGAAAGGCCATATCCCTCGGCACGGTGGATCAGCTAGTCCACAAATAAAAGTATTTTTATACGCAGCAGAAAATACCTTGGTTCAATTAAATTGACACTCTACATGAGCATAAGTGTCCCCGAGGGATGACTCATGGTACACTCGACTCTAAAGTGAATATAATATAAATATGAAAGATAGTCTTTTTTACGCTAAGGAAATATAGTGTCTTCGTTTATAAATATGTTATGCATGATATACATATAATAATGCTTTTAGGGTTTAAAATATCTAACATGCAACCTAGCATAAATCCTTCCCAGAAGCAAGTAACTAACCACAAATAGGCAAAAACAGCAGTTTACGTTCATACCCACCATCGCAAGAAGCCACCAGTGGGCGCCAACAACCTGACACGAAACCCACTGGTGAGTATGTATGTCTATACAAAAAGGTCAGGAACTACCTCACAAAATCGGGGATCCGCTATCTCAGCTACCCAAGAGGCCACCAACAAGCCCCTCCAAAAGAACTAGCCGCTGAACCGGCTACAACCTGGACCTGAGGCATTCAAGAAAAGAACACCTCAGCAAGAAAATAAACAAAAATAAATAGAGCATTAGATTAATGAGCAAACAAAAGAAAGGGTTTACCAAACCCAGCAACAAACTGCTATAAGCAAAAGAAAGGGCATGACAGTAAGAAAAGAGTACTGTCTAAAGCACAACAAATCACACCAAGTGCGAGCAACAAAAGCAATATGCCCTATAAAAGAGTCTGCAACAGCTACAAGACATGCACATATATGTCAAAAGAAAGAGTAAACAAAAAAAGGGAAGGGACTAACAGTCCTAGCACGTGGGTAAGTGGCAGTGGTCAAAACATGGATCTGAATACATAACCAAAATCAGATCCAAAAAGGGCTAAGGGGTCAAACAGTGGCAGCACTAGGGTCCCACACACGCCAACCCAAACCGGGGCAAAAAGGCGGTGGCCACAGCTCACCACATAAAACCACCCCTCCAGAGGCCACCAAGACTCCACCAATGCCACAACCCAAGAGTCGGCAAGAAAAAGAAATTAGCCGAACACCCAATACCACCCCCTAGAGAAAGGGAAAAGTCATACTAACAACCTAAGGAAACACACGAACCCAAGACAGAATTATCGAGCCCACTCGACGCGGCGTTGAGTAAGCTCCGCTCACTTGACACTAAAAATACTGAGCCGCAAATCCTACGCTAGGTGACGGCGTTGAGCGAACTCGGCTCACTCGACGCTGTCAGCGCCATTCCATCCTAACTACTCGGGGCTACCGCAACTAAACCTAAATTGTAACTAACCGCAGCCTCACCCTAACTCTAGCTACCCACTGCACACCAAGATCTCAGACAACGAGAGAACATTGATTTAAATGTAAAAAGGACAATGAAACAGCCCATGGATGAAATGAATGAAGAAGACATCCTACTGTTCTAATTTCTAAGGAGGAAAACAAATAATGAAAACAAAAGTATTGCACAGGAAAAGAGAACAGGGCAAGAGTTAGAATAATTTGGCAAGGGCAAGGAAGCCACTTGCCTTTACGTCTAGGAAAAACAACAGCTAACACCACCGCTTAGCACCGACGATAAGATCGGCCACCTAGAAGACCAAAACTAAAACTTGAGGAAAAAGAAAAGAAATCAGATATTTACAATTCCTGGAATCAAACCCTAAATCAAGAAAACACTTACATGGAAGGGAAGATCTAGACGAGAGCAAGCCAAATCCGCTATCTCATGAGAAAAAAACGAGCTCTAACCCTCCAGAAATCGCCGGCCAAAACAACCACCGCCTCCTCTCAAAACCCTTCTGCTTGGAGCTCTCCAGACTCGGGAATGATAAAATGAGGAGGAAAAATGGTTCACAGCAACAAAAGATGATTTCAGGAGAAAAAGTACGGAACACGCCCAAGACACGCCCGTGACACGGCCCGACACGCCGGTGTCACGGGGCGTGTACTCGACGAACGTCGATCTCCACTCGATGAAAACATGGGACACACCCCCGACACGCCCGTGACACGACCCGGACACGCCTGTGTCACGGGGCGTGTACTCACACACCTACCCACTCGACGACCGTCGATCTCAGCTCGACGAAACAGGTGACACGCCCTGTGACACGCCCGTGTCACAGGCCGTGTACCAACTCAAACACCACTCGACGATCGTGGAGCGCCGATCGTCGAACAAAGAGACACGCCCCGTGTCACGCCCGTGTCCGATACGACATGCCTGTAACACGACCGTGTTCTCACTAAAACTCCGCCTGACGACCATCGAGCGCAGCTCGATGAAGGGGGGACACTCCCTGTGACACGCCCGTGTCACAGGCCGTGTTCCTATAAAAACCCCTGAAAGTCCACCTAGTGTCAGCTATGTGCACCTATGGGGGGGGGGGGGGGGGGAATAGGTGACGAGTAGCGCTTTTGCGGAATTTACGAACGTACCTGCACAATAGAAATAAAAAGCACAGCACACAGAATACACAGGTAATTTATAGTGGTTCCCCGACTTGGGTACATCCACTTTCCCCCTTCGACCTATCTCCCCAACAAGGGACGACTCAGTCACTTCTCCAACGGGATTGAAATCCAATCCCTGCACTACCGGAAGGAACCCTTCCACACGTGAGAGTCCACACTCCCACAAAACGGGTTGCACCCAACCCTTACAACACGGAACAAACGTTCCTTTACAACAAACGTAAATATAGAATGTACACGAGATACAAACTTCGTTTGGAGACTACGGTGTTCCTCTTCGTTCGACGACATGTTCGTGAAGTCAACAAAAAGTCTACAACCTTGGTCTCTCTTGGAAAGGATCTTCCCGAAACCGGCGGCGGCAATCCGAGCGGCGACTTGGTTCGGAATGACGGCAACGAAGGTGCGCGGCAGCAGTACTTCTGAGATCCAATCTTCGTTGCAAAGCAAACTAGGTCTACCAACGGTCACTCTAGGATCGGTCGTCTCGATCGATTCGGACGGGGGAGTTTTTCCCGGTCAACAAATCGAGAGACAAGGGATCTCTGGATAGACACGTGAGACTCAAGCTTTGCTAAGCTTCTGTCGCCAGAGATCGGGAAGAAATGCGATCAGCAAACGGCGACGGACTAGCGCGAGCGGCGACGAAGGCGGTGGAGAGATTTCGCGATTTTAGGGTTTGCACTTGCTCGGCTTCTTTCTGTCTAGGTATTCCGTTCAAAATACCCGTGTATAAATACTGTAGATGCTTTCCAAAATGACCGTTGTGGGACCCACAAGCTGAATCCCTAAGTCCCGGTCCAGAATCTTAACAGCGGCAGAATCCGGTTCAGGAAGTTCCAGAAAAACGCCCAAGTCAAAATCGGTGAGAATCGAAAGTGATTCTCGCCGAGTCGCCGAGAATCAAAAGTGATTCTCGACGATTCGGCGAGAATCAAAGATGATTCTCGTCGAATTTGCCTTGGTTGCACGCACTGCTTTAGGCCAGGTCGAGACGGCGAGAATCAACCAGTGATTCTCGACGATTCGACGAGAATCATAGTGATTCTCGCCGAATCGGCGAGAATCACTTGGTGATTCTCGTCGATTCTTACTTAGAAGCAGAGGTGCTTGCTTAGAAGTGGCTGGGTTGAGTTCGGCGAGAATCAACTTCTGATTCTCGACGAATCGGCGAGAATCACAAGTGATTCTCGCCGAATCGGCGAGAATCACTTGGTGATTCTCGTCGATTTAAACTTAGACGAATTTTCGTCTTTCCACCTATGAGTTGCTCCTTGACCCATCCTTGCTCCTTGTCTGCTCCTGCATATTTACAGCCCTGTGCTTGAAAATAAGTGCACTCCAATAGAGAGAATACACGTAGGCCAACACACTGATCTGCTCAACGAGGGATTACGTCGTGCAGACCCGTGTATATTGACCTACTGCACCCTGACATTGGTGTGCACTTAGCGTGGAGGAACTGCAAGCACAACTTAAAAGAGTTTATCAAATACATTGTCTATTGACCTTAGCTTGTCCAGGGGCTTCTTCAAATCAGGTACATTGTGGATACAATACCCAACAATCTCCCCCTATTTGAAGAAGTTTAAACCCTACAAGCTAAGGTGAATAGAGCAAATGAGAATGAAAACCATAAACTGAAAAGTGAGTTGAGTGAGTTATCCATTACCAATACCAATTTCTTGGGAGCAAGCTTGGAGCCACCTTAACCTTAGCCGAGAGGGTAATCTCCCCCTTTTCGGCTTCTACAAATCGGGGTCTGTAGCGTTTAACCCTTTGCTCCCCCTCAGTTCTTGCACGGGCCTGGAGCCTCTGTAGTCTTCATTCCTCATAATTGAGCATCCCCAATTCAGTCTTGAAAAGATTGAACTTGGCCTCGTCTAGGGGCTTTGTGAATATATCAGCAATCTGCTTGTCCGTGGGGACATAACAGAGAGAGATATCCTTGTTCTCCACGTGCTCCCGAATGAAGTGGTAGCGTACTTCGATATGCTTCGTTCTGCTGTGCGACACCGGATTGTTGGCAATGGCAATTGCACTGGAGGAGTCGCAGTACATGGGTACTTCCTTGAACTGAAGGTCGTAGTCGGCTAACTGGTTTCTGATCCATAGAAGTTGTGCGCAACAGCTTCCTGCCGAGATGTACTCTAACTCTGCTGTGGAGGTTGCAACACAATTCTGTTTCTTGCTGTTCCATGAGATAAGCCTCCTGCCGAGGAATTGACACGTCCCGGAGGTGCTTTTCCTGTCATCCCTGCTCCCTGCAAAATCAGCATCTGAAAAGCCTATAGCTCGACATCATTGTTTCTCGGGTACCACAAGCCAAGATTAGGAGTACCTTTAAGGTATCTCAGAATTCGCTTTGCAGCGACATAGTGAGATTCCTTAGTGTTCACCTGATATCGGGCACAGACACATGTGGAGAACATAATATCCGGTCTACTGGCAGTAAGGTAGAGCAGGGATCCAATGATGCTTCTGTATTTGGTTTCATCGAAAGGTTTACCTTTCTCATCCTTATCCAGAGACATGGTGGATCCCATTGGAGTCCTCATAGAGGTTGCACTCTCCATACCGAATTTCTTAAGGAGTTCATTTGTGAACTTCGTCTGAGAGATGAAGATTCCATCCTCAGACTGTTTCACTTGAAGTCCTAAGAAATACTTGAGCTCTCCCATACTGCTCATTTCAAACTTTCCTTGCATAAGTTTAGAAAACTTTTTGCAAAGATTGTTGTCCGTTGAGCCGAATATTATGTCATCGACATAGATTTGCACCAGCAAAATCTTGCCTTTGACTTCCCTGAGAAACAATGTTTTATCTATTTTACCTCTGGAGAACTTGTTCTCAAGAAGAAAACTAGATAAAGTCTCATACCAAGCTCGTGGAGCTTGTTTCAACCCATATAAGGCCTTATAAGAAAATAAACGTGATTGGGATAAGTAGGATCGACAAAACCTGGGGGTTGAGCGACGTATACTTCCTCTTTCAGGTCTCCGTTCAGGAATGCCGATTTCACATCCATTTGATAGACTGTGAATCCTTTGTGTGAAGCATACGCCAGGAACAACCTGATTGCCTCGAGCCTTGCTACTGGTGCGAAGGTCTGGTCGAAGTCAATCCCTTCCTCCTGTCTGTAACCTTGAGCCACCAGCCTGGCCTTGTTCTTTACGATGACACCATGTTCATCCAGCTTGTTTCTGAAGATCCACTTCGTGCCAATCACATTCTGCTTGTATGGTCTGGGAACCAGCGTCCAAACATTGCAACGTTCGAATTGATGTAGTTCCTCTTGCATGGCCAGAATCCATGCCGCACCTTGTTCGCCTCGTCGAACTTCTTTGGCTCAACCTGTGACAGGAAGCTAAGATGCAATACTTCGTTAACTGTACCTCTTCGAGTTCTGACACCAACACGAGGATCCCGATGATCTGATCTCTAGGATGATCTCTCACGTGCCGGAGCTCTAGAAGTCTGGCGTCTGGAGCTTCAACTACTTCTTGGGCTTCTCTTTCTTCTAAGAGATTTGTTCCATCTTGATCTTCAAATTTTCAGATGACGTGGAGGTGGAAACTTTGACGTACTTGGGAGCGTCATCTTTAGCGGTCTCATCCAGACTCAGCTGTTCAAGTCTAGCACCTGCATCTTCAAGAATAATACTGGAAGAATTGCTGTTAAGCAAACTTCCTTCATCAAATACAACATTTATTGATTCTTCTACCACTAGGGTTTTCTTATTGAAGACCCTATATGCCCGACTATGGGAACTATAGCCCATGAATATGCCTTCGAAGCATTTTTCACCGAATTTAGTACGCGGGTACTTCCCATTATTCAGTACATAGCATCTGCAACCAAAAATCCTCAAGTAGGACATGGTTGGTTTCCTGCCTTTCAGTAGCTCGTAGGGCGTCTTACGATGATGCTTGTTGATCAATGCTCGGTTTTGTACATGACAAGCCGTATTGACACCCTCTGCCCAGAAGTATTCCGGGAGAGAAGCGTCTTTCAACATTGTCGTGCAGGCTTCAATGAGAGTTCTATTTCTCCTCTCCGCAACTCCATTTTGCTGAGGAGTGCGCGGGGAGGAAAACTCATGAAAGATACCTTGTTCTTCACAAAATTCTGTCATTGCACCAGATTCGAATTCTGTTCCATGGTCACTTCTGATTTTGACCACGGAGCAGTTAAATTCGTTCTGAACCTGCTTGACAAAATTAGTGAAGATGTCAAACGTATCTGACTTTCGTTTCAAAAAGAACACCCATGTAAACCGAGAATGATCATCAACTATCACTAGCGTATAGGACTTGCCTCCCAAGCTATGAACTTGCATTGGACCAAACAAGTCCATGTGCAAAAGGTAAAGACATCGGGAAGAGTCTTTGTCAGTGATGCTCTTAAAGGTAGCCCGAGTCTGTTTGCCCATCTGGCATGCAGGACATGGGCTATCTTTGATGCACTTGATACTGGGAGCATCCCTTACCAAGTCCTTAGAAAACAGCATACTAATTGTCTTGAAATTAATATGTGCCAATCTCTTGTGCCATTGTTCACAAAGAGATGCCTGCCTGTTGCCACAAGGCATACGGGGGTAGATGAATCTAAACTGAGAAAATCTAAACAAAAGATATTTCTGCTCCTAATGCCTGATAATACCGTTTCAGAAGAGGTACGTGAAATTATCAGACATTTATCCTTGCAGAACTTAACGTCATAACCTTTATCACATAACTGACTTACACTGATCAGGTTATGGTTTAACCCTTCAACATAAGCCACGTCGGTGATAGAGATTATACCGTTGGAAATCATACCATAACCTCTGGTGACTCCTCGATCTGACCCTCCAAAGATGACTTTGGGTCCATTCTCGACTGGAGTGTAATCACGCAGCAGGCTTCTTGTCCCGTTCATATGCCGGGAGCATCCACTGTCCAAATACCAGATCGGCGTTTTGGTGGCCTTTGGACATTCCTGCAAAACAAAATTAATTTGCCTTAGGAACCCAATCGAACTTGGGTCCTAGATTCCTAGTTAGCACACTCCCCCTCGGTTGGTTAACCCTCGAGTGGTCGGTCTCGCATTGCTAACATGGGGAGTCTCGTAATTCCTTGGATTAAACCAACAATCCACGGCAAAGTGACCGACTTTGCCACAGCACCAATAGTCAAATCTATTGTACCTCTTCCTAGGCTCCTGCCTTACCCTGGGAACGGTGGGTACTGCTGGGGCCTTGGATCTGGAGGTGGAGGCCTCATGGTGACAACAGTCGCATGACTTGTTACCTTCTGTATAACAGGCTTGGCTTTTGGTGCCTGCTTTCCATTATGCCCGCTAGAGAACGGACCATAATTTCCTATGTGGATTTCCTCATAAGGTGCCTTGAAGGCACTCTCACAGAAGTTCCGGGGAAAGTTCCAACCGTCATACCGCCTCTTTGGCTTTGCAACCGAGGGCCGGAAATGATGCCCAAAAGTTGACTCAAAGTCATGTTGGTTGCAAGGAAAGCCAGGCTTTCTGAACGCAACAGGAGTAAGAGGAGCCTTACCCTTTTCATCAGCAGAGGCCTTCTTGGCGGCCTTATTCTTCCTCTGGTTCTTGTTTCTCCTAGATGAAGAACCAGATACCCCTTTATGCCCCAAGCCAGCTCCTTTGGCCTGAGCAGAGAAGGTATCAACGACTGGAAGAACTGTTTTTGGCAAGGAGAAGCTCTTGACGATCTTCCTTTCTGCCGCAAGTAGTTCTTCCAACTTGTCGACTTCCTCCTGCTTAAGATCAAGGAGCTTAAAAGACTCTGAGTGCTTTGAAGTCAGGTCGAGGTGTTCCTGTCGGAGAGAGATCAAGCTGGTGACCTCTTCCCTTAGGGAAACACACTCGCCCTTAAGGAATTTTACTTCCTTTTCTCAGCCTTCAATCTCTTTCGGCACTCCTCGAAGGTGTTGAGCAGAAGCTCATACTTCTCGAGGAGCTCAGCTTCGCGGGCCGAAAGGCTATCCTCAGGTTCATCATCCTGAGACTCAGGATCAGAGTCAGAGTCGGAGAGAGGTGTGTGAGCTTTTACCTTCCCAGTAAATGGGGGACATTCTCCTTCTGAGTCGGAGCGACCCACCAGCCCGAAGTAGGGTTCCTCATCATCACTAGAGTCTGAGGAATCAGACTCACTTAGTGTCTTTGGCCTTCTGGCGATGTAGCTCCGCTCCTTCTTCTTGTCTCTGGAGGATTTGAGCTCCTCTCCTTTCCCTTTTTCTCTTTTGCTTTGATAGCAGTCGGCCACGACGTGTCCTGGCTTATTGCATCCAAAGCAAATAATATCAGAAGAATGATGTTTGTTAGGTTTAGATGCATACCTGTCAGAAGAATAATTTTTCTTCTGATGCCTGGAGGAGGAGCTGTCTTTCTTTCTTTGATTCCTCATCCTGAGGAACTTCTTGAACTCTCGGGTGATGAGGGAGAAATCCTCCTCCGACAGCTCTAAGCCGGAGGAGCATGGTTCAGAGTCCTCCTCCTCTTCCTTATTCCTCGCACGGTATGACATCGCACCCTTGCCCTTTCTGGAGTAGCTGGCTTTTAGGGCCACAGTCTTTTCTTTTGCAGCAGCCTTCTCTGCTTCTTCCTCTGCTTTCCTGGTGTTCAGCTGAAGCTCATAGGACATCAGCTTCCCAAACAGGATTTGTGGATCAGTTTCTGCTAGTCTGCCAAATTCTCTGATGGCGCAGATCTTTGTGTCCCATTCCTTAGTAAGGGACCTAAGGAATTTGTCATTGAGTTCACCATTGGTGAACACTCTTCCGTAGCCCTTGAGGGCGTTGACAATCTTTAGGAAGTTCTCGTCTGTGACTCCGATCTCTTCCTTAGGCCCTTGCCAGAAGGCCTCATATTTTTGGTTCAGGAGGGATCTCCGATCATCCCTCACTTCATCCGTGCCCTCCATTAGGATGATCAGGCACTGCCAGATCTCCTGAGCTGTCCTGCAGTTGCTGAAATTTTGCATCATGGAATCATCAACTGCGCTCACCAGAATGTTTCGTGCCTTCTTGTCCAGTCCCACGAGCACCATCTCGTCTTTGTCCATTTCAGAAAGTGTCTTCGACACTTCTTGGTGGGATCGATGGTGGAGGCCTTAGTGGGGACATAAGGTCCCTCCTCCACGATCATGAAGAGTCGAGGATCGACTGCTTCCATGTAAAACCTGATTCTTTCCTTCCAGATCGGAAAGTTTAGCCTGGTGCACACTGGGATCTTGCCGGAGAACTTGAGCCCGTCCATAGTAGATATTTGTCTTCTTCTTGACACTAGGGGCAGGATTCAACTCAAGGTGTTGACCTTTTGATGAGTAACTCACTTTGATACCACTTGAAAGTCCACCTAGTGTCAGCTATGTGCACCTATGGGGGGGGGAATAGGTGACGAGTAGCGCTTTTGCAGAATTTACGAACGTACCTGCATAATAAGAAATAAAAAGCACAGCACACAGAATACACAGGTAATTTATAGTGGTTCCCCGACTTGGGTACATCCACCCTCCCCCTTCGACCTATCTCCACAACAAGGGACGACTCGGTCACTTCTCCAACGGGATTGAAATCCAATCCCTGCACTACCGGAAGGAACCCTTCCACACGTGAGAGTCCAAACTCCCACAAAACGGGTTGCACCCAACCCTTACAACACGGAACAAACGTTCCTTTACAACAAACGTAAATATAGAATGTACACGAGATACAAACTTCGTTTGTAGACTACGGTGTTCCTCTTCGTTCGACGACGTGTTCGTGAAGTAACGAAAAGTCTACAACCTTGGTCTCTCTTGGAAAGGATCTTCCCGAAACGGCGGCGGCAATCCGAGCGGCGGCTTGGTTCGGAATCGACGGCAACGAAGGTGCGCGGCAGCAGTACTTCTGAGATCCAATCTTCGTTGCAAAGCAAACTAGGTCTACCAACGGTCACTCTAGGATCGGTCGTATCGATCGATTCGGACGGGGGAGTTTTTCCCGGTCAACAAATCGAGAGACAAGGGATCTCTGGATAGACACGTGAGACTCAAGCTTTGCTAAGCTTCTGTCGCCGGAGATCGGGAAGAAATGCGATCAGCAAACGACGACGGACTAGCGCGAGCGGCGACGGAGGCGGTGGAGAGATTTCGCGATTTTAGGGTTTGCACTCGCTCGGCTTCTTTCTGTCTAGGTATTCCGTTCAAAATACCCGTGTATAAATACTGTAGATGCTTCCAAAATGACCGTTGTGGGACCCACAAGCTGAATCCCTAAGTCCCGGTCCAGAATCTTAACAGCGGCAGAATCCGGTTCAGGAAGTTCCAGAAAAACGCCAAGTCAAAATCGGTGAGAATCGAAAGTGATTCTCGCCGAGTCGCCGAGAATCAAAAGTGATTCTCGACGATTCGGCGAGAATCAAAGATGATTCTCGTCGAATTTGCCTTGGTTGCACGCACTGCTTTAGGCCAGGTCGAGACGGCGAGAATCAACCAGTGATTCTCGACGATTCGACGAGAATCACTAGTGATTCTCGCCGAATCGGCGAGAATCACTTGGTGATTCTCGTCGATTCTTACTTAGAAGCAGAGTTGCTTGCTTAGAAGTGGCTGGGTTGAGTTCGGCGAGAATCAACTTCTGATTCTCGACGAATCGGCGAGAATCACAAGTGATTCTCACCGAATCGGCGAGAATCACTTGGTGATTCTCGTCGATTTAAACTTAGACGAATTTTCGTCTTTCCACCTATGAGTTGCTCCTTGACCCATCCTTGCTCCATGTCTGCTCCTGCATATTTACAGCCCTGTGCTTGAAAATAAGTGCACTCCAATAGAGAGAATACACGTAGGCCAACACACCGATCTGCTCAACGAGGGATTACGTCGTGCAGACCTGTGTATATTGACCTACTGCACCCTGACATTGGTGTGCACTTAGCGTGGAGGAACTGCAAGCACAACTAAAGAGTTTATCAAATACATTGTCTATTGACCTTAGCTTGTCCAGGGGCTTCTTCAAATCAGTACATTGTGGATACAATACCCAACACCCCGTCGACCAAAAATTCGTCGACCAGAGAAACGGGAGCTCTACCCGAGCACGACACGCCTAGGGTCACGGGCGTGACCCAGGCCGTGTCACCCAAACTTTCACAGAAAAAGAAACTGCTAACTCCTAGCAAACAAGAGACAAGGCACCAGCCTACTAGCTCGGCCACATCAGGCACGCACAGCACAAACAAAACATCACAAACATTATAGCTAACTGAACAAATGCCGAAACGACGCGAAAGCGAACGATCCCGGATTTCGACCAAAACTCGCACCGTAGCTAGACTCCCAAGCTACGAAAACAACGGTGAGGTCGAAAAAAACATCCGACGATCGCACACTCGGGCCAACACCTCCCGAAGCCAAAACAAAGGCATTTCCCTAAGAGGCCCAGCCGAGTCACCAAAAGAGACTCCAACTAGCTGGGGAAAATTGCCAACAGGCTACAACCAGGCTACACCAGGAACGTAAAGAGCTAAGACCACGCTCTACAACGGCGAAGGGTCGGGAATGCGTCATCGTAACGCCAATCCAAGATCAAATAAAATCAAGAAAAAACGGGGGCGTTACAGCCACTCCCCCTAAAAGAAAGTTTCGCCTCGAAACTTTACTCACAACACTCCTATAAAAGAAGGAGAGAGAAAGAGCCAGGAAAAAGGGCTACATATATATAAATAAAACAGAACATACCCGACACAAAATCAGGGAAAAAGATGAGGGTGAGCCTCCCTCATAGCCGACTCCAATTCCCACGTCGCGCTTTCTACACCCTGATTCCTCCATAAAACTTTAACATATGAATAGCCTTCTTCCGCAACGCACGAACCTGAGAATCCAGAATGCAGACAGTAACCTCCACATAAGAAAGATTCGGCTCCAACTGACGCACAGAATCCAAAACCTGCCTGTCATTCATCACACATTTCCGCAGCTGACTGACGTGGAAGACATCATGCACGTCAGGGAAATTTGCGGGCAACGCCAGCCTATAAGCTGATATCCCAATCCGCTCAACAATCGGAAACGGCCCACGTACCTCGGGTCCAACTTCCTGTTCTTGCCAAACCGCTTGACTCCGATCAACGGGGAGACCTTTAAGAACACTGAGTCCCCCACCACAAATTCCAAGTCCGATCTACGCCGATTGGCATTCTTCTCATATCTCTCCTGGGCTAACCGAAGCTTTTCCCGTATAAGCTTCACAACGGTCTCCATTTCCTCGAGTGCTTCTGGACCCAACAAAGGTCTCTCGCCAACCTCAGCCCAAAATAAGGGAGTCCTGCAACGCCTTCCGTACAAAGCTTCAAAAGGAGCCATTTGCAAGCTTTCTTGATAACTGTTGTTGTACGCAAATTACATAAGCCGCAAGCGCTCATCCCACGCTCCTCCGTAGTCCAGAATATAACATCGGATCATATATTCCACAATCTGATTTACTCGCTCCGCCTGACCGTTGGTCTGCGGATGATAAGCTGTGGAATATCTCAAATCTATACCCAACCCTTCTTGAAGGCTCTTCCAAAAACGAGACGCAAACCTGGAGTCTCGATCTGATATGATACTCACGGGTACACCATGCAATCTAATAACCTCATCCAAATACAGCTCCGCTATCTTCCTCATCGGATAATCGATCTTAAATGGTACGATGTGAGCACACTTCGTCAATCTGTCTACAATCACCCAAACTGAATCATGCCCTTTAGGAGATCTCGGTAAGCCTGTAATGAAATCCATCGAGATACTCTCCCACTTCCATATCAGAATCTCTAAGGGAGTCAGCTTGCCACCAGGCTTCCCATGGTCGGCTTTCACTCGCCTGCAGGTGAAACACTCTGAAACAAATCTGGCTATGTCATTCTTCATCCCATACCACCAGGCAATCTGCTTTAATCATGATACATCTTGGTAGACCTGGATGGTAGGCAACACTAGATCCGTGAGCTTCTCTGCACACCATATCCCGAATATCTCCAACTGCGGGAATGCAAAACCTGCCACGATACTTCAAGGTACCCGCATCATCTATAAAGAAATCTGGTAGTTCACCTTTTTCAGCTCGAAGATACAAATGCAGAAGATCGGATCATCCTTCTGATGCAGTCTCGTAAGCACAATCCTCGAAGGTTCTGCCACTGCCAAGCTACTCTGTGAATCGCAGCTTCCCACAGAAATGTCCATCAAAAGAAACTCTTCCACAAGACGCTCGACGGAGAGATTGAAGATCTTACCTGACTTCCGACTCAGGGCATCAGCCACCACATTCGCTTTACCCGGATGGTACTGGATTTCAACATCATAGTCGGCCACGTACTCCAACCACCGCGCTGGCGCAGATTCAATTCTTTCTGAGTGAAGACATACTTCAGGCTCTTATGATCCGTGAAAATCTTGCACTGCGCGCCGTATAGCAAATGACTCCACAATTTCAACACATAGATCACAGCTGCAAACTACAGGTCATGCGTAGGGTAATTCCTCTCATGAGTCTTTAGCTGCCTCGACCGATACGCAATCACCTTCCGCCCTGCATCAATACGCAGCCCAGTCTGACATGCGACGCATCCAGATAAATATCATACTCACTATCTTCAGTAGCAAGGACAAATTGGGGCTGAACATAACCTTCTTTTTAGTTCCTCAAAAGCCTCCTCACATTTTCCATCCCACATGAAGGCCACATTCTTCTGTGTCAATTTGGTCAACGGCGCAGACAAGGTAGAGAAGCCTCTACAAATCTTCTATAATATCCAGCCAAGCCCAAGAAGCTTCTGATCTCTTTGGGAGTAACATGCCTTGCCCACTCCATAACAGCAGCGATCTTTTCTGGGTCCACCGATATTCCCTCCTTATTAACCACGTGGCCGAGAAAAGAAACTTGAGGCAACCAAAATTCGCATTTGCTCAGCTTGGCATACAGCTTATGGTCTCACGGAGTCGTCAAGACCAGTCGCAAATGTCGATCATGCTCCTCCGCATCTCTAGAGTACACAAAAACATCGTCTATAAAGACAATCACGAACTTATCTAAGAAATCCTTGAAAACCCTGTTCATCAGATCCATAAAAGCTGAGGGCGCATTAGTCAAACCAAATGACATAACCAAAAACTCAAAATGCCCATGAAGAGAGCGGAACGCTGTCCGCGGAACATCTGACTCCCGAATCCTCAACTGGTGATAGCCCGAACGAAGATCTATCTTGGAAAACACGGCACTACCACGCAGTTGGTCAAACAAATCATCGATTCGTGGCAAAGGGTACCTGTTCTTAATAGTAACCTTGTTCAGCTCTCTATAGTTGATGCATAGTCTCATCGACCCATCTTTCTTTTTAACGAACAGCACTGGTGCACCCCAAGGCGAAGAACTCGGCCTTATGAAACCTTTTGCCAACATCTCATCCAGCTGAATTCGCAACTCTTCCAGTTCTCGCGGGGCCATCCGTTACGGCGCCTTTGCAATAGGACGCGTGTCTAGCTCCAAATCTATAACAAACTCGACATCTCGATCGGGTGGAAGACCGGGGAGATCATCAGGAAAAACATCAGAGAAGTCACATACCATAGGAATCTCTTCCAAACGCGGCACTCTAACAACTGCCCCTACCAGAGAGACCACCCAGGCAAAACAACCAGAATCAAGCAACTTCGAGCACGCACCGCAGAAATGACTGGAGACTCCTGGAGAGAATACCCATAAACGCTCCCTGGCTGACCGTTGTCTTTGACAAAGTCCAAGCGCTTACCCTTGCACTGGATCACAGCATCGTACCTTGACAACCAGTCCATGCCCAAGATAACATCGAAGTCCTCCAGGTCAATCACCTTCATATCTGCCTTGGCTAGAAAATCCCCCAACAAAATCGGACAATCAAGGACACCCAGGTTCGTAACCACAGAGCCACCGGAGGGGAACTTAACGCAAAAGGCACCTCCAACACGATCTAGGCCCAAACTGAACCGCTCCACGAAGGCTCTAGCCACAAACGAGTGGGTAGCGCCGGAATCGAAGAGAACGCGCGCCCAACGGTTCTTTACCTTAAATTGTCCTACAAATAGCGCATGCATATAAGGCAACAAACACTAAAACGAAAACTACAATCAAAAATGAAACATAGTGAAACGACGGGGGAGGAGTCGAACCTGAAATAACCTGGGTTGAAGTCTGCGCTTCCTCTGCCGAAAGCACATTCAACTTCCCCTTTCCTCTATCCAAATGCTGAGGCGGTGGCAAAGCCTGGAGGGGTACTGGCTGAATAATAGGCTGGGACTGTGGGCACTTTGTCTTGAGATGGCCCTTCTGGCCGCACTGAAAACAGACCTTATCTGTTAACCAGCAACGGGCAGCCTCATGCCCCTTCCTTCCACATAAGGCACATACCAAGTCTCCTCTGGGAGCACCCTGAATCGCGTGCACCTGTTCCTTCTTCTGCGCTCCCCACCTTTTGAAACACTTCTCAACGGGGTGGCCTGACCGGCCACAAAAACTACAAACCTCTTTGTTCCTCTTTCTCGAGACAGCATCAGGTTCCTGAGGGCTCTTCCCTCCAACGGTCTTCCGCTTATCCTTCCTCAACTGCTGGCCTCTATTTTTAGCATTCTCAATGGCCTCAACTCTCAAGGCAGCTTCAAACACGCTGGCATAACTGACTGCTCCATAGGCATTTGCTAACTGCTGAATGTTGCTCTTGAGTCCACCAAGAAATCGCTTAACTCGGTCTTCTTCAACACTCACCAGACCAGGGGCGAACCGACTCAACTTACTAAACTCAATCTCATACTCACTAACCGAGAGCTTCCTCTGCTTCAAATGGAGAAAGTCATTCATCAGCCAGTCCCTCTCGACTGAAGGCAGAAATTTACTCAACAACATCACCTTAAATGACTCCCAAGAGCATCCTACCACCAAGCTCTCTTTCTCCCTCAACCACCAATTCTTTGCTAAGCCCTTGAGCTGGTAGGCAGCGAGCATCACTCTCTGATCGCCCGTAATCCCTGAGTAAGAGAACATCTCCTCAATGGTGATCAACCAGTCATCCAAAATCATGAAGTCTGCTTGCCCATCATAAGTAGGGGGTCTCAGCCGCTGAAACTGGATATAAACACCATCTCCAGGGGCACCACAACCAAAGGCACGGGAGGAGCAGGAGGGGCAGGAACAGCTACCCCTCAGTGGGGTCCGGAACTCTCGGGCCTGTCCCACCACCACTGCCACAAGGGACTGAATCTGAGCATGCATAGCCACCACCTGTCTCGATAAGGTCTCATTGCTTTGCCGCAGGTTTTCTACCAACGCCTCGCTCTGCGCTCTTGACGTCTCACCCTCGGACTGGGGGGTCGCTCTCGTCGCAGGACGTCTCGCCATCCTATAATCGCACAAGTTTTAGACAAAACTTAGCCCAACAGCTAGAACAAAACTACTCGGTACAGACAAACACACTTAAATATGAACTTCAATTGCAAAACTTGCTCTGGGAGTTGTTTTTTTTATCATGATGATGTTATGCTTAACCTAAGATGGTTCACCACCATCAACTAACTCATGTGCCTAAACTATTTATGCATGTATTTGTATTCTTTTTGACTCAAAACCATGTGTGTACATATGTCATCTTGCAAATCTTTAGCTTGGCATGTTGTGCTTATGAAATGTTATGCTATGCATGATGTGCTATGCATTCTAAAAAGGCCTTAATGCATGCCATGGGCGGCGTTCACATGAAAATGTTATGCATCCCATACTACATAACATTCCCATGCAACGAAAAAAGAAAACGTACTAGCCGCATTCATGTGGTGAGGTTATGCATCCCATACTACATAACCCTCACATGTTGCCTCTTATGGTGGATCCATATACGAACACATATTATGCATCCCATACTACATAATATGCCCCATATACTTCTTTATGCTCATGAGTGTAGTGTTCGCGCTTTAGCCAAGACGTGCTGATGACATATCGGTGTGTGTATGGTATGACGCTAACCACTAATGCAAACAAGGGAAAGGTTGCCCGACCATTTGTCAAGCAACCTCCCTCTGATACCAACTGTCACAACCCGCATTTTCTCAACGATGAAACTGTATCAGAGCAAGAGAAAACACGTGCCGTGATGCCACGTCATGCAGGGGATAACTGCACACGCTCAGGCAAAACTCCAGACCTTTGCTAAATATGAAAGAAAATCAGTTAGGTTGAAAGGCTATATCCCTCGGCACGGTGGATCAGCTAGTCCCCAAATTAAAGTATATTTATACGCAGCAGAAAATACCTTGGTTCAAATAAATTGACACTCTACATGAGCATAAGTGTCCCCGAGAGACGACTCATGGTACACTCGACTCTAAAGTGAATATAATATAAATATGAAAGATAGTCTTTTTTACGCTAAGGAAATATAGTGTCTTCGTTTTATAAATATGTTATGCATGATATACATATAATAATGCTTTTAGGGTTTAAAATATCTAACATGCAAACTAGCATAAATCCTTCCCAGAAGCAAGTAACTAACCACAAATAGGCAAAAACAGCAGTTTACGTTCATACCCAGCATCGCAAGAAGCCACCAGTGGGCCCAACAACCTGACACGAACCCACTGGTGAGTATGTATGTCT
Organism: Platanthera guangdongensis; assembly: GCA_039583875.1. Taxonomy (NCBI): domain Eukaryota; kingdom Viridiplantae; phylum Streptophyta; class Magnoliopsida; order Asparagales; family Orchidaceae; genus Platanthera; species Platanthera guangdongensis. The sequence goes on along the minus strand of CM077162.1, from coordinate 115,793,864 downwards.
ATACAAAAAGGTCAGGAACTACCTCACAAAATCGGGGATCCGCTATCTCAGCTACCCAAGAGGCCACCAACAAGCCCTCCAAAAGAACTAGCCGCTGAACCGGCTACAACCTGGACCTGAGGCATTCAAGAAAAGAACACCTCAGCAAGAAAATAAACAAAAATAAATAGAGCATTAGATTAATGAGCAAATAAAAGAAAGGGTTTACTAACCCGGCAACAAACTGCTATAAGCAAAAGAAAGGGCATGACAGTAAGAAAAGAGTACTGTCTAAAGCACAGCAAATCACACCAAGTGCGAGCAATAAAAGCAATATGCCCTATTATAGAGTCTGCAACAGCTACAAGACATGCACATATATGTCAAAAGAAAGAGTAAACAAAAACAGGGAAGGGACTAACAGTCCTAGAACGTGGGTAAGTGGCAGTGGTCAAAACATGGATCTGAATACATAACCAAAATCAGATCCAAAGAGCGCTAAGGGGTCAAACAGTGGCAGCACTAGGGTCCCACACACGCCAACCCAAACCGGGGCAAAAGGCGGTGGCCACAGCTCACCACATAAAACCACCCCTCCAGAGGCCACCAAGACTCCACCACATGCCACAACCCAAGAGTCGGCAAGCAAAAGAAATTAGCCGAACACCCAATACCACCCCCTAGAGAAAGGGAAACGTCATACTAACAAACCTAAGGAAACACACGAACCAAGACAGAATTATCAAGCCCACTCGACGCGGCGTTGAGTAAGCTCCGCTCACTTGACACCGAAAATACTGAGCCGCAAATCCTACGCTAGGTGACGACGTTGAGCGAACTCGGCTCACTCGACGCTGTCAGCGCCGTTCCATCCTAACTACTCGGGGCTACCGCAACTAAACCTAAATTGTAACTAACCGCAGCCTCACCCTAACTCTAGCTACCCACTGCACACCAAGACCTCAGACAACGAGAGAACATTGATTTAAATGTAAAAAGGACAATGAAACAGCCCATGGATGAAATGAATGAAGAAGACATCCTACTGTTCTAATTTCTAAGGAGGAAAACAAATAATGAAAACAAAAGTATTGCACATGAAAAGAGAACAGGGCAAGAGTTAGAATAATTAGGCAAGGGCAAGGAAGCCACTTGCCTCTACCTCCAGGAAAAACAACAGCTAACACCACCGCTTAGCACCGACGGCAAGATCGGCCACCTAGAAGGCCAAAACTAAAACTTGAGGAAAAAGAAAAGAAATCAGATATTTACAATTCCTGGAATCGAACCCTAAATCAAGAAAACCTTACATGGAAGGGAAGATCTAGACGAGAGAAAGCCAAATCCTCTATCTCACAAGAAAAAACGAGCTCTAACCCTCCAGAAATCGCCGGCCAAACAACCACCGCCTCCTCTCAAAACCCTTCCGCTGGGAGCTCTCCAGACTCGGGAATGAATAAAAATGAGGAGGAAAAACGGTTCACGGCAACAAAAGATGATTTCAGGAGAAAAAGTACGGAACACGCCCAAGACACGCCCGTGACACGGCCCGACACGCCTGTGTCACGGGGCGTGTACTAACACACTCGACGAACGTCGATCTCCAATCGACGAAAACACGGGACACGCCCCCCGACACGCCGTGACACGGCCAGACACGCCCGTGTCACGGGGCGTGTACTCACACACCTACCCACTCGACGATCGTCGATCTCAGCTCGACGAAACAGGTGACACGCCCTGTGACACGCCCGTGTCACAGGCCGTGTACCAACTCAAACACCACTCGACGATCGTTGAGCGCCGATCGTCGAACAAAGATACACGCCCCGTGTCACGCCCGTGTCCGATACGACACGCCCGTGACACGGCAGTGTTCTCACTAAAACTCCGCCTGACGACCATCGAGCGCAGCTCGAAGATGGGGGACACGCCCTGTGATACGCCCGTGTCACAGGACGTGTTCCTACAAAAACCCCGTCGACCAAAAATTCGTCGACCAGAGAAACGGGAGCTCTACCCGAGCATGACACGCCCAGGGTCACGGCCGTGACCCAGGTCGTGTCACCGAAAATTTCACAGAAAAAGAAACCTGCTAACTCCTAGCAAACAAGAGACAAGGCACCAGCCTACTAGCTCGGCCACATCAGGCACGCACAACACAACAAACATCACAAACATTACAGCTAACTGAACAAACGCCGAAATGACGCGAAAGCGAACGATCCCGGATTTCGACCAAAACACGCACCGTAGCTAGACTCCCAAGCTATGAAAACAACGGTGAGGTCGAAAACAACATCCGACAATCGCACACTCCGGCCAACACCTCCCGAAGCCAAAACAAAGGCCTTTCCCTAAGAGGCCCAAACGAGTCACCAAAAGAGACTCCGGCTAGCTGGGGAAAATTGCCAACAGGCTACAACCAGGCTACACCAGGAACCTAAAGAGCTAAGACCACGCTCTACAACGGCGAAGGGTCGGGAATGCGTCATCGTAACGCCAATCCAAGATCAAACAAAACCAAGAAAAACCGGGGCGTTACCGGGACACGCCCGTGTCACCCGACACGGGGCGTAACAGAAGCCCGTGTCCACTCCACTCGACGAATTCAGTTCAACGACATCGAACCCGCGACCCTCCCAGAGTCACGCCCGTGACCTAGGGCGTGACTCAAACTCTCAGCTCGACGATTTCAACTCGACACTTTCGGCTCGACGATTGTCGAGTGTCGACACCAACCGACACGCCCAGCGTCACGCCCGTGACCTGGGGCGTGACCATTCCACCTGGCTCGACAAGACCCGCGCGGCGACTTTCGACGCAACTCGCACACAGCTCTACCTCCCCGACACGCCTAGCATCACGCCCGTGACCTGGGGCATGACCTCTGCGTAACCGACACGTGTCCAGCCCGAAGTTAACTTTGCCATCAAATCGCCGGCTGCCTTCACAAGCAGTGGTGACACACCCACCGACACGCCCGTGTCGGAGGGCGTGTACTTAGCTTTTTTTCCATATAAATTCCCCACTTCTGTAATGACCAGGAGTTCACATTTTTGAGCCACTTTAGCGTGTTTGTGGGCTGCATCTTTGGATTCCCTTGCTATGTAAGGAGATTTCTCCCCCCTTTTCTTTCATGTTTGTTTTTTTGCTTTAGCCTTTAGCTTTGTAATAGCTTTGTAATAGTCTTGTTTAATCAATAAAAATGTTAGTTTTCCTCTTCTTAAATGGCTCTGGAATGAACTCATGTGCCCACTTTTCTTCTCATTTTATCCTTAGTTTCTCCTTTGTTTTTCTCTTTAAGAAAAGTGTGTGTGTGTGTGTATGTGTGTAACTTTTTATTATTCATGTTTTAACTTATCCTCATGATTAGGTATGATAAGTTTTCCTTTTTTTCACCATGTCCTTTATTAAGAGACTTATGTTTTCATTCTTATGTATTTATAAAAGAGATTTTAAAAGTGATTTTGTTCCTTTTTACTAAGTTTTTTTTAGGATTGTAAAACTTTTTTGTTCTTTTATTTTCTCTTCATTTTTTTATCACTTTTATGAATTCTTAAGAATGAAAAAGTTATAGTTTTAATTTTGAGCACCTTTGATTTTGACTTTATTTTGGAAAATGTTTTGATCATTCTCTTTTATTTGTTTTTTTATGTGTTTTGGGTAAGCTTTAGGAGTAGAAATCTTGTTATTTTAATTTATTAGAAACTTTGATTTTCCTTTATTATTAGTGTGTGTGAGTGTATGAGCATAAATTTTCACCCTGTTCTTCTTAATTTTCATGATGTGTGTGTGAGTGTATGAGTATAACTTCTTATTGCTTTCTTCAATTACGTAGAGTGCGTGTGTGTAGGAGATAAATTTTCATGCTTTATTTTATCGCTTTCTTCAATTATGTAGAGTGCGTGTGTGTAGGAGATAATTTTATTGCTTTCTTTCAATTATGTAGAGTGTGTGTGTTAGTGTTTATTCCGCCTACTCGCTTGGAGTTAAATGGCCAAATTTTGTTTACCGCCTACTCATTTGAGTTAAATGGCTGGTTTTTTATTTTTCTGTAATTATTTTATTAGGAATTGTAATTGTATTTATTTCTGCCTACTCGTTAAGAGTTAAATGGCGTGCCCTTATTTCCTGCCTACTTGTTTGAGTAGGACTTGTAATTTTCCTTTTTGTAACTTAGTTTCTGTTTTATTTATAATATGGAGTGTGCATGAGTTCTTGTTTTAGCTAACTTTTCAGCTTTCTAAATGTTTGTTATTTTTTATGTCCTCTTCTTATAATCATTTAGCGTTTAATTTCGAACTCGTACCTCATTAAATTATAAAGCCGTCCCCATACCGATGTGTGGCTAATCGCTATTAGCCTCGGCATCGAAGAGCATTGGGACATTTAAAATGATTTGAATAAATTAAAGCTCTTTATTTTCTCTTTAATTTAAGCACTTAAGGTTAACAACACGTAGGACAACAAATCGATGTGTGGGCCCTATTTCCGTTATCCATATGCTAGCTAGCCGAGAGGCCGTGCGTATGGACAGATCACCCTGGGTAAAGAGAGTTGCGTGCATACGCTAGAGAGAGGACAAGCGTAATTCTAGCGGATTGGGTTCCCCACCCATAGCAGGGTTCTTAGCATAAAGCGGGCGTTAAGAGGAATCCTTCGTCGGACTAACGTTCGGTCGAATAGTCTTAACGTTCAGGTGAGCGATATCCCTATAGCTAGGTGAGCTCACATTTGTGGAACCTCCAGGACAAAGTTTCCTTTATTAATTTGAAAACTAAGTCCTATAATTATTAAAAATTATTTTAGTCTGAATCTGATTCGATGCGAGCGTTAACCCTCATTGAATTTCTCTAAATCGTTTTTTCCCTCTTTTACTTTTTCCGTCTTTACATAATTAAAATCTCCACCTTATTTTCAGTAAAATAATAGTCCTCCCGGAGGAGTAAGAATAGTCAACACGACCCCGAGAACAATACGACCTCGGTATTCCCCCAAATATCAAGTACTACTTGCGATAGGTACACTTGCCTCCTGTAGCAAGCCCGCGACGATCGACTCACCGAACCAATCACAATAAGAGTCTGTTCGCGGGTCATCAAGTTTTTGGCGCTGTTGCCGGGGAGTCTTCGAGTTGCTATTTCGAATTCCGGAGTTTATTACTTTTACTTATTTTCTATAAACTATAAAAACTAAAAACTATATTTTAAATAAAATAAAAAAAAGAGTTTATTTTGTTTTATTTTTTTTCTCTTTGGGTATATGACCCGTGGACAACCCTTCGAGTCTGAAGATTTGACTTCGACCCTGAGATCGAACGCTCCCTTACGCGTATTCGATCTCAACGCCGAATTCCTTCTTTAGACCCCGAAGAATCTATCGGAGAACCCTCTGTTGTAGTTATGGCCGCCCCTAACCCTGCCCCGGCGGCCGAGCATACTATGTCTTATTACGCCCGGCCTAACCTGGACGATACTGGGTCTAGTATTGTTCGCCCTGCGGTGGCGAATAATAATTTTGAAATAAAATCGAGTGTCATTCAAATGGTCCAAAATGTCGTGCAGTTCGATGGACTGCCGGATGAGGACCCGAATGTCCACTTGTCCAACATTTTGGAAATATGCGACACCTTCAAGATTAATGGCGTCACTGATGACGCTATTCGCTTGCGTTTATTTCCATTTTCCCTAAATTCCAAAGCCAAGGCGTGGTTGAATGCCCTCCCGCGAGGATGTATCACCACGTGGGCTGAGTTGACTGAGCGGTTCCTAACGAAGTATTTTCCGCCCGCAAAAACTGCAAAGTTGCGGGCGGACATTTCTTCGTTTGTGCAAAACGATCCTGAGTCTCTATACGAGACTTGGGAACGGTTTAAGGAATTCCTCCGCCGGAGCCCGCACCACGCGCTGCCATGTGGTTGCTAGTTCAAATTTTATATAATAGGCTTAATTTTCAGACGCGTCAAATGATTGATGCGGCTGTCGGGGGCACACTAAACAACAAAACCCCCGAGGCCGCCCAGGCTTATTCGAAGAGATGGCTATGAACGCCTATCAATGGAACATCCCGCGGGGATGCCAAGCCGGCTGCTGGTCTTTTTGAAGTGGATGCCACTGCTCTCTTGACCCTTCAATTGAAAGGTTAACAAAGCAGGTGCGGAGATGTCTGCTTCCTCCTCCACTCCCTCCGCCTTGTTTTATTCCCCCTAACGTCTGCGTGGCTGAAGAGTTCGTGGATTTCATGGGAAATTCGGGTCTTCCTTCCTTCAACCCCACAACAATCCTTATACTAATAACTATAATCTGGGTTGGAGGAATCACCCCAATTTCTCTTGGAGCAACCCGAACAATGCTCAGCGTCCCCCTATTTCTTATGCGCCCGGATTTCTGCTGCCTCATCCTCTTCCAAAACCCCCCCGATGGAGGAAAATTTTTCGAAGTATATTGCGTCCAACGAGTCCAATATCCGGAACATCACCGTATCGCTAAAAACTCTCGAACAACAGGTTGACAACTAGCGAGAATGATGTCCGAGCGTGCGCTCGGGCACTGCTGGGAAACACGGAGCCCAATGCGTGGGAGAATGCCAATGCTATAAACTCCGTAGCGAAGGTAGGTGGTCGATCCAAAACGGACCGACCCTCAGTACATATTTCACCTCCGACCCCTCTTCCCCTTTCTTCGATTATGCCGCCTTTACGATTTTAAAGAAAAAATTATCTTAAACAAGGCCATTCCATATCCTCATAAGTTAGATAACGAGCGTAAGGACCGCGATATGAAAAATTTATTTTATTATTAAAACAAATTCACATTAATGTTCCTTTTTGCGAGGCTATCTCGCAAATGCCCAAATATGCGGAATTTTTAAAAGATACTTTCCAATAAACGCAAATTAGAGGATATTTCACATGTATCTCTCAACGTTGTCTGCTCGGTGGCCCTTACAAATAAATTGCCCCAAAACAAAACGACCCCGGACGGTTCCCTCCCGTGCCTTTTTGGCGATATATTAGTAAAGTACGCCTTAGCTGATTTAGGGCTAGCATTAATCTGATGTCATTCTCACTCTTTTCGCGTTTAGGTTTGGGTACTCCTAGTCCTACGAATATGCGCATCCATTAGTGGATCGCTCCATTAAGTTCCGTATCGGGGTAGTGGAGGACGTCCTTGTCCGAGTAGACAAGTTTACCTTCCTGGTCGACTTAGTCATCTTAGACATCGAGGAGGGCGCCGGAGGTACCAATAATACTCGGTTGCCCTTTTCTCGCCCTCCCGCGCACTAATAGATGTTAGTAATGGTAGTATTCTCTCCTCCGAGTAGGTGAATGATCAAGTTACTTTCTCTATTAATCCCTCGATGGACAATTTGTCATCGAGCGATGATTTCTACTATTCTTTAGATCCCTTTTTTGGAGATAGTTCTTCTGCCATTTTCGAGTCCGTATTTAAATGACGATATTTATGCGCTCGAAAATTTTCACTGCGATGAGGATACCTCTTTAGACTTGCCTTTCGAACCAATTGGTAAGAAAGACATAGGCATTAAAACCTCCCTAGAGAACCGCCCATCCTAGACCTCAAACCCTTACCCGCATCGCTCAAATACGCATTTTTTGTGGAAAAGGCGATACGCTTCTCGTTATTATTTCTTCGGACTTGAGTGATTCGGAGACTTCCGATTTATTGGAAGTTTATTTAAACATCGCCACACAATTGTGTGAAAAATCTCTGACTTAAAGGGGATTACCCCTTCTTTTGCACCCATAAGATATTTCTCAACGATAATTGCCGCAAAACGATTCAGCCGCAGCGTCGTCTTAACCCAAACATGAAAGACGTCGTTAAGCCGAGATTATAAGTTATTAGATGCGTGGATTATCTACCCTATTTCGACAGTGCATGGGTTAGTCCTGTGCATGTCGTGCCAAGAAGGGCGGTGTAACCGTAGTGGTGAATGAGCATAACGAGCTCGTCCCAACTCGTACTGTTACGGGTTGGCGAGTGTGCATCGATTTAGAAACTTAATGATGCCACCCCGCAAGGACCATTTCCCTCTGCCTTTTCTGGACCAGATTTTAGAGCGTTTATCCGGTCATCCATATTATTTTTTTTGATTTTATAGGGGTTTTTCCAAATCCCCATTTCCCCTGATGATCAAGAGAAAACAACTTTTACTTGCCTATTTGGCACCTTCGCATATCGAAGAATTCCATTTAGACTCTGCAATGCGCCAGCTACATTGCAAAGATGTATGCTAGCGATCTTTGCCGGAGCTAGTAGAAGACATTATGGAAGTCTTTATGGATGACTTTTCTGTTTTCGACGCTCTTTTTCCCGATTGCCTTCACAATTTAGATCGTGTCCTTCAATGGTGCGTGGACACAAGCCTTGTATTAAATTGGGAAAAATGTAACTTTATGGTTTGAGGAGATTGGTCCTCGGCCATATGATTTCGTCTAAGGGATAGAGGTGGATAAGGCCAAAATAGAAATCATAGAAAAACTACCGCAACCAACAAACGTAAGATCTATTAGGAGTTTCTTAGGCCATGCGTGCTTTTACCGACGCTTTATTCAAGATTTTCAAAATAACAAAGCCGCTTACTCACCTCTTGGAAAAGGAATCACGTTTCATCTTTAGTAGCGAATGCGAGTCCGCCTTTAATTTATAAAACAAAACTTATCACTTCACCAATTTTAGTGGCCCCTAATTGGTCCCTTCCGTTCCGAAATTATGTGTGATGCTAGTGATATTGCCTTAGGTGTCGTTCCTGGCCAAAGCGTAGAAAAACATTTTCATCCTATTTATTACGCTAGCAAGACGCTCACTTCCGCACAAGTAAATTACACAACAACGGAAAAGGAACTCTTAGCCGTCGTCTTCGCTTTTGATAAGTTTCGCTCGTATATACGCTTTCTAAAGTTATCGTATTTACTAATCACTCTCCGCTTAAATATTTATTAGCTAAAAATGATGCAAAGCCCTGTATTCTTCGATGTATTGTCCTCCTACAAGAGTTTGATTTGGAGATCCGAGATAAGCGGCGAGCGGAAAATCTAGCGGCAGACCACCACCCGTTTAGAAAATCCGATGGCGGAAGCGCTCGTCGAATCTGAAATAAATGACAGATCCCGAGGAATGCCTCCTGCCATTCATCATTCTTCGTCATCTTCTCCTTGGTTCACAGTTTGGCAAATTACTTAGTAGCACGGGTGCTTCCAAAAGAGTTTTCAAGTCATCAAAGAAAAAATTCTTTTCTGACTTGAAAAATTTCTTTGGAGGACCCATTTCTTTTTCGTATCTGCGCGGACCAAGCGGTCCGAAGATGCGTTGCGGGTGTGGAGTGCTTGCAAATTCTTAAGCACTTCCACGAGGGTCCAGCCGTGGGCATTATCAAGCCAACCGACCGCTCAGAAGGCGCTAGAGGCGGGCTACTTTTGGCCCACTCTCTTCAAAGGCGCACATAATTTTGTGCGCGCATGCGATAGCTGTCAGCGGTCGGGTAACATCTCTCGTCACGACGAGATGCCCCAAAACATGTTTTTAGAGTTCGAAGTCTTCGATTTATGGGGCATAGATTTTGTTTGCTCTCTGCCTCCGTCTTTCAAAAATATGTATGTTTTAGTGGCGGTCGACTACGTATCAAGGTGGGCAGAAGAGCAAGCCCTCCCCACTAACGATGCGCAAGTCGTCGTTACATTTCTTTAAAAACTATTTTCTTGCTTCGGCATGCCTCGCGCAATTGTTAGTGATAGGGGAACGCATTTCTATAATGCTCTTATGGATAAGATGTTAGCTAAATACGGAGTCATGCACAAGCTTGCCACCCCTACCACCCGCAAACAAGTGGCCAAGATGAGGTGGTAAATCGAGAGATTAAGCGAATTTTAGAAAAAACTGTTTCACTAAATAAGAAAGATTGGTCCGTTAAACTCGACGATTCGTTGTGGGCGTATCGGACGGCATACAAGACCGCTATTGGTTGTACGCCGTTCCGGTTAGTCTACGGCAAAGCATGCCATTTACCCGTAGAATTAGAGCATCGCGCTCTTTGGCTTTAAAACTCTTAAACCTCGACTCCAACTTAGCCGCTCAGAATAGAAAACTGCAACTACACGAGCTCGATGAATGGCGTGCAAAAGCTTATGAGAGCAGTAAGTTCTATAAGGAGCGTTCTAAGTTATATCACGATCGAAAATCAAGTCCCAAAAATTATTTTCTCCGGGCGATCTTGCCCTTCTTTACAATTCACGTTTTAGGCTTTTTCCGGGTAAACTAAAATCTAGATGGTCCGGTCCCTTCCTAGTTGAAGAAGTTTTTCCATATGGGACCGTACTCGTCTCCCACCCGGAAAAAGGTTCGTTTAAAGTAAACGGTCATCGGTTAAAGTCTTATATAGCAGGCGATACAGTGATCGGTTTTAACGAAACCATAACTTTCCTCCACATTATAAACCCGCTAAAATAGTCAAGCTACACGACTATAAACAAAGCGCTCCTGGGAGGCACCCCTCGGTTATATTTTTCGCTCTTTCCTTATTTTCTTTGCTGCTTTTTCTAATAAATGCAGGGTGACAAAATTATTGTTTTCCTCCGCCTATCATCCCCAAACTGATGGGCAGACGGAAGTGGTTAATCGGAGCTTAGGAAATTTGTTACGATGCCTTGTGAGTGATCACAAGAGCACTTGGGATCTTCTCCTTCCCCATGCCCAGTTAGCCTACAATAATTCCAAGAATAGGTTTACGGGTCTGTCTCCGAATGAGATTGTCCAGGGGTATAAGGCTCCTGTACCGCATGACTTGGTGTCGTTGCCCCCAACGTACAAGGCAAGTCAGTTTGCACAATCCTTCGCCCAGTACATCCATGATTTACACGCACGTATACAGGCCACCTTGACTACGCAATCCGACTCTTATCAAGTGCACGCTAATTTACATAGGAGAGTATCAGACTTCAAAATTGGCGATCTAGTTTTAGTACGTTTGGTTCCCGAACGCTTGCCAACTGGCACCGTTAAAAAGTTAGCACCAAAGCGCGTCGGCCCTTTTCGGATTATTAAGAAGTTAGGTGACAACGCTTTCGTTTTGGACTTGCCTACTGATTGGAGTATCTCCCCCATTTTTAATATTTCGGATTTAACGATATTTGTGTCACCACCACAAGAGTTGATTTCTTTGTCGTCTTCTTCTCCCACTGAAAATTCTCATGGGTTGGAGAGTGGTAGTACAGATGATCTCTCTCTTTCGGTCCCCACAGGTATATCATCGGATGGTAAGTTGCCTTCTTTCCTGCCTACTGCTAATATGTTCCCCAGGTTTCCACGGACGTTTTCCACTCCATAGATGATACTTGACGCTGAGCCTGTTACCACTGCTGATAGAGACACCCACCGCTTTCTCATCCGTTGGCATGATCAGCCCCCGTTGGATGACTCTTGGGTACTCGAGACGGAGCTGCAGAGTTTGGATGCCGCTCTCCTTCACCACTATCGCTTGGACCACGCAACGGAGATGCGTGCATTTGAGCGGGGGAAGATTGATGGCGTGCCCCCTCCTCCACCATTTGAAGACGATGCTGACGATGCTGATGATGAACCGGTTGATAAGGCAATACAACTCAAGGATGTGAGGCGGCACGATGACGCTAATGGAAGGCTATGCTACAACCTCCGCCCGCGGCGTGCTACCGCCACCGCAACACTTTAGCCTTATTTATTTCCTTCTTGCACCCTATTTTATATTTGGAATATAAAATTATCCTATATTTAAGTGATAATTTTATATTCATTAAATGTTTTATTATTTTTAATTTAGAACATTTTTCATGTTGGTGTGCCTTTAGCCATTTGGATGGATGAGATTACATCCCATCATGAAGGGCAAAGGCTTGTTTGTAACTCCTATATAAGGAGGCTTTGTTATGAGATCATTAGAAAGAATTGAAAACCTAATCTCCTTTGAGAAATTTCGGCCAAGAGGAGCCTTCTCCTAGCCGCCGCCCCCCCTAGCTTGTGGTGTGAAGCCGCCGCCCCTTGCTCCATCCATCCGTTCGGTGCGACTCCGACGCGGCTTCCTTCGGTGCGACTTCTAGGAAGAAGGTTGCAAACCATTTGGTGTGACGCCGGTGGATCCGTGGAGAGAGTGATTCTCCCACAGTTATCTTGTGTGAAAGCTTTCAGGTTGGGTAATCTCCCCCCCCCTTGTGTGATTTCTTCTCTTAGTTGTGGTGGTTTTCAAAAATCGTTTTCTCGGATCGTTAATCTAATCGCTGCAAGTTTTGAATCGAAATCGCCGTTGCAAGGCTTTTTATTTCGGATCGGATGGATCCTATTTGCCTGAGAGATCTTGGCCTATAGCCTTGGTTTGTTCTCAAAAAGGAGTTGCAACCTTTGTGTTTTCTTGGGGAAATATTCCGACACAATTACGATCGTTGTTTTTGAGTCGACCATTTCTCCTTTGTTGTTTTGTGCTGCGTTGTGACGAGGAACTATTGTGGGCGATAGGTGCTGTGTAGGTGAGGTAGATCTACGACGTGTAGAGCGGAGATAGAGCATTAGATCGTGGAGATCTCCGATCCGACATCTCTACATCAATTTGGTATCAGAGGCGGTCGTTTCAACTTTCACATTGCAAACATCCTCTCTGAGTTCCTTGTTGGAGATCGGATCATTAGAAAACGAAAAAATTATTTTCTGTGGTCTGCAAATAGCAGGCTGAAATTTTTATTTTTCTGGAAAAATTTCAAAAAAAATTTTTTAATGATCTACGTGCTATTCACATTGGGAATATATAAAAATATCTTATTTTCAACATAGCTTCAACCCTAGGAAAATTCATCTGGCCCGGGGCCTCCCAAACTGAATGCGCACTAGGCTAGGAACGGAGTACACAACCCCGTCTACGTCTAGGATGGCTGCGAACGAGCATGGTGATCCCAACACCGAGGCTATAGCGGGTCTTCGTGCCGAAATGGCTGAGCTTAGGACGTCTTAGCCCAGATCCTACAAAATCAGGAAAGGCCACCCCCACCTCTGTTAATGTTGGGCAGCCCACCGGCACCAACCAAACTTTGACTCGGATTCTGAGGGAACACTCTCCCGTGTGCCCCCTCGAGAACCCCGCCCCGAGCGAGGATTTGATATCACGAGGGCCATCAAGATAAATGCCCCCACCTATGATGGCATGGGAGATCCCCAGATCTTCCTCCATTGGGCTATAGACATGGAGTGCTATTTCGAATGGCAAAACCTCACGGACCCCCAAAAGGTTCAAGTTGCCAGGATGAATAACAGGACGTGCCAAAACTTATGGCTGAATGAAGAACGAGTTTAGGAGGAGTACCTGGGCACGGGTCCCAATCATTGGATGGGCTGTGATGAAGAACCTGCTGACCTATAATACGTTCCCACGTACCATCGAACGCAGATGTTCGATGAGCTTGACACCCTTCAGGCAAGGTCAATGATGTTGACTGAATTATGAGAGAACTTAAGCCGTATGGTACGATGTGACCTTCGAGAGCTCCCCGAAATCACTTTATCTAGATTTCTAAGGGACTTCACCCCGACATTCAGCGGAACCTCTTGCGTTACGGTCATACGGACTTGAATACGACTTTCAATGCCGCCTTGGACATTGAAAAGCACCTAGCATCTAAGTCTCACTCCCGTTATTCTAGTACGAAGAATAAGTCCACCCCTGGGGCATCTTCTTCCACATACCCTGATAAGGGAAAGTTCAAATCTACCGAGTCGAAGTCAATCGTGATCACCGCTAGAACTCCAAGAACCCTGCGAGTGAGCGTGTCCCTATCGGGAAGGTTAGCAAGGCTAACACCACTTGTTACTCTTGCGGCATTCAAGGCCACTATGCCTATGAATGCCCAACAAAGACAAAAACACTAGCCTTATTAGAGCCACCTACCGACCCTGACGATTACGTATACGAGGCCGCAGAGGAAAGTGACCCCGAAAGAGTCCCTAGTGACTTAGAGGACGATCACACCCCTTATGGTGATGCGTTGTATCTTGACCACTCCGCGTCCATTAGATGATTGGAAGAGGACGAGCATATTTTCTCTGATTTTTAAGAGTGGCGAGAAGCTTTGCAAGCTGATTATTGATAGTGGTAGCTGCGTGAATGTCGTATCTGAGAACGCCGTTGCACATGTCCATGGTCACGGAACCGCACCCGACCCCATATCAGGTCGCTTGGATCAACAAGCTCTTTGTACCGTTACCAACGATGTCTGGTCCCACTCTCATTTAAATCCTACATTGATGAGGTGTGGTGTGATGTCCTTCCGATGGACGCTTGTCATGTGTTGTTAGGCCCCCTTGCTATACGACCGTGATGTTACACATTTTGGTAGAGCAACACTTATGAATTCAAATTCAATGGAAAAACCATCACTTTGAGGCCGACCATCCCAAAGGAGCCCGTAGTATTGGCTAAGGACACCACTATTCCGCAGAACAGAAACGTTGAATCTAGTTGGTAGGAAAGAGTTTGAGAGGGATCCGTTCTTTGATGGAATCATGTATGCGCTAGTCCTCTCTTAAGTGCGAAGCCCGATTCTATCATTTTGGATGAGTTACCTAGTGAGTTACGGGTACTGTTGGAGGAGTATTGGGACGTGTACCCGGATGAGTTGCCGCCCACATTACCCCCACTTAGGAATATCCAGCATGCGATAGATCTCATCCCGGGTCTTCCTTGCCAAATCAGCCCCATTACCGACTCCACCCCGCAGCTCACCTGGAGTTGCAGTCTCAAATAGAGGGCTTGCTCGCGAAAGGTTTTATTATGACTAGTATGAGTCTATGTGCTGTACCAGCCCTACTTGCCCCAAAGAAGGATGGTACATGGAGGATGTGCGTTGATAGCCGGGCTATCAACAAAATCACCATCAAGTATAGGTTCCCCATTCCCGCCTAGATGATTTGTTGGATGTCTTGTCTGGAGCCACTGTATTCTCCAAATTAGATCTTCGGAGTGGCTATCGCCAGATTAGGATGCGAGATGGCGATGAGTGGAAGATGACGTTTAAGTCGAAGGATGGTCTGTACGGATGGCTTGTGATGCCCTTGGGTTGTCCAATGCCCTAGTACCTTCTCCCGGATGATGACACATGTCTTTCACAGCCATTCATGGGAAAGTTCGTTGTCGTCTACTTTGACGATATCCTGATTTATAGCACCTCTACTACCGAGCACAATATCCCACATGAGAGTGATCCTTTCTACCCTGCGGAAGGAGACGTTATTTCTCAATCTTAAGAAATGAACTTTCTATGTCTCGGAGGTAGTGTTCTTAGGCTATATAGTCGGCTCTGAGGGTATTCGAGTCTATCCGGGAAAGGTTCAGGTCATTAAGGACTGGCCCGTGCCAACCACCCTACGTGAGGTGAGTAGTTTCCATGGGTTAGCCACGTTTTATCATCATTTTATACGAGACTTCAGTAGTATTATGGCGCCTATCACAGACTATATGAATAAGGGAGAGTTTACGTGGACGAAGTTCGCCACCCATGCTTTTGAACGAATAAAGGAGCTTATGACTGAGGCACCTGTCTTATGTCTACCTGACTTTGCTAAAGTCTTTGAGCTCACATGTGATGCATCTGGGGTAGGGATTGGAGGTGTCTTGAGCCAAAGGGCCATCCCGTTAGTTATTTTTAGCGAGAAGTTGTCCGGCCCTAAGCTGAACTATTCTAATTACGATAGGGAATTTTATGCTGTTGTCCGATGTCTACACCATTGGAGGCACTATCTCCTCTCCAAGGAGTTTAGTGATCCTCTCCGATCATGAGGCTTTACGTTTCATCAACGCCAGCATAAGATCAGTACACGACACACTAAGTGGGTAGCTTTCTTACAAGGTTACACGTTTAATCTCAGGCACCTTAAGGGAGCTGATAACCGAGTTGCGGACGCCCTTAGTCGTCTTAATCTTTTACTCACCTCGATGGAAGTACATGTTGTAGGATTTGAGCAGATTAAGGAATGAGTACTCCACGTGTCCTGACTTCCAGGACTTCTATCTTTCTGCCCAGGATAGCTCCCCCACGACGATATCTGCCTACGTCATCAAGGACGGTTACCTATTTAGGAACGGGAAACTATGTATTCCACAGTCATCGTTATGACTACATATCATATGGGAGTTGCATAGCGGAGGGTTTAGTGGCCACTTCGGTAGAGATATGACCATTACGTTAGTCGAGGACAAAGTCTATCGGCAAAAACTTAAGGTTATGGTGGGACAGGTAGTGAGTAGCTGCCGCACGTGCCAGGTGTCTACGGGTAGTAAAAACAATATAGGATTATATACACCCTTGCCTATTCCCTCCATGCCTTGGGTAGACGTTAGTATGGATTTTGTATTAGGCCCTCCCGTTACCCTACGCCGTCAAAATCAATTTTTGTAGTTGTGGATAGGTTTTCAAAGATGGCCTATTTCATCTCGTGCAGTAGACGACGAATGATGCGTCTTAGGTCGCTAAACTTTATTTTAAAGAAGTCGTTAGTCACCGTGGAGTGCCAAAGACCATAGTATCGGATAGGTACGTAAAATTCACTAGTTATTTTTGGAAGACTCTTTGGATATTAATGGGAACGAAATTATTGTTTTCCTCTGCCTATCATCCCCAAACTGATAGGCAGACGGAAGTGGTTAATCAGAGCTTAGGAAATTTGTTACGATGCCTTGTGAGTGATCACAAGAGCACTTGGGATCTTCTCCTTCCCCATGCCCAGTTAGCCTACAATAATTCCAAGAATAGGTCTACGGTCTGTCTCCGAATGAGATTTACACGGGTATAAGGCTCCTATGCCGCTTGACTTGGTGTCGTTGCCCCCACGTACAAGGCAAGTCAGTTTGCACAATCCTTCACCCAGCACACCATGATTTACACGCACGTATACGGGCGACCTTGACTATGCAATCCGACTCTTATCAAGCGCACGCTAATTTACATAGGAGAGTATCCGACTTCAAAATTGGCGATATAGTTTTAGTCCGTTTGGTTCCCGAACGCTTGCCAACTGTCACCGTTAAAAGTTAGCACCAAAGCGCGCCCTGCCTTTTCGGATTATTAAGAAGTTAGGTGACAACGCTTTTGTTTTGGACTTGCCTGCTGATTGGGGTATCTCCCCCATTTTTAATGTTTCGGATTTAACGATGTTTGTGTCACCACCACAGAGAGTTGTACTTATGTGTTCTTCTTCTCCCACTGAAAATCTCATGGGTTGGGGAGTTGGGTAGTACGGATGATCTCTCTCTTTCGGTCCCCCACAGGTATATCATCAGATGGTAAGTTGCCTTCTTTCCTGCCTATGCTATATATGTTCCCAGGTTTCCACGGACGTTTTCCACTCCAGAGATGATACTTGATGCTGATTCTATTACCACTGCTGATGGCGACACCCACCGTTTCTCATCCGGTGGCGTGATCGGCCCCCTTCGGATGACTCTTGGGTACTCGATACGGAGCTGCAGAGTTTGGATGCCGCTCTCCTTCACCGCTATCGCTTGGACCACGCAACAGCAATGCGTGCATTTGAGCGGGGGAGGATTGATGGCGTGCCCCCTCCTCCACCATTTGAAGACGATGCTGACGATGCTGATGATGATCCGGTTGATAAGGCAATACAACTCAAGGATGTGAGGCGGCACGATGACTCTAACGGAATGCTACGCTACAACCTCCGCCCGCGACATGCTACCGCCACCGCAACACATTAGCGTTATTTATTTCCTTCTTGCACTCTATTTTATATTTGGAATATAAAATTATCTTATTGTTTAAGTGATAATTTTATATTCATTACATGTTTTATTATTTTAATTTAGAACATTTTTCATGTTGGTGTGCCTTTAGCCATTCGGATGGATGAAATTACATCTCCATCATGAAGGGTTAAGGCTTGTTTGTAACTCCTAAATAAGGAGGCTTTGTTATGAGATCATTAGAAGAATTGAAAACCTAATCTCCTTTGAGAAATTTCGGCCAAGAGGAGCCTTCTCCTAGCCGCCGCCCCCCTAGCTTGTGGTGTGAAGCCGCCGGCCCTTGCTCCATCCATCCGTTCGGGCTACTCCAGCGCGGCTTCCTTCGATGCGACTCCTTGGAAGAAGGTTGCAAACCATTCGGTGTGATGCCGGTGGATCCGTGGAGAGAGTGATTCTCCCACAGTTATCTTGTGTGAAAGCTTTTCGGTTGGGTAATCTCTTCCCCCTCCCTTGTGTGATTTCTTCTCTTTAGTTGTGGTGGTTTTCGCATATCGTTTTCTCCGGATCGTTAATCTAATCGCTGCAAGTTTTGAATCTAAATCGCCGTTGCAAGGTTTTTTATTTCCGGATCGGTGGATCCTATTTGCCTGAGCAGATCTTGGCTTATAGCCTTGGTCTTGTTCTCAAAAAGGAGTGGCAACCTTTGTGTTTTCTCTCTGGGGAATATTCCGACTCAAATTTCCGATCATTGTTTTCGAGTCGACCATTCCTCCTTTGTTGTTTGTGCTGCGTTTTTGTGACGAGGAACTATTGTGGGCGATAGGTGCTGTGTAGGTGCGGTAGATCTACGACATGTAGAGCGGAGATAGAGCGTTAGATCCGTGGAGATCTCCGATCCGACATCCCTACATCATGCAGGGTTTCAATGGACTTCCCCGAACGCGCATCAGGGACATTTCTACCCCCCTCTCTTTATTTTGTACATATCGCATTTTATTTAATTTTTGTTCCGAATACTTACAATACAACATTGGGACAATGTTGGACTTAAGTATGGGGGTATTTTCGTGATTTTACTTACTGCACTTCAATTTTTCCTGCATTTCAAAAATACAAAAAAATACATATAACAACAAAACAAAAAAAATCTTAAAATGAAAAAAAATTAAAATGAAAAATCCAAAAAAAAATTCATTTTCTTTTTTTCTTTCTTTTTTCCAAAAACTCCAAAAAATTATAAAACAAAAAAAACAAAAAACTATATTTATTTTCACTTTGTAAATATTTTTTTGTACATATTCTTTTTGTAAATACTCTTTTCTCTCTCCCCCTTCCTCATTCTTCTTGTAAAAACCTCTCTTTTTTCTCCCATGTTTTTGTACATAGAATGAAAATTTTTCTTAAAAAATGCAAAAAAAGATAATAGTTCAAAAAATAATTCAAAAAAAAATTGAGTAAAACAAAACAAAAATACAAAAAAAAGATAATAAATGAAAAACAAAAAATGAATGATGAATAAAAACTATAAAAATATAAAAAATAAATAATAAAAAAATGTTTTGAAACAAATATCAATATTTCATTCTTAACTTTCCTGCTATCCAAAAATTCTGTTTTAAGTTTATTATATGTGAATTTGATTAATTCATTGTTCACTACCCGTTTATTAATTATTGATTGAAAAATTTAAATAGCCGGGGTTAAGTTTTTAAGAATTCATTATGCTTTGTTAAAAGTAGCGAACTTGTTTTATGCACTACTTCTAATTTTTCATTGATAGGAGCACGTTTATTATGTTATGAAATAACGACTATAGAATTCAATTATACTTACTTTTAGGTTTCTGAAAAATTGGAACGTACAAATTATTAAGGTTGCTCTCAAATATTTTTAGGATTAAAGATCTAGTTTTCTTTTCTCCCCTTACTTATCATAACCTACTTGGCATGCTAAAATTTTTATCCTTAAAAGATCTTATGTCAATGGAAATAAGATTTCGTTCCGTAAACATAGGCACCCAATAATTTAAAAAGATTATATGTTATGGAGTAAGCGGATAAAATTCATTACTCATATACATATACATTAGGTTAATTTTATTGTTATGAAGTTGAAAAACAAAAATCATATTTGGAAAATAAGATTTCGTTTTCCTAATAATCCAAAAGAAAAAAATGGAAGTTCGAGAAAAAATTACTCACCTCAAAATCAAAACCCTCTTCATAAATCCACTACCCCTTAGCCAATTACATGATTTTAGAATTAATTTAAAAATCAATTTGAGAGCATAATTAGTAATTGTATTATTTCCAGTAACACTCCTATAAGCTAGAGTTCTTATTATTGCACACTTTTTTCGTTAATCTAATCATTACAAATATTGCCTTCTATTTTGATTACATCAAGAAGTCTTTTGGCCAAAACTTTTGCGCTATTTAAATCATCTACATAATTTTAGGACTTAACTCTTTACACCCCGTATATTTATTTCGATCTATCTTATAATTGATTTAGCTGTAACTAACTTAGAGTTTTTTCTATTCCTTAAAATTCACCTCAAACTTTTGCTCTTAGAATAGCAAAAGCTTAAGTATGGGGGTATTTGATGAATTGTAAATATACGTATTTTTGTGCACATTAATTTAGTCATTTTCATTATTTTTGTCGTTTTTACTTATTTTTGTTCAATAAAATGCTCCTATTCTTGTAAATTTACTACTAAGTTGTTTATTTTATTTTTCAGAAAAATTCAAAATTTCCGAAAATTGGGCAGTACACGCCGTGTTATTTTGATCACGCCCTTGACCAGGGCGTGCCAGCTCAAAATCCCGTGAAGTTGAAAATTTCTGAACTAAAAAGCTTGACACGTCTGGCGACATGCCCATGTCACCCGACACGGGGCGTGACAGAAGCCCGTGTCCACTCCACTCGACGAATTCAGTTCAACGAACGTCGAACCCGCGACACGCCCAGAGTCACGCCGTGACCTTAGGGCGTGACTCAAACTCTCGCTCGACGATTTCAAGTCGGACACTTTCGGCTCGCGACGATTGTCGAGTGTCGACACCAACCGACACGCCCAACGTCACGCCCGTGACCTGTGGCGTGACCATTCCACCTGGCTCGACAAGACCGCGCGGCGACTTTCGGCGCAACCCGCCACGCCCACTCTACCTCCCCGACACGCCCAGCGTCACGCCCGTGACCTGGGGCATGACCTCTGCGTAACCGACACGTGTCCAGCCCGAAGTCAACTTTGCCATCAAATCGTCAGCCGCCTTCACAAACAGTGGTGACACGCCCCCGACACGCCCGTGTCGGAGGGCGTGTACTTATCTTTTATTTCCTATAAATTCCACTTCTGTAATGACCAGGAGTTCACATTTTTGAGCCACTTTAGTGTGTTTTATGGGCTGCATCCGTGGATTCCCTTGCTATGTAAGGAGATTTCTCCACCTTTTCTTTCATGTTTGTTTTTTGCTTTAGCTTTAGCTTTGTAATAGCTTTGTAATAGTCTTGTTTAATCAATAAAAATGTTAGTTTTCCTCTTCTTAAATGGCTTTGGAATTAACTCATGTGCCCACTTTTCTTCTCATTTTATCCTTAGTTTCTCCTTTGTTTTTTCTCTTTAAGAAAAGTGTGTGTGTGTGTGTGTGTGTGTATGAATGTAACTTTTTATTATTCATGTTTTAACTTGTCCTCATGATTAGGTATGATAAGTTTTCCTTTTTTTCACCATGTCCTTTTCTTAAGAGACTTATGTTTTCATTCTTATGTATTTATAAAAGAGATTTTAAAGTGATTTTGTTCCTTTTTACTTAGTTTTTTTTTAGGATTGTAAAACTTTTTTTGTTCTTTTTCTTTTCTCTTCATTTTTTTTATCACTTTTATGAATTCTTAAGAATGAAAAAGTTATAGTTTTAATTTTGAGCACCTTTGATTTTGACTTTATTTTGGAAAACTTTTTGCTCATTTTCTTTTTATTTGTTCTTTTTATGTGTTTTGGGTAAGCTTTAGGAGTAGAAATCCTGTTATTTTTAATTTTATAAGTAACTTTGATTTTTCTTTATTATTAGTGTGTGTGAGTGTATGAGCATTAATTTTCACCTTGTTCTTCTTAATTTTCATGATGTGTGTGTGAGTGTATGAGTATAACTTCTTATTGCTTTCTTCAATTACGTAGAGTGCGTGTGTGTAGGAGATAAATTTTCATGCTTTATTTTATCGCTTTCTTCAATTACGTAGAGTGCGTGTGTGTAGGAGATAATTTTATTGCTTTCTTTCAATTATGTAGAGTGTGTGTGTTAGCGTTTATTTCCGCCTACTCGATAGGAGTTAAATGGCCGAATTTTGTTTATCGCATGCTCATTTGAGTTAAATGGCTTGTCTTTTATTTTTTTGTAATTATTTTTATTAGGACTTGTAATTATATTTATTTCCGCCTACTCGTTAAGAGTTAAATGGCGTGCCCTTTATTTCCGCCTACTCGTTTGAGTAGGACTTGTAATTTTCCTTTTTTGTATCTTAGTTTCTGTTTTATTTATAATTTGGAGTGTGAGTGAGTTCTTATTTTAGCTAACTTTTCAGCTTTCTAAATGTTTGTTATTTTTATGTCCTCTTCTTATAATCATTTAGCGTTTAATTTCGAACTCGCTCCTCATTAAATTATAAAGCCATCCCCATACCGATGTGTGGCTAATCGCTATTAGCCTCGGCATCGAAGAGCATTGGGACATTTAAAATTGATTTGAAATAATTAAAGCTCTTTATTTTCACTTTAATTTAAGCACTTAAGGTTAACCGGGTTAACGACGCGTAGGATCACAAATCGATGTGTGGGCCCTATTTCCGTTATCCATACGCTAGCTAGCCGAGAGGCCATGCGTATGGACAGATCACCGCTGGGTAAAGAGAGTTGTGTGCATACCCTCGAGAGAGGACAAGAATAATTCTATCGGAGTGGGTTCCCCACCCAATAGCGGGGTTCTTATCGTAAAGCCGGCGTTAAGAGGAATCCTTCATCGGACTAACGTTCGGTCGAATAGTCTTAATGTTCAGTGAGCGATATCCTATAGCTAGGTGAGCTCACATTTATGGAACCTCCACGACCAAGTTGCCTTTTATTAATTTGAAAACTAAGTACTATAATTATTAAAAATTATTTTAGTCTTAATCTGATTCGATGTCGAGCGTTAACCCTTCATAGAATTTCTCTAAATCGTTTTTTCCCTCTTTTACTTTTTCCTCCTTTACTTAATTAAAATCTCCACCTTATTTCAGTAAAATAATAGTCCTCCCGGAGGAGTAAGAATATTCAACACGACCCCGAGAATAATACGACCTCGGTATTCCCCCGAATATCGAGTACTACTTGCTATAGGTGCACTTGCCTCTGTAGCAAGCCCGCGGCGATTGACTCACCGAACCAACACAGTAAGAGTCTGTTTGCGGACCATCACATTACTACCTCTATCTCCACTACTACAACTTCTACACTGCCCTCTGCAGCTCCACTATTGGATCCCTCCATCATACTACCCTCATTGCCCTTCTTACTCCCCTTCTTAAAACATTATAGCAGAGGGCATTTCACCTCTTGCTACTTCCATTTCCTCCCTTGCTGCATAAATATCTGCTCTCTCTGCTCCTTCCTCTTCACTTAGGCGCCTGGCTCCACTGTGCACTGAAACCAGGCAAGGGGAGATACTCCATGAAGAAGAAGAAGCAGCAGTAGCATCAAAAAATAACAGCAACAATAGTAGTAGCAGCAGCAACAACAATAGCAGTAGTAGAAATAGCAGCAGCAGTCACAATAAAAATCAGATGTTGATGATGAATTCATGGATTTCATTAATTTTATTGAAACAGATATGGAAATAGATACTGTGGATGATACAGTAATAGAGGACATAATAACAGCTGGTTATTTTATTATAAATCCTATAGTAGATTTGTAAAATTTATTGAGAACTTTTGATACAGTTCATTTGAACTTTCTGTCAGAAGACAGCACTAAGCCATCCATGGCTATAATTCCTTACACCACACCAATAAGCCCCAAAGATGTCAAGCAACTAAAGGCCAGTTTTGCAGTAACAGAGACTCCAGCCATTCCATCTCCACCACAAGCTGTTTCACCCATTGTCTCATCTCCTCTTGCCCAGTTTTATTATGGATGATTCACCACTGCCTGATCTTGATGCACTGATCATGACAGATATAGAAGAGGAAAATAAGTTAGTTGCTGAAAGCACTAAAGTGTACAGTTCTCCAGCTCCAGCTCTTACTCCAGCTCTAGTTCCAGCTCCTCCTCCAGCTCCCTCCTAGGCTGAGAAACCACTGATATCTGCTGAAGCCCTAAAAGAAATAAATGTAATGTATGATAATCTATAAGATTCTACTTCTGATGATGATGAGGAGGAGGAGGACTCATATGATGAGCCCAAGCAAAAAAAAGTGTCTAAGAAGAGGAAAGCTCCTCCACCTCCTGCACCAAAATTAAATCCAGCAAATGATACACCATATATATACTTCAAAAGATCACACCTTATAGGGGCATGCCAGCATGGATGTGGTTGTCCAAGAATCAAAAGAAATAAAGAAAAGCAGAAGATATTATCCTCCTCCACAGAGATTCAGAAAGGACCCTCATCCTCCTCCACCAGCTATGGTGCTTCTAGTTCTTCAACTCCAGGACTACCAAGTTTCAAAACCTATCGAAGACAGTAGGGTAGATCCTCATCTTTAGGAAGCAGCCAGTAAAGACATTATTCATCTGGCAAGCAGCACCAACAATAATAATAGCAGCATCAACAACAACAATAATTCCCCAAACATCAAAAGGCTGAAAGCCCCAAAAGACCTGCTTCCCCCCTGTACCATTTGAAGATCTAGAGACAGCTACAACAGCTAGGATGGCCAGGTTCCAGGAACTGGTTGGCCTTTCCATGATTAACAAAGCTAAAGCTGAAGGGAAGGATACCTCTCAATACTCCACAATGTCCAAGTACAAAAAGGAAGAACTGAATAGGTTTGCTAAGGCTAACACGTTCTTTAATGTTGATGATTATATGAAACTGCTTCCAGAAGTAGTAGTGCCCAGGGCTACATCTCTTAATATCATTGGGGATGCTGACATGATAATGACCAAGCCCAAGCTGCAAATCCTAACAGGGAGATTAAGTTTACTCATCCAGATGAGAAGGCTAAAGAGGAAAAGCATAAGGAACAAAGGAAGAAGATGTACATTATAAACTATTTTCAGTCTTTCTGTTATTCTAAAAACTGCTTGTTTATATTCTGATACAAAGCTCTATGTATATATATCTACTGCACATTTAAATTTTTCATGCCAGATATATGTTTTATTGCTTTGTTATTAATGTGAGTCTGTAATTAGTGACCTTACCCAAATAGGGGGAGATTGTTGGATCCCTAGTTGGATTTGGTCTATGTTCACTAAATTAGGATGTTTGACCCAACATGTATAGCCAGGGTCATGTATGAGTTCTAGAGTCTAGGCTATGTCCTTAGAGTCAACACTACTTGGACCAGCTATCAACAGACTACAAAAGACTCAAGACTTAGAGAAATTTCAAAAACTCAAAAAATGAGTTCGACGTTCGTCGAACTCAGGTCAACAAAAAGTCATGCTGAGCTTGACGAAATCAGAGAGAATTCCCTGAGCTGAGCTCGACAAACTTGGATCTTAGGTCGATGAATTCCAGAGTATACTTCAACATTCCAAGTCCAGATTCTTCACTTAACTCCTGTCAACGAACTTAGTTCTCAGGTTGACGAACTTAGTTCTCTGGTCAACGATCTGTGGGTATTCTACTTCAACATCTTATTCCAGAAACAACTATGTATTCTAAGTCCAGAATCACACTCCAGTCGACGAACTCACCTTCTCAGCTTGACGAACTTAGACCACAGACTTGGCAAGATTTATCAAGTAGAAGTTAGAAGTTCTCAGCTCGACGAAACTAGTTCTCAGGTCGACGAATCCAGTTCTGAGGTTGACAATTTATGGACACGTTACTTCAGCATTTTAAGTCCAAGAAACATGGAATTCTGAACTCCAGTTGACGAAGTTATATTCTCAGCTCGACGAACTTGATGAACAGAATTGACGGGTCTAGAGAAAGCAGTTATCAGTTCTTAGGTAGACGATCTTGGATCTCAGCTCGATGAATAACTATGATCTGGTCGACGAACTTGAATTCTCTATTCGACGAACTCTGGACACAGATCGAGGAATTCTGTTCAACGAATTCTGTAAAGTTACAGACTTAAAAATTTCCCTCCCTCTATCTCTTTTCTATTGTAATAATTCCTGAGTAATCAATGCGTAAATATTCTCTAAATATTACCGTTAGAAGCAAGCATTGATTACGGTCTTCATCAGGATTATTGCTTGCCATTTTTCAATGAGACAGTTTGGGAAATCAATCAATGAAAATATTCTCCAGGCCGTCAGCATTAAATGAAGAAAGGAATTCCAATTTCAAAGTGAAATTATATGGAAAATATATAAAGGGATTTTCTTCATCTCTCTCGATAGATAGAACAGATAGCAATACAGGAGAATAAAAAAACTGACACGGAGAATATACAAAATACAGAGCTCACAGGTCAACAACACTGTCAAGAGACAAAAAGCCCTAGCCCTTGACTAGAGAAAAGAACAGCAAGCTGAAGAAGAAGAAGAACATACATTCAAGATCAAGTGTCCTCTTCCTTCTACATCACAGGATTCTTCAAAGGACAACAAACACTCTCTCTGTCAAGAAGTTCCTGGAGTTCATCTGGTCAAAGCAAAAGCTTGAAGACCTATCACCCTGCAACAAGGCTTCAACTTCCTGAATCATTCTATATCTCAGGGGGAGCCTTTGCTAACATCATTTTTCCACTAGAGTCTTCTCAGTTGTACCTGAGAAAGAGAAGACAAAATCACTCTCTCATCCCCCACTGTATAAAGGGTTCTTAACTCCCTTCAAATGTCATTCCTGGTTGCCAGTCACCTGATCAAAAGACTTGAGGATTGGTTTTTGAGCAGCTGTTCAAAAGCTCATTGGTGGCAGTCATCTGATCAAAAACCTAAGTGGATTCCTACCAGGATGGTAGAAGATTGGATGTACCCATGTTTAGGGGAACCACTATAGAATTCTTGTGTTGTCTGGGTTGCTCTTTTCTTTTGTTCTTACAGTGGATATACTTTCTAGGTTGCTGTGTTTGTGTTTTTAATTTAATTTCTACAGCACTACTAATAGATTGAATTAATTAGCAAAATTTTATAAACCCTAAATACTCTATTCACCCCCCTCTAGAGTATTTCAGATCTAACTCATACTTTCATAGTCACCAAATTTTAGATGAATCCAGATCACTTGAAATTTTTATATAACTTGTATCGAGCTTGGACTTAGGTGTGCGATTAGGATGCTTTTTAGGCCTTGGTGAAATAAGTTTTGGTGGAGCTAAACAAAAGATAGGGAAATAGGCTCAATGTGGTTTAACAATAATAATAATGTTAGGTACGGGTGCAAAGGCTCAAACTTGCCAAAACAATGCCTAAATCATATTTATGGTAATGAGTTTAACCTATGAAAATTCTTGAGAATAGCTATAGGGCAAGTTCTAGACATCGAGAAAGAATACCTCTTTCTTGATCCGCGAAATATCTCTCTAGTAAACTTCTACACATCACCTAAATCATTTTTGGATTCTTAACGGTTTGAAAGTAAAAGTAAAATAACTGTTTCTCCACAATTAGAAAGACAAACTCTAATTGTATGCTGAATATTTAATTATACATAAAACTCTACTTACATGTGCACTTAACTAGGAACACAACATGACCAACAACAATTCTACTTCAAAATTCAAAACTCAATTAAAGCATGAAAATTTTCTAAACATTATGTAAAATATGAAATACTAGTGTTTTCGCATGTGAATAAATATAGAAATAATGATTTCTCTAATTACAATTGTAAAAGTAAAACTATATTTTTCAAAAAATATTTTCAATAAACCTAAAATTAAACCTTTTTTCAATTTTTTTCAATAAACCTAAAATTAAACCTTTTTTCAAATTTTTTTTAAAATAAAAACCACCAAAGAGATCTCGCCCGTATACTTAAAAATAAACATTGTCCCCAATGTTTATATACAAAGTAAGAGGTGAGAAAAAATAATAATAATAAAATAGCATAGAAAATTAAAATCAAGAAAATAAAGGATAACTAAGGGGTGTCTTCCAAAAGTGCTTTTCTTTTTCCCGTCTTTAAGCTAGACGGTTTGGGTTAGGAGAATGGAAAATAAAAATTAAAGTGAATGGGCAACTCCCTTAATTCACGCTTTGGCGAAGATACCAAAGTTGGTCGCCGAGTACTCCTCCGCTTCATTTTTGATTTTTCTCCTTGCGATGGACTTGAAAAATGTAAATTCACATCACTTATACAAACCTGAGGTGATGTGAATTTTTGTAAATGAGCGGCAAATGGATCGTGGAAGATATTTAATTTTAACGACTACTCTCCTTCCTGAAACTCGTTAGTGAAAGAAAAAATCAAGAATAAGTGCGTAAAAAAAATCTTCGCAAGGAGGAGGCTCTTGCAAAATATATGATTAGGCACCGGTTGTTTATTTTCTATAATAAGATTATTATCTAAACATTGATTTAAAGAAATACTATCGGACACCTCATTTTTATGAATTTGACACTACAACATTTTTGTTCTTTAGCAACATTTAAAAACTGTTGCCTAACACCGTAAATTGTTGTTAAAACACTGAAAATTGTTGCCATAGGGGTGTATGCCTATGCCCGTGTTACCAAAGACCTACGGCAACAGTTTTTACATGTTTAGGCAACATTACTTGAAACTGTTGCATATATCCCTAGTAAAGGCAACAGTTTTTACATGGACCTATTGCAACATTTTCAAAGTGTTTAAAGTCACATTTAATAAATGTTGCCAAAACTATTTAATTAATAAAAAAATATAAATTTTAAAAGAACATGAAAATAAATTAAAACTTCAAAACCAAACAGATTATGGATCCGTTTGGGGGGACTTATTTTCACCGGTCAAGCGGTTATGACTGCATGAACCAGACCTTAATTACGGTCCAATTCATGCGATCGTAACCGCTTGACCGGTGAAAATAAGTCCCTCCCAAACGAAGCCTATATAATGAGACATTTTTTAAAACACATAAATATATAATAATTTTGCACATGTTTTATCATTAAATATTAAACAAGTCATTAGTAGACTCATATTTTACCAAAATACATCAAAATATTTAAATATTACAGTACACAAACAAAATTATCTAAATCAACTTAAACATCAAATGATCTTCATGATATGGAGTCATCGATCATATTGCAACTCCTCATTTGTCTTCCCGGCCATCTTCAAGAACTTTCTGCACAAAGTAAAATAATATATATATAAATACAATGACATCAAAATCAATATATAAATAAAAAATTGTAAACATATAAAAGTATTTTAATATATTGTATGAAAATCTACAACATTATACCTCTCCATAGTTTGGAACGTGTGTTGATGTAGATCCACGCGGTGCGACATTCGTCGTGGGCGCGACATTCGTCGTGGGGGCGACATTCGTTGTGGACGCGACATTCGTCCTGGGCGCGACATTCGTCGGGGGCGCGACATTTGTCGTGGGGGCGACATTCGTCCTGGGCGCGACCTTCGTCGTGGGGGCGACATATGTCGTGGGGGCGACATTTGTCGTGGTGGCGATATTTATCGTGGGGGCGATATTTGTCGTGGGGGGAGTCATTTGTTGTGGGGGCGACATTTGTCGTGAGGGCGACATTTCTCGTGGGGGAGACATTGGTCGTTGAGGCGACATTGGTCGGGGGTGCGACATTGTAACAAAAACCAAATTTGGAACAAAAGCACAACAACGATGCTTTGATTGTATTCATGATGGACGGTTATGATGATGCAGGTGTCTTTTTTATCTTGCACGGAGGTCCCACCATGCTGCGCGCGACAGTACCCGTCCCACAGCGACAGGTTTCGTCCGTCCCCAGCAGTTCTTAATTTTTTTTCATGTATAACATCACATAACAATGAAAAACTATCTTCATTTGGTCATATGCATGAGCATGATCACAAAGAGAAGTGATAAAGTAATGATGTTGTGAAAGGAAAAGTAAACACAATGTGAAAGAAGAGACTTGCTACGTGCTTGCATCAGTTAATAAAGAAATACAACTGCTACAATACCTTGCAGTTGAAGTTGTGCAGCATGTGCGAAAATCCAAATACACGCATCTGTTTATTGGGAAAGAAATGTAAATCAGTGAACTAAGTGAATGATAGCACTTCATTAGTTGACATTATGTTGTGAAGAACTCGCACTGGGATTCAGATTTGAATAGTAATATACATTAGATATATTTTTTAATTTTGTAATGTGTTTATTACAAAACTGAAATAGCAGCTCAATGAAGAGGCATGTGTGCTTATGTAAACACAATGTGAAAGAAGAGACTTGCTACTTGCTTGCATCAGTTAATAAAGAAATACAACTGCTACAATACCTTGCAGTTGAAGTTGTGCAGCATGTGCGAAAATCCAAATACACGTATCTGTTTATTGGGAAAGAAATGTAAATCAGTAAACTAAGTGAATGATAGCACTTCATTAGTTGACATAATGTTATGAAGAACTCGCACTGGGATTCAGATTTGAATAGTAATATGCATTAGATATATTTTTTAATTTTGTAATGTGTTTATTACAAAACTAAAATAGCAGCTAAAGGAAGAGCCATGTGTGCTTATGTTTCGATTATATTTCAGATTGATTTAAATTGTATGCTAAACTATTTCATAATTATAGTAGAGTCTTGGAGCTAGCTCGAAGTAGAATTCGAGTTTGAGTCAATTTTGAGCCATGTCAAACTCAAAATTTTAAATTCCAGATGAGCCCGATCAGGCCTATTTATGAAAACAACTATTTCAAAGCAGACAGAATAGACGTATACCTAGCAGCTATTTCAAAATAGACGTCTGCATGTTTCTCTCCATTGAGAAACTCATGCCAGTGGAAATAAGCCAAAGTTGAGACAAAATGATAAGCTTAGAGTATTTACCTTGGAGTGATCCTTTGATGGAAGTGAAAATCACCTCTCATTACATTAAACTCATGCCAATGGATAGTAAAGTTTAATTTTAATATAGTAGCAAGATAGATAGATATATGTACTCACAAACTTGAAACTTCATATTATTGAAAGTCAAAACATATCGATAACTAATAAAAGAGAGACAACAAACTGTGTGAAAGCTCGTAAGAGGCATTACCAATTCAACACTCTCTTTTGCTAATGATTTTACTCCCCGGCCATCAGTAGGGTTTAGCTTGTCGATGAATTAATAATATACAGCTCAAAAAGTACTTCTATTATTTACTTGAACTGAATCGATTGAATAACTGGCCTGCTTGCATTGTGATTGTTTAAACCGATACTACATTCAATAGGGTAAAGATGACACAAATAATAGTTTTAATTCAAAAAAAAAGACGACATTTGTTGCTTCTATGAACATGATTTTTTTATTTCATTTGAATTTTTTGATTTTCATACAAAAATCAACATGTGTATGCTTTATGCTGATGCATGCAGAAATCAATAAGCCGGTTGCTCTATCAAATTTTCAAAGGGATCTAACTTCACAGTGCTTACAAAATAGATTTGACTCCAGTCATCATTAGTTTGCTAATTATTCTCAAGACTGATTGAAAATCGCAAAATCGCATGTGTCCATATATTGCGCAGGATCTCAAATCTGTTTGTCTGTAGGTCGCGATTAGTCATGAACTTAGTTTAAAAGTTAGAATTAGGGGGCGACAGGTTTTCTTAGTATAAAAGCATGAATTAGGGGCAACGGATTTCAAACACTTCTACGCAAAATGAAAAAAAGATGTGTAATTAAAACATTTAGTATTGAATCTAAAACTAATAGGATTCCGAGAACATCTACCAATGAAGCAATTACATAAAAAATAGAGTATCAAAATGAGAATACACAAAGTATAGAGGCTGAAGAAGTGAATAGCAAAAGGCAAGGAAGATATAGTACGTACCAGGTCGCAGGAGAGCGTGGAGGAAGAAACCGAAATCTCGAGCGGGAGAGATCAACGTATAGGGGTATGTGGAGCCGATGCCGTAGCAGATCCTGGAAATGTCGAGTGGGAGGGATCGTGGTACGCCGTGATGAATAAATGCAGTGGATGTGATTTTCGCTTTGTAGAGGATGTAGATGCAGTTGGAGAAAGTAGGCAGCAGGCGGCGCAGGGCTTTTTCGGAGGCAGCGCTGGGCTTTTCCGGAGGCGACGCTGGGATTTTCCGCAGGCGGAGACGGTGTTTTGTGCGGAGAAGAAGGTGATCGCGGGGATAAGGCTTGGGGGGAAGGAGTGAGACCTATCTGTGCTTTTCCAGAGGCGGCGACAGTGTTTTGCGTGGAGACGAAGGGAATAACGGGGGAGAAGGTCGGGCGGGGGGAAGGAGTGAAACCTAGTTATCGGGTTTTGAGAAGTAGAGAGAGGGTTTTTTATTTTTATTTTTTTAAAAAAAAAGAATGTAATGCTGGATCGGACGTTATAATTGATTAGGCGTCGACGGGGAAGAAGATCCACGCGGTGCAGCAGCCGCGCCGGGAAGAAGCCTGTCATCGCCGGGGAAGAGAAGCTTGGAGTTAGGTATCAGGGGAAAATGTTTCTGATAAATGGAGTGCGGGCCGTGCGGCTGAGGTGATGAGCCGTGAAATGGTGTGCGGGTTGGTTTAGGTTAATTAGGTTAATTAATTAATGTGGAGTTATTATTTTTGATTCGAACGAAAAACGGGCAGATATTCTCACACGGAAAAGTGAAGCTTGGAGTGCGAGCCGTGCGGCTGAGGTGATGAGCCGTGAAAAATATTGTGGGTAGGTTAATTAGGTTAATTAGTTAATGTGGAGTCACTATTTTTGATTTGAACGAAAAACGGGCAGATATCCTCATACTTCGATTCCTCTAAACTTACGTGGGCAAAACCGGTGTGAGAAACAAGAGAACTGGAAGTGTTCCACAACTTGAACAAATTTAAATCCCGATATAAGTTAATTAAAATCCCGAGTAGGTACATAGAAAACTAACAATGATGACCCTTTTTAAAATGTCTCAATAAATGTGGAGTCATGATTTTTAACAAAAGTTAAAAATCTAACAAGGCCGCTATATAAAAAAGGTCGCTATATAGAAAACTAGCGACAATGATTTTTAACAAAACCTCAAAAATGTGTCCTATGTTCATATTTTGGTTAATCATAAAGTATTCTTTAGGCAACACTTTAAAAATATTGCAAATTAATTTTTAAGAAGACAACATATCATAATTGTTGTCTAAAGTGAATCTTCAAGGGCAACATGTCTAAAATGTTACATATAAGGGAATAGAGAACAGTTTTTTGAATGTTGCACAGAAAGTGTTTCCTAAACATGTAAATCTACTGCAACACTTCTAAACTATTTTCTAACAAAGTTTAGGCAACATTTTTATTACTGTTGCCAAGTCAGGTGTTGCTAAAGACCAAAAATGTTGTAGTGTGAAATTCTAAAAAATAAGAAGTGGTGCTTGAAAGTTATGAAAATAAGAATCGGGTGTAGTAGGAGAAGAAACATGTTCGTATTCTAATTCACTCGGTGGGCCCATAATATTAATAAATTTTTGATTTAACAATTCTTCTTTCTCTTCCAAAGAAGCACTAAGGGAGCACATGAATAGTCACGTTCCTCCATAGGTGAAATATTCGTAGATGGGGAAGAATTATTAGAAACTTTGTTAATAAATTCTTGATATAATAATTTCGGCTCCTCTTTGGAATAAACCACTACGGGGGCACATGAGGAGTCATGTTCCGTCCTACATGAAATATTCGAAGAGGGGGAAGAATCATTAGAACAAGAAATATTTTCTTCTAAATTTGGGGAGGATCAACTATGAATTGTGTAAAATCTCGAAATTTAGAAGAAGAAGGTTGCTCGGTGATAAAAGAAGAATAAAAATTCGGATCTAAAAAATTATTCTCATAACTCGGGGAAATTTCCGGTTGAACTTGTGAACAAAGAAAATTAATATACGAGGTGAAAGAAAGATTATTTAAATTTGAAAAAGTATTCTCGTTAATACTTGAAAAAGTATTTTCATGAATATTACTTAAATCGAAAAAAATATTTTCATGAAAATATGAAGAAAAATTAGGATCAAAGTGAGAATAATTATTAATTGCAAAATCATTTTCATGACAAATTTTTTGATAATAATAATAATAATTTCAATTATCACTTTGATGAGTAGCACCACAATAATAACAAGAAATTTGGCTTTGTCTCACGGATTCCAAAAGATTAATTCTATGTGTAAGCTCGGCAACCTTAACGGCCAATTGAGATAATATTTTTTTTTGTAAAAGACAATAAAACAACTGATACTTAATAGAATGGAATTCAAAAAAGAAAATGAAAACTTAAAGAGGGGTAGAGAAAGAGAATGATAAAATTAAAACAATTCACGCTTTCAAAATATCAACAAAAATAGTCCCTTGCAATGATGCAAAAACTTGATGGATTAATTTTATATTTTAAAATAAATCCAAACTAAAATCCCAAATAGGCAAGTATATCTATCGAAATATAGTATAAGAAATGTCGTATTACACTCGGAGCCTATTGAGTACTAATACTCATGCAAATTAATATTATTTTATCTAATAATAATCATAGAGAATAATTAAAATAAAAGAGAAAATTCTATGGAATGCAAATTAACACTTGACCTAGAATCCCTTTAGAATAAAATAGACATTCTTGAAACGATAAAAGAACAAGCTCCCAATCACTTACTTCGACCATGGAGATTCCAAGAATACAAAAGCATCTCTCTCGAGCTCATACTTTTGACTAACCTTAGGTTGATCGATTAAGACACCTCGGCCAGTCGAAACCCAAAGCTTGTTTTAAGCGGTGAACCCCACTATTGGATTTGACTCCTATCTGGTCGATTTATGTCATCCTATCTCGAGGAGTGCATTCAACTCCTTTTATCTTTTAGCGATCTACTTGTATCTGAGGCCAAAATGTTAATTTTCTCCAATTTTCCTCCAGAACATGGGCATGGACTTAAAATTGATATTTAAAGCACAATTGAACTGAAATATAAAAATTAAGTAATTAGAAACATAATTAATAAAATATAATTATAATCTTATTATTTATTAAATAAAATCTATATAAAAATTAAGATATAATTAGAGTTATCAGCAGGTCGCCTTCATCAGCGGCAGACAGAAAGTCCAGTTCACCCAGGTCGACATCTACCCAGTGTAAGATCAAACAAAGGCTCCAGGGCACGAGGCTTAGTCCGCCCCCTACTTGACGGACTCGCGACTTCTCGTTTTCTTTTCCTTTGTATCCCGTCAAAACTACCCAGTTCTCCTATACTCCAGGCAGACAGTTATTTTAGCCATGCCCATTTGGGTAGTCCCCCAAGCCTATAAATAGGGGGAGTTGCACACCAAAGCAAGTTAATTCGAACCTGAGATCCCCTTATTAAAGGCTGCTAACTTGATTCTCACACTTAGCGGACTGCTGCTTTCACAACTCTTTGCACCTTTTCCTCTCTTTGTAATCACACTTGATTAATCAAAGGAAAACCGAGTGGCATTTGCCACGGCGGGCGAATTCTGGTGTTACTACAATCTGTGTCTTTGGTTGTTTCTCTTTTCCCTGACCGTCAGTAAGCAACTACTTGCAGTTTCCTCCACCCTCTTTTCTATTCGCGAGTCCAGAGGAGCACTTCCTGCCTCAACAAATTACTATAATCTGAGAGGGGGATTCAATCTGTGAATCCAATCGGGATCTAGGTTTGGCAAACCTAGTGTTCTTGTTTTTATAATCCTTATTATCATTGATAATAGATTTCAAGTGCCTGCCTGAAAGTGAGGGATAGATAGAATTTACTCTAGGGGGGGGGGGGTTGAATAGAGTATTAAAAAAAATTGTTTAGATTTATTGCGGAATTAAAATATTGATACTTATATGAAAGAGGGAAAAAACACAAGAAACTATCACAGCACAATGCAAAAAGAAAACACAAGGCAACCAGACGACACAAGAAATTTTATAGTGGTTCCCCAAATCTGGGTA
Source organism: Platanthera guangdongensis (assembly GCA_039583875.1). Classification (NCBI taxonomy): domain Eukaryota; kingdom Viridiplantae; phylum Streptophyta; class Magnoliopsida; order Asparagales; family Orchidaceae; genus Platanthera; species Platanthera guangdongensis. The sequence goes on along the minus strand of CM077162.1, from coordinate 115,757,906 downwards.
CATCCACTCTTCTACCACCCTGGTAGAAATCCACTTAGGTTTATGATCAGGTACCCTATCACCACAAGATCTACTTCAAGTAGATCTAGAAACCCTTCAGGCTTTTGATCAGGTGCTTAAAAACCAATAGGTTTTTGATCAGCTACCCTATCACCAAGGAGTTCACTTTTGAAGGGAGTAAGAACCCTGTACAAGAGAGGTTAAAAAATAGATGAGAGTCTTCTCTTTCTCAAACACAATGAGAAGACTATGTGGATTTGATGATACCAAAGCTCCTCCTGAGATATAGAGTAGATTCAGGAAGATGGAAGCTTTGTCTATGGTGTAGGTCTTCAGATTGATGTTGATTTGAGCTCTTTGTAGATTTCTGGAGCTTGAAGAAAGAAGACTAGAGAGAATTGTATGTTGAACAAGTTCTTCTTCTTCCTTGTTTCAGCAAAGCAAGAGACCTTGAGAGCAAAAAGATTGTTTTCTGACTAACTGTCTCAGTGATTCTTGTTGTGTCTTTCTTTTTGAGTTCTCTGTTTTCATCAGAATGACCAATGGACTGAATTTGAATTCCCAAGACAGTACTTAATTCTCTGCAAGAATTTAGGAGCCCAAACGGCTAGAATGGCTGGCAATCATAAATGCACTTCTATAACTGTCTTTACAAAAATATTCTGTGAATACCATAATTAATGCTTCATGAAATACGGCTATCAGCCTTGAGAATGTCAGCATTAATTATCAGAATATATTTGCCTTAAAATAATTTATCATAACCAAAATAAATACTTCTGACCGATATGAGAGAACTGATAACTGAAGGCAACATAAAATCGTAGTGCTTGGCTCAGAGATCGTTGAACTGGGTTAGGAGATCGTCGACCTGTGAACAACTTTCGTAGATCTGAGATAACTGCTGAGCAGCACAAGATCTTCGACCTGAGCTCGTAGATCGTCGAGCTCAGTTCAGAGTAGAGTACTCTGAGATCGTCAATGGGAGATCGACGATCGTCTAGCTGGGTTCGACTATAGTCGAACTGATATAGATAATCCACAGAATTTTTCTGAATCTAAGTATGAGTCCACTGCAATGCTGGTCTGCACAATCCTGACCTAAAAGGATGTAACTAAGACTAGACAAAGATCCAGGCTATACATGGGGGTCAAAACACCCTAAGAGTGAACCTAGCACAAATTCAAACAAGGGTTCCAACACCACCTCGTGGTTTTTCCCTCATTGATTTGGAGAGAGTTTTCCACGTAAAACTTTGTGTTCTCTGGTTGTGCAATTTTCTTGTTGTTGCTACATTTTATTTTTCTCTATGTGTCCGTTTACGCAAGCAAATGGGGACCTTTATTTCCCAACAAATTGGTATCAAAGTCAGGTTCTTAGGTATCTGATTGGCCGTTCTGTTTTGGATTTGGGCCAACGGTAGGTTAGGACATTGGTTTGCTCCCTACTTTACTAAAGCTAATCATGAATTATCAGACCTCGTCTCGGACCATCGGGTTGTTATAGATGATGGAGCAGAGCACAAGAATGATTAGCATGAATGGCGAGAATGGATCATTTGGAAGCCACGGATGGAGGTGATGACTACTTTTAGTCATCGTTTTTGTATAGTTTAGTTTAAGAAATTCATAAGTTTATTGGTATTTTTGCTTACTTTATTCTTGTTATGTTTATTTTCATATCTTATTTGTTTTGTTATGAATATAATTTTTTTATGTTATGTTATGTTTATGTTATGTTCAATTTTATTTTTATTTTATGTTATGTTAGGTTATGTTATAATAATTAATGTTTTGATATAAAATATGTGTCTAATATGTTATATATTATTTTGTTTTGCAGCCCATACCCGAGCCTTCTTCTTTGGTGCATCCCTCAAGTCATGGTGCAGCCCGCAAGTCATGGTGCAGCCTACAAGAAGCAGCCCCGCCCCTCCTTCATTGATCCAAACCGAGCCCATGCCTCTCCTTGGTGCAGCCCGGCTTCCCATCTAATTCAATAATGCATCCCACTTCAAAGATGCAAGCAGCCCGAGCTCCTCTTCAAGCCCAAAACCGTGAGCCACCTTTGCATGGCTTCCCCATTTAATGCATGGCCGGCCCCCTCCCTCCTTTTCATCAATTTATTTTCATTCATGCACTTCCCCTACCATACATGGTCGGCCACTGATGCTAAAGATCACGACAGTGAACTGGTCGCACAAGTAATATAAAATGGGGGCTTTCCCAAGTATCGATCTCTCAAGGAAACACAGTAAGGTGGAGTTAATTTCGAGGAGGACTTGAGATTGAAGTCCTCAAGGTCGGCGGTAACAATGAGGGTTTTGATTGTTGCGATAAAGAGAAAATAAAAATCTAACAACTACTCCTATGCAACGCCGCTATGTGATGCGTCTAATACGGCAAGCGCACCGGTCGCACAAGTAATAAAGTTTGGGAATAAATCCCCAAGTGTCGGTCTCTTGAGGAATGCAATTAGCGAGAATGGCAACAGTACTGAGATATCGTTATGAGAGTTAAAAATAGAACAAAAAGGAAATAGCGGACTAGGGAGATTGTGGATATTTGATCTACTGAACTAGTAAAAACTATGCGGGTCGACGGCACCGCTTCGCAAGGTGAAGTGGGTTTGTCGGCCGCTATGCCGAACTTCAGTTAGGTGAGTGGAAGGGAAGCTAATGGATTGCAGCGTTCCTGTGTGGATTGCAATCGGACAAGGCACAGGAATGAAGTGGATGTGGGGTGAGTGTCGGCGCATTCACAGATAGAACTCACAAGCATAAGAAGAAACTAACATTCCATTAACTAGAAAGTAAACTTGATGTTCAGGGATGGAAATGTTCATTACACTGCTCGAAACATTCATAACACAGAGGAAGGGGAAGAGGAGTAAACCAAAAGAGAATGAAGATCCACCGCGGGTCATGTCCGGAGTAGTGAGTTGTCAATCCGCTTCCGGGCTCAGTCCAAGGAGGCTTCCGGTACCAACGATCTGTCACCTCGAAGGCCTTTAAGTCTGTTCTCCAGGTTATCTACTTCACCAACTCTGCAGGAAAGCTTGGAGTTGAAGTCACCAATGGACGAGGTCTTCGCCGGAGTGTTGAAAAGCTTCGGAGTAAGTGGAAATGGCTTCCCGACGAAGGTGGAAGTGATGGTGCAGCTGGAGAGGTGAAAAGGCGATTCCCGCGCACTCTCCGATCGCAGCAAATGACAGGTGTTAACCTAAAACGCGTAGCAGGGCCTTTTATATGGAGACAGCAGAAGCAGTGCGCACGATCAGTTGCGCACGACCAGTGGTCGTGCGCACTGTAGGTCGATGATCGTGTGGCTTTTCCAAATAAACCTGCAACCTGGACAAGAAGCATCAACATATACGTGCACGAGCAGTGGCGCACGACCAGTGGTCGTGCGAACTATGGCCAGTGCTCGTGCGATTACCGAGACAGGGTTATGAAAAAGGGGGTGTAATGCGCATGAACATTGGCGCGCGACCTGTGGTCGTGCGCAGTCAGTCCAGTGGTCGTGCGCTTACCCCAGGCTGTTCTATAGAAAACGTAGAGTAGCGCGCACGATCGGGGGCGCACGACCAGTGGTCGTGCGCATTAGATCCCCTGATCGTGCGCAGTATTCCTGTTTCACAAACATCCCGGAACACGCACAAGACCCCTGTACCAGCAGAAGGGGCAGAAAGGCCACCAGAACGTACACACCACATCCCTGAGATAGGGCTAAAGAATAACAACAAAAATGGAAACATAGAAAGCAAACAGAAGCGGGCCTATAGTGCACTTAAGCGTGAAATAGGTACATAAACACAAATAAGCAATAAAGGCTCTCAAGTGTAGTGCTAAGGCGATAAAACTAGCCCAGATGAGTCCAAAAATCAGTGTAAAATGTGGACTCATCACAGCCCCAGACTTAACCATTTGCACGTCCCGAGCAAATCATCACTCCATGGACTCGAAGATAGCTAACTGGCTCAGCAATTTCAAAAAGAAGTAAGACGAGAAATAAAATATATCATGAGTATAGAAGATATAATGGAAAAACTTTTTAATTATACAACGTAGTTTAAACTATTCGACAGACATAAATAATTATTGTAATTGCTCAAAATTAGCATTCTGGAGAATCGTGCGATCATGTGCAGGAAGAAAGTAGGCAGGCCACTAAGGTGAGCATTGCCAAAGTTCGGGACTCAGGATCACCTCCAAAGGAATCCACCAATGTCGGGGACCATACGCTTGCACGTTCATACTCTCTCCACGGCGCGGGTTAGACTCAAGCGTGAATCAGTAGGACTTGTAGGAGGAAATGGGGCTTAGGCAACGGCTTGGTGGTCAAAGATAAACATGAAGGCTCTATGCAACCAAAGTGAGCGAAAACAACCCAAACCAAAACAGCCACTTATAAAAGAATGGGGCACACGCCCCCAGACTTAGCTTGAAATCCGGGTGTGAACACGACTGAACCCGACCAAATTCAATAAAGAGGATGGGGATCAAGATCTCATTGAAATTCTTTCATATATATATATATTCGTTTTTTCTATTGCGCGAATCAGCTTTTTATTTTCATAAACTGTTGTTTTCTTTTCTGTGCTAGCAATCCACAAACGAAGCAATCAAAACAGGAATAAAATCAGCACCCCAAAAACAATGTCCACTAATCACAACCTCGGCAAAACAGGAAATACAAATCAGCTCAAGCATTTGATTGCGAAGGTGGGTTTAGCTTCAGGCCATGGTGAAAGTGAGTGGAGCTGGATCAAAGGAAGGGTAGGCACAAATTTGGCATGCAATGGTTAACAGGTAGGAATGTCTAAACAAGGATCAAACTAGCCAAAAAGAAGGCCTACGTCATGCTCACGCTTAACTAACCGTGCACCAATGCTTCGAGAGTAGCTTAGGGCAAGTTCTTAGCCACCGAGAAAGATGATCCTTCCCCCCGACTCGAGCAATACGAGTCTAGTGGCGGCTACACACATTCCTACACTATCGTTTGATTATCCCAGATTCAGATTTTGAGCAGTACAAACAATATTTACGTATGCAGAAAAGAATAATTCTACGAGCATAAAGAAAAATTAGTTCTATCCTAACTCTACACAAACCATGAGTATTTGATTAGGAGCACTGCATGAGTTTCGAACTTCTCAATCCTGAAATACTAAGCCAGTACCACTATTTTAAAGTTTACACAAAAGCAATAAATTGAACTGGGGTTGTGCGCGTGGGTAAGAGCGCACTCGTGTGGGTGAATCAGTGTGTGCAACCAAAAAGCAAGAAATAAGTAAATAAGAAACTGGAATGCAATAGAAAGTGCGGTGTAGTGACCACAGGCATACTCCCCCCAGACTTAAAGTTGACAACGATTAAAAATAAGCATTCCAAAGAGGAGAAATAGATAGGGTAGGAAGTTACCTATGCTCAAAATTGAGCATACCAGTCGGGCAATGAAATGTCCAAGTGCGGCCACGTTGCCGCGCCTCTAATAATCTTGCACCTGCGATTAAAAGATGCAAGCCAAACAAAAGCTGAAAGCTGGACATATATATATATATATATATATATATATATATATATATGAAGAAATAAACCGAAATCAAAACACAGCATAGGACCAAACGGTCCAACTTGGGTTGTCTCCCGAAAGCCCTTTTGTTTACCGTCCTTAAGGTGGACCAAATACCTGTATTAGCAGTTCAAATAGAGAGTTCTTAGAAGCAGCAAAAGGAAACAAAATTAAAAATAGAGCAACTAGCATTCAACAAGTAGCAAGAAAGAGGATGGCACAATCAGCTATACGCAGAATTATGGTAAGTCTCGCCGGTGGGATGCGAGAGAACAGCAGAGTGCCTTTTTGCTGTCAGGGTAGGCATTGTCCTATTACTGCGAGTGCACTCTTTCGCACGCCGGAAGGCAGCGTAGCGCTCTTCGCGTAAGCTCTTGGCCTCTTTCAGTTTCTCCACCGTGGGAGACTTCCAATAAAGGTAGGCTATGGGGTTTCCTTGTGTCGTGGTTGGCGGCGGCCTATCCGGCACCGTAACGGCAACCGGATATGCCCAAGTTACAGATCGTTTAACAGAATTATACAAATTATTGTCCAGGGATTTCTCCCGAATAAAACTTAGTTCGTCATGCTCAACATCAGAGTTGGCTGGCAGTAGAAAGGCAGTCGTGGCTTTGGTGCAATTGATCCCTTCGTGGACCAGTAGTTCCTGCTTCTCATCGACTTCCGGAGAAAGTCCGTTCTTTGGCGTCTCCTCCAGATGTGCTTCCAATGCGGGGGGACCTGAATCTAGCTTGACATCTGTGACACTCAGAGAAATGTTATTTGGGATGGAAGAAAAATGTATGGATGTTTTATCGAGGGTGGACTCTTCGTTTGGCCAAGTGACACGGCCTTTGGAAAAGTCGAGGGATGCGCCACTGGCTGTTAGGAATGGGACACCTAATATAGGAATGGAGTTATTGTCCTGTGGTCCCAAAACCTGAAAGTCAGTGGTGATACTGGTGCCGTTAACCTCGATTTCAACGTCTCGCACACCGCCCTCCGTGTCAACCAGATTGCCATTAGCTAAGATAAGTGATTTCCGATTTTCAATGTCAACTTGTAACTGCATCTTTGCAGCATCTTGCAAAGTGAGTATGTTGCTGGACGCCCCGGAATCGCATAATGCTGGAGTGTCGATGTGATTGATTTATAATTAATGACAAGTTCGTTGCTGTTTCCCGAAGTGTCCTCCCCAAGGCGCTTTCCCTGTTCATGGGGGTTCTTTTCAGTGTTGCTCGGTAAGGTGCCTTGGGTGCGCTCGGAAACCACTTGAGCCAATTGGCCCAATTGTGCCTCCAGTTTGCGCATCGAGGCGGCCTGATTTGTCATGTTGGTCTGGGAAATCTCAACAAACTTCTCGAACATTTCTTCCAAAGAATTTTTCTTAACGATGGGGGACCCTTGGGAATAATTCGGTTGAGGAGGCCGCGGTTGGCTACTGGAAGCATACGCATCGTTTTGATGCTGCCCGGTTTCCATCTTTGGCCAGCTGTGTTAGGATTCCAAGAAAAGTTGGGGTGATTTCTCACCCCCGGGTTGTAAGTATTCCCGTATGGCACTCCCCTATTTTGATTGGCCACAAAATTAACAGATTCATTCAAAAATAATGATTCGTCTTGTACCTCAACTCCTGAGCATTCGAAGCTGTGATGATCAGTGCTTCCGCACCCTTGACATGAGATTGCCATCACTAGGGCGGCAGGAGCAGGCTTGGGGATATCCAAGGCAAACACTCCACTGGTGCTTCGTGGGATGTTTCTTCCAGCGGTCCAGTATGCAATGTGGGTTGCGGTGTCTTGTAAGACTTTCAGAGCATCATCTGGAGCAAGATTCATGATGGTTCCTCCGGAGGTAGCATCGATCATGTCTCGGTGGTGGGGATCAATAGCAAAGTCGAAACTTTCGACGAGATTCCACGTTTGGAATCCATGATTAGGGCACTTAATCAGCAGCTCATTAAAACGCTCCCAAACTTCGGCTAAACTTTCTTGATCGGCTTGCCGGAAGTTGGCTATTGCGCGCCTCATGCTCATGATCCGATCCACCGGATGGAACTTAGCTAGAAATTTGGTAGTCAATGCCTCCAGGTGGGGGATGTTCCAGGTGGAAGGGTATGAAGCCATGTCTTGGCTTTGTCCCTTAATGAAAAAGGAAGAGGCAGAGCTTGACTGTTTCATCTGGGATTCCAGCATAGCGGAACGTGGCGCAGATCTCAGAGAATTCTGTAAGGTGAAGATGGGCGTCTTCAGTAGCCATTCCGGAGAACTGCGCGTTGTTCCGAATAATATTCAGAATAGCTGGTTTAATATCGAACTGAGGATTGGTGATTGCAGGTTCGAAACCGGGGTATATACTCCCAACAGTGGGTGTAGTATAATCCCTCATGTTGCGGACCTGGGGAGGATTCACTTCATTTTCGTCGTCATGAGGTAGCCCTCCAACTCGGTTGTCTGCATCAATATTCAGCTGGTCTCCCATTGGAGCAAAAATGATGGCTGCAGCGCGTCTTCGTGCTAAGAGAGTACGTTCGATCTCTGGGTCGTAGGTGACAAAATCTCTTGTAGCTCGGCATTGCATTCACTGTGGCAAACACTACACACTAGAAGAAACAGCAGTCAAAACAAAACAATACTAACTCTTATAACAATATTGGACGTCATCCGAAGTCGCTTTACAGTTGCATTCCCCGGCAACGGCGCCAAAAATTTGATGCGTGTAATACGGCAAGCACACCGGTCTCACAAGTAATAAAGTTTTGGGAATAAATCCCCAAGTGTCGGTCTCTTGAGGAATGCAATTAGCGTAGAACGGCAACAGTACTCAGAATATCGTTGTGAGAGTTAAAAATAGAACAAAAAGGAAATAGCGGACTAGGGAGATTGTGGATGTTTGATCTACTGAACTAGTAAAAACTATGCGGGTCGACGGCACCGCTTCGCAAGGTGAATTGGGTTTGTCGGCCGCTATGCCGAACTTCAATTGGGCGAGTGGAAGGGAAGCTAATGGATTGCAGCATTCTTGTATGGATTGTAATCGGACAAGGCACATGAATGAAGTGGATGTGGGGTGAGTGAGGCGCATTCACAGACAGAACTCACAAGCATAAGAAGAAACTAACATTCCATTAACTAGAAAGTAAACTTGATGCTCAGGGATGGAAATGTTCATTACACTACTCAAAACATTCATAACACAGAGGAAGGGGAAGAGGAGTAAACCAAAAGAGAATGATGATCCACCGCAGGTTGTGGCCGGAGTAGCGAGTTGTCAATCCGCTTACGGGCTCAGTCCAAGGAGGCTTCCGGTACCAACAATCTGTCACCTCGAAGGCCTTTAAGTCCGTTCTCTAGGTTATCTACTTCACCAACTCTGCAGGAAAGCTTGGAGTTGAAGTCACCAATGGCCGAGGGCTTCGTCGGAGTGTTGAAAAGCTTCGGAGTAAGTGGAAATGGCTTCCCAACGAAGGTGGAAGTGATGGAGCAGCTGGAGAGGTGAAAAGGCGATTCCCGCGCACTCTCTAATCGCAGCAAATGACATGCGTTAACCTAAAACGCAGAGCAGGGCCTTTTATACGGAGACAGCAGAAGCAGTGCGCACGATCAGTGGCGCACGACCAGTGGTCGTGCGCACTGTAGGTCGATGATCGTACAACTTTTCCAAATAAACCTGCAACCTGGACAAGAAGCATCAGCATATACGCGCACGAGCAGTGGCGCAAGACAAGTGGTCGTGCGCACTATGGCCAGTGCTCGTGCGATTACCGAGACAGGGTTATGAAAAGGGGGTGTAATGCGCACGAACAGTGGCGCACGACCAGTGGTCGTGCGCAGTCAGTCCAGTGGTCGTGCGCTTACCCCAGGCTGATTCTATAGAAAATATATAGTAGTGCGCACGATCGGGGGCGCACGACCAGTGGTCGTGCGCATTAGATCCCCTGATCGTCCGCAGTATTCCTATTTCACAACCATCCCGGAACACGCACATGACCCTTGTACCAACAGAAGGGGCAGAAAGGCCACCAGAACGTGCACACCACATCCCCGAGATAGGGCTAAAGAATAACAACAAAAATGGAAACATAGAAAGCAAACAGAAGCGGTCCTACAGTGCACTTAAGCGTGAAATAGGTACATAAACACAAATAAGCAATAAAGGCTCTCAAGTGTAGTGCTAAGGCGATAAAACTAGCCCAGATGAGTCCAAAAATCAGTGTAAAATGTGGACTCATCACTATGCGATGCTTCGCTAGGCGGGATGGAAGACTAGTTGGGCCGCTATGCACCGGATCACTAGGTGGATGGGCGAGAAGGCTTGCGGATGAGGGTCGTGAGCACCTCTTCGCTATGCACGCCACTACTAATTGCTAGTGCGGTAAGGGTGGATGGTGGTGGATGGAATATGGCGCATCTCAAGAAAATAACAAAAATATGAAATCACATAGACATGATTTGATACAAATGTATATCAAAATAAGTATAACTTCATCATAAACAAGAGATCAACTATACTATTCAACAACAAGAGAAGAAAAGTATGCAAAATCAACCGGATCTGAAGCCTTGTTGAGGATTCACGGTTGGAATCGTCGGGTTGTCAATCCGCGTCCAAGCTCGGTCCGCAACTGTGTCCGGGGTAGAGAAGGGCTGTCACCACCTTCCAATGGCCCGTCTTCTTCGTGTCACGATCCGGTGGAGGATGGCACAACTTCTCCTAGCTTGATGGAGACAGCTAGGTCAAGCTCTTCTTGAAGCTCAAAGATGAAGGAGGAGGCCGAGAGGAAGCTCCAACATGGATTTGGCGGTGAAAGCTTGCCCTGAGCACCTCCCTATGATGGAAGATGAAGGGAACGGCGGAACCCTTCCTCGGAGATGAAAATGGCGGAGAAATGTCGAGCGATCCAGAATTATGGCGTAACCTGTGAATTTATAGATTGCAAAAATTATAATGCACACGACCAGTGGTGCACGACCAGTGGTTGTGCGCACTATTTCCAGTGGTAGTGCGTTTGTCGCAGCCAGAACTTAGAAAAATATGGAATCAATGCACACGATCAGTGGCACATGACCAGTGGTCGTGCGCACTGTGTCCTGTGATAGTGCATTTGTCGCAGCAGAATTTGGAAAATAGAGAGTAGTGCGCACGATCAGGGGCGTACGACCAGTGGTCGTGCGCACTATATCCCATGATCGTGCGCAGTATTCCTATTTCCAAACCATCCCGGAACACGCACACGACCGTTGTACCAATAGGAAAAACTAATCACTGATATGTGCAGACATTCTAGGAAATCACACAAAGGAGTGCAAAATATAAAAATAAAAGCATACACAACCACGGGCATAAATGTGCACTTCCTATGAAAATAAAGATAAGATGAAATATGAACGATATAGAACTAAACGTGAAGTGCAAACACGTGAAAACTAGCCCAAATGAGTCCGAAAATAGGTATATAAAATGGACTCATCACACCCCAGACTTAACTATTTGCGCGTCCCGAGCAAACAAAATCTAAGCAGATAGGGAAAATTACTAGCTAACAAAGAAATTGCGATACAGAGTACCATGCGAAGTCGCACGCTCGCACGCGTAAAAATATAATAGAAGAAATTTCTAAGTATGCAAAATAGTTTTTATTTTTCACAATGCGTATCAACATTTTATTATTACTCAAAAATGGAATCACGGTGAATCATCCGGTCACGCATAGGGAGAACGTAGACTAATCGCTAGTCAAGCATTGCCAAAGATCAGGGCTCAGGATAGCCTTCAAATGAATCCACCAATGTCGGTGACCATATGCTTGCCCTTTCGCATTCTCTCCACAGCACTGGTTTGGTTCACACACGAATCAGTAGGACTTTAGGTGAAGAGATGGGGCTTGGGGTTCGGTGAGGTAAACAATGATAAATAAGAATGGATATGCACCAAACCTAAATGAGCTAGTATAAAATGAATCCATCAGCTAACCAAAATACATGCGGGTACACCACACCCCTAACTTAACTTTTAACATATGGGTTTGTGCACCACATACTCCAAATATACTCACATTTCCAAAAAGGTTTTCATTTTAAACTTTTTCTTTTCACTTTTTTTTCTTTACAAATATTTTTTCTTCTTTTTTTGTTTTTCATTTTATTTTCACAATTCAGCAGATATAAACTTGGGAGGACTTCCACATTTTCATAAATGATAACACCACATCACATCCCAACATTAAAAATGTAAAAATCTAAAGCTCGACTTGGGAGTGCAACTAGGATCGGCTTTGAGTCTTTGGTGAAATAAAGGTGGAGCTGAATCAAAAGAATGGGTAGGCACAACGAGGATAGCGAGGACAAGACATTAGGAACGGTACAAAGCTCAACCTGCCCAAAATGATGGCCTACATCACGCTCATGCATGACTAACCTATACCCATGCTTCAAGAATAGCTTAGGGCAAGTTCTTAGCCAACGAGAAAGACTATCCATCCTCCCGACTCGAGCAATTTGAACCTAACGACAGTCTACACACATCCCTAAGCTACCGTCGGATTCACACCGGATTCACCAATTTTTGAGTAGAATAAAAAGTATTTACGCAATTAGAAAAATATAAAACTAAAAGCATACAAAAAAAATTAAATCTACTCTAATTTCTACACGAGATGAGAGCACTTGACTAGGAGCACAACAAGGTCAACATTTTACTCTGTCTCACAATCCTATGTCAGCACCATAATTTTCCCAAATCATACAAAAGAAACGAGTTTAACTCACAGCACGCAAAAAGCTAAGCACGCGCTCATGTGGGTGCAGTGGTGTGTGATGCAATGAACTAATCAAAATATAACAGTAAAAGCTTCTAGTATGCACAAGAAATGTGTGCGTGCAAAAGGTAACAAATACTGGCTCACCCTAGACTTAAACTAAGCAACACAGCATATGATAGAGAAATTAAAATCATAAAGACCTAAGTGAAGAGGTTACCCAATGCTCAGCTAGTGAGCATACAATAAGACGCGTGGAAACCTGAAGCAGGTCCTCCATACGAAGAATCACAACCCCACCAATGCGATTTGCCATGAATACCAGCAGGGGTGAGCTCCGCAAAAACAAAAGAAAAATAGAAAATACAAAGAAATGCTAAAACTAAGATAGACATGAAAAATAAAAATGCAGGAAATAAAAGATAACTACTGGGGTTATTGTCATCCCAGCACGACTTATTCAATTCTAAATAGTTCTAGCTAATGGGCCTATGAAATAAAAGTGCGTAGGTAACTGGCCTAATATCCGTTTCGGTAACGGGTACCGATACGGTGATAGAGCAGTTACCCCTCTACCCAGATAATCATACCTGCTCCTCACAGGCAGAGGAAATAGGAAGTAAGAAGAGGAGGAACACTGGTCCTCGCTCTTCTCACCACAAAACAAATCCTTGCCTAGCAAGGTTTCGTCCACCACAAGTTCGCTGGGGGCAAAGATGACGGCAGGGGATTCCATTGTGAAGGAGGTAGGAACCTCCTCACTGAAGAGGATACACTCGTCGATAGCCTGAGTGCAAGGCTCAACGTCAACCCAACTTACCCGTCGAGATTGAACCTGCACAGTCTCAGATATGGAAGGGGGGGTCGAGAAATAAAAGAGATGAAGAACATAAAGAAATCATCGGGGGAGTGATCCCGGTGTCACTCCCCAAAGGCTGAGGTAGAAAAATATCATCGGCAATGTTGACAATGCTATAAGGCTCGGCCAGATCCATAGAGGCCTCCACCAAGACTTGGACTTCCTCCTTTGGTATCAAGGGAGAATCCTCGACACCAGGAAGGTTGTCCTCCTCCATGGGAGTGGAAACAACCCATGTATCACAAGCCTCAACTTGTGTTGCATCATCGAAAATGTCGTCAGAGACGACTGAAGTAGAATGCACAAAAGGCGGAAGAACTTTGCTTGAATAAAAGTCAAGCGCATGTTCCTCACAAAGAATCGGCTCCACGCTTGGAGATGTATGCATAGGAGAGATGGGCTCAGCCATGTCAAAGCCTAGATCAGTCACACAGCTGGTGGTTGTGCCCATATCATTCCCTTCAACAAATGAAGGTGACAGGGACACATAACCAGATGATGAAGGTGTGCCACCCAGGGTAGGAGTCGGGATGATCCGGATGTCCGGCTCATCATCCTCTTCCAAAACACGGAGGTACTCGGCACAATCCTTCAGTACATGATCTGTTCGACGACAATACAAACACTTTCTCCCATTACTCTGCGGTCCTTGTGGGGCCGGAGAGGAATAAGAGAATGGTGTATGTGGCGAGGACGATTGACCATAAGCTCGGTGCATAGTGTTTGAAGGGCTGTACGAATACATCATCTCATGCATTGTGCGCTGAGGCTTATGCTCAATATCTCTCATAGGGCATTCATGACTAGCGTGGGAAGGCTTCCCACACCAATGACATTGGGCATACGAATATCCCCACATGGTGTTGAAACAACAGATTAAAAATAATTTGTGCAAATTACTAAATTCAACAATATATTACTACAATTGCCTAAACAAACAATAAAAAGGAAGGCAAAATAGAAATAGAACAAAACAAAAGCGATTAACAAAGGAAAAGGAAAGCAATCTCACATCTCCCTCTCCCAAAACGCACACGACTGTGTTCCCCGGCAACGGCGCCAAAAACTTGATGCTAATGATCACGGCAGTGAACCGGTCGCACAAGTAATATAAAATGGGGGCTTTACCAAGTATCGATCTCTCAAGGAACACAGTAAGGTGGAGTTAATTTTGAGGAGGACTTGAGATTGAAGTCCTCAAGGTCGGCGGTAACGATGGGGGTTTTGATTGTTGCGATAAAGAGAAAATAAAAATCTAACAACTACTCCTATGCAACGCCGCTATGCGATGCTTCGCTAGGCGGGATGGAAGACTAGTCGGGCCGCTATGCACCGAATCACTAGATGGATGGGCGAGAAGGCTTGCGGATGAGGGCCGTGAGCACCTCTTCGCTATGCATGCCACTAGCTATTGTAAGTGCAGCAAGGGTGGATGGTGGTGGATGGAATATGGCGCACCTCAAGAAAATAACAAAATATGAAATCACATAGACATGATTTGATACAAATGTATATCAAAATAAGTACACCTTCATCATAAATAAGAGATCAACTATACTATTCAACAATAAGAGAAGAAAAGTGTGTGAAATCAATCAGATCTGAAGCCTTGCTGAGGATTCACGGTTGGAATCGTTGGGTTGTCAATCCGCATCCTAGCTCGGTCCGCAACTGTGTTCGGGGTAGAGAAGGGCTGTCACCACCTTCCAATGGCTCGTCTTCTTCGTGTCATGATCCGGTGGAGGATGGCACAACTTCTCCTAGCTTGATGGAGAAAGCTAGGTCAAGCTCTTCTTGAAGCTCAAAGATGAAGGAGGAGGCCGAGAGGAAGCTCCGACTTGGATTTGGCGGTGAAAGCTTGCCCGGAGCACCTCCCTATGATGGAAGATGAAGGGGAATAGTGAAACCCTTCCTCGGAGATGAAAATGGCGGAGAAATGTCGAGCAATCCAGAATTAAGGCGGAACCTGCGAATTTATAAATTGCAGAAATTATAATGCACATGACCAGTGGCGCACGAGCAGTGGTCGTGCGCACTATGTCTAGTGGTAGTGCATTTGCCGCAGCCAGAACTTAGAAAACTATGGAATCAATGCACATGATCAGTGGCGCACAACCAGTGGTCGTGCGCACTGTGTCCAGTGATAGTGTGTTTGCCCCGGCAGAATTTGGAAAATAAAGAGTAGTGTGCACGATCAGGGGCGCACGACCAGTGGTCGTGCGCACTATATCCCATGATCGTGCGCAGTATTCCTATTTCCAAACCATCCCGGAACATGCACACAACCGCTGTACCAATAGGAAAAACCAATCACTGATATGTGCAGACATTCTTGGCAGTCACACAAAGGAGTACAAACTATAAAAATAACAACATACACAACCACGGGCATAAATGTGCACTTCCTATGCAAATAAAATAAGATGAAATATGAATGATATAGAACTAAAAGTGAAGTGCAAACGCGTGAAAACTAGCTCAGATGAGTCCGAAAATAGGTATATAAAATGGACTCATCAGCCACCTCTCTCTCCCTTATTTATTTCTCATTCATCTCCCCCTCTTAATTTTATATTCTCTATTTTATTTCCTTAAAAATAAAATACAATGAACCTCCTTTCTCTCTCCACCTCATTAAATATCATACATGCATTCTCTCCACATCATTTAATTCATGCATGCACCCTCTCCCCTTTACATGGCCGGCCACCCCCCCCCCCCTTGCACCCTCTTTTTCATTTCATTCTAGAACCTTCTCCCTCTCCTATAAAAGGAACCCATGTCTCATGCATTGGGAAGGTTGGATTGGAGAGGGAGCAAGTGAGATAGCTAGTTCAAGTGCAAGTTTTCTTCTTTCTTTGTTGCTAAGTAGATTTCTTTTTCTTGTTATTGTAATTTCTTCTATTAGCATAATCTTGTCTCTTTCATTATCTTGTACCACTTTTTTATATATCACTGAAAATGAATTTCTTTTATCTTTTCATGCTTTCTTTCTTAACCATGCGTAGCTAATCTTCCTTTAGCATTTGATCATGAGGATCCACATTTGAGATAGGAATTCTTTTTCACTTTGTAATTTTATTTTTGCTAAATTTCACTCGATCCCTCTTTGATTTATTTTGAGCCGACTCCGTCTTTCCGGTATACGGTACTAGGCCTTTGATCTCATTTCATAGTAGTCGAGAAACTCGTTGATTTGAAAGTTCAATCAATGAAGGAAGGAGTTGATCACAACCCTAGAGATAGGACGACGTAAATCCTCCGGATTGGAGTCTAATCCAATAGTGCGGATCGCCTCGATAATGTAACTTTAGGCCTCTTTGATTTGTAAATAGATTTTGATCAAAGCGTCTATAGGTTAGGAGATTTAATGCTCTAGCGAGATTTTGCCTTATTTTCGGATCCATCACGGTCAAGTTTAATTCGCAATTATAAATTATATTTTTATTTCTCTTATCACTTTTCATGGTGAATCATAGATCAAGTGCTATCTTTTAATCCATAGTTTCGTTTTAATTTCATTTCAGTTTAATTTTAAAGATTCTCAAAACCCAATCAATCATTCGGTAGGATAATAGAGTCGTTGTGAGTAATAGTACTTGCCTGCCCCGAGTTTTAATACGACCTTGATACTACAATTCAATAGGTACACTTGTTTGTTCGGGTTTTATCCCATCAAGTTTTTGGCGCCGTTGCCGGGGAATATTTTTGGCAATATTACGAAAGCATCGAGTTTATTACTTCTACTAAAATTCTAAAAACAAAAACAATTTTTTTAACAAAAAGAAAAATAACAAAAAAATAATTAAGTTTTCTTTTTCTTTTCGGTAACAGTTTTTTTTATGGAATCGTCTTATTTTGGCGCGTTTTGTAATTTTTGCGGGTCGCCGGACCACTTTTATTCTGAATGTCTTTCGGGAACCCCTCCCTATTTTGATTTCAATTTTTTCGGAGCAGGTCAAAGTGGCCAATTTGACCCTTACTCCAATTTTTATCCTACTTGGGAGATGGGGAACCCGTCTTATTTTTCATATGATTTTGCCCCGCAAAGCGCTGCGCCTCTAAATTTTAATTCAATCGATAATGGGTATTTTGAATTGCAAACTTCTCTTGATAATATTGATTCGCATTTCAAACCATTATCGATTATTTTTCTCCTGAGGACGCATCATTTTCTTCGTCTTCTTCTCCATCTTCGTCTCCTCCAATTTCTTCATGTAATGAGTCACCGGGTATCCCGACATGTCTTTTTCATCTCGAGGAGGATAACTATTCGGATATCACGAATTATTTCCTTCCTCCTTTGGAAGACACCCCAATGGATACTCTGGTGTGCTTCTGAACTTTTGAGGATGACAAGACTTCTCATCATTCTCTCTCTTTTTCTGAATACGTTTGTGATTCCATTCGGCTTCAAACTTTAACTGTTCCAACTTTTTCTAGTTTTACCGAGTCTTTTTCTTCTTCTTCTTTTATTTTAGATAATTCTTCTTTAGTCCTCTCTACGCATTCTTCTCCCGAAATTTCACAAGTCTCCCCTTCTCCTTGTGAAATTTTCGTTGATGAAATTTCTTTTTCTACTTCTTCTTTGATGACCCTTCCTTCCCATTTTTCATACGGCGGAGTTCTTCTATAACTTCGTCCGTTCATTTTTGGGCGTCAGTCCATTGAAGATTCCACCCCATGTCGGTGCAATTCTTCAATTTTTCTCTATTTTGATGTACTCTCCTAAGCGCATATTTAGGGAGTTACCTCTTCACTATAGTTTTTATTTTCCATTTAGCTAACCAATAACGTCGGGCTCAGACGACGTTAAACAAAGAGCACTCTTAGGAGGCACCCTTGCTTATCCTTTTTGTTTTTTTTTTGTTTTTTTGTTTTCTTATTGTGTTTTGCAGGAATAAAACCTCCGGCGGTTCGTTTGGCTCCATCATTTTTTTCTCTTCCTTAGGCCTGAGCCGGTGTCTAGCACAAGCATGGGTGAGCGACATCTATATTCAGCCTTACGAATCCAGGGAAGTCATTTTTCTTTTTAAGTATTTACTTTACTGCATTTTCTATACCCCCTCATCTCCTTCTCTTTCTCTTTTTTGTTTTTCATTGAGGGCAATGAAAAATCCAAGCATGGGGGAGGACTTCGCCCTTTTTCCTCTTCTTTTCTTTTTAATTTCTCTTTTTCCAAAAAAACTAAAAAAAATAATAATCTCTTTTCTTTTTAAGTTTTTCAAAAAAACAATGTTTGTTTTTAAGTACTTTAGCTTTAGCAAAAAGTCCAAAAAAAAAACTAGAAAAAGCAAAACCTAAAAAAAAATCAAAAATTCCAAAAAAAATCTGATTTCAAAATTTTTAAAAAAAGAAAAAACTTAGAAAAATCCAAAAATATAATAAACCCCTTCCTTAGTCTTTTTGTTGTTTTCAGAAATTTTGTTTGAGTTTGTTTATAAGCATTTTTACTATCTTTGATTTACTAATCTTTTGTTTCATCATGTTTAGTTAAATCTAATATTTAATATTTTAAATAGTATCAAGTTTGTAGTAATTTTGCTTAACAATTTTGGATTCTAATTATTATTACCTCATGCTTTTAGATTCATAGGAAATCTCAATCTACTAGTACTTGCTCTCTAGTATTTTAGTTTATTTTCTAAAATTTTGTTTAACTCCTTACTTTTTTCTTTTTATTGTTAGATCATATATCATGGGAATAAGGAGATGTTAGTTCCTTATTCTCTGGTAAACATATGCAACCCAGATGAAGAGAGGAATTAAAAGTTCATATATATCGTGGGAAGTGATAGGATGTTAGTCTATCATTTTCTGTTATTATATATATATTTTATTTAAAAGTTCATATATGTCGTGGGAAGTGATATGATGTTAGTCTATCATTTTCTGGTATTACATATATATTTTATTTAAAAACTTTTGGTGGGGTGTGAAAAAAAATAATGATGATCACCTCCAATCAAAGAACTCTTCATGTTGAGTTCCTCCCCAAACCCCTTAGCCAATATTATTGTCTTAGATTTTAAATTAAAATATTGGGAGAGCATAAATAGTAGGTTGCATTCTACCTTAAGTTTCTTTTAAGTAATGATTTTTATAATTTTAATCTAACCTTGTTTGCAATTTACTCAATTCTGAGTGCTAGTTAATTTATTAGAGAATTTTTGGCTAAATATTTCTCTCTTTTCACTTTAATTCTATAATTTAGGACTTAATTCGTAAATCCCTAAATTATATTTTTGGCTTGATTTTGGTGTAAATAAATTTTTAGTTTAATTGAAAATTTTATAAATGTCTTATAAATATTTTTCATACTTTTGCTCTGGAATAGCAAAAGCCTAAGCATGGGTGAATTTGATGACTACTTTTAGTCATCGTTTTTGGTATAGTTTAGTTTAAGAAATTCCTAAGTTTATTGGTATTTCTGCTTAATTTATTCTTGTTATGTTTATTTTCATATCTTATTTGTTTTGTTATGAATATAATTTTTTTATGTTATGTTATGTTTATGTTATGTTCAATTTATTTTTATTTTATGTTATGTTAGGTTATGTTATAACAGTTAATGTTTTGATATAAAATATGTGTCTAATTTGTTATATTTTATTTTGTTTTGCAGCCCATACCCGAGCCTCCTTCATTGGTGCAGCCCTCAAGTCATGGTGCAACCCGCAAGTCATGGTGCAACCTAGAAGGAGCAGCCCGGCCCCTCCTTCATTGATCCAAACCGAGCCCAAGCCTCTCCTTGGTGCAGCCCGACATCCCATCTACTTCAATAATGCAACCCACTTCAAAGATGCAAGCAGCCCGAGCTCCACTTCAAGCCCAAAACCGTGAGCCACCTTTGCATGGCTTCCCCATTTAATGCATGGCCGCCCCCCTCCCTCCTTTTCATCAATTTATTTTCATTCATGCACTTCCCCCACCATACATGGCCAGCCACCTCTCTCTCTCTCTCTTATTTATTTCTCATTCATCTCCCCCTCTTCTGAAAGTCCACTTAGTGTCAACTACCTTCACCTATGGGGGGGGGGGGGGAATAGGTGTCTTGCAGCGCTTTTGCGGAATTAAAGTCGTACCTGCACAAGAAAACAAAACAACACAGCACAGAAAGGACACAAGCAAATTATAGTGGTTCCCCGATTGGGGTACATCCACTTTCCCCCTTCGACCTATCTCCCAACCAGGGACGACTCGGTAACTTCACCAACAGGATTGAAATCCAATCCTTGCACTAATGGAAGGAACCCTTCCACACGTAGGAGTCACCACTCCCACAACACGGGTTGCACCCAACCCTTACAACTAGGGACCAATCGGTCCATTACAACGAAATTGAAAATAGATTGTATAAGAAATACAAACAACTTATGGAGACTAAGGTGTCCCTCTTTGTTCGATGACGTGTTCTTGAAGTCAATGAAGAGTCCACAACCATAGATCTCACTTGGAGAGAATCTCCCCGAAATCGGCGGCGGCAAGAAGGGCGTCAGCTTGGTTCTTGGGATCGGTGGCGACAACTGCGTGTTGCGGCTGTTCTTTGGAGATTCAATCTTCGTAGTAAAGCTAGCAAGATCTTCCAACGGTCACACTAGGATTGATTGTCTCGATCGATTCGGAAGGGGAAGGTTTTCCCGATCAACGAATCAAGAGACAAAGGATCTCTGGTTAGACGCATGAGACGTTGTGCTTGGCTGAGCTTCTATCGCCGGGAGATCTGGAAGAAACCACGATCAAAGTCGGCGATCAACTGCACGAGCGGCGACGACGACGGCGGAGAAGGATTTCCGATCTAGGTCACGTCGGCGGCTCGGCTTCTTCCGTGTATTCATTTTTCTATCTTCATCTATTTACTGTTCAAAAATACAGATGTATTTATACATTAGGTCTTCAAGATGACCGTTGTGGGCCCCACCAACAAGAAACCCCAAGCCCGGTTCAAAACAGCGCCAGCGCCTGAGTCCGGTCCAGCGGGTTCTAGAAATTCGCCTAAGGCAAAATTGGCAAGAATCAGCCAGTGATTCTCAACGATTCGGCGAGAATCAGCCAGTGATTCTCGACGATTCGGCGAGAATCACTAGTGATTCACGACGATTTTGTCCTAGCAACAGATTTGCACGCTCTGATTTAGCAGGATAGAGATGGCGAGAATCAAACAGTGATTCTCGACGATTCGGCGAGAATCAATAGTGATTCTCGCCGAATCGGCGAGAATCACTTGGTGATTCTCGTCGATTATTACTTAGACGATTTTTCGTCTTTCCACCCATGAGCTGCTCTTTGACCCATCCTTGCTCCTTATCTGCTCTTCCATTATCACAGCCCTGTACTTTAAAATAAGTACACTCCAATAGAGAGAGTACACGTAGGCCAACACACTGATCTGCTCAACAAGGGATTACATCGCGCAGACCCGTGTATATTGACCTACTGCACCCTGACATTGGTGTGTACTTAGCATGGAATAACTGCAAGCACAACTTAAAAGTTTTAATCAAATACATTGTCTATTTACCTTAGCTTGTTCAGGGGCTTCTTCAAATCATGTACGTTGTGGATACAATACCCAACAATCTCCCCCTATTTGAAGAAGCCTAAACCCTACAAGCTAAGGTGAATAGAGCGTATGGGAATGAAAATCATAAACTTAAAATTGAGTTGAGAGAGATATTCATTACCAATACCAATTTCTTGAGAGTAAACTTGGAGCCACCTTAGCCTTAGCCGAGAGGGTAATCTCCCCCTTTTCGGCTTCTGCAAATCTGGGTCTGTTGCATTTGACCCTTGCTCCGCCTCAGTTCTTGCACATGTGCTCACACTGGAGTTCCTGGTAGAGGATCCCCCTAGATGCACGAGCCTGGAGCTTCTATAGTCTTCATTCCTCATAGTTTAGCATCCCCAATTCAGTTTTGAAGAGACTGAACTTGGCTTCGTCTAAGGGCTTTGTGAAAATATCTGCAATCTGCTTGTCCGTGGGGACATAACAGAGAGAGATGTCCTTGTTCTCCACGTGCTCTCGAATGAAGTGGTAGGGCACTTCAATATGCTTCGTTCTGCTGTGCGATACCGGATTGTTGGCAATTGCAATTGTACTGGAGGAGTCGCAGTACATTGGTAATTCCTTGAACTGAAGGTCGTAGTCGGCTAACTGGTTTCTGATCCATAGGAGTTGTGCGCAACAGCTGCCTGCCGAGATGTACTCAGACTCTGCTGTGGAGGTTGCTACACAATTTTGCTTCTTGCTGTTCCATGAGATAAGCCTTCTTCCGAGGAATTGACACGTCCCGGAAGTGCTTTTCCTGTCATCCCTACTCCTTGCAAAATCAGCATCTGAAAAACCGATTAGCTCGACATCATTGTTTCTCGGGTACCACAAGCCAAGATTGGGAGTACCTTTAAGGTATCTTAGAATTCGCTTTGCAGCGACATAGTGAGATTCCTTAGTGTTCACCTGATATCTGGCACAGACGCATGTGGAGAACATGATATCCGGTCTACTGGCAGTAAGGTAGAGCAGGGATCCAATGATGCTTCTGTATTTGGTTTCATCGAAAGGTTTACCTTTCTCATCCTTATCCAGAGACATAGTGGATCCCATTGGAGTCCTCATAGAGGTTGCATTCTCCATACCGAATTTCTTGAGGAGTTCATTTGTGAACTTCGTCTGAGAGATGAAGATTCCATCCTCAGACTGTTTCACTTGAAGTCCCAAGAAATACTTTAGCTCTCCCATACTGCTCATTTCAAACTTTCCTTGCATAAGTTTAGAAAACTTTTTGCAAAGATTGTTGTCCGTCGAGCCGAATATAATGTCATCGACATAGATTTGCACCAACAAAATCTTGCCTTTGACTTCCCTGAGAAAAAATGTCTTATCTATTTTACCTCTAGAGAACTTGTTCTCAAGAAGAAAACTAGATAAAGTCTCATACCAAGCTCGTGGAGCTTGTTTTAAACCATATAGAGCTTTATTAAGAAAATATACATGATTGGGATAAGTAGGATTGACAAAACCTGGGGGTTGAGCGACGTATACTTCCTCTTTCAGGTCTCCGTTCAAGAATGCTGATTTCACATCCATTTGATAGACTGTGAATCCTTTGTGCAAATCATACGCCAGGAACAATCTGATTGCCTCGAGCC
Source organism: Platanthera guangdongensis (assembly GCA_039583875.1). Taxonomy (NCBI): domain Eukaryota; kingdom Viridiplantae; phylum Streptophyta; class Magnoliopsida; order Asparagales; family Orchidaceae; genus Platanthera; species Platanthera guangdongensis. Next base: position 115,734,588 of record CM077162.1, on the reverse strand, counting down.
TTGGCACTGGTGCAAAGGTCTGGTCGAAGTCAATCCCCTCCTCCTGTCTGTAACCTTGAGCCACCAGCCTGGCCTTGTTCTTTATGATGGCACCATGTGCATCCAGTTTGTTTCTGAAGATCCACTTGGTGCCAATCACATTCTGCTTTTGTGGTCTGGGAACCAGCGTCCAAACGTTGCATCGTTCGAATTGATGCAGTTCATCTTGCATGGCCAAAATCCATGCCGCATCTTTGTTCGCCTCATCGAACTTCTTTGGCTCAACCTGTGATAGGAAGCCAAGATGCAAAATCTCGTTAATAGTACCTCTTCGAGTTCTGACACCGTCACGAGGATCTCCGATGATTTGATCTCTAGGATGATCCCTCACGTGCCAGAGCTCTAGAAGTCTGGCGTCTAGAGCTTCGACTACTTCTTGGGCTTCTCCTTCTTTTAAGAGATTTGCTCCATTTTGATCTTCAACATTCCCATTGACGTTGAGGTGGAAACTTTGACGTACTTAGGAGTTTCATCTTTAGCGTTCTCATCGAGACTCAGCTATTCAAGTCGTGCACCTGCATCTTCAAGAATACCGCTCGAAGAATTGCTGTTAAGCAAGCTTCCTTCATCAAATACAACATTAATTGATTCTTCAACCACTAGGGTTTTCTTATTGAAGACCCTCTATGCCCGACTGTGGGTACTATAGCCCATGAATATGCCTTCGAAGCATTTTTCACCAAATTTAGTACGCGGGTACTTCCCATTATTCAGTACATAACATCTGCAACCAAAGATCCTCAAATAGGACATGGTTGGTTTCCTGCCTTTCAGTAGTTCGTAGGGGGTCTTACGATGACTTTTGTTGATCAATGCCCGGTTTTGAACATGACAAGCCGTATTGACCGCCTCAGCCCAGAAGTATTCTGGGAGTGAAGCATCATTCAACATTATCGTGCAGGCTTCAATGAGTGTTCTATTTCTCCTCTCTGCGACTCCGTTTTGTTGAGGAGTGCGCGGGGAGGAAAACTCATGAAAGATACCAAGTTCTTCACAGAACTCTGTCATAGAACCAAACTCGAACTATGTTCCATGGTCACTTCTGATTTTGACCACTGAGCAGTTAAGTTCGTTCTGGATCTGCTTGACAAAGCTGGTGAAGATGTCAAACGTATCAGACTTGCATTTTAAAAAGAACACCCAAGTAAACCGAGAGTGATCATCTACAATCACGAGCGTATAAGACTTCCCTCTTAAGCTATAAACTTGCATTGGACCAAACAAGTCCATGTGTAGAAGATAAAGACATCTGGAGGAGTCTTTGTCTGAGATGCCCTTAAAGGTAGCCCGAGTCTGTTTGCCCATCTGGCATGCAGGACAGGGACTATCTTTGATACACTTAATAATGGGAGCATCCCTCACTAAATCTTTGGAAAATAGCATATTAATTGTCTTGTAATTAATATGTGTCAATCTCTTGTGCCATTGTTCACAAAGAGATGCACTGCCTTTTGCTACTAGGCATACGAGGGTAGATGAATCTAAGCTAAGAAAATCTAAGCAGAAGATATTTCTGCTCCTAATGCCTGATAATACCGTCTCAGAAGAGGCACATGATATTATTAGGCATTTATCCTTACAGAACTTAACGTCATAACCTTTATCACATAACTGACTTACACTGATCAGGTTATGGTTTAACCCTTCAACATAAGGCACGTCGGTGATAGAGATTATACCGTTGGAAATCATACCGTAACCTCTGGTGACTCCTCGATCTGACCCCTCAAAGATGACTTTGGGTCCATTCTCGACTGGAGTGTAATCACGCAGCAGGCTTCTTGTCCCAGTCATATGCCGGGAGCATCCACTGTCCAAGTACCATATTGGAGTTTTGGTGGCCTTTGGACATTCCTGCAAAACAAAATTAATTTCCCTTAGGAACACAATCGAACTTGGGTCCTAGATTCTTGGTTAGCATACTCCCCCTCGGGTGGTTACCCTACGAGTGGTCGGCCTCGCATTGCTAACATAAGGAGTCTCGTTATACCTCGGATTAAATCAACAATCCACGACAAAGTGACCGACTTTGCCACAACACCAACATTCAAATCTATTGTACCTCTTCCTAGGCTCATGCTTTACCCTGGGAATGGTGGGTACAGCCGGGGCCTTGGATCTGGAGGTGGAGGCATCATAGTGATTGCAGTCACATGACTTCTTCACCTTCTGTTCCTTCAGTATAACAGGCTTGGCTTTTGGTGCCTGCTTTCTATTATGGCCACTAGAGAATTGACCATAATTTCCCATGTGGATTTCCTCATAAGGTGCCTTGAAGACACTCTCACCGAAGTTGCGGGGAAAAGTCCAACCATCATATCGGCTCTTTGGCTTTGCAACCGAGGGCCGGAAATGATGACCAAAGGTTGACTCAAAGTCATGTTGGTTGCAGGGAAAGCTAGGCTTTCTGAACGCAATAGGACTGAGTGGGTCCTTTCCCTTTTCAGCAGCAGACGCCTTCTTGGCGGCCTTATTCTTTCTCTGGTTCCTATTTCTCCTGGATGAGGAACCAGATACCCCTACATGCCCCAAGCCAGCTCCTTTGGCCTGAGCAGAGAAGGTATCAACTAATGGAAGAGCTGTTTTTGGCATAGAGAAGCTCTTGACGATCTTCCTTTCTGCAGCAAGTTGTTCTTCCAACTTGTCGACTTCCTCCTGCTTAAGATCAAGGAGCTTAAGAGACTCTGAATGCTTTGAAGTCAGGTCTAGGTGCTCCTGTCGGAGAGAGATCAAACTGGTGATCTCTTCCCTTAGGGAGACACACTCACCCTTAAGGAATTTCACTTCCTTTTTCTCAGCCTTCAATCTCTTACGTCACTCCTCGAAAGTGTTGAGCAGAAGCTCATACTTCTCGAGGAGCTCCGCTTCACGGGCCGAAGGGCTATCCTCAGGGTCATCATCCTGAGACTCAGGATCAGATTCAGAGTCAGAGAGAGGGGTGTGAGCTTTTACCTTCCCAGTAAATGGGGGGCATTCACCTTCTGAGTCGGAGCGACCCACCAGCCCGAAGTAGGCTTCCTCATCATCACTGGAGTCTGAGAAATCAGACTCACTCAGTGTCTTTGGCTTTTTGGCGATGTAGCTCCTCTCTTTCTTCTTATCTCTAGAGGACTTGTGCTCCTCTCCCTTCCCCTTTTCTCTCTTGCCTTTGTGGCAGTCGGTCACCACGTGTCCTGGCTTATTGCATCCAAAACAGATAATGTCAGAGGAGCGATGTTTGTTCGGTTTAGAAGCTGAAAGATATGGTACCTAAACACCTAGAGGGGGGGGGGGGTGAATAGGTGACCTAAACCTTTTTAACTTTTGTTTGGCAGCACAACAGTTTTTCACAGATTATTACAGTTAACAGCAATTATAGAAATCACACAGTAAATCCACAACACAGCACAGCACAGCAGACACACTAATTTTATAGTGGTTCCCCAATCTTTGGGTACATCCACTTTCCCCCTTCGCCTATCTAGCAGTGTACTAGATTCGGCCAAACTTCTCCACTAGCTCAGAACCCAACAAGGTTCCTACCTCAGGCCCAAAGCCTTACACTCAGCCAAAAGGCTTACACTCAGCCACCCAGGCCTACACTCAGCCAATCAAAGGCCTACACTCAGCCAATCAAAGGCCTACACTCAGCCACCCAGGCCTACACTCAGCCAATCAAAGGCCTACACTCAGAGTTCTTCAACTCCTACACTCAGGCACCAAGCCCTACCCTCAGCCTTTATAAAATAGGCTTACAATCACTCAGATCCAATGGATCTTACAAGTTATAATAGAAATTATAAATGCTAACTCTACAACCCAGAAAAGATGAGAGGAGTTGAGAGCTTCTTGAAGAGTTCTTGGAAGAACTCAGCTTGATCCAAACTGACTTAGCTTTCTTCAAAGCTTCTTGAGTAGAACTGAATTAGTCTGAATCTTCTGCAGTTGATCCTTGACCTCTGCTTCTTGAAATCCAGATGACTCTGAATTCTTCTTTTCAGCCTTAGTTCCAAAGACTGAATCCTTGGTTGAAGCTCTCTTTCTCCAACTACTTAGATCTGCAGTTGGACTGCCTGATCTTCTTGTGTTGATCTTCTGTGTATCACTTCTTGATTAAGTCTGATCAACTACTTCAATTATTATCACACCATGTAATGATTGTGAACTTCTTAACAACTACTCCTTCTTCACTTTAAACTGTGGGTGCCTATTTATAGGCTTCCTTTATGGTAACCGGCTGATCCGGTTTATAACAGACTTTTGACTTCTCTGACAGTTGCTGTAGACCGGCTGGATTGGCAGCTGTCATGTCAACCAGTCACTTCTTGAAATTCTGCTAACTGTCAGTTAGTGTCGAGACTTTCTGTTCTTAAGTGTCGACACTTATAGACCAAGTGTCGACACATGTTGTGTAAGTGTCGACACAAGTCTACAAGGTGTCGACACAATTCCTTGTATGTCTCGACACAGTTTCTTCTGCATGTGTCGACACTAAAATTGAGTGTCGACACAAGTACTTGTACTTCATTCTTTATCTGTTATTCTTCTAAGTGTCGACACATCTCCTTTGTGTCGACACATGTTCATGTGTAGAAACTGTCAAGTGTCGACACTGCTTCTTGGTGTCGACACAAGTCTTCATTCTTGATTCTTCAGCTGAGTGTCGACACATTCCCTTAGTGTCGACACTTATACTTAGAATATTTTTTACAATTTCCTGTTCTTTGCTAAGTGTCGACACAGCTCCTTGTGTCGACACTTTCTTCAAGTGTTGAGTCTTCTGGTTATGTGTCGACACATTGTGCTGAGTGTCGACACATTCTTTAAGTGTTGACTTCTTTGAGTGTGTGTCGACACATTGTGCTGAGTGTCGACACAAACTTCAAGTGTTGACTTCTTTGAGTGTGTGTCGACACATTGTGCTGAGTGTCGACACATTCTTCATGTGTTGACTCTGCTGAATGAGTGTCGACACATTGTGTTGAGTGTCGACACTTGTACTTAGTCTCTGCAGAATTATGCTGAGTGTCGACACAACTCCAAGTGTCGACACTTTCTGGTGTTGACTTAGCTCTTCAAGGTGTCGACACTTCTGCTAAGTGTCGACACAACTTTTCTGCATCCTTCTATACTGAGTGTCGACACAGCGCCAAGTGTCGACACTTTCTGACTGGTGTCGACTCTTCTTCCCAGGTGTCGACACAATGACTCCAAGTGTCGACACTGCATGTCTGGGTGTCGACACAAGCTTTCTCAAGTGTCGACACTTTGCCTCTGGGTGTCGACACATGGACTTAGAAATTTTCAGCTCCAGTCCAGTGTATATCTAACCTGCACAAGTAACTCAAACAAACATCAAATACATTCTGATGTATATCATTGAGTTAGGTGAGGCTTCTTCAAATCAGGTACATTTGACCAATGTACCCAACAATCTCCCCCTATTTGGAGAAGTCATAACCCTTAGTCAATGATATACACCACTCATAATTAAAAATTACAAAATGATGTAAAACATATAAATGACAATAGGGTAAACTTGAACATGTAGTAAAGTACACATGTATACTTATTAAACATTGCAGAACAATTAAGAAACACATATTTCAGAACATTCATACTATATTTATCATATACTGTTCCAATAATGTTCCTTATACATTGTCAAAGAAGTATTACAATGTTATTCACTTAACAGATTACAACAAGCATCAAGTTAATTCCTAATCTAGTGCTGATCAGGTTCTTTGATGACAATCCCTTTTCCAGCTTTAACTTGAGCTTTCACAGCAGCAGCAGCAGCAGGCTCAGCTTCAGCAGTCTTCTTCCCTTTTAGATCTTTCTTCTTCTGTTCTTCAGCCTTGATCTTTTGCCTTTCAAAATAATGATAAGGCTTAGGAAAGTACTTGCTAGGCTCCACAGCTGTGGGAGGTAGCTTTCCTAACTTGGCCTTCCTTCTATGTTGGACAATGGCTTCTTGCCTACTTTCATGCTTTCTCCATTCAGCCTCTGAGAACCACTTGTTCCTCTCATGGGCATTGTCCTTGGCAGCTTTCCAGGCTGTGAGAATTATGTTCCTAGAAGTAGGGCTCCATTGTTCAAAATCTGGCTTTTGCTCAGCAATTTCCCTAAACTTCTTCTTTGACAGCCTAGTTTCTTCTTCTTTGTCCAAAGCCTCTTGCATTGCAGCTGTGATAGGTTGAACAACCTTTTCCAGAATAATATTAGGCTTGCCAGCAGGTGGACTATACATAGTGCTTATATCTGCATGAATCATTTCAAAGTCTGGAGGTGGATAGATTACATCAGCCACTGCTTGTTGCTCACCTCCAAGATATGTTCCTTGAATACCAGATTCAGCCACTTCATTGTCATCACACAGGGGAGGATATCCAAGTGTAGCCCTTATAGAATTTGAAATCCATTTTGCATGCTCAGAACTGGTGAAATCCATTTTGCATGCTCAGAACTGGCCTTGACTAACACTCTCTCCCCCTTTATGACTTCTTGAGCCATATGATCCCTTACATCATCTTTCTGAAATCTGATTTGGCTATCCAAATATCTTATGCCCTCTTTAAAGAAAGGTCTAAGCTTTGTAAGCTGTTCTGATATGACCTTCTGGGAATCTTGTATGACATTCTTTACAGCAGCAATCTCTGCTTGAAATAACTTATCAAAATCAGCTTTGGCAGCAGCAGAGGAAGTTGAAGGTTCATCTGACTTATTCTTGATTTCAGTGACTATTGCATTGTGAGATGCAGTCAAGTTATCATTCATCCTCAACTGATTCTCCAGCACATAGCCTTGTTTGACTGCTATATCATCCACTTTCTCTTTAATAGTTTCTTGATGTTTAGCCAGATATACCACAGCATTAGCACCCTTGGTAAAACAATCAGTCATTTCCCTTTTATTAAGGTTCATTTCAAACCTTATTGACTTCATTTCCTGTCCCAGATCAGATTGGAGAGCTTTGTGTCCTTCATCAACATAAGTTTCCAAGGCCTTCCTTTGTTCATCCATCTTGATTTGCAAGGCGAGCAATAGAGCACTGTAATCAGTGGATGGAGCTTGTTGTACCAGTGAGTGTTGAGCAACAGTTTGGAGAGCCTTCTTGTAGCTCTGGCTTCTCCTTTTAAAAACAAAGAACTTCTTTTTCTTAGCTTGCTCAGCTGCATCATCTTCAGATTCAGATGTACTTGCTATATCCACCCTATCCTTAGGGCTGGATGGTTTTTCAGTATGCACATCTTGTGCCTTCTCAGTAGCTAGCCTTATAGGCTCTTCCTCAATTTCCATGTTCTCCCCCTCAGCAGCAGCATCCTTTCCTGTATCAGCATTATTCTTTTCCATATCAAAATCTTCTTGATCCAAGTTCAAAAACAGATCTTCCATTGTATATTCTGCTGGAGACTGTGCAGGAGATGTCCTTGGTTCTTCAACCACTGTATCAGGTATCACAACAGATGTGTCTGGAAGAACAACATCTGGTTCTTGGTTTTCTGGCTGATTTTGCTGAGGTTCATCAGACAAATCAGAATTTGTTACAGAAAAATTCAAAGTGTTAAGATCAACAAGTACCTCTTGAATGAGGAGGGTGGCTTGTTCACTCTCCAGGGTAGATGGTTCTGCTACACCTGGAAGCTCCCCCTGGATGTCAGCTGCCTCCTGAGGAGCAGGTGTCTTTTCTGCAGCCACATCAACTGGAGTTTCAGGAGTGAAGACCACATGTTCTTCACTGCCTGAGCTGCTGGAGGTCTCTTGAGGCACAGCAGCTATCTTCCTCTTCTTCCTGGGAGGAGAGTCTCTCTTAGAAGTTTGTTTCTCAGGGGTGGCCAAGTCCTTTGACACCAGCACCCTTTCCCATCTTGAGAATATCCTTGAGTCCATTCTCCTCATGTGATTGATCTTTGTTCCTGCTGCAGAGCTCATTACCTCTGGAATGGATCCAGCCAGGTAGAGACTTATTATCCTGCCCAGATTGGGCTTCTTCAGGCTTTCTTTTATTTTCTCATAAACCACCATTGACCAATCTGTCTTCAGAGTGAAGATGATTCTGGTCATGACTTCAAACATGGAGGCAGACACCCTGTCATGCCCTCCTGGTTTGCTCAGGATTACCTTGCCCACTACTTCAGACAAGAACTTGCCTTGATTGTTCATCCCCTTCCTGTTGAAGACTGATCCCACCTTCATTTTTGGATCCAGGCCACACCAAGTAAGAGCTTCCCTGGTCTTGGAAGCAGTTACCTCCTCTTCTTCTTGAATCTTAGGTAGCTGAAGTACCTTTCTTAAAGACTTGGGGGATAGTTTGACTTTGGTGCCATGCACCCTTGACTTAATCCTGAAGCCTGAGTCATCTATAGACGCGCCTGAAAGGAATTCAATGACTTCCTTCTTCCAGATTTTTGTTGGTTCTGAAACCAAGAACTCCAAGCCTGAATTTGCAATTAGGGTTATCACTGTTTTGAATTCCTGATCGCTGTCGTCGAATGCGCCTCGCACGAGCTCATAGCCCTCGTTGACATTCTCTTCCAGCTTGGGAGCCATTAGGGTTTGGAGATTGAGTCTTGAGATGAGAGAAATGTCGACACAAGAGTTTAGGTCTCGAAACTTTGAAAGCGTGTCGACAAACACAAACAGAACCCTATTTATACCTTTCTTGTTTGAAGACGAACAGGCGGGATGAATTTCTAATGATGTGTCGACACTGTCAATAAGTGTCGACACTTACTTATAATGTCTCGACACTCATGTGTCGACACAAATTTAGTCAACAGATTTTATGTGTCGACACTTGGTTAAGTGTCGACACCACTATACTCGACATGTGTCGAGACTTTACTTAGAAAAATTCTGAGTAAAACTTAAGTGTCGACACTTTATTGGATGTGTCGACACCTACTCGACATGTGTCGACACTAACATTCTGAAGTGTCGACACAAACTTCCTAGATGTGTCGACACCATTTTCCTGAAGTGTCGACACTTACTATTCTGTGTCGACATAGACTTGTCTATGTGTCGACACCTTTTTACTTAGCCAATTTTTGTTCTGTATACTTAGTCTAAGTTTATCATACCAGTTCAATTTTGAACCTATTAAACTTAGCTTCTTCTAAGGGCTTAGTGAACATATCAGCTATCTGATTATCTGTTTTAACATATTCAAGTGCAATATCATTTCTTTCTACATGCTCCCTAAGAAAGTGATATTTAATCTCAATATGTTTAGTTCTACTATGTGATACAGGATTATTAGCTATGGAAATAGCACTAGTAGAATCACAATAAAGTGGAGTTCTACTTACCTGACATCCATAGTCTTCTAGCTGATGTTGAATCCACAGAAGTTGAGCACAGCAACTTCCTGCAGCTACATATTCTGACTCAGCTGTGGAGATGGCCACACTGGTTTGCTTCTTACTACTCCATGAAATGAGTCTTCCACCTAGGAATTGACAGGATCCAGTAGTGCTCTTTCTATCTTCTTTGCATCCTGCAAAGTCTGCATCTGAATAACCTGTTAGATCAAAATCTCCATTCCTAGGGTACCAGAGGCCTAGATAGGGTGTGCCCTTTAGATATCTCAAGATTCTCTTGACTGCAGTCAAGTGAGATTCTTTGGGGCAGGCTTGATACCTGGCACAAACACATGTAGCATACATAATGTCAGACCTACTTGCAGTCAAGTATAGTAGGGAGCCAACTATCCCTCTATACAAGGTTTCATCTACAGGTTTCCCTGCATCATCCTTGCTTAGAGACATACTTGACCCCATAGGAGTCTTCATGGTACTGGAGGAATCCATACCATATTTCCTTATGAGTTCTAGGGTGAACTTAGACTGACATATGGATAATCCACTTTCAGTCTGTTTAACTTGGAGACCCAAGAAAAACTTCAGCTCTCCCATACTACTCATTTCAAATTGACTCTGCATAAGCTTTGCAAACTTTTTGCAAAGGCTACTTTCAGTAGACCCAAATATAATGTCATCTACATATATTTGGACAAGTATTACTTTGCCTCTAGATTCCCTAAGGAATAGAGTCTTATCTATTTTCCCCCTTGTGAACTTGTTCTCAATGAGGAAACTAGATAGGGTTTCATACCAAGCTCTAGGAGCTTGCTTTAACCCATACAATGCTTTCCTAAGTCTATAGACATAATGTTGAAAAGTAGGATCAACAAAACCTGAAGGCTGCTCCACATATACTTCTTCTTTTAAATTACCATTAAGGAATGCTGACTTCACATCCATTTGGTATACTTTGAATCCTTGGTAGGTTGCATAGGCCAAGAACATCCTTATGGCTTCCAGTCTGGCTACTGGAGCAAAGGTTTGATCAAAATCAATACCTTCTTCTTGCCTATATCCTTTTGCAACCAATCTTGCCTTATTCTTAATGATGACTCCTTGTTCATCTAACTTGTTTCTGTAGATCCACTTTGTTCCTATCACATTGTGATCTTTAGGCTTAGGAACTAAGTCCCAAACCTTGCACCTCTTGAACTGGTTTAGCTCTTCCTGCATAGCTTCAGTCCACTGTGGATCTTGTATAGCTTCTTCAAATTTCTTAGGTTCTATTTGAGACAGAAAACTTGAATATATTGCAGCATTCTGATTTCTGCTCCTTGTCTGAACACCTTGTCTTGGATCTCCAATGATCAGCTCCACTGGATGATCTCTTAGATGCCTGTTGGCTGGAGGCATCCTTACTTCTTGTTGTACTTCATCAGCATCTTCATCATGCTGAGTTCCTTGAACTTCTTCAGCTCCTGGTACATGTAGTTCTCCCCCTGGACATAAGCCATCTTCTTCTACTTGCTGTCTTGCAGCAGGTACATCTTCTATGGTAAGCTTGTCCATCTTCTTAGAAAGACCTGTGGGGCTGCACACACTACTAGACAACTCATTGTTAATAAGAAGTGTCTCATCAAAAACTACATGCACAGACTCCTCTACAACTTGTGTAGTCAAGTTGTAGACTCTATAAGACTTACTATTACTGCTGTACCCAACAAACACTCCCTCTTGGGATTTGGCAGCAAACTTAGTTAAGTAAGTCTTCCCATTGTTAAGTATGAAGCATTTACAACCAAAAATCCTGAAATAGGATAGGTTTGGTTTCCTGCCTTTCACTACTTCATAGGGGGTCTTGTTTAACCTTTTAGTTATGGTAGCTCTATTTATCACATGGCATGCAGTGTTAACTGCTTCAGCCCAGAAATATTCTGGTAGTGAAGAATCACTTAATAGAGTCCTACCAGCTTCTATCAAGGTTCTATTTTTCCTTTCAGCAATGCCATTTTGCTGAGGTGTTCTAGGTGAAGAGAATTCTTGAAATATCCCATAGTCTTCACATAGTTTTGTCATGCTTTCAGATTGAAACTCTGTACCATGGTCACTTCTAATTTTGACCACTGTACAGTTCAATTCATTCTGAATTTGCTTAACAAAACTGTGTAAGACACTAGGTGTTTCAGATTTCTGCTTTAAGAAGAACACCCAGGAAAACCTTGAGTAGTCATCAACAACTACAAAGGTGTAGACCTTCCTACCTAAGCTGTGAACTGGCATTGGACCAAATAGATCCATATGCAAGAGGTATAAACACCTCACAGCATCCTTGTTGTCAATGCTTCTAAAGGTGAATTTAGTCTGCTTGCCCTTTTGACAAGCTGAGCAAATGCCATCTTTGACACACTTAACTTGAGGACCATTCCTCACTAACTCTTTACTAAAGAGTTTGCCAATAGTCTTGTAATTTAGATGAGCAAGCCTCTTGTGCCACTTGACACATTGAGAGACTGTCTCATCAGCTACAAGACAAACTGGAGACCTATTGTTCTCAACCATAATGTCTAAACAATAGACATTTCTCTTCCTATAACCTGTCAAAATGATCTCTTGATCACTTGACCTCTTGATATGACAACCATTTTTAACAAATGAGATGTCATACCCTACATCACTTAATTGACTTATACTAATGAGGTTATGTTTCAACCCTTTAACATAAGCCACTTGAGTAATGGTAACAAGGTTAGAAGAAATGTTACCAAACCCTTTGATGATTCCTTTTTCAGAACCACCAAAGGTCACCTTTGGACCATTTTTGATAGGGATGTAGTCCTTCAGTAGTCCCCTAGTTCCAGTCATGTGTCTGGAACATCCACTATCCAAGTACCATGTAGGGGTATGGCCACTTGGATTCTCCTGCAAAACAAATTAATGAACCTTAGAACCCAAAGTAAACTTGGGTCCTTGGTGATTGTTAGTTTGCAAATTGACATAGCTACCTGCTGTCTTTCCAACAGGTAACTTGCTACTCAACTTGGCACTGGCATTGTGCCAACAATCCAAAGCAAAGTGGCCAACCTTGCCACAGCACCAACATTCAAATTTGTTGTACCTTTGCTTAGGTTCTGACTTAGCTGTCTTAACTACAGCAGTCTTGTTGAATGTTGGGGCTTTGCCCTTGGACTTGGACTGACCCTGAACAGTCCTAGCTGGAATAACAAAACCCAGTCCAGTCTTTCCTTTGTGATGAACAAAATCATCAATCAAGGGTAGCACTGATTTAGGTTTTGAATACCTAGCTGCTAGCTCTTTCTCCTTCTGAAGATTAATCTCCAGTTTCTTAATTTGATCATTCTTAAATGTAATAGTACCCATCTGAATCACAGTAATGTGTTTCAGCCTGGCCACTTCATTCAGTTTTTGATCATAATTCTTCTCATAATCTATTGCAGCTGCCTTGAGATCAGCAATTTCCTTGGCCAAATTTTTGGCTAGGGTCTTGCTTTTCTTATAGGCTTGCAATAGTACTTGATATTCATCTAGGAGTTGATGAATATCTCCCTCAGACTCAGATATATTCTCATCACTTGATGAAGAATAATCTGACTCTGAACTAGAACTGGAACCAGAACTTTGAGTTAGACCTTGTACCTGACTGGGTCCTGGCTGCTCCAGGTTTTTGGTACTTTCAGTCAAAGCCATCAGTCCTTGGCTTTGACAGTCTTCTTGCTCATAGATAGATTCCATGATCTGCATAAACTCTTCTTCTTCCTCAGCAAATAGCCCAATATAGGCTTCAGCATCTGTCTCAGTGTCTGAAGAAGACATATCTGAAAGAGTCTTCTCATTCTTTGCAACAAAGGACTTTTCCTTCTTTCCTTTGAAGTGAGTTTTCTTTTTGTCACTGGATTCCTTCCTTCTTTCAGGGCAGTCTGCAATAACATGGCCCTGTCTATTGCAGCAGTAACAAATTATCTTGGATCCAGTTCCCTTACTAGTCTTGGTCCTTTTCTTGTCCTTCTTTGAAGGCTTCTTTTCCTGATACTGAACCTCTTTCCCTTTGGAAGATGAAGGTCTAGACCTCCACTGTTTCTTCTTAAGGAACTTCTGAAAATGTCTGGTGAATGCAGCGAAGTCTTCATCACTTTCACTGCTTGTAGATTTTGTACTTTCTGACTCTTCAGATTCTGATTCAACTACCTCAGGAGGAGGAGTTGATGACTTGGTCCTGCTCTTTCTGGGTACATCTGACTTAAAGGCAACAGTCTTTTCTCTGTATTCAGTCCTTGTTGACTTTTCTTCTTCTTTTCTCACTGACAATTGCATCTCATAAGATAACAACTTGCCAAAAAGTGTTGGAGGAGGAATTTCTCCCAACTTTGCCATTTCTCTGATGGCACAGATCTTGGTGTCCCAGTCTTTGGTGAGGGACCTTAAGAATTTATCATTCAACTCATAGTTTGTGAACTCTCTTCCATATGACATGAGTTCATTTACAATTCTGTAAAATTTCTTATAGCATTCAGTGATGCTATCTCCTCTTCCTTGCCTAAAACTCTCATATTCTTGATTAAGCAAGGACTTCCTATCTTGCCTTACTTCTTCAGAACCTTCCATGTAGACAATGAGGGTATCCCACATTTCTTTTGCAGTTTTACAGTGAATAAGGTTCTGGAAGGTGGCATCATCAATTGCACTAACTATGATGTTCTGTGCCCTTTTGTCCATAGTTGCTAGGACAATCTCATCCTTGGTCATTTCAGAGAAATCCTTTGGAGTCCTCTGATTTGCATCCAATACTGAAATCTTCATGGGCACATATGGCCCTTCTTTGACTGTGATGTATATTCTAGGGTCAGAGGCCTCCATAAAAAGCCTAACCCTCTCTTTCCAGATCCCAAAGATCTCTTTTCTGCATATAGGTAGTTTCATTGAACCCAACTCTTATGATTCTCTGAAGAACCCATGTTCTTGATTTTCTTGAAACTGTTTCCTGTTTTCTGACTTATACTGAATTTGCCAAACTGGATCTCCTCAGACAGTTAGTCCTGATTTTGAGGAACCTGGCTCTGATACCACTTGAAAGATATGGTACCTAAACACCTAGAGGGGGGGGGGTGAATAGGTGACCTAAACCTTTTTAACTTTTGTTTGGCAGCACAACAGTTTTTCACAGATTATTACAGTTAACAGCAATTATAGAAATCACACAGTAAATCCACAACACAGCACAGCACAGCAGACACTCTAATTTTATAGTGGTTCCCCAATATTTGGGTACATCCACTTTCCCCCTTCGCCTATCTAGCAGTGTACTAGATTCGGCCAAACTTCTCCACTAGCTCAGAACCCAACAAGGTTCCTACCTCAGGCCCAAAGCCTTACACTCAGCCAAAAGGCTTACACTCAGCCACCCAGGCCTACACTCAGCCAATCAAAGGCCTACACTCAGCCAATCAAAGGCCTACACTCAGCCACCCAGGCCTACACTCAGCCAATCAAAGCCTACACTCAGAGTTCTTCAACTCCTACACTCAGGCACCAAGCCCTACCCTCAGCCTTTATAAAATAGGCTTACAATCACTCAGATCCAATGGATCTTACAAGTTATAATAGAAATTATAAATGCTAACTCTACAACCCAGAAAGATGAGAGGAGTTGAGAGCTTCTTGAAGAGTTCTTGGAAGAACTCAGCTTGATCCAAACTGACTTAGCTTTCTTCAAAGCTTCTTGAGTAGAACTGAATTAGTCTGAATCTTCTGCAGTTGATCCTTGACCTCTGCTTCTTGAAATCCAGATGACTCTGAATTCTTCTTTTCAGCCTTAGTTCCAAAGACTGAATCCTTGGTTGAAGCTCTCTCTCTCCAACTACTTAGATCTGCAGTTGGACTGCCTGATCTTCTTGTGTTGATCTTCTGTGTATCACTTCTTGATTAAGTCTGATCAACTACTTCAATTATTATCACACCATGTAATGATTGTGAACTTCTTAACAACTACTCCTTCTTCACTTTAAACTGTGGGTGCCTATTTATAGGCTTCCTTTATGGTAACCGGCTGATCCGGTTTATAACAGACTTTTGACTTCTCTGACAGTTGCTGTAGACCGGCTGGATTGGCAGCTGTCATGTCAACCAGTCACTTCTTGAAATTCTGCTAACTGTCAGTTAGTGTCGAGACTTTCTGTTCTTAAGTGTCGACACTTATAGACCAAGTGTCGACACATGTTGTGTAAGTGTCGACACAAGTCTACAAGGTGTCGACACAATTCCTTGTATGTCTCGACACAGTTTCTTCTGCATGTGTCGACACTAAAATTGAGTGTCGACACAAGTACTTGTACTTCATTCTTTATCTGTTATTCTTCTAAGTGTCGACACATCTCCTTTGTGTCGACACATGTTCATGTGTAGAAACTGTCAAGTGTCGACACTGCTTCTTGGTGTCGACACAAGTCTTCATTCTTGATTCTTCAGCTGAGTGTCGACACATTCCCTTAGTGTCGACACTTATACTTAGAATATTTTTACAATTTCCTGTTCTTTGCTAAGTGTCGACACAGCTCCTTGTGTCGACACTTTCTTCAAGTGTTGAGTCTTCTGTTATGTGTCGACACATTGTGCTGAGTGTCGACACATTCTTTAAGTGTTGACTTCTTTGAGTGTGTGTCGACACATTGTGCTGAGTGTCGACACAAACTTCAAGTGTTGACTTCTTTGAGTGTGTGTCGACACATTGTGCTGAGTGTCGACACATTCTTCATGTGTTGACTCTGCTGAATGAGTGTCGACACATTGTGTTGAGTGTCGACACTTGTACTTAGTCTCTGCAGAATTATGCTGAGTGTCGACACAACTCCAAGTGTCGACACTTTCTGGTGTTGACTTAGCTCTTCAAGGTGTCGACACTTCTGCTAAGTGTCGACACAACTTTTCTGCATCCTTCTATACTGAGTGTCGACACAGCGCCAAGTGTCGACACTTTCTGACTGGTGTCGACTCTTCTTCCCAGGTGTCGACACAATGACTCCAAGTGTCGACACTGCATGTCTGGGTGTCGACACAAGCTTTCTCAAGTGTCGACACTTTGCCTCTGGGTGTCGACACATGGACTTAGAAATTTTCAGCTCCAGTCCAGTGTATATCTAACCTGCACAAGTAACTCAAACAAACATCAAATACATTCTGATGTATATCATTGAGTTAGGTGAGGCTTCTTCAAATCAGGTACATTTGACCAATGTACCCAACAGAAGCATACCTGTCAGAAGAATAATTTTTCTTCTGATGCTGGAGGAAGATCCGTCTCTCTTTCTTTGATTCCTCATCTTGAGGAACTTCTTGAATTCTCGGGTGATGAGGGAGAAATCTTCCTCAGACAACTATGAGCTGGAGGAGCATGGCTCAGAGTCCTCCTCCTCATCCTTTTTCCCGGACACGGTATGAAACCGCACCCTTGCCTTCCTAGAGTGAATGGCTTTTAGGGCCACAGTCTTTTCCTTGGCTACAGCCTTCTCTGCTTCTTCTTCTGCTTTCCTGGTGTTCAGTTGAAGATCATAGGACATCAGCTTCCCAAACAGAATTTGCGGTTCTGTTTCGGCAAGTCTACCAAACTCTCCGATGGCGCAGATCTTTGTGTCCCATTCATTAGTAAGGGACCTAACGAATTTATCATTAAGTTCACCATCAGTGAACACTCTTCCATATCCTTTGAGGGCATTGACAATCTTGAGGAAGTTCTCGAAGGTGACTCCGATCTCTTCCTTAGGCCCTTGTCTGAAGGCCTCATATTTCTGGTTCAGGAGGGATCTCCGATCATCCCTCACTTCATCAGTGCCCTCCATTAGGATAATCAGGCAGTGCCAGATCTCCTTTGCTGTCATGCAGTTGCAGAAGTTCTGCATCATTGAGTCATCGACCGCGCTGACCAGAATGTTCTGCGCCTTCTTGTCAAGTCCCACCAGCACCATCTCGTCCTTGTCCATTTCAGAATTTTCTTTGGCACTTTCTTGGTAGGATCAATGGTGGAGGCCTTAGTGGGGACATAAGATCCCTCCTCCATGATCATGAAGAGTCGGGATCGACCGCTTACATGTAGAACCTAATCCTTTCCTTCTAGATAGGAAAGTTTAGCCCGGTGCACACTGGGATCTTGCCTGTGTACTTGAGTCCGTCCATAGTAGAAGTCTGCCTTCTTCTTGACACTAGTGGCAGGAACATACTCAAGGCGTTAACCTATTTGTTGAGTAACCTCCCTCTGATACCACTTGAAAGTCCACTTAGTGTCAACTACCTTCACCTATGGGGGGGGGGGGGGAATAGGTGTCTTGCAGTGCTTTTGCGAAATTAAAGTCGTACCTGCACAAGAAAACAAAACAACACAGCACAGAAAGGACACAAGCAAATTATAGTGGTTCCCCGATTTGGGTACATCCACTTTCCCCTTCGACCTATCTCCCAACCAGGGATGACTCGGTCACTTCACCAACAGGATTGAAATCCACTCCTTGCACTAACGGAAGGAACCCTTCCACACGTAGGAGTCACCACTCCCACAACACGGGTTGCACCCAACCCTTACAACTAGGGACCAATCGGTCCGTTACAACGAAATTGAAAATAGATTGTATAAGAAATACAAACAACTTATGGAGACTAAGGTGTCCCTCTTCGTTCGATGACGTGTTCTTGAAGTCAACGAAGAGTCCACAACCCTAAATCTCACTTGGAGAGAATCTCCCCGAAACCGGCGGCGGCAAGAAGGGCGGCGGCTTGGTTCTCGGGATCGGCGGCGACAACTGCGTGTTGCGGCTGTTCTTTGGAGATTCAATCTTCGTAGCAAAGCCAGCAAGATCTTCCAACGGTCACACTAGGATCGATCGTCTCGATTGATTCGGAAGGGAAGGTTTTCCCGATCAACGAATCAAGAGACAAAGGATCTCTGGTTAGACGCATGAGACGCTGTGCTTGGCTGAGCTTCTATCGCCGGGAGATCTGGAAGAAACCACGATCAAAGTCGGCGATCAACTGCACGAGCGGCGACGACGGCGGCGGAGAAGGATTTCCGATCTAGGTCATGTCGGCGGCTCGGCTTCTTCCGTGTATTCGTTTTTCTGTCTTCATCTGTTTACTGTTAAAAATACAGATGTATTTATACATTAGGTCTTCAAGATAACCGTTGTGGGCCCCACCAATAAGAAACCCCAAGACCGTTCAAAACAGCGCCAGCGGCCGAGTCCGGTCCAGCGGGTTCCAGAAATTCTCCCAAGGCAAAATCGGCAAGAATCAGCCAGTGATTCTCGACGATTCGGCGAGAATCACTGGTGATTCTCGACGATTTTGTCTTAGCGACAGATTTGCAAGCTCTGATTTAGCCAGATAGAGATGGCGAGAATCAACCAGTGATTCTCGACGATTCGGCGAGAATCAATAGTGATTCTCGCCGAATCGACGAGAATCACTTGGTGATTCTCGTCGATTATTACTTACACGATTTTTCGTCTTTCCACCCATGAGTTGCTCTTTGACCCATCCTTGCTCCTTGTCTGCTCTTGCATTATCACAGCCCTGTACTTGAAAATAAGTACACTCCAATAGAGAGAGTACACGTAGGCCAACGCACTGATCTGCTCAACGAGGGATTACGTCACGCAGACCGTGTATATTGACCTACTGCACCCTGACATTGGTGTGTGCTTAGCGTGGAATAACTGCAAGCACAACTTAAAAGATTTCATCAAATACATTGTCTTTTTACCTTAGCTTGTTCAGGGGCTTCTTCAAATCAGGTACGTTGTGGATACAATACCCAACATCTTCATTTTATATTCTCTATTTTATTTCCTTAAAAATAAAGTGCAATGAACCTCCTTTCTCTCTCCACCTCATTAAATATCATGCATGCATTCTCTCCACCTCATTAAATATCATGCATGCATTCTCTCCACTTCCTTTAATCCATGCATGCACCCTCTCCCCTTTACATGGTCGGCGACCTCCCTTGCCCCCTCTTCTTCATTTCATTCTAGAACCTTCTCCCTCTCCTATAAAAGGAACCCATGTCTCATGTATTGGCAAGGTTGGATTGGAGAGAGAGCAAGTGAGATAGCTAGTTCAAGTGCAAGTTTTCTTCTTTCTTTGTTGCTAAGTAGATTTCTTTTTCTTGTTATTGTAATTTCTTCTATTAGCATAATCTTGTCTCTTTCATTATCTTGTACCCATTTTTTATATATCAATGAAAATGAATTTCTTTTATCTTTTCGTGCTTTCTTTCTTAACCATGCGTAGCTAATCTTCCGTTAGCATTTGATCATGAGGATCCATGATTTGAGATAGGAATTCTTTTTTCACTTCGTAATTTTATTTTTGCTAAATTTCACTCGATCCCTCTTTGATTTATTTTGAGCCGACTCCGTATTTCCGGTATACGGTAGTAGGCCTTTGATCTCATATCATAGTAGTCGAGAGACTCGTTGATTTGAAAGATCACTCAAAGAAGGAAGGAGTTGATCGCAACCCTAGAGATAGGACAACATAAATCCTCCGGATTGGAGTCAAATCCAATAGTGTGGATCGCCTCGATAATGCAACTTTAGGCCTCTTTGATTTGTAAAGGGATTTCAATCAAATCGTCTATAAGTTAGGAGACTTAATGCTCTAGCGAGATTTTGTCTTATTTTCGGATCCATCACGGTCGAGTTTAATTCGCAATTATAAAATTATATTTTTATTTCTCTTATCTCTTTTCATGGTGAATCATAGATCAAGTGCTATCTTTTAATCCATAGTTTCGTTTTAATTTCGTTTCAGTTTAATTTTAAAAATTCTCAAAACCCAATCAATCGTTCGGTAGGATAATAGAGTCATTGTGAGTAATAGTACTTGCCTGCCACGAGTTTTAATATGACCTTGGTACTACATTTTGACAGGTACACTTGCCTGTTCAGGTTTTAGCCCATCAGGAGGATCTTTTATATTATAAAGATCTCAATACTTCATTGTTTGGGAGACCGACTACCATGTTGGATAACAAAGTATGGAAAATGATGGATCAGAAGGTAGTGGGGTTCATTTTGCAATGGCTAGATAATTCTGTCTTTCATCTTGTGTCCACATAATAATCGACTCAAGCTTTGTGGAGAAAGCTGGAAGCGATGTACGAGCAGAAGACAGCGTGTAATAAAGCTTTCATGATCAAAAAGCTTGTGAACTGTAAGTGTGGAGAATGTTCTCAGATGACTGAGAATTTAAACCTTGCTCAAATCATCATAAATCAATTAGAGGTATTAAAGATCACCTTAGGGGACAAGCTGCATGCACTGATGGTTTTTTGATCTTTGCCAAAGAGTTGGAAAACTCTTGTGCTATCTTTGAGCAATTCGACGTCGGATGGTGTTATGTCAATAGAGATGGTGACGAGCTGTCTTTTGAATGACGTGCTAAGAAGTAAGGATTCTGGAGTTTTTACATCAGATTCTCTCCTTATCGAGGGAAGAGGCAGGTTGATGAAGAAGGAAGGTAAGTCATGGGTTAACTCCAAGAGCAAGTTCAGGAGGAAGTCCAAGATGGAGATCGAGTGTTATTATTGAAATAAGAAGGGCCACTTTAAGAATTACTGCTTCATGTTGAAAAGGGATCTTAAAGGGAAGTCAAAGGAGACTGGAGAATCAAGTGTGGGTCCAGGGGCTGCCTCTATTCCGGAGGATGAGTCATTATTCTTACATTGCAGTGGGGCTACTTGCCAGGAGTGTATTGAAACTAATTAGGTAATGGATGGTGGGACATCCTTCCATTGTACTCCTCACCGAGATTACTTCTACACATATGTTGTTGTAGATCATCTCACTTCCGAGTGACAAATGCTGGTGTATTGAAGATGGTTGGTAGAGGAGACATCCATTTGGATACTGATCTGGGAAAATTTATCCTCAAGTATGTCATGCACATTCCTGACTTGAGTATGAACCTCATTTCTGTTGGCAGACTTGATGATGGAGGTTTCACGAGCATTGAAGGAGGGGGTGCCTAGAGGCCTGTGAAGGGGTTATTAGTGGTGGCCCGAGGCAAGATGTGATATAGTCTATACAAAGCAAAGGCCAAAATCTACAGCCCGAGTATGAAGCAGCTGAATACAGCTCCATGGAGTAGTGGAATCTCAGACTTGGCCACATTAGTGTGAGGAACTTGAAGATCTTGATGAAGAAAAAGGTTCTTCCAAAGCTGTCAGGGGAGCTTCCTAAAACGTGTGTTCTCTGCTTGGCTGGTAAGAAGAGATGAGTTTCCTTTACATATGCTGGATCGAAGAGGAAGGAGGAGCTGCTAGGCTTCATACACACTAATGTGTGTGGACCAATCGAGCCCAATTCTGTGGATGGAGAAGCCTAATTTATCACGTTCATAGATGATCACTCAAGAAAGGTATGTGCAAATTTTCTGAAGCAGAAGAGTGAAGTTTTGGCAGAGTTCATGGAGTTCAGGGTGAAAGCATAGAATATGACCGAGAAGGTGATCAAGCGAGTATGATCAAATAATTGGGGTGAGTACATTGAACCTTTTGATACTTATTGTATGGTGAAGACAGTTCCAAGGACACCGCAACAAAATGGGTTGGCAGAGAGGATAATCAGGATGATTGTGGAGAAGATCAAGTGTATGATCACTCAGGCAGGTATTGGCCAGCAGTTCTGGGCAGAGGTTGTAACGCCCCTGAATTTTCGATAATTATTTAATCCTATCAATGATGTTATAATGATGTGAGGGGCGTTACGTTATCATGGATTTGACGGTGCATTGTCGTTATTGCGTTTTCGCGTCTGTTCAGTCGAGTCAGACAAATTCGTGAATCCTTATTGAAAAAGGAATATTTCACGTTGGGAAATTAAATTAATTATTTTTGGCATGCTCGTCAAGTTTCGTCGCGATACGAGTGATATTCGAGCCTCGGCGAATTTCCGAAGTTTTGTAGAATTTATGATCGCCGTAGACTTTTTAAATTTTATATCTCGAGAATAGCAGGTCGGATTTTGATTCCGTCTTCACCGTTGGATTCGTAGCATCAGTGTTAGCCTACGATGTGAATTTTGTTTAATTCGACGTGTGTTTGGGCCTATGTTTTGATCTCGTATTTCACTGTTCAAAAATATAAATATGATTATTTTAATATTAAAGCACTATTCAAAAATGTCATTTACTATTCATATCTATACTTTAATTTTTTGGATATATTTGTAACGTACTGTTCATGCAAATTAGTACTCGAGTAATCCTGATGTAGTGCTCGTTCCTCTCGAGTAATCCTGAAGTAGTACTCGAGTAATCCTGATGTAGTACTCGAGTAATCCTGATGTCGTACACGAGTAATCCTGATGTAGTGCTCGTTCCTCTCGAGTAATCCTGATGTAGTGCTCGTTCCGCTCTAGTAATCCTGATGTAGTACTCTAGTAATCCTGATGTAGCACTCGAGTAATCCTGATGTAGTGCTCGTTCCTCTCGAGTAATCCTGATGTAGTCCTCGACTAATCCTGATGTAGTGCTCGTTTCTCTCGAGTAATCCTGATGTAGTACTCGAGTAATCTGCAGTCCTTCCTGATGTAGTACTCAAGATCCTGAAGTAATACTCGAGAACTCAAAAAATTGTTCTCAGGAAATCTCTTTCCATCTTGAGTAGTGTTGTGCTGCTCTCGAGAATTCCTTTGCTGCTCCCAAGAAATCCGTTTCAGCCTGTATTCGAGTGCCGTTCTGAGGGTCAAAACGGCATCATATCAAAAAATTGATAACATGGATTTTGTTCATCTTGACGAGTTCTATAACTTCCATGTTGATCACTTTTTGATTCAGAACAATCTTTAACCTCTATTTTCATTTTCCTAGCACCTGTGCTTAGATTGCCCGCCTCCTTCCTGTTTAGACAAAACAAATAATATATATATATATATATATATATATATATATATATATATATATATATATATATATATATATATATATATATATATATATATATAAAGGATAAATAGAAAAAAAAAACTTCATATTCTTCCTGAAGTTTTGACCGAACTAGAGAAGCGAGAGCGAGAGATTGAACATCTGTTCATGAAGCTTCGGATCGCCGCAGTCGGATCTATAGTGCTCGAAATAGCAAACCGAGCATAGATCAGGAAATCTTTTGCCGAGATATTCACGATCGTGGTAAACATTTCTTGTTTTGTGGAAGTTTTTCGTTAGTGTTTTCAGACCTAACCACTCTTTTGGCCAAATCCTTGTAGATTCCGCTTCCTCGTGCCTTCTTTTGCTAGATCCACGACGTGGAGTATATTGGAAGACCGATTGGAGTAGAAACCAAGGCAAGTGGTGTTCTTTCCCTCCCTCTTGATTTTTTATTCCAAAGTTTTAGCCATATTTTGTGGGTTTGACATGTTTAAATTTCCTAGAAACTTGTTTTGAATTTCTAATTTATTTTTTCTAGATTATGATGTGTGTCTCGCCTAGAACCATTACTCCCAAATTTATCCCATAAGGTGGGTAAACAAATGTAGGGTTCATGTCTCTTTAACCATCGAGTTATTTTGATCGTTGCGACACCTTGTGTGTCCCCTTGTTTTGATCGCGCCGCACCTTGCTTAACCCTTGAAATGTGCTTATAAAGTCCAAATTGTCTGTTGACCATTAGTCTACAATGAATAAAAGAAACTCTGCGTGTATAATTATGTAACTAAAGAACACTCTGAGGGTCTATGCACATTGGGGTTTCTCCCTCGGTAAAGTGCCCTATGGTTGAGTTTGTGCGCGTTGTCGACTTTCATCCCGACACAATACCTTAGCTGTTGGTCTGTGCGTGTTGGGGTTTCTCCCTCGGCATAGTGCCCTTTTGGCTAGGTTTGTGCGCGTTATGGACCTTTTTCCCGGCATAGTACTTTCTTTTTCCTATTGAGCTGATCAGTCTCATTTAATATGATGAATAAAATGAATAATAAAGAAAGATGAATGCACATACTTCTGATGTTTGACACTTTGTTCTGTCCAGCTGTTGTGATTAACCTTTCTTGGTCCGCTAGATTTACTGTTTCATTTTTTGTTGCTCTGCTACTAACCTTTTGTTGCAGTCGTCTTGTAGATTTTCTTTCACCTTGAGGTTTATTGGTCTACCTTTACTTTTTGCACCACTTGTAACTTGCTTCTGAGATGTTCTTCTTTTGAATGCCTCAGGTCCAGTGCAGTAGTAGGTATAGCTGCCAGAGTTGTGCTTCTTGTGCCGCTAGTTGTTGTGGCCGTTTATTTCCACTCAGAGTATCGAGGTAGTTGTCTTTGTTTACACATGTCAGATTTTCCTATGGGTTCCTGTCAGTAGTTGGCGCCCATAGTCTTAGACTTCTTATGACAGTTTACTTGTTACTTTACTGCTGTTACTTATGGTTTGTCTATACTTGCTCTCTGGGAATTATTATGTTAGGATGCATATAGTTACTTTTAAATATACAAAACTGCATTATGTAATGTTGACATTACATAACTTTCAAAACTTATAACTTTTAAGTGCTATAAAAGTCTTTTTATTTATATTAAATGTAGAATTCACATCATAATTACAATATGTTAGGCTTTCATTCTCATATAGGATAATAAATGAACCAAACTAAGTATTTTCCGCTGCGTAAACTTATATATTTTCTCAGGCATGGACTAGTGATCCACCCGACTAAGGGACACGGTCAGTAAACTCAAATAACTTATATGTATTTTAAACTTAATTCATAAGTATTTTATATAAAGTAAACATGAGGACTTGGTTGCCTGAACATCTGCAGTTGTACCCTTCACGACGTGGCATCACAGCGCATATTTTCTATTGCTCTGACATATTAGTTAAATACGGAGAAAATGCAGGTTGTGACAGTTGGTATCAGAGTGAGGTTTTGCAAGAGAGTTGGTTGGTTTGGCAAGCCAGTCGAACAACTTTCCCTTAAGCTAAACTCTAATCGTAACAATTTATTGCATACACATATCGATATGTCATCAGTAGATCATGATGAAAGCATGAACACTATACTCATAGCATGAGAAGAACTATACATGTCATATTATGTAGTATGAGATGCATAATATGTGTTTGTATATGGCTTCACAATAAGAGGCAACATGTGATGGTTATGTATTATGGGATACATAACCATCATCACATGTCTGCCCATTAGCACGTTTTACTTTTTCGTTACATACAATATTATGTAGTATGAGAAGCATAACATTATATGTGTACGCCGCTCATAACATGCACTAAGTCCTTTTGTAGAATGCATAACACTACACATATAACATATGATCGCATAAGCACACATGCCAAGTTAAAGATATACATGATGACATATGTACACCCATGATTTGAAATGAAATTTAAATATTCATGCATCATATTATAGGCACAAGTTAGAAGGATAACATCATTTCATAATTTCCCAGAGCAAGGTAACAGCAAGAGCAAGTATCTGTTCGTTTCTGACTGATCTGAGTCTATTCGTTCCTGATTTGATCTGAGTCAGGGTATTAGAGTTTACTAGATTAGGTGTCTTAAGCTAGGTCATTGATAAGTTATTTGTTCGTATCGGTAGAATATGACCTCGAAATAGTTTTGCTAGGGAATATCTTCCAGTTTGTGATGTTTCAAGCAAGGTTTTGACTAGATATCTGTTTGTTCTGTAGAAATGATACCTAAATGATTTGTGATGAGGTCGACTCCCCAGTAGGAGGGTGAGTCTTCTGGTGCCCAGAGCGAAGTAGTGATTGAAGGACTACGATAGATTAATGAGGCCCTGACAAGGCAGATGGTGGACATGCAATCACAGATATGATCATTGTTGGCTGTCGTCGCCGGGCAGCAGGCTAGAGCGCAGGACCCTACTATGGGTCAAGCTATTCCTACTCCTACTACTCTAGTTCCCCCAGTTGCACTACTGCCAGAGACGAATTTCATTTCTCTCTTCCAGTGACTAGGACCTCCTACGTATGATGGTAAGGCAGTCTTCATGGCGTTGGATGACTAGATCATCACAATTGAACAAATGTTTATTATTATGGAATATCCTCTGATCAGAAGGTGATGATTGTGGCGTACCAGATCAAAGTACTTGTGAAGAGTTGGTGGATTAGAGAGAAGGAGAATCTTACTGATGGGTGCTCTTGGGATTCGTTCAAGAGTATGCTACAGAAGTAGTTTCTGCCATCAGTCACGCAAGACCGTTTGATGAACAAATTTTTACACCTAATGTAGAGGAATCTCACTGTTATTCAGTACGAGATCGAGTTTAGCAAGCTCAGTCGTTTCACCCTAGATCTGTTAGCGTCCGAAGAAGGAAAATTAAAACGCTTCCTAGGTGGTCTGAGGTATGACATCCAGTAATTGGCTAGCGCGTACAAATTTGAGACCTTTGCAGAAGTAGTAGAAGCCTCCTTGAAGGTTGAGGTGATAGATAATGCGAAGAATCATGGATTGCATACAAGGAAGTATAAGAGAAAATCTGATGATGGTGGAAGTACAAGGGTATCTAGTCCTGCAGTGAAGAAGGATCGAAGGGAAGCTAGTAACTTCTCTGGTAAGCCAGGCCACCCTTTTGAAAAGTGCTTTAAGAGACTGGATGTGTAGAAGTAGTCTCAGGTACACGCGATCCAGGATGCACCAAAGGGAGGCCCCATCTATACTTATTGCCAGAAGAGTGGGCACAATGTGGCCCGTTGTCACGAGAAGGCTGGAGCTTTGTTTTCTATACGGCCAGAAAGGACACATGAGGGCTAATTGCCTGCAGAGCCATCCTGCACTGCATGAAATTCAATTGCAGACTCTACACACCACCCACGCCTCACATGGATAAGGGAAAAGGATAGTTGAATGTGCTGACCAAGGAAGAAGCCCAATCATTGGCACAAGTGATCTCAGGTTGGTCTCTGACTGAGTTAGTAATCTCTTATGGTTGATTTATGGTTTTCTCATTTTAGTTGATCGCACAATGTGTTTAGGTGAATTTAAGGTGAAGAATAAGTGGGTGCACATTCTGTTCGATTTCGGTGCTACTCACTCCTTTATGACAAGGAGTTTTGTATACCGACATCACTGGGTTCTCGACCAATTTAACACTTCCCTGGACATCAAATTCCCTTCAGGAGAGCTGGTGATGTCATGTTACGGTATCCAAAAATGCCCTATTTTCCTAGGTGGTTTTCTAGCCTTTGCGGATCTAAAGGTGTTAGACTTGGAAGACTTCGACGTGATTTGGGCATGGACTTGCTGTCCAGCTATGATGTCATCATTAAGTGCCAGCATAAGAGCTTGGATTCAAGGGCGACAAAGGCCAGCCGATGAGTGTGTATGGCTTGCCACGTCAGGAATCTTGAATTATTTCTGCTGTACATTCTCGCAAATTTCTACAGTCTGGCTACGATTCTTTCCTTGTCTCGATCTCTGTTCTAGAAGCTGCACCTGTTGTGCATCGGGTTGAGGATGTTTCTATGGTGCGTAAGTTTCCAAATGTATTTCATGTTAGTCTTCCTGGACTTCCTCCTGAGAGAGAGGTGGAGTTCGTTATAGACCTTAAGCCAGGCACTCGCCCTATTGCAAAAGCACCGTACCGCATGGCGTCGCATGAGTTACAGGATCTGCATACTCAACTGGATGAGTTATTGCATGTAGTTTTATTAGACCCAATTCTTCTTCGTAGGGTGCACCAGTACTCTTCATGAAGAAAAAGGATGGAACAATGAGGCTGTACATAGATTATCGAGAACTGAACAAGGTGACTATCAAAAATAAATATCCGTTGCCTAGGATCTATGACTTGTTTGACCAGCTAAAGGGTTGTTTCGTGTTCTCGAAGATTGACCACCATTCGGGCTACCATCAGTTAAGAATCTGTGAGTCAGACATTCCGCGAACTGCTTTTCATTCCCGATATGGTCACTTTGAATTTCTGGTAATGTCATTTTGATTAACGAATGCATCGTCCGCTTTTATGGACATGATGAAAAGGGTGTTCAAGGACTTTCTAGATAAGTTCGTGGTTGTATTCATTGATGATGTCGTGGTATATTCAAGAAATCCTGAAGACTACGCCTTGCACTTGCGTTGGTCTTGACTACTCTGAGGGAGCGCAAGCTGTATGCGAAGCTTAGCAAGTGCGAGTTCTGGTTGTTTTAGGTGTCATTCCTAGGACACATTGTTAGCAAGGACGATATCTCAGTGGATCCCGTGAGATAGCCATAGTCTTGGATTGGAAGAAACCTACATTGCCTAAGTAGATAAGGAGCTTCTTAGTGTTGGCAGGTTACTACAAAAGATTTGTTAAAGGATTCTCCGTGCTTTCTGCGTCGTTGACCAGGCTTATGCAAAAGAGCGCAACTTTATTTGGACTGATGCCTGTGAAGAAGCTTTTCAAGAGCTTAATAGAAGACTATGTTCTGCTCCAATTTTGGCATTACCGATAGAAGGAGTACAGTATGTTATTTATGTGGACGCCTTGCGAGTTGGACTCAGTTGCGTGTTGATGCTGGACGACAAAGTGTTTGCGTATGGATCGAGACAACTAAAGGTCCATGAAAGGAATTATCCTACACACGACCTGGAATTTGTTATCGTCATTTATGCCTTGAGGTTATGGAGACATCTTCTGTACGTAGTGTCATGAAAAATATACACGGACCACAAATGTTTGAAATATGTCTTCACTCAAAAAGAGTTGAATTTATGCCAGCGTAGATGGCTAGAATATGTTGCGGACTACGAAGTCAATATCCTTTATCATCGCGGCAAGGCTAATGTAGTAGCGGATGAGTTGAGCCGGAAGCCCGCACATATCTTTAACGTCTCGGTGCAATCCCTTGTAGAGGAGTTTTTGCTGATGGCAATAACCGTAGGGAATAGCGCTTCGCCGAGTAGCTTAGAGGTGGAAGAGCCTTCGTGGATTACTCTCACTAGGCTACATCAAAAAGAAGATCCTGATTTGCAGCACCTCCGCAGTACGACTGAGAATTGAGAATTACCTGACTTTTAATTGATGATGTTAGTACCCTAAAGTACCCTAAAGTACCACCGCATATATTGTATTCCCGCTATTGGGGACATTCGAGCAAGAATGTGCTGTGAAGCGCAAGGTTCAAGTGTTGCTTATCATCCTGGTTCCACGAAAATGTATAGAGATTTGAAGCAGATGGTTTGGTGGTCAGGTATGAATAACAACATCACAAGATTTGTATTTGAATGTTATACCTGCCTGTGTGTCAAACCTGATCATAGAAGGTCGGGTGGTAAGTTAACGCCTTTAGACATACCAAGTTGGAAATGACATAGTTTATCCATTGAATTCATAACCGGTTTGCCGAGATCTCCTCGAGGGCAAGATGCAGTGTGGGTTATCGTGGACAGACTAACCAAGTGTGCCCACTATGTGTCTTTCAAAATTGATTACTCTATGGAAAAGATAGCTGAACTTTATCTGGATGAATTCATCAGGTTGCATTGTGTGCCTACGAGTATCGTGTCAGATAGAGATTCCTGGTTCATGTCTCGTTTCCGGTAAAGTTTGTAAGGAGCTCTAGGTACTGACCTTAGGTATTCTACTGCCTATCATCCTCAAACAAATGGTCAGACGAAGAGAGGGAATCATATCTTGTAGGATATGATTAGAAACTATATTCTGGACCATGGTGGGGCTTGGGATAAATGCCTCGGACTGATGGAGTTCACGTACAATAACAGCTATCTGTAGAGTTTGCAGATGGCGCCCTTTGAAGCTTTATATGGAAGGCGTTGTCGAACTCCTCCGTTTTGGGAAGAATTTGGTCAGAATCCTTTGCTCGGCTTGGAAGTGCTGGAGGATATGAGCATTTCAGTGATGCATATTCGTGAAAAGCTGAGGTTTGCTCAGGAGCGATACGAGAAGTATTCAAATCAGTGCAGAGTTGATCTGGAATTTACAGTTGGGGACATGGTGTTTCCTAAGTTCTCTCCGATGCCAGGTGTTAAGAGATTTGGAAGGAACCATAAGCTAGATCCCAGGTATGTGGGTCCTTTTCAGATTATACAGCGCATCGGAGTTTCTGCCTATAGACTGGAATTGCCTGATTCATTCCTTGGTGTTCACGACGTGTTTCACGTGAGCCAGTTGCGGAAGTGTGTTCGTAGTGATCGACATGTCCTTGACTCAGTGCCCCAGTTGTAGCATAATCTCATGTATGTCAAAGAGCCTGTCCGTATTTTCGAGATGCAAGATCGTGTGATAAGAAAGAAGACAATTCAGATGGTTAAGATTCTCTGGCACAATCAGGATGCCAGAGGTGCAACTTGGGAATTGGAATCCATAATGAGATAATCTCATCCTTAGCTGTTCTCCTAGCAATCCCTGGTTAGTATTAATGTTTAATGAATTATACTATCATGTCTCTCCCTCTGCCCCTTGTTTCGTTTCGTGTTCTAAGTTTCGGGACAAAACTTCCTTTTTGAAGGGGTGACGGTAACGCCCCAGATTTTCCGATAATTATTTTATCCTCTCGGTGAGTTCATAATGTCATAAGGGGCGTTACGTTATCGTGGAGTTGACGACGCGTCGCCGTTATTGCTTTTTCGCGTCTGTTCGGTCGAGTCGGCCAAATTCGTGAATCCTTGTCGAAAAAGGAAACATTTTACGTTGGGAAATTAAATTAATTATTTTTTGGCATGCTCGTCAAGTTTTGTCGCGATCCGAGCGATATTTGAGTCTCGGCAAATTTCCGAAGTTTTGTAGAATTTATGATCGCCGTAGACTTTGAAAATCTATATCTCGAGAACGACATATCGAATTTTGATTCCGTCTTCGTCGTTGGATTCATAGCATCAGTGTTCGCCTACGGTACAAATTTCATTTAATTCGGCGCGCGTTTGGGCCTCCGTTTTGATCTCGTATTTCCTTGTTCAAAAATGTAAATATGATTATTATAATATTAAAGAACTATTCAAAAATGTCTTTTACTATTCATATCTATAGTTTAATTTTTGGATACATTTGTGAAAAGTACTATTCATGCAAATTAGTACTCGAGTAATCCTGATGTAGTGCTCGTTCCTCTCGAGTAATCCTGATGTAGTACTCGTGTAATCCTGATGTAGTACTCGAGTAATCCTGATGTAGTGCTCGTTCCTCTCGAGTAATCCTGATGTAGTACTTGTTCCTCTCGAGTAATCCTGATGTAGTACTCGAGTAATCATGATGTAGTACTCGAGTAATCCTGATGTAGTACTCGAGTAATCCTGATGTAGTACTCGAGTAATCCTGATGTAGTACTCGAGTAATCCTGATGTAGTGCTCGTTCCTCTCGAGTAATCCTAATGTAGTACTCGAGTAATCCTGAAGTAGTGCTCGTTCCTACAGTCCTTCATGATGTAGTACTCAAGATCTTGATGTAATACTCGAGAAATCAACAAATTGTTCTCGAGAAATCCCCCTTCTCGAGTAGTCCTGTGCTGCTCTCGAGAATTCCTGTGCTGCTCCCGAGAAATCCGTTAGATCCTGCTTTTGAGTGCTGTTTTGAAGGTCAAAACGGCATCATATGGAAAAGTAGTTAACATAGATTTTGTTCGTCTCGATGAGATCTACAACTTCTGTGTTGATCACTTTTCGATTCAAAGCAAGCTTCAGGCTCTAATTTCATTTTTCGTGCACCCGCACTTAGATTGCCAGCCTCTTTCATGTTTAGACAAAACAATATATATATATATATATATATATATATATATATATATATATATATATATATATATATATATATATATATATATATATATATATATATATATATATATATATATATATATATAAGCTGCCGTGCACGGGGACCCCGTGTAGGCAACATTCATCGTGGGTGCGACATCTGTCAAGGGGGCGACATTCGTCGTTTGTGCGACATTTGTCGAAGGGGCGACATTCGTCGTGGGTACGACATTCGTAGAGCGGGCGACATTCGTCGTGGGTGCGACATTTATCGAGGGGGCGACATTCGTCGTGGGTGCGACATTCGTTTAGAGTGCGATATTCGTCGTGGGTGCGACATTTGTCGAGGGGGCGACATTCGTTGTGGGTGCGACATTCGTCGAGGGGGCGACATTTGTCATGGGTGCGACATTCGTCGTGGGGGGGCGACATTTGTCGAGGGGGAGATATTCATCATGGGTGCAACATTTGTCGAGGGGGAGACATTCATCGTGGGTGTGACATTTATCGAGGGGGCAACATTCGTCGTGGTGCGACATTTGTCGAGAGGGCGACGTTTGTCGCGGGTGCGAAATTTGTCGAGGGGGCAACATTCGTCATGGGTGCGATATTTTTCATAGCAGCGTCATTTGGTAATGTTGTAACATTTGTCGTGGTGGCTACATTCATCGTGGTGGCAACATTCATCGTGGGAGCGACATTCGGCGACTGCGACATTTGGCGGGGGCGACATTCGGCAGGGGCGACATTTGTCGCTGGGTAACAATTGTCGCGGGGTGATAATTATTGCAGGGGAGACATTGGTCGTTTGGGAAAACATCGGTCATGCATGGTGATATCGTTTGTGGTCTCAGATATCGATCGTGGATGGAGATAACGGTTGCGAAAGCTTCCAAACATGTCTAGAAGAAGTAATACAATGCATATAATTTGTCTCAAATATCGATTGTACACTGAATACAAAAACAGAAGAAAAAATACATTTCTTGAATATTACAAATGTTACATTGATCCATACAATCTATGTAATTTGGCTCGATGCATGTAATTTTTGAATATTTCTTTTAACACCACATTTCTAGTGTACACTCCTTCGTGATCCTCCAATGTACCATTTTTAACCATCACTTTAGTGCTATTTGCAGAAACTTCTCTGACAATGCCACATACAGTTGTCCATGGCAAAAACATCATTTGGTAAATATACTCCAACATTTGAAATTGTTTAGCCCTGTGATTTGTTGATGGTTAGAGCATAGCTCAGTCGTATTGGGAATTGCTTTCCGGTGAGCTCGAAGGGCATTTAACATCCTCTGCGCTCTTCAAGGGAATTAATGGTAGAAATACTTTCTGCCTTTTAAACCCCCACTCAATACTTCAGCTTCAATAACATTTCTTGAAAAGTTTACACATATAAGGCTTGTTCCGTTGCACAACCCAATTTTTGGCTCAATATTTCTAAGAAGCTTTATCGGTGAACCTTTCTTGAGATTGAGCTCGTGAGGTGCTAGATTCCCCGGATTTATTGAATTTAAGAATTCTGGCAAATATAAATTATGAGTGTCATCCACTACTGAGTCAAAAGAATAGTAAGTTTTGCATTCACCCGGATATATTTCAAGACATTTTTCATTAATTTTGTTGACATCTTCATTCTAAGGCATTATTATGGCTCTGCTTTCCATGTAATTGACATCCATTGGGGAACAAAGCT
Source organism: Platanthera guangdongensis (assembly GCA_039583875.1). Taxonomy (NCBI): domain Eukaryota; kingdom Viridiplantae; phylum Streptophyta; class Magnoliopsida; order Asparagales; family Orchidaceae; genus Platanthera; species Platanthera guangdongensis. The sequence continues at coordinate 115,700,821 of CM077162.1, read as the reverse complement.
CAGGGAATATTGCATCGATCAATATATTTACAGAACGTTCATCTACCCAAGGTATGACCATGGATGTTTGAATATGAATCATATCATTTAGAACGGCTGGCTCATCACCGTTACCCACGAGTAGTAAGAACTGTGAGAAATCTGGATCGTCGTGAGCTCTCATGTTCATTGTTAAGCTAAGAATGTGAACATTCATCCATAAATACGATTCAACAATGCTTACGCTAATAATTTGAGATTTTGTTCCATTTACGACAACCGGTGTCAACTGACGAAATCACCACCAAAAATCATAACCTTACCCCCGAAGGGCTCATTGACGTCAAGGACATCCTTGAAAGATCAATCCACAGCTGTGAATGCCTTTTTATGAATCATTGGGGCCTCATCCCAAATAATTGCCTCGGCTTATTGTATCAATTCACGCAAATCAGACTGCTATTAAATCTGCAGGTCGACATTATTTCATATCTGATAGGTATTTTGAACTTCGAGTGTGCAGTCCTCCACCCAGGAGTAGGTTTACTGCGATCCCCGATGAAGTTGTGGCTAGTATAATGACCCTTCCTTTCTGAAAGTTGCCAGCAATGCTCGATAGAGGTACATTTTTCCATACCTCCTTGACCATCCAAGAAGAACATTGCATTTTGTAATTTTCGTATAGATGCACTGAAGATGTTGAATGCTAACAGCTGTTCTAGATTAAATGAGCTTACTGAATTTAAGTCATCATCAGATATTAAGAATGTACGTTCATGTTCTATTAGGCTAGAGAAGAGGTGCAAACCCTCAAAACCTTCACTTATGGCCGGCAAACCAAAATCTTTTATTGTTTTCTTATGTTGTTGTAGAATGTCATCTAAATCATGAAGTAACTTTTCTTTTTATAAGTGCTATTTTAAGTGTTGCTTGAAGTGTAATCTTCCATCATACTGTCAAAATTCTCATCCCACAGATCTTGTACAGAAGTCGGTTCACAGTATAACAAAATTGTTGCAAAAGCCTTCTCAACAAAATTGGTATTCTAAAACATCTTGCTTCAGCCAGGAAATCTCGAATGCTATTGTCCTCTTCAAGAAGTCCCTGTTGCTCTGCAGCCTGTTTAAAGGTTGTACATTGAACACCGCCGATAAACTTTAGATCCTCAAACGATTTTGGACCCTTAACATGATTAAGTAGCAGTCGTAAGTAAAGCCTTTTGCCTTCCATTGGGTTGACTGCATATATTCTACCAATAAACTTTTGATTTGATACTCTCGGTATCCACTTGCGCTCGGCGGGTAAATATCTGTAATATTTTGGAAAATCATTATATAAGTATTTCTCACGCACTTTGTCATCATTATACAAACAAAAAAATTCAGTTAGCATCGATTTGGAGTTCCTCTCATTTGCCAAGACACTTGAAATCGTGTCCCCACTACCAAAGTGAACCTGTTGTTGATTTGGTAAATGAATTTGCAATCTCGAAACAGAAGGATACATCCTCATCATCTCAAACTTAAATATTTTCCACAATGCGTCTGGTGCACAAACCCAACGACCGTCAACGTACTTGCTCACCTCATCATAATTATGGGCAGGGCGAACTTCAAATGACACGCAATTATGTCCCTTGTAGACATACTTGTACAAATACTTAATACTCTTAATACTACTACATATCTCCACATTGATGTGTCTATCATACCTTAGGAGTAAACACGGGTGATATGGAACGACCTATCTATTATCCACCACAACGCCACGACCAACTGTAATAGTTCTACTATTGTCATTATGACGTCGATAAACAGGATATGAGTCATTCCCTTGGACAGTATACTCTGCAAAAGGCTTAGGATACCCCTTATTGCACACAAAATTCTTCATACATTGTGCATTCAGTTTGAAGTGACCACATGGTCCATGTATCATATGTTTTAGAATTGCATCATATAAAGGGTAATCCGCCTCTTGTTTGGGTATCTCAGCGCTAACCAAAGAATCGTACTCATTTGGAGTATTTAATTTATCTTCCGCATCAAAAATAATCAACATATGTACGTGTGGTAGACCTCTCTTTTGAAACTCAATAATGTGAACGTGCACAACCACCTTTCCAAAGATACCTTTATTGAAGATCTCATCCTTTAAGTTTTCATATTTAGCTCAAAAGATTCTCGTAAGTAGATCTGGACGATCATGCGGAAGTTTTCTTGGATAAAGTTCATTTTTGATTTGACTCTAGTTAGGATTGCACGTCATTGTTAAAAATATATATGGTTTGTCGTAGTGTTGCACGATTGACATTGCATCTTGATACCTCTGATACATGTCCCGAGGTCTTCCAATGAAGGAAGACGAAAGGATGGTTCGTCGCCCAATGTTACCTAAGCAAACAGAATTATGAAAGAATTAAGAAAGACGTTAATCAGCAACTACACATATTAGAACAGTTTGAGAAGCGCAAATAAGCAAGTAAATATACCTGCATCATTTTCACCAGTATTTAAGAAATCTTGTAATCCTGATAGAGCTCCGCGTGAATTTTATTTTGATTTAGGCTAATCCATCTGAGTTTTTGAGTCTCAATCATGATGAATTATCCACAACATATTGTTGAAGCAGTCGTCCTCCGCGAAGAAGTATTGATGGATTATTCGTGCGTATCTATATTAGGATACAAAATATATGAATTAGGAAATTAAAAATCTATTACACGAAGCTCTTAATCAATAGTAGTGAAATTTATAACCTAGAGCAAGCATGCGTAGTAGTCACAACAACTAACACGTAGCCCCTGATCCGTTTGAAAAGCTAAATCCCAACCAAAAGTACCGTGCGAGAGGAGGAGTGGGTACTGTAGTGGATCATAAAAACCTGTGTACTCCTTGACTTTAGTCAAATGTCCGCTTGTAGAATGGACTTTGATGTCCCTATCGGTAGACTCAGTGAAATCTTTGGCTCCCACCAACACTGCAGCTACCTGAGATGCGGTAGGAAGGATATATTGTCGATCGGCAGACGGTCGTTCACGAATAAGTATTTGACACGACTGTAACTGCTGGTGTTGAGCAATTTGTTTAAAGTTTATGACATATGGGTTGTGTGTATCAAGTATATCTTTGATCTCATTAAATATTTCCATATCGAGTCCATTATTTTCCGCCAATCGATGTGATGTGATCTCATCTTCGGTGTCGTAGATGAACATTTGTAAAAATCATGGTCTGTCCCCCCAGAGTAGGAAGAAGATATCCAATTTTGTGATATATAGCTCCATGTGCTCTGAAAGTGTACAAACTCTGGTTGAAAGCTGAAAGTGTTTCGTCAAGTGTAACGCCCATGGATGTGAAAGAGAATACATGGTTATTTACACGTATATTTTGCCTGAAATGACCCCTCTTGTTGTCTGATCAGTGTAAAGGGCCAACAACTGTGGGGAGAAAGGAATGGCAGGTAAAATTGTAACACTCCCTGGAATGACTGTATAATATGGGTCCGGCCGGGGCCCAGAACATACAGACGCCACAACTTCATATTATAAAATGATATAGCTACCCAACTCAAAACTCAGAACACAACACTGCGGAAACAATAAAAAGACTAGAAGTTATCCACGCTACAAGAGTAATAAAATGGCCTTAGGGCCATACAACAAGAGTAAGTCCAAACTCAAATAATACAACAGTCCTGAAAGTGCATAAGCACACCTAGTCTACCTCGGCATGCAAGCCGGTCACCAAGGGCATCAAAACATACAATGTCATAAAGAGTAAAGCTACTACAAAAGTTAACACTTCATGAGGCTTAGACCTTTCTGGCCGGCGAGCTAGCTCCTGCTTGTGATCCTTGCCCTGTAAAAATTATTAGTAACGTGGGTCAGCAAAGGCTGACCTCAAACTGTGTAACAAATACATCTCCTCCCGGTTGCCCCTAACGGACCCCGGGGTACTCCTCTAACCTGTAAGTTAGCACTTTGTATGTAATAATCATAAGCAAGGAAAGCGACTAAAGAAATAGGCTTGGATGTCTCAAACATCATACATGTTCTCTACTGTTGAGCATATAATATTAGGGCCTACTATGCAACATGGATACAACACTCATTTTTCACCCAAGGCACCCTATAGCGTATGCATCTAGCAGATCAACACATCAATTGGGTACTCATCGTTTCCCTATGGGCATAAAGCCACAAACAAAGGGGGTAACACAATCCCCCCCAACGGCAAACACGCCACCACATGGAACTCCTGCTAAGGCCCCACCCGCTCAAGGTCTTAGACCCGGGCTTGCCTGCAAGCTCTGACGTCTCATATCAGGATTCCAACAAACACAAACTGACCGATTCTAAGAATCCTTGCTGGACCGCATCCGCTCATGGCCTCATTGTCCGGGCTTGCCCCCATGCTTGGCATTCTCGTTAGTCTCACAGAAGGGGACTAGTCTCGCGGGACACTCTCCACACATGATGTGTACATCACGGGATAGCCAGCCGACCACAGAGACAACCACGCCTTGGCACATCAAAATCCAAGTCAATTCCACCCTAGTCCCTCATTTATACTGCACATTCCCGCACACCAAGGAAAACATCTACCACTCATGCGGAGCTAACCTTGTCCACCAAGGAAACCATCTATTGCCATTGAGGAGCTAACCTTGTCCGGTTCCGACTACACGTACTTACTCGAGAAAAAGGGGAAAACATCACCACATCACAAATGGCATGTTGCCGCAACGGAATCTCTACGAATCCTTAAAGCTCGTATGCAACATCACCGAGTCGGACTAACGGTCGCGACTACGGCTTCACACAGCATGCCTAATCCACTAACGAAGCGGATCTCTAATGAAAAAACATACCGGAGACGGACTCAATCGACCCGGAGGTTCCTCTTGAACCTTGGCGACCCAAACCCCTCTCATTTGAGTGTTTGGTGCCAAAAAACTAGAAAAGAAGAGATGCTAAAACATGCATCCTAAAACCGAGAGGAGAACTGTCGTTACCTTCCGACTCCTCTTCCTAGCCATGGAAAAATAGCCAGATGAAAACCTTCGCAACGATCTAGCCTCCACGGATCTGGACTCGGCTTGCGATTTGGAGCACCGAAACCTCTCCAACAGCCGGATCACTACTTCACCATCTTCCTTGCTCTCCCTTCTCTCTAGAACTTAGAAAGAGAACCACTCAAAGAAATGAGGGTTTCTAAGGGTCCAATCCCGAGTATATCCCATCAAGAATACCCCCAGCCGTTGGATCCCAATTAAAGAACGAACAGCCTTGATTAGGGCCTGAAAAGCTAAACCTGGGTCGAACACGGCCTGCTACATGCACGTGTCCAGGGCCGTATCCCCATTCGCCGTCAAAAACCGACGCCCTGGAACAATACACGGGCATCCTACACGCCCGTGTTTGACCCGACACGCCCGTGTTCCAACTAACACAGTTGTGTGGTCGGCCGCATGCCTCCATCGACACAGCCCCGAAAATAACCCAAGACTCACACGGGTACAGGACAAGCCCGTGTCCTTACCCGTATCTAACTCAACCCGTCCGGGCTCCAGGCCGTGTTCACTATCTCGACACTTCGTCGAGCGAAGTTCGTCGAGTGACTGACACGGCCTTGGACATGCCCGTGTCCTAGGCCGTGTGCATTATCTCGATACATCGTCGTGCGAAATTCGTCGACTCTCCGGACCGGTCGTCGACACGGGCTCGACACGCCCTGAGACATGCTCGTGTCTCAGTCTGTGTTTCTCTGCTCGACGATCGTCGACTCCCAAAAATCGTCGATCTCTCGACCAAATCGTCGACTGGAGCCTGACACGCCCTGGGACATGCCCGTGTCCCAGGCCTATGTGCCCCTTCCAGAACCAAACTTGGCCAGAAACGCTGGTCGTCCCTCTATAAATTTTGTGTGTTACAACTCTCTCCTCCTTAAAAGAATTTCGTCCCGAAATTACGAAACAAAAGGGAACACAACTTAATGGTACCTGATTTGAAGAGCTCTGGATACTCTTCTAGCATGGCTTGTTCTCGCCCAAGAGTGCTCCTCACGACCGCAGTTGTCCCATCGGACTTTCACGAGTTTAACCTCTTTATTCCTCAACTGTCGAGTCTCCGAATCCTCTATAGCAATTGGAAGGACTCGCGTCCTCAAGTCTTCCTCTATCGTCACCGATGCCGCTTGATCACCACACTAGCCTCCACCAAGGCTTTCCTCAAGACGGAGACATGGAAGACGTCGTGCAATCCACTCAGCTCCGCGGACAATGCCAACCGATAGGCTGCTTCTCCCACCAGTTCAACAACTTCGAAAGGCCCCAAAAACTTGGACTCAACTTCTTGAGTCGGCCAATCCGTGAGACGCCTTTGAATGACTTGATCTTCAAATAAACCCAATCACCTACCGCAAACTCCACCTTTGTGATGAGCATTAAGTATTTTGCTTGCCGATCTTGCGCCACCTTCATCCGCTCTTGAATGGTCCGTACCAACTCACAAGCGTCAACTACCACCTCCTTTCCCAAAATTTTGGTGTCTCCCGCCTCTGTCCAAGACATCGGTGTTCGACACCGTCTCCCATACAAAGCTTCGTATGGTGCCATTTTTATACTTGCTTGATAACTGTTATTGTACACCAATTCCACCATGAAGAAGTGATCCTCCCACGTATTGCCGAAGTCAAGAATGCACATTCTCAGCATATCCTCCATAGTACGGTTCATTCTATGGAGGATATATGTAGAATGGGTTTCCTTATAGTCAAGAATGCTACACCATGTGTAGAAATGGGTTTCCTTATAGTATATATATATATATTCATATACTTAAGGATAAATAGAAAAAATCTTCATCTTCTTCCTGATGTTTTGACCGAACCAGAGAAGTGAGAGCGAGAGATTGAACGTCCGTTCATGAAGCTTCGGATCGCCGTCGTCGGAGCTACGGTGCTGAGAATCGCAAACCGAGCATAGATCTGAAAAGCTCTAGCCAAGATCTTCATGGTCGTGTTAAGCATTTCTCATTTCGCAGAAGTTTTTTGTTAGGGTTTTCGACCCTAACCTCTCTTTTTGCCAAATCCTTGTAGATTCCGCTTCCCCGCGTCTTCTTTTTGATAGATCCACGACGTGGAGTATATTGGAAGACCGATTAGAGTAGAAACCGAGGAAAGTGGGTTCTTGCCCTCCCTATTGCTCTTTTCTTCCAAAGTTTTAGCCATATTTTGTGGGTTTGACATGTTTAAATTTCCTAAAAATTTGTTTTGAATTTCTTATTTTTTTTTTGGATTATGACGTGTGTCTCACCTAGAATAATTACACCCAATTTTATCTCGTTAGGAGGGTAAACAAAGTAGGGGTCGTATCTCTTTAACCATCGAGTCATTTTGATTGTTGCGACACCTTGTGCGTCCCGTTGTTTTGATTGTGCCGCACCTTGCTTAACCCTTGCAATGTCCTTATACAGTCCAAAATCGTCTCTTGACCGTTAGTCTGTGATGAACAAAAGAACTCTGTGTGTATAATTATGTAACTAAAGAAAACTCTGATGGTCTGTGCGCGTTGGGGTTTCTCCCTCGGCACAGTACCCTATGGTTGATTCTGTGCGCATTGTGGACTTTCATCCCCGGCAAATTACCTTAGTTGTTGGTCTGTGCGCGTTGGGGTTTCTCCCTTGGCATAGTTCCATTTTGGCTAGGTTTGTGTGCGTTGTGGACCTTTTTCCCGACACAGTACTTTTTTTCTTGTTGAGCTAATCAGTCTCATTTAATATGATGAATAACTTGAATAATAAGGAAAGATGAATGTACAAACTTCCGATGTGTGACACTCTGTTCTGTCCAGCAATTGTGATTAACGTTTCTTGCTCAGCTAGATTTACTATTTTGTTTCTTTGCTCTGCTATTGACCTTTTGTTGCAGTCGCCTTGTAGATTATTGTTCACCTTGAGTTTGTTGAACTACCTTTACTTTTTGCACCACTTGTAACTTGCTTCTGAGGTGTTCTTCTTTTGAATGTCTCAGGTCTAGAGCAGTAGCAGGTTTAGCTGACAGAGTTGTATTTTTGGTGCTGCGAGTTGCTGTGGCCATTTGTTTCGACCTCAGAGCATCGAGGTAGTTGTCTTTGTTTAGACATGTCAGATTTTCCTATGGGTTCATGTCAGTTGTTGGCGCCCATACTGTAACGACCCAAGCCGATACAATGTGACAGTGTCACGGTTCTGCTCTAGGCGATGCTACTGGGCTGCATCTCAAGCACCCCAACCCCTCTCCCTCCACAGGCGGGTTGTTGGTACCCACAACCTCCCTTTGATGAGCGAACTCGGCAGTTAAGCCGGGCCGTACGGGGACTTCCCAGGAGGTCACCCATCCCAGTACTACTCTCGCCCAAGCACGCTTAACTAGGGAGTTCCTTCACTTCTAATCACAAGTTGAGCTGGGAACTCTATAGTTAAGCATGCTTGGGCGAGAGTAGTACTGGGATGGGTGACCTCTTGGGAAGTACCCGTACGCCCCGGCTTAACTGCCGAGTTCGCTCATCAAAGGGAGGTTGTGGCCACCAACAACCCGCCTATGGAGGGAGAGCACTTTTTATTGTAACGTCCCTAGCCGATATAACGTGACAGTGTCACAGTTCTGCTCTAGGTGACGCTACCGAGCTGCAGCCCAAGCACCCCAACCCCTCTCCCTCCACAGACGTGTTGTTGGTGGCCACAACCTCCCTTTGATGAGCGAACTAGGTAGTTAAGCCAGGACATACAGGGACTTCCCAGGAGGTCACCCATCCCAGTACTACTCCAGCCCGAGCACGCTTAACTATGGAGTTCTTTCAACTCTCATCACCAATTTAGTTGAAAGAACTCCATAGTTAAGCGTGCTCGGGCTGGAGTAGTACTAGGATGGGTGACCTCCTGGGAAGTCCTTGTAGTGCGGGCTTGACTATCGAGTTTACCTCATCAAAGGGAGGCTGTGGCCACCAACAACCCCCATGTGGATTGAGAGGGGTTGGGTGCTTGGGCTGCAGCCCGGTAGCGTCGCTAGAGCCGAGCCGTGACACCGTTACGTTGTATCGACTAGGGGCATTACACACACTCTTAGACTTCTTATGACAGTTTACTTGTTACTTTACTGTTGTTACTTATGGTTTGTCTATACTTGCTATCTGGGAAGGATTTATGTTAGGATGCATATAGTTACTTTCAAATATACAAAACTGCATTCTGGAATTTGACATGGCATAACTTTTAACTACAAAACTTACTACTTTTAAGCGCTATAAAAGTCTTTTTATTGATATTAAAGGTAGAAGTCACATCATCATTACAATATGCTAGGCTTTCATTCTCATATAGGATAACAAATGAACCAAACTAAGTATTTTCTGCTGCATAAACTTATATAATTTCTCACTGAAAGAAATAGTGCCTAACCACCGAGAGGGGGGGGGGGGGGGGTGAATAGGTGTACTTTTTATTTTTACTTTAAGGCAGACAAACTGTTTTGTACTTTAAGCAATAAATGCAAATTCTACAGCTATCACAACACAACAACCACAGAAACAAACATTCACAGAGTGCACACAGTGTTTATAGTGGTTCCCCAAGGTCTGGGTACATCCACTTTCCCCCTTCACCTATCTAGTAGTATACTAGATTCGGCCTAACTTCTGCACTTCTCCTCAGATCATCAGATCTTACAGCTCAGAACCCAAACAGGTTCCTACAACTCAGAGTTTCCCCACTCCTACAACTCAGGCACAAAGCCCTACCACTCAGTCTTCAATAAGACCTACACTCAGGCTAAACAGCCCTACATCAGCCTTCAATAAGTCCTACACTCAGAGAATTGATTCTCCTACACTCAGGCTCAAAAGCCCTACCTCAGCCTTTATAATTTAGGCTTACACTCAGATCCCTTAGGATCCTACAAAAAGATAATAAAGAGTTTTAGATCACCACTCAGTTTTTGAGAGAATAAAGAGGGCAATCTTCTTGATTAGTTCTTGATAGCACTGATTCCTGAGATCAACTTTGTCGTTGCTTTCTTCAAGGCTTCTTGAGTCTGAACTCAGTAAAATTGATCTTCTTGAAGTAGACCGGCTGGCAACTTCCTTCTAAGGATGGAGAATTAAATCTGGATCCTACTTTGCAGTCTGGTTCAGAACCTGCTTCTTTAGAGATTTGATTAACAAGTCTCTTTCTTGACTTCAATTACTGGAGTTCTTTCTCTCCAAGTAAATTTGAAGTTTCTTCAAAATACTGATTTGCAGTTTTCTCTGGATCTGTATTGATCTTCTTAATCTTCTGATTGATTCTTTTTATTGATTGATTTTTTCGATTCTTTTCTGTTGAAGGAGAAAGGCCTTTATATAGTCTTCCTCCAAGGTAACCGGCTGATCCGGTTTCTAACGAGCTTTGACAGCTCTGACAGTTGCAGTAGACCAGCTGATATGGTAGCTGTCAAGTCATCCAGTCACTTCTTGAAAATACTGTCTCTGTCTGAATGTATCGAGACTGATCTTCATTATGTGTCGACACAAATAGACCAAGTGTGGACATAAGTGGACTAAGTGTCGACACTGGCCTTGGTGGTGTCGACACAACTCCTTCTGTTGTTGTAATAACTTCTCAACACTGCTTCTGTTGAATGTGTCGACACTGATTGAGTGTGTCGAGATAAGTACTTCTTCTTAAAAATTTAGTTGAATTCTGTTGTGTGTCGACACAAGTACTTCTTCTTTAGAACTTAGTTGAATTCTACTGTGTGTCGACACATATCCTTTGTGTCGACACACCTTCTTTTGTTGTTGATACTAGCTGAGTGTCGACACATCTCCTTTGTGTCGACACAAGTACTTCTTTACTTTAACTGTGTTGAAACTTGCTGTGTGTCGACACAAGTCCTGTGTGTCGACACAGTTGATGTCGATAATGCCTTCAGTATGTTGACACAACTTCCTGGTTTCGACACATTGGATGTCGACTAAGCTTCTTTGGGTGTCGACACTGCCTCTAAGTGTCGACATGATATATGTTGAGTATTCTTCATAGTGTGTCGACACTGCCTGTTTGTGTCGACACTTTTCTTCTGGTGTCGACTCTGCCTTTCCTGGTGTCGACACAAATACTCCAAGTGTCGACACAGCTTCTCTAGGTGTCGACACAAGCCTTCATAAGTGTCGACACTGCATCTCTAGGTGTCGACACATGGACTTAGAAACTTTTCTGCATTTCCTGCAATTACTTAACCTGCACATATAAACTCAAAGCATATCAAATACACCTTGATGTATATCATTGAGTATGGTGAGGCTTCTTCAAATCTGGTACACATTTTCAATGTACCCAACAATCTCCCCCTATTTGGAGAAGTCATAACCCTTAGTCAATGATATACACCATTCATAACAAATACTCAATATTAACAGTATTATATGACAGGGTAAATACAAAACAACACATGTGTAAACAATCTTCTCAGAATAACAATGTAATAGATTGAACATTAAACATTGTTTTGTTACAACTTCTAATAGTTTCATTAATCAAAAGTTTACATGGATTTTAATGCAAATGATTACAAAGTTGTAAACTTAGAAAATTCTATTCTATGGCTGCTCTGGCTCCTTGATAACAATGCCCTTTCCAGATTAAATCATGGCTTGAATTGGAGCATCATTGTTATCAGCAGGCTTCTTGCCCTTAAGATCTTTATTCTTCTGTTGTTCAGCCCTTATCTTTTGTCTATCAAAATAATGATAAGGCTTAGGGAAATACTTGCTAGGCTCCAGTGCATTAGGAGGTAGCTTCCCAAGTTTAGCCTTCCTTCTGTACTGAATTATGGCCTCTTGCCTAGCTTCATGTTTTCTCCACTCTTGCTCAGAATACCATTTGCCCCTTTCTAGGATATTATCCTTTGCATCCTTCCAAGCAGTTAGTATAATATTTCTGGAAGTTGGGCTCCACTGCACAAAATCTGGCATTAACTCAACCTGTTCTCTGAACCTCTTCTTGGATAATTGAACTTCTTGCTCTTTTAATACTGCCTCTGGCACAGACTGTACTACCTTCTCAATGATCACATTTTGAGCACCTTCTGGAGGGCTATACATAGATTATATCTCTTGATGTATCATTTCAAAATCTACTGGAGGGTAGATCACTTGAGCCACTTCAGCTTGCTCACCTCCAAAAAAAACAGGATGTATACTAGATTCAGCAACATTATCATCATCACACAAAGGTGGATATCCAAGTGTAGCTCTGATGCTGTTTGAAATCCATTTAGCATGGTCAGAGCATGCTTTTACTAATACCCTCTCCCCCTTTATGACTTCTCTTTTATATGATCCCTAAGATCATCCTTCTGAAATCTGATCTGAGCATTCAGATAGTTAACACCATCTTATAAAAAGGTTTTAACTTTTGGAGCTTTTCAGTAATAGCCTCTTGAGAATTTTCAATTACAGTTGTAACGGCAGTGAGGTTTTCTTGTAATTACTTGTCAAACTCAGTCTTGGCAGCAGTCCTTGCTGCAGTCTGAGCAGCTGCAATATTGTGCATTTCAGTTACTATCACATTATGTGATTCAGTTAGATTGTCATTCATTCTAATCTGATTCTCAAGAACATATCCTTGTTTTACTGCCATATCATCAACCTGTGTCTTTATCTTCTCTTAATGAGTAGCTAGATATACCACTGCATTGCCTCCTTTGTGGAAACAATCAGTCATTTTTTTCTTAGTTAGATTAACTTCAAATCTTATAAATTTGATATCTTGAGCCAGATCAAATTGAAGGGATTTATGTCCTTCATCCATATATTTTTCTAGAGCCTTCCTTTGCTAATCCATCTTGATCTGCAAAGCAACCAACAAAGAGCTGTAATCAGCTATTGGGGAAGGCTGTGGAACAATTGTTTACAGTGCTTTCTTGTAACTCTGGCTTCTTCTCTTGAAAACCATGAGCTTCCTTTTCATGGCTCTAGCAGTTTTCTTCATCTTCAGAATCAGAAGTACTGGCAATGTCTACTCTATCCTGTGGAGTGTGTGACAATTCCTTCTCTGCTCTTGGAGCTCCTCAGCATTCCTTTGCTCCTCAGTTTCATTTCTAGCAGTCTCCTCATGAAACTCTACATGCTCCCCCTCAAGATTGACCTTCTCCCCTTCAAAAGCTGCTTTCTCCCCCTCAAATCAGTATGTAGTAAATCAGGGAACAGCTCTTCTAGAGTAAACTCCTGTTGAGTATGGACTGGAGAATCTCTTATCTCAGGAGCATTATCAGTAACTGATGTGTCTTTCATGACAACATCTTGTGGTTGACTATGTAAATGAGTTTGCTGATCAACATCAATTAAAGATTCAGTCAATACTTCATCCTTAATATGAAAAATTTATTGATTAACTTCATTGATTACCTCAAAAATTGTTTGTGTTGCCCTTTCACTATCTAAGTGAGTTGGCTCATCCATATGTTGAGGCTCCCCCTGGAGTGGATCCAGGTGAATGGGGCTAGCAGATGATAGCTCCCCCTGCCTCTGGGCATCTTCAGTCCTTACTGGTGACCTTCCAGTAACATCAGCTGCTTCCTTATCAGCTTCATCCTCATTAGAATTGAAAACTACTTGCTCCTCTAAGCTACTTGAGGATTCAGGAGCCACAATGGCTTTCTTCTTCTTCTTTTGTTGAGGAACTTCCTTTTCTGGAGTAGGCATGTCCTTTGTCAACACCCTATCCCACCTTGAGATAATCCTAATATCCATCCTCCTCATATGGTTTATCTTTGATCCAGCAGCTTGGTTCATCACTTCTGGAATAGTTTCAGCCAAGAACAAACTCATAATCCTACCCAGATTGGGCTTCTTCAGACTTTCCTTAATCTTGTCAAACATCACTGCTGACCAATCTGTTTTGAGTTTGAAAATGATCATTATCATTAAACTGAACATGTGAGCTGATATGCTATCATGCCCACCTGGCTTGCTCAGAATCACCTTTCCTACTATTTCAGATAAGAACTTGCCTTGCATGTTCATGCGTTTCCTATTAAAAACTGATCCAATCTTCATGCTTGAATCAAGTCCACACCATTGCAGTGCCTCCCTTATCTTTGATGCAGGTACATCTTCCTCTTTTTTAGTTCTAGATAGATGTAGAACTTTTCTGGGTGACTTTCACCTTAACTCCATGGACTTTGTATTTAATTTTAAGACCAGTTTCATCAAGGGTAGCTGCACTAAAGAATTCGAGGACCTCCTTCTTCCAAATCTTGATTGGCTCTGAAACTAGATACTCTAACCCAATCTCTACAACTAGGGTTACAACACCTTGAATTTCTGGTTCCGCGTCGTCAAAAGCATGTCGCACTATCTCATAACCTTCATTGATGTTCTCTTCTAGCTTGGGTGCCATTAGGGTTTGGAGAAATTTTGAATTTAGAGAAGAGAGATGTTGACACACATGTTTGGTCTCGAAACTATGGTGAGCGTGTCGACAAACAGTATGGAAGACCTATTTATACCTTTCTAAAATCGAAGGTGAAAAGGCGCGTCGAAATACTTGAAATGTGTCGACACTGTTGAAAAGTGTCGACACTTGCTTCTAATGTCTCGACAACTATGTGTCGACACAAATATAGTCGACAGAATATATGTGTCGACACTTATACATCTCAGCTCGACGATTAGTCGAAACTCTACTCGACGAAATAAGTGTTAAATCTAAGTGTCAACACCACCCTGGATGTGTCGACACCTTCTCTGTATGTGTCGACACCATTTAGCTGAAGTGTCGACATAGACTTCCTAGATGTGTCGACACCATTTCTATGAAATGTCGACAACACTTCTATGTGTCGACACAGACAACTCCATGTGTCGACACTATTTTACTCAGCCAATTTTATGAACCTATTCTAAGTTCAACATTCCTAATTCAATTTTAAAATTATTGAATTTGGTTTCATCTAGGGGCTTAGTAAACATATCAGCAATCTGATTATCTGTGTTAACAGATTCTAGTGAAATGTCTTCTTTTTCTACATGTTCTCTAAGAAAATGGTATTTAATTTCTATGTGCTTAGTCCTACTATGTGAGACAGGATTATTTGCAATAGAAATGACACTTGTAGAATCACACAATAAAGGTGTTCTACTTACTTGAATACCATAGTCTTCTATCTGATGTTGTATCCACAAAAGTTGTGCACAACAACTTCCTGCTGCCACATATTCTTACTCGGTTGTGGAGATTACCACACTGTTCTGCTTCTTACTGCTCCATGACACCAGTCTTCCTCCTAGAATTGACAGGTTCCTGTAGTACTCTTTCTATCTTCCTTACAACCTGCAAAATCTGCATCTAAATAACCTGTTAGTAGAAAATCTATATTCCTAGGGTACCAAAGGTCTAGATAAGGTGTGCACTTAAGATATCTCAAAATCCTTTTGACTGTAGTCAGATGAGATTCTTTAGGGCATGCTTGGTACCTAGCACAGACACATGTAGCATACATGATATCTAGTCTACTAGCAGTCCGATATAATAGGGAGCCAACTATCCCTCTATACAAAGTTTCATCTACAAGTTTCCCTGCATCATCTTTGCTTAGAGACACATTTGACCCCATAGGAGTTTTCATGGTAGTGGATGATTCCATACCATACTTCTTTATTAACTCTAGGGTGAACTTAGACTGGCTTATGGATAATCCATCATCAGTCTGTCTAACTTAGAGACCCAAGAAGAACTTCAGTTCACTCATACTGCTCATTTCAAATTTTCCTTGCATAAGTTTTGCAAACTTCCTGCAAAGATTACTTTTAGTAGACCTAAATATTATGTCATCAACATATATTTGGACTAGTATAATCTTTCCTTTAGATTCCCTAAGGAATAGAGTCTTGTCTATTTTCCCCCTTGAGAATTTATTTTTTATGAGGAAACTAGACAGGGTTTCATACCAAGCCCTTGGGGCTTGTTTGAACCCATACAATGCCTTCCTATGTCTATAAACATAATCAGGTTTGAGAGGATCAACAAAACCTGAGGGCTGCTTAACATATACTTCTTCCTTTAAATTTCCATTCAGGAATGCTGATTTCACATCCATTTGGAATACCTTGAAACCTTGATATGTTGCATAAGCAAGGAACATCCTGATTGCCTCCAGTCTTGCTACTGAAGCAAAGGTTTGATCAAAATCAATACCTTCTTCCTACCTATATCCCTTTGCAACAAGTCTATCTTTATTCTTTATGATGATTCCATTCTCATCCAATTTTTTCCTAAAGATCCACTTTGTTCCAATGATATTGTGGTCTTTGGGTTTAGCAACAAGCTTCCAGACCTTTCACCTCCTGAACTGATTCAGCTCCTCTTGCATGGCCTCAATCCAATGAGGGTCTAGAACTGCTTCTTCAAATTTCTTTGGTTCCACTTGTGATAGGAAACTGGAGTAAAGAACTGCACTCAGATTCCTGCTTCTTGTTTGCAATCCTTGTCTTGGATTACCCATTATCTGATTGGTTGGATGATCCTTTAAGTGTCTATTAGCTGGAGGTAGTATTTCTTCAGGCTGAACACCTCCAGCCACTTCATTTAGCTGCACCTCTTAGTCTTCTTCAGCATCTAGAGAGTCTTGTACTCCCCCTGGACAATAACCACCATTTTCCACTTGCTGACTTGTAGTAGAATCTTCTGCAATGGTAAGCTTGTCCATCCTCTCAGTTATACCTGTAGAACTGCAAACACTACTTGGCAATTCACTGTTAATGAGCCTTGTTTCATCAAAAACTACATGGACAGACTCTTCTACAACTTGAGTAATCAAGTTGTAGACCCTATAAGCCTTACTATTGTTGATGTACCCAACAAAGATCCCCTCTTGGGATTTGGCAGCAAACTTGGTTAGATAAGACTTGCCATTGTTAAGTATATATACTTGCAACCAAAGGTCCGGAAATATGATAAATTTGGTTTTCTGCCCTTCACAATCTCATAGGGGTCTTCTTGTGGCTCTTGGTGATAGTAGCCCTATTGATCACATGACAAGAAGTGTTTACTGCCTCAGCCCAGAAATATTCTGGGAGAGAAGTGTCACTCAATAGAGTTCTACCAGCTTCTATCAATGTTTTATTCTTCCTTTCAGCAATACCATTTTGCTGAGGTGTTCTTGGTGAAAACAATTCCTGAAAAATCCCAAATTCTTCACATAGTCTTGTCATACTTTCAGACTAAAATTTAGTACCATGGTCACTTCTGATTTTGACCACTGTACTGTCCAACTCATTCTAAATTTGTTTAACAAAACTATATAAGACAGTTAGGGTTTCAGATTTTTGTCTTACGAAGAACACCCAGGAATATCTTGAATATTAATCTACAACCACAAATGCATAGACCTTCCTACCTAGACTGTGAACTGGCATAGGACCAAAAAGATCCATATGCAAGAGGTATAAACACCTCACAGAATCCTTATTTTCAAGGCTATGAAAGGTGGATTTGGTCTGCTTGCCTTTTTGACAAGCTGAGCATATCCCATCCTTTATGCACTTAACTTGAGGATCATTCCTCACTAACTCTTTGCTAAAGAGTTGGCCAATAGTCTTGTAATATAGATGGGCTAGCCTTTTGTGTCATTTGACACAATGAGAGACTCTCTCATCAACTACAAGACAAATAGGAGTAACATTGTTCTCACACACAAAGTCAAGACAATAAACATTTCTTTTTCTATAACCTGTCAAAATGATCTTTTGATCACTTGACCTTTTGATATGACAACCATTCTTGACAAATGAGATGTCATATCCTAATCACTCAGTTGACTTATACTAATGAGGTTGCGTTTCAAACCCTTTACATAAGCCACTTGAGTAATTATAATCTGATTACTAGAAATGTTACCAAATCCTTGATGATTCCATTTTTTAAACCACCAAAGGTTACTTTAGGGCCATCCTTGATAGGTGTGTAGTCCTTCAGCAACCCCCTAGTTCTAGTCATGTTCCTGGAACATCCAGTGTCCAAGTACCATATAGGGGCATGGCCACTTGGACTCACCTGCAAACAAATTCATAACCTTAGAACCCAAATAACTCTTGGGTCCTTGGTGCAGGTTAGTCTGACCTTTAACAAAACTACCTGTAGCTCTTCTAGCAGGCAGTTTGCTACTCTCTTTGACACTAGAATTGTGCCAGCAATCTAAGGCTAAGTGACCTATCTTGCCACAACACCAACACTCAAACCTATTGTTCCTTTATTTAGGTACTACCCTGGCTGAAGTATCTACAGCAGGATTTATGTTTTGTGCTGGGGTTTTGCCTTTAGATTTGGACCTAGCAGTCCAGCCAGTTTTCTTAAATCCTAATCCAGCCTTACCCTTTTGAGGTACAAACTCATCTATGAAGGTAAAACAGATTTAGGTTTAGAAAAACTTGCTACTATCTCTCTCTCTTTCTGAAGTCTAACCTCCAGATTTCTAATCTGATCATTCTTGAATGTGATTGTGCCCATTTGAATAATAGTTATGTTCTTCAATCTGGCAATCTCATTCAGTTTTTGATCTAACAATTTCTCTGAATCTACTGCAGCCAACTTAAGACTAGCAATCTCCTTTTCCTGAGTTTTGGCCAAGGTTTTGCTTTTCTTCAAGGCCTGCAACAAGACTCTATATTCATCAATTAACTGAAGAATATCTCCTTCAGATTCAGACCCACCCACATCACTTGATGTAGATGTATCTGACTCTGACTCAGTACTATAAATTGAACTAGAAGAACAACTTTGTACCTTACTTGGTCCAGGCTGATCCTGGATCTTGTCTCCTTCAGATATAGCCATCAGTCCCTTGCACTGATGGTCTTCATGCTCATAAATTGAGTTTATTAGTTGCATGAACTCATCTTCTTCCTCTTCAGCAAATAACCCAATGTAGGCTTCACCTTCTGATTCTATTTCTAAAGATTACTGGTCTGTCAGACTATTGCCTTTCTTAGCAACAAAGGACTTTTCCTTTTTGCTCTTAAACTGTGTCTCTTTTTGTCAGCTGACTCCTTCCTCTTTTCAGGACAGTCAGCCACTATATATCCCTGTCTATTGCGGCAATAGCACACAATCTTTGAGGATGTAGCTTTGCTTGGCTTAGACCTTCTTCTGTCATTCCTGGATGACTTTCTCTTCTGATAGTAGTCATCTTTTGGCTGAGAAATAGAAGGCTTAGACCTCCACTGCTTCTTCTTGGGAAATTTTTGAAATGCCTAGTAAAAGCAGCAAAGTCTTCATCACTTTCACTGCTATCTGAATTTTTGCTATCTGAATTATCTGTGAGAGCCTCAGTAATTATTTGAGGTGGACATGGAGACTTGCTTCTATACTTCTTAGTGGCTTCAGTCTTGAAGGCCACAGTCTTTTCCTTGTGCTCCACTCTAGTATTCTTCTCTTCCTCCTTTCTAGCCATTAACTGCATCTCATAAGATAGCAGTTTTCCAAACAAAGTTGGAGGAGGTATATCAGCTAGTTTGGCCACTTCCCTAATGGCACAAATCTTGGTGTCCTAGTCCTTAGTCAGGGATCTTAAGAACTTATCATTCATCTCATAGTTACTGAAGTCTATTCCATAGGACATCAACTCATTAACAATCCTATAGAACTTCTTGTAACATTCTATAATGATATCAGACTTTCCTTGTCTGAAGTTTTCATATTCCCGATTTAACATTGACTTCCTATCTTGTCTTACTTCTCTGAGCACTCCATATAGACCATTAATGTGTCCCACATTTCTTTAGAGGTTTTACAATGAATTAAGTTCTGAAATGTTGCATCATCAATGACACTAACAATTATATTCTGCGCTCTCTTGTCCATAGTGGCCAGAATGATTTCATCTTTAGTCATTTCAGAGAAGTCCTTGGGAGTTTTCTGATTTGCATCCAGAATGGATATCTTCATTGGCACATATGAGCCTTCTTTGACTGTAATATATATCCTGGGTCAGAAGCTTCCATAAAGAGTCTAACCATCTCTTTTCATATGCCAAATATCTCTTTTCTACATATTGGCAATTTCATGGACCCCAGCTCTTTGTGACTCTCACTAGAACCCATTTTCTTGATTCTTGTTTGTTCTAAATCTGCCTACAGGATCTTACTGAGACTGTTAAGTCCATTTTTGAGTAACCTCCCTCTGATACACTTGAAAGAAATAGTGTCTAACCACCTAGAGGGGGGGGGGGGGTGAATAGCTGTACTTTTTCTTTTTACTTTAAGGCAGACAAACTGTTTTGTATTTTAAGCAGCAAATGCAAATTCTACAGCTATCACAATACAGCAACCACAGAAACAAACATTCACATATTGCACACAGTGTTTATAGTGGTTCCCCAAGGTCTGGGTACATCCACTTTCCCCCTTTGCCTATCTAGTAGTGTACTAGATTCGGCCTAACTTCTGCACTTCTACTCAGATCCTCAGATCTTACAGCTCAGAACCCCAAACAGGTTCCTACAACTCAGAGTGTCCCCACTCCTACAACTCAGGCACAAAGCCCTACCACTCAGTCTTCACTAAGACCTACACTCAGGCTAAACATCCCTACCTCAGCTTTCAACAAGGCCTACACTCAGAGAATTGATTCTCCTACACTCAGGCTCAAAAGCCCTACCTCAGCCTTTATAAATTTAGGCTTACAACTCAGATCCCTTATGATCCTACAAAAAGATAATAAAGAGTTTTAGATCACAACTCAGTTTTTGAGAGAATAAAGAGGGCAATCTTCTTGATCAGTTCTTGATAGCACGGATTCCTGAGATCAACTTTATCTTTGCTTTCTTCAAGGCTTCTTGAGTCTGAACTCAGTAAAATTGATCTTCTTGAAGTAGACCGGCTGGCAACTTCCTTCTTAGGATGGAGAATAAAATCTGGATCCTACTTTACAGTCTGGTTCAGAACCCGCTTCTTTAGAGATTTGATTAACAAGTCTCTTTCTTGACTTCAATTACTGGAGTTCTTTCTCTCCAAGTAAATTTGAAGTTTCTTCAAAATACTGATTTACAGTTTTCTCTGGATCTGTATTGATCTTCTTAATCTTCTGATTCATTCTTTTTATTGATTGATTTTTTCGATTCTTTTCTGTTGAAGGAGAAAGACCTTTATATAGTCTTCCTCCAAGGTAACTGGCTGATCCGGTTTCTAACGAACTTCTGACAGCTCTGACAGTTGCAGTAGACCGGCTGAAATGGTAGCTGTCAAGTCATCTAGTCACTTCTTGAAAATACTGTCTCTGTCTGAATGTGTCGAGACTGATCTTCATTATGTGTCGACACAAATAGACCAAGTGTCGACACAAGTGGACTAAGTGTCGACACTGGCCTTAGTGGTGTCGACACAACTCCTTCTGTTGTTCTAATAGCTTCTCGACACTGCTTCTGTTGAATGTGTCGACACTGATTGAGTGTGTCGACACAAGTACTTCTTCTTTTAAAACTTAGGTAAATTTCTGCTGTGTGTCGACACATATCCTTTGTGTCGACACAAGTACTTCTTATTTAGAACTTAGTTGAATTCTACTGTGTGTCTACACATCTCCTTTGTGTCGACACACCTTTTTTGTTGTTGATACTAGCTGAGTGTCGACACATCTCCTTTGTGTCGACAGAAGTACTTCTTTACTTTAACTGTGTTGAAACTTGCTGTGTGTCGACACAAGTCCTATGTGTCGACACAGTTGATGTCGACAATGCCTTCAGTGTGTTGACACAGCTTCCTGGTGTCGACACATTGGATGTCGACTAAGCTTCTCTGGGTGTCGACACTGCGTCTAAGTGTCGACATGATATATGTTGAGTATTCTTCATAGTGTGTCGACACTGTCTGTATGTGTCGACACTTTTCTTCTGGCGTCGACTCTGCCTTTCCTGGTGTCGACACAAATACTCCAATTGTCGACACAGCTTCTCTAGGTGTCGACACAAGCCTCCATAAGTGTCGACACTGCATCTCTAGGTGTCGACACATGGACTTAGAAACTTTTCTTCATTTCCTGCAATTACTTAACCTGCACATATAAACTCAAAGCACATCAAATACACCTTGATGTATATCATTGAGTAGGGTGAGGCTTCTTCAAATCTGTTACACATTTTCCAATGTACCCAACACTCACCTATGGATGAGTGATTTGCTCGACTGAGGGACACGGTAAACGAACTAAAAGAACTTATATGTATTTTAAACTTAATTCTTAAGTCTTTTATATAAAGTAAATGCGAGGACTTGGTTACCTGAACGTCTGTAGTTGTACCTTGCACGGCGTGGCATCAAGATGCATATTTTCTCTTGGTCTAATATATTAATTAAATATGGAGAAAATGCGGGTTGTGACAGAGGTCATATGGACTATTGTGCATTTGATAAATTTTTTCTCCGTCGACACCTTTGGATGGAGATATCCTAGAGCATGTGGGATCCGGAAAGAAGTGTCTTATGGACACATGCAGGTGTTTGGTTGCAGGGCACATGTTAATATCCCCAGGAGGAGATGTCGAAGCTTGATAAAAGTCTCGGGAGTCCATTTTACTTGAATTCTCATCTGAGGAGTTTGGTTATAGACTTTGTTTCCCGAATAGGAAGAAGATCATTAGAAGCTGAGATGTGGTGTTGTGGAAGACTAGGTTGCTGGTGAGCAAGAGGTTGCTGAGCCACATGATCCATTGGCTATGGAGTGTTTTGATATAGTTCCCAGAGGGCATGCAGAGGAGGAAGCTGTGCATATTACAGATCAGGAGGAGATTCTTAATGGAGGGAGAGCATCACTTATAGATGTTGAACCTATTTTGGGGGTACCCCTTAGGAGATCTGACAGAGTTCGTAGGCCAAGCACCATATATCCACCACAAGACTATATCTTGCTTTAATGGTGGAGATTCTGAGTCTTTTGAGTAGGCTTAGAGATCTGAAGACAAAGTGTCTTGGGTTACAGCTATGGAGGAGGAGTTAGACTCGTTTCAAAGGAATGGGACCTATGAGTTGGTCAGGCTACCAATAAGGAAAAGAGCAGTGAAGAACAAGTGGGTGTTCATGTTGAAGGTAAGCGAGCATCTTTACCATCCTAGATATAAGACAAGTTTGGTAGTCAAATGGTTCTGTCAAAAGCATTGTGTGGACATTGATGAGATATTTTCACCAGTGGTGAAAATCTTCTATCAGAGTAGTATTGGGTTTGGTTGCCACTTGTGGTCTTAAGATTGAGCAGATGGATGTCAAAATGGCGTTCTTGCATAGAGATTTGGAGGACGAGCTATATATGGAACGGCCTGAAGGTTTTGACATCAAGGGTAAAGAACATTTAATCTGTCAACTTAGAAAGTGCCTTTATGGGTTGAAGCAGACAGCCATGCATTGGTACAAGAAGTTTGACTCCTTTATGCTGAAGAACAAGTTCTAGAGGACCAAGGCAGATCACTGTGTTTATGTGAAAAAAACTAAGAAGACTATTATTATTTGCTACAGTATGTGGATGATATGCTGATTGTCGGTGATGACAAGTCGAGCATTAATGAGCTAATAAGGAGCTTAGTGAGTCCTTTGAGATGAAGGACTTGGGACCAGCAACGTAGATCCCGGGGATGAAGATCATCATAGATAGGAGTGCAGGTAGTTGTGTCTATCTCAGGCTGAGCATGTGGAGAAAGTGTTGAAGTGATTCATGATGGAGATGGCCAAGTTGATTGCTACTCCATTGGGTGGACACTTCAAGCTATCATGCTTTTAGTGTCCTTCATCTGAGAAGGAGTTAGTGGAGATTAGCCAAGTCCCCTATGCATCTACAGTGGGGAGTTTGATGTATGTTATGGTCTTAACAAGATCAGGCATAAATTATGTAGAGAGTAGTAGCAACTACATGTTGAATCCAAGGAGGACTCACGGATGTTGTGAAGTGGATACTCCATATTTCAAAGGTACCTCGAGCTACTATTTTAGTAGGTGGAGGGCCTCCGACCGATATTGGGTACTCTGATTCAAACATGTCTGGAGATGTTGACTCCAGGATATCCACTTTGTGGGTGGTTGTTACTTATGTAGGGGGAGCAGTGCCGTGGCATTCGAAGTTACAGAAGTGTGTGGCATTGTCAATGATAGAGGCAGAATACATCGCAATGATAGAGGCGGCAATGGAGATATTGTGGATTGATGGGAATATTGCAATCAATGTTCCCTAGATTTGATTTTAAGAGGCATCTCCATCAACACTAAGCGCATAGTTATATTTTGATGTCGGTTAAGCTAATCATGTGCATGATTTCCTTGGAACAAGGTTAGACAGGTTGTCTACGTGATTGTGACAGGTGGTCACAATAGACAGGTTGAGAGACAAAAAATCTATCTAAGTCCGTAGGCGTTGAGTGAGGACAACTCACTCAATGCCAGATGCAAAGAAATGTGGTTAAGTCCACAAGCATTGAGTGAAGCAAGATCACTCAATGCCAGATGCCAAAAAGCACAAAAAAAGACGGGACAATCAAAGCCCTTCAACATTGGCAAGACAGGAAAGTGCTAAGTCCACGGGCAAGGAGTGAAGTTAGTTCACTCAATGCGGTGTAACAAGAAGGGTTGTGTAAAGTCAAGTCAGTCAAAGCCTGACTATTTGCAAGGCGTAAAAGTGGCTAAGTACACAAGTATTGAGTGAATGGAGTTCACTCAATGCCATAATACAAAAGCATTGAGTAAAGCTAAGATGAGTAAAGCTCTATCTTGGATAGTAAAGAAATCTAGTTCAGTCCAGAAGCGTCGGTGATGAAGGCTCACTTGACACTAAGTAGTTAAGACTACAAAAATCTAGATGACATTGAGTGATGAAGGCTCACTCAACGCACTCAACGCCTAAGCTGACAGAAAGTCTGTCTAAGTATAAAGCGCTGAGTGAAGGCTATTCACTCAAAGCCTCATCAAAAAATAGGCTAAGGCAAAAAAAGTTGAGTGATGAAGGCTCACTCAATGCACTCAACACGTGAGATGTAAAAGATTCGCTAAGGACAAAAGCGTTGAGTGAAGCTTGTTCACTCAATACTCTCAACGCCTAGGATGCAGAAAGATTGGCTAAGGCCAAAGCATTGAGTTAAGCTTGTTCACCAATGCTCTCAATGCTGAGTAAGATTGAAATATATCTAAGTGTTTTTTTCATTGAGTGGAGCTTGTTCACTCAACACCTATACTAAATTGTTTGATTTGACTAAGTACACAGATGGTGATGTCAATAAATTCAAAGTATTGCGGGATGGCTACAGTACGCGACAAACGACGTCACAGGACTACTGCACGACTTTTGCTGTTAAAGCAAGGTTGCCAGCTGTCAAATATTATGGATCCCTCTGCTCTAAGATCCATTAATCGGGAGAATATAAAAGGCGGAGATCAGATCGAAGAAATAAGCTTTTGGAAAGGCAGCTGGACTTCGTCTTCTTCCTCGCCATTATTGCAAAGCTTGAAGAAGGAGTTCAAATCATTGTATCTGAAAGTTAAAAAGTTAGTTGTAGTGATTTCCATCTACTACGGTAAGATCAGAGATTTCTCTGAAGAAGAACAAGCGGCCAAGGTAAAACACTAGTTGCCAGCTAATCGGAAAGCCGATATAAGTAGCTGTTGCTATCTTCACCTTCTACATCAAGTTCATAAGATATTTCTGATGTAAAATAAGAAGCAGCAAGGTTTTACCCTAGCTGTAGGATAGGATTCAAATAGAAGTTAGCTGTTGACATCTTCACCATCAACAACAAGATTAGAGTAATTTTTGAGAGAGAAAGAGATAGCAGCAAAGGGCTAACCCTAGCTGAGTCCTTCACAGTCCCAACTGATCATTTCTGAAGAACATTTTCTGGAAGCTGTGAAAGGAAAGGTTGAAGAAGCAGTGATCTGATAGCATGCTCAGAGGACTATTTCTCTGAAGTAAAAGTTAGGGATGAATCTACTCAGTCCAGGAAGGGAATAATAAGCAAAGCAGCTATCCTGCAAGTTACTTCCAGCACAAGCCAAGCCAACCTAAAGATCTGTTTCTTAGTGCTGTGAAGAAGGTAGGGCTGGGTTATCTCAGCTCATGAAGGCAGGCTTAGAGAACATTTTCTATGGAGTCAAATCATCAACAACCAACAATCTCTTTGTTGGTTATTGTATCCATAATAACCTAGATTTGTATGAGTCACCCTTGAACTAAGATAATTAGGTTTGTATTGATGTCCTTTCAAGTGAGTGCTTGCAGAATATAATTGCCAAGTGTAGACCAATGTCAGTATAATGGGAAACCAAACACATAACCATACAATGTAAACCCACATTGTGTGATCCATGGTGTTGACTCATGTGTAACCTCTCTATTGCTATACACTTCAATTTCAAGTACTAAAGCTATGGGAGAAAGGCTGGTTGTTGGATTCTTTGAAGAAAATCACTTTTCAGAATATAACAAAAAATGTCTAAGGGTTTTCTCGAGAAGGACTTTTTGTACTCGAGTAGAATTAAATTTAGTACTCGGTGAGATCAGTTAAGTATTCGAGTAGAAGAAACTGTTCTCGAGAAAGCCTAGTGCAGTTCTCGAGATAGCCATGCGTACTCAAGTAGATCATAACATTCCTTCTCGAGTTCCCTTAATAATAAGCTCTAAATTTTTCTATGTATTTTTGTCGAGA